>BSBN01000765.1:5666792-7083490 GCA_027924645.1 Cunninghamia lanceolata | reverse complement strand
TTTTGGTTTTGTATGTACACGGTAATGACACAATTTTTCCTTAACACATCACTCCTTAGTCACAGATCCATGTTAGCTCATATACATGTCTAGAATTTGGAATCATGCCCCATGCATGTGGTCAATTGGTTAACATGGTGGAATGATGCCATAAGCTGTACTTCACTTTTTTTTGCATTCATGGGCGGTAGTTGGCCCATTTTTACTGCTTCTCCTATGAGGTCACCACCCTCAATGTCTAGCAACCCATTTCTACTTTGGAAGTGCAACTATTTGATCATATTTCTCAACTTTGCATTGCTTAGTTGAGCCACTAAAAGTAGGTTGTAGATGCTCATATAGCATGAGGATATCAAATTAAAGCTCAGCTCCACTAGCTTAAGATTGGAGATATAGTTTTGAAGGAATTCGTTAAGGTTTTATGTCCTTTCCATACCTCCCAATCTATTAAGTAGATTTGACAGGGGCAATAGCTCCTATAGAAGCTTTCTAATATTCTTCAAGATTTTTTTCAGTGTTGTGAGGAAAATTTTTCTTCTCAAGAGTACACTCTAGCTAGGATGGTTGCTTTACAATAGGGCCTTGAAGTGGTCCCTTGCCAGGTTTCCAATTCTTAGTGCATTCTCTGTGATCAACTTCTCACCAAAGAGGATTTTAGGGAGACTACTTATTTGATGTCTAATGACAAAGTCCTTGACTTACATTGTGAAGTTTATGAATCGTTTTGGTATATTGTAGGTGATGACCTTCATAAGGTTTATCTCAAATCTTTACAATCCAATTCCATGGGACATTTAATTAACAAAGCATATATCAAGTTCATGCCTAAAGTTGGTGATCCTAAAGAAATTAGCAACTGGTGGTTGATCACTTTGATGAATGTCTCCTACAAAATCATTAGCAAGGCTCTAGCTTTCAAGTTTCAACCTCCCTTTATTGGTCTAGCCTAAACAAAGAGGTTTCATTAAATCTAGATTTATCCTGGATAATATCATTGCTATGTGGGAAGGGATGGAATGGGCTCGCCACTCTCAATAGCTAGCCATATTTCTCAAAATTGATTTTGCCAAGGCCTATGACCATATTGAATGATCATTTATCCTCACCATCTCCAGGTGCGTACATTTGGGTCTTGTTTCATTAAATATATTTAGATGTTGTTTGCTAATGCTTCAAATTTCATCACCATTCTAGGTCAACAATCTAAACCTTTTGGACAATCTTCACTGGTCCATTCATTAAGGATGCCCCCTTTCCCTAGCTTTATATGTTCTTGTTGCAAAAGGATTTGGTTATCTCATGGCTCATGTGGTCTCCATGTCCTATTTTAAGGGGATGTATCTTCTTAGTAGTTGGTCAATGGTCATTTTTCCGATGATTCTTTCCTTACCCTCATTAAGGAATAAAGTAATGTTAAACAAGCCCTTTAATGCCTTGAAATTTCTTTTCAGGCCTCTCATTTGAGCATTCAATGGAAAAAGATTGTATTATAGATAATTCTTCCTTTCCAAGATGAATTTGATTGATAATTTTGGATGGAAATAGATTGGGAATGGGGAAGTGTTTCATTTTCCAGGGGCATTCGCTTTATGTTTTAGGTCTCTCCTTTCGAGCTATGGCAAGTTGTGATAGATAGAATTTAGACAAAGCTTGATTATTGGATAACCAAGCCCCTCTCTATGGCTAGTAAGTTTCAAATATGCTCTAAAATTTTAGCTACCACTCATGTTTATTAGTCTTCCTATTGGGTCCCTTCTAAGGCCTCTTATTTGAAAATTGAAAAGATTCTTAGAGATTTTCTCTAGGCTCCCAGTGATGGGCACCATGGTTGTCTCTAGGAGTTTTTTTTGTCTTCCTCATGAAGATGGAGGTCTTGGATTATTTTCCATTCCAAGACAAGGCTTTGCCTTATGTGCTAAATAGATTATCAGGTCCCTTGAGGGAAATGAGGCCTAGAAAATTCTCATTAGGCATTATATTGGTACTGATGTCCCCTTAGGATGGGTTTGGATCTTGGCATTCTTCTTACTATGAGGGAGCCTATAAAAAAACTGGGCACATTTCTTATTAAGAGCATTTAGAAATCTTGGGAAGCCATTAAGCCTTCGCTTCACTAGGAAAGAAATCATTTCTATAATGGCCTCTCTAATTTAATCTCTAGTTTGTTTGGTGTTCTCCAATTCTCACTTGTTAAGACCATCCCATAGCTAAGGTACCATTGATCCATGCCTTGAATTTTTTGAAAAGAGGCATCTGGATGTTGCTAGACTTCATCAATAGAGCCACCAAGAATTTTATTTGTTGCCTAATTTCAAATTGGAATTTAGGATTTCTAATTAAAACCAAGACACTTTCTAGTCTATTATTGATGCCATTCCTCCCTAGATGCTTTACAAAATTAGGGTTCAATCTTTCAAACCTTGGTGGAAGGATTGGAAATGGTACCTAGACATGCCATTCTAAAATTATAGCCCATGCAATGGATATTTAAGGCTATCTCCACACCTTCCTATGGTGGATTAGCTCAATCTTCATTAACAACTCTAGTCCTCTCTTCAGACCTAGCACCACTGAATCTAATGTATCTGGTTAGTTGTTCTCAAGCCTAAGTTGGTTCATTTTGCTTGGTGCATTCTTTATCAAGGACTTCCTCTTAGTGCTCATTTGGCTCTTATGGCTATCCTTAATCCTCACTATCCATTCTATGGATAGATTGAAAATCTCAAGCACCTCTTCTAGTTTTGTCCCTATGCTCAGAAAGCTTGGAACTAGATTCATGATTTCTTTAGACCCTTTTAGCCCGTTCCCTTTTCTTAGCACATGATTTTTCTTAGAGATTAGCCTTGTTTCCTATCTAGATATACCCATATTTGGCATGATTTTATAGTGTAAATTCTCTTTAATATTTAGAAAGATTGAAATACAAGTCTTTTTTTCTAATTGTATTATAGATGTTTATTTCTCATTATACACTAAAGCCATGATTTCTTTAGTGTGCTTATGCAGATCCAGGTACAAGCTAGTAAAGTTGTAGTTGAGGTTGCCTATCTTTAGGAGGTACTAGATCATTAGGGGAATGTCCCTTGCACTATTGCAAGGATTCCACCTAATCCCTTATGTCCTTCCTAAGGGCATGACATGGTTGTGACTAGTCTACCAAGAGATAGAGGCTTCTACTCTATGGACCACAACCTTTGGATTATAGAGATAATGCTACCCTTGGTGGTTGGTCCTTAGCCTTCTAGGCCACCCTCTACCTCTTCTCATGGGTTTGGTGCTTCTAGATGGCTTGATTTTGGTAAGTTTCCTTGCTTGGAACTGGCCATTTCTTCAATTTGTGCTCAGTAGCCTTCAGATGATAATCCTAAAGAGGAAGATGCTGTCACTGGTTGCAAGCCTACTAATGATGCTATCCCTAGTGATGTGTGGGGAAACCTGATGATAAGGATTCTCCTTCTTCTACCATTGCTTTAGTTGCTTAGTATTTTTTTGGGCTTGGCTCTATTATTTTGTCATTTTTGTTTTAGACGTTGCCTAGTTAGACTTCGTGGGTTTGCCCTAATACCACCCTAACCTTTTCTTGTGAATATTGCACTATTATTTCCTTAATATAAAGTTAAATAGGAAATATCATTTAAACAAAGCAATATATAATAAGTTAAGAGAAAGTGTCAAAAATTTTCTCTAAACAAAATAAAATAAAAAATAACAATGTCAATAATAAAACTCAAAATCAATTTAATTGTAAAAGAAATCTATAAGAATGTCAAGGTTGGCAGGAATCAAATTGGCAAGGTTTGGATGATAGATCCTCGACTTCATCAAGCTATCAACCCCATTTTAGTGCTTCAACAACTAGGCTTCATGCCTTCTATGTATAAAAGAAAAATGGATACAGATGTGGGAAGGATAATTGCCCCAATGTTTTTTGGGAGTAGGTCAATTGGTTGCTTCAAGAGCTTTCTAGAGCGCTTTAGTTTTAAACCACCTTGAGATGTTAGATCTATTGTTGTTTTGGGCAGTTAACCCAAAAACTTGTTATTCCTTACCGTGTGGGTGGGGTACAGCTGGTTTTCTTGTTGCGTTGGTGACCTTTTATTGTATATTCCTTATTGTATAATTGACCTTATGGCCGTTGGGGTAACAGGTGGATGATTTAATATTTATCTATGCTTTTCATTAAAATAACTTATTAGCAGATTTTTACTCTATTACCTCAGTAAGCAAGAGATTTCATTATGTTTAGTATTGAATAGACTTATGGCGTACTACAACCGATGGCCACTGATAGCAGGGAAGATCCCGGGCCGAACAGACAACCAGAAGAAGAAGCTTCAAAATTCAGCACAAACCCAAAACATTGGCGATCAGAATTGTAGTTCTGGAGCACAACTGCAGCCTAAACAAGTAACCTTCCCACAACAAAGCGTCGAGGTTCTCACAGGCAACGAGAGTAGTCATAATAATGTCTCAGTCATGGTGGAGACTCCAACGAATAAGTTGTGCATAGAAGAAGCGATTAGAGATATGGAGCAAGTGCAAGTACAAGTACAAGTAGAAGCTTCATTTGTGGGAACTAGTGAAGTAGAAGGAAGCATTCAGAATGATATGTGCATAGCGGGACATGATGCAGTTGAACTTTGTAGAATACTCTATTCATTGCCTTCGGGAATTCCAATAGAAAGTTATGCAACGCCAATATTTGAAGCTTCCTGCTCTGCTAATCCTGAGTTAAGGTATCCCACACATGAGTGTGAATCTGATTTGGGGTTAGATATTCTGCTGTGGAACATGGAATTGGACACGCCATTTCTATCAAGCCTCGATGATTTCACAGCCAACGCAACTAAAGCTCCTCTTCCATTCGAGAATAATCATAATCATGGTACAACCAAGATGGAGACTCCAATGAATATGTTGTGCATAGAAGAAGTGATTAGAGATATGGAGCAAGTGCAAGTCCAAGCACAAGTAGAAGCTTCTTTTGTGGGAACTAATGAAGTAGAAGGAAGCATTCAAAATGAAATGGGAATAGTGGGACTTGATGCAGTGGGACTTTCTAGAGTGCTCTATTCATTTCATTCGGGAATTCCAATAGAAAGTTACGCAACGGCAGTATTTGAAGCTTCCTGCCCTGCTAATCCCGAGTTAATGTAGCATGGTGAATATGATTTGGGGTAATATATTATGCTGTGGAACATGGAATTAAACACACGCTATTTCTATCAAGCCTCGAAGATTTCACAGGCAACGCAGTTAAAGCTCCTCTTTCATATGAGAAAAAATTGTGTGTGTATTGTTTGTGTTAATTAATATTTTGTATCATACATATATATATCTATATGTGCAAAATATTGAAGCATAGATAAGGCATGTGAACTATTTGATAAAATATCTCAAAAGAACATGGTATATACATGTATATATATAAATTAGTAAAAGCACCAAAGGTGCTATCAAATGACTGATAGGCATAAATATTTATAGGCATATCATGGACAAGGCTAAAAATATTTCAAAAGAACATGGTATATACATGTATATATATACAAACTAGTAAAAGCACTAAAGGTGCTATCAAATGGCTGATAGGCATAAATATTTATAGGCCTATCATGGACAAGGCTATAAATACTAAAAAAAATTGTGTCACCATAAATCTTTACTGAGTGCTTTGTAGTAGCCAAAAATATTCTATAAAGTCATTTTGAGAACTGAGCAAAGGAGAGATAAGACATCAACCATGTTCAAAATAATCTAGCACACTTCAATTTTTATGGATGGACCATGACAGTGTTATACTCTTTAAGTATTATGGGCACAATACTTTATTAGTGTGTGTGCAAAGTTGGTATAACATTAATCTTCTACTATTTACTCAAACAATATTAATTATCGATAGTTCCACTCTTGTTAATCTATCTAAACCTACAATGGAAATTTCATTCTTTAAACCCTATTGGCAAGTAAAATACAATAATTAGTGGGGAATTGCAATGGAATTGGCATTATATGATTATAATTGAAGCATTCAAAATGTGCATTGTTCCTCAATCCACAAGGAGATTGATAGAGTTTGGCCCTATTTATCCTCAACAATGGATTTATGCTCATTGATTTACTTCTTTTTGTGAATGATAATGATGGGAAGTGGATCTTATCAACAAAAATACCATGACAAGGCTCTGTTGTATAAATTGATAGTCAATGTAAACCTATAATGATAAATTCCATTCCATCTTACAATTCAATTTTTTATATTTCAAATTTCCTATCTAGTCAATGACAATAATCCTTAGTCAATTTCCTTCTAAAGATTTCCATTCCAACCCCTACTTGTTTTCTATTACAGTTGTGACACAAATGTCAAAAGAAGTTTTGGAACGGAAATATAAACAATTCATATGTCAACTACATTCCTTTGAATTTTAACAAAGAAATCATTGTATCACTAATAACAAATATATATCAATGTCATCTAATTAAATTAATTACAATTTATGGCTACATACTAAAATAATAAGGAAACTTCCAAAACAAATCTATTTCTTCATTATTTGTCACGTACATTTTTTCCCTAAATAATAACATTACAATAGGTTTATATTTGTGTTTATTATGAAAACGCATGGAGTATATAACCTTGCAAAGAAATAGATATTATTGGAGTTATGCTCAAATTACAATATGATAAATACTTCTCAATTATACCTTTTATCACTGATAGAATTTACGACACTTAAAGGTGTTATTGATTAGCTAATATGCATAAATATGTATAACTCTTCTAGATAATCACTAATGGAACTGCTTTATCCACCAAAGCAACTCAATGTGAGCTCTATACTTTCAAAATATATGAGTATTGTTGCAAAATTTATTGCTTTCATCATCAAAAAGTCATTCTGCTAGTGTGATATTAGGAGATTTGTATTTCACAATTTACCTAAAACAAGAAACTTGATACATGAGAAGCTCACTTGATGATATATTGTTGAAAAAATAGTGGACTCAAAACGTGTTGTGGTAAGATAGTTGAGAAGCTTATTTGATGATATATTGCCCCACATATAAAATCATCAGAACTTCTTATAAGTAATACTTACATGTCGAGTTGATGAGGATACATTATTTTTAGAATCCAAAGGGTTTTTTTTATATTTTCTTCCGTAATTAATACTATCTTTCCATAAATATAGTAACATAAAAACTTCTTTAAATGAGACTTGCATGCTGACTTGATGATGGTTCATATTTTTTTTTACATGAGTGATTTCTTGTATTTGCTTCCATAATTATTTTTCATTTTTCATATTTCACATTGTTGACATCATCATGGGATCCTTAGAAATTTGCTTTCATAAAATGAAAAGTCCTATTGATGAAATCATTGATCACAACATATGACAGATCATTGAATACTTGTTCAAAACTTGCAATTGATAATAGAAATAATGACTATCCCAGCTAAAAAAATGAGATAGATGAATCTCTTTGTAGTAGACAACTTGAGTTTTTGGAGACACTTTACATGAAGAGATTCATGCTAGTATGAAAGCAACATTGATCTCAAAACCTCTATGTGATGGTAGACATTCTGAAATGTCTTTAGACAAAAGTGATATTTGTAGTTATCTTACTTAGGAAGAAATAGGGGATTGTTTTTCTAAATGGGATTTCTTTAAATTCATATTTAGTTGGAACTAACATTGGTTCATTATCCAAATGTTTAGGATTGATTCATTCTCTACAACTTTATGACATAAATTTGCAGGTCTACCCAAAATCCATAATTTTTGTTTTAAGTTTTGAGAAACTGTGGATGTAAAAGTATTAATGATTTATAAATCAATGAAACAAGCCTTTGATGTATGAGTCAAATAATTGTTTTCCTTGTATAAAAATAAGGGGTAGTGTCATAAGATGTTTGATATGAGACCTAAAGTTCTTCAAGGGTCAACTAAGGTTCTTACAGTGGAAAAAAGGTGTAGTTCCAAATGAGCAATTTAAATCCCAACTCTATAAATAGGAGTGATCTTTTAAGGTACATAAACATTCTTGATTTGTGCATACCATAGTATCTTTTTTCTATATCCACCATACAATCATGATTTCAATGTGTCTAGAAATATCATTTAAGAGAGTAGCATAGAGATATTGACCCTCCATATCATATATCCACCATACTTGTGTGGTTAAACAACTATCCTCCCTTACTATAAAAAAGGAATTTTATTTTCATCCTCACGTTCTTATAAAGTTGAGACTTGGTACCGGGTTTTAAGGAGGGATCAACTAGACTATACAAGGCTTGCATGCTAATATCGTTGTACTCCTTGCATGAAAATACCAAAAAAGAAAAGCCTCAACCACCAATATTCCTCTTTATAAGATCATTTTATGGGCATTGTCAGTTCTATGGATTTCTCTTTACCCTTCCCAATATTTTTATTTGCTAGTGAAAATTAGAGTTTTGATAGATTTCAATCTACTTTCTTCTTTTCAATCCCTACTTTGTAAAGAACATTAACCAAATACATTGTCACTACCACCACTAAAGCTTAAGTATTTTGCATACTAGAGCATTACCATATGAGGAGAATTTATGTTCCATGAAGAATTTCAGTCCCATCTCATACATTATCGAAATGTAGTTTGTATCCTAGCTCCCTTGATGGGAGTTCTAGACTTTAATTATGACATCAAGGTTTTACATGAATATGAGTGTTGAAAACACGCATTTATATGGAACAAGAATTGTAATACAATGTCCTAAAAGGATGCAGTCTATAATACTATAGTCACTATTGTATATGCAAAAACAATATGCCTAATGATCAAATAATTAAGTAATTGCAAATGCAATTGCAAAACTAGTTTCATCTTCCATACACAACATCATTTAAGACAATGCCAAACTTGGTGCTTTAAATCAACACTCCGTCAAAATAATTAAAGGTAGATTGGTGTTTGTGGTGGTTGTGAGTGCCTAATACGTGCATTTGAATATTGCACCTACGTTAGAGAGGTTATAGAATAAATTTAGAATTTGCATCAAAATGGTTGGAATTAAGAGAGCTAGATGCTAATACCCTATCAATTGATTTCTGGTGTTAAAAAGATCTCATGGAACAACTTGTAGATGTGTCAAAATTTGTTTTATATATCTCAAGTCTTCCATTTTGTAACCATTTGTCCAAAATTATTTTAAGAAAAATAGTTATGAGAAAAGCAAATTTCTTTCATCATTTCAAATGAGATTACATTGGTGACATTCTTTTTGGCTTACCCACAAGTAGTCTATTGTTGTAGTTTCAATAGAATTGTACTTTTTTGAAGGAAGTACACACTTTTGTTGAAGTACTATTATTTGAAGATATTAATTGTAGTGACTCTTGGTATTCCATAGGTGGTTTTAAGTGTGTGTGTGTTTTCACAAGGATCTTGTAATTAGAATTCAAAAGAGCTTGTATTGGTCCCACATTTATTCTCATATGAGAAGTATATTTGTAAAGGATATTCAAGATTAAAAAAATATTATACATATAAATTATTGATAAACATGCAAACATATTTACTCACAACAATAATTTTTGGATAATATAAGTGAGGGATAAGGGCCCTCTCCCTTCTATCGATATTGAAAATAAAAAAAATACATTTAGAGTCATTAACTTATTGTGGACAAAGGAATTTAACCATATGTAACAACCTAATAGAAGGAAACATGCCTAGTTTCATTACATAATAATTCTATAACAAAGTATATGATGAGGATAGATAATAACATGACCCTACTTTCGTAAAGACTATGAAGAAAATGAGTTCAAAAATTTATTAAATCCTAATAGAGTAAGAGAGGCATGGATTTACAAGACATCTTAGAAACCTTGAATAAAAACATGTGTAGGTTGAAGAACACAACATGTATTTCAACATGAAAATTTCTATAGATAATGAAATTGTAACACAAAGATCAAATGTAATAATTTCTACACAACCCTACATAAACATAAAATTAGGTAGCCACTTTAGTTGGGGTACACATAGCTCCATTATGTAATGAAGAGAAATATTGTGAAATCTAGCCATGCCTTTGAGATAAACTCAAATGACTACAACTCCTTCCATCAATGCCACCAAGCTCAAATCAATACAAAATTTCCTACATATTTTCAGAAATTTATGAATGAAATAACAAAGGCATATAAATCATCAACATAACATGTGCATGTTGAAAAACACAATGTCTAGTTCAACCTGCAACTTTAAATATAAAATAAAATTTTAAGACAACAAAACAAATGTAATAATATTGACAAAACCCTAAAACAATATAAAATTAGGAAGCCACATTGGTTAGGTTGCACATGGATTTGATACATGAAGAGAAATGTTGTGAAATCCAACCATGCCTTTGAGATAACCTTGAATGACCACAAGTCCTTCCATCAATCCCACCAACCACAACAAAATACCACATTGTCTACATCTTTTCCAAACATTACGAATCAAATATGAGTCAAATAAGAGAGGCATATAAGTTTGAAATACCTCTTACAAATCATAAACTAAACTTGTGCAGGTTAAAAATCATAATGTGTAGTTCAACTTATAACTTTTTATATAAAATGAAATTGTAACAAGCAACTAAAATTTAATAATTTCTACACAACCCTAAAACAATATAATAATAGGAAGCCACATTGGTTGCAGTGCACATATCTTTGTTGTCTGAAGAAAAGGGTAGTGAAATCCAACCATGCCTTTGAGATAACCTTGAATGATCAAAATTCATTCTATCAAAACCACCAACCTTAAATCAATACCACATTGTCTACATATTTTTAACACATTCTGAATCAATATATGAGTCAACTAAGAGAGGCATAAGTTTGAAACACATCTTACAAACCACGAACTAAGCTTATCTAGGTTGAAAAACACTATGTGTAGTTCAATGTACAACTTTGTACATATAAAATGAAACCCTTACATATCAAATGAAGTGTAATAATTTCTATAGAACCCTGAAGTAACATAAAATTAGGAATCCACATTGGTTGGGTTGCACATAGCTCGGTTACATGAAGAGAAATGTTTGGAAATCCATCCATGCCTTTGAGATAACCTCAAATGACCACAAGTCTTTCCATCAACACCATCAACCACAACTAAATATGACATTGTCTACATCTTTACAAAACATTATGAATCAATATATGAGTCAAATAATAGAGGCATAAGTTTGAAACACGTCTTACAAACCATGAAGTAACCTTGTACAAGTTGAAAAACATAATGTGTAGTTCAACCTACATCATTATATATAAAATGAAATCCTAACATATCAAATCAAATGTAATAATTTTCATAGAACCCTAAAGCAACATAAAATTGGGAAGACACATTGGTTGTGGTGCACATATCTTTATTATGTGAAGAGATTTCCCACTTGTAATGTCCCCTTTTAATGTCCCCTTTTAGCATATTCCTAATTTCTTTACTTAAACACAATAATATCACTAGAAAGGGACATTAGAACTATTAAAGGTCACTCAATCAAGATAATATTAAACTTATCTATAATAGTAAAACATAAACAATAGCATAATCCACATCCAGTTCAATTCATAACACAATTCAATATTGACTATGTTCAAGTCTTAATCCTTACTTCCTTTCTATTCCTCAACCTTCGATGGGGATTTATTTGTCTAGGGCGTGATGACAGCACTTCATGGATTGGATTTACTCTACCTCTCCCTTACAACTTAAGTTGTCTAGGGTGCGATGACACCACCTCATGGATTGGATTTACTCCACCTCTCCATTACAACTTAAGTTGTATAGGGCGTGATGGCACCACCTCATGGATTGGATTTACTCCGCCTCTCCCTAAAAACACTTCGCCTCTCCTAAGGTTGTAGTCAATAGAAATAACTAAATATTAACTTGAACATATTTCAATATACTTCATCATACCAAATGATCAAATTATGTATTGGCTATGCTCAAGTCTCAATCCTCAACCATGGATGGGGATTTACTTGTCTAGGGCGCGATGACACCAACTCAATGGCTGGGTTTACTCTGCCTCTCCCTAACAATACCACGCCACTCACTCATAGGTTGAAGGCAATAGAAATAGATAGGCCTTGAGTTTGAGCATACCAAAGTGTTGTAAATGCAATCTATATTTCATAGCACAATTCATAATGCTTATAGATATATGTAATGATACTCCCAACAATCTTTTAATTATATATATATCATTACTTATGGTACTCATCATAATAAATATAATGTTATATATATATATGATACTACAGTTCTTTATGCTTAATATTCATTTAGTAATCTTAGTTTATATTATACTTAATAATTGTTACCTTGAGACTATGATTGCCCTGTTGTACCTTTCTTTATCTCCAATTATTTTTTTCTGACTGCTACAAAGCCTATTTTTCTATTCTCCCTTTATACTTCTCATAAGTTGGAGGCCTTCACAATTGTTGGGTCTGCTGCCTTAATTGAATTGTTGCTTCCTTTAATGATAATTATCATCTATTTCTAATTCTGTTTTGATCGCAGCCTATTAAGGAATTGCTAAGCTCCTTATTTTAATCACTACACCCTTGCATTCGTATCATATCTTATAAGATAATGAAGTTGATAGTAGGGATCTCTTATCTTATATGGATAAGATAGTTTTGTCTTATTAAATTTGTCTTATATGATGCTTATAAGAATATGAAGCAGCTTATTACTAATCACTACCTTGCCTTCACTTTATAGTGATCGCTGCCTTTTAGGCTTATCTATTATATGAGATAAAAATATGTATATTTATTATATTAAATATTTATATTTATATTATCATTATTTATATTTTATATTAATATCTCATTATAATAATTACTTCTAAGTTTTTATATATATATATATATATATATATATATATATATATATAATTGCATATATATATTTGTTTAAGGTATGAATAATTTTACAATATAAATGCATATGAATATATGTAAATCATCAGTAAGTCTTGGAGTCACAAAGCATATACTCGAATATGAGTAATTCATAATATTGTGAAATCCAACCATACCTTTGAGATAACCTCTAATGACCACAAGTCCTTCCATCAATGCCACCAACCTTAAATCAATACTACATTGTCTACATCTTTTTAACATGTTATGAATAAATATATGAGTCAAATAATAAAGGCATAAGTTTGAAACACATCTTACAAACCATGAATGGAACTTGTGTAGGTTGATAAACACAATGTGTAGTTCAACCTAAAAAATTTTATTGGTGAGTGCAGTGTGGTAATGAAACTGGTAAAAAACAAACATAAGAAACTACACAATTTGAAAAATATGCAGGAACAAAATTTATAGAAAATTGAATGTAGTTTATGGGATACTATTTTTTCAACAAAAGTTAAATTTATGTGGTAAAAAATGAATATTTCAATGAAGCACTACTAAAATTTTCAAAAAATCTAAAAAGTATGTATCATTTAGACCAACCAAAGTATGAGAAAAATAAAAAATTGAATCTTTAAATATAAGTAAAGGACACACGCATGGATGTGATGCATACTGTTTTGATTTTTTTTTTTAAATAATTAGTTATGAATTTTTTCTATGACTTTTAAAAAAAATAAAAAGTAATTTTCTAGCCATGTTAACTTGATAAAAAAAAATATGAAATTCAATTTTTTTAAAACTTGTAGCCACAAAAGCATAGAGTGTGATGCATCTTTTAGATTTGAAAAAAAAGTGAAATTGTTTGAAAGTTATGGATGTTTCCAATTAGTGTGTCCATCAAGATTTTAGACATACTATATGTAGAAAATTATGAATAATTATCTATTAATCTTATAATCAAGCATATCTTATATTTTTAGAATGTTGACAATTTCTTGAATAAACCCTTTTTATTTCATCAAATTTGGATTAAAAAGGTCATCAACATGAAGGGTGAAGTCACAAAAAGAGGGTGAAACCTGTAACATATTGGAGTAGAGGAAAAGTTGAGATTGACACTCCCAACCCTAAACCCAAGGCATTCTTGAGGTAAAAGAAAATCAGTAGAAGTAACAGATAGTGTCTAAAAGATTTCAGCCTTAGAGAGCACAAATCTATTTTATAGAATGGATATCTATTACTAAGATATATGTTAGATGCTAGAGCTAGAAGGATTTTGGCCTTAGATAACATATATTCATTACCTAAATAAAACTAAAAAATGTTTGTTGGGCCCGAGAATGTCCCCACAAACACCCTACTCTAAAGAAACCCATGATATCTGCATATTACAGATAAAATCATGCTTTTCTATACTCATCGATAAAAAAATTGACTATATCAATCATTAGGATGATAGTTTTTATTTTTATAATGGGCACCAATAGTCATCGTAAATCAAAAAGGAGGATGAAACTTCAATTGGAGGAAATGGAAGCAATTAGGGAAAAATATAGAGCAAGGAAGAGGATCGAAAGACAAGGTTTGGTGGATAGTCATGAAGATGAAGGTTCATCTGTACCCTCAAATGATGTATGGAAATTGAAGTTGTTAATGTTGAATATAATGAAATGTTTAATAAAAAAAAAATGACCATTATATTGAAAATGAAAATATTACAAAATTTTATGAAACAACTATTGATAAGAGTAATATCATAGACAAAGAATAGGAACAACATAGACATACGCTTTAAGATTATGGATATGAACCACATGATATTGAAATTACACTCCATAATCCAATTATTCGTAATATTGATTAAATCGATAACACATATGAAACAATGAAAATCAATGTATATCTAAATTACATAAGAAGAGAGGACCTTTGTCAAGAAGAAAATGAAATCCCACATCGAGCATTTTCTAATGAGTCCGATAAAATTGTAAAACATCCAAGAATTGCAAAATGGTTACTTGAAATTGATGAGAACATAATGGAAAGACTTGAATGCAAGAGGTCATCACGAATCATTTAGTTGTGGGCTTCAAAAACCTTTCACTGAATAGATTGCAAATAGAACATTAACCGAACAATGCCAACTTTTTGTACAATTACTAAACATGTACAAAATGAAACCTTTACTAAAGAAATTAAGGATTTGGGTAAACAAAGTGTCCGATTGGAATAAGATTATTGTTAAAAGTCTTTTTATTACACTCAATTCTATTGGAAAGACTAGTAAAGAGAAAGATAAGAGAGCTTCTTGTAGAGTAATAACAACTTCTATAGCAAGCAATCAATTAAGAAAGACTCAATTAATGAAACAAACTTGTCTTGACTTAAACCTAAATCATAAAACATTATCAAAAGCACTAGCATTAAGATCAAGACTAGATAGTCCTCTTGAAAATGACACTTGGGATTTTAGTGGTAGGATTCCATGAGTTCATAAGAAGATAATTAATAGCACAAGTGATGAAATTCAACAATTTTGGCACTCTAACTCTAGAGTATCACCATATGTAAAATATGTTTTAAAATTAAGAATTGGTGATCAAGACTGCACGCAACATCCTAAACATTACTTGGAATGTAGCCAAACAACATTGTGCAAACAAATTTTTGAAACACATCTAGGTTTGACAATCTCACAAAGGATATTTGAATCTTGTAATTCCTTTTATTGTGTGCCTCTTAAAATTTGTAATACATGTTGTTACAAATACTATTGGAGTTTTCTATGTATCATGAACTATTATGTAATAATCATTCTACCTTGCACACTAACAAAATGTTATAGGAATATGGTGCAATTAAACTACCAAAGTCATCTAGAGACTTATTAGATTTATTTTTATGTGTTAGAGATGATGGTTGCATTTTATACAAGAATTATTATTTAAATGAAAAGTGTTTACAATGTGGCGGGTTATCAAAGTTTATATCATGTATTCATGAGGACATTGAGCATGATTTTTGAAAGAAAATGGTTGAGAAAAAGAGATAGAAGATAGTGAAATACAAATTGAAGAGTGAGGGTGAAAGTTTTAGATGTGAATCAATTACAAAAGAAGTAAGTGTTGCTGATTTTATTTTTGATTTTAAGAAATATATTTTTTCCAAATATGCTAGACACAACCATAGGTCTCGATGGTTAGATCAACTGACTGTTCAATATGTGTAAATATTTTTCCCAATTGGAACTATTTATTTTGGAGTAAAATGTTCACCCTTGATAATCATGACCTATGTTGACACCTATTGGAACAATAAACAACAAAATCTCAATCCAGATGAATGAACGTGATGATATAAACTTAGGACTGATATAATCCCATTGCACTAAAGGGCCAGGGTGTCTAGCATCCTAGTCGTATATGTTATCCCTGACCCTATTCTTGTGGTGTTGGCTTAGAACACCTCCTTGGATTACTCTTGTTAGTCCCATTTGGTTTTATTCATCATTGGTGAGCGGGAATGCATATAAGGAGTCTTATTATTCATTTTACACCTATCTTGTTAAGAAAAAATTGGAATTGGTTACCTCATGCTTCGATGAATTGATCTCCTAGGCTCAAGTGTTCTTCATGGTTGAAATAGATCTTTGTATGTGGATGTTATGATGCTTAGTTGTAGGTCCTGAAGGAAGTACAAGTCCTCATTCTCTATCTCTTTGTTGGTGCATGGTCTTGTGTCACCTACTCCAACTAGGGTTTCATATCTTGTGGTAATTTTTACCATTTACATTCATTCTTTCAACATTTATTGCAAATATGACCTCTTCCCTCCTAGGGTACACACTCTTGGATCTCTAATCATTGTTGTAGTGGAGGTGGAAACACCAACATGAGGTTTGACTAAGGCAAGCCCCTAAAAACAACACAATCTTTTCCATTCTTGTTTGTGTGCAGGTTGCATTTGAAGGAATCAGACAACAACAAGCTATAGGAAGGAGGAAGGCAGATAGGTAAAGGCACCTAGGTCAGAAGATTCTGTAAAACCTTAATTTGGGTCTAAGGTGCCCAGTGCCCTGGTACTTCTCTGCTCCTGAACTTAGGTTATGTACTGTCTCCTGATCTCTGCTATCATTTCAGAATTCCTATAACTATTTCTGACAGTTGTCAATTAGTTAATCTTGCTCAATTAGGGTTTCATATTCTAACCTAGTTTAGTTGGTTGAATTTGGTTAACACTCCTTTATACAATAAAGGGACAAAACCCCTGTAGTTTTTCTCATTCATGGATAGTAGCCAAGCTTAGTTTGTGTTCCAATGTTGATAGAAAAGGGTTTGACGTAGTTTAACATTTTAGGCCAAGTCTCCCTTTTCCATCAAACATTTTAGTGAACATGACATATCTTGCACCCTTGCATCCTTCTTGCTTCAGATCTGAGTTATTTTCTGCCATAAATCTAATTAGGTTGAATTAATTAATCATTTATCATAGTTGCGTAGCCTATTTTTACATTGTTTCATTATTACGATTTACAAAACACTTACATTTCTAAGAAAACCTAGTTTTGAAACCCATGTTTAGTGATTAGTGTCTTATCTCATATTTTTCTAATATTAGTTTCTTATCAAATCTGATTTTACATTTCTTTAACATATCATAAAGACCACCTTGTGTTGAAAATTGAAAGAAAGAGCATTTTGGAATTATATAATTTTGGATTAGGGAAGAAGCATTGGATTTAGGGTTTGATTTGAATATAAGAATTGGTTATATCTAATTATGTTTGAATCCAAGTGGATTTGATCAAAGGTTTATTATTGCATTATATTTGTGTACATTGGATGAAAAGAGCAAAAACATTGATTCATTTAAATAAAAATTGAAAGACACTTCTCTTATCACATAACTCATTTCTTCTGTGTGTGCATCTCATGTGTCACTCAAACCTGTAAATATTTTATGAGTTTTATGACCTGGTGCTCCGATTCTAACACCCTTGTGTGAAGAAGTCATTGAGTCATGGGTTCTAATGCTTCGAATAACACTGATATTGATACATCAAAACCCTAATTTATGAATCTAATCACACATCTTCATGAAACTTGTACTTCACATATCCTAGAAGCATCAACTTCTCATGAATCCATTGACATAGATGACCTTGTGGCTCATATTCCTAAAGTTCAGATTCAAAGATTAGATACTTAGTTGGCTAACTTTCAATAATTTGTAAGCTCAAAACATTTATTTGAGGAGACCATCTCTATTGTTGAGAGTCTAAGAAGTTTATTGCTTGGAGGACAAGACAGAGTAGAAATTGTGTGTGGCGTAGCTCACATAGTGCATAATAACATTATGCCAGCAGTTAGTTGTGTGAAAATCATCACTAATGTGACTTCTTTGAATCTAATAGGGACTCAAGTATCGACACCTATATCAACATCCCCTATTCCTACATACACTCTTCCATTCTCACCACAACTACACAACCAAGTAATAGTGCTACCACATGTGCTAGGTTATCTATCAGGATCTCATTCGTCATTATAGTGCCATTCCATTTAATTATCCAAGTTACACACCCAATTTTACTCTGCCTACATCTAAACCTCCTATCACTTTCCAAAAGGCCAATCGTACAATGACACAATCAACAGTTAGTCCTATTCATTCATACCAATGTCAACCCAATTTTTCTTTCGACCCTATCATTAACCAACTTTTGCAAAATACAAATTCCATCCAAAAATAGTTATAAAGGATAAATCAAAGTCCCTCAAAACCCACTATTGCATCACATTATATTTGCAACCCATTATCTTATCCAATCATAAGAGCTCAAATGCCTAAGAAGTTTGAAACCCATTGCTTTGAGAAGTATAATGGGAAGGGAGACCCTAACAACCATGTGGAGGCCTTTACAACTATGTATAGTGACTTCTTCTTCAAAGATGAAATATTGGCTAAACTCTTTCCTAGGTCACTCAAAGACATGGCCTTGGATTGGTTTTTCTCCTTGCCTCCTAATTCAATCACTTCTTTCTCACAATTAATCGATAAATTTCTTCAACACTTTCAACCAAACCCTCTTCTCACAAATAAAATATTCTATTATATTCCAGATGCTAATGTAGAAACAATCTTCATTGGAAACCTACAACCTTACATCCGTGACAAAATCTTGTTGATGCATTATGACTCTTTCACTAATGTTTGCACACTCTCTATGATTACCAACTATCGGTTAGTCAGTATGAGAATAATCACTCATCGGATCTGATTGGTCAATTTGAATCCCCACACACTCATTCATTTAAAAGACACAACAAAAATTTCATCAAAATCAATGCAATATCATCAAATCGCATTGAAAATCATGTAGAGGGTGTAGCATCTTCTACTCCTGCCCCATATAAACTAAAACCAAAAACTAGAAAATTCACACCATTATCAGAAACTCTTTATTCGATAATGATGCAACTTCTGAACAACAATCTCATCAAGTTCCAACCAATTCAACCTATCGATCCAAACAAGATACAAGCATCTTCTTTCGATTCAAAGGCCTTTTGTCAATTTCACCGTACCATCGGTCATGACACTGAAAGATATATGCATCTTAAACATGAAGTTCATGACCTCATTGATTCCAATGTTATCCAAGTTGTTGGCATAAATGACAAAGGAAATAAATCGGTGGCTACACCTAATCTTGAAACATGCAAATATATACAAACCCATTACCTCATCACAAAGCTAACATTGTGGATCCATCTCAAGAGAAACAATATACTTATAATCCTCAAAAACAAGATTATGACGGAGACATTTGCATGGTAGATGCTCACCCTCATAAAGAGCAAGTAGAACCCAAACCAAATATATCTTTCACTCCTCATGATGCTATCATTGAAGCTCCTGATGGACCTTTATACATAACCATTCGAATCAATGATAAACCCATAAGAGGTGCTATGATCTCGATCCTATTTGCATGGTAAATGTAGTAACTGATGAGTTTCTCTACATGCATGGTTTGCACTGTGATGACTATGATGTATCAAAAATCAAAATTAGAGCACATGATGGATCTATTCATCCAAATCTTGGTGCCTTGACCCTTGCTATCAAGGTTGGGCAAAGAACCTTGGATGTCACTTTCATTATAATTCCAACATTGGACTTATTTCACATGTGAAGTTGGGTCACCCATGGCTCTGATCCATGAAGGAAATCCCCTCTATAGCTCATAAATGCTTAAAGTTTACATTTGAGGGATGTGTGTAGGCTGTACATCACAGTCGGTACTAGCCCATAGCTCGTCATGGACACTTTACACTTGACTACTTCTGACCAAAACTAGTTGGAGTTGCTTGAACTATCGAGGATCTATTCTTTATATCATATCAAAATATAAGGCTCAAAAAATGTTGAATTATTTCTTAGTAACATACCTTCTAGTGTTGTCCCTAGACCCTCTCGATCTTCTGAGGCTACAACATTAGTTCCCCCTATCCTGTAGGTGGCAAATGAATTTAATCCTAAATTAAAGGTTCCTCCCCATCCTCGAGCATCTGGTAGATATGCTGAGGTTCCTCATATGCCATCTCTTCAAGGAAAATGAGGTAACAATCGCAATATTACTTTTGTCCCATTTGCCTCTACGGAGACTAGTGAAAAGTAATCGATTACGTGTAAATTATTTCCTATGGTTTCTCAACTTCCTGTGGATACTCAAGTACGTCCACCTATTTCACAAGTTGAGAGGGAATAGAAACCTGCATTAAGGAACCCTCCCCCTGTGGTCTCTCAACATTTGGTGGTTCCTCTAGTTTCTTCTAATGTTCCTAAAACAAAGGAATAAAAAGAACTCACATTGGAAGATACTATAGTTCCCTTAGCAAACATCACAAACAAAACTAAGTGAAATCAAATTGCAAGAGAATGAAGGAAGCATCACCATTTTATGGCTCACCTTGTTGTAGGTGAGGAGAATCTCCCTCCTCCCAAGTGTTAGTCATCGATGGCTGTGAAAGAGACATCTCCAAGTGCTTCCTCTCCTCTAGTGAAAGATAGTGCTTCAAAACCCACAATGGAACCTATTGTACTATATCTGACAATGAATCCAAAGATAATAATGATGTAGGTATGACTCTTACTACTTGCACCACACTTGCTGTAGTTTGTCTTGCATCTTGCCTACCATCCCTAAATGGTGATGAGGAAGATTGGAAGATGATTTTCTTTAGGCCAACTCGCAAGTGTGGCCCCTCTCTTGTGTATGTGATTGTTTTCTCCTATATTGTATTGCTTCATATGTTATTTATGTTTGTTAAATCTCTCTTTAGATGACCCTTGCCACCCTTGCTGGTGCAAGGATACAAAGGGACCAAAATCTATTGTGACATTCTGCCTATTTGTACCATCATTCCTCTATATGTTGTAAGTTGCTTTTTTGTTGTTTCCTTTGGGGATAATGCAAGGGATAGGATGATTTAGTATCCTTATTTTTTGACCCAAGGTTTTATTTTCTTTCATACATGATATTTCTTCCTTTGTCTCCATAGTTCTACCAACTAGAAGATGATGACAATTATAAATATTTATAATAACATGACATCTCCTATTATACAACCATTCATATATTAACGCCAATCAGGTAGATCCCTTTGTGTACTTACTTTATATTATTCAATTTAACATGATATTACTTATATGATTTTATTTTATTTGGCACCTTGTTGCTATGCTCAGCATCATGAGATGACTGCACAAGCCATTATGTATCATGCTCACGGAATTGCCTCTGTTTTCCTTTTATGGGGGCAACCTCTCATTACGATGTAGCTTTTGGGAACACATATCATGTGGGTATGTGCTTCCAGAAATCTTTCATTCTTGTCTTGTATTTTATTCTACCATAAAGAAAATCCTCTCCAAGGATGTAAGCAATCACATTAAGGTGGGGGCATACATTGTGATATGATCTTTTTGATTATACACTTGTTGATTATGATTGACATGAAAACTCACCTAGTGATTCGACAATTCTCACTAGCTCGTGACATTTCCATCTTGATGTTGGTCCATGAGCCACCTAGTACAACAAGGTTTGCTAGCCCATGTGTTTCACGTGACTTGTCATGGTCACCTAGTAATTTGACAGTCATTACTAGTCCATGATCCATGAGAGAACTTATCTTCACATGACCCCTAGTGATAGAGCAAGCTAGTGTTAGACTCATGTTACTTGGGTGTTTATTTGCATGTATTGTTTGAATTTGTATTCTCTTAATGATTCCATGTATTCTTTATGTTTTCCTAGAAAAATGTTTTATGTGTCTTCATCATGCTTGCCATGTGTATTCCTTGTATACTTTATGCCTAATGTGTATGCTTCATGCCAAGTGTGTATACATCATGTATGGCATGTATTGCCTTTGTGTATTATGTGTCTCTTACGTGTATTCCTATATATGCTTGTAGTATTCCATGTATGTGTGAATTATGTTACAATGTCTTGAGTGTTTGAAATTTCTTTGCCTATGTGTTTGCAACCTTAGAATCCTAAGGTTGGGGGCTAATATGGTCCAGAACATGGCCTAATTCTTTGGCATCTATGTTTTTGTGCTTGAAATATGTCTTCTCTTTTGCTACAGTGTGAGTTCAAATGTAAGTTCATACCAATGCTAAAGTGGGGGATAAATGCTATGGAGTAAAATGTTTACCCTTGCTAATTAGGACCTATTTTGACACATATTGGAACAATAAAAAATTAAATCTTGATCCTGATGAATGAACTTGATGAAATAAACTTAGGACTGGTCTAAGCCCACTGTCTTTAACACTCTCTTGAGTTTATGGCACTAAAGGACCATGGTACCTAGTGCCTTGGTCCCAGATGTTAGCCTCGACCCTATTTTTGGAGTGTCAGCTTAAAACACCTCCTTGGCTTACTCTTGTTGGCTCCATTTGGTTGTATTCATCGTTGGTGAGCAGGACTACATATAAGAAGGTGTCTTCTTATTTATTTTATACCTAGCTTGTTAAGAAAAGATCGTAATTGCTTACCTTATGCTTTGATTAATTTATCTCCTAGGCTCAAGTGTTCTTCATGGTTGTAGTAGCTCTTTGTATGTGGATGTTATGATTCTGATTTGCAGGTCTTGAAGGAAGTTCAAGTCTTCATTCTCTATCTCCTTGTTGGTGCATGGTCTTGAGTCACCTACTCCAACTAGGGTTTCATATCTTGTGGTAATATTTATCATTTACATTCTTTCTTTCATCATTTATTGTATATCTGGCCTCTACCCTCCTAGGGAACACACTCTTGGATCTCTAATCATTGTTGTAGTGGAGGTGGAAACACCAACATGGGGTTTGACTGAGGCAAGCCCCTATAAACAACACAACATTTTCTCTTCTTGTTTGTGTGTATGCTGCATTCAAAGGAATTAGATGACAATAAGCTATAGGAAGGAGGAAGGAAGATAGGCTAAGGCACCTAGGTCAAGAGATTCTGTAAAACCCTAACTTGGGTCTAGGGCACCCAGCGCCCTGGTACCTCTCTACTCCCAAACTTAGGTTCTCATTCTATACTATCTCCTGATCTCTACTAGCATTTCAAAATTTCTGTAACTATTTTTGATAGTCATCAATTAGTTAATCTTGCTCAATTAGGGTTTCATTTTTTACCCTAGTTTGGTTGGTTGAATTTGGTTGATGCTCCTTTACACAACAAAGGGACAAAACGCTTGTACTTTTGCTCTCCTTCATGGGTAGAATCCAAGCTAGTTTTTTGTTCCAATGTTGATAGAAGAGGGTTTGACCTAGTTTAACATTTTAAGCTAATTCTCCCTTTTCCATCAAACACTATTGTCTTTGTAGTTAGTGTTGATGGTGTTTTTAGCACACAACAAAGCAGGTGTGATTGCTGGTGTCGCACATCTCTTGAAAAGTATCTTACCCTAAGTAAGACTACTCTAAGGATAATACAACTAGGTCTTATCTTGCTTGGAATTTCTCAGTTAGATGTTCTAGATGCTCCTACAAGGGGTCTTACATGCAATGTGATAGAATTAACAGGTTAGGACAACAATACATGGAAACCCTTATATCATTTCCGCTGATACAAAATGCTGCTGAAACCTAACTCTAACGACTGATTTATAAGAGAATGCAAAAGAAAGTAGGGTTTAGAGAGATCCTAAGTGACATTCGCAACATAAAGATTGTTGTAGGTAGACAAGCATTTAGAAATTAAACCAATTTTTTATTTTACAAAGCTAAAGACTTTGCTACAGTGCTGCAGAACATAGTGCTATTTTCTATGGATTATCCAAATTTTCAAATTACATGCATTCATTAAATACCCAAATACTTGCATGATTTAACTACTATAATGCAATTGAACTCAACTTAATTTAACAGCCTAGGCTAACTATGCACATCTACTTACAATCAATAAGCAACTAATAGTATGGACTAGAATGTTCATCAAATACCTTCAACAAATAAATAACATTGCAAAGCATGATTTAACTAATGAAGATCAAGATGTGAACCAAGAAACCAAATTGATAATACAAATAAATAAATTCTCAGAAAAGTATTGTAGCAACTCGCTTTTGTATTAACCAAAAACTTTGGCAGAGTGTCAACAATTCATTATCAAGATTGTCTTGCAATGAGGGGAACAATGGCCCTTTATATAGGAGAGGTGGCATACTGAGTTTTTGAATAGACGGTGGAGATTGACTCAACACCGATGGCCCAAATTATACAACATTTAATTTGGTTGGTGGGTTGTTACAATCCCAGATTCAATTTTGCCCTATATGAAAAAGATAAAATACAGCTTGCAAATATCTTGTATGTGGACAAATTGAATACCCATTCTATTGCACATGATAAAAATCTAATTTCCAAGGTTGAAGGAAGTCAAAAAAGGTCACATGATGCATGAAAACTTATGATAATGTCGATTGACGAGATTCTATATGAAAACATCCAGTGGGATGCTTGCTGGATCAATTTGTATGACTGAAACAAGTGCAAACAAAATTGGAGTTGAACTCAGAATGAAGTGTATTTTTTGCAATTCCTGGTAGCAGTTTGATCTTCTTGACATTCTGCAGGTACTCACTAGGTTCCAGATCTTGGGAAGATTCAATTGGTTACTTGAGGTTGGACATGTTAGTTTCTTGGATATGAGAATCTCCCTATCACACCTATTGCATACTGCGTCATCTTGCTCAGCTTCATCTATAATAAAATAGAACACATAATGAATAACCTTTATAGAAATCAGCTTTTAACAAGATTTAATCATTTTGAGTATAATGATGTTCAAACCACATATTTGAGCCAATCTAAACTCAGATAAGATAGACATAATACTTCCCTTTCATCGGTCTTCAGTGGCATGACTATCTCCAGTTGTATCAGTCTCAAGTGGATGTATCCACATATAGTCAATTTTTCTGCATCTACCTTAAAGGAAGATTACCAAATATAATGTCACGAAGACTTGATCCCCGTATTTCTAGAACATCATTTGTGGAAAATTCATGAACGTAAAACTCCTCTATGTATAGTATGTAACAAATTCCAAACCAAACTCTCGAGCTCTTCAAGTACTTTGATATGCAGAGGCCTTAGATTTTAGCACCATAAATTGTAAAATCATTGTTTTGAAAATCCATAATTAATAGTCACAAACTATGCCCTTGAGGATAATCAATATCTCTGCGATCATTAAAATCACTCCACTCTATCAAAATCCTGACCCTTGAATCATGGCCTTTACAGTCTTTTCCATTCATAGTATTCTGCCTTATTTAAATCATTGTCTCAGCAAATTTTATTCGTTTGCAGGAATTCTAGCTTTGAGTGGATTTGCAGGGGGTTATAGGTACTGTGGGAGTTTGCGGTGAAAATTGTTGTAATGGGATAAGCAGAGAAAAGAGCCCTCATAGGACATATCGGGTTGCATATAAAAAATCCGCAAATCATAAACTTAATAGTCGAGCGGGAGCTTTTGGTGATGATATGACATATCCGGTGAGGAGAAAAAACTCCGCATCTGGATCGATGTTAGTTTCCCGCTCTTTGATTTTTCATTTACTTGCTGTCAGTTGAAGTTTTGTGGGGAAAATAGGTGATAGTGGACATGTCTGGTGTAACCCAAAAGTCGCGCAATGTCTTACTCTTACAGAGGAAATATGATCGTCAGGAAGTTGTGGGAGGAAGTGGTACCGTGGCATACCATCCGGTCGGGTATCAATCCCCCGCATCTGGTTAAAATGTAAAATTCCTGCAAATGCCACAACGACCCTACATCTGATAAAAAGATGCTCATAACTTGGTCCGGTTGCTCCTTCTGCCACTTTTGCAGTTTCATTCATTTGTTTGTTCTCAACCAATCCCATTATCCAACTTTGAGATTTTCTTTATCAATGACGTTCCAAATTCTGATCAAAGCTTATTATGTATATCAGAAGAGTAAATTTCGCAACCCATCCTAGAAATAATCTGCTTGATCGATCTGTCTCTTCTGATATCATGGCTTCCAATGACTAAGAACACAGGAGGTAATTGTGCCCTTGCTAATGAAAAGGACTGCAAGTGCGAGGCCAGGGGATTACAAAAAAAAGAATGGTCTCTAATGACCCCCACAGGTGAGGACAACTCCCTGAACGTGTTGTTATACTTGAAATCCCATGGCACCTCTTCCTATTATCACTCGCTGTAGCATATTTCCCGTGATTTGCTAATGCTTTGATGTTGTGTCCCCGACACATTATTATTATTCCTCGTTCAACAACATCTTCACATTCAACTACTTCATCATCGTCCTCCTCGCGTTTGGCCTTCATTCCAACATGATGCTCAGAATGAGCTACTTCCGTCGTAGGAGAAACCATTGCTTTAATATGCTGTAATGTACTCCTCTTGTAGATTTAGATCGACAGCTCCTTTGTCATCTCCAGGCTTCTTGTCTATAGAAGGACTTGCAAAAGAAGAACCGTCATCCAATCTTTAACTCATGTTTCACGTCACCATGCTACTCATCAGTAATATTCATTGCCTATTTGATCATCCAAGGAGGAAGGATTTTGATAGATACATTATCCTTAAGAGTCCCCTGATTTGACCTACATACTATAAAGAGCTACTTCAAATTTTGTCTTACCACAGTAAGGCATTGGAGTTTTACCATATCCTTTTCCTTGAGAAGATTTTGGATAATTCATTTGCATTATGGTCCCCATTAATATCATGCCTAGCAGCAGTTGTTCTAGCCTCCTACTGAAGGAGACTACAATATTTAGGCATGGTTAAATCTTTCACTCTTTCTATCTGTTCCATCAACAGTTTCAGTTGTCCCTCCATTTTTTTTCAAGTAGTTCTCTTAACTCCTCATGCCTTCGACACCTTCCATTGTCTTCTCCATCTCCCTTTTCTTACTTGCGTGTCATGTTTGCTGCATCTGGTCTATGTTTCTAAATTCTTCGTGTATGACCAGTAAAACGTGGGAGTTTGGTGCATAATGAAATTTAGCATGACTTTTGACCCTTACTGACGTGGCAGGAATTTCGGGCTCGACCAACCCAGTGCTAGTTAAGGAGCTGACCGACTAAAGTTAGTCAGAGCAAATTTTGGCGCAAAGTCAGTGATGGTTCTATTTAGCATCGTTCTTGACAATGAATTTCAGAGGAGAATTTCTAAGTGATTGACTAACTCTGCACCTTGAAAAGGTCGGCGGAAGGCTTTTCCAGCGCGAAGTTCATGAGGACTAAATCTAGTACTAAAATTCTAACTTAAAGGGATCGTGAGATTTACACAATACCAACCGACTTACATTCATGGAGGCCATTCAAAGAGCCCTCATAGAACATATTATCTTGTTTTGTTAAAGTTGCATTAAATGTGACTCAAATCATTGTGAGTCAAGTGATTGGGTAGATACACAAATTCTATAATATCTAACCCCTTTAACTCAAGATCATTCATCTTTACTCAATTACATGGAGAGTGTTGCATATGTGTTGTCATTGATGTCAACAGTGTATAGTGTGATGGATAGGATTAATGTCAACAGTGTTGTGTTGAGGAAGATTGGAAGTGATGATAAGTGGTGTTTGAAGATCTACCAAAGATTAGTGGTGACTAAAAGTGATTGTTGCGAAGTGTTGTGAGATAGAGAAGAAAAGTGATGAACATATGATGTGATGATCAAAGAAGACAAAGAAGAGATGGATCAGAGATGTTGGGAAGTAAAGGGTAAGATGATGGAAGTCATGTACTATGTATGGGTAAGTGCAAGAAGATGGGTGGCCAAAAAGATGTGTTAAGTGGCCACTTTTTTTTTTTTTTTTTTTTTTTTTCTGAAATCAGGAAATACTGACCTTGGATGAGAAATTGAGCATAGTTACATTCAAAATTTGAAGATGCAAGTAAAACAATGTTCATAGTGCTCTGAGTCGACTTTCTAAACTACTATTTTTTTGAAAATGGTATAGATTAAGGGGATCAAAACAGGGAGCCATAGAAATTGGTGTTGTTTCTGTCAAAAAAACATAACATAGTGTGTTTTGTGGCTCCCTCAAAAGGTTAACTTTTTTTGGTATTTTAAAAATCGCTTCGGTAAGAAATTAGCTAATAGCATGTAGTTTATGATTGATTTTTTTGATAATTTTGTAATAAATATTTCATTCTTTACTAATTTTCAAAGTGGACACATCCTAAAAAATAGAATTTTGGCCATGCTACCCCTGTTAATTTTGAAAACTAATTGATTTTTTTAATAATGTGTAGAATGGAGTCTACTTTATAAAAATGTAATTTATTTGAAATTTCAATGAACAGTTAATTTATAATGAAAAAAAAAGACTAAACACTGGTTTTTGCCCAAAAACGGACACACAAACAAAAGAAATTAAAGATGAAAGGCTTAACATTGTTAAAATGTGAAAAAAATTACATCGTTAAATAGCTAAGAGAAAACCTAACATTACCTAGGTGTTCGATTTGTTCGACCTTGAAACACATGCAAATCTGAGGGTTAGCATGAACAAAATTATGTGAAATCTTGTAGAATTTGCAAAAACACGTCTGTGGACGTTGGGAAGGCACTCCAAGCCTTTGGGTTGGAAATCCAAAGAAAATCCCAAGCCTAAGGCTTATGATTCCCAAAGCAAAATATAATGTGAGCACATTATAACGCAAGCATGTTATAACATGTTCGCGTTATGTTGTGCTTTTTTTCCTTTTTTGCATGTTTATCGGTGTTTGCCCAGTTCGACATAATGTGGCTCCCTTTGAATGATTTATGTTCAAATTTTGTAAGTATATTTGATGGATGTATATATGTATATATGTATGCTTGTAGGTATGTACGTATGGTTGTATGTATGTATGTACATGTATGCATGCTTGTATGTATGTATATATGTATGCATGTTTGTATGTATGTATGTATGTATGCATGTATGTATGTATGTAAGGGTTTTGGATTTAGGGTATATAAGGATCTGAGCTCGTATAGTTTTTAGGGTTGAGGGTTGAGGGTTGAGGGATTAGGGCTTAAGTAATAGGTAGAGGGTAGAGGGTAGAGGGTAGAGGTTTGAGGGTTACAGTTGATGGTTAATATTTAGGTTGTTGAGTGTATAAGATTAAGTGTGTAAGGCATGGGGATTATGATTTTGGATATTGGGTTTACGGTTTACGATATGGATTGAGGGCATATAAGGTATAGGGTGACTTGGGTTGAGAACACGTATGGTTTAGATTAAATTTAAGTATAGGGTTGAGGCACAATATTTTGGGTTTAGGGTATAAGGTTGAGGTTATAGGGTATAAGGATGAGGGTTTGTGGGTGTAGGCTTCAGGGTTTGAGGTATAGGGTTGAGGATTCTAGGATTAGGGCTTAAGTATATGGTTGAGGGTATAGGTTTGAGGGTTTAGGGATAGGTTTTAGGGTTTAAGGTTTAAGGGTTAAGGGTTGAGGGATAGGGTTTAGGGTTTAGTTGTAAGGGACTAGGGTTTAAGGTATAGTCTCAAGGGTTGAGGGTTTAGGAATAGGGATAGCATTTAGGGTTTAGGGATGAGGGATTAGGGTTGAGGGTTAAGGGTTTAGGGATTAGGGTTTAAGGTATAGTGTTGAGAGTTGAGGGTTTAGGGATAGGGTTTATGGTTTGGGGTTGAGGGATTAGGGTTTAGGGTTGAGGGATTAGGGTTTAAGGTATAGTGTTGAGGGTTTAGGGTTGACAGATTAGGGTTTAGGGTTGACGGATTATGGTTTAAGGTTGAGGGTTGAGGGTTGAGGGTTAGGGATTAAGGATTGAGGGTTTAGGAATAGGCTTGAGGGTCGAGGGATTAGGGTTAAAGTAGAGTGTCGAGGGTAGAGGGATTAGGGATAGGGTTTAGGGTTGAAGGTTTAAGAATTGAGGGTTGAGGTTTAAGGGATTAGGGTTTAAGATATAGTATTGAGGGTCAAGGGTTTAGGGATAGGTTTGAGGGTTTAAGGTTTAAGGGTTAATGGTTGAGGGATAGGGTTTAGCATTTATGGATAAGGGATTAGGGTTTAAGGTATAGTGTCAAGGGTTGAGGGTTTCAGAATAGGGATAGCGTTTAGGATTTAGGGATGAGGGATTAGGTTTGAGGGTTGAGGGTTGATGGATTAGGGTTTAAGGTATAGTGTTGAGGGTTGAGGGTTGAGGGATTAGGGTTTAAGGTATAGTGTTGAGGGTTTAGGGTTGACTAATTAGGGTTTAGGGTTGACGGATTAGGGTTTAAGGTTGAGAGTTGAGGGTTTAGGGTTTAGGGATAGGGTTGAGAGTCGAGGGATTAGGGTTAAAGTAGAGTGTTGAGGGTAGAGGGATTAAGGATAGAGTTTAGGGTTTAAGGTTCAAGGATTGAGGGTTGAGGCTTTAGGGTTCAGGGTTAAGGGATTAGGGTCTAGGGTTTAGGGTTGAGGGATTAGGGTTTAGGATTGAGGGATTAGGGTTTAAGGTATAGTGTTGAGGGTTGAGGGTTTAGGGATAGGGTTTAGGGTTGAGGGATTATGGTTTAGGGTTGACAGATTATGGTTTAGGGTTGAGCGTTGAGGGATAGGGTTGAGGGTTGAGGAATTAGGGTTAAAGTAGAGTGTCAAGGGTAGAGGGATTAGGAATAGGGTTTAGGGTTGAAGGTTTAAGGATTGAGGGTTGAGGCTTTATTGCCGAGGGTTAAGGGATTACTGTTTAAGATATAGTGTCGAAGGTCGAGGGTTTAGGGATAGGTTTTAGGGTTTAAGCTTTAAGGATTAAGGGTTGCGGGATAGGGTTTAGGGTTTAGGGTTTAGGGATAAGGGATTAGGGTTTAAGGTATAGTGTCAAGGGTGGATAGCGTTTAGGGTTTAGGGATAAGGGATTAGGGTTGAGGGTTGAGTGATTAGGGTTGAGGGTTGAGGGATTAGGGTTTAAGGTATAGTTTTGAGGGTTGAGGGTTTAGGGATAGTATTTAGGGTTTAGGGTTGAGGGATTTGGATTTAGGGTTGAGGGATTAGGGATTAAGGTATAGTGTTGAGGGTCCAGGCTTTAGGGATTGGGTTTAGGGTTGACGGATTAGGGTTTAGGGTTGAGGGTTGTGGGTCGAGAGATTATGGTTAAACTAGAGTGTTGATGGTAGAGGGATTAGGGATAGGGTTTGGGGTTGAAGGTTTAAGGATTGAGGGTCAAGGCTTTAGGGATGAGGGTTAAGGGATTAGGGTTTAGGGTTGAGGGATTAGGGTTTAAGGTATAGTGTTGAGGGTTGAGGGTTTAGGGATAGGGTTTAGGGTTGAGGTATTAGGGTTTAGGGTTGATGGATTAGGGTTTAAGGTTGAGGGTTGAGGGTTGAGGGTTGAGGGTTTAGGGATAGGGTTGAGGGTCGAGGGATTAGGGTTAAAGTAGAGTGTCAAGGGTAGAGGTTTAGGGATAGGGTTTAGGGTTGAAGGTTTAATGATTGAGGGTTGAGGCTTTAGGGCTGAGGGTTAAGGGATTGGGTTTTAAGATATAGTGTCGAGGGTCGAGGGGTTAGGGATAGGTTTTAGGGTTTAAGGTTTAATGATTAGGAGTTGATAGATAGGGTTTAGGATTTAGGAATAAGGGATTAGGGTTTAAGGTATAGTGTCAAGGGTTTAGGAATAGGGATAGCGTTAAGGGTTTAGGGATGAGGGATTAGGGTTGAGGGTTGAGGGATTAGGGTTGAGTGTTGAGGGTTGAGGGATTAGGGTTTAAGGTATAGTGTTGAGGGTTTAGGGATAGGGTTTTGGGTTTAGAGTTGAGGGATTAGGGTATAAGGTATAGTGTTGAGGGTTGAGGATTTAGGATTGACGAATTAGGGTTTAGGGTTGACAGACTAGGATTTAAGGTTGAGGGTTGAGGGATTAGGGTTAAGGTAGAGTGTCATGGGTAAAGGGATTAGGGATAGGGTTTAGGGTTGAAGGTTTAAGGATTGAGGGTTGAGGCTTTAGGGCTGAGGGTTAAGGGATTAGGATTTAAGATATAGTTTCAAGGGATGAGGGTTTAGGGATATGTTTTAGGGTTTAAAGTTTAAGGGTTAAGGGTTGAGGGATAGGGTTCAGGGTTTAGGGATAAGTAATTAGGGTTTAAGGTATAGTGTTGAGCATTGAGGTTTTAGGAATAGGGATAGCGTTTAGGGTTTAGGGATGAGGGATTAGGGTTAAGGGATTAGGGTTGAGGGTTGAGGGATTAGCGTTTACTTGGTATAGTGTTGAGGGTTGAGGGTTGAGGGTTGAGGGTTTAGGATTGAGGGATTAGGGTTTAGGGTTTAGGGTTGAGGGGTGAGGGTTTAGGGTTAACAGATTAGGGTTTAAGGTTGAGCGTTGAGGGTTGAGGGTTGAGGGTTGAGGCATAGGGTTGAGGGTCGAGGGATTAGGGTTAAGGTAGAGTTTTGCAGGTAGAGGGATTAGGATTAAGGTAGAGTTTTGCAGGTAGATGGATTAGGGATAGAGTTTAGGGTTGAAGGTTTAAGGATTGAGGGTTGAGGCTTTAGGGCTAAGAGTTAAGGGATTAGGGTTTAAGATATAGTGTTGAGGGTCGAAGGTTTATGGATAGGTTTTATGGTTTAAGATTTATGGGTTAAGGGTTGAGGGATTATGGTTTAGGGTTGATGGATTAGGGTTTAATGTTGAGGGTTGAGGGTTGAGGGATAGGATTGAGGGTCAAGCAATTAGGGTTAAAGTAGAGTGTCAAGGGTAGAGGGATTAGGAATAGGGTTTAGGGTTGAAGGTTTAAGGATTGAGGGTTGAGGCTTTATTGCCAAGGGTTAAGGGATTACTGTTTAAGATATAGTGTCGAAGGTCGAGGGTTTAGGGATAGGTTTTAGGGTTTAAGCTTTAAGGGTTAACGGTTGAGGGATAGGGTTTAGGGTTTAGGGATAAGGGATTAGGGTTTAAGGTATAGTGTTGAGGGTTGAGGGTTTAGGAATAGGGATAGCGTTAAGGGTTTAGGGATGAGGGATTAGGGTTGAGGGTTGAGGGATTAGGGTTCAGTGTTGAGGGTTGAGGGATTAGGGTTGAAGGTATAGCGTTGAGGGTTTAGGGATAGGGTTTTGGGTTTAGAGTTGATGGATTAGGGTATAAGGTATAGTGTTGAGGGTTAAGGATTTAGGGTTGACGAATTAGGGTTTAGGTTGATAGACTAGGCTTTAAGGTTGAGGGTTGAGGGATTAGGTTTAAGGTAGAGTGTCAAGGGTAGAGGGATTAGGGATAGGGTTTAGGGTTGAAGGTTTAAGGATTGAGGTTTGATGCTTTAGGGCTGAGGGTTAAGGGATTAGGATTTAAGATATAGTTTCGAGGGACGAGGGTTTAGGGATATGTTTTAGGGTTTAAAGTTTAAGGGTTAAGGGTTGAGGGATAGGGTTTAGGGTTTAGGGATAAGTGATTAGGGTTTAATGTATAGTGTCGAGTGTTGAGGGTTTAGGAATAGGGATAGCATTTAGGGTTTAGGGATGAGGGATTAGGGTTGAGGGTTGAGGGATTAGGATTTACTTGGTATAGTGTTGAGGATTGAGGGTTGAGGGTTAAGGGTTTAGGGTTGAGGGATTAGGGTTTAGGGTTTAGGGTTGAGGGATTGGGGTTTAAGGTATAGTGGTGAGGGTTGAGGATTTAGGGTTTAGGTTAACAGATTAGGGTTTAAGGTTGAGCGTTGAGAGTTGAGGGTTGAGAGTTGAGGCATAGGGTTGAGGGTCGAGAGATTAGGGTTAAGGTAGAGTTTTGAGAGTAGAGAGATTATGGATAGAGTTTAGGGTTGAAGGTTTAAGGATTGAGGGTTGAGGCTTTAGGGCTGAGGGTTAAGGGATTAGGGTTTAAGATATAGTGTTGAGGGTCGAGGGTTTATGGATAGGTTTTATGGTTTAAGATTTATGGGTTAAGGGTTGAGGGATATGGTTTAGGATTTAGGGATAAGGGATTAGGGTTTAAGGTGTAGTGTCGAGGGTTGAGGGTTTAGGAATAGGGATTTCTTTTATGTTTTAGGAATGAGGGATTAGGGTTGAGGGTTGAGGGATTAGAGTTTAAGGTATAGTGTTGAGGGTTGAGGGTTCAGGGATAGGGTTTAAGGTTGACGGTTGAGGGATTAGGGTTTAAGGTATAGTGTTGAGGGTTGAGGGTTTAGGGTTAGGGTTTAGGATTGATGTATTAGGGTTTAGGGTTGACGGATTAGGGTTTAGGGTTGACAGATTAGGGTTTAATGTTGAGTGTTGAAGGATTAGAGATAGGTCGAGGGTTGAGGGATTAGGGTTAAGGTAGAGTATCGAGGGTAGAGGGATTAGGGTTTAAGGTTTAAGGGTTAAGGGTTGAGGGATAGGGTTTAGGGTTTAGGGATAAGGGATTAGGGTTTAACCTATAAGTTTTATGGTTGGGGGATTAAGGTTTAAAGTTGAGGGTTGAGGGTTTAGGGATAGGGTTTGGAGTTTAGGGATAAGGGATTAGGGTTTAGGACCTTGAGGGATTAGGGTTTAGGGTTGAGGCTTTAGGGATAGTGTTTAGGGTTGAGGGATTAGGGTTAAGGGTCAAGGGATTAGGGTTAATGTATAGTGTCGAGGGTAGAGGGTGTAGGGATAGGGTTTAGGGTTGAAGGTTAAAGGATTGAGGGTTGAGACTTTAGGGTGAGGGTTAAGGGATTAGGGTTTAAGATATAGTGTCGAGGGTTGAGAGTTTAGGAATAGGTTTTAGGGTTAAGGGTTTTGAGATAGGGTTTAGGGTTTAGGGATAAGGCATTAGGGTTTAACCTGTAAGGTTTAGGGTTAAGGGATTAAGGTTTAAGGTTGAGGGTTGAGGGTTTAGGGATAGGGTTTAGAGTGTAGGGATAAGGAATTAGGGTTTAGCACCTTGAGGGATTAGGGTTTAGGATTGAGGCTTTAGGGATAGCATTTAGGGTTGATGGATTAGGGTTGAGGGTTTAGTGATAGGTTGTATGGTTTAGGGTTAAGGGATTAGGGTTTAGGGTTGAGGGAATAGGGTTTAGGATTTAGGGTTTAAGGGTTGAGGGTTGAGGCTTTAGGGTTTAGGGTTAAGTGAGACCTAGATGGCTAAGGATGCATGGAGAGGTAGATAAGGAGCGACTGAGAGACGTAGAGAGGGGAGAGGTAGAGAGGTGGGGAGGAGAGATAAGTGAGATATAGAGAGGTGAGAGATAGAACATGAGCTAATGGAACTAGAGGTGAAAGATATTGCAAAGGTGAGATAGGCACAAATATTTATAGGCACTCCTTTCTATCATATTTTGCAATATATCTCACCTCTAGCTAGTCGGCACTTCTTTGCCATGACAACTCAGTGGCACATTATAAAGAGGATACATTTAGTTAATTCACTTCATAAGTTTCAAAATAAAATGTGTAGACCACTACAAAAAGAAGGATGGTGATCCCTTGAATTATGCACATGCCAATCCCTCCACTTCTGAAGCATCAATCTACAAACCTATTTGGATCAAGGAACTGTTGAAATTAGGGCAGACAATTGAGAGGGGGGTGAATCAGTTGTCACCAAAACTTTTATCCTTTACTGTAATTAAACTTCTTTACCACTTAATAACAGATGAATGATATAACCATGAAAGCATGAATCAACAACACATGAGCAGAAACAAAATCAACACACATAACACCAGGATTTTTACGTGGAAACTAGGTTAAGGGAAAAAACACGGTGGGGATTAACCCACAAGATTTATTCTCTATTAAAAGAATAGAAAATGGGGAAGACACATGCCTTCAGGGTGCACTGTCCAGAGCTCACTACTCCAAGAGGCTCACTGCCTACAGAAATAATTATAAGTTTGTCAGAGAAAGATTGAACTAAAAAATAGCACCTTCTTCATGCCAAGGTCAGTTCCATTGAAGTCCACAACACTTCTGATCTACCCCCAAACACTTCTTTTCTATCTCCTCTGATGTAGAGGCACTTGGATAAGAGAAAGATAGGACAAGATGACAAGGTTTACACTACACCAAAAAGCTCAAATTTGAAGATCAATTTGTAAAAGTGAGAACAATAGTTAGGGGCTCTTAAATCTTCATGGAACAGTTGATTTACATGCCATGGGACCCATCCAAACCATTGGAAAATTTAGAACAAACATTGGTTTAGTACTTCCTTCTTTAGGCCTCCAAATCCCTTGTAGCCCTCCAAACATGAACAGTCAGCAATATCTTCTCACATAGACCTACAAAATTAGAACTTAGACAATATATAGATACCCATTTTGATCCCCCATGACATATTACAAAATAGGTATGGGTTGTTTTGGACAGTATGGTCCAACCTATAACCCCTCCTAATGACTTAGAGCCCTAATTAGGCCAAATTTGTGAAGTAACTACTCTTGAATGAAACCACCAAACTCTATAGACCCCTTGGACACTTCACATGGATGGGGAAACAATTTATTTCAAGGGTTTCATGGTTAGGATGCAAGACAATTTCATTCTATGCTTGTTTTCGCACTTCAAATGCAAAAATAACAAGGAAAATGTTGCTACAGTCACCTAGGGCAACAATTTAAACACACCAAAACAACTTTTTCAGTCCTAAGCCTTGGTCAACATGTCAATAAATCCCTCTACTTCCATTCCACCAAGTTTTAGAGGATTCCCATGGTGGAATGGGGTTTTATGACGTTTTTCCTACCAAAACCCTAGTTAACAGAGCAGTTTTAGAAAACACGTCATATCTTCCTCTAGGAATCGAGTTAAGACCTCAAACCACATGTATTTGAAAGGTACTTCAATCCTCTTACTATAAATATATGGATTTTTCCCATATCTATCCGTACAGAACCGTACCAAACACTGTGACAGGACTGTCCATAAAACACTCATATCTTCCTCAATATTGCACAAAATTTGACGAGACTTGAAAAAAATGAATCTTATTCATCCTACTTCAATATTAAATTAATATTACATAGGTTCTAGGCCATACATGGCCATATAGGGCCTAGAACCAGAGAAAAAAATAGTTAGAACTATAGAATAAGGGTTTAAAATCACAAGTTTTAAATCCAATTCACATCTATTCATCTTGGTTGGAGTTTTACATGTTTAAATAGGTATCTACATACATAAGATCAACCTTCACATCAGTTTAACTGACCAACTACCCTCTTTTAACACAATGAATCTTGATTCCCCCTAATCTTGCCTTGACAGCTTTACAACTTTTGCCATTTTTCAATGTTGACAACTTTATACAAAATCTCCATCCTAGACTACCTTTAACATGACAAAATGGACTAATTATGATCATTTACAACCTCTCAAACCTTTCCTTGGCCATTTTGACCCTTTGACCAACCTTGACCATATTAGGATCTTTTAGGTCTCTTGGCACAAAAATGGCTTTCCAAGCTTTACAAATGAGTTTTTCTTTTATACCAATAGACTTCATGACATTATAAATAACCAAAAATACACTTTGACATCATAAGATGTCTTTATGCTTGGGTACCCCTACACCATCCTCATCCTTTACTGCTCTTCCTCTTCTTCTCTTCCTCTTCTCTACTCTACCTTGTAGGAGTACAATCAACACTGAGAGGGAGGGTGAATTAGTGTTGTGAAAATTTTAACCTTTTGCAAACATTATGTTATCTTACAAAACAAAAGAGGAAGACATATAAGACTACTAATAAAAGAGGATATAAACAACACCTCATGAGTAAATCATACACACATATATAGAAGATCAATATGAATCATGACACAAGATTTGCACGAGTGGACAACCCTCCAGGGATAGAAAAACCACTCCAAAACTACCTCACTGGCTTAAGCAAAAACCTCATTGGTTACAATGTTTAGAGGCACCAACTTCAAGGAGCACCAACCCCTAATTCATTTAGAAGCACCAACTTCAAGGGGCACCAACCCCTAATTCAAACTCAAATTAAAAATCAAGAACTCAGAGGGATTCTCTATTTCAATATAAATCACTTCTTCTTTCACATGTGTCTATCATATGACCATACTTCTCATCAACTCAAATCACATACAAAACTCATCATCTAAATTTTCTTTTCAAGAGGATATTCAAAATATATTCAACCCTGAATTCCGATTCACTTGATAACACACACATCAATCCACCTGCGAATCCATTATATACAAGATGACTTTTCATATTTTGTCTTCTTTACACAATTATTTCAATCCTTGATATTCTTGCATCTACAAAAACGGTCTCTTCAAATTCTCTGTCCTGTAAATCAAATTTAGTGAGTATAAAACCTTTCATATTTTGCAAAAGAAATTCAATGATCTTCAATATATTATTTTTGCCCTCATATCTGTAAATGTCTCTTCATATTCAATGACATTTCAACCTAAACAAATTTGTCTTCAATAAAATTCCTGCATTAAAAAATCTTCAATATTGCCCCTGTCAAAAACAATTTCTTTCCAAAAAACTTCTCATATATCTCTTTTCAATAAAATCATTTTGCCCATGCAAATTCAATCTGCAAAAATAACTCCACCAATTTGTCAATCAAACTTCTCTGCAAAAATCATCTAACATTTTTTCAAGATCTCATAAAAAAATGTCTTCAAAAACCATTTTGTTCTCCACAAATTTCATAATATATCTTCAATAAAAACAAATTCATCATCTTCTCAAAAATATAATCACTCTGCATCTTTTTATATTCTCTGTCAAGGAAAATGAAGTATGATCCTCATGAGGCCATCTAAAAAAAATCTTCCAAGAAAATCATCCCATAAAAAGGCATTCCTCTCAAAATCAATCTCCAATTCTCCATAAATATTTTCCTTACAAAATCTCCTCAAAAATCCTAATGTCATCTCTTGGGGTTGTTAAATTAGAAAAAATAATTTCTAATTTAAGAAATGCTTATCACCATAAAAGCCATTTGATAGCCTTTTTAAAATAAGACTCACCATTTTAAAAGTCAAAAAGACATGGCTATAGGCCAATCAAAATGAGGTTTAATATTTAGAAAGAGCCATAAAAAAGACTTAAAGGAAATCTTCAAAAAGGCTAATAGAGATAAGAGCATGGATTTTAATGCATATTTGAATGGAAAGAAAACATAAGGAGGCCGATAAAGTTTCTAACTTTAAAACCAAGATCACAAACTTTATATGAAGATCGCTGCAATATGTTAAAGAGCCAAGAGGACCGGTGGCATATATGAGAAGAGAACCCTCTACAAGGTCACACTTAAGTGATATGTCTTTCTATCAAAGGTTAACAAAAATTAAAACATAAATTGCATTTGATAGATGACGGGTAGTGAATGTTAAGAAAAAGAGATATATAGAATAGGATTTGGGTTTTAAAAACATTAGAATATTGGCATTAAAAGATGACAAGTCAAATAACAATTTTCAACAAATGAAAAATCTTGACTATCTGGCAGAGGAAAAATAACATATAGGACCTTTTAATGACTTGGGAAACCAACCTTGAGAAGTTTTATACTTGGAAATTAGAAGTTCTTTTAGGGATTTTTGAACAATGTTTTAACAAATCAAAAAGAAGACATCCTTACTACCATCTTCTCATAAGCAACCAACAACATCAATACCTTAGTATACCAACAACTGACATCATCAACCTTGTCAAGAACTTGATGAATAATGAAGACCACTCCTAAAACATGCCTACCAAGTATATGCCATTTCCACTTATAAATCATGACATTGTGAAGACCAACTGATTGTATGAACCAAGTAAACCATGAATGAAGAACACATCTCTCCATATCTGCATAACCATGCATGACATTTCCAAGCTTATGATCAATGACATCCTGAAACATGAAGAAACTCTTGCTATCAATAATACATTACATCAAACCAACTCCACATTTTTGTGAACTGCACAACTATCTTCTCCTGAAGTCTTGCAATAACTATGGCAACTTTACATCAACAACTGAACACACTTTTGACATCAATGACAACCTGTGACCATCAATCTCCCCCTTTGTCATTGATGGCGAAACTCCATAAACCATTCTTTCTTTCTCCCCCTTTTTGACATCTGATGACAAAGCCTAAATTAACTCCCCCTAAGAACAACTCCACTGAAAGATGTTATAGCATGACCATAACAATCCTAAAACTAGCAAAAAACAAACCTTGTTGAACATTATCATCTTCTATTGCTGATTCAAGACATACCTTTAACTTCCTCTGATGAGATACAAGATATCACCATCAATGTCATAGGTTGCAAAACTCTGTCTGAAACATATTAGTAAGGAAGATCATCAATGAAACATGTTAAAATTATCACACCAAAAACTCCTTAATATTTCTAGTTTATCATCTTCTTTTGACACTATCTTCAAACCACCTAAAAGCTCCAATACTTATGCAAGACACATGCCATAAAACATAACTCAACAAAGCAATAGATATGATCATCAAATGGACTTCTTTCATATGGATTATATGAAGTTGAGTTTCATGCAAAGATTACACTTTTCACCAATAAAAATCAGTATGAATCACAATCCACGATGACATGAATATCACACAAAAAATGTCCTTGCCAAATGTTTCCAACATGAACTATCATCCTGCAACCAAACTATTCTTGCACACCCTTTTTGACATGAAAAAGAATGAAGACCATCTGAATAAATGAAGACTAAATGATGAATACCATCCTCCTGTTCTACACAACACACTTTTCACAACATAAGAACTGATCCCTTTTTAACAACCTTGTAATTCAAATCAGCCCATCAAGACTGCACAACAAGTTCTTCCTGCAACAACACTTTGCAAAACCAAATGCATAGACAAGAATTATGAATTGACTTCTTTTATTTGTAACCTCCTTAGCCAACATATCTGATTAGAACATCTTGAGAACATCTGAATTGATTTTAAACTTCACAATCTCAGTAACAAGAACACTCAACTTCTGTAAGAATGATATGAAGAGAATGTAGGATCATTCAAAAACCAAGTTATTCGATATCAACAAACTCTTTGTGAACTAAACCTCTGAACATTCAACATCCTATATGCATACTGAACCAAAGATCACCTGTAGCACTAAAAAGCACTGAAGATCAACATAGTTAGCAATACCATCATAAATTTTATTTCAAGAATCAATATGACAAGATCACCATCTCCTCCTGAAACTTCTTGGGGATAAATGATAGGACAAGAACAACTCCCCCTCACATCATGCTATCTATTATTCAACTGATGATGTAACTTGTGCCAGATGCACAAGTTTAGGATTTGCTTTCTCATGACTTTGTTTCTGCTTCCACACTTTTACAGGTTCTTTCTTTCTCCAAACCTTTATACCTTCATTTCTTTTCAACTTTTTCAAATCAGGTGAAGTATACATTCTGCAACTCTGTGCTTTGTGTCCAAGAGTGTTGCAATTATAACAAACTATGTTAAAATCATAATCAAATGAATGATAGTACCTTTGTGTTGATAACTGAGAGGGGGGGTGAATCAGTTATCCTAATTATTTCTTCTTTCTAAACTTTCTTATTAATCAATGCAACATTAATTCAAATAAGCAAACATTACCATGAAATGGAAAAACACATGACACAGTATTTTTGACGTGGAAACCCTGTTAAGGGAGAAAACCATGGGGTGATTAACCCAAAGATTATTCTCTGTTAGAAGAATAAGGAAATACAAAATGGCACTTGCCATTTAGGGCTCACTGCCTGAGCACACTACTCACAAAGGAGGCACACTGCCTACAAGGAGACACACTGTCTACAAAAGAACGTTATACAATACTTGAACTGATTGGAAGCATCCACATATGCTGGAGTTCAGTTCTGGTTAGGCTCAGTACACTGATCTGCTGCACTTCATCTTTCCTCTTCTCTTATGCTGCTTTCCTTTCACATACCGGACCTTCCTTACTGCTTCTGCTCTACTCTACTTTTATTCGCATATCACATATAACCACTACACAACTCACAACTAAATCCATTGTGTATATATATCCACACAAGTAATTTCATCACCTTTCTAGTCGGCACCTGGAATAGTTAATCTTTTCACTAATTCTGATCTGTCGGCTGAATCCTAGAACATCAAGTAATGCGGATCAAGTATATGCTTGTAGAAATCATTAATCATGTTAGCCAAACATGATTCATGCCTTCATAACCTTTAACACCATCAGTAACACATCCGGAAAGTAGTCTGATGTTATGTTAGTCAATTCTTCCTCTATTCACACTGTCACTCAGGAATTCGGTACTCAACTATTCATATCTTTTTCCTCATCTATCACCGGAGGTTAAATCCTTGGAATATACAACTCAAGGTAGTCCTCTTGACTTTCCCAAATCCGTACCGTACCAAGATACTTCCTCTGAGAGATCCAAACCTGTCTGTCGGACCTTGCCACATGCTCTGTTCTTGTTTACTAGACCACAACATTCTTCACTTTGACTTCCGGTAGAGACACACCATGTTCTACGGATGTGTGGGATGAACCTTGTTGCCATCAATGACAACAATCATGAATCCATATAGTGTCTCTTGCCAACAATCTCCCCCTTTGGCATTGATGGCAACACTTAGTGAAAAATGACTAAGAGTATACACTATGCTCCCCCTTGGCTGATGCTCTATCTTTATATATATTTTCTAGAGCTCCCCCTTAGTTGGATTCCCCATTTTTCACTACTCTTCACTCCCCCTTTGACATCAATGGCAAAGGGTAGGGTCCGCACACCAAAATTTTCAAAAATTTTACTATACTTAGCCACATAAGTATATATATACAAGTTGTACTTACATATACTTAAGTATGTCTACAAAAGTGTTCTTGAACTGTACAACTTCTATCGCCCAACTCTGCTTCATCCTATCCAAAATTGAGATATGCCCACTCAACAGGAATGCAAACGCATCTGCCCTTTTTAGATCTGTCAGATCATTGGTCTGGGCTATAATTTGAGCTTCACTTATGGCCTCATGCATGGCCTCTAACTTAGGGACAATGATCCTCCTAAGTTCACCCATCCGGCTGACCATGTTAGTCCTTTCCTTCTCAAAATTCTTTATTGCAGTTGTGATTGCAATCGTCTGACACTCTTGATTGACTATGGAGGAAGAGAGAGGATCAAAACTTTGAGACAAACTTAGTAGTTTATCCTCTTGCTCTTTTATTTTCTTCTCAATCTCTACTGTTACTTTGGACCATGAAATACAAAATTTGTATATTTTTCTGCCATCTATAAGAGCATTTTCTAAGCTCTTTATCCCTATACTCATATTTCTCCTATCATTACTTATCAAACCTTGTACCTCTAATAATCTTTTTGCAAGAAATTTCTTCCGGACCTTATCTTCTGCTGACTTCTCTAGTGAATCAAAATGTGTATTGACACTGTTGACTAGAGTTTTGAGATTACCAGAAGTGGAGGCTATGGGATCTTTCTGAACTGATGGCATAATCTTTTCAAGCACTCTGGAAGCAGCTTCTATCAACTCACAGTCTTCCATATGAGACTTTAGGAGTTTTTCATTAGCCTTAGCATTTGCAAATGAAGCTATCTTCATTGTCTGTACTGGAGAAAGAGAATCAAAATTGAATGGACCTTGTAGAAGCTCCGGTTCATCAATCTCCATTGTTTCTTTGTTCAGAAATTCTTGGACAGTTTGTGCAGTGTCTCTTGCCGGAGTAGATGTTTCTTCTCTTCTGTAGTCTTGGAGTTGTCCTGAGGAGTTTTCTCTCCTTCACCACTAGCAGTTGTGGTTTTCTCTGCTGAAGTCTTCTCTCCTTCTACAACCTTAGCACTGTCATCTTCTTTTTCCTTTACCTCTGCTTCTTTCTCCTGTAATTTTTCTTCTCCTTTAGATCCAGAGATTGTAGGGGAAACCGGAGGAGAAATGTTAGTCTATTCAGGGCCCACCTCTTCTGTCATTTTCTTAGGAGTTTCTTCTGCAACTTTTGTGGTTGAAGGATCAGTACCCAAGTCCTCTATAATAGGAAGATTAAATCTTTTGAAGGTTTTCTAGAGAATCTCTTCAGTGTCCTTGGCTACCTTGTCAGTCTCACCAAGCATAAGCTGATTCATCCTTGCTTTGCTCCCGAATTCATCCTTGTAGTCTTTGAATACCATGTTCATTGTCTTGGGATCAATTGAAGGATATAGCTGAATAACTATCTGTTCCTGGATCTCAAGGTCTTTTGTCATGGCATTGGTCTTTCTCATTTCCAACTCCTTCTCTAGACTCTTAGGAATTAGAGAGATAATTTCAATAAAATCTTTATTGTAAATGTTCAGATACCTGATTGTAGCTTCCTGCAGGATCTTGTGGTCAGCCTCATTGTAATCATCATAGAATTCGGCCATTAGTTGAAGGTTTCCATCCGCAGTGACTGATTTGATTACACTTTCTAGAGATAGGGTAGGCTTTTCAACAAATTCCTCTGCCATTTCTTCCTTGTCTTGGCCTGTGGAGGGTTTACCGGATCCTTTCCTCTTCTACTTCTTTATTTCCTTTACCCCCTCATCTGATTCGGTTTCCTCTTCATCCTTTTGACTTGCATAAGCCCTTGTGGCCTTTGTTTTTGATCTTTTCTCTCTTTTACCGGATGCCTGGACTTCTAGTTTTGAGCTTTTGGTTGTGACAGGTGCAGATCTTTTTGATGATCTAGTCCGAGTGGAGGTTTCTACCAGAGCACTTTCCTTGCTTTTCTTTTCTACCTCTTTCTTCTCTTCCTCAGCTCTTTCCATCCTTTTCTTGTGGGCATCAAGTGCCTCCTTTGAGATGCCAAGGCCTTGAGCAATATTCTCTACTTCTTTTCTCACCTTCCTTTTGATCTCTGGTTCTCTAAGTTCAACATGGATTTTTATACTCAGCTCCTCAAAGGTTCCAAACCTTTCTGGTTTTGGATCTTTAGGCTAGCTTAACATGTGTTGAACATGCAGCTCCATAATCTGTTCATCAACTTCATACCCCATGGGCATGATCTAGACTGTCCTTGGTTCTACTGCCTCCATTAGGCACTGATCTATCTCTACCATAAAACATACTATGTCTTTGTATTTTTCAACAAGAGACTAAGGAATTCTTTCTCTTGCTTGCATCATGCTCTGAAAGTTCTTGAAGTATCCCCACAGAGCTGTATTTTGTGCTTTATTGTCACCAAGTCCATGCAAATGATCTCTAATTTGGATAGCTACCGGTCTATCATTCTCCCATACCCAGCCATTAGATCCGGGAAGCTCATTCATAAAGTAGAAGAATAAGCACAATATCAATCCACCATACTTGAATGAATTCTTTTTATCTTTCTTTATTTTCTGCAGATTCTCCAAGAGTTGGTTCAAGAGAAGCTGACAAAGATCATAGTCTGTATCCTTTCTTAACATTTCATAAGCGGTATAGATGACAGTTCCAGGTACAGAATTTTCTCTACTAGAATGATATATCTTATATCCAATGATCATAGAGGCAAACTTGACATTCGGATCAGTGATGTCATCTACTGTCATTGCTCTTTTATCAAACTTAGATCTAGTAGCATCACTCACAATTTGGTTCTTTACAGATTTAAGAACAAGAATCCCACCGGATGAGTGTAATCCGGTAACTGCCCTAATGGCATCCTTAGTGATCTTGAATGGTCCATTCAACCACATGAAGTTGTCATGTATTCTGCTCAGAATGTACCTAACCCATTCATCCTCCGTATAAGGGGAAATGTATGTATTGTGCAAAGTGCTTGTTCTGGAGGCCTATGTATTGGGGTTTGAGCTCAAATGAATCATCTAACAGTTGTTTGTGATAGATATCTCTTAGTTTGAATTCCCCAAACTCTTCAACATTTGCATGTATATAAACGCTAATATCTTCAGTGTGCAATACACCATGTGGAACACTGGAAAATGTACCTAGGGGATCTATGTCCAAGGATTTATATGGATGTTTCTTAAATGAGGGCCGAGGTCTATCAGATATCTTTACTATATTTGGAGTAGCCATCATCAAATAATCTTACTGAAGGATATCAAGAATGATAAATACCTTTTACGTAGGTTAGGGTACACGAAGAAATTCAAATAGAGCTGTATGAAGAGTTGCCTTGATCTTTTGGAGAAGTTTTTTGCAGAGCTCCTTTTCTTTCTTCTTCGCATGTGAGTGTACAAGTGTGTAAATGACAGATAAATGAACTCTTTTATTCCAAGAAGCCCTAATTTTCACCCTATAATAAATGCACAACCTAATTCATTCTGGTTTGCCTAGTTTTCCTTGTTCAAGGAGGAAGAAACTCATCCAGATCATTATGATTCCCTTGTCATTGATGTTAGTGATGAATCATCATATCCACTTGTCCTTCTGATCATCTTATGTATTCGCAGATCAAGCTGTATCAATTTGGATTCATACCATGCCAATCTTGTGAGAAACCTATTTTACTAGAAGACTTGCTTAACCGGACCAATTCTGAAGGAATTGAACCTTTTAAATTTTCTTGCGGATCTCTCAGATCTTTACCTGACCTTCTTTGCATGTTTCTCTAGAAACCATTTGATCTGCAGCTTCTCATGTGCCAATTTCAGGCACCACTTAACTGGCTGGGGGAACAAGGTTTTCTTTGTGTCTCCCCCTGAGCCAAAGCTCACATTTTAGTTTTTGGAAGGAATATCAGCACCAGAGTCTGGTGCGGATCCAACCTCTACATTATCTAAACTTTTCTTTACCCAAATCTTGTTCATCTCATTCCTAACATCATCCGCATTCACCTTTTGTTACCCTTATCTTGATTTTGATTATGATATACCGGACCTCTTTTCTCCTGATTCTTGCTTCTACAGGATTTTACATTATGACCAGACCTATTACAGATTTGGCAAACAACATTTCTTTGCATATTTGACTGATATCCTCTTGATCTGCATTGATTAGCCATATGACCTACTCTATTGCATGCAAAGCATCTACCATTGAATGATTTGTTCATTTGCATATTTCTACATTTATGAGACTTGTGACCATACCTTTTGCAGTTAAAACATTGTCCGAAGAAGGATGAATTAGTCTGATTCATTCTCTTTCTGCACTGATTAGCTTTGTGACCAAAGTGATTGCAGCTATGGCAATATCCATTGAAGGATGGATATCTTTGAGCATTGGGCTATCTTACTGAAGGTCTTCTAGGCCTGTTCCTTGGATTTTCTAATCCAAAATTCTTCTAACCGGATCTGGAGCTTTCTCCTTTCTCATATCCCAAACCACATTTGTCATCTACCTTCTTTTGACTTCCAAGAAGAACATCAAGTTGAGCAGAACCTATCTTGAATTTCTCTTTATACTCATTTGTTGTTTGAAGATCCCTTTTTAGAGAGACAATTTGATCCTCAAGTTTTTCTTCATTATCTTTAGCATCTTCAAGATCAGATTCAAGATGTCTGATAATTCTATCCATCTGGTGGCAATCTTCTGATTTCTCCTTGAGAGATTGTCTTAGATTATCTTTAGTTTTTCTTTTTTCTTCAATTTCTTGGGTAAACTTTATAACTCCTGATTCCATTTCATGTCTTACCATAATGATTTCTTTTGATAACTTTTCACATAACTTAGTTTTCTCAGTCAGCTCTTCATTTGCATTATTTTCTTCACCTTGTCTTGCCAATTGCTAAAGTAGCTCCTTTCTCTTTTTCATAGAGAGACTTAATTTATCTTTTAGTTCTCTCATGAAATCATCAGCCTATTTGAGTCTTTCCTTTAATTCATTGACTTTAGAGTTTGACTGTTCAAGATCATCAAGGGCAGTCTTGAGTTGCTCTCTTAAACCATATGCATCCATTTGAACTCCTAGATCTTCCTCAAGTTGTTAGGCTCTGTTAGGAGGAACTTAGCTCTGATACCAATTGTTGATAACTGAGAGGGGGGGTGAATCAGTTATCCTAATTATTTCTTCTTTCTAAACTTTCTTATTAATAAATGCAACATTAATTCAAATAAGCAAACATTACCATGAAATGGAAAAACACATGACACAGTATTTTTGATGTGGAAACCCTGTTAAGGGAGAAAACCATGGGGTGATTAACCCAAAGATTATTCTCTGTTAGAAGAATAAGGAAATACAAAATGGCACTTGACAATTAGGGCTAACTGCCCGAGCACACTGCTCACAAAGGAGGCACACTGCCTACAAGGAGACACTCTGTCTAAAAAAGAATGTTATACAATACTTGAACTGATTGGAAGCATCCACATATGCTGGAGTTCAGTTCCGATTAGGCTCAGTACACTGATCTGCTGCACTTCATCTTTCCTCTTCTCTTATGTTGCTTTCCTTTCACATACCGGACCTTCCTTACTACTTCTGCTCTGCTCTACTTTTATTTGCATATTACATATCACCACTACACAACTCACAACTAAATCCATTGTGTATATATATCTGCACAAGTAATTTCATCACCTTTCTAGTCGGCACCTAGAATAGTTAATCTTTTCACTAATTCTGATATGTCGGCTAAATCCTAGCACATCAAGTAATGCGGATCAAGTATATGCTTGTAGAAATCATTAATCATGTCGGCCAAACATGATTCATGCCTTCATAACCTTTAACACCATCAGTAACACATCCAGAAAGTAGTCTGATGTTCTGTCAGTCAGTTCTTCCTCTATTCACACTGTCACTCAGGAATCTGGTACTCAACTATTCATATATTTTTCCTCATCTATCACCAGAGGCTAAATCCTTGGAATATACCACTCAAGGTAGTCCTCTTGACTTCCCCAAATCTGTACTGTACCAAGATACTTCCTCTAAGAGATACAAACCTGTCTGTTAGACCTTGCCACATACTCTGTTCTTGTTTACCGGACCACAACATTCTTCACTCTGACTTTCGGTAGAGACACACCATGTCCTGTGGATGTGTGGGATGAACTTTGTTGCCATCAATGACAACAATCATGAATCCATATAGTGTCTCTTGCCAACACTTTGAGCACTCATGTTAAGCTTCCATGCAAGATCATACCTTCTGTGCACTTTACAATTTCTTTGTATGTGTCCAGCATTATTGCACTTGTAACAAACAATATTAGTATTCCTTCTGCAATTAACTGATTTGTGTCCAAATTGATTACAAGTATAATAATAACCATTAAATGAATAGTTATACCTGTACATGTATGCTTGTCTTATAGCAGCAGGTTTTCTGAAATTCCTTCTTTGATTGTGCACAAATTCATCTCTAGTTTTCTGTTCAGCTTCACTCTTCCTTTTACCTTCTATGGCAGCAACATGATGACTTAAATCAATTTTCCTTCTAGGAGTCTCTCTAGCTTTGGAACATTCCCCTTCTTCAAATCCTAAACCAGTAGTGTCTTTATGATGCTTCTGTTTGCCCAGCATCTCATGTAACTTGTTTGAGCTATCTTTAAACACTTGATATTTCTTAGATAAAGCCTTGAGACCATCATACTCTTTTCTCAGATTGATAATATCACCCTCTAATTTCATATTATCAATCCTTCTAACTTCAAGGTCAGATTTTGAAACATCTGCTATCCTCTTGGCTACCTCAATTTCAATTTTTAATCTAGCAATTAATTTGTCTAAATCATCAATATATGTCTTTAAACTCATAATCTGACATCTGGCCTCTTCAGGATCTGTAGATACACTTTCAAGGTCTAAAAGTGCTTTGTCTTTAGATTTTCTTTCTTGTTCTCCTTATAATTCTTGAGTTCACTCAGAGCATATATGAGCTCACCTTCTATATCAATCTCACAATCTTGTTCATCATATTCTTGATCATCATCACTTATGATATTAGTTTCTTCTAAATCTGATTGGGTTTCAACTTCTTCATGTGATTGCCTTTTTTCATGGTCACTTTCATTAAACACCAAATTGTCCTCTTCTTTATCATTACCTTGATAAATTCTTATCAATTCTTTCCAGACATCCTGAGCTGTTTCACACTGCACAACTTTACAAGAAACATCATTAGATAAACTAGATAAAATAACCTTCTTGGATACATGATTGCATTCAAGAGCCACTTTGTTATTTGCAGAGTTAGAATATCCATTCTCAACAGACATCCATACATCATATCCTAAAGAGGATAAATAGACTTGCATTCTCATGCACCAAACTAAAAAGTTTGAACCATTAAACAGAGGAACTCTAGAAAACTCCTTCGCTAATTCAACTTGTGAAACATCTTTATCAATTGATTGAACATTAACACCTAAATTTGATATGGATGATGTCTTTTGTGTCTTTTGACCAGAATGAATCTTAACATTTCTCATGTTCTTATTTCTTCTGCACTTACCCATTGAACTCCACACATAGGACCTACCCAAGCTGATTAAGCTTCAAAAGGGAACTTGGCTCTGATACCAATTGTAGGAGTACAATCAACACTGAGAGGGGGGGTGAATCAGTGTTGTAAAAATTTTAACCTTTTGCAAACTTTATCTTATCTTACAAAACAAAAGAGGAAGACATATAAGACTACTGATAAAAGAGGATATAAACAACACCTCATGAATAAATCATACACACATATAGAGAAGATCAATATGAATCATGACACAAGATTTGCACAAGTGGAAAACCCTCCAGGGGTACAAAAACCACTCCAAAACTACCTCACTGACTTAAGCAAAAACCTCACTGGTTACAATGTTTAGAAGCACCAACTTCAAGGAGCACCAACCCCTAATTCATTTAGAAGCACCAACTTCAAGGAGCACCAACCCCTAATTCAAACTCAAATTAAAAATCAAGAACTCAGAGGGATTCTTTGTTTCAATATAAATCACTTCTTCTTTCACATGTGTCTGTCATATGACCATACTCCTCATCAACTCAAATCACATACAAAACTCATCAGCTAAATTTTCTTTTCAAGAGGATATTCAAAATATATTCAACATTGAATTCTGATCCACTCAATAACACACACATCAATCCACCTGCGAAGACATTATATACAAGATGACTTTTTATATTTTGTCTTCTTTCCACAATTATTTCAATCCTTGATATTCTTACATCTGAAAAAATGGTCTCTTCAAATTCTTTGTCCTGCAAATCAATTTTAGTGAGTATAAAACCTTTCATATTCTGCAAAAGAAATTCAATGATCTTCAATATATTATTTTTGCCCTCATATCTGTAAATGCCTCTTCATATTCAATGACATTTCAACCTAAACAAATTTGTCTTCAATAAAATTCCTACATACAAAAATCTTCAATATTGTCCCTGTCAAAAACAATTTCTTTCCAAAAAACTTCTCATATATCTCTTTTCAATAAAATCATTTTGCCCGTACAAATCCAATCTGCAAAAATAACTCCACCAATTTAACAATCAAACTTCTCTGCAAAAATCATCTAACATTTTTCCAAGATCTCATAAAAAAATGTCTTCAAAAACCATTTTGTTCTCCACAAATTTCATAATATATCTTCAATAAAAACAAATTCATCATCTTCTCAAAAATATAATCACTCTGCATCTTTTTATATTCTCTGTCAAAAAAAATGAAGTATGATCCTCATCAGGCCATCTGAAAAAAAAATCTTCCAAGAAAATCATCCCATAAAAAGGCATTCCTCTCAAAATCAATCTCCAATTCTCCATAAATATTTTCCTTACAAAATCTCCTCAAAAATCCTAATGTCACCTCTTGGGGTTGTTAAATTAGAAAAAACAATTTCTAATTTAAGAAATGCTTATCACCACAAAAGCCATTCGATAGCCTTTTTAAAATAAGACTCACCATTTTAAAAGTCAAAAAGACATGGATATAGGCCGATAAAAATGAGATTTACTATTTAGAAAGAGCCATAAAAAAGACTTAAAGGAAATCTTCAAAAAGGCCGATAGAGATAAGAGCATGGATTTTAATGCATATTTGAATGCAAATAAAACATAAGGAGGCTGATAAAGTTTCTAACTTTAAAACCAAGCTCACAAACTTTATATGAAGACTGCTGCAATATGTTAAAGAGCCAAGAGGACCGGTGGCATATATAAGAAGAGAACCCTCTACAAGGACACACTTAAGTGATATGACTTACTATCAAAGGTCAAAAAAATTAAAACATAAATAGCATTTGATATATGATGGGTAGTGAATGTTAAGAAAATAGATATAGAGAATAGGATTTGGGTTTTAAAAACATTAGAATATTGGCATTAAAAGATGATAAGTTAAATAACAATTTTTAACAAATGAAAAATCTTTATTATCTGGCAGAGGAAAAATAATAGATAGGACCTTTTAATGACTTGGGAAACCAACCTTGAGAAGTTTTATACTTGGAAATTAGAAGTTCTTTTAGGGATTTTTGAACAATGTTTTAACTAATCAAAAAGATAACATCCTTACTGCCATCTTCTCATAAGAAACCAACAACATCAATACCTTTGTATACCAACAACTGACATCATCAACCATGTCAAGAACCTGATGAATAATGAAGACCACTCCTGAAACATGCCTACCAAGTATATGCCATTTCCACTGATAAACCATGACATTGTGAAGACCAACTAAATGTATGAACCAAGTAAACCATGAATGAAGAACACACCTCTCCATATCTGCATAACCATGCATGACATTTCCAAGCTTATGATCAATGACATCCTGAAACATGAAGAAACTCTTGCCATCAATAATACATTACATCAAACCAACACCACATTTCTGTGAACTGCACAACTATGGCAACTTTACATCAACAACTGAACATACTTTTGACATCAATGACAACCTATCACCATCATACCTTTCCTCCTTTCTTAGGATCTTGTCATTTTCGCACAAGGATACATTTCTACAACTCAACCATACATATTTATATGCTTCCTCAACCTTGGAAAACATGAAGGTTAGCACTACAAACATGTGAATCACTATGTTGTTGGCCCAACATAGCTGGGATCCAAATCTTCTTGGAACACCATGCTACACTTCATAGAACCTCTCTTAGATAATTTGCAATATGCACAAAGCATCTGGTTGGCCAAGACTGGAAAGAACAGCAACACCCAAGGACAAATATTCAATCATGAGCTCAATCCTCAATACGGAACACCAACATAGTAGGCACATGATCCAGAGACCACCACAAGCACAATGAAATCAACAAGAACAACCGCACCACCTCACTTCACCAGAAACCCTTGCATCTCCATTTGGAAACTCAAGAACACCAACTGTCATGACTGTCACACTAGAAAGATTGTTTGCGGACCTCCAAACCACGAACCACTTGAGTTGAGGATACACACTGATATCCCAAATGCATCTCTAGATCTGTAGATCATAATATTCTAATGTGTATCAATCTGGACCATACTCCTATCACTCTAACACCTTTGAACACTACAAAACCCGGTTCTACTTAGATAGCCATATCTTGACAAATTCTCCATGCAGACCTCTCAAATCTTGACTAGAGAAACTTCAGAAATCCTCTACAAAACCCATTGGTCCACAGACTCTGATCTTCATCCTACAAGGAATGCAGAGCAATCTACTTCACTATTTTGTACTGTCTTCACTGTCTTTTACAGAGAGATATGTAACTCACTTGTTTCTTCTGGAGAAGCTAATTTTCTCAATATCCTCAACATACAAGTCTTCTAGAATGAGATATAGTTGACACTAATGACAAAAAGGATATGTTGACATTAATGACAACACTGATTAGGCACATATTTGCAACAATCTCCCCCTTTGTCATTGATGGCAACATATGATGTGAAAAACTTAACTTCGACCATCAAGACAAGAACTTCTCCCCCTTTCTCTTATCACACCTACAACCATTTTATTTACTGCTCCCTCTTTGATTAGCAGCTACTCACTTCCAAGTTTTTCACATGACTTCTCTCCCCCTTTGACATCAATGGCAAAGGGCACATATTTGCAGTCATCTCTCACCCCTTTTGTTTCTTAGACAAAGTCAAACTAAACTTAGAACATCCTGACTACTCCTCGTGAGTAAGATTCCCTTAACACCAATCTAGATGACAAGATATGATTGAGTTCCACCGGACTGATACACATTAGTGCACCTTAGTTCTGAATAGGAGGGGTAATGACCCCTAGCTTCCTTGTGAGATACTCAAAAGTATCCTTAGGTAGAGGCTTAGTAAAGATATCCACAATCTGATCCTTCGAAGAGACAAACTCTAAAATGACTTCATTCTTATTTACCTTCTCTCTCAAAAAGTGAAACTTGACGGATATATGCTTTGTCTTTGAATGCAACACCAGATTCTTTAAAATGTTTATAGCACTTGAATTTTCACAGAAGATTGTAACAAGTTCTTCAAACACAACTATGATATCCTTCAACATTTGTTTCATCCACAAAACTTGAGTACAATTACTTGCTACTGCTATGTACTCTGCCTCTGTAGTAGACACAAATATTGCCTCTTGCTTTTTGCTCAAACAAGAAACCAATCTCTTTCCCAAGAAAAATGCACCTCCACTAGTACTCTTCTTGTCATCCACATCTCCCACCCAATCAGCATCTGTATATGCATGAAGAGTGAAATCATCACCCTTAGGATACCATAAGCCATAGTCAGATGTTCCCTTTAGATATCTAAAAATTATTTTGACTTCCACAACATGAGATTCTCTAGGATCAACTTGAAATCTAGCAACAAGGCCAACTGCATTCATAATATCAGGTCTGGTATGAGTCAGATAAAGCATTCCTCCAATCATTGATCTATACATTTTCTGATCTACCTTAGGGGAATCATCATCTTTACTCAACTTGCATCTGGTTACCATAGGAGTACTCACTAGTTTTGAATCCTCCATTCAAAACTTGTTTAACAACTCTTTCACATACTTAGAATGAGATACGAAGATGTCTTTTTCTGACTGAATGATTTGCAAACCTATGAAGAAATTCATTTCACCAAGCATGGACATCTCAAATTCACTTTACATCTGATCAACAAAACTTTTACACATGCCCTCATTTCCACCATAAATGATATCATCAACAAATACCTCAACTATCAAGATGTATTCATAATCAATTTTGAAATAAAGATTACTATTAGCAGTACCTTTGTTAAAGCCTAACTTTAGTAGATACTTATCTAATTTTGTATACCAGGCTCTTGGGACTTGTTTAAGTCCATACAATGCTTTTTTCAATATGCAAACCTTATCTCCTCGATCAGACAAGTAGAATCCTTCCGGTTGCTCAATGTAGACCTCTTCTTCCAACTCTTCATTCAAAAATGCTAACTTGACATCCCTCTGGTAGACATTGAAATCTTTGTAAGCAACAAAGACAAGAAATAATCTGACTGCTTCAATTCTTTCCATCGGAGAAAAAGTTTCTTCAAAATCAATTCCTTCTACTTGAGAGTAACCTTTGCACAACAATCTTGCTTTGTTTCTCACAACTTCACCATCTTCATTCAATTTATTCCGGAAGACTCATTTAGTCCTAATTACATTTTTGGTTTTAGGTCTAGGAACAAGATCCCAAGTATGATTCTTTTCAATTTGTATTAATTCTTCTTCCATTGTTTTTACCCAACTTTCATCATTACAAGCTTCATTCACTGATTTTGGTTCAATCTTTGAAATCAAACAATACTCCTCTTATTCTTCAACAATTCTTCTTCTAGTTTGAACACCTTTATTTTTATATCTTATGATTTGATTTTTAGAATGATTCAATCTTACATACCTGGGAATTTTGGGATTTTCTTCAACTTTTGATTCTTGAACTTGTTCCTCAACATTTGCATTAACTTCTTGAGTCACTGGATTCTCCGGAGTAAACTGAACTTGCTTTCCTTCAATTAGACTTTCATTTTGATCATCTATTCATATCCATAAAACCTTGAAAGTCTCTCCTTGCTTTTATCAACCTTGACATTAGCACTTTCAACCATCTTTTTCAATCTTTTGTTAAAGAACTGGTATGCCTTGCTTTGATTAGAATAATCCAGAAATATTCCTTCATCACATCTTGCATCAAACTTTCCTAGATATTCATCTCTTTTGATATAGCATCTACTATCAAAAACTTTGAAATATTTCACATAAGGAGCATTACCAAACCACAGTTCATAAGGTGTTTTACCAGAATTACCTTTGATCTGCACCCGGTTAAGAGTGTAGACAATAGTACTCACAGACTCTCTCCAATAGACATGTGGAACATTTCCTTCCATCATCATGGTTCTACCAGCCTCTTGAATAGTGTAGTTCTTCCTTTCCACAACTCCATTCTGCTGAGGAGTCCTAGGAGCAGACAATTGTCTTCTTATTCCATGCTTTCACAAAATGCATTGAACTCACCAAAGGTAAACTCTCCACCTTTGTCAGATCTCAGACACTTTATCTTCACACCAATCTCATTCTCTACCCTAGCCTTACACATTTTGAATTTGTCAAGAGCCTCTGATTTCTCTCTCAAGAAAGTGACATGTTGATGTATGTTTTTACACATTCATAACAAAAGTTAAAATTCACAAAGGAACATTAGATGTCTTGGAATATATGAAGAATTGACTAAGAATTCTTAATCTCAAGTTTATGTATGGTTAGGTCTTGGCCTTGTGGATAATCTAGTAGGTTGATGTGAAGCTATTATATTCAAGGGGCCTTACACAAATTAAAATAATCAGTGAATTACTAAACCTCAAATTATAAAAATTATTATAAATATCGACAAAGTATTCATTCTTTTACATAAATTCACTATTGTATCATAAAGCTTTGCATGAATTTCAGTAAAACAAACTTTGCCTTTCAAATTTATATGAAAATTGTCAAAGATCACTGCAACTCCTCATTCTTTATTTAAATGTATGACAACTTCCTTCAGATTTTTGCATTTAAGCTAATTATTTACCAATTGTTGGAGAAAAGTTAAGAAGACTCAAATTAAAACACCATTCCATACAGGATCTAAATGTTCTGCTATTCACGTATTAAAAAATACAGTAATATGAACAATTCAACACAATAAAATCTACAAATGTAAATTCTTGAGCATTTTCATGAACATACATAAGAGATTGCAATCTTTCAAAGAATAATACTTCAAGTAAAAGTCTGAATTAGAAAACACTCTGTAATAGATGTCGAATTCTAAGTTTATCTCTATTCAAAGTACAAAGTCATACAAAATTTACAATGTAATAATGACTTCTATTTCATTGATCAAATCACCAGAAAAACTAACAAACACTTTGAAAGATACATCAAGCAGACTAGACATTCCATGCACTCCTTAATGTAGATACAGGCAACCTCCTCTCTAAAACTAAAAGAAACATCCTCTATATTGAACTAAAACTTGGCAATTACAACCTTAAACTAAAAATTCAAAATTCATGTGTATATAATACAAGTAGCAGAGCTTCTTATATAGACTTTGAAGCTTCTTGTTGCTATGATTAGAAAATCACATGAACGGTTAGCATTCAAATCTTCTAGATCAATGGTAGGAATCATTTCCTAACCATTCCCAAAATATCCCAATGGTATCTTTACTCAGCTCAAAGGATGCCTTTAGAATCTTTTCAAAATAAAAGATACCTGCTGACCTTTTCCTGTTTGTTGACTTTTGGCTGATGATATTTTCTAAGCACATTCATATTTAGCATATCCTCCTTTTGATATCTTTCTACTCCTTTAGGTACTCTGCAAAATTGCCTATCACCCCCTTAACGAATGTACGATCACCCTCTTGACTTTTTGTCCATGTATACTCATGTGCTTTGGTTCCTTCTTTCAACTTCTTCTCTTCTTTTACCAAACCTTTAACCCTCTTCTGATACTTCTTGATCTTAGCACTCATTTCCATTATTGAATCAATCATCTCTGTGCTAAGATGTGCTGCAGGGTTCTCCAAACATGGTGAAAATATAGCCTTAAATTCCTTCAATGCCTTTTCCAATCCATATGTTGGTACCTCTAGGAATTCATGCCCAATGAGTTTTTCTATTATTTTCATATGTATTCTTATCATATTATCAGTGACCTCTTCTAGGTCTCTAGTACTCATGATACAACTTTTAAGAATGTCCTCTTCAAATTTTAATTCTAACCTTGTTTGTGGCAATTGGTTAGCCATTAGGGGAGTAATGACTCCTTTCTTTATCAATTCTTCTATTCTCTCCTCCATTTCTTCAAGCTATTTGAATTCTAATCTGAATTCTTCCTTTCTGAATTGACAACTATGTAAAATAACATTACATTTATTATTTTATGTGAAAGCCATATCCCAACATGTCACTGCTTTCTTTGTTACATCTTCTGCTTTCTGCATAAATTCCTTGAACCATTTCTCAAAAATATTATCTTCAATCTTTTTATTCTCCATCTCATTCACCTCATCTTTTGATAATACTACCATTTCAATAGGCAATTTTGGCACAATGGAGTTGGGATCAAAATCCCTCTAATGAATTGTTGCAGCTGGAAAATATGTCCCTTCAAATAATCATGTTTATCTTTATCCTTCTTTAGTATTTCAGCAGTGGCCTTGTGCATATCTTCCCATTCAGTTATATTTTGCTCTATGGTCATGTGGCCTAAATCTAGATTAATTAATTTGTAATCATCCACAGTCACTTCTCCTTTTGATTTAGCCTTTTGTGGTATAGCTAGATCTAGAAGGACCTCTTTTAATTGCTAACATGGTTCTAACTTTTCGTTTCTCCTTCTGTGGTGTAGAACCACCCAGTAAACTCTTGATATCAATGGGTACTAATTGTACATCAACCTTCTCTCTTCTAACCTCAGAGCCTAACCAGGCTAGAGCCTCCTTGGTAGCTTCTGTTGTTTTTTCCTCATTTATCACCTCTTCTTGAAGTTTCTCCATTTCTACCTATTCTATGTGTTGTTGTTGTTGTTGAGGTGCTTGAAGTTGAGGACCATGCTCTGGAACAAGCAGATCATCATGCTGTTGTGATTCTCCCTCATCATTATCTTCTTCTATTTCAATATCCCCTCCCTCTTCATCTTTGGGTTCTCTTTTTCTAAAATTTCCTTTTGTTGTTCTTCTTCTTTATCATTCTGTTCCATATTTTCTCCATCCATACTTTCTTTTTTCTCTTTATGCACAGTATTATCTTTAGAAATATTTTTTATGTTATCCAAGCTTTCTTCAAGATTATCTAATATCCCTACTAATTAATCTTCCATTTCAATTTGTTCTTGTATTCTTTCAGGTATATTTGTTTGATTCATCTGTAAGGATGGACCTGTGACTTTATCAGGTTCCTCTGCATCCTTTTCTTTCTCAGGTTTGCTTTCTATGTTCTTTCCTTCTTCTATATTTTCTTCTTGTTCACTTTGTTCATTGTATATATTAAGAATATCTAAGACATCAGTACTAGAAACATTTATCTCAGTCTCCTCCTCAGTTTGGTCAGGTGTTTCTTTTACAACTTTTTCTTGTGTTTCTTCTTTCTTAGGTTCTTCTATTTGTTGTGCCACATCTTGCACTTCCTTTATAATCTCAGGTGGCACCAGTGTACCAAAAGGATCAACTGTGTCTAACCTACCCTGTATATTTTCTTCTTCTGATTCTAGGCTTTGTGTTGTTTCCATACACACCTGAGTATCTTGTTCTTCTCCTATATTAGAATATTCACTTACTTCTTCTTCACCTTTTCCAATTTCCCCTTTGGCACTAGGATCCACCTCCCTAACTTCACTGTCACTACTTTCATCTTCTACATTTACCATCTCACTTACTTTTTTGACTTCACGAAGTTTTGACTCTTGCAGCTTCTCTTCAGTCAATTATTTATTAACCTTTGCATATCTTTGTCTTTTCTCTTCTGATGTGGATTCACTATGTATGCCACTCAGCCTAATACCTACATGTTGAGCACCTATAACCTCACCATGTTTTGATGTTTGTCCTTTTGAGGTTTCAATCGCTATGGCTCTCATAATTATTTGTCCTATTGGCCTCTTAACAGTTTGAGTCTTCTTTGTACTAATGTTATGTCCTGATGACTCTGCCTCCATGAATGTCCCTGAGGATATTGCTACTGTAACACCTAAGGCATAGGGATCCATTAAGGTTGCATTTTTATCCTTTTCACTGATTTTAGCTTCTACAATTCTTCTTTTCTTTTCATAAAAGTACTGTAGCTCATCTTGATTCTCTCTTACCCTCTTCTTACCCTTTGTCTAAAGTGTAAGCTCAATCCCTTTAGCTCTGAGTTCTTCTATTTGATCTTTTAACCATGTTTTAGAAAATAAAATAATTGGTTTGGATAATGCATCCAAAGATGTTCCCCATGGTTATGTCCAATTAGGCTCACTAATGGGAGCAAGCCTTACGTTCTCATAACTATGGTGTAATGACTTATTATCATCTTTAATTTCTGAGGGCACATTAATTTCTCCCATAGTCCTCATCTGTTCTACAGTCAACCTTTGATGAGCTCTTTTTCGCACTTCTTTGTCATTCTTACAATCTGACCAATAGTTTTCAATATACACCTAATGTTTATATTTAGAATCAATAGTTCTTTGGATCCTATGGAAAGGATCAAAGTATCTAGCTAAATCAAATTCTTCAAAACTGTAGTACCTTAACTCCTTTTCTAAATAACCAGCCACCTCCTCACTGTAACAAGAATATCTTCCAATAGCCCAAGGGAGCTTGATATTTTCTCTGCCCCACTTCTTTTTATACATCCTAAATGCATTTATGTTCTATCTAGAAAACTCTAATATAATCATTTTATTTGATGGATACCTAGGTAGCATGAATGGCTTCCCCTCAAAACCTCCAATTCTAATATATGTAAAATTTGGGAATTGTATATACCATGAGCTATGTAGCCCAATAGTGTTTTCTGCTTCTTCAGATAACCTCTTATCTTTTTCCCTAGTTAAAATCCTTACCATGTAAGTATAAAACACATCATTTACCAATGCATACTTCCTCAATGCATTATCCTCTTGCAAATCTGGATAATGATCATAAACTAATTTTTGATCTGGGCCATTTCCCATGGTCCCAACTCTATCAATCCCAATTATATAGGGCTGGATCATAGATGCACAAGAATACAACACATATTAAAGGCATCATTTTCTGCTTTCTTAACATGGCTTGCTTCCATATCGCTATACTAATAGCCTTGGCCCAGTGAATTTGGCCATCTTCCTCTTTCGCTTCCTTCACAAATTGAATAATAGTGAACATGCATGGTTCACACTTGGTTGCATCTATCAACCCCACTAGTCTACTTAGCATTGCAATCATTAGATGTATTTCCTCTTTAAAATCTATCCTGTGAAGGTTCTTTGGTACTCTTGCTACAACTTTAGGTTTGTTTTCTGCATTGTACCAGTTATAGAAAATTCTACTTTTGCAATCTCTTTCATTACTATTAAAATCTTTTGTTTATTGGTCTATGTCTATATCTACCATTTCCTCCTGAATCTCTAAACCAAATGCCCTTGCTATCCCCTCTATGGACAAATTTGCAATAACCTAGTCTTCATGTATTACTCTTCTGGTATTTACATCGAATTTGTTTATGCACTCCAAAACTAGATCCTTAGCCTCCATGGCTAATGGGAACCTCGTAGCCTTGTTCAATCTCCTATCCCAAATGCACTTCATATCAGGGGTAGCATCCAAGGATGTAATTTTTTGAAGAACATCCTTTGCATCATAAGATCCTATGCTTGTATCAGTCATGACACCACTCATGCTAATCATGGATGGATATCCTCTTTGCATCGGCAATTCCTCCTTTTCTGTTCCTTCTGTGGCTTTCTCTCTTTTTTTACTTTTACTCTTTCTTCGGCTACTGGATCTATTCTCTTAACTTCATCAGAGCCATCTTGTATGAAAAATCGGATATTTAACTTCCTATTTTACTTCATCTTCCTAGGGTTTTACCATGAATTTCTTACATTTTACATTTACCCTAACCCTTTTTGTCCTTTATTACTTTAGATCTCATGCTACTTAACACAATCTATTAATTTCTTTAATCAGATACAGTAATTTTCCATTTATTTGCATTTTTTAAATGAAATTACTCATAACCAAGTTGCATTTTTAATTAACTATATTGTAACGATGTTTAAGAAACATACCTATTTTAGTGATAGCTTAACTCTATGAGCATTGACCCACTTTATTTTTTTACCACGCCATTCCCGTTCTGAAATTCCATTCAACTATGGACTGTCTATTCAATTTGTGCAATAATCTCCTTTCTCTACAGTTTTAGCTTTCATGATGGAATTATAAAAGAATAACAATCTTTACTTAAGCCTAACATGTTTAAATTCATCCTTTCATTGTTAGCTCTACATTAAATGCATCGTATGGACTCGGCTCTCTATTTTAACCTTCTATTTTGAACATTGTATCCATTAATAATCTGCCCTTTGCACTTGGACTTCACATATCATTTTTTGTATATCGCTTTGTATATCATTTTTTATCCAAACCGAGATATGCAATGTGTTATAAAACAATGTTACACTTTACTTCATGTTCAGCTTTGTATCTCCAATTTGTATATCGCAATGTACATATACTAGATACAAACTGTTATACAAATGCAACCGATACCTTAGTTTCACTTTACTTCCCTTTTATTTTCCGACAATGCACTTTTACTCTTTTGTATATTGGGATTGTATGTATACCATCCTTCATATATACAAGAGTATTGATCTTATTTCATCACCTTTTAAAATCTACATCAAGTTTTACCTTTTACATCATTTGTACCACCCTTTTGTATCTCCCTTTTGTATATGCAACATACAACGACAGGATACCATCATGGGCCCCACTCTACTTAACCGCTTTTATCTCTTTAGAGAAATAATAATTGTATTTGTACTTAGATACAATCGCTCATACATGCAAACATATGATATCACCCTATTTGACTTTTGACTTTCACTAACTGCATTGCATAATCTTTTTGGGTCCATGCATGTATTCAAGTGACTGCATGCTTATCCAGAATGTGTTAAGAAATAATGTATCCTTTTATACCAGATTTAAATAACCTTTGGAATCCGTAATTGCATGTACTTTAAAGATACAAAGTTAAGATATACAAAAATACACTACTGTCTAAAGTACCTTTTTCACCTTAATAAACTGCATTGTATACTTCCCTCAAGTCTGTGCATGTATATCACCCCTATGTATATAGATTGCGCTCATATTAAACATACATACAAACCAATATACAACGCGAACCTGACACTTTATTCATTCAACTTTTTGAACACCTATCGGGTCCAATTGGCATACAAAGGGTCCGAACAATGGACACGTGCATGCAATCACGAAGATACCAAAACCTAATTGCACCTAGCACGACCTATACAAAGACCTCATATACAAATGAATTTGTATATACAAACCTCCAAAATGATGCATTTTACCAATAAAAGCATATCTCACAAAATACTGGGAATTTCTCGCTAGTTTAAAAAACAACCCTTACTCATTTTTCACAATGAATTCACCACTACTTCTGCTTTGTACCTAATACTAGGTATTTTCAAATTTTAACATGGTTTGTAACACTTACCTATTTTTCCCTTTACCACCAAGCACGACCACACACAAACCAAAAGAAACAGCCACAATAGGGGTCCTCATTTTGCTAAGAGGTAAAATGGGGCATGTTGTGAACATCACAACAAATAGCAACCAAATAAAACAACTAAATTTAAATCATTAAAGAAATCCAAATGAAATAAATTCATAACTTTTAACTTCCTTATAGGAAAACCATTATTTAATTTGGGACTCAATGTATTCAATAAGGTGCATGAATCTTCCAATAGAGTTTAAGTGTGTGCACTTGATTAATAATCCTCATCTCGAAAATGAGTTGAAAACACTAGTGACTGGTGTTAAACTACATGGTTGATTTCATCCCTCATAGCCAATCGGATAGAGCTTTACTACCAGTAGGCATTCATAGCCCCGACAAGGTTATCATTGAACTTCTCCTAAGTAGAGCCCCACTGCTAGCAAGCATTTATAGCACCGGTAGAGTTACTTAGATGGCTTAATTTGGATTTTTAGTATAATCCTTTTTTTTTAATTTATAATTCTGTGTAACATAGAAATTCATAAGAAATTATCATTGTAAATTCATGATGCAAGGTATGATCACATGCTAAAATTAAGCTGAGAATTGCAATGGTAGCAAGGGTGACCTCTAATTTTTCACTTAACACCTACACTAGTATGTTCAACAAACCCAAGGATTTTAGGTGTGTCATCGTGAGAAACTTCCCTTGAATATTCAATTCACAGTTATTGAATAAACAATTTCACAAGACAAACAATTATCCACATTCATGAAAGTCACAACAAGTTATGCATAAGTTTCAAATGATTAACTTAATTTTTTTGAATTTTTTGTTGTTTTTGATGGTTGTTAATCTGCTCCTGCATACCTCAAATCAAAACAAACATCCCTGCCAAGGAAACACAACAAACAAACCAACCAAACAACAAACCCACAACCAAAACAAAACAAAACACACAACACAAAATAAAACAGAACACACCACACCCTGTACATTTTTGATAATATGATACACAATAGGATAGACCTTGTCTTCCCAAGCTTGAAAGTAATGTTTCAAGTGTTGACCATTAATAGGTAATGGCACATCTTCCCCAGTTAAATTCTTGAGCCTAAAAGTATTATCTTTTCTGCGACCTATAGTGGACCTAACCACAATTTGTCAAATTTTTTGTGGTTCCCTTTGTTTTCATGTACTTTATCCCAACACAACACTAAATCTAATATTTTGAATGTTTTGACCATTTCTCTTTTATCAAACCACCTTTTAGCTACCACTTGATGTTTGGCAAATTTATCTATGGCTTGATCTCTCTTCTCATCCAATTGTAACATTTGGACTAACCTAGCCTCCCTATGATCATCAAAGCCTAGATACTCATTAGCAAATTTCCAGGTAGGTATTCTTAAGTTCACTGGAAGTATGGGATCAGTCCCATAAACTAAGTGATAAGGTGCATTACCTAAGGCTGTCTTAACCTTCATCCTATCCACCCACAATGCATACTTCAGCAATGTATTCCATTCTTTTGGATTTTTTACAATTAATTCCTTAATGATATCAAACAAGATTTTGTTACTGGACTCAACTAAACCATTACCCTGAGGATAATAATTTGAAGAAAATTTTAGAACTATCCCATATTCAAATGCCTATTTAGAAAATTTCAGAGAAGAAAATGCAGGGCCATTATCACATACCAGAGAATGTGGAACTCCAAACCTTGTAATGATATTCTCTTCAAGAAATTTGATGACCACCTTAGTAGTAGAGAACTTACAGCATGTAGCCTCTGTTCACCTTGTACAATAGTATGCCACTATTAATATAAACTTGTGCCTAGTAGATGATGGAGGATTGATAACTCCAATGAAATCCAAGCCCCACTGTGCAAATGACCTAGACTTAATCACTGGCTGTAATGGGTTAGCCTGATTCCTTCCTTTGTCTATTGTAGTTTGACAGGTGTGACAACTTTGAATATGATTTTCTATATCTTTAAACATTGTTGGCCAATAATATCTAGCCCTCAAAATCTTATAAGTAGTAGCCAAATGAGAACCATGAGTTGTTCCATATTTATCATGTAGTTTTGACAACACCTTGTCTGCTTCAACTCTATTTAAACATCTCAAATATATACCTTCATGATTCTTTTTGAACAAAAGACCTCCTTGTACCATATATCTTTGTGCTTTTATCTTCAAGGCTCTCCTCTGAGAGGACTTCATCTTGTTTGGATACTTTCTTGATATCAAAAATGTGTTTAAATCATCATACCAACTTGGTGCATCATTAGAATTTAGTACATACTATTGTTTCACCAAATTTGAATCTATATTGGCTATTGTCTGTACTAATGCCTAACCCCAAACTAACTTCATTGGAATGATCTCCATATCAAACTCTTTCAATACTGTAATCCATTTGGCTCTTTTTTCTCCAGGCTCATTTTGCATTAGCAACATTTTCACTGCTACATCTAGTACTATTGCTTTAACTTGGCTTTGCAGGATGTAATGCTTGAACTTTTTTACTGCCCTTACCAATGCAAACACCTACCTTTATGTGTCTAAATATTTCAATTGTGCATCCTTCAAAGGGGCACTCATGAAAGCTATGGGTTTTTCTTCACTTTCTTCTCCCTTTTGTGTTAAAGCAGCTGCAACTGAATGTGTAGATGCAAAAGAGTATATGTAGAATGGTTTGGTATAATCTGGACTTGCTAACACTAGAGCATCAGAAATGGCTTCCTTAATATCTTAAAATGTGGCCTTAGCTATTGGTGTCCATTCCATTTTTGAATCCTTCTTTAGCATTGCATTTAATGGCTGCACAATTTCTGCAAATCTTGTAATAAACTTCCTGACAAAATTAATTTTACCAAAGAAAGACTTTAACTCTTTCTTATTGTTAGGCAATTGTAACTTTTTAATTCCTTCTACTCTGTCGGGATCAATGGATATCCCATTTTCAGAAATGATATGTCCTAACAGTTTTCCCTCTGTTACGCCAAATGAACACTTTTTTAGATTGAGAGAAATTCAATACCTTTCACACCTTCTGAGCACTCTCCTCAAATCATCTGCATGAGTGGACACATCTTTAGAATATACAGTTAAATCATCCATATAAATGACAATACACTTACCTGACAATCCATAGAATGCAATGTCCATGGCTTGCTGAAAAGTGGCACCTGCATTGATTAAACCAAAAGGCATTCTTCTGTATGCATAGTTGCCCCATTTGCAAGTAAATGTAGTTTTCAACCTATCCTCTTTGTTGACTAAAACCTTATTATACACTGAAAATCCATCTAAAAAAGACATCATCCTTGCTCCATTTACTGCTTGTAGTACTTCATCTATTGGGGGTAATGGATAATTATCTTTTTTAGATGCTTTGTTTAGGTTTCTAAAGTCTACACATAATCTAATGTCTCCATTTTTCTTCCTTATGGGTACTAAGTTTGCTACCCAGGTTGAATGCCTCACTGGGAAAATTATTCTGGCAGACAACAATTTTTTTACTTCTTCAAAGATTAAAGGCTCTAAAATAGCATTTACAAGCCTCTATTTTTGCCTGAATGGTTTTACTCTTGGTCTCAAAGGTATCACATGAGTTATAATGGACATATCATATGTCTTTAAATCTTCATATGTCCATGCTATTACATGCTTATACTTTTTTAAAACTTCAACAATTTCTTTTCTTAATTGTTTAGAGCAAGCCTTTCGAATCAACACATTTTGTGGGCTTTGTTATGTTCCCAGGTTAAAGGGATCACATTTACCCCCTTCAATTTTGGGCAAATCTTTCTGTCTGACTACTCCATCAAAGTCAAAAATCTTCTCCAACTCTATTATGCCCTTGGGTAAGAAATTGCTCTTCAGGTTTACTATGTCTTCTTCATCCCAAGATATGTCAGGTCTTTCCTGCTCATCAATGATCTGAGCTTCAAATACCTCATTACAAGTAATAAAGTCCACAATTTGTTGATCTCCTTTGAATACTTGAAAATGAGTAACATTATCAAGTATACTTGGGACATTCACTAATTCAATAGCAAATCATTTTAAACCTGACAATGTTAAAGGCTCTAAGGTGCTAGCAGCAACTGCTAATGCATCTAGTCTTTGATTCAGTTCTCTAGGGATATGTTCAATGTTAAAGGCATCAAATGATTTAGTTAAATCTCATAACCTATGCCTATAACACACCATTTTCTTGTAATTACATGCATACAGTTTCCTAACCTATCTGACCACTAACTCAGAGTCAGAAAAAACTCTAATCACTCTTACCTTCTTCTTAATAGCCATAACAAGTCCATAAATCAAGGCTTCATATTCTACTACATTATTAGTGCAAGGAAATTGTAGCCTATATGCTACTAAAAATGATTTACCACTTGGATCAATAAGTTCAACCCCAACTCCTACTCCTTTCTAGGACTTAGATCCATCACATTTTAGTTTCCAAATGCCACTTTTATTCTTTTGACCTTGACCTCTTAATTTAGCATGACTTGCCTTATCTGTTGCCTGTATTGCAACAACACACTTATCTCCAATCGTTTCATTTTGAATTGTAAGACCACCTATCTTTTTGATTGGTAAGTCAAAATAATCGACACTCTTCATTCTTACTTCTCTATTTAGAGCTTGTATCGACTCATTTATGTCATCATGAAAATACAACTTAGGTTTATTAGGATTAACTCTTCCCTCTTGTAGTTCCATCCTCTTTATGCATTTTCTATATTGATATTCTATGATATCTTTGCATATTCCACAATTCTCTTCAGGATGAGGCTTATTATGGACTCTACACAAATTTGTGTACAACTTACAATGAACTGGAGATTTTTCTTTTATGCATTTTTCTATCTCCTGTCTTATGATTTGACCAAAGCTATTTACAACATTATTCTCTCATCAGAAGAGTTCCCATTAGATTCAATGAATACCACTATTTTCTTACAAACAGGTTTTACCTTAAAATCCAACATCAAGATTTCTTCTATTTGCACTCCTTTGTTAGTCACTCTATAAACACCTAGCTCATCCGATGCATATAATACTTCATTTGTTCTGTTATACTCCGTAATCATGTGTTTCATCCTAGGCTCAGCTTCTATTCTAATATGATTTGGGACACCTCTCCAAGGTAACCACATGTGTGAAAAATCAGTGGCCATATATCCATTCAATGTCTTAGACTAGTCCCTACTTAGTAACATGCCATAATTAACTGGTATATCTACTACCTGGATATCAATAAATTGGCTTTCTTTAGGATCTGAGGCTAACTGCATCTGAATGTGCATTAATTCACCTATCACATTAACTTTAGTTTTATCTAGTTGAGTAACAACCTTGGTAGATTTGGTGGGAGTCAGCCCTAAAGTTTTGCATATTCCTAAAGGCATTACATTAACTAAGGCTCCTAAATCCACCATACAATTGTGTATATTCTTTCCCAACATTCTAATGGTAAAAAAAAAGGAGGAGATTCCTTCTTATTGTATACATGACAACATTAGTGTTGGAGGGCTGTTTAGTTTTCTTACCTTTATCTTTGGACTGTACATCTCTACCAGGAACATCTATGTCAACATAAGTTTCCTTTACCACATATGTATCTAAAGATTTTATGAAGGCAGTCCTTTTCCCTAGACTTCTCAATAACTCATATAGAGGTACACTAACCTTGATTTTTCTTATTTCTTCAGACAAATAGTCCATTAATTTTGTTGTTTCCATAGACTCTGTTTTCCCTACTTTAACCTTTGGTATTACTGTTCCTCCAGTCCCATGATGATTAGCTTCTAAGATTGCAGAGTTATTACTAGCATGTTGATCTGGAGGAGTATTAAAATTTTTAGGAGTGGAGGTAATAAAAGGACCTCCATGCTTAATGTTGCTTTTCAGATTATAAGTGTGATTCTTTTTAGATTGCCGAAAAGCCTACACCTCTTCTAGTTCACATAATACTTCATTTTCAGTTTCAAAGGGAAACTAAAAAGCATCCAACACTAGGATTGACTCAGGATACAAAATCTCACAACAATAAGGTTCATCTTCTATTATCTGATTGTCTTCTTCTGTAGTTGTAAAGGTGAAACATTCTAAGACCAAAGCAGACTCAAATCCTAAAGGTACTATTTCATTCCCTTTGGGAATGAGAAATTTAGATGTAGGAGCTTGTACTTCAACATTGAAAATGCTAGCAGCAAGAGGAAATTGAGGGCAATCAAGCTCAACATGTGCATTCATATTATGAATCCTGCACCAATTTTTTAATGCTACATTAGCCATTTGGATTTTGGTTGGCTGTTTCATTTCTTGATTGTCTGGATTCTCAAATGGAGATGCCAAAGTACCATTATTTGGTCCCGTGTTCCATGTCCTAGATGTCTTAGGTTGATTCTGATTTATGTTGTTACTACCCCAGGCTTTGTTATCTCCATTATATCCCCTGTTTTGCATCCCTTGTCCTTGATTATGATTTTGTCCTTGGTTATGATTCTGATTTTGATTTGAACCTTGACTGTAATTTTGGTTCTGGTTCTAACTGTGTCCCTGAGTATGTCTACCATAGAAATTTTCATTTCTCAATTGTGTCATCTCAGTGGTTAATCTTCTTAAATGTGCAATAATTTCCTTTATTTCCTCTCTATCATTTTGTGCCTTTTCTACAAATGTATCTTGAGGAGTCTAAATGAAAGACTGACAATTAGTCTGAGTGTTACTGGTATTATTACCTATATAAGGAACTATAGCTTGAATGGGAGAAGGATTATACACTGGCGTATATGTAGGAATTGGATTTAATAATGGAGTATGATGCATTGGAACTCCATTCCATGGCTGTGTTTGATTCTGAATCCAAGGGTTTCCTACATTCAAAAAAGGATTATATGACGTTTGTCTCATCTCCTGGTTTACAGTAGCTACTTCTTTATAATCTTTTGATATAGTATCTATATCAACCTTTCTCTTGACAAACATTGCAGTTAATAGATCCAGAGAGGCATAATACATTACTAATATGGCCTCAGGAGTTATAGTATAAGGAGCCACTACCCTAGAGAAAACCTTCTGGAACCTATCATTGAAATTTTTATAAGTTCCCCCTCACCTCTTTTAATTGCTACTAATTTGTGATATAAGGTAGAAGGATAGACCGGTCCTCTAAACCTAGACAAGAATGCCTCTTCCATGAGTTCCCAAGAAGAGACATAACGATTTGGCAAGTTGACATACCAATTAGAAGCCTGCTCATTGAAGGTGTAAGGGACCAACCTACACACCACATCTTCATGTCCTAATCTGGCTCTAAAGCATGCTTCCTTCAATATCCTAATACGATCTTCTAGATCATGATGGAATTGATATTTAGGATAGATCTTCTCAAGATTTTTTGGCATTTCATGATAATCTGCAAATGATATAGGAGAATTGACATCAAAATATGCCACTGTAGGACCACGGGGTGGGCTAGGACCTCTGGGAGTACCTAGATTTAAAGGAGGACTTGGACCTCTAGTAGTACCTAAACCAAGATTTAATGATCTAAATGAAGAATTGTCAGGACTCACTATATTATGCATGTTAAAAGGTGATCTAGGAGGAGTTCATGAGGAACCTCCTACATGTGATATTCTAGGATTCTAAATCAAAGGACCCTTATTTTGTCTTTTGTCAGGTAATTGTATGAAAATATCATCTGAATTAGACCTAGACCTAGTCACTCAACCACTATTATAAGCTAGCTTTCCACAAATCCTACCTTAATTCCAATCGGTCCTCCTTCTAGCGCCAAAAACTGTTGATGTATGTTTTTACACATTCATAACAAAAGTTAAAATTCACAAAGGAACCTGAGCTGTCTTGGAAGATATGAAGAATTGACTAAGAATTCTTAATCTCAAGTTTCTGTATGGTCAGGTCTTGACCTTGTGGATAATCCAGCAGGTTGATGTGAAGCTGTTATATTCAAGGGGCCTTACACAAATTAAAATAATCAGTGAATTACTGAACCTCAAATTATGCAAATTGTTATAAATATTGACAAAGTATTCATTCTTTTGCATAAATTCACTATTGTATCACAAATCTTTGCATGAATTTCAGTAAAAAAAACTTTGCCTTTCAAATTTATATGAAAATTGTCAAAGATCACTACAACTCCTCATTCTTTATTTAAATGTATGACAACTTCCTTCAAATTTTTGTGTTTAAGATAATTATTTACCAATTGTTGGAGAAAAGTTAAGAAGAGTCAAAGTAAAACACCATTCCATATAGGATCTAAATGCTCTGCTATTCACGTATTAAAAAATACAGTAATCTGAACAATTCAACACAATCAAATCTACAAATGTAAAGCCTCAGCATTTTCATGAACATACATAAGAGATTGCAATCTTTCAAAGAATAATACTTCTAGTAAAAGTCTGAATTGGAAAACACTCTGTAATAGATGTAGAACTCTAAGTTTACCTTTATTCAAAGTACAAAGTCAAACAAAATTTACAATGTAATAATAACTTATGTTTCATTGATCAAATCACCAGAAAAACATACAAACGCTTTGACAGATACATCAAGGAGACCAGACATTCCACACACTCCTTAATGCAGACACAGGTGACCTCCTTTCTAAAACTAAAAGAAACGTCCTCTCTATTGCACTAAACCTTGGGAATTACAACCTTAAACTAAAAATTCAAAATCCCTGTGTATATAATACAAGTAGCAGAACTTCTTATATAGACTTTAAAGCTTCTTCTTGCTATGTTTACAAAATCACATCAATGGTCAGCATTCAAATCTTCTAGATCAATGGTAGGAATCATTTCTTAACCATTCCCAAAATATCCCAACGGTATCTTTACTCGGTTCAAAGGATGCCTTTAGAATCTTTTCAAAATAAAAGATACCCGCTGACCTTTTCCTGTTTGTTGACTTTTGGCTGATGATATTCTCCAAGCACATTCCTATTTACCATATCCTCCTTTTGATATCTTTCTACTCCTTCAGGTACTCTACAAAATTGCCTATCACCCCCTTAATGAATGTACGATCACCCTCTTGACTTTTTGTCCATGTATACTCCTGTGCTTTGGTTCCTTCTTTCAACTTCTTCTCTTCTTTTACCAAACCTTTAACCCTCTTCTGATACTTCTTGATCTTAGCACTCATTTCCATTATTGAATCAATCATCTCTATGCTAAGATGTACTGCAAGGTTCTCCAAACATGGTGAAAATATAGCCTTAAATTCCTTCAATGCCTTTTCCAATCCATACACGGGTACCTCTAGCCATTCATGTCCAATGAGTTTTTCTATTATTTTCATATGTGTTCTTATCATATTATCAGTGACCTCTTCTAGGTCTCTAGTACTCATGATACAACTTTAAAGAATGTGCTCTTCAAATTTTAATTCTAACCTTGTTTGTGGCAATTGGTTAGCCATTCAGGGAGTAATGACTCCTTCATTTATCAATTCTTCTACTCTCTCCTCCATTTCTTCAATTTGTTTTAATTTTGTTTCGCATTCTTCCTTTCTGAATTGACAACTATATAAAATAACATCACATTTATTCTTTTCTGTGAAAGCCATATCCCAACATGTCACTACTTGCTTTGTTACATCTTCTCCTTTCTGCATAAATTCCTTGAACCATTTCTCAAAAATATTAGCTTCAATCTTTTTATTCTCCATCTCTTTCACCTCATCTTTTGATAATACTGCACGATGGTGTTGGGATCAAACATCCCTCTAATGAATTGTTGCAGCTGGACAATATGTCCCTTCAAATAATCATGTTTATCTTTATCCTTCTTTAGTATTTTAGTAGTGGCCTTGTGCATTTCTTCCCATTCATTTATATGTTGCTCCCTGGTCATGTGGCCTAAATCTAGATTAAATAATTTGTAATCATCCATGGTCATTTCTCCTTTTGATTTAGCCTTTTGTGGTATAGCTAGATCTAGAATTCTATATCCAGAAGGACCTCTTTTAATTGCTGACATGGTTCTAGCTTTTCTTTTCTCCTTTTGTGGTGTAGAACCACCCAGTAAACTCTTGATATCAATGGGTACTAATTGTACTACTACCTTCTCTCTTCTAACCTCAGAGCCTAACCAGGTTGGTGCCTCCTTGGTAGCTTCTGTTGTTTTTTCCTCATTTATCACCTCTTCTTGAGGTTTCTCCATTTCTACCTATTTTATGTGTTGTTTTTGTTGCTGAGGTGGTTGAGGTTGAGGACGATGCTCTAGAACAAGTGGATCATCATGCTATTGTGTTTCTCCCTCATCATTATCTTCTTCAATTTCAGTATCCCCTCCCTCTTCATCTTCTGGTTTCTCTTTTTCTAAAAATTCCTTTTGCTCTTCTTCTTCTTTATCATTCTGTTCCATATTTTCTCCATCCATACTTTCTTTTTGCTCTTTATGCTTAGTATTATCTTTAGAAATATTTTCTTTGTTATCCAAGCTTTCTTTATGATTACCTGATATCCTTACCGATTCCTTTGTTGTTTCAATTTGTTCTTGCATTCTTTCAGGCATATTTGTTTGATTCATCTATAAGGATTTACTTGTGACTTTATCATGTTCCTCTGCGTCCTTTTCTTACTCAAGTTTGCTTTCTGTGTTCTTTCCTTCTTCTATATTTTCTTCTTGTTCACTTTGTTCATTGTATATATTAAGAATATCTAAGACATCAGTACTAGAAACATTTATCTCTGTCTCTTCCTTAGTTTGGTCAGGTGTTTCTTTACAACTTTTTTTGGTGTTTCTTCTTTCTCAAATTCTTCTATTTGTTGTGCCACATCTTGAACTTCCTTTATAATCTCAGGTGGCACTAGTATACCAAAAGGATCAACTACATCTGACCTGTCTTGTATATTTTCTTCTTTTGATTCATCACTTTGTGTTGTTTCCATACATACCTGAGTATCTTGTTCTTCTCCTATATCAGAATATTCACTTACTTCTTCACATTTTCCAATTTCCCCTTTGGCACTAGGATCCACCTCCCTAACTTCACTGTCACAAATGTCATGTTCTACAGTTACCATCTCACTTACTTTTTTGACTTCATGAAGTTTTGACTCTTGCAGCTTCTCTTCAATCAATTTTTTCTTAACCTTTGCATATCTTTGTCTTTTCTCTTCTGATGTGGATTCACTATGTATGCCACTTGCCCTAATATCTACCTGTTGAGCACCTATAACCTCACGATGTTCTGATGTTTGTCATTTTGAGGTTTCAATCGCTATGGCTCTCATAATTTTGTCCTGTTGGCCTCTTAACAATTTGAGTCTACTCTGCACTAATGTTATGTCCTAATGACTCTGCCTCCATAAATGTCCTTGAGGATAGTGCTACTATAACACCTAAGGCATAGGGATCCATTAAGGTTGCATTTTTATCCTTTTCACTTATTTTAGCTTCTACAATTCTTCTTTTCTTTTCATAAAAGCACTACAGCTCATCTTGATTCTCTCTTACCCTCTTCTTACCCTTTTTCTAAAGTGTAAGCTTAATCCCTTTAGCTCCGATTTCTTCTATTTGATCTTTTAACCATGTTTTAGAAAATAAAATAATTGGTTTGGATGATGCATCCAAAGATGTTCCCCGTGGATGTGTCTAATCAGGCTCACCAATGGGAGCAAGCCTTGCGTTCTCATAACTGTTGTGTAACAACTTATTATCATCTTTAATTTCTAAAGGCATATTAATTTCTTTGATAGTCCTCATCTGTTCTACAAATAACCTTTTATGAGCTCTTTTTCACACTTTGTTGTTCTCAAAATTAGTTGCGCTCATTTTGTAGGACAACCCCTATGAAACTTGTCCATTTCATAGCCTACACTCTAAGTTCGCAAATTGAGGCAAGTCTTTTTGGCCTCATGTGAAGTCCTCTGATACTTGAGACTAGCTTGTAATGTTTTCCTAGGTCAATTTCTCGAAGTTCGTAAAGATAGACCGGGCTATAGGTTTGTCAAAATATTATTTTTGACCTTTTCAAGGTGTTAGAAAATTTTCATATTCACATGCGAAGGCGTTTGATTTCACCACACAAACATGTGTTTTGGTTTAAACATGCAAGAGCGGCAATTTTGACCTCCCATGCAAGTTGCTCTAGTTTCAAAGTTTACACTTGCATGAGTGGTGGTTTTTACCGTTTGTGCAGGTGTTGGTTTTTCGTCTTGTGCAAGGGTGGCAAAATTCACCACCTGAGCATCTCAAGTCAATTGCGAGTGTATTAATGATAATCGCCAAGTTTTAATACATTCTTTTAAAACCTTTTAAAGTGCTTTTTATTGTTATTTTCATTTATATCTTCTTTGAGACCTCACATGATACAAATCGAATCCCCTCCGAAGTTAATTAAACCACTAGAGTTTTTGGCCTGGGTGGATTGTGAAGGTGACTACGTTTAGGGTTTCTTAACATTTTTATCAGGTATGTTTTTGTTTGTTTCCTTTTCTGTTTTTATTTTCTTTCTTTTTTCTGTAAGGGTTTGCTTGCAATATTTACAATTTCTATAAGCATTTTGTTTTTGTTTATCATTAATTTGGAATGTCGATGGTTTTACTTCCATTCACATCTTTTTAAACTTAGGTTTTGATCTTAGGATATCCCAGATGTAATGGTGGATGATTTCACCGATTTTGCGTGTTATTCACTTAGTGATGTATGGACAGGAGAAAACACCACCTATACATGTGTCCTAGTAGTGATACCTAGATGTAAGGGTGTCGTTTATCGCCACCCCTACATCAAACTTTCACATTTCACTTAACATGCAAAAGAGGTAGAAATGGCAATTATTACACTTAGGTGATTTTCAAGTTTGATGTAAGGTCAGTTAAAATGACTGACATTGCATCTTACAGGTTTATCCTTCCTACATGTAGGAGCTGTCATTCTAGCTGCTCATACACAAGATTTTTTCTTTACCCACATGTAAGGGTGATCATTTTGACCGCCCCTACATGAAAAATTTAGTTTTTGTTCCTATATGCATGAGCGGTCATTTTGACCAACCATGCACTCAAGCAATTCACTCCACATGCAGGAGTGGTCATTTTGGCTGCCAGTGCATGTCTTCCTCTAAAAAGTTTCCTAACACTAGGAAATTCTTGAAAATGATGTCATTGGCTCACTTTCGCCCATTTTCTCAACTTGCGCACTTTGTAGCCATTTCAAATGCATGTTTCCCTATTCATGATCATCAGTTCGTAGTAACCCTAACTTGCCAATTTTTCCCCTAACTACAAGATCATGAACTATTGCAGTTTCTGCAAGCAACGACTGAAAATCACAAGTTTCTTCCTACAGAAGAGATGGTCGATGCCTTTGAAAAGATGATTCAGAAGAACTTTGTAAATGAAGCATTTTCAATTGCTTCAATGGATAAACTCCAAGATTATGAATCAACCCTTGATAATTTGAAAGATAATCTTGGGAAGCATGAAAAGGTGATAAAGGTGGTGAAAGATACAATCATCAAACCTCATGTTGTTTCAGACAATATGGTTGGACCGTACATTTATGAGATGGAAATAGTAAAGGCCATGTATCACAATTTCCTGAAGAAGAATGATGGTGGTAGCTGAAAATCTTTCTTCATGCCTTAGTTTATTTTCAGTTTTGTATATGTAATTTGTATTTTGTTTTGGACATATTCACATGTATTTTTCTAAAATGTAATTACATGTGAGACAAAGGAAGTCCCAAGTCAAATAGGACTCTTTTGTTGAATAAGTCAAAGTAGTTAGATTTTTCCTATTTTTGCTCCAGGCCTCTCCCTATAAATAAAGAGGACCTTCATTGTAATTTTTATCTTTAATCTTATGCAACGAAGTGCTTCCCAAGTTGATACTCAACTTTGAGACTTTGTGTTCAAATTGTATGATCAATTCAAATCAATAAAGAAGGCAAGTTTTGACATCAAACTTTGTGTTGAATCAAATTTGTATGAGTGAGGATGTACATATGGCATTTTTTGCTGATTTCTCTTATTGATTGATTGGATAAAGCGATGTTTGGTTATCATGATTAGAGGATGTTCAAGATAAGTTATATAAACTTTATGTTATATTATTTCCTTGAATCTATGTGTGTTGAAAGCATTTCCTGGTGGAGGATTATAAAGACTTTGAGCTTGTAGTTGTTCACTTTGTACATGAATTGTGTTGAGAACTTGTAGACTTTGTGCTATGATTTTCAATCATATTCATGTTGATCAGTGGTGTTGTTAGTTGACAGACTTTGTGCTTCAACTGGCGATACGGTTACTTTTAAAATCTTTCTAGGGATAATTTCAGGACTTTCTACTTGAGATTATTCACTTGGTTTGTGAATCTTTTTGTGAAGTTAGTTGAAAGACTTTGTGCTTCAACTCCCAAGAATATTGGTAATAAATGTTTAGGTTAATATTAGAAGTGTAGAAGCATTATTGTATATTACAGTCAAACATTGTAAACATCTTTTCTAAAAGAAGAGAAAAGGATGAATGTAACACACCCCCAATTTAGTATTTAGTGTAAATAAGTTTGTAATAGTTAAAAGGGAACCTCCCCTTGTTGAGAGGAGAGATTTATCTCATCACACTGTGGTTGATATAACCATTTTTCCGTTAGTGAGTTGACGACAAAATATTCACCCAATAGTTTTTGGCGACTCCACTGGGGATTGAACGCGCAACCAAGAGCCTCTCGCCTTTGGTTGAAGCATATCGGCCTCATCTTTGTGTAATATTTTTTTGTTATATCTGCTCTAATGTTTGTTAAGAGTATGGGTGTCCTAGGTCCATGGGGAAATGTATTTGGTCCTTTGAAATTGAATCAGCCTTTACATGAACTACCTCGGGGTCAATGTAAGAATTTTCCCAAGTTCTATGGAGATGGTAAACAACATCCGGATGAGCACATTGTAGCATTCTACATTGCATGCAGTGTTCTCAGAGTTGAGTATGAAGATGTTTCTATGAGACTGTTTGTAGAAACACTGCAAGGTGTTGCAGTTGATTGGTTCTATCACCTTACACCTAGAGTTATCACTGGATGGAATACTCTTCTAACTCAGTTTGAAGCCAGATTCAAGCTAGCAGAAGATGCTTACGCCTTGTTGGCTCAACTTACTCAAATGAAAAAGGAACTGCATGAGCCCATGCATGAGTTTGTGGCAAAGTTCAATAAGCTAAGGCACAGGATCCCAACTGTTTCTCAACCTACAGCCAGATTCAAGCTAGAAGAAGATGCGTACGCTTTGTTGCCTCAACTTACTCAAATGAAAAGGGAACTACATGAGCCCATGCATGAGTTCGTGGCAAAGTTCAATAAGCTAAGGCACAGGATCCCAGCTATTTCTCAACCTACAGCTGAGAACCTAAAATGCTTCTTCATCAATTCACAGTTGCCAGAAGTAAGTTTTCTTTTATGAAGAGCAACACCAGCTGATCTTACAATTACTCAAAGCTTGGTAGTTAAAGTGGAGGATGATTTGATCTTGGCGGGAAAGTTGAAGAATGATTCTATTAGGCCTAATGAGCAGCCCTCTTTGGCTTTACCTTCTACTAGCACCACGGATCCTATGGTGCAAAAGTTGGTTGATGAGCTGTTAGCTCTGAAAAAATAGATGTCACAGAATTTTTCCATTCCCCTCTACAAGGATATTCTGAGGAAGACATTCCCAAATGCTCTGAATTACCAAAGTAATGCTTCAATGGATCAGAATCAAAACATGTTTCCTCCACCACAAGGAATACTTACTTTGGAAGCACCACCTATGAATGCAGTGATCTATTATGAATTAGAAAAAAATAATCTTCTTCAATCAGAATATGATCAAGGAGAAGATGATGCTAATCTTTTCACGGAAGTGGAAGAGCAATTAGCTGGTGACTCTACCATCGTGTTCCTGAACTTGGAAGATGAGATGGGGCAAGAAGAAGATGCATTTAGTGAATCTTATGTTGTTCTAACATGGTCACAGAATCAATCAAATCATCAAGATGTGGCTAGTGACAAACAAGTAAGTACACTAGATACTCTTACTTCATATAAAACCTCAAGATGAGAGTTTTCCATCTTCTGTAGCAAGTCCATGTCAGTTTGTTGGTATCATAGATCATGCTGAGGAGACAAAGTTTCAAATGTCTGAGGTAAGAATACTTGTTAAGGGTATTATGCAAAAGATTCATCCTAAAAGGGAGGCCGAGTACATAGTAACGAAGTCTGAGGATTCAAAAAGCTTAGATTCTCTTTGAGTTTTCTGATATGGGTACTTACTTCTTGATCTCGAATGAAGATCCTAAGTCATTGGATAGTGTTTCAAATGGACATTTAAGAACAAATGAATCTTCCTTTTCAAGGGAAGGGATTTTGCAATTGAAGGGAAATAGCATTTCCAAAGGATCAGTTTCTCCAAACAAACTTTTTGATGAGCATGATCACTTTGTCAAATGGCGATGACAGTTGGGACTGAATTCATCAGCAAGAGTGGTACAATCCAATCTGGACCTAGAAGAAGATCTCAAAATGGCAAATACTGGGAAATGTTACTCTTTCAATACAAAAAGAAAAATAAGTGGAACATCTTTTTTGTTGCCTCATAGAAAACATCTGAAGCTTTTCTCTAAGTGAAGTGACATATAAGTTTGTGCATTTTTGTATATTTTTTGTGTCTTTTTATTTTAGTCTTTTTATGTTTTTGTTTAGTCTTTTTGTGTCTTTTTGTTTTGGTAGCTTGACTCTATGGCCCAATGGCATGGATGAAGGCACTTAGAGACTGAATTCTTCTCCCTTTGATTATTTCAAAGAACGATCGAAGGAAGTTCCCCAGTTAGAGCCAACTGTTGTTCTCAAAATTAGCTGCGCTCATTTTGTAGGACGACCCCTACGAAACTTGTTCATTTTGTAGCCTACACTCTAAGTTCGCAAATCGAGGCAAGTCTTCTTAGCCTCATGTGAAGTCCTCTGATAGTTGAGAATAGCTTGTAATGTTTTTGTGGGTTAATTTCTTGAAGTTTGTAAAAATAGACCGGGCTATAGGCTTGTCGAAATATTATTTTGACCTTTCCAAGATGTTAGAAAATTTTCATATCCACATACAGAGGCATTCAATTTCACCGCTCAAACATGTGTTTTGGTTTAATCATGCAGGGGTGGTCATTTTGATTGTTCGTGCAAGTTTTCTAGTTTCAAAGTTTACACTTGCATGAGCGATGGTTTTTACCGTTTGTACAGGTGTTGGTTTATCGTCTCGTGCAAGGGCGGTGAAAATTGCCACCCGAGCATATCAAGTCAACTGCGAGTGTATTAATGACACTTGTGCTAAGTTTTAATACATTATTTTAAAACCTTTTAAAGTGCTTTTTATTGTTATTTTCTTTTACATCTTCTTTGAGACCTCACGTGATACAAATCAAATCCCCTCCGAAGTCAATTAAACCACTAGAGTTTTTGACCTAGGCAGATTGTGAAGGTGATCGCGTTTAGGGTTTATTAGCATTTTTATCAGGTATATTTTTGTTTGTTTCCTTTTCTATTTTTATTTTCTTTCTTTTTTGTGTAAGGGTTTGCTTGCAATATTTACAATTTTTGTAAGCATTTTGCTTTTGTTAATCATTATTTTGAAAGATCGATGGTTTTACTTCCGTTCACATCTTTTTAAACTTAGGTTTTGATCTTATAATATCCCAGATGTAATGGCAGATGATTTCACCGATCCTGTGTGTTATTCTCTTAGTGATGTATGGGCGAGAGAAAACACTGCTGATACATGTGTCTTAGTACTGATACCCAGACGTAAGAGCATCATTTATCACTACCCCTATATAAAACTTTCGCGTTTCACTTAACATGCAAAAGTGGTAGAAATGGCCGCTATTGCACTTAGGTGATTTTGAAGTTCGATGTAAGGTCGGTCAAAATGACCAACATTGCATCTTACAGGTTTATCGTTCCTACATGTAGGAGTGGTCATTTTGGCTGTTCATACACAAGATTTTTGCTTTACCCACATGTAAGGGCAGTCATTTTGACCGTCCCTACATGAAAAATTTAGTTTTTGTTCCTACATGCATGGGCGGTCATTTTGACCGATCCTGCACTCAAGCAATTCACTCCACATGTAGGAGCGGTCATTCTGGCTGCATGTGCATGTCTTCCTCTAAAAAGTTTCCTAACACTGGGAAATTCTTGAAACTGATGCCTTTGGCCTGCTTTCGTCCATTTTCTTGACTTGCACACTTTGTAGCCCTTTCAAACGCATGTTTCCCTATTTATGATCATTAGTTCACAGTAACCCTAATTTGCCAATTTTTCTCCTAACTGCGAGATCATGAACTATTGTAATTTTTGCAAGCAACAACTGAAAATCACAAGTTTCTTCCTACAGAAGAGATGGTCAATGCCTTTCAAAAGATGATTCAAAAGAACTTTGAAAATGAAGCATTTTTAATTGCTTTAATGGATAAAATTTAAGATTATGAATCAACCATTGATAATTTGAAAGACAATCTTGGGAAGCATGAAAAGGCGATAAATGTGGTGAAAGATACAATCATCAAACCTCATGTTGTTTTAGAATATATAGTTGGACTGGATATTTATGAGATGGAAATAGTAAAGGCCATGTATCACAATTTCCTAAAGAAGAATGATGGTGGCAGCTGAAAATCTTTCTTCATGCCTTAGTTTATTTTCAGTTTTGTATATGCAATTTGTATTTTGTTTTGGACATATTCACATGTATTTTTCCAAAATGTAATTACATGTGAGACAAAGGAAGTCCCAAGTCAAATAGGACTCTTTTGTTGAATAAGTCAAAGTAGTTAGATTTTTCCTATTTTTGCTCCAAGCCTCTCCCTATAAATAAAGAGGGCCTTCATTGTAATTTTTATCTTTAATCTTATGCAATGAAGTGCTGCCCAAGTTGATACTCAACTTTGAGACTTTGTCTTCAAATTGTATGATCAATTCCAATCAATAAAGAAGGCAAGTTTTGACATCAAACTTTGTGTTGAATCAAATTTGTATGAGTGAGGATGTACATATGGCATTTTTTGCTGATTTCTCTTGTTGATTGATTAGATAAAGCAATGTTTGGTTATCATGCTTGGAGGATGTAGACACCTAAAATTGGCTTGCTTCGCAAAACAATTTCCCATGTCTCGACACCAATTTATCCATCCTATTAATTAAATAAATTCATTTTATTTAATTAAGTTATCCCTAACCATTTGTCTATCCCTTGTGATCAATTAACTCACTTAATTTATCACTAGACCTTACAACACTATCCCTCATTAATCAAATAAATATTCCCAATATTTATTTAGTTCAATTCTCCTTTTCCCTAATACTCATTAATTAGATAAATCATGCTTATCTGATGCAGGAGCATCCAGTGGTGTAAGGGCAATCTTGCATCACCCAAAAAGAAGTTAATTCAAAATCATTGTAGTTGTTTTCATTTCTTTCCATAATTAGTGTTTCTAGTTCCATAATATCCAGACTAATAATGTAGGACTTTTTGTTTTTCCAAAACTGCTAAAAATAGCGACCTGCCTATTTTGGAAAGTGTACCTGCTATTTTTAGAAAGTTTGTATTTGGGCACGTAATGAAGCAAAAACTTCTAGAAAGTTACATAACGAAAATATAAGACCTTTGGCGAAGGAATCAGGCAAAGATTATTTATGAGATGAAAGATATTAAAGTTTTTGTTTTCTGAAAAGCCTTTGAAAATTTTTGGAACAAGATATGAGGTACTAAAACTTCCCATAACATCCCAAAAAGTTGATGGAAATCTATTTACAGATTTTTGGCGTGATAGTTCACATCATGAGCTTTCTGGCACTTAAAACAGTTCGTCAATCAGACACCCGAATCAAAAGTTATGCTTCCCGGAAGTTGACCTACTTTTGGAGGGAGTTGCAAATTTCAAAATTTAGCTGGAGGCCGCCAAAAAGTGCTATTTATGACTATTTTGGGAGCCCTGAGTAGGGGGTAGAGTTAAGGGGGCCAGTGTAGAGTCAAGAATAGGTGGGAAAATAGAAATCCTAGTTAATTTGGGGCTACAGAAGGCTAAAAATTCTAGAGTCTTGAGGTTGGGAAAGCTATAATGTGTTGTAGCTAGTAGAGGATTCATCCTCTGATTGTAATTGAGCTTTTGTGATGTAATGAGTTGCCCAGTTCAATAAAAGAAAGTTCTATTTGTTGTGTTCAATATCTGTTATTGTGTGTTTTGTGACTTATCCCCTTCATCAAGTGGTATTAGAGTGAGGGTTCCTGAGTGTGTAGACAGATCGCCGACCATGAGGCAGTTTGCACCAGGACCTGAGGTTGTGGGTTTGCTGCGGAGACCAAGATGCCTCTACAAAGAAATTGTGTTGGGAGGAATGCTTTGATGGAAGAGGGTTTTAGAGCCCTACAAAGGCAAATCGATGCATTGCAAGAGGAGCTACGAAGAGGGTTTGAGCCGAGGACAAGAGAAGAAAATGAAGATGAAGTTGAAGAAGAGCTATCTAAGGAAGAACAAGAGGCTGCCAAAGATGCTGCAGAAGTAAGGTTGTTGAGGGTCGTTTCGAAGATTGGAAAGAGGCCCAGGATTGAAGTTTCTACATATTCTAGAGATTTGAATCTAGAACAACTTATTGATTGGATCAATGACATGGAGGAGTATTTTGAGTATGAAGATGTGGAGGACCCAGATCGGGTTAAGTTTGCAAAAACAAAGTTGAAGGGCCACGCCAATATTTGGTGGAAGGAGGTCCAATTAGAGAGGAACAGAAGAGGAAAAGCAAAGATCACCAGATGGGATCAGACGGTGGAGAAACTGAAGAAGCAGTTCATTCCTGTGGACTATGAGATGGAGTTGCTGAAGAAGCTACAAGGACTGAAGCAAGGTAACAAGTCTGTTAAGGAGTATATAGAAGAGTTTTATAAAATTACTATCAGGACAGGCCATACAGAGCCCAACAAGGAGAAGGTAGCCTGTTACATTAATGGGTTGAGGCCGAGTATTCAAGAGGAGTTGAGCCTAGTCAGAATGACCACCATAGAAGATGCATACCAGTTTTCCCTTAAGGTGGAAGAGAAGCTGAACAAAAGATTTGATAGCAAACAAAGGGGAAGAGGTCAAGGTGGAAGGACTAGTGGAAGACCCTATGGAGGCCATAATGAAGATCAAAAGAAAAGTGAAGAAATAGGCACCAGTTGAAATCAAAGAGGGGATAATACCTACCACCCTCGTGACTAGAACAATGGTGATCAAAGAGGAAGAGGAAGAGGCAGACCTGGGCAAGGACCTGGTAGAGGAGATTTTAGAGGAACCTATTTCCAATGTGGAGAAGCAGGGCATCAAGCATTTGAGTGTCCGCAACATCAAGGAAGGACAAATAGAAGACCTGAAGGTAATGCACGAGTTGCGCATGTAGATGAAGATGTACATTCTGAGCATTCTGAAGATGTTGAAAGGGGAGAAACCCTAGTTGTCAGAAGAACCTTGCTAAATGAGGAGATAGAACCCAATTAGAGGAAGAGTTTATTCCACACAAGGTGCAAATGTGAGGGTAAGTGTTGTGATATTATTATTGACAGTGGAAGCACTGATAATCTTGTTTCAGAGGAGATGGTTGACAAGTTGAAGTTGACAAGAAGAAAGCATCTGCATCCATATCAGATTGCATGGTTGCAGAAGGACCATAGAGCTTTGGTTAATGAGCAGTGTTTAGTGAAGTTCAAGATTGGTGACTACCATGATGAGGTGCTGTGTGATATCATACAGATGGATGCATGTCATATGCTGTTGGGGAGGCCGTGGCAGTATGATAGGAGCACTATCCATGATGGTCGTGCAAACACATATTCCCTAACAAAGGATGGAGTTCGTCATAAGTTGAAGCCCTTGAAGGAGGTGGAAGAAAAGGTATGTAGTACTACCAAAATTTGTTTGGTAGATGGTAGGAAATTTTTGGAGGGTATGAAGCATGAGCATCATTACTTTGCATTGATTCCTAAGATTAGTCAAGAGAAATGTGAAGATATACCAGCAGAAGTTTGAGGTATGTTGGAAGAGTTCCAGGACATTATCTCTGATAATGTACCAGAAGGTTTACCACCAGTAAGGAAGATAAGTCATCAAATGGATTTAATACCAGGAGCTAGTTTACCAAACAAGGCAGCCCACAGAATGACCCCTACAAAGAATGAAGAGCTGAACAGACAAGTTCAGGAGTTGTTGAGGAAGGGACTGATAAGGGAGAGCCTAAGTCCATGTGCGGTACCTGCAGTACTAGCACCAAAGAAAGATGGAGAATGGAGGATGTGTACAGACTCTCGAGCCATCAATAAGATAACGATCAAGTATAGATTTCCATTGCCAAGAATGGATGACATCATGGATTGTTTGAGTGGAGCCAATTACTTCACAAAAATTGACCTGAAGAGTGGGTATCACCAAATCCGTATCAGAGAAGGGGATGAATGGAAGACAGCCTTCAAGACAAAGGAAGGTTTGTATGAGTGGTTAGTCATGCCATTTGGGCTAACCAATGCACCGAGCACATTCATGCAGCTCATGAATGAGGTACTGAAAGAATTTTTGGGAAGTTTTATTATTGTTTATTTGGATAATATTTTGATTTTCAGTAAGACTTGGGATGAACATTTGATGCATATTAGAAGAGTTCTAGAGAAGTTGAGGGAGGAGAAGTTGTTGATTAATCTAAAGAAATACAATTTTGCAAAGAAGGAGTTGGTATACCTAGGATTTGTTGTCTCAGAGGAAGGTCTTAAGATGGACCCAGAAAAAGTAAGGGCTATCATTGAGTGGCCTACACCAAGGAGTGCAAAAGAGGTAAGATCTTTTCATGGTTTGGCAAGTTTTTATAGAAAGTTTATCAAGAATTTTAGTAGCATTTGTGCACCCCTAACTGAAACAATGAGAGGGGATAGAAAAGAGTTTAGATGGACTAAAGGAGCTGACAAGGGCTTTGATACATTGAAGTAGAAAGTTGTAGAACAACCTGTTTTGGCACTTCCAGATTTCAATAAGGTATTTCAGGTAGATTGTGATGCTAGTGGTAGTGGTATAGGAGCTATTTTGAGCCAAGAAGGTAAGCCCATTGCCTATTTTAGTGAGAAGCTTAATGATGCCGAGAAAAAGTATTCTGTTTATGATCAGGAATTTTATGCAATAGTTCAGGCTTTGAAGAAATGGAGACATTATTTGTTGCCAAAAGAGTTTGTTTTATATACAATCATCAAGCTTTGCAGTATATTAATAGTCAAGGGAAGTTGAACCAAAGGCACTTAAAATGGGTTGAGTTTTTGCAGAGTTATACCTTTGTTTTGAAGCACAGGAGTGGGAAGTCCAACAAAGTTGCAGATGCCTTGAGCAGAAGGAGAAAATTTGTTGACAGAAATGAAGATAGAGGTTGTTGGGTTCGATGAGCTCAAAAGTTTGTATCCTGAAGATCTAGATTTTGCAAAGGCTTGGAAAGCTTTTCTAGAGCCTGTTACTTTGGACATGACAAAATGGTTGAATTTCATAATCTAAGACAGCATGTTGTTTAGAGGAAGCCAGTTGTGCATTCTGAGGAGTTCCATGAGAGAGAACCTAATTAAAGAGAAGCATAGTGGAGGACTGGCTGGACACTTTGGTCGAGATAAGACCATTTCTATTGTTGGTGAAAATTATTATTGGCCACAGTTGTAGCAGGATGTGAGGAAGTTTGCGCAGAGTTGCAGAGTATGTCAGATGGCAAAAGGAACAAGTCAAAATACAGGATTGTATCAACCATTACCTATACCAGAGAAGCCATGGGATGATATTAGTATGGATTTTGTTCTTGGTTTACCAAGGACACAGAGAGGGCATGATTCTATTTTTGTGGTGGTGGATAGATTCTTAAAGATAGAACATTATATTCCTTGTAAGAAGACTAATGATGCTATTCATATTGTAGAGTTATTTTTTAGGGAAGTGGTGAGACTACATGGTCTACCAAAGAGCATAGTTTCAGATCGAGATACCAAGTTTGTTGGTTAGTTCTAGAGGACATTGTGGAAGAAGTTGAAGACAGATTTGAAGTTTAGTTTTGCACACCATCCATAGATTGATGGACAAACTGAAGTGGTGAATAGGAGTTTGGGTAACCTACTATGATGCTTAGTAGGAGATAAGCCCAAGGGATGGGATTTGATTTTACCACAGGCAGAATTTTCTTACAACAATTCTGTCAATAGGAGTACTGGTAAATCACCATTCCAGATTGTATATGGAAATACCCCAAGAAATGCTTCTAAGTTAAGGAAGCTGGACAACAGAGAAAAGACAAGTGCTGAAGCTGAAGACTTTGCAAAACATTTGAAGAATTTGCATGAAGAGGTGAGAAAGCACATTAATAAAATGAATATTCAGTACAAGGCTAAGGCAGATCAGAAGAGGAAATATAAGGAATTCCAGGTAGGAGATGAAGTCATGGTTCACTTGAGAAAAGAAAGGTTCCCAATTGGAACATACAATAAGTTGAAAATGAAGAAATTTGGGCCATGCAGAATCCTGAAGAAGCATGATTCAGGAAATGCATATGAGGTAGAGTTACTGAGTGGGATCAATATTTCCCCTATTTTCAACATTGTTGATTTATCAAAATATCATGAAGGTGGAACAGAGGATGGACCAACAGAAGTACAGTAGAGTATTCCAGCATCTACTTCAATGGAGGAGATAGAAGAGATCTTGGATAGCCATGTGGGAAGAAGTACTCAGAACAAGCAATATGAAGAATATCTGGTAAAATGGAAAGGAAGGCCTGTTGAAGATTCTTCTTGGTTGTCTAAGGTAGAGGTTGACTGTTTGGGTTTTCCTCACACCAACATCTGAGACATGACAGGGTCACTTCTCAAATTACCCTAGGTGTCTGATGCAGGAGCATCCAGTGGTGTAAGGGCAATCTTGCATCACCCAAAAAGAAGTTAATTCAAAATCATTGTATTTGTTTTCATTTCTTTCCATAATTAGTGTTTCTGGTTCCATAATATCTAGAATAATAATATAGGACTTTTAGTTTTTCCAAAACTGCTAAAAATAGCGACCTGCCTATTTTGGAAAGTGTACCTGCTATTTTTAGAAAGTTTGCATTTGGGCACATAATGAAGCAAAAACCTCTAGAAAGTTACATAATAGAAATATAAGACTTTTGGAGAAGGAATCAGCCAAAGATCATTTATGAGATGAAAGATATTAAAGTTTTTATTTTCTAAAAAGCCCCTAAAAATTTCTGGAACAAGATATGAGGCACTAAAACTTCCCATAACATCCTAAAAAGTTGACAAAAATTCATTTATGGATTTCTAGCATGATATTTCACATCATGATCTTTCCGGTGCTTAAAACGGTTCATCAATCAGACACCCGGATCAAAAGTTATGCTTCTCGGAAGTTGACCTACTTTTGGAGGGAGTTGCAAATTTTGAAATTTAGCTGGAGGCCACCAAAAAGTGCTATTTATGACTATTTTGGGAGCCCTGAGCAGGGGGTAGAGTTAAGGGGGCCAGTGTAGAGTCAAGAATAGGTAGGAAAACAGAAACCCTAGCTGATTTGGGGTTACAGAAGGCTGAAAATTCTAGAGTCTTGAGGTTGGGAAAGCTGTAATATGTTGTAGCCAGTAGAGGATTCATCCTCTGATTGTAATTGAGCTTCTGTGATGTAATGAGTTGCCCAGTTCAATAAAAGAAAGTTCTATTTGTTGTGTTCAATATCTGTTATTGTGTGTTTTGTGACTTACCCCCTTCATCATTATCTAATTAATCTAGCCTACTAATTGACCTACCCTAACCTACCCTAGCCTACATCATCGTAGCCCTAGGATCAAATAAGCAAAACCTCTGTTTAATTAATCCTAACCTCTCATTTGAGTGGTCAAACCTAGTTTAACACTCTTCCCCACATCCTCCAAATTAAAAATTGAAATAAATCACACATCACATTTACTTCTCTTACAAACCCCTTACCTCACCCATCTTCATTCATTACCTCTTATCCCCAAATGAATTCTTAATTCATTTCCCATTCTTTCACACCCATACCTCAATTATCACCCCTTTTCCCAAAATGAATAAAAGATTTACTTTTATTCCTAGCCCTTGATCTCACCTTTCAATCCTCACCCTCCATCCTCATTTCAAAAACTCTATAAATGAGACCCCTCTCTAAGCCATTGAAGAAGGACTTCTTCATGCATCAAACCTCTGCCAAAATCTCTCCACAACCTCCTCATCATGCTATCATAATGTCAAAATCATCGCCCTCATCTTCATCTAATCTATCAATCCATCATATAATCTCATCCTATTGTGTTGAAAAGCATTGAGCAATCCACATTAGTCATTCTAATCATGGGTAAAATCTGAGGAGCTATCGGGTGCAACTCCTTCCCTCTTGGATTTGTGAGTCAAAAGGAAGGTATAATCATTGTATTTTACATTTGATTAGTATTTAATCTTTATTTTGTTCTCATTAATCACATTGGCACACCTGGTCTTGGATCTAATCATCACTTTTTGAAGGTTTTGTTGTCAAAATCTTTATTTTCTAACCCTCGTTTTATAAAGTTTTGCAAGTTTTGGGACTAAACTATTATAGGTTGCGTCTTGGGCAAAAACGGACAACATTATTGTGATCAAGACATTGTTTCTATGAATTTTGACATTAAATTCGACTAGGTTCTATGTCTGAAATTTTTGAAAATTTTTTAGGGTACCGTCTGTACCATACGGATCCATACCCCTACCATACTAATCTTTCCCCTATCTGAATGCTGTGATTTTTGGTTTTCTGTAGGCAATGATTTTGCAGTTGAAGATAACTTTTTTGGTAGATTTGAAGCCTTCCTACACCTCTGTCGCCACCAGTAGTGACGACCTGTGCCACCTCCACCCTTCTGCTACTCGTTAACACCACACCATCCACCCAGTCGACACCCTACCAACACTCCCCATCCGCCCAAATCTCTCTCGTCGCCACCTCCTAGACACCCTCTTTGCCACTTGCATCCCTAACACCCCTCTTCCTACCAACTTCCACACTCACACCCTCCCCGCCTCTGTCTACTCCCCGTCGCTCTTCCAAAACTCTCACCGCTGCCACTTCTAGCCTCTACCACCGCTCGGCCCTATGACAGTCGAAACCCCCTACCGCTCGAAAACATTGACCACAGCTCTCGAACACCCCTGCATGATGCCTCTGGAACTCTCTCTGCCATGTCATGCTGAAACCCTGACTACTAACCTCCGCTGCCGAGCTCCTTCTAACACCGCCTGCCACTCCCTTACACCCTGCATTGACAGTCACTGTAACCCTAACGCCAAAACTCAACCTACCACTGTGACTCCGCCGCTGCCCGAGCCTCAAAAACCCTAAACCATTTTAGAACCATCACTTTTTAGCACTCTTCACTGACTCTATTAGGGTTTCAAGCCCCAGGTCACATGGGAAGGTAGGGGCTACATCCATTGGTCCCCCTCTCATTTACTTTCTTTTTTTATTTTTATTTTTTTTTATTGGCCTTCGGTCCCTAGTCACATGGGTGACTAGGGGGCTTTATAGCCACTAACTGCTAGGTAAAACCCCTAACCACCAAGAGAAAACTTCACATGTGATCACGAATGGAAAACCTCCAGAAATAGCATCAAACGGTCAGCAGGTACCCTTGTTGCCTTTACATACCAAAGGAGGCATTTTTTTCTCTCGCTCATAACTTGGCCATATGGAGGTGGATTTTCACAAAATTGGGCTCATTGGAAAGCTGGAAGGATGAACTTCATAGCTGTATCACTTTTATCAGGTGACTAAACTAGTTTTCAGCCTTTTTTATCAGTCAAAGTTCAACTTCATTGCAAACTTCAATCGAGCATAACTTGAACAAAACTTAGCCTTTTTCAGTGAATTTTTTTTCCAAATCACATAGAATTTTGCAAAGAATCTATTTATGTACTTATTTTCTCTGTATTAGTTCAGTTTGCATCAGATTTTATCAAATTCTTAATTTTTGCATAATGATCATCTTGGCTAGTCTACTTGCTTTGTTTTTCTTCTTCTGACTTGCAGGTGATCATTCAGGGCTAGAAAAACATCAGGATCAGCATCTACATCATTTGGATAGAGAAATAATTAGGTGAACTCATTCTATTGCTCATTGCCTCATAATCTTGTTTGCAAACACACTTCAATTTGGGACATAAAACGAATCTTGTTTGCATTACACAATTCAATTTGGGCTCATAAAACAAACATTTGTCTTCATCACATATCAAAATTGGGCTTAAAATGAACCATTTGTCTTCAATGACATCTTGAAATCGGGATTTAAAAAGAAGCAGTGTCTTCAATCACATCTTGAAATTGGGCTAAAAAGAATAATTGCTTGAAGTGTCTTCTTCGCATGTTCAATTTATAAGGGTCAATTAACCAAGTGTGAGTGTGAATCAAGTGTGCATGTGTATGCTCTCTCCTCATACCACAAGGTGACCTTGGAGATCAAAAACACCTCACTTGATTCACTTTTGTTTACCCTTTCCTAGGAGGCCTGCTAGGGGATTTCATCACCCCTAGGGACGACCTCATCTGAGGCTGAATCGAAAGACACCCTCATTGAAATCAGAATCTTGTCACTCTTGGCTAAGCCCCAAAGAACTTTCTACCTTTGGGAAGTGAAGGTGAAGGGTGGGTTACCCCCTTCTCCCGGCTATGTGACAAAATTTCACTTTCAATTCATTAGTCAACCTTGTGTAAACATTGCCCAAACCTAACTGGCCATACCTTATTTCAAACTAGTCATTAGGGCATGTTGATTTGTCTTACACATATGCTTGTTTAATCATCATCATATTCTTGAAATTCAAAATTCCAAATTGCTTGTGTCTTTTGTGAGTGAATCATGTGTGTGCATGTGTGATCATTTCATTGAACATTGCCAAATCAAGCTAAACATCTAACACATAAAGACAAGTCATTCACCTCATTCTTCCAACACATTCAAATCCAATCACTCATCTATCCTAATCATCCTAATCACCTCTCTTATCCACATCATCATCCAAATCATTCAATCTAATCTTATCCTAATCACTCTCATCATCCTTAATCCAATTCATCAACATCATTCTAATCCCATCTCATCCAAATCCAAAACCAAAATCAAATCCAACATCAATCATCCCTTCTCCATTATCCACTCCAATCAAACATTCTAATTCCTAATCCTTAATCAACAAATCATCCTTAGCACATCAAACTTTGGTTAAGGACCTAGTCTCCTTCATCCTCCATCAATCCCCTCATCCAAAAGCCCAACCAAAACTATCCACATCATTATCAAAATCCCTCAACATCATTATCATCCCAATCCAAAATCCAAATCAACCCAATCAAAAAAATCAAGACCTTAGTCAAACACATCAACCCTCTTGCTTAAGATCACTAGTCTATCAAAAGCATAGAGAACCATCCAACAAAAAATAAATCAAATCAAATCATCTTAAGGTCTTGAAATTTTGATTCCCAACATCACAATCATCCATCATCCCATACTATCTCCCACAAAATGGATCCTTATGAAGCAATGCAACATTTACAAGGACTTAGAAAAGTCTATGAGAACATGGATCCTAATGCTAAGGAAAAATGCAAAAATGACATTAAGGATATACCCTTAGCACACCTCATCATTGGAGAATCCCAAGTCCCTACCCAACCTTCACCATATCAACAAACATCCTACATATCACCCCCATCCACATCACATCAATCTTCATTCTTTCAACCTTCATCATAGATACCTTCAACTTATATACCCACACTATCAACCTCATATCAACCTTCATCAAATCAACAAACATCCTACACATCATCCCCATCCACATCATATCAATCTTCATTCTTTCAACCTTCATACCAACCTACATCTTACATATCCACTCCATCGTCCTCATATCAACCTTCAACCTCATACCAACTTCCATCATATCAACCTTTACCCTCAAATAAATCTTCATCCCCTTACACATCCATGCCATCATACTTATGCAATCAACCAATACCTCCAACTTATCCATCCCCCAACCTTTGTCATGCTAACTTTGATCAACAGAACACCAATCTAGCACACCTTATATCCGAAATCCAAACCTCATATCAACAACCAAATCCCCCATCTCCTAATCCCCATCCTCCAATCCCCCCATCACAATATCCCTCCAACCTTATCAACCTTAATCCATCACCTTATGTATCTCCCAATCCACCAACCCCTATCACCCATACACCATCTAATCCACCATCAAATCTTCCAAATCCTAACACTATCACATCCAAAGAATCCTTGTGGGATTTCCTCCAAAGAACATCACCAAGCAAAGGAATGGAATCCCCCAAATCCTCCATCCCTCCAACACCACCATCTAGTCCAACACCTATCCTTGAACCCATCCAAGAACCATCATTACCTAATCCTATCACCCACCTATCCAATCCCAATCCTAAGCCCACATCATCCACCATCATTATCCATCCATTACATTGTTCTTCAACCCATACACTCATGAAGGATGCCATCCATTGGCTATTAGCAAGGAATCAAACACCCTCATGCAATCCAACACCCACCAAACCTCTTGAAAAATCCCCTATCATAACTCAAGAACCATCATGCAGCCATATTCAAGCACCTATCACATCCATCAAAGCACCCACCACATCTATCCAAATCACTTCCACTTCTATCCGAGCACATGAGCTATGTCAAGAATCAAATCCAAAGCATATTGAAACATCAACCCCTTCTCCTAATCAAGATCTAACCATCCCATCTAATCCCATCCCCGATCCCCTCCCATCTATTGGTCAACTTATTGATCTCACACCATCTTCTACCACCCCTTTACCATCCCCCATGAATCCTTCATCTCCATCTACCAATCCCATCCCAAATCTATCCTCCTATTCACTTGGAAAAAGCACCTTCATCCGTGGTAAACCCCTTATAGGAGGTGAACAACTTCCATCCACCACCTATTTTTCTCCAACAAATAATGGACTCGCGTCTTGTTTCCAAAGCACCAAACATCCCATTGCATGTCGCATGCTCCAACATATGAACTATCAAGGCAAAGGCTAAGGCCTTCACGAACAAGGCATCTTGGAGCCCATCCACACCAAATTCCATCCATCCTCGCATGGCCTTGGCTATACACCCCAAGAAAAACAATCTAAACATATTGATACCATTCACCCACCTTCCAAAATCCATTCATCCAATCCCAAACATGGTGCATCTCATCACACCCCCAAAGCATATGTCGCCATCCCTTCTCCATTGTCATATCATTTGCAAAAGCATGTGACCATCCATCTCCCTCCATCAAATTTACCTCCACTACTTCCAACTCCAAATATTCCTATTAGATCCACTTTACCTCCTATCCTACCAACTCCAAACATCCCTATCCACAAATCCTTTCATTCTCCTATCCTCCCAAGTCGTAATATCCCAATCCTCAAATCTCCTCATTCATTCATCCAAAATTCCACTTTTAACCCCTCCACCCATGAACCCCCTAAATTTCCCAATCAAGACCAACAAAAACACACATCTTTCACACATGAAGCTTCCCCCAAATCCATGGGATTCAAAAGTAATAATTTGAAAGCCTCAATGCATAAAGCACAAAATCCTAAAGATGTTATCCCTTCCAAGCAAAATCAAAAATCTAAAAGGCTATCAAAACCCACACCATCACAAGAAAAAGCAAAAACAAAAATGGTGTGGGTCCCTAAACAAAAAGCACAAAACTCTAATGAAACATCCACATCCCAATCCACTCCAAACTCCCAAACATCTTGCTCCACATCTAAAAATCCCATAAATCCTAAGTCTATTTGGGTCCCTAAAACCCCAAATCGATCATACAAAAATCCCCCATCCCGATCCCCATTACTCCCAACTCCACGTCCAAAGTACAAGCTTCCAAATACATCACGGTGTGTGCGACCGTTGGTCTTGGTTCCCCTCCACCACTTAACATTCCCACATACCCCATCTCTCTATCTTTCGTTCACTATCCTACATATCTTCCCCATCACATTCCTATGGTCCATGCTTTTGCATAATCCACATCACAATCCATTATCCACCATCCATTCCATCTTCTCCTATCTTCCAACAATCCATGCAATCATAATCCATAATGCTATCCGACATGGGACCATCTTCTCCTTGCTATGGAAATAGACTCTATAGTCCCCATTCCTTCCAAAAAAGTAAAAAATAAAAAAATCAAGAAAATAGTAAAGAGAAAAATCTATCCAATGGTGAAAACCACTCCTTGTGGCATCTTAGGCAAGTACCATGATGAAAACCCCTTGTGGGCATCATGCATAACCTCTTCTCCATCCATTTTGCATCCCTGCACTTGGGGGCAAAACCATCTAATCATCCACATCCATAACATCATTTTGCATATCCTATCCATGTATCTTTATCCTATCATTTCCCATCCATCCTATCCATTATATCTTGCTTTTCCCATCTCCCACCTTAGATCTTGATAAAGACAAGGGGCAAAATATCAACAACATGCTTTGGAGACCTCTTGGCATACTCCCTTTATAAGTACATTCTCCATCCATCTATTGCAAAGACCATCCATTCAAACATGAGCCCATCATGCAAAATTCTTTAAGCATTGGGGCATATGATTCCTTGCAATGTAGCCCTTGGAGAAAATCCTTATCCCCATCTCCTATCCATCTATCTTGCATCCATATCTCTATCTTCCAATCCATCTATCATGAATCTCCTCCCTCTCCAACCCCATCACCCTCACCTCTAGACTTGGTGTTCCCTTGTCATTGCTATCTAGCATAAAGGTTATCCAGATGAAATCCAATGCAACCATCTCATAATAAACCATTCCTTTTCCAAAATAAAAAAAAATCCAAAAACATCACAAAATCAAAAAATACCAAAACAATAGAAAACACACAAAATTTCAAAAATAAATATCTATCACAAAATCAACACTGCTCCATCAAACATCACATCATTTTCCAACATCATTACATCTATCCTCAATCATCCCACATCATCATCACAAATCAGAACTACATATCATAACCACTTGCATCTTAATGTGCCTTGATCCTGTGGATACAAGGTATGTAGGCAGTCTAGGATATGAAGGATGTTTCCAGTACTCAGGTGCATAAGATGCACCCATCCAAGCATCGCATCACCCATCAAAGCATTGTCCCTTAATCAAAATCATCAACTATCAAATCAGCATCAACCACAACTTGTCACAATCATATCTTGAGCCAATCTTACATCATCAACTAGACATGATCCAATCATCAATCGATTCCTGCCTTAGGATATATCATTCCTATGATAGGCAGAATCTATCCAATCATCATCCATTTTGGCAATAGATACAATGGCTACTTGTTTGGTTCGTTGGTCTTTTCGTTTTTGATTTTTATCTTTTTTGTCCTATTCGAAGATCACATCAATGCTACCTTGATCTTACTATATCATGGTATGTGGAGAAAACATCTAGAATGGGGCATAGTCTTGCTTTTGTAGGCTGTGCTTGTGGGTTGTTTTCATTACTCCAAGCTAGTATTCATATCTTGTTGATCATAGGGTCGGTTCTAGCATATTGATCCCGTTATGCATCTAAGGTTCATCATACCTTTTCTGTACTAAGGAATTATGCTATGAGTCCCCTTCCCTCATCAGGACAAGGTTGTACTATCTTGGGCATGCATGAGATCATCCCTTTGTTTGCATGTCTAGTCCATTCAAATGTTGGATACACATCATCACCCTGGTCTTGTATACCTTGGTGAACATATCCACTTTGCTATATCAAACCTAGGATTGCTCTAAATCATTTTTCAACACAATGATCATCCACCAATCAATCTCCCACCATCATCACCCTTCCATCTCTCCCCTTATCCTCCAACCACTTCTACCAATCTATTCCATCCATTTCGAGAGCACAACCGTGTTCTCGCAACCTACCTATCCTCTCGAGGGGGCATCACCCTTACCAATTATCCCCAAACTTTACCGTATTCTTCTAAGCCAAAATATTTTTTCTATCCAATCCAACTCTATGTTTTAACTTCTTTGAAATGATGTTACTTAGCCGCAACACCATCTCAAAGAGGGGCAAATGTAGACACCTAAAATTGGCTTTCTTTGCAAAACAATTTCCCATGTCTCGACACCAATTTATCCCTCCTATTAATTAAATTTATTAAATTTAGTTAATTAAGTTATCCCTAACCATATGTCTATCCCTTGTGATCAATTAACTCACTTAATTTATCACTAGACCTTACAACACTATCACTCATTAATCAAATAAATATTCCCAATATTTATTTAGTTCAATTCTCCTCTTCCCTAATCCTCATTAATTAGATAAATCATTCTTATCTAATTAATCTAGCCTACTAATTGACCTACCCTAACCTACCCTAGCCCTAGGATCAATTAAGTAAAACCTCTGTTTAATCAGTCCTAACCTCTCATTTGGGTGGTCAAACCTAGTTTAACACCCTTCCCCACATCCTCCAAATTAAAAATTGAAATAAATCACACATCACATTTACTTCTCTTACAAAGCCCTTACCTCACCCATCTTCATTCATTACCTCTTATCCCCAAATGAATTCTTAATTCATTTCCCATTCTTTCACACCCATAACTCATTTATCACCCCTTTTCCCAAAATAAATAAAAGATTTACTTTTATTCCTAGCCCTTGATCTCACCTTTCAATCCTCACCCTCCATCCTCATTTCAGAAACTCTATAAATGAGACCCCTCTCTAAGCCATTGAAGAAGGACTTCTTCATGCATCAAACCTCTGCCAAAATCTCTCCACAACCTCCTCATCATGCTATCATAATGTCAAAATCATCACCCTCATCTCCATCTAATCTATCAATCCATAATCTAATCTCATCCTATTATGTTGAAAAGCATTGAGCAATCCACATTAGTCATTCTAATTATGGGTGAAATCTGAGGAGCTATCGGGTGCAACTCCTTCCCTCTTGGATTTGTGAGTCAAAAGGAAGGTATAATCATTGTATTTTGCATTTGATTAGTATTTAATTTTTATTTTGTTCTCATTAATCACAGAGGACATTGAAGATAAGTTATATAAACTTTGTGTTATATTATTTCCTTGAATCTATGTGTGTTGAAAGCATTTCTCGGTGGAGGATTATAAAGACTTTGAGCTTGTAGTTGTTTACTTTGTACATGAATCATGTTGAGAACTTGTAGACTTTGTGCTATGATTTTCAATCACATTCACGTGGATCGGTGGTGTTGTTAGTTGACAGACTTTGTGCTCCAAATGGTGATACGGTTACTTTTAAAATCTTTCTAGGGATAATTTGAAGACTTTGTGCTTGAGATTATTCACTTGGTTTGTGAATCTTTTTCTGAAGTAAGTTGAAAGACTTTGTACTTCAACTCACAAGAATATTGGCAACAAATGTTTACGTTAATATTAGAAGTGTAGAAGCATTATTGAATATTACCGTGAAACATTATAAACATCGTTTCTGAAAGAAGAGAAAAGGATGAATGTAACACACCCCTGAAGTTAGTATTTAGTGTAAATAAGTTCGTAATAGTTAAAAGGGAACCTCCCCTTGCTAAGAGGAGAGATTTATCTCATCACACTATGGTTGATATAACCATTTTTCTATCAGTGAGTTGGCAACAAAATATTCACCCAACACACTTCTTTGTCATTCTTACAATCTGACCAATAGTCTTCAATATGCACCTGATGTTTATATTTAGAATCAATAGTTCTCTGGATCCTATTGAAAGGATCGAAGCTTCTAGCTAACTCAAATTCTTCAAAACCATAGTATCTGAACTCCTTTTCTAAATAACCAACCACCTCTTCACTATAACAAGAATATCCTCCAATAGCCTGGGGGAGCTTGATATTTCCTCTGCCCCACTTCTTGTTATACATCCTAAATGCATTTAGGTTCTATCTAGAAAACTCCAATACAATCAATTTATTTGATGGATACCTAGGCAACATGAATGGCTTCCCCTCAAAACCTTTAGTTCTAATATATGTAAAATTTGGGAATTGTATATACCATGAGCTATGTAGCCCAATGGTGTTTTCTGCTTCTTTAGATAACCTCTTATCTTTTTCCCCAGTTAAAATCCTTACCATGTAAGTATAAAACACATCATTCACCAAGGCATACTTCCTCAATGCATTATCCTCTTGCAAATCTAGATAATGATCATTTTATGATCTGGGCCATTTCCCATGGTCCCAACTCTATCAATCCCAATTATGTAGGGCTGGATCCTAGATGCATAGGAATACAACACATATGATGACAAATAAAAAAGGCATCATTTTCTACTTTCTTAACATGGCTTGCTTCCATATGGCTATACTGATACCCTTGGCCCAGTGAATTTGCCCATCTTCCTCTTTTGCTTCCCTCATAAATTGAATAATAGTGAACATCCATGGTTCACACGTGGTTGCATCTCTCAACCCCACTAGTCTACTTAGCATTGTAATCATTAGATGTATTTCCTCTTTAAAATCTATCCTATGAAGGTTCTTTGGTACTCTTACTATAGCTTTAGGTTTATTTTCTGCATTGTACCAGCTGTATAAAATTCTACTTTTGCAATCTCTTTCATTATTGTTAAAATCTTTTGTATATTGGTCTATGTCTATATCCACCATTTCTTCCTGAATCTCTAAACCAAATGTCCTTACTATCCCCTCTGTGGACAAATCTATAATAACCTGGTCTTCATGTATTACTCTTCTAGTATTTACATCGTATCTATTTATGCACTCCAAAACTAGATCCTTAGCCTCCATGGCTAATGGGAACCCCATAGCCTTGTACAATCCCATATCCCAAATGCACTTCATATCAGGGGTAGTGTCCAATGATGTAATTTTTTGAAGAACATCCTCTGCATCATAAGATCCTATGCTTGTATCAGTTGTGACACCACTCTTGCTAATCATGGATGGATATCCTCTTTGCATCGGCAATTCCTCCTTTTATGTTTCCTTTCGTGGCTTTCTCTCTTTTTTTACTTTTACCTTTTCTTCGCGTACTAGATCTGTTCTCTTTTGTTTTGAAGCCATCCTGTATGAAAAATTACATATTTAACTTCCTATTTTACTTCATCTTTCTAGGGTTTTACCATGAATTTCTTACATTTTACATTTACCCTAACCCTTTTTGTCCTTTCTTGCTTTAGATTTCATGCTACTTAACACAATCCATTAATTTCTTTAATCAGATACAGTAATTTGCCATTTACTTGCATTTTTTAAATGAAATTACTCATAAGCAAGTTGCATTTTTAATTAACTATATTGTAATAGTGTTTATGAAACATACCTATTTTAGTGACAACTTAACTCTATGAGCATTGACCCACATTACCATTTTTACCACACCGTTCCCATTCTAAAATTCCATTCAACTATGGACTGTCTATTCAATTTGTGCAATAATCTCCTTTCTATGCAATTTTAGCTTTCACAATGCAATTATGAAATAATAACAATCTTTACTTTACCCTAACATGTTTAAATTCATCCTTTCATTGTTACCTCTGTATTAAATGTTGCATTCAATGCATCATACGGACTCGGCTCTCTATTTTAACCTTCTATTTTGAACATTGTATCTGTTAATAATCTGCCCTTTGTACTAGGACTTCACATATCATTTTTTGTATATCGCTTTGTACATCATTTTTTATACAAACCAAGATATGCAATGGGTTATAAAACAAGATTACACTTTACTTCATGTTCAGCTTTGTAGCTCCTGTTTGTATATTGCAATGTACATATAATAGATACAAACTATTATACAAATGCTACCGATACCTTAGTTTCACTTTACTTTCCTTTTGTTTTCTGACAATGCACTTTTACTCTGTTGTATATCAGGATTGTATGTATACCATCCTTCATATATACAAGAGTATTGATCTTATTTCATCACCTTTTAAAATCCGCATCAAGTTTTACCTTTTACATCATTTTTACCACCCTTTTGTATTTCCCTTTTGTATATGCAACATACAATGGTGGGATACCATCATGGGCCCCACTCTACTTAACTGCTTTATCTCTTCAGAGAAACAATAATTGTATTTGTACTTAGATATATGCAAATGTATGATACCACCCTATTTGACTTTTGACTTTCACTTACTACATTGGATAATCTTTTCGGGTCTGTGCATGTATATCAAGTGACTGCATGCTTATCCAAAATGCATCAAGAAAAAATGTATCCTTTTATACCAGATTTAAATAACCTTTGGAATCTGTAATTGCATGTACTTTAAAGATGCAAAGTTAAGACATAAAAAAATAAACTACTGTGTAAAGTACCTTTTTCACCTTAATAAACTGCATTGTATACTTCCCTCGGGTCTGTGCATGTATATCACCCCTATGTATATAGATTACGCTCATATTGAACATACATACAAACCTATATACAACGCAGACTTGACACTTTATTCTTTCAACTTTTTGAACACCTATTGGGTCTGATTGGCATATAAAGGGTCCAAACACTAGACACATGCATGGAATCAACAAGATACCAAATCTTGATTGCACCCAGCACGACTTATACAAAGACGTCATATACAAACAAATTTGTATATACAAACCTCTAAAATGATGCATTTTACCAATAAAAGCATATCTCACAAAATACTGGGAATTTCTTGCTGGTTTAAAAAACAACCCTTACTCATTTTTCACAACGAATTCACCACTACTTCTGCTTTGTACCTAATACTAGGTATTTTCAATTTTCAACATGGTTTGTAACACATACCTCTTTTTCCCTTTACCACCAAGCACGCCCACACACAAACCAAAAGAAATAGCCACAGAGGGGTCCTCATTTTGCTAAGAGGTAAAATGGGGCATGCTGTTAACATCACAACATGGCCCACATCATCCAGGAGTGATCATCAATCAGCAACACAAAGTATATGTCTCCTTGCAAACTCCTAACCCTTGTAGGACCACACAAATCAGTATGCAGAAGTTCCAACAATCCACTTAAAGATTGTTGTTTACTCTTAAATGTAGTTCTACTCTGTCTGCCCAACTGACATTCCTTACACATGCTACTAGCAAGTTTTACAAGCTTTGAAAGATCTCTCATAGCCCGAGTAGCACTTATCTTGATAATTGTGTCAAAATTTACATGACACATTCTCCTATTCCATAACCAACTCTGATCAATCTGAGCAATCAAACAACTTTTACCAGTACCACTTAAATGAAAGATGTTACCTCTACTCTGTGTACTGAATGCAATCTCAGTTCTTGAGATTTCTAAAATTCTCCATTTTCCATCCATGAATCGGAGATCATATCCCTTATCAACCAACTGTCCAACACTAAGAAGATTATGCTTCAACCCTTCTACATACAAAACATCATTATGCTTCAACCCTTCTACATACAAAACATCATTAGTGTTATTCTTACCATCAAAAGAGATGGATACTCTGCCACGGATTCTACTAGCTGAATTGTCTCCAAACTTCACAATTCCACCTTCATACATTTCCATACTTACAAACTTACTCTTATCACCTATCATATGAATAGAGAATCCACTGTCAATTAACCATTCATCATTTTCTTCAACTTGAGCAGCCAAGGCTCTTTCCACATTCACATAGATAGCAGATTCAAAATTCATCGAATCTTCTTCTTTGATGGCAATGAACACCCATTCATTTCCTGAGGTACTTCCCTTATCAAATTCATCATTAGTGACTCCTTCTTTAGCAGCTTCTTGGACATAGTAGCATTTCTTCTAAACCCTAGGTCTATTATGGTTTGGCTTTGAAACCCTCTCCAGATATCTTGAAGCAAAATGACCAATGTTATTGCAAGCAAAACATTTGAAGGGCAATTTTCCTTCATACTTACCGGATCCTCTTGGTAATCTTTTGGAAAACATGGCTTCAAGTTTATCAAACTCTGATTCATCTTCTTCAAGTTCCTTCCTTGCTTTCTCAAATATAGTTAGTCTTCTTGAAAAGATTTCACCTAGATCAAATATTTGCTTTCCATAAATACCGTCCTTAAATGCAGATTCAAATTTAGGAAGAGAATCACCAAACTCACTCATTTCAAATGCTGAGAGCTTGCCAACCAACTAATCTCCTCAATAGTAGCAACTCTATTCTTGTATGAAGTAGGTAAGGATCTAAGCACTTTGCCAACAATCTCTGATTCTTCCAGTGTTCCATCAGCACACTTGATACTACACACAAGTTCATTCACTTTTTGCATGTAGGAAGTGATGTTTTCATCTTCACTCATCCTCAAATTTTCATACCTACCCTTCAAGCTCTACAACATAGCACATTTGACATATTCATCACCTTCATATAGAGTCTCCAACTTCTTCCAAATTTCATGAGCAGTTTTCAATTCTAGGACATTTGTCATTTATGTATCAGTCAAGGCACTCAGCAAAGCTTCTTTAGCTCGAATGTTGTTTTTAGCATCTCTGAGTTCATTTGGAGTTGAAGGACCTTTCTTTGGGGGCTCATACTTATCCTTTGTTATTAACCAATAGACATCACCCATGCATTGCAAATGGCACTCCATCCGACTCTTCCAAAGAGAGTAATTTGTTCCATCAAATCTTGAACTGTCCTTCTTGTAATTTGACATCCTAGATCTCCTCAAGCGGTCAAGCTTCTTTTAGAGGAACTGGCTCTAATACCAATTGTTGAAATAAGGGTAGACAACTGAAAGGGGGGGTGAATCAGTTGTCACCAAAACTTTTATCCTTTGCTGTAATTAAACTTCTTTACCACTTAATAACAAATGAATGATATAACCATGAAAGCATGAATCAACAACACATGACTAGAAACAAAATCAACACACATAACACTCAGATTTTTACGTGGAAACCCGCTTAAGGGAAAAACCACGGTGGGGGTTAACCCACAAGATTTATTCTTTGTTAAAAGAATAGAAAATGGGGAAGGCACATGCCTTCAGGGTGCACTGCCCAGAGCTCACTGCTCCAAGAGGCTCATTGCCTACAGAAATAATTATAAGTTTATCATAGAAAGATTGAACTAAAAAATAGCACCTTCTTCATGCCAAGGTCAATTCCATTGAAGTCAATAACACTTCTACTCTACTCCCAAACACTTATTCTCTATCTCCTCATCCTTTACTGCTCTTCTTCTTCTGCTCTTCCTCTTCTCTGCTCTGCCTTTCCTCATTTCTTACTTGTCATTTCACACAAGGATACATTTTCACAACTCAACCATACATATTTATATGCTTCATCAACCTTGGAAAACATCAAAGTCGGCACTACAAACATGCAAATCACTATACTATTGGACAAACATAGCTGGGATCCAAATCTCCCTCAAACACCACACTACACTTCATAGAACCTCTCTTAGATCATCCACAATATGCACAAACCATCCGGTCGGCCAAGACTGGAAAGAACAACAACACCCAAGGACAAATCTTCAATCACGAGATCAATCCTTAATGCAAACCACCAACATAGTAGGCACATGATTCAGAGACCACCACAAGCACAATGAAATCAACAAGAACAACCACACCACCTCACTTCAACAGAAACCCTTGCATCTCCATCCGGAAGCTCAAGAACACAAACTGTCATGACTGTCACACTAGAGAGATTTCTTGCGGACCTCCAAACCATGAACCACTTGAGTTGAGGATACACATTGATATGCCAAACACATCTCTAGATCTGCAGATCATAATATTCCAATGTGGATCAATCTAGACCATACTCTTGTCACTCTGTCACCTCTGAACACTACAAAACCTGATTCTACTTAGATAGCCATATCTTCACAAATTCTTCATACAGACCTCTCAAATCTTGACTGGAGCAACTTTAGACAATTCTCTACAACAATCATTGGTCCGCAGACTCTGATCTTCATCCTACAGGGAATACGGAGCAATCTACTTCACTGAACTGCATTGTCTTGATTGTCTTTGACAGAGAGATATGTAACTCACTTGTTTCTTTCGGAGAGGCTAATTTTCTCAATATCCTCAACATATAATTCTTCTAGAATGAGATACAACTGACACTAATGACAATAAGGATATGTTGACATCAATGACAACACTGATTAGGCACATATTTGCAATAGGAACCCTCAATAACACGTGAACGCTCTGAACTCCTTTCTGCTTTAGACACATATTTTGTTATGGATCAATCTATAGCAAGACAAAATGCGCTCTCATTTTGGCTTGCTATACAAATGGTAAAAAGGCCTGGACCCCTGTGATCCAGGCTCTTCTATTTATGCGCGTGTTCTAAAAAAAAAATTGTTTTCATGCTGTTGGGAAGTTCACATGGACATTTTGCACATTCTACCACCTTTACATGAACTTTCCACCACCTTTTTCTTCTTTTCTAACTTAAGGAGGAAATAACATAGTTTTCACATCGAATTTGATATATATCAATTCAAGTTTCAATTTTTGTAGTGTTGCAATGTTAATTGTAATTGAATTGTAGGAATTTAACATTATTGATTGGTTAATAGTATTGTTTTTACTAATTCTATTTGAGTACATTATTCAATTTAACGTTGAAAAGGAAGCAAGTGGTGAAATACTCAAATTGTTGAGGAGTTTGATGCAAGAAGAAAAAACACTACATAATTGGGTACTGTCTCCATTCAAATCTCCATTTTTTAGGTATGTCAAGTCTTTACATGCATGTTCTTTACATTTTCCTTAATTCTATTTGAATTACTTTATTATGCTTTATCATACATGTTTATATCACTTGTATGGTTTACATATTTTGTGTTTATATCAGTCTCACTTTTTTGATTTTATAGTTCATCTGCCTTGTCTATGCTTCCACATTTTGCATACATGTCTTATATTTTGCATGCATGTCTTACATTTTACATTTATAGTTCATCATAGTTCTTACTACCCAAAGAGCTTAGTCATCACACACAAATGTCTATCTAATGAGATTCAACCTAAAGGACCTCATGCAAAATTCCATCATGTGTGTTTCCTTTAAACCTGCATATATAGCCTTAAGTTAAATTTCTAGATTTTATTACTCAAGAATCCATAAGGTCAGTCTACAATCTCACATGGTGCCATGTATATTTTCTACATTTGGGCTCTTTAATAAGTATGTGCAATAATTAATTAAATAGACGTTAACATATTGTGATGTCAAATTATACAAGAATAAATCCTTACAACATATAAATATACAATCCCTTAAGCATAATGAAATACTATTATCTTATCATAACAAGTTAAAATACAAATGAATAGGAGCTAAGATCATACAAGTAAATCCCAATAGGCTTAATCCAATCATGATCCATGCTATGCTACATATTCTTCATGTTGATAGTTCATACAAACCTTGTATACCAAATGTTTCCATTCCCATATCTATGACAATGTACCAAGTTAAATATTACAAATCAGTCACATTGCCATGGAATTGATATAGGGTCTCAAGATAGTTCAGTCATAGAAAAGTACAAAGCTCAACATGAGTGTCTCCATCGAAGGTTTTTGATATCTCTAAGGCATTTTCCCATGGTGAAAGGTTTTATGCTGCCCCAAAAATTGTCAAAAGGAGGTAGTGTAAAGTTGCAAAGGGGTGTAACTTTCATCATACTCTTGATGCAACCAAACTAATAGTTCTAATGCATCTGGATGGGTATGCTTAGGCTAGGCATGGTCCTATTTTGCACCCAAATATGCTAAAATAGTTTGAGCTACATTGTACCTGCAATATCCTTAAAGAGTCCAAAGTGAAAAAAGGCAACAATATCTGACGAGCTGTTACTCAGAAACCTTGACACTTAGAAACATTTTATCTAAGGAAAAGTGATCATGTAGAACCCCTCTACAATAAACTCTCTCAGTTTTTTATATCTCTGAGGCGTTTGCCCATGGTGAAAGGTTTTCTGCTGCCCCAAAAATTGTCAGAAGGAAGGTAGTGTAAAGTTGCAAAGGGGTGTAACTTTTGTCTTGCTCCTGATGCAACCAAAATGACAATTCCAAAACATCTAGATGGGTATGTTTATGCTAGGCATGGTCTTGTTTTGCAACCAAACACGCTGAAAGAGTTTGAGCTACATTGTACCGGTGATATCCCTGAAGAGTCCAAAGTGCAAAAAGAAAGCAATCTTTGATGAGCTTTTATTCAGCAACCCTAAAACATAGAAACATTTATCTAAGGAAACGCAATCATGTAGAACCCCTCTACAATAACCTCTCTCAGTTTTTGATATCTCTGAGGCATTTGCCCGTGGTGAAAGGTTTTCTGCTGCCCCAAAAATTATCAGGAGGAGGTACTGTAAAGTTGCAAAGGGGTGTAACTTTCGTCCTACTCTTGATGCGACCAAACTGACAATTCCAACACATTTGTATGGGTACATTTAGGCTAGGCATGGTCCTATTTTGTACCCAAACATGTTGAAACAGGTCGAGCTACATTGTACCAACGATATCCCTGAAGAGCCCAAAGTGTAAAAAGGCAGTAATCTTTGACAAGCTGTTACTCAAAAACCCTGACACTTAGAAACATTCCATCTAAGGAAACACAATCACATAGAACCCCTCTATAATAACCTCTCTCAGTTTTTTATATCTTTGAGTTGTTTGCTTGTGGTGAAAGGCTTTTTGCTGCCTCAAAAATTGTCAGAAAGAGGTATTGTAAAGTTTCAAAGGGGTGTAACATTCATCTTGCTCCTAATGTGACCAAACTAATAGTTCCAAAACATCTAGATGGGTATGCTTATGCTAGGCATCATCCTGTTTTGCACCCAAACATGCTGAAAGCATTCGAGCTACATTGTACCAGTGATATCCCTGAAGAGTCCAAAGTGCAAAAAGGCAGCAATCTTTGATGAGCTGTTACTCAGAAACCATAACACTTAGAAACTTTTTTTTGAGGTAGTGCAATCATGTAGAACCCCTCTACAATAACCTCTCTCAATTTTTTATATCTCTGAGGTGTTTGCTCGTGGTGAAATATTTTCTGCTGCCCCAAAAATCATCAAAAGGAGGTAGTGTAAAGTTGTAAAGGGGTGTAACTTTCATCCTACCCCTGATGAGACCAAACTAATAGTTCCAACACATCTAGATGGGTATGTTTAGGTTAAGAATAGTCTTATTTTACACCCAAACATACCAAAATAGCTCAAACTACATTGTACTAGTGAAATCCCTGAAGAGTCCAAAGTGCAAAAAGGCAACAATCTTTGACACGATGTTACTCAAAAACCCTGACACTTAGAAACATTCTGTCTAGGGAAATACGATCACATAGAACCCCTCTATAATAAACTCTCTTAGTTTTTGATATCTCTAAGGAATTTTTCCATGGTGAAAGGTTTTTTGCTGCCCAAAAATCGTCAGAAAGAGGTAGTGTAAAGTTGCAAAGGGGTGTAACATTCGTCCTGCTTGCAATGCGACCAAACTGACACTTCCAACGCATTTGGATGGGTATGTTTATACTAGGGATGATCCTTTTCTGTACCCAACCATGTCGAAAGAGTTCAAGCTACATTATACCGGTGATATCCCTTAAGAGTCAAAAGTGGAAAAAGGCAGCAATCTTTGACGAGCTATTACTCGGAAACCCTGACACTTAGAAATATTTTGTCTAAGGAAACATGATCACATAGAACCCCTCTACAATAACCTCTCTTGGATTTTTATATCTCTAAGACATTTGCCTGTGGTGAAAGGTTTTCTTCTGCCCCAAAAAATATCAGAAGGAGGTAGTGTAAATTTGCAAAGGGGTGTAAGTTTCATCCTGCTCCTGATGTGACCAAAATGATAGTTCCAACACATCTAGATGGGTATGTTTAGGCTAGACATGGTCCTTTTTTGTACCTAAACATACCGAAACAGTTCGAGCTACATTGTATCGGTAATATCCCTGAAGAGTCCAAAGTGTAAAAAGGCAAAAATCTTTGACGAGCTATTACTCAAAAACCTTGACACTTAGAAATATTATGTATAAGGAAACGTGATCACATATAACCCCTTTACAATAACCTCTCTTAGTTTTTGATATCTGAGGCATTTTCCCATGGTGAAAGATTTTTTACTACCTCAAAAATTGTCAGAAGGAGGTAGTGTAAAGTTGCAAAGGGGTGTAACTTTCGTCCTACTCCTAATGTGACCAAACTGATAGTTCCAATGCATCTGGATGGGTACGTTTAGGCTAGGGATGGTCCTATTTTGCACCCAAACATGTCTAAACAAATTTGAGCTACATTGTACCAATGATATCCCTGAAGAGTCAAAAGTACAAAAAGTAGCAATCTTTGACGAGTTGTTACTCAAAAACCGTGTCACTTAGAAACATTTCATCTGAGGCTACGGGATCACATAGGGTCCCTCTATAATAACCTCTCTCAAGTTTTTATATCTCTGAGGTGTTTGCCCATTGTGAAATTTTTTCTGCTACCCCAAAAATGGTTAGATGCATGCATTGTAAAGTTGCAAAGGGGTGTAAGTTTCATTCTGCTCCTCGTATGGCCAAACCGATTGTTCCAACACATTAGGATGAGTACGTTTAGGCTAGGCATGGTCATATTTCACACCCAAACATGCCGAAATAGTCTAAGCTACTTTTTACCAGAGATATCCTCACACATTGCCTTTACTATAACTGTTATAGTCTTCACATGTCAACATGCATCTTATGGGTGTTAACATACTTGTTCTAGCAGTCTACACAGTCATATATGAACTGCTTGTTCTTTTATCTTGGTTCACCTTGACTTTGTTCTCTAGTACTATCTTTGTAGGGTTTGTTTTAGTCCTTCAATGCATTGTTCCATCACTGTAATCTTAGACCCCTATTAGGCTTGACATAGACCTCTCTTAGGTTACTCTCCTAAACCTTAATATCATCTTCATTTTGTCATATCCATATTGTTCAACCCTCATCTTCTTCTACTTTTAGGTCACTATGTTATTAGGCCTGAACTTAGACTTCTGTGGTATTTGAAACCCACTACACTTCATGACTCTATCATTACGTAATGATCTACACTATCATTATGTAATGATCTACACTGCATCTATCTTGCTTATCATATTTCATAGCAATCTTGCAAAGAGTTGGGGTAGTGGTATGCAACCTTCTGTGAGATCAATACAATGTTGTAACAAGGCTTTCAAGCTTAACAAGTTTTTGGGTAGGGAATTGCTTTATGGAATTAGAGTCAAATTGGTAAATGTGATGACATGATACATATTAACATGGTGAGATGCAAAGTGTACATTTATAATATTAACCACATTCTCAAAGGGATTGCTGATGACTTATGAAAGCCTATAGCCCCAACGTTATGTTGCATATACTCAAATTAGGTAAGACTCAATGTACTCTCATAACCTTGCCTTATATGCAAGAGGAATTACATTTAATAACCACAATGGTCATCAAGTGATTATAAGCATCTGATTTTAACTATCTTATTCAAGACAACAAACATACTCTTTGCATCCTAATATGGTATATAATAAGGAATTAAGAAATAATTTCAATTGAGCAACTCATAAAGAATATGGATCAGCATACCAAGGAGCAACCATAAGAAAATCCTTTTGGAACATAGGGAATTGCAAATATCTATGTTACAACAATCAACCTCTTTTCAATATACCAACATGAAATATTTGTAGAGTATTATTTTAGTTATATGATGTACCCAAATTGGGTTAGCAAGACCAAATCGTGGTATTATCATGCCTTTTGGTCACTGAAATAAAACAATAAGCACAAAGATGTTTCACAAGAGTTCGACAACATAGAATGCAATAATTACAAAACTACTAAAAAAAGATGCATTGAAATAGCCAAAAAAATATGGTTTCATTTATGTAAAATGGGATTGCTAGGGAAAACCATAGAAGTTGTTTTTATACATTTATTTTAGTCCCCATATAGTCCTCTACAACAATATTAAAACTTAAGCATATACACTCAAAATAAAATCATTTTACAAGCTCTAACACAAGTCCTTCATGAGTTTAATGGCCATAAAGGCCAAGCTAAAATGAGTGTAGAAACCATTTAGACTTACAAGGTATGGGGGTGTCCCATGCTAAAATTATCATATAAATATTATTGCAATATCCCTTTGGTCACTTGCAAAATTAGATAGAGTTATTTGTGAAACTATGAGACATGATCCTTAGTGTTGTACAAATGGCACATGATCCAAAGGGTTGTGTAAGATCTATAGGGTGTCTTTTGAGTTGCACAAAATGATTCCTATCACTATGTGAATTATGCATGGTGCAAGGAACCATGAACTTTGTGTTGGATCAAGTGGCATTGTTTAGGTGGCACATGATGCAAGAACTTATGCACGAGGTTGTACATTGCTATGTGAGTGACTAAGGCTAACATGCAAGCTTGTGCAATAGCATGTAGATCATGATGTGAAAAAAAAACTTGTTTTCCATTTATCCATTTAACCAATCTTACTTTCTCTATTTTCTCGGGCATGTCTAGTTTTGAGAGACTAAAACTTTCAACCCAAAACTCAATTCTCTTATCATCAATTGGGATGGATTCTTTGACAATTAAACTTTGAAACCTAAAGGCATACAAAAATGATCTACACTACACCTATCCATATTACATAATGATCAACAAAAATGATTTGTATTAACCAAATATCCATATAGGCATACATCAATAATTGTCAATATAAGTATAACATATATACAAAATAGCCATATAGGCTTACAAGAATGCCACATAGGCATACAATGTCAACTATATGCAATACAAAATATATGTCCACAAATGCCATATAGGCATACAACAAAGGAATAGAATAAAAAGTCATTCCCCTCTGTCTGGTGAAGAGAATAGATCACGAGCCACCTTTGATCTTCGAGGGGATGGAGATGCATATGAGGGTGGTCTACTATGAACCTGGGGGCTACTCCTCCTATTTAGTTGTTCATGGATCTATAGTTGTTACAATAAAAGTATAGACATTAATATGTAGAAATTACATTATAAAAATTGAAACATTTAACAAAATAATCACTTATCACTATCCAAAAATCTGTCTCCTCATTTGCCTCAATACTAGGATTAGGTTGTGGTGATGTCATGTCCTATAGAAACCATCCAGATAGAAATTAAATTTCAAATCAATAATCATTTGATTTTTAAAAAATAAACAACTATAACAATGAATGTAATTTGAAATTTACTAATTTGCCTCATACCCCTGTCAAAGGCATGGAGCTATGAATCGCAGAGGACACACCATGCTCCATTACCCTATGAACATTAGGAGGTGTCTCCACAACCTGCATCATCTGAAAATAAAATAAGATTATTCAATTACAGAAACTATAATAGTGATGCAAGTCATGGCTCCTAACATACACACACATTCACCTAAACATGGAAGTACACACAATAAATCACACAAGTCACATGCATATATACAAATTAGACAAAGATTCATGACTATTGTGTGGTATAAGGGTCAACAAAGGAGGGACCATAGTAGCATCAAATTTTAGGTTTAAGAAGTCAGAGAGGGAGTGAAGATGTTATTTTAGGTTTAGGTTGGTGGTACGGTTGTGCTCAAATTTTTTTTTGTTTGGTAGTCATGGAGGTAGAACAATGCCTAAGAGTTTTTGGGTTTACGGGACAATGCCTAACCTAGAAATCACATAGACATTAGGTAAGTTTATGGGTTTACAGGAAGGAGGAATATCAAGAGTTTGTGGGATAATAGGAGGGAGGAAAGATACTAGATAGGAGAAGAAAAACCTAATTTTAAAAATTTCTTATCATTTTCTTTGTCTTGAGGTTTGTTAGTGGGTGGGTTGGAAGCAGACTAGGTCCGGGATGTCTCGTAGGGGTATATTAGGAAATAGGTAGGGAAGATATGGGTTGGTTAGTACGTTGGGTGTAGTGTTGGGGAAGTTTCTTAGGCCTACTTTTAGAAGTGGATGGGGAAAGTTCCTACATTGTTTATTTTACTTTATCTTAGAGGGGTGTTAGAGGGGAGATATAAGTCAATAAGGAAGGTGAAGTAGTAATAGGTGGATATATGGTGGGGAAGATAGGGGCATAGCTAGTGAAGTAGGTGAAGTAATAGAAAGAGGTTGTGGGGTTGGGGCAGCAATGCATTTAGAGGCATAAAATAGGTAAAGGTGAAAGAGGGAATTGGTATGAGGTTGAGGTGGACCAGAAGGAGTTGAAAAAAAATAATCTAAGGAGAAGTGTCTTAAGGTCACAACTAGTTGGTATGGGCTATGAGAAATGGTGAAGACATTACCATCATGGGGAATTTAAGGCACTAGTGGATGACAGTTCAGGGACAACCCACATTGCAATGAGCCAAGGATGACCTAAGAGAATAGATAGTGCTATGAGATGGGGATGATATGACATGAGACATCTAGGCATTTAGGTCCTACCTAGATTAGCACGGTGAGGGAGCCAAAAGTAGGTATAGAAGTGTCATTATGTGTACACTAGGAGATATCTCAGGGGGATAAGAATCTCTTTGCAACCTGGTGATGTATAAGTGTTCCTCTATAACTGCATTAATTCCACCTTGATGTATAAGTGTTCCACCTTGATTCAACTATCATTTTATAGTGTACTTGTGCCTTAATCTACAAAGGATCGTTATAATCATCAGTAGGCACATTGTCAAGGAAGAAAGTGATGTCAGGTGTAGGAGTGGGTTGAACAATGAAATTATAAGGTTAAATGTCTAATGTGCCTATCATCTCAAAGAATATAGTAGTATTAAAGGAAGGGTCCTCATTAGACTTAGGTGGGTTAGATATAAGATCAAAAGTAAGGATCGAAGAAATTGAGCCAATAGGATTGACATAGTTTGTAGGGGAATGGGTTAATGTAGATTCATTAATCAATGTAATCAATGATATGAATATAAAACTACAAAAATCTAGTAAGTACAATTCATTAGTTAAACTATTTATTTTATTACCTCAGTGAATTTTTGAACTCCACCACCACTGCGAGGTGTTGCCATGAAATCTCCAATATTAACCTATTCAACCTCCAAAATTAGATATTAGAATACCATTCGTATAACAATGCTATTCACATGAAATATTTATAATTATTTTCTAGTTACATACCCAGATAGTAGATGTCGTAGTGTAAAATAGAGGTGGAGAACCGTTGAAGACAGAATGAATGCTATGACCCTGAAATTTCATTAAAATCATCAAACTAAATTAGTTAATCTTGCATTTCAAAAATGCAATTTAATAAATTAAATTCAATGAACTTTCTAGCATTTACCTGAGTATCAAGGTTGAAAGTCTCACTCAGGAGGACATCTGTCATCACCATCTACTTAGCTGTAGATGTAGTCTGGACACTTGCGTCTTGACTATCTATCGGGTCATAACCATAGACTGACCCACAAGCCTGACAAGTATAGGGGTGGAACCCTACTCCTTGAAATCTCCCATGACCCACGCTCTGCTATAGGACTTCCATGCTTTATGATGCTCTAGGTCAAGGCACTAATGGATTGAAGTGTCTTGACCTCAAGACTCTCCTTCACAATGGAAGGGATAGACACGTGCTCATGGGCTGGTCTAGTGAGTGCTCATCTCGCTATCCACTGTGGGTCAACACATGTCCCTGGTCTATCCTGTACTGACCCCCCACCTCTACCCTGAAAGTTCCACATATCAAAATAGTTTGGCACTTTATTTTTAACAAACTCGCAGTAGAGTTTCCTCAAAAAGTATTGTAGGACCTCATTATTGTTGCATGGAGGATGGTTAAAAACCATCCACCACCTCTACCCAAAATTGTCCCTTATCACTTGGCTGTTGCACCAATGGATAGGGAACCTCTTGCCTGTAAAGGGTAGAGGTTTATTTGTTCATGGGTCTGTAAAAATAGAACACAAGTCCAATTTTGTAATTTGTTCATTTTTGACTTGCTCATATGACAACTTGTCTGCGTAGTATTCTCTAAATTCTCTCCTCTTTTCAGACCAACTAGTTATTTTCTTGCTAATTAAATCTACATTTGCTAACATAGACTCAAGAGATTAAGCAAGTGTGGATCTATGTGAGGTTGAAGTTGTAGGATCTTTCAACCTTGCAATTATACCTTCAATTTGTTTTTTATTGTTTTCAATTTGCCCCATTAGATTTTCTTTTATTCCAGGGGCATGTCGAGGAATGGATGGAGGAGTTTGTTGTTCAGGTTGTTCTTCAGCAGGTATTTGTTGTTTAGGTGATTCAGGATTTTGTTGATTTTCAGGAGGAGGAGGAGGTGCATTATCATTTCCTATAAATTAAAGAAATTTACATCAAAAATCTACTTAAATCTGCCTATTTAACAACAAATTCAGAGAAAAAACCAAATACAACTTACTCCTTTGGCCTCCCTGACGTCATGGTGGCATTTTGACGATGAATCGGCAACGATTTGGTGATGAATTTGACCTCCAATAATGTGAGTGCACTCTCAAGGGTCTGGAGACCGCAGGCAGAAGAAAATGAAATGAGAAAATGAGGAAAAACTATAGGTTTTTTTAAATAGGAAAGAATAACATGCTCGCGTTATAATGCGAGTGCGTTATGGCTTGGTCTTCCTAAGCCTTAGGCTTGACATCACCAAACCATAATGTGAGCGCGTTATGGGCTAATTTTTTTTTTTAAAGTTTAGCCACTTTTTGGCCCGCTAACTTTTTTCACCTGCCCGTATACTGATAGGATTAGTATCAGTTGTACATAGTTGCACCCTATCTTCTAAAGTTCATTGACAAAGGTTGTGCTAACATGAAGATTCTTTTTTTATGAAAAGAGTTGTGATTGATATTGAATGATACTTTGGATGAAGTCTTTCGTATGGTGAATGTTGTATTGATTATTTCCTGAATAAAAACATTGCTTAAATCTTGAAAGAAAGATTTAGGAAGTCTAAGGCATTGGAAGTTGCACTAAAGAAGATTAGGAGAATGCTCTGCATTCCTCCACATTCCTCTGCATTTGAAGGTATGTCCTTGCGGTTTGGAATTTAGATAGAGATAGGTGTGAAGAAGGTCTATTCCTGATTTCAGAGCTTGGCAGTTACCGCAGAAGATTCTAGAGCTCATAGAGTGAAGACATTGTTCTTGTGTTGGTGCAGTCAGAGAGGTCAAAGAAATGCTCCACATTTCTCCATAGTTGAAGTTGTTGTCCTATGGTTTGAAGGATGATCAGATACAAATGAGAAGATTGGTATATTCAAGTTTTAGATAATAAGATGTACCGCAGAGCTTCTTTGGAGTCAACAAAACAAAGACATATCATGTTCGTGATTAGGGTTGTCCGAAAGAGAAAGAAAATGCCACCACATTTCACTGCATTACATCATATGGCGTTGTTTGGAGGATGTGTTCAGATGATCTATATGTTTGCTAGTTTTAGGTTTTGGTTTCTCAATGTTCTATCTCAAGACTTGGTGTTTAGTGTTTGTAAGTGATGCCAGGTTTAGTATATGTATGTTTGCTCTAGAAAGAAAATATATATTTTAGAGGAAGGAATGTTTGAGAAGGATTGTGCAAGTCTTATGTTTCTTGTGAAGTGATCCGCATGGTGCTAATTGTTTTCTCTAGTTTAGGTCTAGAGCTATTTTGTGGAAGGATAATGTTTGCTAGGTCGACTTAATGTTTTTTAATGATCCCACTAAATTTTTGGATGTGTGCGCTAGCTTGGAAGATTATGTTAAGGAAGAATAGGTCCTAGTTATCACTTAGCTTAAAACACATTTGATTTCTACATCATTTGGAAGCCAACTTGGTGTGGTTATTGCACGTTTCATGTTTACACATTTCAACTTGGTTGACGTAGGAGAAAGATTTTGTAATTTGCAAAAGGTATAAATTAAAGATCTTGTTTGGTGTGAAAGGCATGAGTGTTTGAGAGTGTGTGAGGATGTGTGAGTACAGAAGTGAGTGAGAGTGTGTGTGGAAGTGTGTTGAAGGTAGTAGTGTTCATTGTCTAGAGGAAGTGAATATTTTTGATAGTGTAAAGTGTGTTGATATTGCAGAGGTGTTTGATCAGTGAGATCTATTGAGCGAGATGTTTAGAGGTTGTAGCCTCATTTTGTAAGTGTTGTTGCATTGTATTTTAAGGAGCATGTCCTCCCTTGTGTTGCAACCCTAAAACTTGTTGTAATCTATTTTATCATCATTTGTGAGGCTAGATTTTATAGTAGATCCAAGTAGCTTGCTCACCATAGTTTTTCCCTTCTAGGGTTTTCCACGTAAATCTCGTGTTATGGTTGTGTGCTCATGTGTTTTTCTTTGATCTGCTTCATTTGCTTTATCATTTTTTTAAGGCAATAAAAGGTTTGGTTAAAATAAAGTTGAATTGGATTAAGTTTTTGGTATATACTGATTCACTCCCCCTCTCAGTATATCAGTGTGTTCTAACAATTGGTATTAGAGTTGAGTTCCTTGGTGTAGCCTAACAGCTGAAGGTAGATCTTAGAGTAGAACACATGGCTTAGAAGGAGTCCTACTCTAAAGATCCTATATTTGATGTAACTATGATTTTTGGAGTGTAAGGATGGAAGCCTATTTGACCTCACTAGGGTATGATGTTTGGAGTGCTACCATGAATGATTATGTTGAACCTAAACACCCTATTATAGATTCAGATGTGAAGAAGGTTCATGAAAACAATACTGAAGCCAACAATGCTATCTTAGGTGGTTTGAACAGTTTAGAATTAGTCAAGGTAGTGTGGTGCAAGACATCCAAGGAGATATGGGAGAAACTCAAAAATCTCTATGAAGGAAATGACACCATAAAGGAAGCAAAACTACAATCTTAAAAAATAGTGTTTGAAAATCTAAGGATGAAGGAAGAGGAGAACATTGCTAGCTATTTGCACCGACTAGATGAAGCAGTCAATGGAATTAGGACTATGGGTGAAGATATAGTTCACTCATTAGTTGTTAATAAATTCCTGAGAACTTTCCCTCATAGATTTGATTCAAAAGTGTCTGCAATTGAAGAAGCTAAAGATCTGAAGAAACTTACAATGGAAGATCTATTTGGGTCTCTCATGATCTATGAGATGAGAAATGAAGTCATAAGACCATGCCAAAGTGAAGCTACTTTCAATAATGTGAACAATGAAGGAACATTTGATGTATGCAATGAAGCTCAGGAAGAAGAAGCAAACTTTGTTAGAAAGCTGAAAAGGGGATCAGGAAAGCATAAAGGTAAGATACCTTTCAAATGTTTTAAATGTGGACTAATTGGTCATTATGCTTCTAAATGTCCTTTTGGAGATAGTGAGAATAGTAGCAAGGGTTTCAAGAGAAACAATTTCAAGAGGAACCTTCTCTCAAAAGAAGACTATAGCTCTGAAGAAGAAGTAGATCACTACTCATCTGATGAGGAAAGAGGAGAATCTCTATTCATGACCATGGTGATTTTAGAAAAGACTACATATGAATAAGAAGGCAAAGTTTACTTTGAAGGAGAACTTGTTTCTTCTCTTGAAGACTTGGAAGATGCAAGGAAAGAGAATCAAGAACAAAGAGCTTTGATTGAAGATAAGACAAAGGAATGTATAAGGCTTGAGAAAGAAATTCTGTCACTCAAAAAGGGATTAGAAAAAGGCAAATCTTGGATGTCTGGATGACACTGGAGGTGCAGATCTCATCATGGCTGAAGGAAGATCTCTACATGCAAGACAACTCTCCATGAACATGTTCAATCATGTTTTCTTTGATTATTTATTTATCTGCAACAAATTTGGTCACAAAGCTATAGATTGCAACTGTGAAATGAATAAAAGAAATCTTTAAAGTAGAAATTCTCTTGCTTGACTAGTGGATGTCAATGTAGTATGTCAAATGTGCAACATGTTTGGACATATAGAAAAATATTGCAGTACTAGTTTGGAAAAAAATAGAATCTCAAAATTGATAGATGTTACTGAGCAAGCAGAGGAAAGTGATTCTTCCAAAAGATAGGAGACTAACAATGGAGTTCAAGATTCAATGATTGCCCAAACAACATTTCATGCTCAAGGACAAACAAATCCATGGGTGATATACAATGGATGCACAAATCATATGACAAGTGATAAGAGTAAATTCATCAATCTTGGTAAGTGGAATGGTGGACTGGTCAGATTTAGAGACAATTCATTTGCAAAGATCACTAGCAAATGCACCATAAGTATTGATGGTAAATCTAAAACACATGATGTTCTTTATGTAGAAGGTCTCAAACACAATCTTCTTAGTGTAAGTTAAATGTGTAGCAAAGGATATAGTCTCACATTTCATGGTCAAGGGTGTCAAATCAGAAGAGCAAAGTTTGGAAAATTGGTGGCAGAAGGATTTATAACCTAAAGGGAATTAATGAAAAGACTTGTCTTCTAGGAAAAATAAATGAATTTTGGATATGGCACAAAAGGATGGGTCACATCAACTTTGATAAGGTTGTGAATATCAACTCCATGCAAGCAGTAAGAGACATGCCAAAGATCAGCAAGCCTGCAAGCACCATATCCAAGGAATGCCAGATTAGGAAGCACGCAAGGATAACTTTCAAGTCCAATGAATATTCTACTACAAGGACATTAGAGTTGGTTCATACTAACTTGTGTGGACCTACTAGGACAAAGAGTCTGCAAGATGAGAGGTATTTCATGTTAGTCATTGATGATTTCTCTAGAGTGACATGGGTTACATTTTTGAAAGAAAAATCAGAAGCCTTCAGTAGGTTTAAGATATTCAAGTCCATGGTTGAAAATGAAATGAATGCTAGAATCATGTGTTTAATGTCTGATAGAGGTGGTGAGTTCACTTCAAATGAGTTTGAAGAGTTTTGTCAAGAATATGGAATCAAAAGACACTATGCAGCTTCCAGAACCCCTCAGTAAAATGGTGTTGCAGAGAGAAAGAATAGGACTATTCAAGAGATGGCCAAGACAATGTTGAGTGAAGCTAAGCTGCCTGATATATATTGGAAAGAAGAAATTCATACCACGATATACCTTCTTAACAGAGGGAAACTAAGAAGACACAACAACAAGACACCTTATTAGCTCTAGAATGGAAGAACAACATCAGTAAAATACTTTAGAGTGTTAGGAAGAAAATGCTACATCAGGAGAGATGAAGAAGGTCTAGGAAATTTTGACTCAAGAGCAGAAGAAGGTATTTTCCTTGGATACTCAACTACCAACAAAGCCTATGAGTGCTACAACAAAAGAGTGAGGAAGATAGTTGAGAGTGCAAATGTTAGAATGGATGAAGAGTCACATAAAATCACAGATGAGCAAAAAGACTGTTGGTAAGATGAACTGGCCTACATAGAAGAAGAAGAAGTTGAAGAAAAGGAAGAAACTCAAGAGAAGACTGCCAAGACTCCTACCAAGTATGTCCAGAAGATTAGATCATTGGAGACAAGAATGAAGGAATACAGACAAGAAAATTTTCAAGAACAAATGAACAAGTAAGTTTTTCTTTACTATCAAGAGTAGAACCTAAGAATTTTGATAAGGCTAGCAAGGATGAAGGATGGAATAAAGCTATGGAAGAAGAACTAAATTAGATAGAGAAGAATCAGACTTGGGAGTTGGTGCCAATGCCTGTAGTCAAGAATGTGATAGGTACAAAATGGGTATTTAGGAACAAATTGAATGAAGATGGAGAAGTGGGCAAGAACAAAGCAAGACTAGTTTGCAAAGGTTATTCACAAGTTGAAGGTATTGACTATGAGGAGACATTTTCTTCGGTGGTAAGAATAGAATCAATCAAAATGGTTCTTAAATTTGGAGTGCATAAGGGATTCAATGTATATTGAATATGAATATCAAGTCTGCCTTCCTAAATGATGACTTAGAAAAAGAAGTCTACATAGAATAGTCTGATGGATTTTAGTTATCAAAAGACCCAAACATGGTATGTAGATGTAATAAGGCTCTGTATGGTCTCAAAGAAGCCCCTAGGGCTTGGTATGCAAGGTTGGATAAGTACTTACTCCAGCAGAGTTTCAAGAAAGCTACTACAGATAGTAATATTTACATCAAAATTGAAGGTGAACTAATTCTAATTGTTGCTATGTATGTTGATGATATAATCTTTTGTGGTTATGATGAAATGTGTAAGAAGTTTGCTAGAGAGATGCAAAAAGTATTTGAAATTTCCATGTTAGGTGAGCTATCATTCCTTCTTGGACTCCAAATTAATCAATCAAATGATGGCATCTTTATATCTCAAGCAAAGTATGTCGAGAAGATGTTGAAGAAGTTTGGCATGGAAGATTACAAACCTGTAAGTACTCCTGTGGTAACCGGTTGCCATTTGAGTAAAGATGATGACTCACCTGAAGCAGATCAAACTCAGTACAAATCTATGATTGGGGGCCTACTATACCTGATAGCATCAAGGCCTAATATTATGCAAGTTGTGTGTTTGGTTGCAAGGTTTCAATCTGATCCAAAAGAAACACGTGAAGGTAGTCAAGAGAATATTCAGATTTTTGAAGAGCACTCTAGAACATGGATTGTGGTATCTTGAAAAAGGGTGATGACTTTTACATGAGTGCTTATAGTGATATAGATTGGGCTGGTAGTGTTGATGATAGAAGAAGTACCAATAGAGGAACTTTCTTTTGGGAAGACAAGTTGGTCTCATGGATCAGTAAGAAGCAAGATTTAGTGTCCTTATCAACATCAGATGAAGAATATATAGCTACAACAAACTACTACACTTAAGTGTTGTGGATGAAGCAAATATTGAAGAATATCAAGGTAGTAGATGATGAGCCCATTCCTATTCTTTATGACAATATAAGCACCATAAATATTTCAAAGAATCTAGTGATGCATTCTAGAACCAAACACATATTTATTAGGTATTAATTTTTGAGAGAGAATGTTGCAAGCCAAGAGGTCAGATTGGAGTATGTGCCTACAACGGATCAAGTTGCAAACGTCTTCACAAATGTACTTTATAAGGATATATTTGAGTATCTCACATAGAAGTTAGGGATGATTGCCCCTCATAACTAGATGCATATATGGTACATCTATCCCTCAAAAGGTAAATCAAAAGTAGTTTTTTATCAGCATTTTGATAGGTGTAGAGGAGACTCCATTATAGGTGTGGTTTAAAACTAGCAGGGTTCTATCCAAGGGGGTTTGATCAAACCCTCTTCAATTAAAATCCTTTAAATGGAACCTTTCAAGGCATAAATCATTATATTTTCTAAAAATATGTTATTTTAGCAAAAATCAGGATGTCCCTGAAAATGTAGCCCATTATTGTGGTAGCAACTAGAGATTGCTGTGGAGTGTTGTGAGACAGAGAAGTAAAGTGATAAGCATATGCTTTGATGATCAAAGAAGAAGAAAAAGAAGAGATGGATCAGAGAAGTTGTGAAGTAAAGGGTAAGATGATGGAAGTCATGTACTATGTATACTAGTTGTATCAATATCATTTGTACACAATTACACCCTATCTTCTAAAGTTCATTAAAAAAGGTTGTGCTAACATGAAGATTCTTGTTTTGATGAAAAGAGTTGTGATTGTTATTGAATGATTTGTGAATGAAGTCTCTGCTATGGTGAATGCTGTATTGATTGTCTCCAGATGAAAAGCATTGCTTAAATCTTGAAAGAAAGATTCAGGAAGTTTAAGGCACTAGAAGTTGCACTGAAGAAGCTCAGAAGAATCTTTTGCATTCCTCCGCATTTGAAGGTATGGCCTTGTAGTTTGGAAGTTAGACAGAGAGGTGTGAAGAAGGTATGTTCCTGGTTTCAGAGCTTGGCAGTTACTGCAGAAGATTCTAGAGCTTGCAGAGTGAAGACAATGTTCCTATGTTGGTGCAGTCAGAGAGATCAAAGAAATGCTCCGCATTTCTCTGGATTTGAAGTTGTGGTCTTGCAGTTTGAAGGATGATCAGATACATAAGAGAATATTGATATATTCAAGCTTCAAATGATAAGATGTATCGTAGAGTTTCTTTGGAGTCAGCAGAGCAAAGACATATCATGTTGCTGATTAGGGTTGTCCAAAGGAGAAAGCAAATGCCACCTCATTTCACCACATTACATCATATGGCATTGTTGTTTGGAGGATGCATTCAGATGATCTGTATATTTTCTAGTTTCAAGTTTTAGGTGCTAAACTGTACCGCAAGTTGGTTTTTCAATGTTCTATCTCAAGACTAGGTGTTCAGTGTTTGTAAGTGATGCCAGGTTCAGTATTTGTTTGTGCCAGAAAGAAAACATATATTTCAAAAGAAGGAATGTTTGAGAAGGTTTATACATGTCTTATATTTCTTGTGAAGTGATCTACATGGTGCTAATTGGTTTCTCCAGTACCTCTTTAGGTCTGGAGCTATTTTGTGGAAGGATAATGTTTGTTGGGCTGACTTAATGTGTTTTGATGATCCTGTTAGATGTTTAGATGTATGCGTCAACTTGGAAAATTGTGTTAAGGAAAAGTAGGTCCTGGTTATCACTTGGCTAACCAAATTGGATTTCTACATCATTTGGAAGCTGACGTGCTGTGGTCATTGCACGTTTCATGTTTACACATTTCATCTTGGCCGATGTAGGAGAAAGATTTTATAATTTGTAGAAGTTATACATAAAAGATCTTGTTTGGTGTGAATGGGATGAGTGTATGAGAGTGTGTGGGGATGTGTGTCTAGAAGTGTGTTGAAGGTAGTAGTGTTCATTGTGCAAAGGAAGTGAAGATTTGTGACAGTGTAAAGTGTGTTGATGTTGTGGAGGTCTTTGATCAGTGAGATCTATTGAGTGAGATGTTCAGAGGTTGTAGCCTCATTCTGTATGTGTTGTTACATTGTATTTCAAGGAGTGTGTCCTCCCTTGCATTGTAGCCATAAAACTTGTTGTAATCTATTTTATCATTATTTGTGAGGCTAGATTTGGATAGTAGATCCAAGTAGCTTGCTCACCGTGGTTTTTATTTTCTAGGGTTTTCCACATAAAACTGGTGTTATAGTTGTGTACTCATGTGTTGTTCTTTAATCTGCTTAATTTTTTTATCATTTGTTTATGGTAGTAAAAGGTTTTGGTTAATAAATTTGAATTGGATTATGTTTTTGGTATATAATGATTCACTCGCCCCTCTTAGTGTATCAATGTGTTCTAATAGAGAGCTCATTTGACTATAAATATCTTTCAAACCTTATACAACTAGGTTATGTTATGCATTTTTTGCACCACATGTGAATGAAGAGAGATTAGACTATTGGTTGTCACGATATGTACAAAGAAAACAAAAGCTAAAACACAAGATACGATAGATGATGATGGGTTCACATATCCTACAGAAAATTAGTTTTTATTGATGGGACTTGATTACAAAAATATATGATTAGAAAGAATTGCATGCCTACATTTGAGGACTTTGAGAAAGCAAAAAACCATACTCATGTATTTGCACTTAGTTGTAGCAACACATATTAGGTTACTAAATCATCATGCAAAAGGAAAAATAAAAGAACTATGGATAATTAAAAGGCTAATCATGAAGCTATATTAGATACTCTGAAGGTAAGATATTACCCCTTAGGCACCCTTCACTAGCATCTAAACTCCCAGATGGGATAGGTATGACAATCTTCATCTTAGCGAGATTCTTGTTTTTCTATGTTTTGGAATTGTTTTATTAAAATCTTTTTTCTTTAATTATAATGTATGCTTTTGATGATCTAAGTCTATGAATGAGGTTATCTACCATGGCATCCTAGATGATAGGTATAAGTTTTAGTGTGCATTTGTGTTCAAAAATATTTTGATGTTCACATTTTGTGTACTCATTTATATATTAAAGAGAGTTTATTTTTTTATTTTGAGATAAAATAGTAGGTTTAGGAATTATTTTGGTTTTAAACAGTCCTTAACATCACCCTCATATACTATTATGTCCATCTTATTGCCTCTTGATGGGAATTTTTTCTATTCATAATCATTATGATGACCTACCAATCATGTGTCATATTGTCCTTGTAATGAAATTATTTAGCATAACCAAATTGTGCTGGTATAATAGTTTACATACATACCTAATCTATCCTAGATGCTCAATGATAGTGATTTATTGTTCCTAGGCTTACTTTTAAACCTTCTATGGATGTTACATATGACCCTATACATGATATTCCTCAATAATGTGTATCACAACATTGAAGGGTGATTCGATAGTGAACATTTATATGTGATAGTTCAATGTGATAGTTCTTCCAGTATTTAATCCATTTATGAATGCATTGTCTAGTGCTTTAATAGTTGTAACTAACCTTTTAATTGATTGAATTTTGATTATTTCTTTTAATTAGTTAGTCCTTGCAACAATTTGTAAACCTATTTCAAAGTACATATTTGAACAAATCTTTTTTAATGCATCATATGGGATTGTATCATTTAGTTGCGAATTATTAAAGAATGCTTAGTTATGAATATTTCTAGTATTTGGGAGTATATTCCAAGAGTAATTATAGCACCACACTTTTCAAAATACAAATGCATACCCAATTCTCCATATAAGGACTTAAATATGTGTTGGTATTTGAAATCTAAATTTAGATAGTAGTTGCCCATGTGATCAAGGCACAAGTCTTTGGAAGAAAATCATTATATCTCATTCAAACACAACTTAACTTTTACATTCTAGCTTTGTGTAGTTTTAGCATTTTCAATATTTAGATTAAATAGTTCATAACTCACTTGTACCAAAACATTTAAGTGAATCCCTACTTGATTCATCCTTAGAGAAATAGTTATAAGATTTCCATCTTAGTTTCACCTAACACAACTATTACCAAATAAAGGTTATCAAATTTTAAATGATGTAGAGAAAAGTCATGCAATTTTACATCCCTTATGATTGCCATTATACATCCCTTAATAGGTTGTTCTAGAGTTTTCATTAGGTAGAGTGAGGTTATTTAAGTGATTCCTAAAATTAGCACAAAAAGATAAGAATGGTCTCTTTGTGATCTAGTCCCTTGCATTTATGGTTATCCTCTCTACTGTTATAACAATTTTATGACTATTTATTCATTAGTTTGTCCTTATTTCTAGCCTTACTTTTGTCCTCTATGTTGCTATAACTATTATATGACTATCATGATTGTGTAGTGGTCCTAGAAACAACATTTTATGTATTTCATACAAGGTTGGAGTACTTAGATATGCTTATGAGGTTGGAAACAAAATTTGGTGTATTCTACCAAGACCATGACTGTCTTATGAGTATGACAATGTTATTTTTCTTAACAATTTTTTAATATATAAATGTAGGTGTTTTGGAGAATAAAGCTATTGTATTCAAGGGATTGAGATCAATGGTTAAAGCATTGAGCTTTCATTTTGGATACATTCAATATAATTTCTAAGGTGACATCTAAGATAGAATTCTAAACTTAGTGATTCTTAGTCTTCCATCAAACTTATTATAACAAATTTTATGTTAGTTGTAGCTGATGTTGTTTATTTTGCTTAAAAAAAATTTAATTTATAAATGCAGGTGTATTTTACATAAGGTTGGAGTACTTAGATCTTCTTATGAGGTTTGAAACAACATTTTGTGTATACTACCTAGACCATGATTGTGTTATGAGTATGACGAGGTTACAATGGAATTACATCCACCATTGATGAGTTAAAAGTAGGTTAAAGATTATTTTTCTTAACATTTTTTAATATATAAATGTAGGTGTTTTGGAGAATAAAGATATTGTATTCAAGGGATTGAGATTAGTGGTTAAATATTTTATCTTTCATTTTGGATACATTTGATATGATTTGTAAAGTGACGTCTAAGATACAATTCTAAGTAGTGATTCCTAATCTTCCATCAAATTTCTTATAACAAATGTTAAGTTAGTTGTAGTTGATGTTGTTTATTTTTCTTAACAAATTTTAAATATATAAATGCAAGTGTTTTAGACAATAAATCTATTGTATTCAAGGGATTTCATTTACATATAATTCAAAAACATCTATTGAATCTGCATTTTGAAAAAATTTTGAATATTTTTTACATTTAAGATTATGAAAAAACTCTTTAATAGAGATAGTTTTAAAAATGATTATTTCATGTTTGAGCATGTAAAGATGAGAAGATATTATCATATAAATTATTGGGTTGTAAATAATAGAGTAAAAAATTTCCTAATTTAATATAATATGTTGTGAATAATATGTTTTGAATAATTGAGTTGTGAAAAATATGTTAATGATTTGTAAAACATTTTATTATAGAGTTAGAAATTTCCTACTTTAATGAGTTGGCTCCATTTTTTCTTGAGTGTTCCCTGCAACAAAAAATAAAATCTATGCATTAAACACTAATCCATTGATTTAATAATAGACATAAATCACAATTTGTTGTAGGTTTTCTATGGATTGAACACTAATCCGTTGAAGGTTGTCTAACACAAAATATCTTATGGCTCTTAAGGGACTCTCTTGGTCCAATGTAACCTAGAAGGATTAAGAGACTTGGAGAATAAAATGAGGCTTCCACTAGCATTCACTTGCCCACCTTGACATGTTGGAACTATTGGTTAAATCACATGACATACGATAGGAAAAAATGTTATTGGTAGCTTTACACTATTTGATGGAAAAGGGAGACTTAGCTTAAAAGGTTAAACTAGGTCAAACCCTCTTCTATCAACATTGGAACACAAACTAAGCTTGGTTTCTACCTTTGAAGGAGAACTAATCTACACGGGTTTTCTCCCTTTGGGGTATGAAAGAGTGTTAATAAAATCTAACCAATCAAACTAGGGAAAGGTAGGAAACCCTAATTGACCAAGATCAATGCATACATGATTAACAGAAATAGCTCCAAGAATTCTAAAATGATAGTAGAGATCAAGAGATAGTGTAGAATGAGAACCTAGGTTCAAGAGTAGAGATGTACCAGGGCACTAGGTTCTCTAGACCCAAATTAGGGTTTTGTAGAATGCTCTGATCTCGATGCCTTCGCCTATCTACCTTCTTCCTTCTTGTCACATGTTTTCTGATTCCTCCGAATGCGACCTACACACAAACAAGAAGGGAAAGGGTTGTACTATTTTTAGGGGCTTTCCTTAGTCAAACCACATATTGGTGTTTCTACCTCCACTACAACAATGATTAGAGATCCAAGAGTGTGTGTTCCCTAGGAGGGAAAACACAAGATCTATAATAAATGATGAAAGAATGAATGCAAATGATAACGGTTACCACAAGATATGAAACCTTAATGGAGTAGGTGACTCAAGACCATGAACCAACAAGGAGATAGAGAATGAAGACTTGAATTTCCTTCAAGACCTATACACAAGCATCATAGCATCCACACACCAAGAACTATTTCAACCATGAAGAATACTTAATCATAAGAGAGCTTGATTCATCAAAGCACGAGGTAAGTACTTCTAACATCTCTAGGTGTAAAATGAATGATAAGACTCCTTATGATATGCATTCCCACTCACTAACAATGAATAAAACCAAATGGAGCCGAAAAGGGTAAGCCAAAGAGGTGTTCTAAGTTGACACCACCAAATTAAGGTCGAGGCTATCATCTGGGCCCAGGGCGCTAGGCATCTTGGTCCTTTAGCCCCTACAAACTCTGAGGAGTGCTTAATGTTGGTGAACTTAGAACAACCCTAAGTTTGTTTATCAGGTATTATTCACTAGGATTTAGAATTAATTGTTTATTGTTCCACTAGGTGCCAAAATAAGTCCTAACTAACAAGGGTAAACATTTTACTCCATAACATACACTACTTTGAAATGAGCCCAACATCTACATGTATGCACCAAAAAGATATTCCTAGGTGCCTCCTCTAGCATACACCATCCCACCATAACATGTTTGCACTGTTAGTTCAGTCCCATGAGGTGAAGAATAAAAAATATGGCTCTTGGCACCTTTATAATAAATGTCATTAAGGCATTTTACAAGAATCCATATGTTGGCATAGTTAAACAATGTTGATTTGATGAGAACTGAGATAGTTTATTGTAGAGGAACCTAACATCGAATTATATGTCTAAATGGATCATTCCAAGGTGCCACAAAATATGAGAACTACTCCATCAAAGTCTAGCAGGTTTTTTTTCTTTTAGGTCTCTTAAGTGACTTTGCTGGTATAGTGTAGCCCAAAAGGATTAGGAAACTTGGGGAATAAAATAGGGACTCCTCTAGAATACACCCATCCACCCTAATGTATTAGCATAGTCAATTTAGTCCCATGAGGTGAAGAATGCAAAATATGGCTCTTAGCACCTTTACACTAAATACCACTAAGGCATTTTGTAAGAATGCATCCATTGTTGGCATGTCAAAATAGTGTTGAGTTGACAAAAACCAAGAGAGGTTATTATGGAGAGACTTGACATCCAACTATAGGTATAAATAGATCATTCCTAGGTGCCACAAACTTTGAGAACTACTCCATCAAAATTTGGTAGTTTTTTGCTTTTAGATCCTTTAAGAGACTTTGGTAGTATAGTGTAGCCTGAAAGGATTGGAACACCTAGGAAATGAAATGAGGCCTCCTCTAGCATAAACCCACCCAACCCAACATGTTGGCATAGTTGATTTGGTCCCATGAGGTGAAGAATGCAAAATATGGCTCTTCGTACCTTTAAACTAAACACCATTGAGGCATTTTGCAAGAATGCATCTGTTGTTAGCATGGTCAAATGATTTTGAGTTGATGAAAACTTAGAGGGGTTGTTGTTTGTGTATATTAAGCTTACCTAGGTGTGCACATTAATCTATGTTTAGCCTCGAGCTATACTTGGCATGCCTAGATTAGCTTTGTCTAAGTTAAGTGGTTGCTTTTCCTATTCTTGGAGCACCATTATTCTTAGTGAGCTTTTCCTATTATTGGATCGACTATTCTTAGTCGATTATGCCCTATATGTACTACCTCTTGGAAGCTAATTCATTATCTAGTTATTGCTTGCATATCCATTCTTGTTTGTATTGTACACTCTTGTTTGTTTAGCTCTTGCAGAGTGTACAACAACTTGACTTTTGTGGCTCGATGAAGTGCTATCATTCAACGAGTTGATCTTGTTCAATCTCACATGGTATCAGAGCATGTCTTTTTTCGAACAGTGGCTTCGTATATTTGCATAGTTAAATTGAAAATAAGGTTTACATAAAATCAAGGAATTATTTATGTGTGTTCCTGTATATCGTGTGTGGAAGAATTTGTCTATAGGCTGTTTTGGTGAAAAAGAAAGCCCGATTCGAGGTAATTTATTCACATCAGCCATAAACCAAGCATGAAAGGGGACCCTATAGGTCGATCAAAAGGGCAAGAAATGTTAGATCCAGAGAAAGGCTGATTATCTTGTGAGAGGCCTGCTTCAAAGGCTTGAGAAACCTCTATTTCAACAAATATGGCATCGAAAACCCTGCAAGACGTCTCCCTCGAAGCATCTTCATAGGTCATTTAGCCATGAATTGACTGGATAGAGGTGTTTTTTGCAACCAAAGGGAGGTGATTCAAATTTTTTTGTTGATTCTGTGGTGTTTTTAGAGCCAGAGGTCAATTTGAGGGCATCTGCAAGTCACCCAAAAGCGTTGACCTTACAGAGTAGAGGTTGATCTGTCAAAGGAGGAACCTTATTTGTAGGAGGTCAATTTGTTCTTTTCAAAAGTTGAATTCCATTCAAGAAAATATTAAAGGCAAACTCCATCTAGGCGCAACCAAGCATTGGAGATCTTTTTTCTAATCCAAGGCATGCATCTGAAGGGTGATCCATTGCAAAGGAGGTCGACTCACTCAAGGAATCTGATCTGAGGGTCGTTCCATCCTACCATTGACACATATCAATGTCCAACACACATAGGAGACTAGTACAAGGAATGGAAAGGCATTGTCAAACCCCAAAACCTTGGTTATTCCCTATTTTCACCATGTTTTGAGAGGTGTCCAAATAGAGGTAGGGTGTCAAAATTCAATAATTATCTAGGTGCACTAATCTCTCCTTATTTTTTTAAATTTGGCCCAAAGTAATTGTTTACTTTTTTGTGTTAAAAATAGCTGGTCTCTTTTTTGTCAAAGGCATTTATTTTTTGCCTTCGTAGTGCTAAATATAGGAAAAGTGTAATTCTTGGATTGACAACTCAATTTAAGTGCCAAAATTAGAAGGATTGTTATTTTCAAGCTAAGTATTAGGGTTTGATCATGCACTATCTTAAAGTGTCATTTAACCCACTTAGACTTGCATATGCACTCAATTACAAAGTGTTGAACTTAGGGGGATCTTAATTTTTTGAATCAAGGGGGGGTGTATTGGTGTCGTATCTTGAGAACTTCCTAATCTACTCCATAATTTCAAAACTACTTTGAAAACAACATGGATTCACAATAGGCCATCAAGCCACTGACCACGATTAATTATCATGAGTGGAAATCTACAATTCAACTTATGTTAAAGAATAAAGGGTTACATAGGGTAATAATGGGCACTAAAAACTAACCCACTGTTGATAAAAAGAAGGATAAATGGTTTAATCAGTGTGATCAAGCATTTGGTTTTGTGTCTAAATATAGCTTGTGAACTATTGTTTCATGTAGAAGCCTTGAAAACACCCAATGAAGTTTGTCTACCATTTCAAAAACTATTTGGGAAGGTTGATGAGATGAGAGCTCATGAGTTGGAGAATGAGATAATTAGTCTAAGTCTGAGTACATTTGAAACCTTAGAAAACTTCTTCATCAAGTTTAAATTTGTAAGGTTGCAATTTAAAGAGTGTGGAATCGACAAGAAAGATGATCAACTTGTGCTTTCAATTCTCTCCAAGTTAGGACCTGAGTATTCTGTATTTGTATATACTTTCTACTCTAGATGACTTCATTCCAGACTTAACTAGGGAGTAAGATAAATTAATACACATGGGTACCCTGAAGACATCAAAACCTCAAGCTCTCTTTGTTTGAAATGGGGAACATAATGCTTCAAATAACAAAGGGAAGAAGAATAAAAAAGATAAGGAGATCAAGAATGAATAAAAATATGAGCCCAACAAAGAATATTCTTCAAATCAAGGGAAACCTAAGAAAGAGAAAGTCATGTGTGGCTATTGTAAGAAACTTGGGCATAATAAGCACATATGTATGAAGAAACAAATAGACCACCTCACTCATCTTCTTAAGAAGCATAACATAGGGGTCCCTGAATCTATCAAAGAGTCCTTGTCAACCCAAGAAACTTCTTAGACAAAGGAAAAAGGTAAAGAGAAATATAGAGGCAAGGCACTAGTTGTAGTAGGATCATCATTAACTCCATCTTGGATTATTGATTCAGGTGCTTCGCACCATATGGCATCTTCATAGGTTGAGTTTTTGTCCATAGAGCCTTATAACATGTCTAGCATCGCCTTGGGTAATGACACACTAGGAACAATTATAGGGAGAAGGTCTATTGAAGTTGAAGGTGGAACATTCACAAATTTTCTAAGTGTACCTTCACTTTCAACTAATCTCCTATCAGTGTATTAGATTACTCACATAGGGAAGGGCATGTGAGTTGAGTTTACTTCAGATTCTGTTAAGATCAGAGAGTTCCATAGTAATAACTTAATGGCTTTGGGAAGGGCATATCGCCATGCTAGGTTATACAACTTCTCACACTTTACCCCTGATATTTCTCCTTTCGACCATCCACAACAGATTCCTGAGGCAGAGTTTTCTTCTTCTTCCAGTTCTGACAGTGAGGATAGTGGTGGGGTTCCATCTCCATCCATCTTGAGAGTCATTTTGTAGGATGAGGATTCAACATCTTACTCACCCACATTCAACTCTTTTTGCTAGACAATCACTTCATAGTGCAAGTACTAGGGTACATAATCCATTTGGTGGTCGACTTTCATTGTCACATTACAGGGATCATGTTTTCTATGCCTCCACTTTTGAGTTTAGTGTTTCTCCTTTGAGAGTTTCCAATGATTTATTACATCAGGGTCATATTTAAGATTCACTTCATTGGGACACACTTTTGCTAGACATCTGTAGGTTGTTTGTAGAGTCTCACATATCAGATCTTGATAACACCTTGGAGGATCTCATCTTACTATTTGATGATAGTATACAAACACCTGCTACTACTATAGAGTTCAGAGAGGCTTTACCAAGGGCTTCCAATGAATCTTCGAAGGACATCTCATTGGATTTTCTTTGTAGCCACATTGCATTCACTGACATTCCACATCCATACATCAGTTCTTTGGATCTTGCTCTTCATCATTTTTCACATGATTTTGAGAGGTCACTTGTTTCAGTTAGGCTTGGGATTCCTTATTTGTTTGTGACTCATTTCAACATCAGCATAATGACATTTAAGTAGTGTTCTGAGATAGGGTACATCATGAGACTTACCACCTCACCTCACTTCTTTGAGCATTCACCATTGGGGTTGTTTCTTCCTAAGGGGAGAAATGTCATTTACCACAAATGGATCATTTTTAGAATTTATACACGTGCATTCTCTTTTGGCATGGGGGCTACTTCATTGTGGGAGGCTACATAGTCTCTTTCTCTCTCCTATGGGGGGATCTATATGCATCATCATAGTTAGATTGATATGGTTTCAGGCCTCATGCAGAGTTATCATCTTCAAGGAGGCTTTCTAGTCTTCTTCATTTTCTAAATTCTCTCTTTTGGAGGGAATTTTTTTCCCACATGGTTTTCTTCCTTTCTCCACTTTATGAGAGATTGCATTGTACATCGGTACTTGATCAAGCCTAGTTGTTGGGACCCATCTTCATTTAGCCCACCTAGGCTATGCTTAAGGGGGTGTTGGTGTATATTAATTTTAATTAGGTGTGCACATTAGTCTATGTTTAGCCTTGATCTATACTTGTCATGCCTAGATTATCTTTGTCTAAGTTAAGTAGTTATTTTTCCTATACTTGGAGAACAACTATTCTTAGTGAGTTTTTCCTATTATTGGCTCAACTATTCTTAGTCGATTATGCCCTATATGTACTACCTCTTGGAAGCTAATTCATTATCTAGTTATTGCTTGCATATCCATTCTTGTTTGTATTGCATACTCTTGTTTGTTTCACTCTTGAAGAGCATATGATAGCTTGAGTTTTGCGGCTCAACCAAGTGCTATCATTCATCCAGTTGATCTTGTTCAATCTTACATTGTGGAGGGGCTTGACATCCAATTGTAGGTCCAAATAGATCATTCATAGGTGCTACGGATTCTAAGAAATACTCCATCAAAGTTTGGTAATTTCTTACTCTTAGGTCTCTTAAGAGATCTTACTAGATCCATGTAGCTCGAAAGGATTGGGACAAATGGGGAATAAAACAAAGCCTCCTCTAGCATACACCAACCAACCCTGATGTGTTGGCACTGTTAGTTCTATCCCATGAGGTGAAGAATGCAAAATATGGCTATTGGCAACATTATGATAAATGTAAATGAAGCATTTGGAAGAATGCATCTGTTGTTGGCATGGTCAAATGGTGTTCAGTTGATGAAAACTGAGAAACGTTATTATGGAGGGACCTAAAATTCAACTATACATGTCCAAACCAGTTATTCTCTCTCTCTCTCTCTCATCCTCTCTTCCTCATTCTACTCTTAGCATAACCCATAAAGAAGTTTAAATGAGGGTATTCTATACTTATGGAAGGTGAAATGAGGATAATAAAATCATGTTAAACATATAGAAGGTGAAATGAAGGTAAGAAAATAATATCAAACATATAGAAGGTGAAATGAGTCCATATAATGTCAAATATATCATCTCCCTCTCTATCTCTCCCTAACTAAACATATAATGTCAAACATATATCTAAGGTGAGATGAAGGTAAGAAAATGATGTCAAACATATAGAAGATGAAATGAGGATATGCTATATGTATAGAAGGTGAAATGAGAATAAGCAAATCATGTTAAACATGTAGAAGGTGAAATGAGGATAAGGAAATTATGTTAAACATGTAGGATGTGAAATGAGGATATTCAAAGCATGGAAACCATATAGAAGGTGAAATGAGGATGTGAAAATCATGAAAAACATGTCTATCTCCCTATGTCTCTCACTCTTCCTTTCTCCCTAATTATGCTCTTTCCATAACCCATATAGAAGGGGAAATGAGCATATTCTAGACCTATAGAAGGTGAAATGAGGATATAATGTCAAAGATATCATCTCCCTCTCTGTCTCTCTCTAAGTCTCTCCCTAACTTACATATAATGTCAAAAATATATCTAAGTTGAGATGAAGGTAGGCAAATGATGTCAAACATATAGAAAGTGAAATGAGGATATGTTATACGTATAGAAGGTGAAATAAGGATAAGAAAATCCTGCCAGACATGTAGAAGATGAAATGAGGATATACAAAGCATGGAAACCATATAGAAGGTGAAATGAGGATATACAAATCATGCCAACTATGTCTCTCTCTCTTCCTCTCTCATTGAGTCTCTCCCTGAGTCTATAATTGTCAAACTAGAATTGGGTGTTGGCATGTACAAATTACATGGAGTATATGATATTGAAACATACTTCCATTTAAGATACACCTATTTGCATTTTCAAATGTAACGTTAGGTGATTTTGGGTCATGGATAATATTTTTTTACATAAACTAGATAACGAAATGGGTAAACATACAAACATGTCTTTGCTCATTAATACAAAAATAAGTATCTTTGATTTAATGAAAAATGTCTTAAGTTTTGTCATTTTTAACATGTATCAAATTATTTATGATTATCATATCAAATCTAGTAGTTTCTATATTAAATATAGTACTTTCAATATCATGATTATTATGAGATGTATACAAAAAGAAGAGTAAAACAAATATGTTAACACTAAGCATCCATATAATAATTTAGCAGAAATAAATATTGAACAAGTATGTAATAATTTAGCATAAATTAATATGAAATTTTAAATATAGATTTCATATGGTTTCCATTATACTTCTTTTTTATTAATTCTTACTAATTAGGGTATTCATAGAGAAATATATAGTAACTCATAACATCTACTTATGTACAAATATTTGGTTTTATGTTAGTAATAAGATAGTCACCACTATCAAAACAATGGGAAGGTCTTCTTAATGTTGTTTAGACAATGCATTATCATTTTATGGACAAATGGTCACATGTCATTATAGGACAATCCTATATCTAACTACAACTACCATCATGGAAATTAAGATCAAGTTATGTATTGAGGTAGGAAGCAATATATGATTTTTCTACAAGGAAAAATAATCATATTACAAGGAATCAATCTATAACTATTCTAAAGTGATTATACATGAAACTTTTAAATTTAAAAGTATGAATACATGCACACAAGGAATAAATTATATTGTATATCAAGGTGTATATATAAAATGTAAGATAATGATACACATATACAAAAATTTTCCATATATATGCCAAATCAAAACATTTTTTTCCAAAATGTGGCATATGCCACCTCAAAATATATATATACAGTCTACATGCCAAATAGCTACATAAAATCCTAAAGGTCCACTTGACCCTATGTCTCTGGTGAATCCTCAACTTGTGGTGGACCCTCAAAAAGTTACCTCTTGGTGCTACAATGCTCAGTAGTTGATGGATGCAATGTTGATTGCAATAACAAGTCAAACCACAAATTTGATTAATTAGTTCAATGGTAAATATAAATAAGTTAGAATAGTAAATAGAAACTTATCTAATACAATTTAGAACTTTTATATTAACATCTAAATTAGTATAATCAACTATAAATTCTCTAAAATATCAATTATTTATTAAAATTCAATTTAATTGTCTCTACTCTTTCTTGTCATTCTAAGAGTCATTCTATAAAGGATTGTCTCTTAGGGTGATCAAGTGTCCTACTAAAGCGTGATGGTAGAGGTGCCACATAACTCACTTTTACAATAAACTATAATAGTAAAATAACATTGATATAAATTAATATATAATTACTAACAAAAAAGGAAATTCATACATTATAAAAAGTTAGATGTGTAAATAAATAATCTAGAATAGACTCGACAAAAACTCATCTACTACAAAACAAGGAAATACCACCAATGAGGCCTCTTGCATTGATTGAGGACTCATCATGGATGAACCAAGGAAGATTTCCTATATGAAAAATGACAAGAATGTAAGACTATATATATACATATAATCATACACATCTAAATTACTATAATCTACTATAAGTATAATTTAATTCAATTACCTCAACTCTTTGTTGTCACTCTAAGAGTATTTCAGTGAACATGATAGTCCCTTAAGATGATCGGGAGTTCTACTAAAGCATATTGGCAAAGGTGCCAAATCATTCACATTTTGAATAGACCGTAAAATTAAAATAACATCAAGATACAAATTATTATATCTCATTAAAAATGAAATGCATATAATAAAAAATTGTTAGATGTGTAGAAAAAATTATACCATCAAGTATAGGCCAAATTGTATGGTAGAAAGACTATCATAATGAACCTCTATAAGCTCCTCCTCTTTCATCAACTGTTATCCCACTTAGATACATTAGTACTAATCCTTGTTTATATTAAATTCAAATGGAATACACCATTAAATAACTTTAAATTTTACCTAAAAGAAATATTGGCCTTACTCCTTTTCTTCTCTAGCCCTTGATGCATCTACCCATGTTCTAGTCCCTGATACCTTAGATTGAATTCTAGACCCTGCTACCTTGACTTGTGAAGGTGACATATGAGGGATATTGTACTTTGATGTGTTGATGGGTAGCTCACTAGTATCTCCAAGAGAACCTATGCACAACTAATTGCACATAATGAAATGATGAGGCACACAAACGTGTGTTGACAAGGAGGGTCTAGTAATCTCAACTAATCCACTATGATCACCAATATCACGTAAGTGTGCTAGCTAAGAAGTCTATGTAATCAAATAATCAGTTAAAAAGTGTATGGAAGAGAGGTTTTGATGTGTTTCATTTGCAACAATGATTGGTTACTAAATTGGAGGTGGGGAAGGGGACCTAGGAGGAGGAAAAATAAATGGACCTTGCACTTGTCACACTGCCCCAGGCTATCTTGAGGCATTCCTTTACCTACTCCCTGGAAATCTCTAAAATCAAAATAGTTCACAGGGTGACCTAATATAAACTCTACATGTAGCTTATGGAGGAAATGTAAAGGTACATAAAGATTGTTGTTGGGTGCTTTATCAAAAACCATCCACCAATGATCCCAAAAATTATTAGTGATAATCGGGTGTGTGCACCATTTGATTGAAAAATTAGGCTTAAGTACATCAACATGCAATCTAGTTTTAAGGTTGACTATAATGTCCCTTATCTAATTTGCCCTAGAAAATTTGAATGTCACAAGTTAGGGTTAGGGTTTTAGAATTACCATTTATGTTATCTTCAAAATTACATAATTTCTTGTAGTTAAATTCTACAAACATAAGATAGGAAAGACATATACAAAATATAGATATACAAATATACATCTTTAACCATTAGGGTTAGATAAGATTTTCCTTGCATTCAAATTCATAAACAATATCAATATAGAGAGATCATATATTCACTACTATGCAACTAACTTAGTTTGTCACTAAACTCAGTCATAGAAGTGGATGGTGCTGGGAGGCATGGTAGGGTGTAGACTATCAACAATGCCTCCATATAGTCCCCTTAGGGAGGCATTGCAGGGTGTTAATCAGTTCTCCCTCCAAACAGTCCCTCAAGGAGGCTTGGCAGGGTATATATTGTCAACAATTCCTCCATACAATCCCCTTAGGGAGGCATGGCAGGGTGTTAATTAGTTCTCCCTCCAAATATTCCCTCAGGGAGGCATGGTAGGGTTCCCTCCACATAGTCCCCTCACCATTCTTCTTTGACTGGTGAATCTCAAGTTATATATAAATAATAGTGATATGCAATAAGTAAGACAATCAGCAATAAATAATGATCTAACCTGCTAGTTATATCCAATAATGTTTCTCATTGAATTCCTAGTTCAGTTTAGACTTAGCAATGTATCCTTTTGTTGTCCTTAATAGTCCATATGACTAAGTAAATAGATATACTTCTGCAGATCGAATGTCTACTATAAAATTCAATGATCCAATGATTGGTATTACTTGATGATTGATTGATATCATTTTATATGAGAACTACTATACTATATCATATCTATTGTTCTCCTCCCTCTCTTCTACATTGCAATATGAATTTATATCCTCTTGTTTTCATTAAGAGAGACATCTTTTCATAATAGATGCATCCTTCCCAATGGAGGTACATCCCTTTGATCCTCAATAATCGCTGCCCTTGCTGAATTATTATGTTCCTTTGTTTAATAGTCTTATACCTTAAAATGAATCATTGTCTCTTGTTCATAAACTCCTTGTTAGCAACAGATCGCACCCTTTTAAGAATGATCACACAACCTTGAGACATTGATCATTGCCTTTAATAATTTGTATCATCTTGTCTCATATCTCATAACAATTCTCATCTTATCTAATAACATATATTAGTCACTCCATTTCACATTTAATTGTTGTCTTAAAGGAAATCACTCTTCCTCTTAAACAATTCACACTTCTTCACAAGGCCATGTATATCCCTTGCATCACATGGCATATCATTAACAAATCATTTATCTTATTCCCAAAGCCTCTGGTCTTATTCAAACTCACTAATACTTTATATATGCTAACCACACATTATCTTCCAAATCATATCCTTTTAATTAATATGTTGCACTTAGAACTAATCTTAGTTGTTGTCTTTAACCATTTGCTGATGAAGGGATTCGGCCATAGATATAGGCATTGTCTTTAATATAAATCTTGTCAATATTTCTTTGTCTAATCAGGCCTTCTTTAATCATTTCAAACATGAGTCTTTTTTATTAGAACCCTTCATATCACTTGATCACTTGCTTTAGGAATGGTATTTGTTTCTTATCATATCTAAGTCATCTAGCATTGTAAAAATATGGAACATTTCATGGGACATGACATTGAAAAAATGTTGCACTAACATGGATTTGGTAATTTCTAAATATTTCACTTGGTCATATGATAAGCTAGTAGAATATTCTACCCTCTTAGCTTCTCACTATTTTTGAAATGACTCATGTTGGTTTGTGAGGGTTCAAGCATGACTGATAATGTTCTCTAAGGTGGATGTCATTAAAGTCAATCGAGGGTGGCGACGATAAACTTCTATAATCTTTCTTATTTCATTAATATTTTTTCAATTTGTTCTTGAATTGTTAGAGGGTTTGGTGGGGGAGGGTTTAGGTTTCAAACTTGCACATCCATATTACCTATTTCAAATCTAAGACATTCAAATTTAGAATTCAAAACAACTTCTTGTTAAACTATATATTTAAACATTTAGACAACAACAAAAATTACTAAATTACATACAAAATTAAGTTCAAAACTAATGCTTAGATTCAAAAAATGAAAACCCTAAATCATATAAATAAATTTGATTTAATTTTGAAAAAACTCAAAAAGAAAAAGTAAAAAATTACGTATAGATATTTCTTGATTCTAGGAGAAATTTTTGCTTCCAAATATATGATATCCGTTCCACCCTATTTGATATTCGCTCCGCTCTGCCTTTTCCCAAACAAGCTCTGTGTTTTGTAAACTTGTGGGTCGCAAAATATAACACTTTTCAATATAGTTAAGGAGTGCAAAATGGATATCTGTTAGTAACAGATATCCATTATTAAAATATATCTATTTTAGTTTGGTATTACCAAACCAAAATTAACTTTTTATCTGACCTATGCGAAAGGTCAAATATTCGTTTCAAGATTTTCGCTAAGTAAAAAACCATTTTTCCCTATTGCCACTATTTGACCCATGATGATCTTGCACTCACCCTTATGGAAAATGAAATACTAACATAGAAAATCAAATGTAATAATTTTTACACATGGGCTAAAACAACATAAAATTAGGAAGCCACATTAGTTGGGGTGCACATATGTCTATTACATTAAGAGAAAAGTTGTGAAATCTAGTCATGCCTTTGAGATAACCTTGAATGACCACAAGTCCTTCCATCAACGCCACCAACCTCAACTTAATACCATGTTTTCTACATCTTTTTAACACATTATGAACCAATATATGAGTCAATTAAAAGAGGCATAAGTTTGAAACACATCTTCCAAACCATGAACTAAATTTGTGCAGGATGAAAAACACAATGTGTATTTCAACCTATAAGTTTGTATAGAAAATGAAATCTTAATGTAGAAAATCAAATGTAATAATTTCTACACAACCCTAACATAATATAAAATTAGGAAGTGTAACATCCACATTCTAAAACATATTTAAAACCACAATTTTCACCAAAAAGTAAATGTACAGGGTAAAAATGAGATAGAGAAAATTTTTCTTTTAATCAACATATAGTCGAGTAACTACAATTACAAGATATCTCGTTACATTTTCAATAAACCATATTGTCTTTCCCGAGTACAATGTTTACAAAAATAAATCTATTATAAATACCTAAAACAAATAATATTTTAATTGGTCTCAATAAACACAAGTCTCAGAGATATACTGCATCCAGAAATCTGACATCTTTATCGCAAGCCTCAGCATGTCTTCTGCTAGAGAGAGAGAGTATCTTTCCAATGATTTACCTCCAACCATAGATCGTCGGTCTCCCGCACTCCTTCCTAACCGGAAGTGGCCCTACCCTTCACGAGACGTATAGACCAAGGAGACCAGTGGTAATTTGCCTTTCCGAGTACATAGTGTTGTATCTTACACAACTCTATCTATCATACAACCCTAGATACCCTCTAGCTAAGTATGATTCCCAATAGGATGTGCAATCTAGATACAGTGAACTGACAAATGCATGCAGAGACATATGCATTACTCTGGCCATAGTTTTGAATATAAATTGACGTCCACAATGAACGTTGTCGTAATGTTCACCCACCCCAACTCGACTTGGATACTATCATATTCCTACAGTTCGACTTGGTCAACTACGTTTAACTTATGTAGTCATGGCATTTTCATTAATTTAGTCTTCCCGACTCATACATGTTTTCTTTCATTGTCTATAATCCATAGACCCATTCAATTTTCTTTCTCTACAAGGACTCTCATTGCATCCTTGCAATACCCGAGGTTCACGACTTATTGTCTCATAAAAGATATAGATGATCTAATTACGACTAAGATGATAACCCTACCTTGGTTAAGCAATATAGTCTAGGAATCTAAATCACTTCTTGCAAGTAAGAATAATTATGCATAGTCAGGGCACTTGACCCTTCAATCACGATCTACATAATGATCTCAATACCTTAATATAAAAATTACCATATCCAGGTTAGTTAAGGTTTAACTAAAGAGTTTCATTTAACTTGAAACTAGTCTTCTTGACTTAGATAGATTCTCCAGACACCATTGTTGTTCCAAAAATCATAAGAAATAACTTTCTATACTTGCGTATCTCCTTGCATCCTTGCATCATCTGAGACCCATAACTTATCGACACTTAATACTTAAGTCGAATTGAAAACAATCAAATAGGTTTGTACACCAAAGAATTAATGAACAACTTTAGGGTTCTCACCCCTTTATCATTGACTCATAAGGTAGTCATGAAGGTAAATTACATAATATTACCCTACTATGTCAACCTAGGGTTTGTCTTTTCTTTTCCGTGATAATGGAATATCAAACAATCAATTCTAGAAAGAATAGTGTTTAAGTAAGTGATTTTCCTTTAGTCTTCTTTTTGACTTAAAAGTTGTTTCAAATTTCCAAACAAGTCTCCTTTAAATTATAAGAGAATACCTCAATAACAATAATGCCAAACGATTCAACTCTGAGTCTAAGCTTCTCCCAAGTTTAGTTTGATTCCAACTGGATTGATAGTCTAATCCCATTTTCTATCTGTTTGAATTCATGTTAAAGTTCTCCTTTTGCATACTGAACTATATAGAGTCAACAATAGACGAGTGTTTTCATCTAAGTTGATGTAGGGTAATCCACTCACTTTGGACATTCCTAAAGCAAAGTATTCTCTTAATGATATTAACAACCTTTTAAAACTAAAGTTTTCTAAGAGCATAAGAATATTTACTATTTGAGACATCTTAAGCCTTGCAAGTTCTTCTCTGACAAGAAGAATAAACATTCATAGTTAGAGTACTTGCCCCTACATTGTCGATCTATTTAGTGATCTCAAAGGTTTAGATTATACAATTACCCTATTGGGTCAAGTTTAGGTTTTGTCCTCCCTATTCCACCTTAATGGAATAACAAACCTATAAATACATAGAGTAATAATTTAATAAGAAATAGGGTCAACCTCCTTGTCGATAATGTCATTCTAAGTTTCTCAACCCTTGGCTAGATAGAAGATTGTTTTCCATTGTTCTTACCATTAAGAGGATGTTCAATCTTTTACAACTAGGTTAATCTTCCCTTACAAAGAGATCTTAATTGTATCTTGATTATATCTAGCCTTATGGTTCCATATAAGTCTAAAATATTGACTAAGATTGATTTGTTATCAAAAAAATGTACAAAGACTGGTTTAAGTTATTGTCAACCTAGGTTTATTGTCTAAGTTGTTTTCCACATACAAAAATATATCTAATGTAGTCATAACACGCTATTATAAACAGATGTCTTTTTCACAACTGTAACCTATTGTTTCGTTAGTTGTTCTACAATACTCATAGCATGATTTTACTAATCAACATGATGACTCTATCATAGAGCGAATGTAATAGTCTCAAGCTTATTAGTTCATATGAAATCATTAACCAAAGCATCCTAATACTGGCGTAAATTTGAATTGATTACATTGTTCAAAAAGAGGTCTTCAATATGATAACGAGAATGGAGACGTTTTCAATTCTATTTGAATAGAGTCTTTGGAATGTATACACAAACAAAAATATAATATGTTTGTAATGATTAGCAGAAGTTCTCTCGAATTAAACATTCCTACCTATATCACTGTCTATATTTATCCCATGATTTTGAAATGATACCAGTCTAACCATCATTCGAAATAACAAGAAACAATGACTCCTATTGGTCAAAATGACTCTAAACATAGTTAACTTCATTAATCAAAGTTACTAGCACATGCTAGACCTCAAAACTTCATCTATTTCGTCATCCATGGACATCGACCTTACAAGATAAGAGCAGTGATTCTGAGTTTGAAAGAAGACTACTATGTAAAAACTAGTATAGCAAAATCTATGCAAAAACTTTATGTAAGGAAAAGAACCTATTTATACGAGCTTCTAAAGATCCAAAGGAAGATTATGCATGTTCGCCATGATCTCAAGCTTACATTGATGCTCATTATCCCTTCCTTCTACATTATGCTCTATCCTCTACTCGTTTGCCCACTAGCTCCCCTCTATTTCTGTTGTGCACAGCGTAACCGCTCCAAGCTCTCCCTCTGCGGTTTCTTAACATCCACTACCTAATCTTCTACCTCCCGCGTCCCCTATCATCCAGTAAAATGGTATCCATCCCACATTTACACTTGAACATCCAAGGAATCCTCCTACACGACCCCCCCCCCACCGCGAAGAAGATCTCTCCCTTCTCTCGAAGACCACCCCAAAACTCACTCCCCAAAACCCGCTCTACCACCTTCGGCAATCATTACCTTTGCATTCATCAGAACAAGTCGAGTGTTTGAACCCACACGGGCATATATATCCAACCCTGACAGAATTTTATGATCCTGTATGAACACCTCAAAAAAAACCCTCATCCTAGGAGGTCCATTGGTAAATACTATCTCTACATCTTATTGGCAGCGTACCGCCTTCCCACGGTGAAGCTCTGTCACCACCCCACAACTGTCCACCATGCCTCATAAGATGGTCGATCTTATGGCATGTATGGTTGGCTTTTAACCATCCGCCAACACTCTCCCCATAATGGAGCTTTTTAAGGCGATACGGCAGTTGGAAAAAGTAACAACCCTTCCACTACACATAAGAAAAAGGTTTCAATACCACGTAATTCACTAATACACCGAAAGTGGAGTTCAACTCGTGCGGGTGGCAGTCTATAGTTGAGTAAGATGTTCCTCCACTCAAAGCCGATCATAAGGAATAAAGATTTGCCATCTTAGTAATAAAAGTTTGGTCGATGACTATATGGTGATCTAAAACTAGAAAACAAAAAGAATCGTTCAAAAGAAAAGACAACATAAAAATAACTATTATGTGTCCCTCTACAACTCTGGATCGATATTGACGACCAACTAGAATACGGTTTTGCCTCCACTCAGTTTGCGGTTGTCCCCCACAATGGAGTTCCGAACTTGGCGAGGTGGCGGCTTCTAGAAATAACATTACTCTCCACTACTCAAAAATGAAGGCTTCTAAACCTCAAATGACACAACAGAATAACGCAACCATTTTTATGGCTATGACGTTGTTAACTTAACAAGCGACTATGTCGACTCATCATCGAGTTGACTAGATGATAATCAAGGTATTGACTACCCATCGAATTAGATTCAAAAGTAACTGGCAAGACAAGACATACCTCATACGACTCATTGGTCACATTATTGTTTAACACTAGACTCGTTTGGAAAATTGACCACTCGTAATCCAAGGTCTATCTGTCTCTTCTCAAAAGATACTCTCTCTCTCTTCTCTAAGAGTCGATAACCTGTAATCCTGTTTTAACTTGTCATCAAACAATATGTAATCAGTGCATCATTATTCAATAAATTCAACTAGTAAATCGAATCTCATCATATAGATATTAAATTGACAATAACATAATCATTTCCATGATTTCATAAATGATATTCAATATAATTCCATGTCATATCCTGTCGTAAGTCTATAACATCACAACAAATTTACTTATGCCCAAGTAAAAAGTAAAAGTAAAGCAAGTTAGAAAATAGGGATGTAACATATCCTTCCCCTAAAGATTCATCGTCCTCGATGATATAAAGCATCAAAACGCAACTTAAAAGCATATTCATTGTTTAATTGCTATCAGCATAAAGTAAATGAGGAAATTTCTACTAGAATTTATGGTAATTTCTCCCCATGCAAAACTATTCTATGCATACTAGTCCCACTGGACCTTACACTTCATAACCTCTATGTTACACAAGCATTGCTTATGTTCTTCAAGTATTTCAGAAGCTTGATCATAACCTTTCTTAGGTTCTTGTACTTTAAAAAAAAAATCATCCATAGATTATAACATTCATAAATTACATAAATCTATTTCTCATATATAATTCTCAGAAAGCATGATGCCTCCTGGCAATAATTGATAATATGTTGAATCTAGATATCCATAAAATTTCTAACCTTAAAGTTTAGATGGGTCCTTTATACTTAGGAATGGGTTTAGAGTACATTCTATTCTTTAGGAAACATTTTTAGGGGTTTAACCCTTAAAAGAAATTTCCTTCTCTAACTGAGAATTGTCTTGGTCTACGCTTAATCATTAACGTAATTTTTCTATTCATTATCGATTTCCATCGATCTTTCTTGATCAACTAAATCTTTTCATCCATTTCGGATAACATTTCTGGACTAATGCTAATCCTACCTTCTAGCTTACCTAGCTTATAGGAGTTCGGCATCTTTCTGTCCAATGTTTCAATTCAAGCCATCTTAATAGCAAAAGTTAAATATTGTCAAGATTTCATGTAATAAGTAGTCTCCCTACTTGCATTGCTAATCCATGCAGCATGATTTGGAACTATCTTCTAAAACATGGTTAACTTCCTTAGTTTAACCATCTGTTCACAGGATAATAAACGTATACTCTTTAAAATTTCAGTCCTTAACATAGAGGACAAGTTTGTCATAACCTTGACATTACATGCGTATTTCTATCTGAGATAACCTTCTCAGGAAACCAAGCAGTCTAAAACACATCTTGCACAAAATGCATGCTAACACTGATGCTCCATCAGTTCAATCCCCTAGTAAATAATGTGTTACCTTCGAGACTTTATCATCTCAAGGTGGCATTGTGTCTTTTCCCCGACATAGAAAGACTTCATACAATACCCTTGCCAACAATTTGCCATTTCCATTCTGGCATGTCATACGGGTACATCAATCCTACATGAATGGATGTTCTACTCTTTCCCTCTGGCCTTCTAGACAATATGCTACTAATCTCGCAGCATCATTCTGTATTCCTTTCAAGAATTAAAGAGGTTTCATATCTGTTAGTAGTTGGTCACCCCTAGATTTCATGGTATGGTGGATTATGACTTCTCTCCACACCAGTTTTCTTATTTCAGAAGAATTAGAAACACATATTCTTTCTTTGAAACTCAATAGTCTGTGAGACTCAATATGAAAACCTTCATACCTTGAATCTTTTAGTATTTTACCTCAAGAATTTGCTTAATTTACTTATCATGTAAAGGTACACCCCTTCAACCATTTCCTGAGGCATCAGTTTTTCCCTCATACTATCCTTCGGAACAGGAATTTCATATCATTAGTGCTATTGTAATTTCTCTTAACCATGAAAGAATCATTTGCACATAAGGATAACGTTCTCCTTCATGCTTAAAATAAATAAGCACATCTTCTAGAAGACTAGAAAGCATACGTCTAAACAATCTCTAGACACACTGCTCATGAGATTCATGAATACGATAAGGCATTTGTATGTTCAAAAGACAACACTCCTAACTCATAGTGCCCATTCTTGTCCAAAAGTTGTTTCAAGGATACCCTCATCCTTTAGTCTTGATTGATGACATACTGATTGCTAATTAATCACTTCCATTCTACACATCTATTCGAGGAGATCATCAATACGTGGTGAAAGATATTTGCTCCTTATCATCGTTTTAATGAGCAAATGATATGAACTACACATTGTAGAGTTATGTTCTCCTTGACAAAAACAATTCCTAGTGCACTCCACGGTAACATACTAGATCTAATCAAACCTTTTAGCCAATAATTCTTATAAGGGGCTTTTGATTCCATTGGTCCTATAGTTGTCATAAGATATGGTACTTTTCTAGGTAACTCATCCCAGAATTCTAAGAGGAATAGGATTTTCCATGGATTTAAACACTGTTCCATCAACTTTGGCGGTATGAATTTCTTTTCCAAAACATACTAGGTATCTCCTTAGTTTTAAACATGGTTAGGATTGCTCCAATTTTATCAAGAGACTAACTAGTGTTTTATTCTCTTTTAGACTTTCACCCTGGTTTGGTTCTAGAATAAACATGCTCTCATTTTCCTCATGCCAGATAATTAAGTTATCTATCAGTTTTTCTAGATCTAAAGCGTCTCAAAACATCAAACATATATATCTCATAATAATCCAAAGATTGGTATAAAACATTGTCATCTTTATTATAAAGTGTTTAGGAGTAACCACATCCTTATTTATATAGTTGATACGACAAGACTACATGTCACTGTCGGTTTGCAATCTTCCAGTTTAACAAACATAGAGGGTGGATGTACACACAAGTACTCCAACACCTTTTTCCTAAAACAAAATCATTACATCAACGTTCAAGTGACAAATTGTAACTGGCTACAGTTTACTAGGTTTTACTACACCAGTAGAAATAGTAGGATTCTTGGCTAGTTTATAACGTTATTTTCTTTCTAGCTGAATACGCTTAAGCGCATCAGCAAAAGTCTCTGAATCCTCTAGCCAAGCACCTTCAGAGTAAGCAACATGCTCTTTAAGTTCAACCTTCTCGATAGGTTTCTTCTTAACCACTAATCTAGGCAAATGCTGGGGAACAGACTTCCTAGCTGTTTCCTTTGTTCTTCTCCACGTCATTCTGGCACAAGAAAATTTGAACATTAGCTAACCACATAATGTTGACTATAGGTTAGCACAGTGGACTCATAAGCCCTAGTGTCGAACCCGATAGCTCTGATACCATATGTAACATCCACATTCTAAAACATAGTTAAAACCACAATTTTCACCAAAAAGTAAATGTACAGGGTAAAAATGAGATAGAGAAAATTTTTCTTTTAATCAACATATAGTCGAGTAACTACAATTACAAGATATCTCATTACATTTTCAATAAACCATATTGTCTTTCCCAAGTACAATGTTTACAAAAATAAATCTATTATAAATAACTGAAACAAATAATATTTTAATTGGTCTCAATAAACACAAGTCTCAGAGATATACTGCATCTAGAAATCTGACATCTTTATCGCAAGCCTCGGCATGTCTTCTGCTAGAGAGAGAGAGTATCTTTCCAGTGATTTACCTCCAACCACAGACCATTGGTCTCCCGCACTCCTTCCTAACTGGAAGTGGCCCTACCCTTCACGAGAAGTATAGACCAAGGAGACCAGTGGTAATTTGCCTTTCCGAGTACATAGTGTTGTATCTTACACAACTCTATCTATCATACAACCCTAGATACCCTCTAGCTAAGTATGATTCCCGATAGGATGTGCAATCCAGATACAGTGAACTGACAAATGCATGCAGAGACATATGCATTACTATGGACAGAGTTTTGAATATAAATTGACGTTCACAATGAATGTTGTCGTAATGTTCACCCACCCCAACTCGACTTGGATACTATCATATTCCTATAGTTCGACTTGGTCAACTATGTTTAACTTATGTACTCATGGTGTTTTCATTAATTTAGTCTTCCCGACTCATACATGTTTTCTTTCATTGTCTATAATCCATAGACCCATTCAATTTTCTTTCTCTACAAGGATTCTCATTGCATCCTTGCAATACCCGAGGTTCACGACTTATTGTCTCATAAAAGATATAGATGATCTAATTACGACTAAGATGATAACCCTACCTTGGTTAAGCAATATAGTCTAGGAATCTAAATCACTTCTTGCAAGTAAGAATAATTATGCATAGTCAGGGCACTTGACCCTTCAATCACGATCTACATAATGATCTCAATACCTTAATATAATAATTACCATATCCAGGTTAGTTAAGGTTTAACTAAAGAGTTTCATTTAACTCGAAACTAGTCTTCTTGACTTAGATAGATTCTCCAGACACCATTGTTGTTCCAAAAATCATAAGAAATAACTTTCTATACTTGCGTATCTCCTTGCATCCTTGCATCATCTGAGACCCATAACTTATCGACACTTAATACTTAAGTCGAATTGAAAACAATCAAATAGGTTTGTACACCAAAGAATTAATGAACAACTTTAGGGTTCTCACCCCTTTATCATTGACTCATAAGGTAGTCATGAAGATAAATTAAATAATATTACCCTACTAGGTCAACCTAGGGTTTGTCTTTTCTTTTCCATGATAATGCAATATCAAACAATCAATTCTAGAAAGAATAGTGTTTAAGTAAGTGATTTTCCTTTAGTCTTCTTTTTGACTTAAAAGTTGTTTCAAATTTCCAAACAAGTCTCCTTTAAATTATAAGAGAATACCTCAATAACAATAATGCCAAACGATTCAACTCTGAGTTTAAGCTTCTCCCAAGTTTAGTTTGATTCCAACTGGATTGATAGTCTAATCCCATTTTCTATCTGTTTGAATTCATGTTAAAGTTCTCCTTTTGCATACTGAACTATATAGAGTCAACAATAGACGAGTGTTTTCATCTAAGTTGATGTAGGGTAATCCACTCACTTTGGACATTCCTAAAGCAAAGTATTCTCTTAATGATATTAACAACCTTTTAAAACTAAAGTTTTCTAAGAGCATAAGAATATTTACTATTTGAGACATCTTAAGCCTTGCAAGTTCTTCTCTGACAAGAAGAATAAACATTCATAGTTAGAGTACTTGCCCCTACATTGTCGATCTATTTAGTGATCTCAAAGGTTTAGATTATACAATTACCCTATTGGGTCAAGTTTAGGTTTTGTTCTCCCTATTCCACCTTAATGGAATAACAAACCTATAAATACATAGAGTAATAATTTAATAAGAAACAGGGTCAACCTCCTTGTCGATAATGTCATTCTAAGTTTCTCAACCCTTGGCTAGATAGAAGATTGTTTTCCATTGTTCTTACCACTAAGAGGATGTTCAATCTTTTACAACTAGGTTAATCTTCCCTTACAAAGAGATCTTAATTGTATCTTGATTATATCTAACCTTATGGTTCCATATAAGTCTAAAATATTGACTAAGATTGATTTGTTATCAAAAAAATGTACAAAGACTAGTTTAAGTTATTGTCAACCTAGGTTTATTGTCTAAGTTGTTTTCCACATACAAAAATATATCTAATGTAGCCATAACACGCTATTATAAACAGGTGTCTTTTTCACAACTATAACCTATTGTTTCGTTAGTTGTTCTACAATACTCATAGCATGATTTTACTAATCAACATGATGACTCTATCATAGAGCGAATGTAATAGTCTCAAGCTTATTAGTTCATATGAAATCATTAACCAAAGCATCCTAATACTGGCATAAATTTGAATTGATTACATTGTTCAAAAAGAGGTCTTCAATATGATAACGAGAACGGAGGCTTTTTCAATTCTATTTGAATAGAGTCTTTGGAATGTATACACAAACAAAAATATAATATGTTTGTAATGATTAGCAGAAGTTCTCTCAAATTAAACATTCCTACCTATATCACTGTCTATATTTATCCCATGATTTTGAAATGATACCAGTCTAACCATCATTCGAAATAACAAGAAACAATGACTCCTATTGGTCAAAATGACTCTAAACATAGTTAACTTCATTAATCAAAGTTACCAGCACATGCTAGACCTCAAAACTTCATCTATTTCATCATCCATGGACATCGACCTTACAAGATAAGAGCAGTGATTCTAAGTTTGAAAGAAGACTACTATATAAAAACCAGTATAGCAAAATCTATGCAAAAACTTTATGTAAGGAAAAGAACCTGTTTAGACGAGCTTCTAAAGATCCTAAGGAAGATTATGCACGTTCCCCGTGATCTCAAGCTTACACTGATGCTCATTATCCCTTCCTTCTACGTTATGCTCTATCCTCTACTCGTTTGCCCACTAGCTCCCCTCTATTTCTGTTGTGTACAACGTAACCACTCCAAGCTCTCCCTTTGTGGTTTCTTAACATCCACTGCCTAATCTTCTACCTCTCGCGTCCCCTATCATCTAGTAAAATGGTATCCATCCCACGTTTACACTTAAACATCCAACGAATCCTCCTACACGACCCCCCCGCGAAGAAGATCTCTCCCTTCTCTCGAAGACCACCCCAAAACTCACTCCCAAAAACCCACTCTACCACCTTCGGCAATCATTGCCTTTGCATTCATCAGAACAAGTTGAGTGTTTGAACCCACATGGGCATATATATCTAACCCTGACAGAATTTTATGATCCTGTATGAACACCTCAAAAAAAACCCTCATCCCAGGAGGTCCATTGGTAAATACTATCTCTACATCTTATGGGCAGTGTACCACCTTCCCACGGTGAAGCTCTGTCACCGCCCCACAACTGTCCACCATGCCTCATAAGATGGCCGATCTTATGGCATGTATGGTTGGCTTTTAACCATCCGCCAACACTCTCCCCATAATGGAGCTTTTTAAGGCGATACGGCAGTTGGAAAAAGTAACAACCCTTCCACTACACATAAGAAAAAGGTTTCAATACCACGTAATTCACTAATACACCGAAAGTGGAGTTTAACTCGTGTGGGTGGCAGTCTACAGTTGAGTAAGATGTTCCTCCACTCAAAGCCGATCATAAGGAATAAAGATTTGCCATCTTAGTAATAAAAGTTTGGTCGATGACTATATGGTGATCTAAAACTAGAAAACAAAAAGAATCATTCAAAAGAAAAGACAACATAAAAAGAACTATTATGTGTCCCTCTACAACTCTGGATTGATACTAACGACCAACTAGAATACGGTTTTGCCTCCACTCAGTTTGCAGTTGTCCCCCACAATGGAGTTCTGAAATTGGTGAGGTGGCAGCTTCCAGAAATAACATTACTCTCCACTACTCAAAAATGAAGGCTTCTAAACCTCAAATGACACAACAGAATAACGCAACCATTTTTATGGCTATGACGTTGTTAACTTAACAAGCGACTATGTCGACTCATCATCGAGTTGACTAGATGATAATCAAGGTATTGACTACCCGTCGAATTAGATTCAAAAGTAACTGGCAAGATAAGACATACCTCATACGACTCATTGGTCACATTATCGTTTAACACTAGACTCGTTTGGCAAATTGACCACTTGTAATCCAAGGTCTATCTGTCTCTTCTCAAAAGATACTCTCTCTCTTTTCTCTGAGAGTTGATAACCTGTAATCCTGTTTTCACTTGTCATCAAACAATATGTAATCAGTGCATCATTATTCAATAAATTCAACTAGTAAATCGAATCTCATCATATAGATATTAAATCGACAATAACATAATCATTTCCATGATTTCATAAATGATATTCAATATAATTCCATGTCATATCCTGTCGTAAGTCTATAACATCACAACAAATTTACTTATGCCCAAGTAAAAAGTAAAAGTAAAGCAAGTTAGAAAATAGGGATGTAACAGGAAGTCACATTGGTTTAGGTGCACATAGATTTGTTACATGAAGAGAAAGGTTGTGAAATCCACCCATGCCTTTGGGATAACCTCAAACGACCACAAGTCCTTCCATGAATGCCTCCAACATCAATTCAATACCACATTGTCTACATCTTTTGAAAATATTATGAATCAATATATGAGTCAACTAAGAGAGGAATAAGTTTGAAATGCATCTTACAAACCATGAACTAAACTTGTGCAGGTTGAAAAACATAATGTGTATTTCAATAGGTACAAGTTTGTATAAAAGATGAAATCGTAACATGGAAAAGAAAATATAATAATTTCTACATAAGTTTAAAACAACATAAAATTAGGAAGCCACATTAGTTTTGGTGCACATATCTCAGTTATTTGAAGAGAAAGTTAATGAAATCTATCCATGCCTTTGAGATAACCTCAAATCACCATAAGTCCTTCCATCAATGCCACCAACCTCAACTCAATAGCAGCTTGTCTACATTTTTTTAACATATTATGAATCAATATATGAGTCAACTAAAAGAGGTATAAGTTTGAAACTCATCTTACAAACCATGAGCTAAATGTGTGCACATTGATAAACACATAGCAAAATGAAATTGTAACATAGCAACTTAAAACATTGTATAGAAAATGAAATCATAACATAGCAAATCAAAAGTGTTAAAATTTCTACACAACCCTAAAACAACATAAAATTAAGAAGCCACTTTGGTTGGGGTGCACATATCTTTGATACATGAAGAGAAAGGTTGTAAATCCAACCACACATTTGAGATAACCTTGAATGACCACAAGTACTTTCATTATCACCACCAACCTCACCTTAGTAGCACGTTGTCTACATCTTTTCAAAACATTACGTATGAGTCAACTAAGAGAGGCATAAGTTTGAAACACATCTTATATACCATTGACTAAATTTGTGTAGGTTGAAAAACATAATTTATATTTCAACCTATAACTTTCTATAGAAAATTAAATTGTAACATAGCAAATAAAATGTAATAATTTATAGAAAACCATGAAAGAACATGAAAATAGAAAGCCACATTAGTTGGGGTGCACATATCTCTGTTACATGAAGAGAAAGGTTGTGAAATCCACCCATACCTTTAGGATAACCTCGAATAACCACAAGTCCTTTCATCAATGCCGCCATCCTCAAATCAATACCACGTTACATTGTTTTAACACATTTATATGAGTAAAATAAGAGAGGCATAAGTTTGAAACACATCTTACAAACCATGAACTAAACTTGTGTAGATTCAAAAACACAATTTATATTCCAACCTACAACTTTCCATAGAAAATGAAATCATAATGTAACAAATCAAATGTAATAATTTCTACACAGCCTTGAAATAGTTCATAAGTTTAGGAAGCCACTTTGGTTGGGGTACACATAGCTCTATTACATGAAGAGCAAGGTTGTGCAATCTAGCCATGCCTTTGAGATAACCTCGAATGACCAAAGTCCTTCCATCAATGTCATCAATCATAACTCAGTACCATATTGTCTACATATTTTCAAAACATTATGAATCAATGAGTGAGTCATCTAAGAGAGGCATAAGTTTGAAATACATCTTACAAACCATGAGCTAAACTTGGGAAGGTTGAAAAACACAATGTTTATTTCAGCTTATAACTTTGTATAGAAAATGAAATCATAACATATCAAATTAGATGTAATAACTTTTTTCCAACCCCAAAACAACATAAAATCATGAATCCACTTTTGTTGGGGTGCACATAGCTCTATTACATGAAGAAAAAGGTTGTGAAATCCAACCATGCCTTTGAGATAATCTTGAATGACCACACGTCCTTCTATTACCACCACCAACCTCACCTCAATACCACATTGTCTACATTTTTTTAAAAGATTATGAATCATTATATTAGTCAACTAAGAGATGCATAACTTTGAAACACACCTTACAAACCATGAACTAAACTTATGCAAGTTGAAAACAACAATGTGTAGTTCAACTTGCAACATTGTCAATAAAATAAAATCATAATCTAACAAATCAAATGTAATAATTTCTACAGAACCCTAAGAAAACATAACATTAGGTAGCCACTTTGGTTGGGGTGCACATAGCTCTATTACATCAAGAGAAAGGTTGAAAAAATCAACCATTCATTTGCTCGATAACCTTGAATGGAAGGAACTCCTCTCATCAACACCACCAACCTCAACTTAATACCATGTTGTCAACATATTTTGAACACGTTACCAATTGAGTCAAGTAAGAAAGGTATACATTTGAAAGACATCTTAGAAATCATGAACTTAACTTATGCAACTTGAAAAACACAATGTGTATTGCAATCAACAAAATTATATACAAAATCAAATCTGATAATTTTATGCAGCCCTACCAAACATAAAATTAGGTCGTCCCTTTAATTAGGACTATAGTTTAGTGCATAAAGCTCCATTCATAAAATTAGGCAGCCCACTTAATAGGGGATTCTATGGAAGAGTGTAACAATGTGCATAGGTCTCATTTTATTCTAATTCAAAAATTAAATGTGACCTCTCCATCTCAACAATTATCCAAACAAGTGATTAAATTTATGGGAATTTATACAAACCCAATTGGTTTTACCTCCAAGGGCATCTAGAAGAAAATATATTGAACACCTACAGGGCCCCATGAGAGTCATTGAGGAAATCAATTATCCACAACTAAACCCTAGCATTTGCAGAATTCAATAGAAAATGCTCTACTATATGCTTATGTCTTCCTATACTTACAACGTGACACGACACAATGAAAAGGAAGTGGCTATTGTCCATACAAATTTAGATACGACATGACACAGTTAATTTTATTTTTGACATGAATTTAGCTCTAGTTCTTTGGAATTAGCTCTAGTTAATTGTCTTATTTTAAACTCTTTCTATTCCTCATAAATGAAGTCTCTCTCTTCTAAAAAAACCCAAAACACGCGGCACCTATTTGTCCATCATTTGGGCGTTTTCTTCTACACACGCCTGTCTATTCTTAAAGGCGCCTATCTGCATCAATAACATTGTCCTCTCTTTTGACGTACGCGGCCTTTCAGAAACAAAACGACTCCTGGCTTTTGTGAAGAGCCAGTCAACATACTCCTTTCATTAAATGTTGGACGTTGAGTATGTAGGGCCATATCTTATTTAGACTGCAGCATACACCTTCCATTAATTCCTTGTCTCTCGTGCAACCCACAAAAATTCAATTCGTATTTTGATGAATAGGCAGCATCTATTTTCTTATAGAGTACACATATAAGCCACCTCCACATGGAACGGGCTAAATCAGATATCTAAGATCTTTAAAGAAATTGAAATTAGATATTATTAATTTATTCCGTGTCAAATTAAAATATCAAATTAATGATTTTGGGCATCAAATTTAATGTGATTGGGTTTATTACCATTATATTTATATTTAAAAAATTATATCTAGGGAGAGATATCTTCCCATTTCTATTTTGATTTTGGGTTTATTTATAAATTATTAGGAGCTAGAATATTTGAATTTTGGTTTAAGATAGCAAAAACATATTTGAGAATGGTGTCAAGTTTAGTGGTGTATTTACTGTAGTATTTCATTATGATCCTCTATCTTAATAATATCTTGCATATCGCTGTGATTGTAGAACGCATGTCAGTGTAATTACACAATTATGTATCACAAGTAAACACGAATTCAAGTCTAAAAAGATTTGGTGTCCAACTCTATCACAAGCTAAAATCGAGCTTAAACTTGTATTTATGTCATTAAAAGCCATGTACTAAGTTGGTGATAAGCATAGGATGGGTCATAAACTGTATTGGGTCCTGCAAAAACATGGAGGACTCCAAGGGAGTGGCACAAGAAAAGACATGGGGTCATAGGGGATAGTAGTCACTAATATATACTAATGTGAGATAAGACTGAATAAACCAAACACATGATTACACTAATTGCCTTAAAATAATGGACACAAGATTATGTCCATCAAATATTTACTCATGTGACTAGGTTTGAGAAAACCTTGAGGTTTAAAAGTTTAGACGAATAGATGGAAGAGGACATGTTGAATTGGATTTACCAAGAACTTAGGCTCCAAAAGGTGAAATCAAGAAGAATCTATGTGGGTAAGATGCATGAAGGTGACATGTAGGATAGTCCATAGGAAGTGTGGAGAAAAAATAAAAAACCTACAAAGTCATGATCTCAAAATAATAAAAGAAATGACGACAAAAAATGAAATGAAAATCCCAAAAATAAAACAATTAACCCAGGTGACACAAGGATAATTTGTGAGTAAAAATGGATGTCTAAGATCAATTATTACCATGACTCATGAATTGAAACTATAATAGATGGCGGCATACACAGGAGTTGGGATAAATACTATAACATATGGGCCAAAAGGGGAACCCATTTTTCTAACAAAAAATTAGACATGTTGAACAAGTGGCAACAAAAACTTCTCCAATGATCATAGTCACATTCACTTGAAAATACTTGTGTTAGGTGCTGAAAAACATAGTGAAACTATTGCAACATTAACATAAAATTTGTAAAAATTTTAGTGAACATGCATTAAGCCAAATATTTGATAGAAATGGAAAGCACATAAAATCAATGAAAAATAAAAATACACAACATCTAATTTATGTGAAGAAACCTTTTGAGGAAAACAACTCCACTAGCAAAGAAAGCACCAAGTACATATTAATCTTCACAACCAAAAATATAATATTCAACAAACATCTCTCCTCAATTCAACACCTATGAACTTGCAACTTCTTATACCATTTCATGCAAATGACTACCCCAAGGCTCTAATTTATAGTGAAAGCAATAAGAGAAACCATAAATAGTTTCAAATAAAATGGACTCAAAATATGAGCCAAGTAGTCTTTATGCAAAAGATACCTCATGAAATACCTCCAAAAGTTATAATCATTTTTCTAGAAGCTTCAAACCCTTTCTCATGGACTTGGGCATCCAAATTCACTAGAGGACAAAAACAACCCACTAGAAGACAAAATAAGTGTGTACATATGAAAATGAACTATAAAGAACAACCTAATACAATATTAACCTATTCTATTCATGATCAAATGCAACCTCGTGATTGATCTAATAAGGAATGCATACAAACATATGAAACTAAATTGTAAACAACACATGTGCAAACCTTGTTGTTTGGGTGTGCTCCTTGATGTTGGATATGTTGATTTCTCCTCAAGTTGATAGCATAATCTTGCATAATATGGAGACTTGAAAATGGCTTGGGTTGATGGCTATTTATAGATTTTAAGGATGGTGGATGGAGGGCTAGGATTGATTTGGAAGATCAATGGTTGAGGATTGTTGAAATGATTGGATTCATGAGAGACCACCAAGTGGCATGATAGGATTGGAGGAAAAATATTATCCTTGGATCAAGGAGAGATCAAGGGTGGAGAATTGGTCTTGGATAAAGTGGATGGAGAGGATCAAAGGAGGAAAAAAAGGACCTTTTTCTACAAAAGACTTTTCCATCCCTTTGTAAGAAATCCATGTGGTCTTGTACAAAAGCCCATGCCTTTGTACATGTTAGAAGATGTGAGAGGTTTGAATGGGTTGATGAAGGATTTGGAATGTGCAAGCATGTGATTAAGTTGATTAAGTGGATTAGTCAACTTAATCAAAAGTGCACAAAATAGGTAATTAAATAAATAGGATTATTTATTTAATTTTTGGATGAAGGTATATTAGATAAATAAATATTTATCTAATGTTGGACTATGCAAAATGATTGATTAATTAAATAAATGATTAAATTTATTCAATCAGTGTTAGGAGATGGTACAGATGAATATTACATGAACAGTGAGTAATAATAAAATATTATTTAATCAATATCAAAAGGGGGATTGGATAATTAACTATCTAAATAGGTGTTCATCTAGTTAATTATTGAAGAAAGTGGTTTAGTGATGTCTTGATTCAGGATGAAGTGGTGAGTGGTCAATTTTAGGTGTCTATAATAAGAACTCCCCAACTCCAAAAGAAAGTTTGCCAACTGCTTGTACACATCATCAAAGATGTTTCCTTACACCTCTTATAATGTTATAGATGCTTCTTACATCTCTTACAACAACATAAATAGATAGACTCCCATTCACTTCATGCCAAGTGTCCAATGATGCTATCGTAGGCCCAATTATGCTTCCCCACTCAATGCCACCTTGCATAGAATATTCCAAGTGCCTAGAAAATAATATTTAATTACAAATAATGTTCTTCCTCATGTGGGGTATCTTATTTCCCTTTCCATGATTCTTGGAGTCACGTGAAAAATAACCAACTATTAAAATATTAAGATTAAGATACATGGTACTAGGATTGCAAAGTTAATATCACCAATTTCCTGACATTCTCCCATTGGATATTGACATTGCAGTTGCATAAAAGGGAAAAAATAGAAAGAATAAAATGCTAGGAAAGGCATGGACCATGGCCTCCTTATACTAGGTGAACTTCTTCATGATCACTATTTTAATAAGTGAAACTACAACATTCTCATGAGATTTAACCTTTTCCAACAAGATCTAAACATTTTCTACCATAACTTGAACAAAATAATACTACACATAAACATGTTTAGTATGAGCGTGTATATGGGATTCTTGGCCAAATAGATACCACTCTAACTATCACATCTAATTTTAATCACCTTACAAGTAATACCAATGCCTAAACATAGTCTTTGTAACCATACTACCTCCTTAAAGGCATGTGTAGAAAACATATACTCTACTTTGGTGGTATACATCCAACTTATTGTACTACCAAAGAAAATAAACACATAGTCACTAGTGGAACTTCAACTATCTAAGTCACCTGTCTAATTTACATCCACAAAGCCCTATATGTCTAATGTATAAACCACATCATTATTACCATGACAACAAAAACAATAATCAAAAGTTGATCATAAATATTTGAATACCCTTTTAACATAAGTCCAATAATTTTTACAAGGGTTAAACATATATCTACTCTGAACTCCCACAACTTAGGCAATATCAGGACTAGTGTAAATCATTGCATACATCATGCTACCAACAGAAATAACATAAGGCACATTAGACATATCCTCTACATCATCATCTAACTTAGGACACATATCTAATGAATCTTAATGCCAATAGGAAAATAAATAGTCATAGTTTGTAATCATGCACAACAAACCACTCCAAAATGTTATCAACATACTTACTCTAAGTTAACTAAAGATTTATATGTACTCAGTCCCTTTTGATCTCCATATCAAGAATGTTTTATGCAGCCTCGAAATCCTTTTTATCAAATGTGTTAGAAAATTTAGTCTTGAGCTCCCTAATTATCACCTTGCTATTATAAACAAATAATATATATCATAAATCTACAAGATAATGATTACAAATTGATCATCAATAATTTTAACATATATAGTGATATTCCTTGTTCCTAACAAAACCCAATTTCAATGTGAAGGAATGAAACTTTTGATATCACATATGATGCGACAACTTTAAACCATATAATGATCATTTCATCCTACAAAGCAATTATTCCTTCCCCTTAATAATAAAACCACTAGGATATCATATTAAATCTCTTCTTCAAGATCCCCATCCAAGAAAGTGATTTTAACTTCCATTTGTTCTATTTCAAAATTGCATGTTGAAGTAATGGATAACATGAACCTAATAGAAGATAACTTACCAAAAAGAGATAAAATTTTGAATTGAAATCAACTCCCTCTCTCTTGGAGTAGCCCTTGGCCATGAGTCTGGTCTTGTACCTCTATAACAGATTGTTTACTACAAATTTATTTTTGTAGATCCACTTACAACCAATGGGTTTCCTATGCTTAGATAAACTGACAACATATTATGAAAGGAAGCATGGTATGAGGAAATAGTTTCCTGCACTGATCTAATGAGGAAAGTTATGCAAATTTCAATCTTTAATAGTTACAAGAACTTATTAGATGCACATTAATAGATAGATAATAACAACATCCAAATGCAAATACAAAACTCACAACACAAGATATACATGGGATAAACCCTTCTGGGTAAAAAAAACCCACACTGAACAAAACCTACACAGTGTATTATCAAATCAAAAGATTATTACAACACACAAGTTTGCAATGCAAGCTCTTTCAGGAGTACACAATGTCGATTCTCATTCACATCCTGTGACCTTTCACATTCTCCAGCCACTTATTTATCAATCCTCTTTAGTGGTTATCCAATGTTGGTTTATCCATGTTAGCCAATAACAAAATAACTGTTGATGCCTTTATTAAATATAAGACATTTTTATCTTCAGGGGAGGTACCCTCGAGCCCTCAACCGGGGGGCGCTACCCCCAGCAACCCCCACTAGGGGCATTGCCCCCATACCCCTATTGTGGGCTCTACCCCTGGGCCCCTGCTGGGGGGTTAAGCCCCCCAGGCCCTACAAGATGGGCTCTTCCCCCCTTGCACTCCCCCGTTAATTACTTTGGGGAGAAATCGTGGCTGACAAAGTCACCAAAATTTATCTTACTACATGTACACAAGGTGCCGACTATGGGATCCTACAAGATAATGTTGAATAAATAATTACAACATTAGGAACCTGTAAATGTTGAGACACTTTAATTCCCAACATATCAGGTGTCACATTTTTCTAAGGCCATCATATCCTCTTGCATGGCTTGCATCCAATACTCGTTATCCTTCGAAGAGATATCCTCTCTTAAAGATCTAGGTTCATCATCAATACATAATTAAGGGGCTCTACAATGGAAATCTAGTAGGCTATACTTGTCTATTAGATTTCATTGTCTTGTGGATCTTTTTAAGGTAGGAATAAGGGGCTCTACCTTTTCTTCTACATGCTCAAGTTGCACATCCTACTTACAACTTCCATCAGAACCCTCTTCTTCTTCTTCTTCTACTTCCTCTAATCCATCATTATGTTTTCCACATGTGTATCTACTTACTTCTTGACCTTAGTCTCAAAATGCAATGTTTTCCTTCCTTCTTTCTCTTTTGGTTGTACAAGATCTAAAAATTCTCTATACTCCTAGAAAATCATATCTCTAGAATTTATTTTAGTTAGTGGATTTTAAAGCTTAAAACCTTTAACATTCTCACCATATCCCATGAAGACGTATTTTTATACTTTTGGATCTAGTTTAGATTTATTTTCTTTAAGCACATGAACATAAGCTTCATAGACAAATATCCTTAAATGTGAAATAGAGGGTTTTATACCTATTCACATCAAATAATGTGTATTACCAACAAGAGTCAAGTAACAAGTAGTACTTACAAGCTATGTCCAGAATCATCAATCTAGATTTCTACCATTTAACATACTTCTAAATCTTAACAAGGTTCATTTTATCTAAGCTCTACCAGGGGTATTTAGCTAAGGTGTGTATGGTGTAGTTTTTTGTCAAAGAGTACCTACATGCTTACAAAACTCATCAAATTTCTTATAATAGTACTCACCCTCAATGTTAGATCTCAACAACTTTATCTTATAATCTATTTACTTTCAATCAAGGATTTAAACTCCTTAAACTTAGTGAAAAATTTAGATTGAGAATACATAAAACAAATCTAGGTGTATCTTGAGGCATCATTAATGAAAGTAACAAAATAGTGAAATTTTCTGATAGATTTCACATCAACTAAATCCAATACATCTAAATGAGAAATCTCTAACAATCTCTTAGGTTTTTAAGTACCTAAAGGAAAATATGTGATATTTTACTTATGAAACACACTCTAATGTAGAAAATTGCATATCCTAGCAACTTCATATTATGTTTTGGGGTCAATGCAGAAAGATGAGGGACCAAAAAGTGGCCACAACCACTTTTTGGTCCCATATAAGCTACAACACAAGTGTGTTATAATGCACTCACATTATAATGTGCTCCTGTTATGGATTGGTATTACCGACCCTAAAATGCAAGTGCCTTATAATACACTCATGTTTTAGGTTTCTTAAAAAATAAAAGAAAAACAACAAAAAGTGAAACCCGTAGCTCATTTGCAAAAATTGGCTGCAAGTTTCACTTTTGCTACCGCAAGTGCATTATAGGAGACACAGAAACAAAAATTTCAAAGAGAAATTAATGATTTCACCATGCTACCTCACCAATCCTTCTCTCGAGGATGTCATGCATGAGGTGTAGAGGGTTGTAGCATCTGAACAAGGTAGGTTTGATTGTTTTTTGTGAATTTGAAAAGAATTTTTTAATTTTGCAATGTTTTGATTGGATTTTTATCTCAAATTTTCAGCCAATGAGCCACCACAAAACCCTAATCCAGCAGATGAGGCTCAAAACAACCCCCCTCTTGAACTAAGGAGAACCCTCAAAACCCCCCAACTTCATGTCCTCACCATCAAAGAGAGACACAAGAAAACTATTTAGGGTGAATTGAAGAAAACAAAAAACATCTTAAAACCCTAACTGAAACATTAAATACTTCAAATAGAAGCACCGATCACAGGAGAGCCCTTGCCAAGTCATTAGAGGTCATTGTTTCTCATATTGAATCTGTGACAAACCAAATCACCGAATGGAATGACTATAGTGAGAGGAGTCGACAATATTATGCTGACAAATTGTCTTACAAACAAGTTAAGGAAAAAAAATTATTAAATCTCAATTATATTCTGTTATGGGGTAAAAAGTTTCCCTATCCCTTTTTACCTCCTAGTTTAGCTCCCAGGTCTCCATGATTACACTTTGTAAGTTAAATACTTGTCCCAGAGCAATTTCCCCTGAAACCCATGTCAAATGGAACTTAGGGGCCTGTTCTAATCCTTAATCAAGACCAAATTAGGGCCTTGGGACTTAGACTCCTATACCCAAGTCCAACCAAATTTGTCAGGATAAAAATTAAAGTGTGTTGGCTTGGGCCCTTTCAAAAGGTTTTCCTCTGTCAGCTTCTTCAATTTAATATATGAATGTTAGTGGGAAAGCATATATAAGTGAGTTTATGACTTCATTTTACACCTAGATAGATAATGTAAACTTGTGATATTGAGCAAAGATATTTCAAGGCCTTTATTATGTTTTAGAGTAGAATTGTGTTGTTATTTTATTTGTTTGTTGTAGATTTGGCTTCATCAATCCATCTCCTCATGATTTGAAGAATCATCTCTGTGAGGGCTTCACCTCCAAGGTGACATCAATTTGTGTTTCAATCATTTCATTTCATCATTGGATTTGGCCTTTGCCATCCTTAGGCACACACTCTATCTAACAATGGTGTTGGAAGACTTGAATGTTCTTTCAGGGCTTGAACGAGGCAAGATCCAAAACACTGCAACCCCCAACCCCCTTTCTTTGTGATTGCAAGTTACAGGTGCGGGAGTCAAAAAAGTATAGGTGTAGAGAAGCAGTTTGAAGGATAAGGATTCAGGATCTGGAAGAAATGTGTTGATATTCCTCCCTCTTGGACAAGGGCACCTGCCCCATATTCCTCCTGACAAGATTGGCCCCAAACTCAGGATTTGGTTATAGTCTGACACATCTCTCTACTCTGGATCTATAGAAAAGCTACCCTATTGAACTTGGGCACCTGCCTGTAGTCCGCAAAGTTTCTATTTTTGAAAACTCCACTTCTAGAATGTTTCTAATCATCCCTGAGTATCTTCCTGTATGGTTTCCTATAACATTCTATCTGTTTGTACTCGATTGCATTATAATTTAGGGTTTGAGGTTTAGTCGATCTAGGGTTTCACAAATCTCTCAATCTAATTTATCTTTCCATATCATTCTTGAGCACATAAACTTGTAGCTGAGTCCTCATTCATCTGTAGTGACTTGGCTCATTTTTGTCCTCGAACGTTATTGTGAAAGGAGGGTTTGATTTGATATACTTCAACATCATTTCCCATCTTCCCACATTTCATACATAACATTTTGGTGAACTTAGATTAACCTGAGCATTTTGCATCTTTCTGAGTATTGTAATCAGTCCTTGCATTCATTCATATCATATTAATCATCTTGCATTGAAAAATCAAACACACATTTGAAAAAAAATTGAAAAAAAGTATTTTAGGCTTGCATTAAGGCATAGTTTTGCATATTTTATATTGCATATGATAAAAAGGTTTAATTTTCTAATATTTGCATCAAATATTATCCTTATTATGGTAATTCATTATTAATTCATATCAAATATTACATTTAAAAGTTTCATTCACTAGGGTTTTTCTTAAAAAGTTGCATTTTTCATAACCTAGTGATTCTAAAAACTAGGGTTTGTAGTCAAAATTTCATTCTTAGATTTTTCTACTCCTTTTCGACATTCATTCAAATCTGATTTTGAAGTGTAGTGTTGGATCATATTGAATACTTTTGCATCCTTGCTTTGAAACTTTCACCTTTTGCAATTACACGTTGTGTATTTCAACATTAAGAGTTATATACACTTTCTTAACCAAATTTTTACATCATTCATCTTGCCTTATTGTGTAGCACTATTTCCATCATATTTACTCTATTTATCATGAAATTTATGTGTTTTTCTCTTTAAAAACTTGATTTCCTCAATCTATTCATCATGGATGCATCTTGTTATTCATCCTTGGAAGCTTTGTTTGCATACATCATAGATGTTGATAGTTTTTACAAATTCACAATAAGTATCCTCAAGTCTTGTAGTAAATATCATACATTTATGATATTGATATTTCCATGAGTTCCACATATGAAATTCTTTGTTATATATTTGATATCTGATTTTGAAAGGTTCACAACTCTCATGGTTATCTACCCTTCAATCTTGGAAAAGCCTACTAATTTCATCTCCATGGATGATCATGATGAAAATAATGATGAAGACATTCTCCCTTCTCTTACTACATTTCATGATGATATAAAATTTGATTGAAGATAAACTCAAGCACAAAAAATTCTAAAAAAGCTAAGAAAAACATTGAATTGTAATTTTGAAGCCCTAAATGATTGAATTAGGCTCCAAACTTTGCTCCATAGTTAGCATTATCAAATAGAGTCTATTACCAAGCTATAGATCTCTTCAAGCTCTTCACTTTAAAAAACAGGTTTTGTTGGCTACCCAGATCAAAAGTTATGGCCTCTTAAAATTATTCTCCTACATCAAATACCAAGATGATGAATAACCACCTTGGATGAATAAAATATCATGGCACCATGAAGCCACCATTATCACACTATTATGGGGGTGCCACAAATCCATCTCAAAGGCGCAAATAATCTTGATAAATGTTGTGGCAAGAAAAAGAGGAACCATGAGCAACATCAACCACCATACGCCCATAAAATCACCATTGATAGAAGATGCACCCCTAGAGAAGGGATTACTCCACAAAGATGAAGGAGAACCATTGCAAGATGAACCATGGTAGCCCTGACAATCCTAAAGTGAATAAAATGCCAAGAGGAACCAAACTCACGGCAAATCTATCGAATTCCCCCATAACATCATGAGCGTCCACTACAAACCAAAAACACTTTCCACACAAATGAATAATCACTCCAAAGGGAGAAACAAGACTAACAATTAGAAAACCATCCCTTGTTGTAATAATAGTAGCACTAACTTGGGTCATGTGGTAACAAATTATAGGCAAGGCAAGTAACAAAAGGTCACAACAAGGGTGGGAATGCACCACAACACAAAACATGTCATCACACAATAGAAGGAAGATGCGGGAGACCACAAAACAACACTAGTAGACAATACTACAAATGGGGGATAACACAAGTGCAAAGCTTGCAATGAACACACCAAAATAAGGCCTATGAAATACATATGGGCCAACATAAAGATACTACAATGAATAAAAGCACCAAAACTAATCAAGAATTTGGAAGTAGGCCAATAGATTGGTTGACTTAATTAGAAGAATACTTTAAGCTTGAAGAGACCCCAAATCAATAAAGAGTGAAGATTGTTACTTAGCATTTCAAATCTATTACGTGAATTAAGAATTTTGTGTTAGGCTACATGATTGGATAGTCTATACTTTGATTATGTGTTCATGACCATATCACATGCACTTTGAAACAGGGGCAAAATGTAATGGTGAATGTTTTTAATCAAGTACATATCAACAAGTGCCACACTTATGCTAAGATTGGCTCATCTCTCAATCCCTATTTATTGTCATGCCCCAAGAAATGTTGGCCGACCTGAGTGAAAGGAAACTAAAATGGCAGTTAAATTTGATATGGGCGACTTGTTTGTGATAAACATCGACTGATTTTATAAGGCAACGATTTATTGATATGAGGAAAATTAAATAAAGGCCGACCTCTATATGTGCGCCAGAAACGAAAGTTCAAAATTAAAATAAAAAAAGAGCCTTGGTAAGGCCGACCTCTTCCTACATACAATGCCATTTATATTAAGGAAAAAGTTCATATTATATATACCTAAAAGAGGTCCAATCAATAAGTGGTGAGATTTATATAATGGAAAAGAGATGTGATTAAGATATAAGAGAGGATGCGGTGTGATTAGTTTTGATGAAATGAGAAAGATACCTTGTTAACTAAGGAAGCGATTGGTTATAAAGGAGTGTGAATAAATTAATAGTTACCTTCTTCGAAAAGAGACACATCTGTTCATAGGGGGCGCCTCATTTGAAATGTTATCTAATGTGGAAGTTTGTGTGGATAGAAGGAACATCATTGGAGTTTCAGCAGATATTAAGAGCAGAAATATATTTGTTCAGCAGAGATAAATCTTCAAAGGGAACAAGAAGAGGATATACAAGGGAATCATTAGCAAAATATTAATATTTCATAGTACTCATGATAGATCAATGCTTAGATTGATTATATATGTATTTATGTATGTTTTTATCTTATAATCAATTAAAAGGTTGAAGGAGGTAAGATAGGGTAATGTTGTTTACGGGCCCTCATTCTAAGCACGGTACTCCGAGGGTGGAATTGGATATTCCTGCTGCTTGGGGCCAAGGGGTGGGTTGTCTGAGGCACTTGTGCTCTTGGTGGGTGAGTAGTTTACAAGCACCCCTTTCAAGGCTTTCCTTTCAAGCCAAACTATGGCTGGTTATTAGGATGGATTCAAGGAGCTTCAATCATAAGAAGGACAGAAAGGGTAACATGGACAGGGAAAGCAAATATGAGTTTATCCGCCAAGTACGCCAACCCAAGGGTGGAATTGTCTTAGTTTGGATATTCCTACTACTTGGGCCAAGGCGTGGCTTGTCCGAGACACTCGTGCTCTTGGGCATGGTATGATAGATTTGGACAGACTTATCATGTTTCCCGTCCAAGTCTTATTATGATTAAGCATTATTGCTGATCTTCTATCATGCACCATAGCTATTGTGTAGTTTATATAGATTTGAAATAGTTATATATATCTTACATGACTTAAATAGATAATATATTATATATGCTTTTATCATATGAATTATATTCCCAATATTATCTAAAATGATTGTAGGACCTAAACTAGGATTTATCTTGCTTAAAGCATTTAATTGGTAAGTTTTGAACCCTAACTATATTAAACTTGTGATTCTAGGGCAAGATTTAGGGCAATCCCAAATGGGACATTACATTTATCCATATTTTTTCTCTCTTATAGTCATTCCCCACACATTGACAATTTACCCCTCATTAATTACACCTCATTCACACTTAACTAAAAATATTTGCTCCTTGCCTAAAGATTTTCCATTCCATTGTGTATGTTCATTTCTATGTTGCTTAGAATCAAACATGTAACATATTGGAACAAACATCAAATTTAAATATTCTACTTCAAATTGTAAACTTACCTGCTCCTTTTCACTAGCCATTGTGAGTCAACTTAGCACATGCTTTTCTGACATGTTGTTATGTCTTAGTATTTAAAGACATTCAATGTGCCATTAGAACACGTGGGAAAGGTGAAATTATTAGTGCATACTTTATTTTTCTAAAGGAACAAAGGAATTAGAATCTATGTCATTAGCATGTAGGCCACTTGCACACTTGCATAAGTTGTTTTTGGATATTCACTTAGAGCCATAAAGTCAATTGAACTAGAGGCTTGACCTAAGAGAACTTTACCTATGTTATCAAACAAATTCTCTTAATGCGTTTATAAATCCCTTAGTCTTTAGTAGTGCATCTGTGATAATTAGGATCAAACCCCATGACACTTGGGATTGACCTTCATAGTTTTCTTTACCTTTTAAGATCTTAAGATTTCTAAAACAAAGAAATTGATTCTATCCATCCTCCACATTATCTCCACATTAAATTTACATAATTACTTTCATATAATTACTACATTTATTATTCTATTTCCCTACCCAACTTTAAATTTAACTTAACTTAATTATATGGATCAACTTTGATTAGATTTATTTATAAGTGTGATCCTCGGAATAAATATTTATACTTCAAAACCAGTGAATAGTAATGAATTGTATTTGATTTGCTTGATGGAGATTTTAGTTATAATTTTGATGTTTCGATATATTTGACCAATTTTTGTATACGTCAACATGAAATAAGTGATGGAAAGTAGTCAGTTAGACGGATAACCTTTGTTTTAGTAATGAGTATCTTTCCAGGTGTCAAAAATGGAGTCATCTGTTAAATGCGATCTCCTCCACAATAATAGCATTTGGACTTTCACTGAGAATCTTAGTATTCACTAACTCATGGATTTAGCAATAGAATAAGGTCTGTACATGTGGACACTAGGTAACATATTTCGTTAAAATGTATTTTGTTTTCAGTTCCATGAGGGAGAGACACATGGGAGACTTTAGCAGGTGAGAGATTCGCCTACCAAAAGACTGTATATGATTGTTATTCAAAGGCGTGGCAGAATTTATTTCCAAAAGGTCAAAATCATGAAACATGTTTTGACGGGTGCAGTCGTTATGCTATGGATCACAAAATTTCTGGAATTGGATAGAATTTGAGGGCACCCAACCAAAACTAGGATGTGTGGAGGAAAATAAATACCGGCTAAATTTGGATGTAAATATACGTCACTCTAATGTGTACTTGATGTGACAAAGTATTATTCAGTTTTCCAAAACTTTACAAAGTGGATTAAAAGTTTGAAGGGAAAGTTGTATCTAGAGTTTTTTTAATAAAAATAGAAATAGAGTCTAAATGATTCTTACTATCTTACATCCTAAATCTTTACAAAATCATTTTAATATTTTGATGTAACCACAATTTTTTGTGTACACCATCCCTTTTAATTTTCATGTCCAAAATAAATTTTGCAGCATCAAGATCTTTTATATCAAAACTATGAAGATAACTTAGACTTAACTAAAGTGATCATTGTCATATGTTTACCAATTAATAACATGTCATCTACATACAACACTATGATAACAAAATTTTCACCTTTTTATTTGAAATACACACATATCAACTTTTGTGTGATCTAGCCCATGTACCATAGCATACCTGTCAAATTTTTAATTTTACATTCTTGGTGATCATTTTACATCGTAACGAGATTTAATTAGCTTATGCACTAAGTTATCTTTACTTTTCACATTATAACATTTTAGCTATGCTATGTAAAGTTCTTCCTTGGGCTCACCATGCCAAAATTTTGTCTTTACATCGATCTGTTCAATTTCAAGATTAAAAGTAGCAACAATAGGCAAGAAAAATCTAATTTAAGTTAGCTTTGCAATAGGAGAATGTTTTTTTGCCAAATTCAGTTCACTCTACTTGAGAGAATCCTTTTGCTACTAAATGAGCTTTATACATCTCTATTTTTTCTTTTGAATTATACTTGTATTTAAATAACCATTTACAACCAACTGATTTTCTTCCACCGGGTAATTTAACAAAGTCCTAAGTCTAATTTCTAAGGGCTCCATTTCTTCCTCCATGGCCTCTTCGCAAGACTCTTTTCCATTTGATCTAAGTGCTTGCTTAACAGTCCTAGGGTCCTCATTAGGAATAGACAATGGTAAGAAAAGAGATACATAATGAAAATTAGGATCTTTATAATTTTTTAGTTTTCTTCTTACTCGATCTGATCTCAAAGCTAGAATTTGAGATTTTCTCCTATGAAATTTGTATCATTTCATTGTGTATTTCTTAGTTCCACATTCACTTCAACCAACTCATTCTTAGATTCATCTTGTGTAGTAGTTCCTAGTTCAAACATAAATATACTCTCTTATCTTTCCACATGAACTCTTTTAGGTTCTTTCTCTAGTCAATTTTCCTATTTTGGAGCCATATTTCCATCTCTAAAAATTATATTAGGACTATATTCCATTTACTATGTTTATGGGTTTCATATCTTATATCTTTTAATACTAAATTACTATATCTCATAAATATACACTTAACTAATTTATAATCTGGCTTAGTCCTTTCCTTAGAAATATACATATAAAAATCTCAACTAAAAACCCTTCAAAATTTGAGTGAGGGTTTCTTATTAGTCCAAGCTTCCTACGGTGTTTTATCCAATAGTCTTGAGGTGGGCAGCCTATTGATAAGATAAATATAGTTGTTACTGCTTTTCTTGGGAGTTTCCTATGTAAATTTGTACAACTAAACATACTTTGAGCCTTACTTATAAAAGTTTTATCCATTCTTTTAGCAACTTTATTCTACTATTGTGTATAGGGAGTGATATTCTACCTTTCTATTTAACATTTCTTATAGAACTGCTTGAATGCATTTCAAAAATATTCTCCACTGCTATCACTTCTTAAAACCTTGATTTTCATTTCTACCAAACCTCTAAACTATTTAAATTTATTGAAAACTTTTTATTTATTTCATATAAAATACACCCAAGTCTTTCTTGAGAAATTATTTATAAAAGTAAGATCTAATACATAAATTTTTCAATTGATGAAACTTTTGTTGGTCCAAAAACATCACTATGCACTAAATGTAAAATTCCTTCCAATTTGTAGCACTACTAGGAAATTTTGCACAAGTTTTCTTTCCAATTACATATTGTTCACAAAAATAACATCTAAAGGGCAATCAATAATTCCTTTAGCCATACATGTAGTTTTAAAATCTCAAAGGCCGTTCTCTCCAATATGCCCCATTTGTTGATGCCATACCATTGTCTTTTCTATAGGAAGTGTAGGACTCGGATCTACAATCTTACTTACTTTAGGAGCATGAGAGGTATTGCATCAACCACTTATAGTGCTTGACTCAAGTTTATATAGCACTCATATATGGACTCCTTTTGCCAATATGATTTTACCACAAATCATTTTGTATCTATCCTTATTGAATACCACTTTGATACTTGCATCATTCATTTTTCTTACTAAAATTAGATTTCTTGCCAAACTTGGAATGTGTAGGACACTATGAAGTGTTTTAATTCTTCCATATTTTAGCTTAAGTTCTTCACTTTTCCTTGCCTTATAGTCTTATATGTTCAATCATCTCCTATTAATCTTCACCTCCATTAATTTTTTCATATTCACTAAACCACTCTTTATAAGGATTCATATAGAAAGAGGTTCCTAAATTTATCGATCATTCATCATGGTATTCATCTAATCTTGTAGCAATGAAAAATATATCCCCTAAATCTTCTACTAAGGTCTTTGATTCTATAGAAGAAGCATCTTTAAATGACCTTTATTTCTCAACATTTTTAAATCTACAATCCCTTTTATAGTGTCTTATTTTACTGCAACTTCAATCCTTTCTCTATCCTTTATCTAACTTGCATTAGATTTACCTTTTGATTCAAATGATCTCTTGTTCCTAACTATTTATCTCCAAAAAAAAATTTATTTGTTTCATGAAAATAGCCTCTTATAACCAAGGCATCCTTTGATTGGTAATCTTCTAAAAATTTCTTCTCATTTGTTCTGATAGCAAGGATGCTACTACATCCTCACTCTTTAATTTAGAGGTAGTACTAGTGATTGCCATTACAAATTATCCTAGGAGTTGGGCAAAGAACAAAGAAAATTAATACACTTCTCTTCATCATCCATTTGAATATCAACAAAAAATAATTGACTTACCATAGTATTAAATATGTTTAGATGTTCATCCATAGAATCACCATATTTCATTCTTAGATAATATCACTTCTTTTGAAGAAAAAGTTTATTTTCTTTCATTGACACAAAGTCTTTGTTGTGGATTTTTCTGATACATTGAACAAAACTAAATTTAAAAAACACAATCTTATTGAACTCCTTGCCTTCCTATCAATAGTCAGTAAATCTTCATCTTTCATATCAAATAGTTTTTTTATGCTTCAACAATCCACTAATCTTTGTCAACGTGTAGATCTTCCATATTTAGCATCCATAACTCAAAATTATTTCCATTAAATTTTTCTCTGTATCCTTGTGCTTCCTATCATTTTAATTCACATACAGATCCTCACTTGCATAGTTCCCACTTCCAAAATAATGTAAATAATATAAAAATAGAAAAACAAATTTTATAGACAATCTTCACATAATTATAACATTTTATTATGACTAGTATACCTATCTTTAGAAAAAGCTATGTAAAAAATGCCAGAGATATTCTCATTAAAACACCAATTTTTCAAATAAAAAAGAAGTGATATATAAATAGAATTTGTGAAGGAAGATAAATATAAACTAAAATTAAAAGTACTAGTAGAATTGCCAAATAGTTAGGTGAGTTGGAAACTCGAAAGGATACCGTGGAGGTTACCATTGCCATAATGTGTTTGGTCCCACCACATACATGGGATACAAAACCTTCCGTGCATATCAAACAGGCTGGATCAATCTTTGTGGCCCTCCTCTCTGAAATGTACCTTTTGTGAGGAGCGTATAGAGCAATCGTGTGCACTGCTGCGGGTCATCACGGGTCAACGTCTAAAAAGCTAGGCTACAAGAGCAGCCTTGAAGGTTAGAAGATAGTAGTAATGAATTGTAATTCAAGAGTAGTAGTTGTGTGAAGGTTCTAATCAGTTTCTTTGAGCAATAAGAATACTGATACTTTGTCCCCTGGATGTTTCTTTGGCATATTGTCAAGGTTTTAGCACGTAAATTTCTCTATCTTGTTTTCTTCTGTTTTTCATTTTATTCTTTGTATTTTTCTTTACATCTAACTTGTACTGCAATTATTAGAATTTGTGGATTTTACTTTCCGTTAACACAAAACAAACTAGATATTGCCCTCTCAAACGTATAAATCTTGAAGAGGTTCACAGTCTGGTGGAGGGATAATTCAATCTTTCAAATTGACGAGCCAAAAGCATTGTTATTCAGAGCGTGTGGAATTGCTAAGGGGGGAGTAGAATTGAGTAGAGAGTGTGTAGAATTTTAGAGATGAGTTCAAGATGAGTTCAAAATGTTCGCTCCTTAAAGAGTTTGGGTGAAATTGTTGGTTCTCGAACCAAGTAATATGCGGACAAAGGAGTTTGAAGTTCGACGGAATGCACATTCGCCGGAACGTTAAGTTTCATTGGTTTGTTTCATTGGTTTGTATATGTGCCCACCGAAGTCGTAAGTTCTTGAAATATGATGAATGCCGACAATAGTTCGAAGATGGTTTGGATCGCAGAAAGATGATATTGCCAAAGAAGTTGATAATTTGCTAGAAACAAATGGTTCATGGAAAGGTGATACATTTATCAACACTAAAAGATGGCCTGTCCCACACCGAGAAAAATAATTTTCTTTGTTTTTACATAACAAAGGGTTCTATTTGAAAAAAGAGTGGAACTGCTACGATGAATTTAGATTAACTACCAAAGGTTTTACTGCACGATCTAGCAAACCTTGCTAATGATATATCGCTAATTAGCATTAACCAAAATACTTCAGCTATAAACAATGATATAATTGGATTAGCTTTGTATGGATCGAGTTGGGGTCCTTGCAATTATAACCTAAAATTCAGTGCTATTTATAAAGTACTTTCCTATAAGATAGGAAAAGCTATTATACAAAATAAACTTATTTATAAAGTACTTTTCTATAAGATAGGAAAAGCTATTATACAAAATAAACTTACATATTTAAAAAAAATTCTAAAGCTTACCGTAGGTTTCTAGGGTCGAAGGGCAAACTATTTGCATCAATGGTATTTAGAACCTTCAATTGCTGGAATAGCTCCAAAGGAATTCACCATATTCTATCATATTTTGGGTTACTTGGCCGGATCAGTAGCTCAAGATTGTTGGTTTCTATCGAAATCAAATAAAGAGAATTGCACTCCATTTGATCCTTTCATTGTAAATGATTTCATTCTAGCTTCGAGTCTTTTATAGGGTTTTTTGGAAGAGTTTCCATGGTTGGCAATATATCAGGGTAATTCTGATTACATCACAATTGCTCCTCAGTTCAAAAGAGATCCGATGCAGAAAGCATTATCTTCTATGCTAGATGAAATCATTTTATCTAAAGAATTAAGATACACCTACAAAGGATACAAAGGAGAATTGGGAACTCATGTAGTTTGTGATTCTAAGACCTGGCATTTTAGTTTTATTTGCGGCAATCAATTCGAGCATATTAAAGATATAACAATAGAAAATCCTTCATTAGATTATCTTCATATGTTTGGAGGGTTTCAAGAAAGACCAATCCATCTTTGTAGTTTGTATTGGAAGAAATTCCTGGCGTCTAGCACTGACCTCATTTTCTCTTTGTGGTGGGAAGGACGATATTCTAGAAAGAAAGACAACTGCTTTATGGAAAGCAAAATTCTTATAAAATAAGTTTCAAACGATGGGAATATATCAATTTGACACAAAAGAGTTATGCAACTTGTTGTTCTCAAAATCAGCTACGATCGTTTTTGTAGAGAACCCCCTACGAAACTTGTCCGTTTCGTAATCTACACTCTAAATTCGCAAATCGAGACAAGATTCTCGTAGTCTCGTGCAAAGTCATATGGCATCCTGAACTAGTTTACAACACTCCCTCAAATCAACTCCTCGAAATTTGTACGAATCGATTAGGTTGTAAATTGACCAAAATATCAGTTTTGGTCATTTTTGGGGTGTTGGTGAAATTTTGAGTCTTTATATGCATAGTTGGCTATTTCTGCCACTTTCACATATTTTACTAGATTTTCTTGTTTGACATGCAAGGTCGGTCTTTTCAATCACTTGCACATGTTCGACCTTTGTTTTAACATGCTGGAGCGGCCTTTTCATCCGTCTATGCATATTGGTTAATACATGAAGGGTCAGTCTTTTCTGCTGCCCAAGTATAATCTTTTCGAATCAGTGGCATTAATGCATCTGGTTTAAAGCCTTTTAAAACTATTTTAAATCCATTTTGTTTGTTTACCTCTCTATTCAAACTATTCATTCAGATGTCAATCCTCTTTAAGATCAGTTGAAGGTATACAATTGACAGATTTGTTTGTGCTCCGCAGATTGTACATAAGTTTAGGTTTTGCGTCGACCTTACGACAAGGTATGTCTTCTTTCCTTGTTGTTGTTTTTCTATCTAGGGTTTTGTCTATACATTTTTCATTTTCTTTCCTTGCTTTAATTTTTAGAACAAATGACGGTGATTGTTAAACCCATCTCCCATGCTTTATACATATTTCCTTCGGTGGTTACACATTCGCTGGTTTTATGTCATTTTGTTTGTTGTTTTACCCTTGTGTTGTCGGCGGTTTTTCCCAATCAAACACCAAAATCACCTCAATACATAAACCTTTGTATGTATACATGTGGTATCGGCTATATTAGCTGCTTTACCAAGTTTCCTATTATGAGCAAGCAAATGTGAAGTCAACATTTTTGCTGCTTAAAGCCTTCCAAGGTTTATCAAACACAGGGTGTATGGGTGGCGAAATCTGCCGCTCTTACACAGAAGATTGAGATGCCAGCTTGTAGTCAGTTGGAAACCCCGCTCTAACACTTATAACTCCCCCTTACATGCAGTATCAGCATTTTTTGCCGCTAAAACAACATACAATGCAACCTACCTATAGAAGCGATCGAAATTGCCGACCATGCATGGGCCTTAAAAGTTGAAGGAACACCCACATGTAAGGGCGGTCATTTTGACCGCCCCTATATGTAAAACACTTTCCAAGTGATCACATGTAGTAGCGGTGTTTTTCACTGAATTTACATGATAATTAATGAAAATCCCAAACACATGCACAAGTGGCTAAAATTACCACTTTTAAACGTGCTAATACTTCCTCATGCAGGAGTGGTCATTTTGACCGCTCATGCATATTTTCCTGAATTTTTCCCAACACTGGGAAAATTCACCTTTCAAGACCTGTTAGCCCGCTTTCACCTTTGCCTCGATTTGCGTGCACTCAAACCCTTCAACATATGCTTTCCTATCCATGATCATCGAATCGCGGTTATCCCAGTTTATCTATTTTTCCCCTAACTGTGAGATCATGGCCTTTTGCAGTTCTTAACCAGTGTTCGTGGTAGATATCAATTTTAGAGTTCTCTTCGGAGCTGATGTTAGAGCCATCTCTGTCCAAGGCAAAAATCATGAAGTACAAGTACCAAGGTGTCTTTCCGATGACGGCAGTGCAGTCAAATATTGACGAAATCAGGGATACAGAAATTGGACACATGGACATGGCAGAATTTATGGAAAGGACAAAACAAAAAAATCCCTCTAGGCCTATGCAAAAGATCATTGACAACAATATTCATTTGGTTGCATCATTTTCAGTTTCTACACACAATCCTAAGTTCGTTCTCCAGGTAGCCAGCCATTACAACAGAGACACTAGAGTTGTGATAGATTCTTAGGGGAATGTAATCATGAGACTGGATTTAGAATTCCTCGACAAAATCTTCATGTGTACACCTATTGAAAACATTAGACAAATTGACTTTGCTCAGGGGTAACATGATTATGATAAAGATGTGGAAGCTGCCAGAAGGTATATCAACAACAAATGGTTGAAAATCCCTAGAAGTAACTTGTCTAGATGGCCAAAGGATCTTCCTAGGAGTGACTTTGTTGAAGAAGTTTGTGATTTGATCACTCTTTTGAGTCACATCAGAGGACTCCCTTCTGCTTCCAAGTTCCAAGAATGGATGTACACTTACATCAAGGTGATTATTTGAGGTACACAGAAAATATTCTGGGGAGAATAAATCAGTAATGCATAGCATGAGCAACTGGTGAGGGTCAATACCACATTCAAATTCTATATGACCTTGTATCTTGTCTATGCTGCTGCTAGCATGAGGAGCTTCCCAAGTTTGACTCAAGTTGGAGACAGGATATTGACCCTTATATATGAGTATTACCCTCAAATAACTCTGATGGGATCAATTCATCATTTCTGAAGGGTCAATGATGCATTCTTTTTAGTATTCATGTGCTTATGGGATAGTGAACTTGTTCAGAAAAGGGTCTCAAGTGAAGCTTGGCAGATTGTGAATTCTTTTGGTTGCTTGTTCCTGCAATTCCCTACTTTCACATATCTTCGGGTAGGGTATTATCCTGGTTACCCTTATATTCTTCCACGGTATCTTAGTGACTATATTGTTCTTATGGAGCTATGTAGACAGTTGATTGTGGCACACAATAAAAAGATGGAATTGAAGAAGTCAGGGATAAAGTTCCCTGTTGAGATTGGAAGGTATTCAGTTCAATCAGCCAATAAAGCAAAAATAGTTGATTCTGAATTACAACTGGTCACTATGAGAACCTACAAGAAAAGAGATCATTTTGACTTCAGAAGAGTTCAAGATAAGATCAAAAGGAAGTCAACCTTCCATATACCAATGGTTGAAGATATCTAGGCTGATCTTAGGACATAGAATGAGATCAGAAAGCTAAACTACTACAGACTTCATCTGAGTTAGATTGAAGAGCTGGGCCTCGCTGATATTCCAGATGGAATGGAGGATGATGGGGATGTTCTAGATCCCAGATATAATACTTAGAATGTTGAAGCCTCACCTCTTCCAGAGGTAAAATGGTTAGTCAAAGAAGAAACATCCATAAGGAAAAGATTTCAACCAATACTCACCAACACAAATGTATGGTTGGAAAGTAAAGGGGTTAAATTGAAGGAGTTCCTCACAGGGTCAGAAACTGAAACACGGGAGCAGACAGGCAAGAAGGTAGAGAACAAAACCAAAAATAAGAGTGATCTTCCTTCTTCTTCTAAGATACGCAAACAAAGATTAAGTTTGTGTCCAAAGGAGGGAAGAAGAAGGAAGTTGTAGAAACTTCCAATGTCACTGAATCAAATGTTGAGGATACTAATGTTGATCAAATAGAGATTGAAGATGTTGAGGCTGAAGAACAAAATATTCAAAAGTCTGAGGATGCTCAACAGATAATAGTATTTGATAAATCTGATGAAGAAGATGAAACTGAACAAGGCAAAGATGAGGATGGAGAAAAGGAACAACTTGGTGATCCACCTCAATCTCTAGAGAAAGATCTTCCCACAGGAACACAAGTTTCTACACCTCCTCATGTTCTAGTTTCTGGTAGTTTCCCAGTGATTTCAAATGTACCTCTTTCACCTATCTTTGTTCTCTCTTCTAATAATACCCCTACTTTTGTGAAAACTAGTTTTGGGACTATTTTTTATTCTTCCGGTTCCATTCCAAGTTTATCTTCTCCATCTTTTGACATTGGTGAACAATCTATTTTAGAGAATCTTCTGGATGCTTCAAGAAAGGCTGTTGATATAGGTGCGGTTTTTACCAACACCAGTCTTATTGTGACTATAACAGGTATAAACATGGATCCAACAAAACAAGTGGTAGGTTCATCTCCGGTTGTTGGTGCTTCTGTTCTTCCCCCATGGTTATCTGCATATACTCCAAAGAGGAAGAAGCAAGCTATTTCGCCTGATGAGATTGATATTGAAAAGTTATTACCTGTAAAAGCAAAGACTCAGAAGAAGAAGCCTAAGACCATTTCTAGGCTTGTCAATGAGAAAGGAATTAGATACACTGAAATTGCTAAACCACCTGAAGATGCCACCATTGATAATTTTGACATGAGTGATTATGTCATTTCAAGGGTTGAGTTGGGCAAGCTAACTCATGAGGGTATAAAGGCAGATTTCCAAACTACAACCAGCACTTTACTTGAAAAGTATGATGAGGTCAAAAAAGAAAAAGAATAGTATAAGGCCAAAGAAGAACAGCTTGCTAATGTTCTTGAAAAGATAGTAAAGTCATCAGAAATTGTAGAACCTATGGCAGTGACTATAGAAGATCCCTTGATCCAGAAGGTTGAAAAAGCACAGCCCAAGGAAGGTTGGTAGGTGATATTGTGGAGCGGTTGTTAGCTCAAGGACGAGTTCTGCTAAAAACCACTATGGAAAGGAAAGAGAAGATGGACAAAGCTAAAGCTGAGCTGAATAATCTGGTTGATTTACTCTCACAGGAGTTGCAAGATCAAGAAGAGAGCTTGGAGGAGTGGATAGATATGAAAAAGATTAAGATAAAGAACCTGATCACCATCGGGGTCATTGCAAATAAAGAATCATATCTGAAGACCAAGGAGACTCTGGCTCATCATATCCACATAATAAAGGGTTTACTTGAAGATCTATGTCAAGCCTGAGAAGCCAGTGAAGATAGTGATGTCACACTTCTACATCAGCTAGAAGAACTTCCATGCACTCTAACAGGTGAAGATCACAAGTTCATCTCAGTAGAGGAGATGGTAAGTTCCTTTGAAGAGATGGTCCAAAGGAAATTTGAAGAGGAGGTGCCCTCAGTGCTTTCCATGGATAAACTATATGATCAACATTCAACTTTAGAAAACTTGAAGGACAATCTAGACAAGCATGAGAATGCAATAAAGGTGGTAAAGGATGTAATTCTTCAGGCCCGCACCATTTCAGAAAACACAGCAAAACCAGATGCATGCGAGATGGTAGCCATACAAGCTATGTACCAGAATTTTCTAAAGAAGAATGAAGGAGGAAACTAGTGCCTTAGTTTATTTTTCTTGTTTGTGATATGTAATTTGAATTTTGTGTGGATATATACACATGTAATTTTCCAAAATGTAATTACATGTGAGATAAAGGAAGTCCCAAGTCAAATAGGACTCTTTTGTTGAATAAGTCAAAGTAGTTGTAAATTTCCTATTTTTGTTCCAGGCTCCTCCCTATAAATAAAGAGGGCCTCTATTGTAAATATTATCTTTTATCGATTGTAACAAAACTCTGCCGAATTGAGAAGCAAGTTGAGACTTTGTGCTTATTCGTGTAAATCTATTTTCAAATATTTATTAATACAAGAGAGCAAGTTAAATTCCAATCTTTGTCTTGGAGTGATTTGTTTTATGACAGAATTTTTCTTATGTCTTTTCTATCATATTATCTTTGATAAGTAATTGAAGTGTGAGAGTTTATTTCAAGTGATTAAGGAGTATTCTAAATCTAATTTTAATAGACTTTGAGCTATAAAATCATTTGTGAGAATTGTGTTGTGTTCGTGAATGAGAAATAGCTTGAAGACTTTGTGCTGCAAGTTGTTATCTTTAATCTATTTATCTCATCTTGGCGTATAGTGAAGACTTTGGGTTGTACTCTACTCTAAATCATTTTATTTTCTATTGGTGAAAGAAGCAACGATAGACTTTGTGCTCTCGTGGGTTTCTTGGTTATTCAGTTTGTATCAAGAAGGTGGTCATTTATTTTATAAACATCATTTCTGAAAAAAGAGAAATGGATGATATGGTCTCACCCCTGAATTAGTATTTAGTTTAAAGTATTTTGTGATAAGTGATAGGGAACCTCCCCTTGATGAGAGGAGAGATTTATCTCATTACACTATGGTCGATATAACTATTTTGCCTTCAGTTAGTTGAAGACAAAATATTCACCCAACAGTTTTTTGCGACTATGTTGGGGACGGAATGTGCAACTTGAAGCCTCATGCTTTGAGTTGAAGCATTTTCAGTTGTTTTCCATTTGTTGCAAAATTTTGTTGAGTATACTACATTCTAGCAGATTCACGATATGCAAGAAGCAAGAGAGCTCAAGGTATTATTGATCCTGTATTTGAATTGATGCAGCAAAATAATTTTGGTCTTTTGGCTCTACAACCTCGTCTTCAGCGAACCAGGGGTTTTCCTCCTACCAACGCCAGGTCTCCAATACTAGGTGAAGCTTCTAGTTGTAGTGCTAGCAGAGTTTTGTTTGTTTATACTCCACAAAGGTTTGTTATCCCACCTTTTAATCAGTGCATCATGGCAGCCCAAGGCCCTTGGGGTAACACTTTTGGTCCTCTAAATTTAACCCCACTATTGCATGAACTACCTGGGTAAGTGCAAGAAGATGGGGGGCCAAAAAGTGGCCAAAATAATTTCAAAAAAATTTAAGTCATAACACGAGCGCGTTATAACATGCTCGTGTTGTGGCTTGGTAATGACAAGCCTTAGGCTCGTCATTACCGACCATAATGCGCTCGCGTTATGACCTAGTATAAATTAAAAAAATAATTGAATTTCATTTCACTCTCATTCTCTCCTCTGCCTGTGGCTTTCAAACCCTCAAAAACGCGCTCGCGTTCTGCAAAACACCAATCAACACAAAAAGCTTATCAATTCATCGCCAAAATGCTGCCGCGACGTCGAGCATGCCAAAGGGGTGAGTTATCTTTTTTTTGTTTGAATTTCTTTCTAAATAGGTAGGTTTTTGTTGATTTTTGATGTATATTTCGTTAATTGTCTGGAAATGTTAATGCACCTCCTCCTCCTCCTCCTCCTCCTCAAAATCCACAAAATTCTGAGGAAATACCTGCAGAACAACAACCTCCTCCATTCATTCCTCGACATGCCCCCGGAACACAAGATAATATAATGGGGCAAATTGAAAACAACAAAAAACAAATTGAAGATATAATTGCAAGGTTGAAAGATCCTTCCACTTCAACCTTGCATAGGTCCACGCTTGCTGAATCTCTTGAGTCTATGTTATCAAATGTAAATTCAATTAGCAAGCAAATAACTAGTTGGACCGATAAAAAGAGAGAGTTTAGAGATTACTATGCAGACAAGTTGTCATACCAAGATGTCAAAAAATTACAAATTACAATGTTAGACTTGTGTTCAATTTTCACAAACCCACAAACAAATCAACCTCCACCCATTACATGCAAGAGGTTCCCTATCCATTGGTGCAACAACCAAGTGATAAGGGACAATTTCGGGCAGAGGTGGTGGATGGTTTTTGACCATCCTCCATGCAATAATAATGAGGTCTCGCAATACTTTTTGAGGAAACTCTACTGCGAGTTTGTCCTCAATAAAGTGCCAAACTATTTTGATATGCGGGACTTCAAGGGTAGAGGTGGGGGCTCAGCATAGGATAGACCAGGGGCACGTCTTGACCCACAGCAGGTAGTGAGATGAGTAATCAACAGACTAGCCCACGAGCATGTTTCTATCCCTTCCATTGTGAAGGAGAGTGTTGAGGTCGATACACTGAGGTCGATTAGTGCCTTGACCCAGAGCATCATAGAGCATGTCGATCCTGCAACACAGAGTGGGTTGGGAGATAGTGTGAGGAGTAGGGTCCCACTGCATACTTGCCAGGCTTGCGAGTCAGCCTGTGGTTATGACCCCATGGATAGTCAAGACACAAGTGCATAGGCTACATCTACAGCTGAGCAGATGGTGATGACAGATACCCTCTTGAGTGAGACTTTCGGCCTTGATACTCAGGTAAATATTAGCAAGTTTATTGAATTTAATTTATTAAATTTCATTTTTGAAATACAAGATTAACTAATTTAAATTGATGATTTTAATGAAATTTCAGGGTCATAGCGTCGATGTAGTTTTCAGTGGTTCTCCACCTACATTTTTCACTAGATCATCTACTATCGAGGTATGTAACTAGTAAACAATTATAAATATTACACGTGAATAGCATCGTTATATGAATGGTATTCTAATTTCTGATTTTGGATGTTGAATAGGTTAATACTGTAGATTTCATGGCCACACCTACTAGCGGTGGTGGACTTCAAAGCTTTACAGAGGTAATAAAATAAATAGTTTAATGAATGAATTGTACTTACTAAATTTTTGTATGTGATTTGTGTGTTTTATTGTGTGTACTTCCATGTTTAGATGAACATGTGTGTATGTTAGGAGCCATGATTTGCATCACTATTATAGTTTTTGTAATTGAATAATGTTGTTTTATTTCCAGATGATGCAGGCTGCGGAGACACCTCCCCATGTTCATAGGGCAATGGAGCAGGGTGTGGCATTTGCGATTCATAGCTCCACGGCATTGACAGGGGTATGAGGCAGATTAGTAAATTTCAATTTACATTCATTGTTATAGTTGTCTATTTTTGAAAAATTAAAAGATTATTGATTTGAAGTTTAATTTTTATCTGGATGTTTTCTATAGGACATGACATCACCAGGGCCTATTCCTGCTACTGAGGCAAGTGAGGAGAAAGATTATATGTTAGTAGTAAGTGATTATTTTGTTAAATGTTTCATTTTTTATAACATGTAATTTCTATATATTAATGTCTATACTTTTTTTTGTAACAGGTAACGGTGTAGGAAGAACTAAATAGGAGGAGTAGCCCTCAGGTTCATAGTAGACCACCCACATGCATGTCTCCATCCCCTAGAAGATCAAAGGCTGCTCATGATTTATTCTCTTCACCAGCCAGAGGGGAATGACTTTTTATTGTGTTCCTTTGTTGTATGCATGTATGGCATTTGTGGACATATATTTTGTATCGTACATAGTTGACATTGTATGCCTATATGGCATTCTTGTAAGCCTATATGGCTATTTTGTATATATGTTATACTTATATTGACAGATATTGATGTACGCCTATATGGATATTTGGTTAATACAAATCTTTTTTATTGATGGCGTCCATACTTGCATTATAAATCCACTTTTGAATGGATATTTGTAGATGGCTACTTCAAATATTTAAAGTCTGATTGTATTACATAGGATGTTTACATTTTCTTTGATAGGCTTGATAGGCCATGGATTACATGATGGTGTTTGATGGAAAAGTATGGTACTAGAAGACTCTAGTTCATTCTTAATAGGCTTGTGATTGATAATATCTTTGCATGATTGCACTTGATCTTGGATCATGGGCATGTTGTTAGGATTTTGATTGCATTGTGATGTTTGATGGATAGGCATGGTGTAAGATACCCAACTAGTTCTACGAAAATTTTTCCTTACTTAAACAATTTTACTTGCTATCAATTCATCAACTACTTCAACAACACAAAGATATACATCAAAGATAACTACTTGAATGAATCAACCTTAGAGTTGGGTACTTGTCTAGTTATTTGACTCAATCAACTTGCAATGTCTTATTACATTGATAATGCTTTCAATAACATGAAGTTACAACTTATTCAATGGAGATACAAAAGAAAGGCCTTGAAGCCTTGATGTTTACAATGGCATCTACACTTGATCAACTCAATCAAACTCAATGATGTCAACTGAATGTCAACACCTCACAATATCACAAGGGAGCATCACCTTTCTTGTTGCATGGATGAACGTCATAGTTGCAAGACTCTTAGGGTTAGGCGCCAACTGAAGGTAGTAGAGACCAGACTAGGCGCCATCCTAAGCTGGGTGCTTCCTTGAGGTGGTAGAGACATGGATGAATGTCTGGTGGGGTTTGATGACTCTATATTGACACTTAAATTCACTTAGGCACAATATTAGTGTTCTTCTAACTAGGCGCCAGATAGGAGGATTCTCAAGGGTTTTGGCGCCTAGGTTACAACTTGTCAATTTCTCAAAGAATCTTTGAAACACTTGACTTCCAAGGATTATCATCTTACCCTCTGATGGAGCGCCTTGTTCCAAAATTGGTCTTGGGGTCTTGCATCTCTCTTAGGTGCATGTTTGGAGTAATGTCAACTGGTATCAGTGCCTATTATCTCAATTCACACTTGACATCAAACTTTTGAAGCTCTTTTACCCTAGCGCCTTTATCTTCTATCAAGCGCCTAACATTCTAGAGGTGAATTCCATCTTAATCCAAGTCTTCAAGGTACTTCCAAGTTTAGGCGCCAAACCAGGGTTATGGAGGAGCAAAACCACGCCTTAGGAGGATGACTGAACCCTAGGCACCAATTTGAGGTTGCAAGAGCATAGGTATGTGCCAAGCAGAGTTTGATGCTCAAAACATTAACATTATTCAGTAAAATCCTTTTTTGACTCTAGGCGCCATTTGGAGGCTAGAAAGAGGGAAGTTGACACCAACTACATTAGGTGCATTTTTGAGGTGATGGAGACCAATAAGTGCACCTTGTCCTCTAGCTCTATTCCTTGTTAACTTTACAACTTAGATTATCTGAACAACACTGAGAATGCTTCCCTTCTTCCTGATACAAGTTGAAAGATCCACTGGGTGCCATTTCAGGTGTCTGGAGAGATCATCAACCAAGGGCACTAATAGAGCCTTTGGCAAATGGAAAGAACGCCTTACTTAGATTTGATTTCTGGATGCCAAAATTGAGGAATTTTGCGCCTTGGCTAGGAGTTTCTCATTTCAATCTTGATTATTCATCTAAGTGACTTTCCTTAGCTCCCAAGCCTTCAATCTATCCATTACCCCTGCTAGGCACTCAAAATAGAGTGTTAACGCCTTATGAAGGTTAGGCGCATTCTGAGGGTGGGGTAGGCAAGTGAGGGCACTAGACCAGGCCTTGAGACTTCTCTCCTCATCAAAGGCTTTCAATCCTAGGTGCCAGATCCAAGGAGTTCCAACAAACACATGCGCCTAGTGCTGTGAGTTCACCCAAAGGACATCTTTAACTTGAAAACTTTCAATCTTCATCCATCTATGCTAGGCGCTCAATTGGAGGATCCCTAGAAACATGTATAGTTGCCTTGAGGTTCTTAGGCCCTTAATTTGGATGGTCCTTGTGCTAGGCACTTAGTAAGGAAAACTGGAGTGAAATGGGCACCTAGGCTCCCAAGCTTCCATACTTAGTCAAATTTTAGGGTTCTGAACTTGTTCCTGCAAAACAAACAGATAGAGTTAGTCCAAAACCAATTCATTCCCTCATCATTTGGAATTAGCCTCTGGGAATGAGGAATAGGCTAATCCATTATACACTTGATGATCAAGCTGGGAACGGGGACATGACACATGGTACTAGGCTAATCATTTTGGGTTTTGCATGAGCCTCAGACAAGGTAATAGGCATAGGGTTTTTATCTTGCATAATGATTTTTTCAAACCAAGGGTCCATGATGGAAATGATTAAGGATGATAGAATGTTTAGATTTTGGACTTTGAGATGTTTATGGTTGTAAATGTTTATTGTTTGGGCTCAAATTTTGTTAAATGGTTGTTTGAAAGAGGACACATCAAACACAACAATAAGATTGGTTAAGTATGGATTACTAGTTTACTAATGTGATGATGTTTACTAATGTGATGATGATTTTACATGTTTTCAATGGTTGGGATCTACAAGTTATGCATTTTTTTGGGATGCACACCTCATTGATTGTAGTGGGATGACTTGAATGCATATTGCCTATATCCATGGGATGACTTTGTTATTTTTCCTTGTCTATGCTCATTTGCGCATTGGTATGTTGCATTGGGATGAGAGGATGGATGTTGCTTTGATAGTGATGTGTATTTGTCACCTAGTGACGGATGATCTTATATAGTGGTTGGGTGTAATGGTTATTTTCATGTGGTTGTAGATGTTGATCCTTGGTTTAGAGGTGTTTGGTAGTGTGTCTTGGTGGACTCTTGATTCTAGATTAGAGTATTAGCATGATACAAGTTATCTTGAGACTAGGATGTATGTATTGGTGCATGCGATCTTCTAGGAGGAGATGTTAGATCATGATGTCATGTTTAGATACCTAATTTTATAGTTGGAGTTTTGACAGTGGTCTTGTTAGTTCTCTTGGTATTGAGTACATTGGTCATGTGCTTGGGAGCTTCATGATAATGTGGTGTTGCATTTGGAACTTAACATGGATTGATTGGTTGTAGGTTCTCATACATACTTCGAGACTTGGGTGAGGCTAGAGTTCTCTTGGGATTAGAGACACTTGTTGAGATGGTTACCCTTTAGAGGTTTTAGCAGGAAGACCAAGGAGACTTTCACTTGGATATGGGCATGAGTTAATTATGGACCTAGAGAAGATTCTTATTGGAGAGAGTCATTGTGGCTTGGTGTATCTTCAACGAGCATTCTCATTCCCCACTCTTGGTCTACTCAGCAGACTATCATCTAAGAGGTATTTCCCATCCTTTAGATGAATTTTTTTAATGCTTTATCTTCTCATGGTTATGGATCTTGAGCTATGGTTATTGGTTCTAGAGGGTTCATTCGGGGGGTGTCTCTAAACATGCTTTTTCTCAGGCGCTAAACTAGAGTTGTCTAGATGCACAAGTGCGCCTCCCTCAATGAAGTTCCTTTTGTTAACTTAGTTCATCCTAGTGACTCAAGGGGTTGTTATATTCTTTAGGCGCAATCTTTCATAGACTAAAATATTCACTCCATGTTAAGGCGCTCAAAGGAGGCTTTAGAGATGGAAAATGGTGCCTTAACTCACTTATGTAAATTTTGGACTTTTAGGCAATTGCAAGATGTCTTGAAGGGCTTAATTCTTCAAGGCACCCATTTTGTTCACCACTTGTAGCATCACTTGTTCAAGGCGCATGTGTGATTTGGTCAAAAACAGGTGCCTAGAGTGAATAGGCTTTCATCCTGACTTAATACACTGCCTCCTTCTGACGATTTTTTGGGCAGCAGAAAACCTTTCACCACAGGCAAATGCCTCAGAGCTATAAAAAATTGAGAGAGGTTATTATAGAGGCACTCTATGTGATCGCGTTGCCTTAGACGGAATGTTTTTAAGTGACATGATTTTTGAGTAACATCTCATCAAAGATTGCTGCCTTTTTGCACTTTGGACTCTTTAGGGATATCGTTGGTACAATGTAGCTCTGACTGTTTCGACATGTTTCAGTGAAAAATAGGAGCATGCCTAGCGTAAATGTACCCATTCAGATGCGTTGGAATAGTTAGTTTGGTCGCATCAGGAGTAGGAGGAAAGTTACACCCCTTTGCAACTTTACACTGCCTCCTTCTGACAATTTTTGGGGCAACAGAAAACCTTTCACCACGGGCAAATGCCTCAGAGCTATAAAAAACTAAGAAAGGTTATTGTAGAGGCACTCTACGTGATCGCGTTACCTCAGACAGAATGTTTTTAACTGACACAATTTTTGAGTAACATCTCATCAAAGATTGCTACCTTTTTGCACTTTGGACTCTTCAGGGATATCATCGGTACAATGTAGCTCTGACTGTTCCGACATGTTTGGGTGAAAAATAGGACCATGCCTAGCGTAAATGTACCCATTCAGATGCGTTGGAATAGTCAGTTTGGTCGCATCAGGAGCAGGATGAAAGTTACACCCCTTTGCAGCTTTACACTGCCTCCTGACGATTTTTGGGGCAGCAGAAATCTTTTCACCACGAGCAAATGCCTCAGAGCTATAAAAAACTAATAGAGGTTATTCTAGAGGCACTCTATATGATCGCGTTGCCTTAGACAGAATGTTTCTAAGTGACACAGTTTTTGAGTAACATCTCGTCAAAGATTGCTACCTTTTTGCACTTTAGACTCTTCAGGGATATCATGGGTACAATGTAGCTCGGACTGTTTCGACATGTTTGGGTAAAAAACAGGACCATGCCTAGCATAAATGTACCTATTTGGATGCATTGGAATAGTTAGTTTGGTCGCATTAGGAGCAGGACAAAAGTTACACCCCTTTGCAACTTTACACTGCCTCCTTCTGACAATTTTTGGGGTAGCAGAAAACCTTTCACCACGGGCAAATGCCTCAGAGCTATAAAAAATTAAGAGAGGTTATTGTAGAGGTACTCTACATGATCGCGTTGCCTTAGATAGAATGTTTCTAAGTGACACGGTTTTTGAGTAACATCTCGTCAAAGATTGCAGCCTTTTTGAACTTTGGACTCTTTAGGGATATTGTGGATACAATGTAACTCAGACTGTTTCAACATGTTTGGGTGAAAAATAGGACCATACCTAGTGTAAATGTACCCATTTAGATGCATTGGAATAGTCATTTTGGTCGCATCAGGAGCAGGACAAAAGTTACACCCCTTTGCAACTTTACACTGCCTCCTTCTGACAATTTTTGGGGTAGCAGAAAACCTTTCACAATGGGCAAATGCCTCAGAGATATAAAAACCTGAGAGAGGTTATTATAGAGGAACTTTACATGATCGCGTTACCTCAGACAGAATGTTTCTAAGTAACATGGTTTTCGAGTAACATCTCGTCAAAGATTGCTGCCTTTTTGCACTTTGGACTCTTCAGGGATATCATTGGTACAATGTAGCTCAGACTGTTTCGACATGTTTGGGTGAAAAATAGGACCATGCCTAGCGTAAATGTACCCATTCGGATGTGTTGGAACAGTCAGTTTGGTCACATCACGAGCAGGACACCAAAAATGCAAAAGTTGCTTTGTGCAACTTGACAACATTGACACTTTTTTGCAACATGACTCAAAGACTCAAACTAACCCCAAATGACTCAAAGTGACTTAAAATCACCTTGATTTGGTGCCCAATGTACATTATAGAGGTCAAGGAACTCCTTATCATTCAAATATCTTAGATGAGTGCATAGGAAAGGAAAAAGCTCTAAGTTTCATCATCATGATCGCCTAATATTAAGAGACTTTAATGGCTTAAACCTTAGCATGGAGTCCTAAGGTGCATTTCATGTCTCCTTTCATTCAGTTTGGTGCCCTTATGTAGATTTTTCAACTTGATTTGGTGCCCTATATGTGAAGGAAGATCTAAAGGCATGAAAGTGGATGTCATATTGCAAGAGTTTGGATCATCAAAATTGAAAGAAATAAGTCTATTAAGATTAGGCACCTTTGGTCTTCTTTTCATTCATTATGAGCACCTTGGGAGAATGGTATATAGGTCATCATCATGATTGGGCGCCCTGGATCCATAGTGTTGGAGAGATCATCAAATGGTGTCTAGTAGGGTGAGTTATGAGTTTGGTCGCATCAGGAGCAGGCACCAAAAATGCATAACATGATGATGTAAAAATATGTACATATGTGTAAAAATGTAGGAGGAAATAAAAAAAAGACAAACCTTACAAATTAATGTGCATACTTACAACTCAATGTAACATAACTTTACAAAATCAATGTGAATACTTACAAATTAATTCAATGAACCATTCGGGTCTGCTCTACTCTTTATTGTGTCAAGTATTGCTTCATGGTCAGACTCATGCACCTTCCACAATATTTTGTTCAAAGGTCTACCCCAATACTTTATCAAATGAACATTGGATGCCACGACAAGGTTCGAGTAATGAAGAATCTTCTGATGCATGTCAAAGTCCTGAAATAGCCAAATATTAACACTCTTATGTGGGTACCTTCTAAGCCATGTTCCAGTAATAACCACTGATCCTGTAGGGTATTCGATGTTTTCTCCATCTATAACAAGGGCCTCCAATTTCTTTTTGGCCTCAACACAACGACATAAGTAATTATCTGTTCCCTCTTCATTATCTTCATCTGCAATAACTGCATATACGTGCCCTACATTGATATGTGTAGCAAATTAGATGAAATTAGTCAACATTACAAAAACACTACAAAGTAAGATGACATTACCTGGTTGAACTAGATGAAATTAGATGCATATACGTGCCCTATATTACCTGGTTGAACTAAATCTGATATGTGGTCAAAGTCAACTGACGATTCCATCTGTGTTAGTTCTAGTGCCATCGGGGGTCAATACGTGTCAAGTGGGCTAAGATAACTTAACTGCCATTCGTCAACCCGCTCTTTTGACTCGCACTCATCCCAGACTTGAATTGTACAGGAAGAACAAAAGCATGACATCTTTCGTGTATGGATACTCCATGAACCTACAATTGAGCTTGTAAAAGAGTGCATCTCATTTGATCCTGTCAGTGTACAACAATCCTCATATGGTGCAATGTTAGTATCATCTATCAACCAAAAAAATCTACAAACTAAAGACTTACCTTCATTACTTGGACCCATGGAAGCATTACACCACTCGACAATCGATTTTGCATCTGTCAACTTTGCATTGTCTTTATACTTTAACTCTTCTCATGCTATGACTCTTTTGATACATGCTCCTGCACCATCATGCTCCCCCTTTCCATGCCCAGCCTCACAAAAGTTCCACATATGTTGAATACCTGTAAAATTATGCCTCCTACTTAGCCAATAGAAATTCTGCAAGTTCTTGAATTGTGACGCACAATTATCCGACCATATGATATGTTGACTGAACGATATGCCCCTTCTAGCCAAATCATTGTAGAACACCTGAAAGCAACCTTGCACGAACTCCGTAGAATACGTGCGATCATCACTAATATAGAAATTATACTCCCTTATGATCTTTCTGTCATCGTCTGTACTATCATTCACATGAATGAATGCGATGTGCACAAATATAGAAACCTGTGTGGAGTTGTAATATTGTGATTGCACCTCACGCTATGGCTGTAGACTGTAGTTCTCTACAAAGTCAACGACTGAAACAATGCTACCAACTGAAAATGTGTCCTTGCATAACTTGAATTGCAAGTCCAACCATCGAGCTCTATGGGCATGTCTTGCATACTCATACACTATGCTGTCACGAAATATAGTCATAAACTGATACACTGGAATCTTTTCAATAACTAATTCACACATCTTTGCTTCTTTACCATCTTTTGTATTGTATGCCACTATTTTATACTTGCCAAACTCTACTAGTTCATTTCCAACCGCATGTGTTATTTCCATATGTTCACATATTGGCAAATGTTGCAAGCCACCGCAATGATGACATGTGCCATCCAAGCATAATTTCTTGTAGAATATTTGACCTTCCTCTCTTTCATATAAAATTCTTGATATGAAGTCTCTTGAAGATGTTGGTGTGGCACATATGGCACAACCCTGCAAATCATTGTTAGTATGCATATCTAAACATATAGACCTATAAGCATCAAAATGGTTAGAAAATTCAATATGTAATCTACAACAACAAGTAGTGCATGTCTGATTTATCTTAACATAGAAAGGTTTTAGCAATTCAAAATATCTTTGACAAATTTTAATTTGAGGATACTTCTCTAGAAATTTACCATAAAACTGTGTTTGAGTCTCATCCAAAAAATGCTTTGGATGTGGCTCGCGGTTCTGACTACCGATTCTCCTTCTTACCACATCCCTTTGATTCGGAGATACCCTTGTGTAATTCTTCCAAAAGTCTTCAATTAGTGATCTCAATGCTTCAACAATTGGTTTATCTTTTCGTGGTAGTCTCCCTGAGAATGCCCATAATTCATTGGCATTAGTGTCCTCAATTCTTTGGCGTCTTCCAATGGCTCTTGATAAAGTTTTCCTATTAATTCTCAATTCTTGACTTGTCTTTCTAATGAGATGAGCTTTCCTCGTTTGACTACTTACTATAGTCGATGTAATCATACGTCGTGTTGCATTACTATCTTTTGTGCGTGAGGTGTTACCCACACTCTCATACGCACTCATTAGATTCTTGACAATAGATTTTTCACTTGAAGCCTCTGATGTTCTCAACCCAAGAATCTTCATGATAGACCTATACTTTATACTTTGCATCATTTCAACGAATAGTTGACATCTTGCAGTCTCATTTAATTTTTCAAAGAACAATCTCCAAATCTTATTAGCATATCTTCTACAAGTGCATTTTGGAATCTTACCTTCCATTGGCTACAAAATATTCTCATCAATATCAATCAAATACTTTGGCTTTCTATGAAAAATTCTAGGTGGTGTCAAGTTAGGTAAATTCATCTCAACATTAGGAATTTCATCAATATTTAAATGAGATGGGTTAGATGGCATACCTTCGATTGAAGATGGAATAGATGACATACCTTGAGGTTGAGGTGGGAATGATGGCGTACCTCCTTCATCACATGTGAGTGATGATGTACTCTCAACTTGAGATGTGGTAGATGGTGTCCCTACATGTTGACTTGCGGTAAAGGACGTGTCTCCAACTATGGTATTCAAATCTCTCTTACCATGAAGTTTTTGCATTCGTTCTCTTTGTGGCGCCAATACCATATCTCTTTGTGATGGTTGTGGTTCCTCTTCAATTGGTATGTCTTCATTTATCGTGTGCAATTTCCTCTTCTCATGAAGTTCCCTCATAGCCATTGCTTTCTTTGCATTCTTAGCTTCTATCTCTTCCTGTGTTGGTTTAATTTCATGATCGTTTCCTCGACATGACAGAGAATTTGTCTGTAGCATGATAAAGAGACCAATATTAGTTCCTAAGAAATGAATACAAGATAATAGTGGGATTGTATTTTTTTTATGTTGTAAGGATTTATTCTTGTATAGTTTGACATCATGGTATGAACTAAGGCTTGTTTATTACACATAATTATTAAAGAGCCCAAGTGTAGAAAATATACATGGCATCATGTGAGATTGTAGGTTGATTTCTTGATTGGGAATGTGTCTATTTTAAACATGTATGATAAAGCATGATAAAGTAATTCAATCTGAAATAAGAAAAATGTAAAGAACATGCATGTAAAGGCTTGACATACCTAAAAAATGAAGATTTGAATGGAGAGAGTACCCAATTATGTAGTGTTTTTATCTTCTTGCATCAAACTCCTCAACAATTTCAGTTTTTCACCACTTGCTTCCTTTTCAATGTTAAATTCCTAAAATTGAATCACAATTAACATTGCAACACTACAAAAATTGAAACTTGAATAGATATATATCAAACTTGGTGTGAAAACTATGTTATTTCCTCCTTCTCAAGTTCGCAAAGTAGAAAAGGTGGTGGAAAGATCATGCAAAGGTGGTACAATGTGTCAAATGTGCATGTGAACTTCCCAATAGCATGAAAGCACTTCTTTTTTCTCAGAGCATGCGCAGAATTAGTAAGAAAATAGAGCATGTGGGCTTGGATCACAGGGGTAACCACTTTTTTACCGTTTCAATAGAAATACAAAATGCGAGTGCGTTATAACATGCTCGCGCTATAACACGCTCGCATTTTGTCCTGCTATAGATTCATCACATCCTTTGCATTGATCACATCTTTTTCCTGCAAGGTCTTGCCAGATGCTCCGCCATATGATAGGCAGAACAATGAAGGGGCAAGCCCTCATAATCAAGTTCTTCATAGAAAATGCCCTCAACCTTCAACGTCAAACCCTAATCCCTAAACCCTCAACTCTGATCCCTCAACCCTCAACTCTTAATGTCAAATCCTAATCCCTCAACCCTCAACCCTATCCCTAAACCCTCAACCCTCAATGTCAAATCCTAATCCCTCAACCCTTAACCCTATCCCTAAACCCTCAACCCTCAACATCAAATCCTAATCCCTCAACCCTCAAACCTATCCCTAAACCCTCAACCCTCAACGTCAAATCCTAATCCCTCAACCCTAATCTGTCATCCCTCAACTCTTATCCCTCATCCCTAAACCCTAAATGCTATCCCTAATCCTACACCCTCAACAGACTCGATACTATACCTTAAACTCTAATCCCTTATCCCTAAACCCTCCAACTCTATCCCTAATCCTTACAACCCTCAACCCTTAACTCTGATCCATCAACCCTCAACACTATACCTTAAACCCTAATCCCTTCAACCTCAACCCTATCCCTAAACCCTTGACCCTTGAACCTCAACCCTCAACCCTCGACGTCAAACCCTAATCCCTTAACCCTTAACTCTGATCCCTCATCTCTGAACCCTAACCCTAAACCCTAAACCCTAAACCCTCAACCCTCAACATCAAATCCTAATCCCTCAACCCTTCACTCTAATCCCTCAACCCTAAACCCTATCCCCAAACCCTCAACACTATACCTTAAACCCTAATCCCTCAGCCCTCAAACCTAAACCTTATCCCTAAACCCTAATCCCTCAACCCTCAACCCTAATCCATCATCCCTCAACTCTAATCCCTCATCCCTAAACCCTAAATGCTATCCCTATTCCTACACCCTCAATAGAATTGATACTATACTTTAAACCCTAATCCCTTATCCCTAAACCCTCCAACCCTATCCCTAATCCTTATACCCTCCACACTCTACTTTAACCCTAATTCCTTGACCCTCGACCCTATCCCTAAACCCTTGACCCTCGAACCTCAACCCTCAACCCTCAACGTCATACCCTAATCCCTCAACCCTTAACTTTGATCCCTCAACCCTCAACACTATACCTTAAACCCTAATCCCTATCCCTCAACCCTTAACCCTTAAAACTTAAACCCTATCCCTACACCCTCAACACTTGACACTAATCTTAAGCCTTAAACCCTCATCCCTAAAGCCTCAACCCTCAATCCTTAAACCTTCAACCCTAAACCCTATCCCTAATACCTCTACCCTCGACACTCTAACCCTAACCTCAACATTAAATGCTAATCCATCAACCCTAAACCCTAATCCTAAACCCTCAACCCTCAACCCTCAACACTATACCTTAAACCCTAATCCCTCAACCCTCAACCCTAAACCTTATCCCTAAACCCTAATCCCTCAACCATCAACCCTAATTCATCATCCCTCAACTCTAATCCCTCATCCCTAAACCCTAAATGCTATCCCTATTCGTAAACCCTCAACAGACTCGATACTATACCTTAAACTCTAATCCCTTATCCCTAAACCCTCCAACCCTATCCCTAATCCTTATACCCTCCACACTCTACTTTAACCCTAATTCCTTGACCCCCAACCCTATCCCTAAACCCTTGACCCTCGAACCTCAACCCTCAACCCTCAACATCAAACCCTAATCCCTCAACCCTTAACTCTGATCCCTCGACCTTCGACCCTAACCCTAAACCCTAAACCCTCAACGTCAAATTCTAATCCCTCAACCCTTCACTCTAATCCCTCAACCCTAAACCCTATCCCTAAACCCACAACACTATACCTTAAACCCTAATCCCTCAACCCTAACCCTAAACCTTGTCCCTAAACCCTAATCCCTTAACCCTCAACCCTAATCTGTCATCCATCATCCCTCAACTCTAATCCCTCATTCCTAAACCCTAAACACTATCCCTATTCCTAGACCCTCAATAGGCTCGATACTATACCTTAAACCCTAATCCCTCTACCCTTGACACTCTTATTTAACCCTAATCCCTTGACCATGAACCCTATCCCTCAACCTCAACCCTCAACCCTCAACCCTCAACTCTCAACATTAAACCCTAATTCATCAACCCTAAACCCTAATCCCTCAAACCTAAACCCTATCCCTAAACCATCAACCCTCAACACTATACCTTAAACCCTAATCCCTCAACCCTAAACCTTATCCCTAAACCCTAATCCCTCAACCCTAATCCCTCATCCCTCAACTCTAATCCCTCATCCCTAAACCCTAAATGCTATCCCTATTCCTAAGCCCTCAACAGACTTGATACTATACCTTAAACTCTATTCCCTTATCCCTAAACCCTCCAACCATATCCGTAATCCTTATACCCTCCCTAAACCCTTGACCCTCGAACCTCAACCCTCAACCCTCAACATCAAACCCTAATCCCTCAACCCTTAACTCTGATCCCTTGACCTTCAACCCTAACCCTAAACCCTAAACCCTCAACGTCAAATTCTAATCCCTCAACCCTTCACTCTAATCCCTCAACCCTAAACCCTATCCCTAAACCCTCAACACTATACCTTAAACCCTAATCCCTCAGCCCTAACCCTAAACCTTGTCCCTAAACCCTAATCCCTCAACCCTCAACCCTAATCTGTCATCTGTCATCCCTCAACTCTAATCCCTCATTCCTAAACCCTAAATGCTATCCCTATTCCTAGACCCTCAACAGGCTCGATACTATACCTTAAACCCTAATCCCTCTACCCTCGACACTCTTATTTAACCCTAATCCCTTGACCATTAACCCTATCCCTCAACCTCAACCCTCAACCCTCAACCCTCAACTCTCAACATTAAACCCTAATTCATCAACCCTAAACCCTAATCCCTCAAACCTAAACCCTATCCCTAAACCATCAACCCTCAACACTATACCTTAAACCCTAATCCCTCAACCCTCAACCCTAAACCTTATCCCTAAACCCTAATCCCTCAACCCTCAACCCTAATCACTCATCCCTCAACTCTAATCCCTCATCCCTAAACCCTAAATGCTATCCCTATTCCTAAACCCTCAACAGACTCGATACTATAGCTTAAACTCTATTCCCTTATCCCTAAACCCTCCAACCCTATCCCTAATCCTTATACCCTCCACACTCTACTTTAACCCTAATTCCTCGACCCTCAACCCTATCCCTAAACCCTTGACCCTCGAACATCAACCCTCAACCCTCAACATCAAACCCTAATCCCTCAACCCTTAACTCTGATCCCTCGACCTTCAACCCTAACCCTAAACCCTAAACCCTCAACGTCAAATTCTAATCCCTTAACCCTTCACTCTAATCCCTCAACCCTAAACCCTATCCCTAAACCCTCAACACTATACCTTAAACCCTAATCTCTCAACCCTCAACCCTATTCTGTCATCCGTCATCCCTCAACTCTAATCCCTCATTCCTAAACCCTAAACGCTATCCCTATTCCTAGACCCTCAACAAGCTCGATACTATACCTTAAACCCTAATCCCTCTACCCTCAACACTCTTATTTAACCCTATCCCTCAACCTCAACCCTCAACCCTCAACCCTCAACTCTCAACATTAAACCCTAATTCATCAACCCTAAACCCTAATCCCTCAAACCTAAACCCTATCCCTAAACCATCAACCCTCAATACTATACCTTAAACCCTAATCCCTCAACCCTCAACCCTAAACCCTAATCCCTCAACCCTCAACCCTAATCCCTCATCCCTTAACTCTAATCCCTCATCCCTAGACCCTAAATGCTATCCCTATTCCTAAACCCTCAACAAACTTGATACTATACCTTAAACTCTAATCCCTTATCCCTAAACCCTCCAACCCTATCCCTAATCCTTACAACCTCCACACTCTACTTTAACCCTAATCCCTTCAACCTCAAACCTATCCCTAAACCCTTGACCCTCGAACCTCAACCCTCAACCCTCGACGTCAAACCCTATTCCCTCAACCCTTAACTCTGATCCCTCATCTCTCAACCCTAACCCTAAACCCTAAACCCTAAACCCTCAACCCTCAACGTCAAATCCTAATCCCTCAACCCTAAACCCTATCCCTAAACCCTCAACACTATACCTTAAACCCTAATCCCTCAGCCCTCAACCCTAAACCTTAGCCCTAAACCCTAATCCCTCAACCCTCAACCCTAATCCATCATCCCTCAACTCTAATCCCTCATCCCTAAGCCCTAAATGCTATTCCTATTCCTACACCCTCAACAGAATCGATACTATACCCTAAACCCTAATCCCTTATCCCTAAACCTTCCAACCCTATCCCTAATCCTTATACCCTCCACACTCTACTTTAACCCTAATTCCTCGACCCTCAACCCTATCCGTAAACCCTTGACCCTCGAACCTCACCCTCAACCCTCAATGTCAAACCCTAATCCCTCAACCCTTAACTTTGATCCCTCGACCCTCAACACTATACCTTAAACCCTAATCCCTATCCCTCAACCCTTAACCCTTAAAACTTAAACCCTATCCCTACACCCTCAACACTTGACACTATATCTTAAGCCTTAAACCCTCATCCCTAAAGCCTCAACCCTCAATCCTTAAACATTCAACCCTAAACCCTATCCCTAATCCCTCTACCCTCGACACTCTAACCCTAACCTCAACATTAAATGCTAATCCATCAACCCTAAACCCTAATCCTAAACCCTCAACCCTCAACCCTCAACACTATACCTTAAACCCTAATCCCTCAACCCTCAACCCTAAACCTTATCCCTAAACCCTAATCCCTCAACCCTCAACCCTAATCCATCATCCCTCAACTATAATCCCTCATCCCTAAACCCTAAATGCTATCCCTATTCCTAAACCCTCAACAGACTCGATACTATACCTTAAACCCTAACCCCTAATCCCTAAACCCTCCAACCCTATCCCTAATCCTTACACCCTCCACACTCTACTTTAACCCTAATCCCTCGACCCTAAACCATATCCCTAAACCCTTGACCCTTGAACCTCAACCCTCAACCCTCAATGTCAAACCCTAATCCCTCAACCCTTAACTCTGATCCCTCGACCCTCAAGCCTATCCCTAAACCCTAAACCCTCAACCGTAATCTGTCATCCCTCATCCCTAAACCTTAAACGCTATCCCTATTCCTAGACCCTCAACGGGCTCGATACTATACCTTAAACGCTAATCCCTTATCCCTAAACCCTCCAACTCTATCCCTTATCCCTTAACCCTCATGATTAATATCCTTGAACGTAAAAAAATTTGAGGGGAACATAACGCGAGCATGTTATAACGCGCTTGCGTTATGTCAAACATGACAAAAACAGACTTGCGGGAAAGAAAAATGCAAGGCAAAACATAATGTGAGCACATTATAACGCGAGTGTGTTATAACGCGATCGCGTTATTTCTTGCTTTGGGAATCCCAAGCCTTGGGCTTGGGATTTGCTTTGGATTTCCAACCCAAAGGCTTGGAGTGCCTTATGAACAGTCACAGACGTGTTTTTCTATATTCTTCAAAATTTCACATAATTTCGTTCGTGCTAACCCTCAGATTTGCATGTGTTTCAAGGTCAAACAAATCGAACACATGGGTAACGTTAGGCTTTCTCTTAGCTATTTGACGATGTGATTTTTTTCACATTTTAACAATGTTAAGCCTTTCATATTTAATTTCTTTTGTTTGTGTGTCCATTTTTAGGCAAATACCACTGTTTGGTCTTTTTTTCATTGTAAAATAACTATTCATTCAAATTAAAAAAAATACATATTTAGAAACTAGACTCCATTCTACAAATATTAAAAAAATAAAAAAAATACTTTCAATTAGTTTTCAAAATTTATAGGGGTAGCACGGCCAAAATTCTATTTTTTAGGATGTGGCCACTTTAAAAATTAGTAAAAAATCAAATATTCATCAAAAAATTATTAGAAAAATCAGGCATAAACTACATGCTATTAGCTAATTTCTCATTGAAGTGATTTTAAAAATACCAAAAAAAAGTTGACCTTTTGAGGGAGCCACAAAACATGCTATGTTATGTTTTTTTGATAGAAACAACACCAATTTCTATGGCTTCCTCTTTTGAACCCCTTAATCTATGCCATTTTCAAAACAAAATAATAGTTCAGAAAGTAGACTCAGAGCACTACGAACATTGTTTTGGTTGCATCTCCAAATTTTGAGTGTAACTATGCTCAATTTCTCATCCAAGGCTAGTATTTCTTGATTTCAGAAAAAAAGTGGCCACTTAAGACCCCTTTTTGGCCCCCCATCTACCTGCACTTACCCACCTCGTAGTTCGAGAAAGAATTTTCCCAAATTCTATGGTGATGGGAAAGTTCATCCTGATGAACATATTGTAGCTTTCTGCATAGCTTGTGGCATGATAGGTGTTGAGCATGAAGATGTAGCAGTAAGGCTTTTTGTGGAAACACTGCAAGGTGCTGTTGCAGATTGGTTTTATCATCTTCAAGCTCAGACTATAACCAACTAGAACACTCTCAAAACCAAGTTTGAGGCTAGGTTCAAACCTGCAGAAGATACACATGCCTTGTTGGCTCAGCTTACACAAATGAAGAAAGAGCCTCATGAACCTATGCGAGACTTCATCGTTAAGTTTAATAAGTTGAGAAACAGGATTCCTGCAAACGCTCAGCCAATAGTGGAGAAGCTTAAGTGTATCTTTATCAATATTCAACTTCCTGAAGTGAGTTTTCTATTAAGATGGTTTGGTCCTGCAGATCTTCCTGCAGCTCAGATATTGGCTACTGAAGTTGAAGATGATCTTATGCTTGCAGGTAAGATAAGAAGAGATTCTAATAGAAATAAAAGTTCCTCTTCTACTGAGAATTCTTCCACAAGCACCACGGATCCTATGGTGCAAAAGTTAGCAAATGAATTGCTAGCTCTGAAAAGGCAAATGTCTCAAGGTATGAATGCCCCTCCTTCTTATCGGGATATACCAAGGAGGACATTTCCCAACAATTCATATCAAGGCAATGCTGCTAAAAATCAAGGACAACAAAATTGTCTTCCACCTACACATGAGAAGCTTGCCATTGAAGCAGCACCAGTCAACTCAGCAGTTGGCTATTATGAAGCAGAACATGATCATTCTTTCTAACTCGAGTTGGACCAGGAGAATGATGCTAATATCTTTGCAGAAGGAGAAGAAGAATTAGCTGGCGACTCTACCATCAGCTTTCTGAATTATCAAGACGAAGCTAAAAAAGAAGGAGAAGTGTATGATGGAGCATATGTTGTTTTCACTAGATCCCAAAATCAGTCAACTCAACAAGTTGATAAGGGAAAAGCAAGAAAAGAACCTCAACCAGTGATCTTAATTGCTAAACGAGGAACTCTGTTGCCTTTCCAATCAAAAGACCTGGTGGGCAATAAGCCAGTAAGTACATCTAACAATCCTGTACCTTCTACTTCTATCCCTCAGACCAGTACTACCTCAAATAAAAATCAGAATGATGGATTTCCTTCCTTTGTTTCTAGCTCATTCCAGTTATTTGATATAATAGATCATGCTAGGAAGACCAAAATCCAAATGTCTGAAGTTGAGTATGTACAAGCTAATCATGAACAGTTTGATAGGTTAGCTAAATACGTAAAAAATAGGACCATCCCTATAGGACAAGATTTTCCAAAAGTTGCCCATGATTCCTCAAAAAGCGAACCTATCCAAAATAATCTTGTCACTACTCCCCTTGTTGCCTTTGGAAAAATAGAACCTTTCTATGTTTCTCTATTGCTAAATGGTCACAAGTTGAGTAACTGCATAATAGATTCTAGAGCTTATAATAATGTTATGCCTGCCAAGGTAGAAGACTCCATTGGCCTCACCTTAACTAAGACTTTTGGGAGATGTTTCTGCATGGAAAACAAGCAAGTACCACTTTTGGGTCAAATGAAAGATGCCCAATTTGCATTTGCAGCTTTTCCAAACAAGAGAATTAAGATGACAGTCCTAGTAGCTGATGTTCCAGCTTCCTATGGTATTCTGCTTGGGTGTAATTTTCACAAGGATGTAGGTGGGGAGTTGAACATGGATCTATCTAAAGCAAGGATACCTATTAAAGGTGTCATGCAGAAGTTGCTTCCTGAGAAAGAAGCAAAATACATTGTTACCCAAACATCAAATCCCAAAGCTCAAATTTTTTTTGAGTCTTCAAGAATGGGTAATTATTTCCTATCCACCGAAGATGTTTCTAGTTCATCAGATGAGAGTTCATTAGGTGACAGCTCAGACAATTCAGACGGAGAATCAGAAGAGTTTTCAGATGAAAGTTTAGGTGAAGGTATAGTAATGCTAGATTCTTCCCTCACTAATGACGACGAATCTTCTGGTCAAAGAAATTCCAAAAAATCAAATTCTAATGAGGTCTGGGTCTTAGAATTTGATGGTAGTTGTTCCTCTACCGATTCTGGAGCTGGAGTTGTTTTGATATCCCCACAAGGTGATATCTTCCCTTTTTTCTACAAGTTACAATTTGATAATACTAACAACACTGCCGAATACAAGTCATTGTTGCTCAGATTGGAAGCTGCTCATGCTAGGGGTGTTAAAATTCTTCATGCTCAAGGAGATGCCGAATTAGTGGTTTGTCAAGTGAGAAATTTGTATCAAACCAAGAATGAAAGATTGAGACACTATCGCAATCGTGTATGGGATTGCATTGAAAGTTTTGACGCTTTCAATATTTCTATGGTGCCAAGAGAGTTCAATGATCGTGCAGATTCATTAGCTGCCTCTGCAACCCTTATGGTTCCCCATAAGGATTTCAAAGGAAACAAGTACACTATTGAGCTGGTCTTCCAACCAAGTGTACCTAATAATGCTGACCATTGGCAGGTGTTCAGTGGTGATAACCAAATCATTGCTTTCTTGGAAAAGACGGATAGCTTTGATGAGCTCTATTTTGAAGGCAATGAGTCTCCACCATAGGAATATGTTTCTGAAATAGATTCACAAAATGGCGAAGAGTTTCTTCAATTGAAATGTAATAAGATTCCAAAAGGTTTGGTCTCCATTGAGAAGCTATTTGATAAGCATGACAGGTATATCAAGAAACAGTAACAATAGGATTCAAGTTCCTCTATGGAATTTGAGCAGGTAAATTTGAGTTCAGAGGTGGATCCTAAAATGGTCAACATTGGGAAATGTTGCATTGCCGATGAGAAGTTCAAATTCATTACACTCCTTCACCATTACATTGATGTCTTGGCGTATTCCTATGATGACCTGAAGTCCTTTAGGCCAAAGGAAATTCAACATGAAATTCCCCTCAAAGCTAGGTCATTGCCTCACAAGCAGAAACAAAGGCAATACAACCCCAAAATATCAGGTACTATCCTTTCTGAAATTCAGAAAATGTTGAATGCAAGGATAATTTTTCCAATTCATCATTCCACCTGGATTGCGAACATAGTTCCTGTAAGGAAGAAGAATGGAGAAATCTATATTTGTGTTGATTTCAGAAATCTCAACCAATCTTCTCTAAAAGATAACTACCCCTTACCCATCATGGATCAAGTATTACAAACAGTAACTAGTTCAGAAATGCTGTCTATGCTAGATGGTTTTTCAGGGTATAATCAAGTGGAGGTCAATGAAGCAGATCAGTTCAAAACTGCTTTCACAACACCATGGGGCACATTTGCATATAATAGAATGCCTTTTGGTCTGATCAATGCTAGTGCCACATTCCAGAGAGAAATGGACCTTGCCTTCAGAGATGAGATGGGGAAGTTCACTGTGGTTTATCTTGATGACTTGACTATTTTTTCCAAACACCGTCATGATCATGCGCACCATTTACGACAAGTACTGGAATGCTGTCGATAAAATGCTATCTCTCTCAACCCTAAGAAGTCAGTTTTTGGGGTTATAGAAGGTAAACTTCTCGGTCACATTGTATCCCGAGAAGGCACTAAAATTGACTCAGAAAGAGTCAAATCTATTCAAAGTCTTACTCTGCCTGCTAGTAAGACTACAGTTCATTCTTTCTTTGGAAAGGTGAATTTTCTGCGAAGGTTCATTCCTGAGTTTGCAGAGAAAACCCATCACATTGTCAACATGATGAAGGGTAAGGCTACTTTTCGTTGGACTACAGAAGGTAAAGCAACATTTGAGGATATCAAGAGAGCTATTGCTCATGCTCCAATCCTTGTTTGACCTGACTATACAAAAGATTTTGTAGTTTACAGCTACACTTCAGAACATACACTTTCAGCTATTCTGGTTCAATAGAATGAAGAAGGTGTGGAATGCCCCATATCATTTATGAGTTGTCCTCTCAAAGCTCATGAGTTGAAATATTTGAATATGGAGAAGCATGCTTTTACCGTGGTCAAAGCGGTGAAGCATTTCAGGTTCTATATTCTAAATTCACACACTGTTGTTTTGGTGCATGATACAACAGTAAAGCCTATCCTAACTCAACATGAGTTCAGAACTAAAAGAGGCAGTTGGATTGCTAAGATCCAAGAGTTTGATCTTGACATCAAACCTACTAAGCTTGTGCATGGAAAAGGTTTGTGTCAATTGATCACTGATAACATACCAAAAGAGACAAGGGACGAAGAAGAAGAAGTTGAGGATACACCAACTGTTCTTTTTGTCACTACTACTGATGAGTGGTATTCAAATATCGCTCATTTTCTTACGTATGGTGAGTGTCCTACCCATTTGTCTTATAAGGAGAAAAGAACTGTTAAGTTGAAGGCAGCTAACTATGTCCTATGGGATAATGGTTTGTACAAGAGAAGCCTTGATGGAGTATTTCTCCGTTGCGTGGATAAAATGCAACAAAGTAGAATTCTAGAATCTTCCACAATTTGGCCTGTGGAGGACATTTTTTTGCACTTGTGACAGCTCACAAGATTCTGCGAGCTAGATACTATTGGCCCACACTGTTTCAAGATGCGTACAATTGGGTACATAGGTGTGAGTTGTGTCAACAGTTTGTTGGGAAACTGAAGTTGGCCGCATTACCTCTCAAGCTGGTGGTGATGGAAGAACCTTTTCAGCAATGGGGCATCAACTTCATTGGTGCTGTGAACCCACCATCAAGTGTGGGACACAACTATGTTCTCACCACGATAGATTATTTTACCAAGTGGGTGGAAGCGATCCTAGTTAAACATGCTACTTCTGAAGTGGTATGTAATTTCCTTAAGGAAAACATTGTTTCCCGGTTTGGAGTTCCAAACAAGATAGTAGCAGATAATGCTACTTGTTTCTCTTCTCATGAGATTACTGACTTTTGCTATGGGCATGGGATCATTCTTTCCCACTCTTCAAACTATTATCCGCAAGGAAATGGTCAAGCAGAATCAAGTAATAAAAATTTGGTTACTATTATCAGGAAACTGGTGGATGAGAATCAAAGAACTTGGCATAAAGCGTTGGTTGATGCTTTATGGGTAGACAGGATTAGCCCTAAAAGGTCAATACGTATGTCACCATTTCAGCTTTTGTATGGTCTGAATGCAGAGATACCAATTACCTTAGAATTGCCAGCACTGAAGTTGGTAAAGGCAGTGGAGGATAGAACTTTTGATAGTTCTATTGATAAAAGGATCATGTACCTAATTGAGCTTGAGGAGCAGCGAACTATGGTAGTGGATCATATCACTGAACATCAAAGTTAGGTAAAGAAACTCTTTGACAAGAAAGCAAGGACTTGTGAGTTTCAGATTGGAGATCAAGTCTTGTTGTGGGACAAGAGGAGAGAACCAAAAGGAATGCATGGAAAGTTTGATTCCTTGTGGAGAGGCCCATTCAGTATTCCTCAGTTCTGTGGTGAAAATAGCTTCTTGCTGGAGTATCAGGATGGAACACCATTCTTGCTGCCTCATAGTGGACAACATCTGAAGCACTTCAATCCTTGAAGTATCAGATAAGTTCATTTGTACATTTGTATACTTTTGTATTTTTATTTTTGTGTTTTTGTTTAGTCTTTTGTGTCTTTTTCTTTTTAGCTTGATTCTATAGCCCAATGGCATGGATGAAGGCACTTAGAGACTGGATTCTTCTCCCTTCGATCATTTCAAAGTTTGATCGAAGGAAGTTCCCTAGTTAGAGCCAGCTATTGTTTTCAAAATCAGCTATGCTAGTTTTTGTAGACAACCCCCTACGAAACTTGTCTGTTTCGTAATCTACACTCTAAGTTTGTAAATCGAGACAAGATTCTCGTGGTCTCGTGTGAAGTCATATGGCATCCTAAACTAGTTTACAACACTCCCTCAAATTGACTCCTTGAAATTTGTACGAATCGATTAGGTTGTAAATTGACCAAAATATCAGTTTTGGTCATTTTTGGGGTGTTAGTGAAATTTTGAGTCTTTATATGCATAGTCGGCTATTTCTGCCACTTTTGCATATTTTACTCAATTTTCTTGTTTGACATGCAAGGTCGGTCTTTTCAACCACTTGCACATGTTCGACCTTTCTTTTAACATGTTGGAGTGGCCTTTTCATCCATCTTTGCATATTGGTTAATACATGAAGGGTCGGTCTTTTCTGCCACCCAAGCATAATCTTTCCAAATCAGTGGCATTAATGCCACTCATGTTGGCATTAATGCATCTGGTTTAAAGCCTTTTTAAACTATTTTAAATCTATTTTGTTTGTTTACCTCTCTATTCAAACTATTCATTCAGACATCAATCCTCTTTAAGATAAGTTGAAGGTATACAATTGACATATTTGTTTGTGCTCCATGGATTGTGCATAAGTTTAGGTTTTGCATCGACCTTACGACAAGGTATGTCTTCTTTCCTTGTTGTTTTTCTATTTAGGGTTTTGTCTATACATTTTTCATTTTCTTTCCTTGCTTTAACTTATAGAACAAATGACGGTGATCATTAAACCCATCTCCCATGCTTTATACGTATTTCCTTTAGTGGTTACACATTCGCTGGCTTTATGTCACTTTGTTTGTTGTTTTACCCTTGTGTTGTTGGCAGTTTATCCCAATCAAACACCAAAATCACCTCAATACATAAACCTTTGTATGTATACATGCGGTATCGGCTGTATTAGCTGCTTTACCAAGTTTCCTGTTACGAGCAAGTAGATGTGAAGTTAACATTTTCGCCGCTTAAAGCCTTCCAAGGTTTATCAAACACAGGGTGTATGGGCGGCGAAATCCACCACTCTTACATAGAAGATTGAGATGCCAGCTTGTAGTCGGTTGGAAACCCCACTCTAACACTTATAAGTCCCCCTTACATGTAGTATCGGCATTTTTCACCGCTAAAACATCATACAATGCAACCTACCTGTAGAAGCGGTCGAAATTGCCGACCATGCATGGGCCTTAAAAGTTGCCTAACACCCACATGTAAGGGTGGTCACTTTGACCACTCCTACATGTAAAACACTTTCCAAGTGATCACATACACTAGAGGTGTTTTTCACCGAATTTACACGATAATTAATGAACTTCCCAAACACATGCACAAGCGGCTAAAATTACCGCTTTTACATGTGCTAATACTTCCTCATGTAGGAGCGGTCATTTTGATTGCTCATGCATATTTTCTTGAATTTTTTCCCAACACTGGGAAAATTCACCTTTCAAGACCTATTAGCCTGCTTTTGCCTTTGCCTCGATTTGCGTGCACTCAAGCCCTTCGATGCATGCTTTCCTGTAAATGATTATTGAATCACGGTTATCCTAGTTTATCCATTTTTCCCCTAACTGCGAGATCATGGCCTTTTGCAGTTCTCAACCAGTGTTTGTGGTAGATATCAATTTCAAAGTTCTCTTCGGAGCTGATGTTAGAGCCATCTCCGTCCAAGGCAAAAATCATGAAGTACAAGTACCAAGGTGTCTTTCCGGTGACGACAGTGCAGTCAAATATTGACGAAATCAGGGATATGAAAATTGTACACGTGAACATGGTAGAATTTGTGGGAAGGACAAAATAGACAAATCCCTCTAGGCCTATGCAAAAGATCATTGACAGCAATATTCATTTGGTTGCATCATTCTTTAGTTTCTGCACACAATCCTGAGTTCATTCTCCAGGTAGCCAACCATTACAATAGAGACACTAGAGTTGTGACAGATTCTTAGGGGAATGTAATCATGAGACTAGATGCAGAATTCCTTGACAAAATCTTCATGTGTCAACCTATTGAAAACATTGGATAGATTGACTTTCCTCAGGGGCAACAGGATTACGATAAAGATGTGGAAGCTGCCAGAAGGTATATCAAAAACAAATGGTTGAAAATCCCTAGAAGTAATTTGACCAGATGGCTAAAGGATCTTCCTAGGAGTGACTTCATTGAAGAAGTTTGTGATTTGATCACTCTTTTGAGTTGCATCAGAGGACTCCCTTCTGCTTCCAAGTTCCAAGAATGGATGTACACTTACATCAAGGTGATTCTTCGAGGTACACAGAAAATATTTTGGGGAGAACAAATCAGTAATGCATTGCATGAGCAACTGGTGAGGGTCAATACCACATTCAAATTCTATATGACCTCGTATCTTGTCTATGTTGCTGCTAGCATGAGGAGCTTCCCAGGTTTGACTCAGGTTGGAGACAGGAGATTGACCCCTGTATATGAGTATTACCCTCAAATAACTCTGAAGGGATCAATTCATCATTTCTGAAGGGTCAATGATGCATTCTTTTCAGTATTCATGTGCTTATGGGATATTGAACTTGTTCAGAAAAGGGTCTCAGATGAAGCATGGCAAATTGTGAATTCTTTTGGTTACTTGTTCCTGCAATTCCCTACTTTCACATATCTTCAGGTAGGGTATTATCCTGGTTACCCTTATATTCTTTCACGGTATCCTAGTGACTGTATTGTTCTTATGGAGATATGCAGATAGTTGATTGTGGTGCACAATAAAAAGATGGAATTGAAGAAGTCAAGGATAAAGTTCCCTGTTGAGATTGGAAGGTATTCAATTCAATCAACCAATAAAGCAAAAATAGTTGATTCTAAATTACAGCTAGTCACTATGGGAACCTACAAGAAAAGAGATCATTTTGACTTCAGAAGAGTTCAAGATAAGATCAAAAGGAAGTCAACCTTCCATATACCAATGGTTGGAGATAACTGGGCTGATCCCAGGAAACAGAATGAGATCATAAAGCTAGACTATTGCATACTTCATCTGAGTTAGATTGAAGAGCTGGGCCTTGTTGATATTCTAGATGGAATGGAGGATGATGGGGATGTTCTAGATCCCAGATATAATACTTAGAATGTTGAAGCCTCACCTCTTCTAGAGGTAAAATGGTCAGTCAAAGAAGAAACATCCATAAGGAAAAGATTTCAACCAATACTCGCCAACATAAATGTATGGTTGGAAAGTAAAGGGGTTAAATTGAAGGAGTTCCTCACATGGTCAGAAACCAAAACACAGGAGCAGACAGGAAAGAAGGTAGAGAACATAACCAAAAATAAGAGTGATCTTCCTTCTTCTTCTAAGATACACAAACCAAAGATTAAGTTTGTGTCCAAAGGAGGGAAGAAGAAGGAAGTTGCAGAAACTTCCAATGTCATTGAATCAAATGTTGAGGATACTAATGTTGATCAAATGGAGATTGAAGATGTTGAGGCTGAAGACCAAAATATTCAAAATTCTGAGGATGCTCAATAGACAACAGTATCTGATAAATCTAATGAAGAAGATGAAACTGAACAAGGCAAAGATGAGGATGGAGAAAAGGAACAACTTGGTGATCCACCTCAATCTCCTGAGAAAGATCTTCCCACAGGAACACAAGTTTCTACACCTCCTCCTCATGTTCTAGTTTCTGGTAGTTTCCCAGTGATTTCAAATGTACCTCTTTCACCTATCTTTGTTGTCTCTTTTGATAATACCCCTACTTCTGTGAAAACCAGTTTTGGGAATTATTTTTTATTCTTCCGGTTCCATTCCAGGTTTATCTTCTCCATCTTTTGACATTGGTGAACAATCTGTTTTAGAGAATCTTCTGGATGCTTCAGGAAAGGTTGTTGATATAGGTGTGGTTTTTACCAACACCAGTCCTATTGTGACTATAACAGGTATAAACACAGATCCGGCAAAACAAGTGGTAGGCTCATCTCCGGTTGTTGGCGCTTCTATTCTTCCCCCATGGTTATCTGCATATACTCCAAAGAGGAAGAAGCAAGCTATTTTGCCTGATGAGATTGATATTGAAAAGTTGTTACCTGTAAAAGCAAAGACTCAAAAGAAGAAGCCTAAGACCGTTTCTAGGCTTGTCAATGAGAAACGAATCAAATACGCCAAAATTGCTAAACCACCTGAAGATGCCACCATTGATAATTTTGACATGAGTGATTATGTCGTTTCAAGGGTTGAGTTGGGCAAGCTAACTCATGAGGGTATAAAGGCAGATTTCCAAACTATTGCCAGCACTTTACTTGAAAAGTATGATGAGGTCAAAAAAGAAAAAGAACAGTATAAGGCCAAAGAAGAACAACTTGCTCATGTTCTTGAAAAGATAGTAAAGTCATCATAAATTGTAGAACCTATGGCAGTGACTGTAGAAGATCCCTTGATCTAGAAGGTTGAAAAAGCACAAGCCCAAGGAAGGGTGGTTGGTGATATTGTGGAGCGCTTGTTAGCTCAAGGACAAGTTCTGCTAAAAACCACTATGGAAAGGAAAGAGAAGATGGACAAAGCTAAAGCTAAGCTGGATAATTTGGTTGATTTACTCTCACAGGAGTTGCAAGATCAAGAAGAGAGCTTGGAGGAGTGGATAGATATGAAAAAGATTAAGATAAAGAACCTGATCACCATCAAGGTCATTGCAAATAGAGAATCATATCTGAAGACCAAGGAGACTCTAGCTCATCGTATCCACATAATAAAGGGTTTACTTGAAGATCTATGTCAAGCCCGAGAAGCTAGTGAAGATAGTGATGTCACACTTCTACATCAGCTAGAAGAACTTCCTTGCACCCTAACAGGTGAAGATCACAAGTTCCTCTCAGTAGAGGAGATGGTAAGTTCCTTTGAAGAGATGGTTTAGAGGAAATTCGAAGAGGAGGTGCCCTCAGTGCTTTCCATGGATAATCTATATGATCAACATTCAACTTTAGAAAACTTGAAGGACAATTTGGACAAGCATGAAAATGCAATAAAGGTGGTAAAGGATGTAATTTTTCTTGCCCGCACCATTTCAAAAAACACAGCAAAACCAGATGCATGCGAGATGGCAGCCATACAAGCTATGTACCAGAATTTTCTAAAGAAGAATGATGGAGGAAACTAGTGCCTTAGTTTATTTTTCTTGTGTGTGATATGTAATTTGAATTTTGTTGTGGACATATCCACATGTAATTTTCCAAAATGTAATTACATGCAAGACAAAGGAAGTCCCAAGTCAAATAGGACTCTTTTGTTGAATAAGAAAAAGTAGTTGTAAATTTCCTATTTTTGGTCCAGGCTCCTCCCTATAAATAAAGAGGGCCTCTATTGTAAATATTATCTTTATCTATTGTAACAAAACTCTACCGAATTGAGAAGCAAGTTGAGACTTTGTGCTTATTCATGTAAATCAATTTTCAAATATTTATCAATACAAGAGAGCAAGTTAAATTCCAATCTTTGTCTTGGAGTGATTTGTTTTATGATAGAATTGTTCTTATGTCTTTGCTATCATATTATCTTTGATAAGTAATTGAAGTGTGAGAGTTTATTTCAAGTGATTAAGGAGTATTCTAAATCTGATTTTAATAGACTTTGAGCTATAAAATCATTTGTGAGAATTGTGTTGTGTTCATGAATGAGAAATAGCTTGAAGACTTTGTGCTGCAAGTTGTTATTTTTAATCTATTTATCTCATCTTGGCGTATAGTGAAGACTTTGGGCTGTACTCTACTCCAAATCATTTTATTTTCTGTTGGTGAAAGAAGCAACGATAGACTTTGTGCTCTTGTGGGTTTCTTGGTTATTCAGTTTGTGTCAAGAAGGTGATCATTTATTTTATAAACATCATTTCTGAAAAAAGAGAAATAGATGATATGGTCTCACCCCTGAATTAGTATTTAGTTTAAAGTATTTTGTGATAAGTGATAGGGAACCTCCCCTTGATGAGAGGAGAGACTTATCTCATTACACTATGGTCGATATAACCATTTTGCCTTCCGTTAGTTGAAGACAAAATATTCACCCAACATAACTGAGTAAAAACCTTTAAATACTCCAGTGATCTATCTATCTCATGAATTTCTTTGGAATCTCGTGATTATTCACTTTGTAAATAAGCACTCTATTTTTGAATGAAGAGAACTTTTTGTTTCTAGAAAGAACTCGTGAAGAGTATTTATCTTACTTATTCTTCAACAAGAGGGCTAAAAATTAGTATTAGAAAAACGTTAAAGTCTATTACAAAAAGGAAAAGGGTGAAAAAAATAGCCCTAGGTTTCACCAAAAGTCATTTTCGGAGAGCTTAAGGTTTTTGAAGGGGGGATTTTTTCAAAACATGAGTTTGTTGAACTCTAAAGTTGCTAAAAGAGAATATGAAGTTCACTGAAAAGAATTTTCATCGAAACAGGTCATTCAACATAGAATTTAAAGTTCACAAGGAGGTGATTTCACCAAAAGGGAGATTGAATGAAGGCTCTTGAAGGCTTGTGGAGGAGAACATTGGCCAATGACTTTTTTTCAAAGTTCCTATAAGTTTAAAACCGTTGAAACATCTAAAAGGAGAATTTCAAGGATTCTTAGGGACGCCAATATATTGAACTGTATTAAAGGTGAAAATTTAAAAATGTTGAATATATTAGTTTTGGTGATGCTGTTTAAACTTCCAAGCCAAAGGCACATAATTGGTTATTTGGGAGTAGCGATTCAGTTCTTGAATCTATTCAAATTATCTACTATGGTTAACTATTTCCAAACTCAATGTATATAAGGGAGGTGATTATTTAGTTATGTGGGTTCTTATTTTTAGTGGCTTTGTGTGAAGGAAGTTGGTTTTTGATAGAAGTGATAGAAGATTGTAATTTTGTACTCTTGAAACAGTGGATGCTGCATATCAGAATAAAGCATTTTGAAATTTTTTTGATGTTTTGAATAGATTGTTCAAATTGTTGATTGAATTCCTATAAATGAATTAATTCAAATTCTTGTTGAGATTGTGGATATTGTTTTCCACCAAATTTATGTTGTTACATAAAAAAAACTTTTGTGTTGTCTTGCTGGAAGATTAGTTTGCCTAGTAAGGTCCCTTGATCTTGATTGCATCAAATGGTATCAGAGCTAGGAATTATAGTCGTGCCGGAGAGGGAATCCTAGAAATTTTTGTTGTGGGTGATTGGAAGGGAAAGAACACTTGTAACTACAAAGGATTTGTGAAAAATGGCACATAGAGGCTGTGGGCGAAGAGGATTGCCATGGGTTGGTGATTTGGTAATTATAGAGATGTAGAGAGGTATCACAAGGCTAGATGCAATGGAGGCAACATAGAGAAGAGGGGTACACATTGAAGACGTCAACAAACACAAAATTGAGAATAGAGAACTAGAAAATGAAATAGATGATGAAGATGGAAATGAACCATAGAGGAGATTTCTATAAGTAATGTCCAAATTCAGCAACAAACCAAGATTGGATCCATTGAATTATCATGGTAAACTAAATCTTGAAGAATTAATTGATTGGATATCAAAGATGGACAAAAATATTTATTTCAAATCTGTGGAAGATGCAAACAAGGTGAAATTTGCATGTACAAAATTGAAGGCATATGCATCCTTATGGTGGGATCATGTACAAATAGAAAGATAGTGAAAAGGAAAAGAGAAAATTAAATTGTGGAATAGAATGATCACAAAGATGAAATCTAAATTTTTACCAGTTGATTATCGAATGCATTTATTTTAGAAGTTGTAGAATTTGAAACAAAAAGAATTAAGTATCCAAGATTATACATGGGAATTTTGCAAATTGAATATCCAGGCTAGACATGTTGAGGACAATGAAGAAAATGCCTCCAAATATGTAAATAGGTTAAGATATAATATTCAAGATGAAATGACCATGTAAAAAGTTCATATAGTAGAAGAGGCATATCAATTTTCTTTGAAGGTAGAAGAAAAATTATCTAGGAGACAACAAAACAACCCAAGAGGGAAGGGAAGGTCTACCATTGGAAAGGAGCCAACAAATAGTAGTAAAGAAACACAAGTAGGTGAAGAGGTAATATGTACTTCACAAAATAATGACTCAAAACAAAATACAAGAGGAAGAGGCTATTACAAAAGACGTAGAAGAAAAGGATTCACATGTACATGCTACCAATGTGGAGAGACTGGGCATAGGGCATTTGAGTGTCCTCAGATACAACAAGGCTCTAGTAGGAGTACGGCAAGAAACTATGCAACACAAGTTAATGAAGAAAGTGTAGGTTGACTAAAACATATAGAAGAACCTGGACAAGGAGAGTCCTTGATGATGAAAAGAGTGCTTTTGAAGCCATAAAATGAAAAGCAAGAACTAGTACAAAGGAGAAATTTATTTTGAACTGTGTGCAACTTAGGTGGGAAATGTTGCAAGACAATTGTGGATAGCAGTAGTACAGATAATTTGGTGTCACAAGAAATGGTGGAGAAGCTAAAACTGAAGAAGACAAAGCATCCCAACCCATACAAAGTTTCTTGGTTGCAACCAAGTCATCAACTTTTGGTAAGTGAACAATGTTTGGTTAGTTTTCAAGTTGGTAATTACAAAGATGAAATGATGTGTGATATAAACCCATGGATGCATGTCAAGTCCTATTGGGCTAACCATGGAAATATAATAGATAAGCTATGTATACTGGTAGGGGAAAAACCTACACCATAAAGAAAGATGGGAAGATATATATTTTGAGTTCATTGAAGGATAGGGAAGAGGAAGTGGATAGCATTCCTATAGTGTGTTTAAATTCTAAAAAGTAGGTGATAAAAGTGACAAGGAAGGTTATGAGTATCACAAAGGAAGTTCCTAAAAAAAAGAATATAATTGAGACAAAAGAAAATAATGTTGATTTTATGAACCAACTGCCTAGAGAAGTGAAGAGAGGCATAAAGAATACAAGTGATAATGAGGGAGTTATTTATCTTAATAGGGAAAAAAACCATAGGGTGAAAAATCTAATACTGTCTCATGGAGGACATGGAGCAAATTTACATCTTTATTGTGAAGGACATAAAAGTAATGATAAGCTACATAGTGGAATTAGAGAACAACACAAAAAAAATGGAAACGTAAGGGAAGGAGGAGTTAGAGAGAGTCAGTGTAAGTTGAAAAATTAGGATCAGATAGATAATGAAGAGATGTGGATTAAAAATGAGCATGTGATCACCATCCCAAGCACCTTCAAATGTTCATGAGTTTCCAATTCATAGAACATTTCTTCTTAGCTAGCATGTTAGGAGCATCCGGGTGTTCACGCAAAATCCTACATCAACCTAAAAAAATATTTTAAGTTTTTGATTTTTAATTTTGTTCAGTTTGTTGTGTTTCATCTGTTTTGTAACTTTGCTTTAGGAGATGTTATCAAATTTAAAATGGGTCAAGTTCAAGATAATTGGATTATGTTTCAAATTTCATGGAATCTAGTGCATCCTAGTGTAGTTGGCATAATTAGGCAAGGTACATAGTTTACAAATTTGCCTTTCTATCAAATGAATTTGATGGCGTGCTTTGGTTTAATAAAAATAAAAAAAAAATCAGTCAAGTTTTATTTATTTTGATATTTTCAGAAAATGTGTGAGTTTGAGAACTCTTCGCTTGGGTGAAAGCATTTGAAAACAAAGATTGCTTTATAAAATGTTTGGTCCTCAAAGAGTTGTGGTGAAATTGTTGGTTCTTGAACCAAGTAATACGTTGACGAAGGAGTTTGAGGTTTGATGGGATGCACATTAACCAAAATTTTAAGTTCCTAAACTAGGAAGGAATCCGATGATATGTTTCATTGGTCTGTATACCTGCCAAGCTGCCAAAGTCATAAGTTCTTGAAATATGATGAATGCCAATAATAGTTTGAACATGGTTTGGTTCATTGAAAGATGATATTTCCAAACAAGAATTTGATAATGTGCTAGAAACAAATAGTTCATGGAAAGGTGATTTTGTCGAAAGTCATTTTTGGAGAGCTTAAGGTTTTTGAAAGGGGGATTTTGTCAAAACATGAGTTCGTTGACCTCCAAAGTTGCTGAAAGAGAATATGAAGTTTAATGAAAATAATTTTCTCTAAAATGGGGTGCTCAACATCGAATTTAAAGTTCAAGAGGAGGTGATTTCACTGAAAGGGAGATAGTGAATGAAGGCTCTTGAAGGTTCATGGAGGGGACAATTGGTTGATGACTTTTTTTTCAAAGTTCCTATAAGTTTAAAATCACCCAAATGTCTAAAAGAGAATTATGAGGATTCTTGGGGACACCATATATTGAACTGTATTAAAGGTGAAAATTTAAAAATTTTGAATATATTAGTTTTGGCGATGGTGTTTAAACTTCCAAGCCAAAGGCACATAATTGGTTGTTTAGGAGTAGTGATTCGATTCTTGAAACTATTCAGATTATCTATGATGGTTAACCATTTCCAAACTCAATATATATACGATAGGCGATTATTTAGTTATGTTGGTTCTTTCTAGTGGCTATGTGTTCAGGAAGTTGGTGTTTGATAGAAGTGATAGAAGATTGTAATTTTGTACTCCTGAAACAGTGGTTGTTGCATATCAAAATATTGAATTTTGAAATTTTGTTGATGTTGTAAATATATTGTTTGAATTATTGATTGGATTAATGTGAATGAATTAATTCAAATTGTTGTTGTGATTGTGGATATTTTTGTCCACCAAATTTGTGTTGTTGCATAAAAAATTTTGTGTTGTCTTGTGGTTTTGGGATTGATTGGCTACAAGATTGGGTTGCCTGATAAGGTCCCTTGATCTTGACTGCATCAATAAGGAAGGATTTTTTTTGGAAATGGAAATCAAGGATATATTGTTTGCAAGAGGGGAACAAAAAATACCTCCTTTTTCCATAACTCTATTAAAGGCAAGTGAAATGGGAATTTCCTTGCCTCTCTCATCTCTTCTCAAGGAAACTCTCTTTCTTCTTTCCATGATATTGGTGTGGAATTTGTTCATCACTTCTCTTCCCTCTTCTAGGAGAATGACCCTTCAACTTCAGAGGAAGGACAAGCTATTTTGGAGTACATTCCTTCTCTTGTTTGTGATGACATGAACAACATGATTATGCATCCTATCTCTCTAGAGGAGATTGAACATGTGGTGTTCTGAATGAAGAAAGGGAAAGATGATAAGCCTTATGGATTTCCCATAGATATTTTTCAATAATTTTGGGAGATCCTAAAGGTGGATATATTAGAGGTTGTTGGGGAATCTTATTGTAACAAGAGGTTGCTTAAAGAATTCAATACTACCTTTTTAGCCCTGATTCCTAAAAAGAAGGGAGCCAACTCATTATATCAATTCTATCCTATCACTCTTCACAATGTCATCTAGAAGATTATATCTTTGATGGTATCTCTTCTAAGTAGGGTTGGTTTGTGAAAGGGAACCAGATCTTGGATGCTATAGTTATAGCCTCAAAATCTATCCACTCTATGCCTAACTCCGAGGAGAAGGCTATGCTTATCAAATTAGATTTGTTCTAAGCATATGATAGGCTTAGATGGTTTTCCCTTTAGAATATTTTAGTGGCTAGGTTTATTTTTGTCAGGGTTAGGTTGAATGGGTGATGAGCCATGTGGATTCTTCCTCCTTCTTTGTCCTAATCAATGGTGTTCCTTCACCCCTCTTCTCTACTTATAGAAGGATACATCAAGGGGATCCCATCTCTCCTTTCCTCTTCATCCTTATGGTTGAAGGTCTCAGTAGACTTTTAAAAAATATAAAAGGTACTAGGCACATCCATGGTTGGTCTTTTTCTCATGGTATGGACTCTCAAACTCATCTTTAGTATGTTGATGATATGTATCTAATGGGTTTTGCTAAACTTTAAGAAGCAACTAATTTTAGTAAATCTTTGGACACATATTTGGCTACCTCTAGCCAACACATTAATCAAGACAAGTCTAATATATTATTTTATAGTACCCCCTAGATATTCAATAGAGAATAGTCCATATCCTTCACTTCAACAGTGGACTCCTTCCATTTGATCAATTGGGTATTCATCTCTCTACAATAAGTCCCAAAAGGATCGATGGAGAAGATTATAGATTTGTTCAAAATGAGGGTTAATTATTGGACCTTTTGTAAGTTATCCTCTACTAGGCACATGACTTTGCTTAAGTTTGTCTTGAAGTCTTTTCCCACTTACAAATTTCTTGTTTTGTTTTCTCCCAAAAGAATCCTTGAGGAGATTGATGCCTTATCCAAGAAATTCTTATGGCATGACAATTTGGACTCCTAAAAATGAAGTTTTATTGATTGGGATCAAGTGTGTGACCAAAGCAAGATAGTGGCATGGGTCTTCTATGCATTGCTCTTAATAAGAAAGATTTAGCTCCCAAAATTTATTAGAGATGGTGTAAATTTCTAGAATAACCATGGGCTAGAATTTTGAACTTCAAATACTTGGGTGGAATAGATGCCTATGAGATTCCTATAGTGAGTCTAGTTGGTAAAGGCTTGATGATATGGAACACAATCAAGACTTGGGATTCGTTGGTTATGGATGGTTTATTCTAGATTGTTAAGAATAGACAGTAAGCAATTTTTTGGAATGATGTATGGGATCTTCATTCTTTGATTATTTTCATCCTTCATGGTTTGAGCCAGACCTTTATTGCTACTAGGTGGACATTGTTTGCTAACTTCAAGATTCCTCTTGTAATGGGGAGTTCCTTGTTTTATAGGTGGTAGGATGCTAGTAGCGATCCTAACAGAGGCTCTTCAACCACTAGAGACACCTTAGTCTTGATTATTGTTTCCCAACCATGTTCCTCTTTGGAAGGTAATGATGTTCTTGCATGGGGGTATGATCCTAAAGGGACTTATTTTGTGAAGCTTGGGTATAGGTCCTTGTAATGTCCCCTTCTAGTAAGACAAAATTTTTATTTGAATTTCTGTGGGTGCCTATAGGGAGTGGTGATAACAGGTTTGGCATCTTTCTCCATTTCAATAATGTGTTCAAACCCTCGCTTGGGAGGCAGCCCTAGGGGAATATCATCAAAGACCTTTTTATGTTTCCTAAGGATAGGTTGAATATCTATGTGGATGGATTTCCCCATTGGAGTTGATTTGTCTAGTATCAAACATTGGGCTGCCCATTCTACTTGGTTATGCCTAAATGTCCTTTCCATTCTTTTTGAAGAAATCACTCTAGGTGATGCATCAGATAGACCATGTAAAACAACTCTTTTACATTAGTGCTCAAAATTTAGTTCAAGTTTGGGGAAATCTAAGGTAACACAACCTAAAGAATGTAACCAAGGTATTCCTAAGATCATATCCACGTCACCCATATTTACTACATAAAAATCATCTTGGACGGGATGTCTTCCTATGTTCATGTTTAGTTGGGGTAATATTTTGGTGCAGTTTGTTATAGAGCCATTGGCTAAGGATACCTTAAAGCCTTCAAAGTCTTGAGGTTTAAGTTTGAGGTGTTTGACTAATGTTTTATCTATGAAATTATGTGTGGCCCCACTATCTACTACTGCGGTTAATTTATTACCCTTTAGATTACACCTAAATCTAAAAGGATGGTGCTTTGATACCTTGGATATGGATGCTATGGTGACCTTCTCTTTGGTTTCACACCTCATTCTTTTTGATGGATTTTCTACTTCCTCATTGGATAAGACCTCTAGGTTGCAGACTTGCCCACATTTATGTCCCGGTCCCCATTTTTTGTTACATCTAAAACATAGGCCTTTTTCTTTTAATTCATCTCTTAGACATATATGCCCTTGTTTCCATGGTTCCCCACATTTACGGCATGGGTTTTTGTCTTTTCCTTCATTCTTTTGGTGGAAAGGTTTTTGGAATTTTCCTATGTTAGGGAAACGTTTGGTATAAGACTTAGGTTTCTTGTCTCTCTCTAATCTAAGGGTCGTATCTATGGCATCCTCTAGATTGGTTGGTTTAAAGGAACTTACTAGGTTTCTTAGGGATTCATCCAAACCTTAAGTAAATAAGTATGTGAGGCGGTCTTCCTCAACTCCAAAAACTCTTACAGATAGTTTCTCAAATTCTTGAATATAATCTTCCACTGTCCCACGCTACTTTAAATGTGTGAGTTCCTTGAAATCTTCTTGTGGGTGCCTCCTATCAAATATTTTTATGAATTTGTGTGAGAATTTTTCATAGGAGGTTACCTTTTCGTGGCCTAGGGTATGTTTCCCATGGTTCCACAATTCATAGGCTAGCCCTTCCAAGTGTAGGATGGCAAATTATAGTGCATCGTTTCCGGTCATAGGACTCAGGTGGAAGTAATCATTAAGCTTCTCTAACCAAGCATGGGCAGAAATCTTGTTTGACCCATCAAAATTGGGTAGGTAGACTTTATTTGCCTTGTGTTTAAGGTCCTTGTTCATGGGCCTTCTCTCTTTTCAGTTTACTTCATTCCTTTTTGAGTTGCTGAAATCATTAAAAGGCACTACTCTCCTCACTTCCAGCTTCAAATTTGCATATGCTTGTGCTATATCTTTCGTGCTCATAGTAGTGGGTGTAGCTTCTTCCACACTTGAAACTTTTTCTTTAGGAAGGAAAGAAGGAATAGGCACTCTTGGAATGGATGAAGAATTTGTATTCTTGGAGTGATTTGATCCTACCTCTCTTCCATTATTCCCTTGTGACGTTAAGCTTTCAATAGTATTCCCCATATTTTGTAGTGCTTAGAGTAGAGCTTGTTTTTTTTATTTTGGTCCTCCATATTCTTGGTAGTCATCTCCATGAAAACTCTCATTTTGTTGTCATGTGGTTCTCCATTTGATTGTTGTTGTTTCATGTGTTGTACCTCCTTGAGTAAGCTTGCATTAAATTTCTTCATAAGATGACAGAATGTTATCTTTGATACCACTTGTAATGTCCCCTTCTAGTAAGCCAAAATTTTTCACAACCTTGCACAATTTCAACTTACAAAAGAGAACATTAGTATTCAATTTCCTTATATTTCAATATATTACCATTAAGGTTAATGAACACTTATCAACATCAATATCAAAATCCATATACTTTCATTAGGGTTAGTAACCTCAAAGTTAAAACTATAATAATTTCCATTTCCTAAATGCATTTCACATTCACATAGCTTCCTCATATAGTTTGCCTATGATATATCTCGGGAGAGACATCACCTAGACTCAAATGTTAACCAACTCTACGTCACCATCCTATGTGAGTATGACTTCATTAAGGTGCTAGTGTAACCATCTCATACGGAGGCCCAAAGGCTTCTCCCAACATCTGGGGTCCTTCGCCATTTGGCTCGAGGGACTTCATGTAACATCTGGCATTCTTCATCCAGTCGAGGGACACCTACTGTAGGTCACATAACTATGCAAGTTATAACTTAGGCCCAAGAGCTTCACACAACACCTGGTGTTTTTCGCCTCTTGGCTTGAGGGACTTCACGCGCACCCGGCGTTCTTCGTCTAATTGAGGGTCTCCTAAGTTCAATATACCGCCCTTCCTTAACTTACATCCTACTTGAATGATGATAGAGGGGTTAAAGGACAAGTCCGTTTGTTAGCTCTGAGTATATCATGGGTTCACTTATTGACATATTTATTCATATCATTGTCTTAGATATCTGATTATTACTATTACATTCTATTATATATTTTTCATTTGATTTGGCAATATATTTGCCATGAGTTTCCACATGATATGCATAATGTATGTGCATAGTGAGACACTTTATTCTAGTACAATCATCCTTATGTTATTCTCATTCTTATTTTCATCTTATTTTACATTCATTTATACGGCCTACTCGGATTATGATAATAATTGATCATTTTCATTTATTCTCTATTTTATCCTTTAATAGTATGTAATTCGATGGCTATTTATCAATCATTATATATATTATCTATTCTACTTCATTCATTTTATGATTTGTATATTGCCTGATTCTATCATATCTGTTCATGACTTAATCGATTTCCTTATTAAATTCCATATATTAAGATTAACAGTTGATGGAATAGTGAGGAATCATACCTATTATCAATGAGAGAAGACTTGCTCCTGCTAATATCAGAGGTCTGATCTCTTATCAGTTCGTAGAGTGCAATAGAATATTTACAGCTGTGTCTTTTCTGTGTTTGAATGATCTTCGCTGCCTAATGGATTTCCTTATTTCTCTTCTTCTTGTTTGGCTATCAAGTTATTTATGTGAAATTACTCTTTATTTGCTGTGGAAGGACGTGCTGGATAAATATATAAATGGTGTTGATTTTATCCTTTTCCTGCTGTATTCCTTTATCTTCTTCACTGATGATGGTTTCGATTAGGGGATACGCCTCCTTTTAAAACCTCGAAGGGTCGCAAGTATCAAGAGTCATCACACCCTTAGCGCTTAGATGAATTCCATCATCGTAGCTTTTAATCATTTGTTAATTGCTTTGAGATTTGTCTTTTACTTGTTTGTCTTAGCTGCCTTCGATGTCTTTTGTCTTTTTCTTCTTTATCATAACACTTAGTAATTAGAACTGTAGGAAGTATGAGGAGCGGAACAATCATCATTTGTGAATTCCTTCCAAACTTTAATCGATACATGACAGTCCCTGGTTGGGCATACCAGTGAGATATGTGCCTTTCCTTGGTGGAATAAAATCTAGAATAAATTTAGTTGGCCCAAGTGTAATTTCTTCATTTGGCTACTGTATTAAAATAAATGTCTTACTAGGGATAATATCCAAAAGAAAGGTGTTCACAACCCCTCAAAATGTGTTCAATGTGCCTATGCAAAAGAATCTATTGCCCACTTCTTTTTTAGTGTCCTTTTGGTTTAGGTATTCAAGGACAATGACTGACTCTAGGACCATCCTAACATTCATTCCACTTCTTTGTTAAAGTTTTGGGCAAGCATGGAGCGACCTCCTTCTATCGCTAGCTTCCTTAATGATGCCTCGGAGCTTGGCCCTATTTTCATCCTTTAGTAGATATGGCTAGAATGGCTTTGTTAGATCTTTTAGGGTTAGTAGAATCTTCTCTCTCAAACTTGGAAATAGGTTTTGGACTTTGTGAAAGAGACCATTTATTGCTAAGTGATCTATGGAGGTGGATCTCTTTCTCACTAATCTTTGAATCTCAAATACACTCAAATTCAATCTTCTATTGTTCAACCCTCAGGGCCCTTGACCTCCCCTTCAGGTTTCTCAAAAAGCTAATAGATCTAGGGAATGGTCACCTCATGCCTAAAGTTTTTTTAAAATAAATACCGCTGGTTCTTCCCATTGAAACCCTAGAGGTGCAGAGATTGGATGTGTTGGGCAAGATAAGGATAGGTTAATATTTTTTCTTTTTTATTATTATGGGGATCAACACCAATAATCGGATTGAAGATTATGCTATTCTTTGTGCCCTTGAAAAGACTTGTGAAATGGGTTGTACAAAATTTATCTGTGAAACCAATTCCCTTATTATGGTTTATTTCTTGCATGGAGAAAGATCTCATTGGCATTCTTGGAGGATTGGAATATTAGCTAAGTAGATTCTTCACCTTTCCCCTTAGTTTGAAGTTGTTTCCTTTTTTCACATTTTGATAGAATGGATTTTGGTTGTTGATTATCTTGCCAAATGGGCTACAAAGAAAAATCAAATTTGGGATGTTGTGGAGTGGGGGACTCTTGCCCCTAAGAAAGCCTATCAACATACTCATCTTGTCCATAATGACCAGCCCTAATGAACTTACCTTGCCTTGGTGGCCCAACTCTAGTTTGTGGATTGTTAGTACATTTGGTGCATCTATTTGCAAAGATTCTGTTGCTCTCATTCACTTCTTCAATTTCTTTGGTATGTTTGACATTTTATATGTAAACTTTACTATTCATAGATCTCTGTCTTTACAAAGTCTTGGATATTTGGCTAGTTTTTTGGGGTGTATTTGGAGATGGGGTTTTCTTGCCAATCCTATTATGATCTTCTTTATTTTTTGTTTATTCATGGCTTTGGCCATCTGCAGAGCTTTATCTTGAAATATGTAAGGTGATTTATGAATATAATTTTCTCTTTTTGCCCAAAAATAAAATAAAATGAAATAAAATAATTCTTAAATAGTTCTAAAGTAAAATTAAATAACTGTTCTCCATATCTTTTTAGAAAGATGTATTTAAGATATCTATTCTACAAAATATGTTCTTTTCCACTTTTAAAATTTATTTATTTTAAATTGTTTGGTAGCTTTTTTAAGTTGAAATGTATCCACTTTGCTTGGTGTATTCTTCAATTTATTTGGAGGGTATGCAACCAAAAGTAAGATGTGTGGAGGAAGATAAATTTAGACTAAAGTTGGAGGTGCGAGTAGAAATGCCAAATAACAATATTAGTAGGTGACTCTAAAATGTACCTTGGAGGTGGTCCTTGTATTAATATATTAACACGTTGACAGTTTACTAGTGACATAATGTGTTTTGTCCACTTTCTTCATGCCTTTTTCAATGTAATTCCAAAATATTATAACCAAAAGTAGGATGTGTGAAGGAAGATAAGTATAAACTAAAATTGAAGATGGAAGTAGAATTGCCAAATAGTGAGATCAGTTGGTAACTCCAAAGTATACCGTGGAGGTGGTCCTTCAATAATGCACATTGGCCGTTTACCATTGCCATAATTGTTTGGTCCCACCACATACATGGGATACAAAACCTTCCGCATGTTTGTGGCCCCCCACACTGAGAAACATAGAACCTTCCGTGCAATTCAAACAGGCTGGATAAATCTTTGTGGCCCTCCACCCTGAAAAGTACCTTAGATATCATTAATGGAATTTGTTTTCTTAGATTTCTTCTATTTACCATTACATTCAAATGAGCTTGTCATCGCTTTCTAGATTGTTGTGTTCCCAGATTTTTCTCGTTTTCATGCTCAATCCCAATCGAACAGGAAGTTGGGAAGTAATTCGACTCCAACGAGATATTGCCCTCTCAAACGTATAAATCTGGAAGTGTTTCAGAGTCCAGTGGAGGGATAATTCAATCTTTTCTGCTTTGTCATTCAAATTGACGAGCCAAAAGCATTGTGTGTGTTGAATTTTAGAGATCAGTTCAAAATGGTCTCTCTGTGGGGATGAAGGAAAGTTAAAGAAGGGGCCATGGACGTTTGAGGAGGATACTCGTCTTCTACGCTATAGTAATGAAATAAATCTTATGTTTTATACTTCTATTTATTTATGTGTAGTGTGTTTTAGTTTTTGTTAATGCACTCAATATTTTATTTTACTTTAGAACTATTTAAGAATTCTATTTTATTTTATTTATATTGTTTACCTTTACTTTTATTTTATTTTAAGAACTATTTTTATTAATTGAAACAAACAAAAAAATATTATGAAAAGTTTTCTCAAAATTAAAATTAAAGTTTACCTGCAAAAGTAAAGTAAAATAACTCTAAAGTAATTAAAATAAAATAAGTCTCAAGTAAATAAAAAGAACTATTTAAATTGCTTTCTCCATGATAGGTTTGGGGTATTATTTTGCCTAAATTTTATAACTATTGTTATGTAATTTCTCTTCAATTCAATGGGAGTGATCCTATGGTCACAATTTACCTAAAAAAGCTAAACAACGTAAAAAATAAAATAAAATATTTCTTAAATAGGTTCAAAGTAAAATAGAAAACTCCTAAATAAATAAAAATAGCTCTTGAAATAAAAATAAAAATGAATAAAATGATTTTCAAATAGTTCAAATGTAAATAAAATAACTCTTAAATAAATGAAGAACAAGGTAAATAAAATAATATAAGATAGATGCATTTCAGATATCTTTATTAGTTACTAGGATAGGTATTTTACACTCTACAATAGATCAAGGAATCTTATAATGTAAATAAAAGATAGCCATTTACATGTCAAATAATTAATATTTAATAATAAATATAATATTAGTAAAATTATAGAAAACACATCTATGTAAAACATGTATCAATTTGGAGTTATTTTAGTTACTTACTTTAGAACTATGTTATTTTTCAATAGTAATGAAATAAATCTTAAGCTCAAATTTTCAAAAGGTTAAACCAATTGAAACTATTTACTTTTACTTTTTTTGATAAAGGTTAAAATGAGGATTTTGAAAGGGGTACCACCTTTTACAAAATTAGAATGCCCAACAAGCCACAATCATGACTAAAAAAGCTGAAATCCATTAGCTCCACAAGACCAAAGACTCTGACCACGCTAAATGTCCACCACCCAACATACTCACAAAGAGCTACCCAAAAGAGCCTACACAATCCCTAAACCCTTTCTAGTAGACCTCCCCCTTCTTTTTGAGAGAGAATCCAAATCAAATTTTGGAGGGCCTTTCCTCCTTTTTTGTATAATTATCCAAGAAATAGAGTCAACCTCATAATCAAAATTAGAAGACAACAAGAGTGGGATAGTACCAAAAGAAGTGGCCAACCCACCTAGAACAAATGTCATTGGTACAACAATAGCCAAAACCCTAAGTAGTCTTAGGAGGTATTGTTATGTTCAAAACACTAAGTTTACCATCTTTAAGAGAGGCAAGCCCAATCAAAATTGGTATATACACAAGAGACCTAAAGTTAGAAGAACTATCAACAATGAGGTGATGGAGGATCATCCCTTACTACATTGCACCTCCAGTGCTAGTTGCTGGTATTGGTTATTCAACCATAACAATTGGCTCTCTCCCCTAGAGTTAGAAGAAGAACTATCAACAATGAGATGATGAAGGATCATCTCTTACTACATTGCACCTCCAGTGCTAGTTGCTGGTATTGGTTATTCAACCATATCAATTGGCTCTCTCCCCTGCCAAAATCTCTAGCTGACCTTTTCAAAAGTTGGCCAAGTCTCTACACATAATCTACTTTCTCCTGTTTAAGGGAAGTAAGTCCCTCAATTGTTATATGGCAAATATGGAAAGAAAGAAACTTTAGAATCTTCAACAGGCAAGTCGCAGCAAAAGATAAATTTATTGATAGTATTGAAAAGGATATCTTTGAGGTGGTTCTTACAAAGGTTATAAATAAATCCTCATCTAATACCAAATTTACTAATTGGGATAATTCTATACTTAAAAAATGGAGACTACTAAAGCTCCACTAAATTATGGCACTTCTCAAAATATTCCTGTCAAGGTAGGTAGAAACAAAATCAAATTGAAACCTATGATCCTCCCCTTTGTTGAGTTAAATTTTGAGAATGCATGTAGGGGAAATCTAAGCAGATCAGGAATGAGTTGCATCATTCGAGACTATAACGGGAATGTCATTGCAGCAAGGTCCACCAAAATTGCACAGGGATCCAAGAGTGAAGTTGAAGCTTTTGGCATCCTTCATGGTTTTCAACTAGCTATAGAAAATAAGGTAAAGCAAGTCTGGATCGAAGGAGACTCCCTTATTATTATCAATTCAGTGAAATCTAAATTTGTTCTAAACTAGAATTTCAAATACATTCTACAATCAGTTGAAATCTCCTAGAAGAGTTTGAATCTTTTCAAATTTCTACTGCTATAGAGAAGCCAACGTGGCTGCTGACTGGTTGGCAAATTTGGAAATTGATCAACCTTCCTACAATCAAACCTTTTATTGGATGCAAGGAAATATTTCTAATGATCTAATCAGCCGAGTCAAAACAGATAAAGGGCATTTAAAACAGGTGTCACTTCACGACCTCCCATCAAGGATTTGCCATCTTCAGTGTATTATGGAGTGACTCGTAGGATATGTATGCCTTCCCACTTGGCTCTTGAAGGATATTTATTTGTTGCATATAAATTCTCAGAGCCAGCCTAGATTGTATTCAAATTTCTCCCTCAAATGGATGCATTCATGATCGTTCCCCTTCCAACGATCATTCATATTTATTAAAGATCCGGGAGTTGATTTCTCCACTCACTTGAGTTGATCAGAGTATCCATGGGTCATTTTTCTTCTAGGTGCAGATGGGAAATCTTGTATGATGCGTGGATGGTCAGGCATTTGTTATCCACTTTAGATCCGCTCCCAAGAAATCTTCAATGCTATGGTCTTGGTAGTGTGGGACGAGTCTTCATTTTAACTCATGGTGGCTCACTTTCATTGTCTCCCTCTTTGCCAGGGTATACTTTCAATCCTCATGAGTTGGATACTCTGAATTCCTTTATATACGTCCTATTGAGGACCTCAGCTCCTCAATTTTCATTAATGTGACTTTTTCCGCCGCTTTACCTTCTCTTTATAGATTGTTTTGTGTAGGTTTCAATAGTTCTGTTTGGATGGCGGGTTACCCCTACAACTACTGAATTAACCTCCCTCCATGGTAATGGGAGCCAAATATGGATGTGGCATACACAATGACAAAACTCCAAATGGTCTTATACATTGACTATGTGCTCCTTGAATTTTCCATTAGAAATGTCATCGAGAACCCACTGCTCACAGCTTCCTTGAATGAGCTCAAATTCTCCAACATGGCGTCAATTTTTCTTTCCAATATTTTTGAGCTGGTTCAGGATCAAGAATTCACCGTTTCTATCGCTTTCTCCTTCCTCTGGGCTCACATCTTTGATATTCTCTCCAGTGAAGCCCCAATGGGTGGTCTTTTTCTCCTCGCTCAGCTTCATTCATCCAAGGAATTGTCTGCATTTTAGAAGGCTTTCACATATGGTATTCGATTAGGGAGCTGCGATATTCTTAACTCCGGTCTAGACAAACATGCATTCCAATTTCCATTTGTTCTAGCCACAAAAGCCCAGGAAATCTTTGGGGCTATTCATTTCCTCTGCATCCACTATTCAGACAAGGTGCCTCATCCCCTTCTGTGGCCCTGCCGATGATGTTCCTTCCTACAGACTTGCCTCCCTCTGAGGCTTGAGTTTTATCTCATTTTGTCCATTTTTTATCTTTCATTAAATTTTTGGTGTTTGATCCTCTTACCCCTTTTTGGGTACTCTGATGTATTTTATGTCTTGTATGGCTTCCCAATTGGGTAAATGTAAGAAGTTGAGTCCACTTTTCATTAAAGTCATATGGGCAAAGGAAACCCCAACAGAAATGGGTGCATGTTTAGGAACGGGCACTCGAGGCTAAAAGAAAATGGGTACCCATTTTTGTTCGAGCTATTGTTCCTAAACGAGTGCCCGTTAGTAACAAGCACCCATTTAGGAATACACACCCATTTTGAAAAGTTTAAATTAGGCTGACAATAGATGTAACTGAAACAATACATGTTTTGTGCCCATTTCAAAACTAGTACCCATTTCTTTTTAGTATGTGTTCCATTATTTTAGAATGGGCACCCTTTTCTAAGTGGGTACGTGTTTCAAAAAATTTAAATTTTGAAACCTGTGACTTTGTTTTGGTTTTAGACTTAGAAAACACTTAGAAACCCAACCCTTAGCTTCTTGCAACTACAATGTCATGTTAACAGCAAGAGAAAAAATCAACTTTACCAATATGGCTAACGTCTTTCTTTTCAGAATTTTTAGATCAAATTAAAACTCATTACAACTCACAAAGTCTAGTTTTTAAATATGCATTTTTTTTACTATTGAACATAATTTTCTATTTATTGATTATTTTTTAAACAAAGAGACTCATAAACTTGAAATAACATACATTACCATTTTTTAATAACTTTTAATTTTGAAAGTTTCTTGAAAAAAATTATGTCTGATCAATCTAAATATCATTCTCTACATGATGAAAAATATTTAGTGTTATAAATAGTTTAGCTCAAACTATGTTGGCCATACACGAGGAGTTTTAAAAAATACTAATTCGGGTTAGAAAAACTTAATAAAAAAATAGTTACCAAAAAAATTACAAAATAATATTCTAACCAAACTTCAACATCCTATGCATCTTTCCACAAAAAGAGTTAGAAAAATACCTTCATTGAGGTCAAATTATGTTGGCCGTACACATGCATGCTTTGTCAAAAAATATGAGACTTTTAAAAGGCCATTTTTTGTATATTTTATAGGGAACCAACTTTTGTCATCTGAATATTAGAAAACATTACATATTTGAAAACTAGAAACAAAATCCTACATTTCATATTTTTACATCATATTAATATTATATATGTAAGTGCTTCAAATTTTTACTCTAAGTATGACAAATTTGAAAAACAAGAAAAACACTTCCACTTTTTAGCCAAAAAGTGGACTCATCTTCTTGCACTTACCCAACTATTGCTTGTAAATATTTTTCATTAATGGTATGGGTGACCTTGTCACCTTTTAAAAAAAATAATGAGGTGATGGAGAAGAGCATCCTTCCACCAAGACACCAACCCATTAGACCTTTGTTTGGGTTAACAACACTCCAAAGCTAGGTGACCAATCTAAAAATAATGGTGAAAATGAAAGAGTGAACCCTCATAATCCAAAAGATGAAGCTAAGGTAGCCCCCCAACTTACAACACAATGTCTACCAAAAGTTCCTAAGAGATATCAATGTCCACTAGAATACTTGCAAAGGTCATGTGAGTGCAAAGTATGGTAGTTAAGTCAACCATCATGAAGTAGCCCAAAGCATTATCAATTTAGCCTCAAAATAGGATTCCAACCAAAATTGTAGGTAGATTTAGGAACTAAACCCAAATTGACAAAATGTTAGAGGATTTAGTAGTTGGGTTGAAATAAGGGAACCATGGTTTAAGAATGAGGGTATGCTACTCCCATGTCCAGACCTAACCATGGAGCACAACATCACAATCTTTAGCCAAATCAAATACCACAATAAAACCCCTTCACACAAGGGTAGGTATCTATCTTGCCATCAATTAGGGGGTGTGATGAGTCTACAACCAACTATGGAGCTTAGAGAGACTTTGCCAAAACTGATTAAAGAAGCCAATTAGACCCTACTTGGAAAACAAATCCTCACATTCAATCACGTCAACTCTAAAGGTCAAAATGGGAGAAGAAATAGCATAGGGAAGGGCCACAAGCCTTCCCCCATGACCATCTCCCAGCCAATGGGGAACAACAGGAGTGAATGTCAACATAATATTAGTTTAGGAATAGGGGATGCCACTACCCTACTCCCCCAACCCTCTAGAAACAACATAAGCATATCGGAGACCGAACAAAACATTGCCAGAGTAGTTACTAACCACACTAGTAATCATAGAAATGTATGGTGAGGCAAAAATCCTAGCTGAAATTAAGAAACCCAAACTAGAGACTACAGCTTCAAAAAATGCACAAACTTCAACCCTAACATCTATGGCAGCTTCATCAGTAGAAGCGACTGCCACTATGGTGCCAACTCTAGTAGGGGAGGAAGCTGAAGAGAGTGCATGAAAGTCTTGTAGTGACCTGAGTGTGGAAGAGTTGTCTCGAAGCCGTGTTATAAAAATTCTCTAATACTTTAAATATTTACATTTACTTTGATTTCAAGTATTATTTTATTTTATATATATATCTCATTTTTAATATATATTTAATGTACTTAATAGATTCACGAATAGTAAATAGAAAGATAAGAAAATACATAGACACTATTTATTTTAATATTTACTCAATTAACTAAAACTACAACAAATAAATTAAATTCAATATATATAAGGGATGTGTGAATAGTTCTTTATGAATCTCTTGTAATATATCATATGTACCAAGCAAGAACTAACTTCACATAGAATTTAAAGTACTTCTAGATGAAGTATCAAAATATTTTTTGTTGCTCAACTAGAATCCCATCCTTAAGTTCTAAATGATATATTACAAGATTTTGACAAAGGGGGATCATAAAAGTGCATTTCTTTAGGTTGATCTTAATTCTCAACTAATGAAATCTCTCAAACATGAGGAATATAGAGTCGACATGTCCCACCATTCAATACATTGTCCAGTCATCAAGGTAAACCTATTGAAACTCATGGATAAAGTCTTTGAAGGAACCAACCATAATTCTTGAAAATACTATTGGTGCACTCTTCAACCCAAATGACATGATTTCATAGATGAAGTTTCCTCTCTCTATAGAAAACATGATTTTTCTTTGCCCTTTTCTACTCTATGCACTTAATTGTACTTAGAAAACTCATCAATGAAGGTGTAGACCTCTTGTCCTATAACTCCTTTTGGAATATTTTCTATGAATGGAGTTAGGAATAGATTTGTAACACATGTCTCATTCTACAAACTAAAATAAACACATATTCTAGTGAATTCATCATTTTTATTGACACACTTTTATTCATCAATTGGATATGGGTAAGTGCATGGAAATGGGGGACAAAAAGGGGGTCAAAAGTAGCCACTTTTTCCTAAAATTAGCTAAGCTTGAACTTGGATGAGTAATTTGAGATGCATGTACTCAAAATTTGAAGATTTGACAAGAACAATAAATGTAGTACTCCAAATCTAATTTCTAAACTACTAATTCAAAAGAATGGTTAACATCAAGAGGGTCAAATGTTGTGCACACACAAAAGTGTTCCTATTTTTCTCACTAAAGTATAAGTGTTTAGTGTGCACCCCCTATTTTTTTGGTTGCATTCAATATTTTTAAAAACTAGTTGGTAGCAATATAGTTAAGTTGTGTATTTTCTAATATTTTTTTAATAATTTTTTTTTTGTGATTTTTCAAAGTGGGTGCATCCTAAAATTTGTATCACTGAGCATGTGTGCCACATAACTTGCACAAAATAATAAAAAATATACATTTTTTGAATGTGTAAAGAATTAATTGTAGAACAATCCTATATATATTTAATTTCAGTAAGTGGATCTAGTATTATGAGGAAAACTTAATACATATGTGATTGAGGAATATAAAGATACTTTTCAAAGAAAATAAAAATAAATACCTTATTCAAAATATTAAAAAAATTATAGGGTTAGAGGGAAAAAAATTAGCTCATCATTTTGGTGGTGGTTTCATCAAATTTTGTTATAAAGAAATAAATATGATGACGTTGAAGTTAAAAAATATTATTGACTATAAAAAACATGTTTTTGGGAGGTATCATAGAGGTCCAATCCTTAGGCTTGGTTGTACAAGACTAAAAAGGTGGGACCAAAATTTGAATAAATAACATGAGCACATTCCATAACACACTCACATTATGTACATCACCTCTCTCTCTCTCTCTTGATATCTATTTCTATATCTCTCCCTCCCTCACCATGTCTCTCCATGTCCATCTCCCTCTCTATCTCTTTACCAATCCCTCTCCATGTCCCTCTATCTCTATTTATCTATCTATCTCTCCCTCTCTCCTTCTCCCCCTCTCTATCTCTATCTCTATCTCTATATCTCTCCTTCTCTCTCCATTTATCTCTCCCATCCTCTCTATCTGTCTACATCTCACTCTCTCTATCTCTTAATCTCTCTATGTCTACCTATATATCTCTCCCTCTCTATCCTTCGATCTCCCTCTACCTCTCTCTATATCTCTATCTCTATCTCTATCTCTCCCTCTCTGTATCTCTCTATCTATCCCTCACTCTCTCCCCCTCTCTATCTCTCTATAGATCTTTATCTCTCTCTCTCTCTCCCTCTCTCTACTTCTCTCTCCCCTCTCCCTCTCCTTACCTCGTCTCCTCTCCCTCTACATTCATCTTCCTTAAGTGTGAACCCAAAACCCAAAACCCTAAACATCAACACTAAAACATTAAATAAAAACTAGTAAATGTTAATGTTAAAAACATTAAACATTTGAACCTATAAAGATAAAATCTAAACATTGAATGACCTTTCTATCTCTCTATCCCTCCCTTCCTCCCTCCCTCCTCCTCTCTCCCTCTCCCTCTCTCTATCTCTCACTCCCTCCCTAATTTCTCCTCACCTTCTCCTTCTCTCTATCTCCCCCTCACTCTATATATCTCTCTATCTCCCCCTCTCTAACTCTATCTACTCTCCCTATATCTCTCCATCCTCCCTCTCTATCTCTCCCTCTATCTCTTTATATCTCTCTTCCCCCCTCTCCATCTATATCTCTCTGTCTCTCTATCTCTCCCTCTCTTTCCTCTTTCTATATTTCTCCCTCTTTTCTCTATCTCTATCTCTATCTCTATCTCACTTTCACTCTAGCACTCTTTCTCTATATATACCCCACCTCTCTATCTCTCTGTGTCTTTCTCTCTCTCTACTTCTCTCCCTATATCCATATCTTTGTATCTTTTACTCTCTATCTCTATCTCTCCCCCTCTTGCTCTCTCCCTCTATCTCTCCCTCTATCCCTATCCCTATCTCCATATATTTCCCTCTCTCTATCTCTCCCTCTCTTTATCCCTCTATCTGTCTATCTCTCCCTTCTCAATATTTATATATCTCTCCCTTATCTCTACATCTCTCTGTCTCTCTCTCTCCCCCTTCTCTCTATCTATATCCCTCTATATCTATCTATCACCCTCTATCTCTATCTCTCACTCTATCCCCATCTATCTATCCCTCTCTATCTATCTCTCATTTTATTTATCTCTATCTCCTTCTCACCCTCTCTCTATTAGTATCTCTATTTCCGCCCTTCCTCTCTCTATCTCTCTACCTCTCCCCCTCTCTCCCACTCTCTATCTCAAAATTTCTCTCTTCCAATCTCTCTATCTCTTCAGTTCTCTTCCTCTTTCTATATCTCTCCCTCTCTCCATATCCATCTTTCTATTTGTGCCTCATTCCCCCCTCTCTCTATCTCTCCCAATATATCTATCTCTCTATCACTTTATCTAATGCAGGAGCATCTGGTCGAACAAGAAATCCTGCATCGCTCAAAACTATTTCATCTTGTTTTCTTCATTTTAGGTGTGCATGTATCTTTGTTGACATATCTCAACCTTGCAGTATAGGTGGAATGAGCAGATTTGAAATTCTTCAGTTTTCCATAGTTTGGGTCCTAGCGCATAACAGGGCAGTTTTATGGAAACAATTATTTCTAGTGTTCTGTAAGAGCGGGTACAAAATTGTTTTAGGGGAATATTTAAGAAAGCATTTCATCTAATTTTCAAAAGGAATTGATGCAAAATTCCTCACCATTTGGAAGAATTTAGTGCTGGTAATTTGTGCTACGGGTTTACAAAAAGTTTAAAAATTCACAATTCTTGAAAGCTAGAGTGAAATAATTTTGCAGGGGACCTTGGCACACCATTCTGAGCCTACTTGCCAATTTTCATTCAATTTAGAGAAGTTTGAATTTTTCCTCTTTCCAGCACCCGGCTCTATGCATTATTGAAGTTGCGTAAAGTAATTTGTGTAAATTGCTTCTCCATGACTGTTTATGTGGAAAATTCATCTCTCAAGAAATCTAGGTTGTGACAGAAAGAAATATATAGAGATATTTCAAAAGTCCATATCAATACATGCGTAATAAAAGAATCTGAAGCACTAACTTGAGGTTGTGTGAGTAGTGGCTGGAAATCATGGGGCAAATTCCCTTGGAAAATAATACGTTGTCCTTGAAATGAGAAGTATCGTTTGAAATTCAAAATGGGTATTTTCTTTCCTTTAAAATGGTATAAATAAAAAAACAAAGAAGAGGGAGTGAACTGCTAGGAGAGAAAAGAGAGAGTGTAGCCAGGGATAAGAGAAGAGGTCACTACCAGAGAGGGGGTTTTTGTCACTGCCAAAAGGGAATAAAAGCATCATCTCTGGAAGGAAGAGTCTAAATGGAAGGCTGCCCAAGACAAAAGAGATATAGGTGAAGATTTGGATCACTACCATAGACAAGAAAAAGAAATCAAGGAATAGAATGCACTCAACATATAAAAGATGGAGGATATTAAGTGGGATGGCTGCCAGAAATTGAGTGAGAAAGACAAACACATAACAGAGTCAAACTTTGGTAAGGAAGATTAGACTACTGCTAAAGAACAAGATTGGGTCAACTTGTTAGGAGGTAATTAATTTCATATTTGTATTATTCTATGATTGAGTCATTGGCTATAGAAGAGACTCCATGTATTGGGAGAGAACGTGATGAAGTTGATGTGCAAGAATAGAGGAGGGGCATGTTGGAATGTATAAATGAGAGAGGCCATTGAAAGCCTAATTTTCATGTCTTTTGTAGAATTAAATATGATGTATGTTAGTTTGATATTTAATAAATTGGAGTGTTTTATTTCATTGCAATCTTGTATAGTTGAATTTGAGGTAGAGCATTACCTGTGAGATTGTCTTTGTGTTTGTGAGTGTTTGAATTTGGTAGAGGGGAGTACCCTTTTGTGTCATTTTCTCTCCCTCTATAACTCTCTCCCCTCTCTGTCTCTCTATATCTCCTTCTATATCCATATCTCTCTATCTCCCCTCTCCCCCTCTCTATATCTTTATCTACTTTACTCACTTTCTCTATCTCTCTCCCTCTATCTATATCTCTCTATCCCTCTTCCCTCTCCCTCTATCTCTCCCACCATCCCTATATCTATCTCTAGATAACTCTCCCTCTCTCTCGCTCCCTTTCTCTATCTCTATCTCTACCTCAAGTAAGATCTCCCTCTCCCCATCTCTCTCCATCTCTCCATATCTATCTCCACTCCTCTCTCACTCTCTCTATATTTCCATCTCCATATTCCTCTCTCTATCTCTCTCTATCTCTCTATCTCTCCTTCTCTATCTATTCCTCACTCTCACTCTCTATATCTATCCCTTATCTCTATTTCTATCTCTATCTCTAACTATGTCACCCCCTCTATCTCTATCTTTCCCTCTATCTATTCCTCTCTCTCTATCTCTCTCTCTAGATAATGTAGAATGAAGTTCTGAATTCTATGTATGGTAGAACCTATAATAAAAGTGTTAGAAAGTGGTGGAAGTGCTTCCATATGTATACTTTTTCATTGTAAATATTTCTTTTGGACACAAGTAGAATAAGTTCTTGTAGAAGTTAAAATGTGTTTTTCCTTATCACTTGCAATACATTTACTATTTTTGTTTTTCATAAGGATCTCCTCAAGGTATGAAAATTTCAAACCCTTTATGTACCTTAATTTTAGGTTTTACAATTTGAGGTGCTTTAGGCCTTTCTTTGTCAAGTTTTATAAAATAGGAATGTGCATTAGTAACTTTATATTTTATCACTAAAGGCTCAACTAGTCTTATGCATTATTAATTCTTCTCAGTTGTTCCTCCTTATAACACTTGATACATTGATCTAACATAAAAAGGTATTTATTTACATTGATTTATCCAATGTATACTAAATAAAATATCAAATCTCTTTGAAGAAGGATTAATGTGACATAAAATTTGTACCATTTTGAATCAACCTCTAAAGGCAGTATGATAATGCATTCCATAGTTTCATTCAAAATGTTATTTGTCATTTTTCATGAAACTTTAAAAAATGTGCATATGTTTATTGTCTTTATAACATTAAAGGGGATAACAAGGGTCCCCACTCTTATAAAAATCCAAATGTCAGAAGTCCATAATAGATTCTAGGGAATCAAGACAAAAAACTTAAACAAAAAAATGGAATAGGTAACATTACAAACAATAATAGCTAGGAATAAGAGTAGAACACCAAGAGACACTAGTAAGCACTTGCTAGGAATTCCAAGAATGGCCAAAACCATAGATCCTAGACACAACATCCTTCTCTTTTGAAATAAGGTGCAACTTTTTTGACAAAGAAATGAAGCCATCCCTAGAGTCATCGAAAGTACTCTTACCCTTTTTATCTTTTCCCCTATTTTTTTCTTTATGAAGTAGCTTGAGGCTGGAAGTAGTGCAACCAAGACTCTACTCAGTTTGAACATACTGCAAACAATGTCTTCTATTTTAGTATACTTCATCTTCAAATAGAGTAGGACCTCTTGTAGAACAATAATTTTCTTTTCATTTATGTAAAATATGATGTAGGGGTCCCCACATTTTCTCTTAGAACTCTCTTACCCCTTACTCTTATCTTCTTGAGGGTTAGAATTAGAGATGTTTTTATCAGTAATCAATTCCCCCCTAACAAATTTCTGCATATCCACATTTTTCTCCTTATAGGTTGGAAGCTTGATCTTACCACTCTAGGTTTTCTTCTCACTCTTGTGGACAACAACAAAAAGTCTTGGGAGACTTAGCTTTAGAACTTTCCCCACTTATCTTCACAACTAAGTCAATGCCTTCATAACTTGAGCTTTCCTTCTTAATATCACTAGACTCCCCCCCTTCCTCACTGGAATGCATAATTTTTCTTCCTCAACTAAGGGAACCACCACTTTAGTTTTCTAAACTAAAAGTCTTGAGGACCTTTTGGCCCCAAAAGAACTATCACCCCAACATTTTTACTCTTTTCATTTTTCACAACTGTCTTCTCCCTCCTAGGATGAAGGTTGGAGGAGGGGTTTGGAGGTTCATTGGGTAACTTCTTAGGCATTTGTAGGGAAAGGGTTTTCTTTTTAACACAAGGGTTATGCTCCTCAATAGTATCATGGATAGGAGTAGAATGAACATTGGGAAACTTCTCATGAATCCATAGACTAGGGGTGGCCTTTTTCTTTTTTCCCACACTAGGGTTGGCCTCTTCAATAACATGATAGATAACATGAGCGTAAATTTCTTAAACAAAAATATTATAGACAATAAATCAACCCTTGATGTAGGGGAAATCCTCTTTCAAAGAGCTGAAAAGAAATGAGAATAGAAAGAAATTATAGATAACTACACATTGAAATCAACCCTCTAGATTAAAAATATTGATTAGATGCAAGCTTACCTCATTCCTTGGGCTAGGAAACTCCTCACTTTTATATCAATTTTTGTGTTTAACAAATTTCTCATTCTCCATTAGGAAGACATTAATGAATTTCCATGTCTGTACTTTGGACCATCCTTTCCACCATCTTTCCATCAACCTAAAGACTAGTTGTATCTCCAATCAACTCTTCTATTACCTCAAAGATAATTCCCCCAATTTCCACCATCCCATCCCTCTAGTATTATGTGAACTTCATTAACAAGGTAGGATCAAAGCCCTTCATGGCTTTGAAATAGGGATTTAAATACCTCTTTGACAAAATACATCCCAATTTTCTTTTTGTTTTTGAGATCTTTGCACAATGAGGGTCTAGTTCTCACTCCATCACCTCCCATTTTTGGATTACAATTTTGAAACCAAATGATAACCCTAAAAGTGACTTGTATGAATGAGTTAACAAATAAATCATTCACACATGAGATTCTCTAGATTCCACCACTATAACTATTAGCTTCCGAAACATAAATAATGATATGCAAATTTGTAGGGTGTTTCCTTTTCATTAGGTGCAGCTCTATTTTCTTACCATTAATCTTAATGACGGTGCATTTGTGGGGAGTGTACATCTTACCATCACTTGAAGAGAAGTATTTTTATCTCATCATGACAAGGTTAGGAACAAACATTGATAAAAAGGTTTGATATATGGCACAGTGTGCTGAATAATTATCTCCAGTATTTCTAACCTTTAATATTAGCTCCCTCATTAGCTAAGGCATCACCAACCTTATTCTATTCCATTAAGACTATTCGAAATGAAGGAATCCACTACAATATGTAAATATGAGATATTGTTTCAAATCTTGAAATTAAACTATTGAATACCAGTGAAACAACAACAAAGAAAAATTTGCAATACTCAAGATCCATACACATAATACAAAGATTTAAATGGAAAAAAATCCCTTTTGGATAAAAAACTCCATGAGAAAAAAGGACAAGTTTTTATTATCTATTAAGAGATTACAATACATTCAACTTCCTTGAATCTTGCATCCAATTTAACTACACTTGTGTACATGTAAAAATTCAAATCTCATACAATGCACTCCTCAAAATTCTATTTTTATATAGATACAAGCTAACAAAAGAATAACATAGAAAATGGCACCCAAATTTGGGAAAACCAAATGCCCACTTTGGTAGGTTACAAAATCTAGCATTAATTGCATTCTTACACCTATCATAACCACCTCCATAATTGGTACACCCAAGTTCGACCAATAGCCCACATCCCACCTTTGCGAATTCCACAACCAACTATTTTTAGCCTCTTACAGCGTGCCATAAGATGCTTTGTCATAATCTGTCATAACTATGCAAATATAATTGATTCCTTACAACATGTAAGACTCCAACAATAGAAGATGCTCTTACACCCATCATAAGTCAATTAATGAACTTGGATGCCCCATATTTACCTATTTACTATCTTGAGATAAAATTTAAATAAAATATTATAATCACTGCAATTAAATAATTACTACAATTGCTAGATCTTCCATCCCTCATGATAACAAAGACAAGATTGGTAGAAAAAAGGGTGAATTTTCTTATCGACTATTTAATAGTGAAACCATATCTTTCTAGTTTCCACCTTGGTTCTAAATTTCCATTTATGAGATTAATGATGACTTGAGAGTCTCCCTCTAATTGGATATGTCATAAACCAAAAGATTTGGCAATACGAAGACCCCAACATACAACAGCTACCTTAGTTTCATTGTTTCTTCTAACTCATATGTTACCCATGTATGATTTAATGAACTCCCACTTCTCATTCATGAGTATCTCTCAACTTGCTAGCCCCAAGTTTCCTTTTGAAGCCCCATCAAAATTTAGTTTGACCTAACCTTCAAGTGGAGCTCTCCATCTAATTGCCTTTCTCAGCCTTTGCCCATTGAAGTCAACATTATGGAGTTTATGGGTAACCCTCCACACTCTAGAGATTCTCACTTATTAGAAAGTAAGGTTACAAGTGGGTTTAGATATCTCAAAAAAACTCATCATTCTTAGTAATGGCCCTATAGGTAGGTCTTGGAAGATAACCTTGTAATTTTCACTTCTTTACCTAAAAATATGGTTGTTCCTTTCCTTCCATAGTCTCAAAGAAATATCCTGAAGGGTTATATTCCCCATTTAATTAATAATTGGATGTCTAAAAGGGGAGGTCCAGCTATGTAAAAAATCATCCAAAGACTTAGGAATCACATCATTAATCTCAAATTTTAGAAAAAGTTCATCTGAAATATCTTTTGAGAACTCACAATGGAAGAATAGGTGATTCATCATTTCTATACGATATAGGCACAACATGAACCTATTAAGGAAGGAGAATCCCCTACATTGTAGATTGTCCTAGGTGAGAATTTTATTATGTATAATAATCCACCAAAAGTATTTGATCTTGAGAATAGACATGTTGTTCCATATTCTACACCATTTTTTTTATCAGAGTCAGAAATATCTAGATGTAAAAGGTAAGTCAATACAATAGTGTACTATCCTGTTGGGTTGGGGGCCCAAATTATATCATCCTCTTGTAGAAGAAAAGATAATCTAAAAAGGTCTACGCTATTATGGAGTTTAAAAATAGAAACAACTAGACCAACATCAGTGACTTCCTAGAAATTTCTCCATCTAGCCCTCGAACCCTCCCTAACCAAATAACCACTCACAAATTCCCCAAGTCTACATATTAAAGCCACCTGGAGTTGATGAAGTTGAGGAAGAGAAGTGAGGGTACCTTGCTCTAACCAGCTGTCATCCTAGAAGTGAATTTGGTTTCACTTACCTAATCTCCACTTAATACCTTTAGCTAATAGGCTCTTCACTTTACAAATATTATTTTATATGAGTGACCCCTTAGGGGCCCCATCCAAAGAGAAAAATAATTTGGGATCTCTATCTTTGAAATACTTATCTCTCATTATCCCTCTTAATCTTTGTTGTCTCTCATGAGACCCCACCAAACTTTCACCATCAAAGCTTTGTTGATATTCTAAATTTTCCTAAGCCCTAGTCCTCTATTATTTTAGTTTACAAACTGTGTCCTAGTGTACCAAAGCCATCCTTCTTTTCTAATCCATACCTATTGATAGAAACATATTTTGAATTTGTTCTATTTTCTAAGACATGAATTTTAAAATATTAAATAGATAATTCCTCCTTTAATATTGAATTTAATGATTAAACAATAATTTCTTCATTCAAAAATTAAAAAGCCATGCTAGAAAAAGATTAGTATAGATTTTTAAAGTTTGAAGCACTTTCTATAAAGGCTCATTCAAATCTCTCTCTCTCTCTCTCTCTCTCTCTCTCTCTCTCTCTCTCTCTCTCTCTCTCTCTCTCTCTCTCTCTCTCTCTCTCTCTCTCTCTCTCTCTCTCTCTCTCTCTCTCTCTCTCTCTCTCTCTCTCTCTCTCTCTCTCTCTCTCTCTCTCTCTCTCTCTCTCTCTCTCTCTCTCTCTCTCTCTCTCTCTCTCTCTCTCTCTCTCTCTCTCTCTCTCTCTCTCTCTCTCTCTCTCTCTCTCTCTCTTATTATCCCTCCATCTCTCTCTAACTCTCTCACTATCTCTTTATATATCTCCCTCCCTCCCTCTCCCTTCCTCCCTCCCACTCTCTCCCTCTCTCCCTCTCACTTTCTCTATCTTTATATCTCACCCATCTCTCCCTCTCTATATCTCTATCTATTTCTTCCTCTATCACTCCATCCTCCCTCTCTATATCTCTCCCTCCCTCTCTCACTATCTTTCTCTCTCCCTCTCCCTCTCTCTCTCTTTATCTCTCCCTCTCTACCTCTATTTATCTATCTCTCCCTCTCCCTCTCAATTTACCTCCCTCTCTCTCCCTCTATCTTTATCTCTCTATCCTCTCTCTATATTTTCATCTTTCTATCTCTATCTCTCTCCCTCTATCTATCTCCCCCCTCTCTCTCTATCTCTCTCTATCTCTACCTCCCTCTCTATCTCGCCCTCTCTCTAACACTATCTTTCCATCTCTCCCTACCTCTCTATCTCTTTCTATCTCTCTCTCCCTCTCTATCTCTCCATCTCCCTCTATCTTTTTCTATTTCTCTATCCTGGAGATGTTAGATCTCTTGTTAGTTTTGGGTAGTTAGCCTATTTTGTTATTCCTTACTCATGTATGATGGGTACTGCTAGTTTGTTGTTATGTTGCTGACTTTTTACTGTCTATTCCTTAATGTTGTCCCATGTCATAGTTTTGGCTTCCTTATTCTATATAAAAAGGAAAGATCTTTTCAAAATCCCTCTCAAAAACATAAAACATTTATCTATAATTTAAAAAAAGAGAATGCTTCAGTTTTTTGACTTCATAGATGTGACTAGCCAGCAAAAAACTCTGATTTGTTGTAGAGCCCCTTCAAATATATTTGAGAAATTAATCCACTTTTAAATGTGTATATTTTACATAATTGTAAAAAATTTAGAGGAAGAGAAACATGGGAGCTACCACTATCTCAAGTTGAGACTAAAATGTTTGAGAACTAACACAGTGAATGAGGTGTTATTGATTTTTTAAAATTTAACTATTTGGCATCTATTTAGGTCAAGTCATGTATACTTAGCTCGATTCATTTTACATTGTATAGGGCTATAGAGATGCAGAAGAAGTTGTAGATTGAGGTGGGTAAACTATCTCTGTCCCGGTATTAAGCGCAGAAATCTTACTCCTGAAGAAGAACACATCATAATTGACCTTCATGGCCGCTGGGGTAGCAGGTGAATGATTTAATATTTATCTATTTTTTTCATTAAAATAACTTATTAGCAGTTTTTTACTATATTACCTTAGTAAGCAAGATATTTCATTATTTTTAGTATTGAATAGATTAATGGCATGCTATAATAGATGGTCGCTGATAGCAGGGAGGATACCGGGTCGAACAAACAACCAGATAAAGAACTACTAGAGGTCTCATCAGAAGAAGTAACTTCAAAATTCAGCACAAATCCAAAATATTAGCGATCAGAATTGTAGTTCTGGAGCACAAGTGCATGCTAAACAACAAAACCTCAAGGTTCTCATAGGCAACAAGAATAATCATAATAATGGCTTAGTTATGGTGGAGACTCCAATAGATGAATTGTGCATGGAAGATGTGATTAGAGATATGGAGCAAGTGCAAGTACAAGTACAAATGGAAGCATCTTTTATGGGAAGTAATGAAGTAGAAGGAAGCATTCAGAATGAAATGGGAATAGCAGGACATGATGTAGCTGAACTTTCTAGAATGCTCTATTCATTTCCTTCAGGAATTCCAATAGAATGTTATGTAATGCCAATATTTGAAGCTTCCAACTCTACCATTTGTATCAATGTGAAACTGATTTGGGGTCAGATATTATGTTGTGGAACATGGAATTGGACACGCCATTTGTATCAAGCCTTGAGGATTTCACAGCAACACCACTAAACCTCCTCTTTCATATGAGAATAATCATAATCATGGCACAGTCAACATGGAGACTGCAATGGATAAGTTCTGCATAGAAGAAGTGATTAGAGATATGGAGAAAGTGTAAGTACAAGCACAAGTAGAAGCTTCTTTTGTGGGAACTAATGAAGTATAAGGAAGCATTTAGAGTGACATGGGAATAGCAAGACATGATGTAGCTAAACTTTCTAGAATGCTCTATTCATTTCCTTTGGGAATTCCAATAGAAAGTTAAGCAATGTGATAGTATTTGAAGCTTCCTGCTCTGCCAGTACTGAGTTTATGTGAATTTGATTTGGTGTCAGATATTATGCCATGGAATATGGAATTGGACATTCCATTTCTATCAAGCCTCGAGGATTTCATAGGCAATGCAGTTAAAGCTCGTCCTTCATACAATAAAAAAATGTATGTGTTTTGTTTGTATTAATATTTTGTATCATACTCTCTATAGTTTGTATTTATTATAAAGAGTTTAAATAGTTGGTATGTTATTGGCAATGTGTTGGTTTCTATGGTAGGTGAATTAAAAGATGAATAGATTTTATTTATAACTCAAAATAATTTAATATCAAGAGAGTAGAGAGAGTACATAAAGAGAACCAAAAAAATAGAGACTAGTAAAAACATTTAAAAGCATTATCAAATTTTCGTTAGGTAAAAAGACTTATAGCCTTAACAAAAAATTTGTAAATGGACCATATAGTCTTAACAAAGATTTTATTGTTAGGCTGTACCCATCATAAAACCTTTATTTGATGAAGTCTTATTTTTAGATTGGAAGTTGGTATGTCCTTTTAATTTTGAATACTACTTAGTATAGATTTGAATATGATATTGAAACTATATTGATTTTTGAATTGTAGAATAAAGTGAAAATATTTTATTTTGGTTAACTTCATGTCTTTAAATTTGGATCTTATTTAGAAAGAAAAATTAGCCATACTCATCACTTCTACCATTTGTAATAATATTGGTTCCCATTCTATATGTTGTCAACATGTAATCAAAAATTATAAAAGTGTACTAATATTTCTCTAAATTTGTGATGTCACTTTTCATTTTCTACATTAAAATTTGTTGTGTTGTAAGATTGATTATTTTCATGTCATAGATTTCACCTTCTCTAAAGTCAAAATGAAAGAGATTTTAGAGGATGTTATTTTTTTTTTAATCTTATAAGTTTAAGAAGCACAATAAGTTCTAAACCATGAAATCTAAACTTTTTTTAAAAATCATTTTATGGCCTTCAATCCAACTACATCTATGTATTTTTTATTTTCACACATCACATTAAAGTATTTACTGTAACCCTTATCCACTAAATTCTTTTTGTTGCATCACGGTAAATTACATGTAAAGCTTACATAGTTAGGTTGGGTTACAAAGTATTTCATTAATTGAAAGAGCTTGAAATAATCCTTGCAATGCCCATTTTGGGTATATCCTATGATCATAGTATTCTATGAGATCACATTTCTTTGAGACAACTTGTCAAACACTTCACATGCCTTGTGTATGCTTCCAAATTTTGCATATGTCTATTAGAGAACATGCGGCTATAACATTGGACAAAAATCCACTTTCAATTATGTTCTAATAGATGTCAACACCCTGTTCTAAAGCTCCCATTTTGGAATATGCAAGGGGGATATTGGCAAAGGTTTTGGAATCTAGCTTTATGCCTTTCAACTACATGTGCTTAATAGTTTATAAGGAATTTATTATAAACCTAATTTATGTATATTGTACAATCATTACAGTCCATGGAACCATTTTCTTTTGAGATATTTTGTCAAATAGTTTGCATGCCTTGTAAATTCTTCCACATTTTGCATATATATGTATATATATATATGTATGTATGTATGTATGTATGTATGTATGTATGTATTTATGTATGTATGTATGTATGTATGTATGTATGTATGTATGTATGTATCGAGGCACTTACAACTACTATGTGAAACAAAAATACCATTTTCATTATGATTTGATGTTCATGTCCATACGGTATTCTAAATGATCATTTTTGCATAGGATTGGAGGATGCTTGCACATGTTATGGAGACTAGATTTAGAGCTCATGATTGCATTTGTTTAAAACTTTACAAGGAAATTTCAACTAAACCATTTTGTACACATACAACAATCATCACATGACATGAGACCATATTTATTTGGGGTATTTCAATGAAAATCCTTAAGACTCATCAAGAACACTGTTATGTGCATATTCCATAATATGACATTCCATGAGCCCACACTTTTTTAGGCATTTATGAGAAAGTTCATGTTCCTTTTGTATTCTCCCATGCTTCAAATACATATCTACTATAGGATTTTCAAATACAACATATAAAAAAACACTTTCCATTATGCTTTCATGGATGTCCATACCCTATTCTAAAGCTCCATTTTGGCATAGGTTGGTGGGCTATTGGAAAATATTGTGGAATTTGGATTTGCAACTATTCCTTGCATTTTTCTCAAAAGTTTCCGATGCATTTTCAACAAACCCATTTTGTGTATATCCTACAGGCATGCTAATCTAGGAGACTGCATCTTTTTGAGCCATATTGTCAAGTAGTTCAATTGCCTTGTGTCTTCTTTGAAAATTTTATATCTAGAAAATGAAAGAAAGAAACAAGACAAAATTATATTTGCAATTCTTTTTTTGAGTATCAACTAAATAGTTAAGGGAATGCTAAAACAAGTACAATAGAGAAATTTAAAATATCGAAACCTAATTAAACAATCCAATTACTCTAAAAAAAATTACACTTTAGATACACTATAGTAAAACCACTATAAATTTGAATAGAAATCATGTTATGAACAAAGAAAGATAAAATCATACAATGTAGTGCTACACACTTATTGTTATGAACAAGTAGTCATTAGTACACTCCATTAATACTTTTTGTTAGGCATTTGATGGATGTTGATATCTTTTTCTAAACCTCCCATTTTGGCACAAGTTGGGAGGATGCTAGTAAAAGTTGTGGAGTTAGGCAGGTTACTCCCACTAGTCACATTTTCTTAAAAGTTTCCAAGGCTCATTCATTTAACCTATTTTGTGCATATCTTGAAATCATTCTAGTCCATGAGACCTCATCTCCTTCAAAATTTTGTCAAAAAATTCACTCACCTTGTGTATGCTTCCACATTTTGCATACATATCTAATAAGGTGCCTACATCAACATGGGACAAAAATCTAATTTTGATTATGATTTTTAGCACATGTAGGAAGGATGTTAGGAAAGATTGTGGAATCAAGATTTAGGCCTTCTAATGGCATTTTATTGAAACTTTCCAAGCAATTATTGATAAACCCATTTTTCTATATATCATGCAACCATTGTAGTTTATGAAACCATGTTCTTTTAATGTATTTTTTTAAACAATTCACATACCTTTGTATCCTTGCACATTTTACATATACAACACTCACTACTATAAGATTATGTATTCATGATAGTTTTTGGGACATGAATTGGAATGGAGTCAAAATCAAGAGTTGATAGCATATCTATATTAAATATAATATATCTAAAGTACACTGAGAGATATCCTTCTCGAGGCGCCTATTTTTTAATCACTAATCCTAACATTAGGCGCCTCGAGAAGGATATCTCTCGGTGTACTTTAGATATATTATATTTAATATAGATATGCTAGTTTTGCTTGCAAATGTAAATTCAAGGAAAAAGAACAAATTTGTTTTCTATTAAAATATTTGTAAAAAATATTCAATCTAATTGTACCATTAAAGTGAAGCTATGTAAACAAATAGAAATAAATTGTTTATTTTGGGTTGTATATAAAATATTAAATCCTTAACCATTAAATATAAATATAAATAATATTACCAAGAAAAATATTTATTTCAAAAAGACACAATTGTACCATTAAAGTGAAGTTATGTAAACAAATAGAAATAAATTGTTTATTTTGGGTTGTATATAAAATATTAAATCCTTAACCATTAAAATATAAATATAAATAATATTACCAAGAAAAATATTTATTTCAAAAAGACACAAACTTACAATATACATTGAAGGAGTTCAAATCCAAATCTTTAACCCTTATCTCAACCACAATCTACTCTTAACAATCATATTTTGCAAACACTCAATATTTTTATTTCAACCACAATCCTCCATTAGCAATCATATTTTGCAAACACTCCATTATTTTTAAATTTATCTAGACCACCACTATGCACTAACTTAGCGTGGTACAGAACCCCTTCACCATCACCTCTTCCTCCACTAAATCAGCAACTACATCACAAAAAGCAGCTCTAGGATACCTAGCAACCACGTCATCAATAGTGTCCATGTGTATGAGAGGCTCAAATGTCTCGAACACATCCAAATGGGTCCCTAAATAACACTCTAAGTAACTACAAACTAAGATGACAAATTTCTCTTTGGTTGTTGAACTGAGTTATATTTAAGAATAACTATAAACCAATCTACATAGAAATTAGTTCGTAGGCTTTGCTTTTATTTCCTTATCTTAGTACCATACATTAGCAAATAGCTAAAAGTCCAAACCATTTGAACACAGAAAGACTTCTTCCATTCAAAATAAACACATATACAAGAATGAACTGATTTATTTATTTAATGAATCAAGATAAGCATTTCGGTCAAAAATATCAACAGACATCACATGTACAATGGCAGAGACTATAATGAGTTTCGTTTAACAGTGACAAGTTTCGTAGCGCAAGCAGGGACTGAAGTTTTCTTTGGCCCATAAAATTTCAAATCATATAATTGGTTTATAATATCCATTTACAGTTTTTAGCTGTCCTCAACAAATCATTCATGTTTCAGAGATATTGGTCACGGATTGGTGTTTATACTAACCAAGCCGTAGTTGATCTAAAATTTTTACCTCTTTCACGCTCTGAGCAGAAACTCCAACATGTGCAAACAAAAATATTCACATTTAAATAAAAACACGGTTGAAAAATAAGCATAAAAAAGCCTATACTACGTGAGAGTTGGATTTTCTTTTCCTAGGGAGTCAGTGAATTTCTGGTGTTTGATTCCTATATTTTTCAAATGGTTCTGCTGGATTATCTTAATTGGTTTCTGACTACCGCTTTTAAAATGTGGAAACATCATTACAGGGAAACCTGAATCTCTGCCTTGGAGAAACAGGGGAGCAGCTGCATCTCATAAAGAGAGAAGATTTTACTCAGTGGATGCTCTTGATAAGGCATCTCTTGTCTCTCAAAGTTCTGATACATCTGATTGGGTTGGTTCTGTTGGGGATATAAGTACAATAGTGGAGAGTGTGGAGGTAAAGAATTTTATTAGTAAATTTTATGTTGTGGCTATCGATTCTAGAGTTCCACGCCGTCCTCCCACTGGTAAAAGGTCTTCTGATCAGGTGTAGTACCCAAATTTAGTAGAACTTCTTTTAAATAGTAAAGAATTTTCTTCAAATTTGCTGTATGAAATATCTGGTGAAAAACTTGGCTCTCAAGCTCTAGGCGAAGGTGCAGGATATACAGATGCTTGCCTTATTGAAAATCTTTGTTTTTCTTGGTTACACGTCCAAAATACCCAGCGACCACTGACGGAAAAACAAAAACGACAACGAGTTTCTGACTACTGTTGGTAATGACGGAAATTAAAAAAACGACGAGGGGTTTCTGATTACCACCAGTAACGGAGGAATGGAAAACTGATGAAATCTGGCTATCTTAAGAATGAAGCTGCTGGGTTATCTTAATTCTGGCTGTCTTAAGAAGCTGGATTATCTTAATTTCGGCAAGAGTTTCTCCCACAAATAGCCTATCGGCTAACTATCGGCTAACAAATTACTTAGGAAACTTTTTATTTATTCCGTGTCAAATTAAAAGACCAAATTAATGATTTTGGGCTTCAAATTTAATGTGACTGGGTTTATTACTATTATATTTATATTTTAAAAAATATATCTACAGAGATATCTTCCCATTTCTATTTTGATTTTGGGTTTTTGGTTTTTATTTTATTTGTATTTTTTATAAATTAGTGGTGGCAGTTAGAATGGAAGCATTTCATTTCCCATTAAATGTATTTCTTATTCTTGGCATTTATAAATTACTAGCAGCTAGAATATTTGCATTTTGGTTTGAAATAGCAAAGTTTAGTGGTGTATTTATTGTGGCGTTTCATTATGATCCTCTATCTTAATAATCTCATGCATATAAATCTTTTTTTTTGGTTCTTTAAATTGGAATCTTATAGAATTACACAAAATCTTGGAATCTTTCAGCGATTCAACTCCACCACTGCTATGATTGTAGAATGCCTCTCGGCGTAATTACGTAATTATGTCATCACAAGTAAGCATGAATTCAAGTCTGAAAAGATTTGGTGTCCAACTCTATCACAAGCTAAACTCAAGCTTAAATTTGTATTTATGTCATTAAAAACCATGTACTAAGTTCTGGTGATAGGCATAGGATGGGTCATAAATTGTATCGGGTCTGGGAAAAACATGGAGGACTCCAAGGGAGTGGCACAAGAAAAGACATGGTGTCATAGGGGATGGTAGTCGCTAATATATGCTAATGTGAGATAAGACCGAATAAATCAAACACATGATTACATTTATTGCCTTAAAATAAGGACACAAGATTATGTCCACCAAGTATTTACTCGTGTGATTCGGTTTGAGAAAAACATGAGGTTTAAGAGTTTAGAGGAATAGATGGAAGATGACACGTTGACTTGGATTTACCAAGAATTTAGACCCCAAAAGGTGAAATCAAGAAGAATTTATGTGGGTAAGATGCATGAATGTGACATGTAGGATAGTCCATAGGAAGTGTGGAGAAAAAATAAAAAACTTACAAAGACATGATCTGAAAATAATATAAGAAATGACCACGAAAAATGAAATGAAAACCCCAAAAATAAAACAACTAACCTAGGTGAGACAAGGATAATTTGTGAGTAAAAATGGATGTCTTAGATCAATTATTACCATGAGTCATGAATTGAAACTATAATAGATGGGGGTAGTCACAGGAGTTGGAATAAATACTATAAACATATGGGCCAAAAGGGGAACCCAATTTTCTAACAAAAAGTTAGACATGTTGCACAGGTGGCAACAAAAACTTCTCCAATGATCATAGTCACATTCAATTGAAAAATACTTGTGTTAGGTATTGAAAAACATAGTGAAACTATTACAACATTAACATGCATTGAGCCAAATATGTGAATAGAAATGGAAAGCACATAAAATCAACAAAACATAAAAATACACCACAACATCTGATTTATGTGAAGAAACCTTTTGAGGAATAAAACTCCACTAGCAAAGAGAGCACCAAGTACGTATTAATCTTCAAAAACAAGAATATAATATTCAACAAAGTTATCTCCTCAATTCAACACCTATGAACTTGCAAGTTATTATACCATTTCACACAAACCACTACCCCAAGGCTCCAATTTATAGCAAAAGTAATACAAGAAACCATAAATAGTTTCAAATATAATGAACTCAAAATATGAGCCAAGTAGTCTTTATGCAAAAGATACCTCATGACATATGTCCAGAAGTTATAATCATCTTTCAAGAAGCTTCAAACCCATTCTCATGGACTTGGACATCCAAATTCACTAGAGGACAAAAGAAACCCACTAGAAGACAAAATAAGTGTGTACATATGAAAATGAACTATGAAGAACAAGCTAATACAATATTAACCTATTCTATTCATGATCAAATGCAACCTCATGATTGAGCTAATAAGGAATGCATACAAACATATGAAGCTAAATTGTAAACAACACATGTGCAAATCTTGTTGTTTGGATATGCTCCTTAATGTTGGATATGTTGATTTCTCCTCAAGTTGACAGCATAATCTTGCATAACATGGAGACTTGAAAATGGCTTGGGTTGATGGCTATTTATAGATTTTGATGATGGTGGATGGAGGGCTAAGATTGATTTGGAAGATCAATGGTTGAGGATTGTTGAAAAGATTGGATTGATGAGAGACCACCAAGTGGCATGAGAGGATTGGAGGATAAATATTGTCCTTGGATCAAGGAGAGATCAAGGGTGGAGGATGGTCTTGGATAAAGTGGATAAGGAGGAAAAAGGTCCTTTTTAGACAAAGGACTTGTCCATCCCTATGTAAGAAACCCATTTTGTCTTGTACAAAATCCCTTGCCTTTGTACATGTTAGAAGATGTGAGGGGTTTTAATGGGTTGATGAAGGATTTGGAATGTGCAAGCATGTGATTAAGTTGATTAAGTGGGTTAGACAACTTAATCAAAAGTGTACAAAATAGGTAATTAAATAAATAGGATTATTTATTCAATTTTTGGATGAAGGTATATTAGATAAATAAATATTTATCTAATGTTGGACTATGGAAAATGATTGATTAATTGAATAAATGATTAAATTTATTCAATCAATGCTAGGAGATGGTACAGATGAATAGTAAATAAACAATGAGTAATAATAAAATATTATTTAATCAATATCAGAAGGGGGGTTGGATAATTAACTATCTAAATAGGTGTTTATCTAGTTAATTATGAAAGAAAGTGGTTTAGTGATGTCTTTATTGGGGATGAAGTGGTGAGTGGTCAATTTTAGGTGTCTATAATAAGAACTCCCCAAGTCCAAAAGAAAGGTTGCCAACTTCTTGTAAAAATCATCAAAGATGTTATCTTACACCTCTTATAATTTTATACATGCTTCTTACATCTCTTACAACAACATAAATAGATAGACTCCCATTCACTTCATGCCAACTGTCCAATGATTCTATCATAGTCCTGGCAATTAAGCTTCCCTACTCAATTCCACCTTGTATAGAATATTTCAAGGGCCTAGAAAATAATAATTAATTACAAATAATGTTCTTCCTCATGTGGGGTATCTGATTTCCCTTTCCATGATTCTTGGAGTCACATAAAAAATAACCAACTATTAAAATATTAAGATTAAGATACATGGTCCTAGGATTGCAAAGTTAATATCACCAATATTCTAACATTATCCCACTTGATATTCACATTGCAATTGCATAAAATGGAAAAAATAGAAAGAATAAAATGCTAGGAGAGGCATGGACCATAGCCTCCTTATACCAGGCGAACTTCTTCATGATCAATATTTTAATAAGTGAAACTGCAACATTCTCATGAGCTTTAACCTTTTCCAACAAGATCTTAACACTTTCTACCATAACTTGAACAAAATAATACTACACATAAACATGTTTGGTATGAGTAGTGTACATGGGATTCTTGGCCAAATAGATACCACTCTAACTATCACATCTAATTTTAATCACCTTACATAGTCTTTGTAACCATGCTACCTCCTTAAAGGCATGTGTAGAAAACATATACTCTACTTTGGTGGTATACAAAGAAACCATGGCCTACCTCGTACTCATCCAACTTCCTGCACTACCAAAGAAAATAAATGCATAGTCACTAGTGGAACTTCAACTATCTAAGTCACCTATCTAATTTACTTCCACAAATCCCTATATGTCTAATGTATAAACCACATCATTATTACCATGATAACAAAAACAATAATCAAAAGTTTCTCATAAATATTTGAACACCCTTTAAACTTAAGTCCAATAATTTTTACTGAGGTCAAATATATATCTACTCTGAACTCTCACAACTTAGGCAATATCAGGATCAGTGTAAATCAATGCATACATCAAGCTACCAAGAGAAATAACATAAGGCACATTAGACATCCTCTACATCATCATCTAACTTAGGACACATATCTAATGAATCTTAATGCCAATAGGAAAATAAATAGTCATAGGTTTGCAATCATGCATAACAAACCACTCCAAAATGGTATCAACATACTTACTCTAACTTAACTAAATATTTATATGTACTCAGTCCCTTTTCATCTCCATATCAAGAATGTTTTATGCAGCCCCTAAATCCTTTATATCAAATTCATTAGAAAATTTAGTCTTGATACTTCCTTCCTAAACTGGCAGGAAGATGAGTTATGTGGCGTAAACAGAGATGATACTTCAGTTGCAGCAAATACGAGAGCTAAAAAGAAGGGTTATGAGATAGATCAAGTAGAAAAAAAAGGAAAAGGACCTGTTGATCCTTCTACATCCCAGTTTCCCCATATTTTACAAAGGAATACTCATGAAACTATCAAGAAACAGCCTCATTTATAGGCTGATATTGCTGCTGCAAAGTCACATCAGAAGGTAAATGTTACTTCACCTTTCAATATCATTAAAAATATGAAGAAAATGAATGTGACAATATCTATGTGGGATTCCTTAGCGATCCCAGGTCAAAAGGACATGTTACAATCTGCCTTGTCTGATTTAAAAGTGTCAAATGATGCAACTGTTGACCTAACTAGGGTCGTCCTTACCAATTCATCCCAGGATAACAGCAAACAACCAAACAAGAGTGCTAAACCACTTCCATTTTATGTGTCATTAATAATAGGAGACAAGTTAGTACATAACTGCATGGTGGATAGTGGTGCAAGTAGTTCTGTAATGTCAAAACAGATTGCAGACCAATTAGGATTGAAATACCAGCCCTTTGAAAAGGGTGTGCTCCAGCTAGATGGCACAACTATTAACACTGTAGGTGTGATAAAATATCTAGGTCTCACTTTGCATACCTGTCCAAATGTTTCCATTTCCTAGGAGGTGTTCATCATAGATCTACCTCCTTATTTTGCCATGTGTTTGTCAAGGGAGTTCACAGCCAAGATAGGAGGATATTTATCCTTGAACTAGTCCCACATGTTTTTTAAGACCCGATATGGCACAAAAGTGACCCTAAAATCTGAATTGCTTGCCAAATATCACATAGAGCCTTATGTCCCAAGTGTTGTTAACACAAATTGCATTATTTTTTATGATCCTGAGCTTGTTGCTGCTCAAGAACTGCAAGCTGAAAGTATACCAGAAGTGTTGTTAAAGGAGTGGGCCTTAGAAAATATTGTAGATAATCCTGAAGGACACATTCAAGAAACTAATAAGGTGGTTTACATACTACACGAACCTGAAACAACAATTCCAAACCATGTAAAGAGTGTAGAACAACAAGATGAGGTATGGAAAATGTACTTTGATGGCTCTAGGAATAGGAATGGATCTGGTGGTGGTGCAATACTTGTGTCTCCACAAGGTGACAGATATTTTTCTGCTTTCCATTTTTCTTTTTCATGTACAAATAACACTGTTGAGTATGAAGGGTTGATTCAAGGTTTGCAGTAGGCAAGGAAGAGGAAAATTGGCTATTTGCAGGTGTATGGGGACAACGAGCTTATTGTAAATCAAGTGAGAGGACTACATGTTACAAAGAATGATGCTTTGAAATGCTATAAACATAGGGTAGGGGATATGATTGAGGAGTTTGATGCTTTCAATCTAATCTCTATTCTAAGAAATCAGAACAATCATGCAGATAGGTTAGCTACAATTGGGGCTCAGTTTGATATCCCCAGTGATATTCAAAGAGAAAAGATACAGCCTCATGTGAAGATAGTTGATAGGCCCTCTATTCCTGACAATAACATTCATTGGTAGGTTTTTGAGAGTGATGAGCAGGTTCTGCGTTTCTTGTTAGAAGAAGATGAGTTCTCTGTGATGAATCAGAACAAACTCAAACAACAATATGATGATGATCAAGTTATTTAGTTAAGGACAAATAAGCTGCCCAGAGGATTAGTAACCTTGGAATCCATTTTTGGTACTGAAGATTAGCTGAAAAAGAGCAAAACCAGCATGTAGGTCAAAGAGGAACATTATGAGGAGCTGGAAATTTTCAAAGGTAAGCTTCTCAAAATTGGTAAAATCTGTTCAGCTGAGGATAGGAAATCTTTTATTGCTCTTTGTCAAGAATTTGAGGCTATGTTTGCTTGAGAATACTCAAACTTAAAAGGGTTTGACCCTCGTATTGCCCAGCATACTATAGAGTTAGAGCCAAGTACAAAACCTGTGAGGCAGAAACAAAGACCTTTAAATCCAAAACATGAGCCTCTGATGATTAAGGAATTAACCAATTAGAAATTGATCATCAATAATTTTAACATATATAGTGATATTCCTTGTCCTAACAAAACCCAATTTCAATGCGAAGGAATGAAACTTTTGATATCACATATGATTTGACAACTTTAAACCATATAATAATCATTTCAACCTACAAACCAATTATTCCTTCCCCTTAATAATAAAATCACTAGGATATCATATATAATCTCTTCTTCAAGATCCCCATCCAAGAAAGTGATTTTAACTTCCATTTGTTCTATTTCAAAATTGCATGTTGAAGCAATGGATAATAGGAATGTAATAGAAGATAACTTCCCAAAAAGAGATAAAATTTTGAACTAAAATCAACTCCCTCTCTCTTGGAGTAGCCCTTGGCCATGAGTCTGGTCTTGTACCTCTCTCACAGATTTTTTACAACAAATTTATTTTTGTAGATCCACTTACAACCAATGGGTTTCCTATGGTTAGATAAACTAACAACATATTATGAAAGGAAGCAAGGTATGAGTAAATAGTTCCCTACACTTATCTAATGAGGAAAGTTATGCAAATTTTAATCTTTACTAGTTACAAGTTATTAGATGCACATTAACAGATAGATAATAACAACATCCAAATGCAAATATAAAACTCACAACACAAGATATACATGGGATAAACCCTTTTGGGTAAAAAAACCCCACACTCCGAAACCTACACAATGTATTATCAAATCAAAAGATGATTGCAACACACTTGCAATGCAAGATCTTTCAGGAGTACACAATGTCAATTCTCATTCACATCCCATGGCCTTTCACATTCTCCTGCCACTTATTTATCAATCCTCTTTGGTGGTTATCCAATGGCAGTTTATCTATGTCAGCCAATAACAAAATAACTGTCAATGCCTTTATTAAATATAGGGCATTTTTTTCTTTGAGGGAGCTGCCCCTGAGCCCTCGGCTGGTTGCACTACCCCTAACAACTCCCACTGGGGGCATTTCCCCTAGACCCAGATTGTGGGCTCTGCCCCTAGGCCCCTTCTAGGGGGATAAGCCACCCAGGCCCTGCAGAAGGGGCTCTTCCCCCCTTGCACTCCCCTCTTAATAACTTTGGGGAAAAGTTGCAGCTGACAAAGTTACCAAAATTTATCTTACTACATGTACACAAGGTGTTGACTATGGGATCCTACAACATAGTGTTGAATAAATAAATACAACATTAGGGACTTGCAAAGATTGAGACACCTTAATTCCCAACATATTAGGTGTCACATTTTTCTAAGGCCATCATATCCTATTGCATGGCTTGCATCCAATACTTGCTATCCTTCGAAGAGATTGCCTCTCTTAAAGATCTAGGTTCATCATCAGTACATAATTTAGGGGATCTACAATGGAAATCTAGTAGGCTATACTTGTCTATTAGATTTCATTGTCTTGTGGATCTTTTTAAGGTAGGAATAAGGGGCTCTACCTTTTCTTCTACATGCTCAAGTTGCACATCCTACTTACAACTTCCATTGGAACCCTCTTCTTCATCTATTTCCTCTAATCCATCATTATGTTTTTCCACATGTGTATCTACTTACTTCTTGACCTTAGTCTCAAAATGCAATTTTTCCTTCCTTCTTTCTCTTTTGGTTGTACATGACCTAAAAATGATCTACACTCCTTGAAAATCACCTCTCTAGAATTTTTTTTTAGTTAGTGGATTTTAAAGCTTAAACCCTTTAACATTCCCACCATATCCCATGAAGATGTATTTCCATACTTTTGGATCTAGTTTAGATTTCTTTTCTTTAAGCACATGAATAAAATCTTCATAGACAAATATCCTTAAATGTGAAATAGAGGGTTTTATACCTATTCACATCAAATAATGTGTATTACAAACAAGAGTCAAACAAAGATATCTTTTAAGCAAGTAACAACTAGTACTTACAAACTATGTCCAAAATCATCAAGCTAGCTTTCTATCATTTAGCATAATTCTAAATCTTAACAAGGTTCATTTTATCTGAGCTCTACTAGGGGTATTTAGCTAAGGTGTGTATGGTGTAGTTTTTTGCCAAAGAGTACCTACATGCTTACAAAACTCATCAAATTTCTTAGAATAGTACTCACCCTCAATGTTAGATCTCAACAACTTCATCTTATAATCTATTTACTTTCAATCAAGGATTTAAACTCCTTAAACTTAGTGAAAATTTTAGATTGAGAATACATAAAATAAATCTAGGTGTATCTTGAGGCATCATTAATGAAAGTAACAAAATAGTGAGATTTTCTGATAGATTTAACATCAACTAAATCAAATACATCTAAATGAGAAATCTCTAACAATCACTTAGGTTTTTAAGTACCTAAAAGAAAATATGTTATATTTTATTTATGAAACACACTCTAATGTAGAAAATTACATATTCTAGCAACTTCATATTATGTTTTGGGGTCAATGCAAAAAGATGAGGGACCAAAAAGTGGCCATAACCACTTTTTGGTCCCATATAAGCTATAACGCAAGTGCGTTATAATGTGCTCTCGTTATAATGCACTCACATTATAACCAACTCATGTTATGACTCAGTATTACAGATCCTAAAATGCAAGTGCCTTATAATACACTCACATTTTAGTTTTGTTAAAAAACAAAATAAAAATAGAAAAAAGTGAAACCCATGGCTCATTTGCAAAAATTGGCCGCAAGTTTCACTTTTGCTACCGCGAGCACATTATAGGAGACATAGAAACAATAATTTCAAAGAGAAATTAATGATCTCACCATGCCACCTCACCAATTCTGCTCCCAAGGATATTGTGCACGAGGCTTAGAGGGTGTAGCATATGAACAAGGTAGGTTTGATTTTTTTGTTTTGTGAATTTAAAAATAATTTTTTAATTTTACAATGTTTTGATTGAATTTTTATCTTGAATTTTCACCCAATGAGCCACCACAAAACCCTAATCCAGCAGAGGAGGCTCAAAACAAGCCCCCTCAAACTAAGGAGAAACCTCAAAACCCCCTACCTTCATGTCTTCACCGTCAAAGAGAGACACAAGAAAACTATTTAGGGTGAATTGAAGAAAACAAAAAATATCTTGAAACCCTAATTGAAACATTAAATACTTCAAATAGAAGCACTGATCATAGGAAAGCCCTTGCCAAGTCAATAGAGGTCATTATTTCTCATATAGAATTGGTGACAAACCAAATCACCGAATGGAATGACTATAGGGAGAGGAGTCGACAATACTATGCTAACAATTTTTTCACAAATAAGTTAAGGACAAAAAAATTACAAAATCTTAATTATGTTTTGTTATGGAGTAAAATGTTTCCCTGTGCCTTTTTACCTCCTAGTTTAACTCCTAGCTCCCTGTGTTTACACTTTGCAAGTTAAATACTTATCCCAAAGAAATTTCTCGCGAAACCCATGTCAAATGAGACTTAGGGGCCTATTCTAATTATTAATCAAGACCAAATTAGGGCCTTGGGACTTTGACACTTCTACCCAAGTCCAACCTAATTTGTTGGGATAAAAATTAAAGTGTGTTAGCTTGGGCCCTTTCAAAAGGTTTCCCTCTTTCATCCTCTTTAATTTAATTTATGAATGTTAGTGGGAAAGCATATATAAGTGAGTTTATGACTTCATTTTACACCTAGATAGATAATGTGAACTTGTGATACTAAGAAAAGAGATTTCAAGGTCTTCATTATGTTTTAGAGTAGAATTGTCTTATTATTATATTTGTTTGTTGCAGATTTGGCTTCATCAATGCATCTCCTCATGATTTGAACAATCTTCATCTCAATGAGGGCTTCACCTCTAAGGTGACATCAATTTGTGTTTCAATCATTTCATTTCATCATTGGATTTGGCCTCTGCCCTCCTTGGGCATGCACTCTATCTAACAACTGTTTTAAAAGATTTGAATGTCCTTTCAAGGCTTGAATGAGGCAAGATCCTAAACACCACAACCCCCAACCCCCTTTCTTTGTGATTGCAGGTTACAGGTGTGGGAGTTGGAAAAGTACAGGTGCAGAGAAGCAGTTTGAAGGATAAGGATTTAGGATCTCGAAGAAACTTGTTGATATTCCTCCCTCCTAGACTAAGGCACCTGCCCCATATTCCTCCCGACAGACTTGGCCTTGAACTCAGGATCTGGATACAGTCTAACACATCTCTTTGCTTTGGATCTTCAAAAAGACTACCCTATTGGACTTGGGCACCCGCCCCATAGTTCGCAAAGTTTTTGTTTCTGAAAACTCAACTTTTGGTATGTTTCTGATCATCCTTGAGGGTCTTCCTGTATGGTTTCTTATAGCATTCTATCTACATGTACTTGATTGCATTATAATTAGGGTTTGAGGTTTAGTCGATCTAGGGTTTCACAAATCTCTCAATCTAATCTATCTTTCCTTATCATTCATGAGCACATAAACCTATAGCTAAGTCCTCATTCATCGGTAGTGACTTGGCTCAATTTTTGTCCTCGAATGTTATTGTGAAATGAGGGTTTGATTTGATATACTTAAACATCATTTCCCATCTTCCCACTTTTCATACATAACATTTTGGTGAACCTAGAACAACGAGCATTTTGCATCTTTTTGAGTGTTGTAATCAGTCCTTGAATTCATTCATATCATATTAATCATCTTGCATTGAAAAATCAAACATACATTTGAAAAAAAAATTAAAAAAAACAAGCATTTTAGGCTTGCATTAAGGCATAGTTTTGCATATTTTATATTTCATATGATAAAAAGATTTAATTTTCTGATATTTGCATCAGATTTGATCCTTAATACAGTAATTCATCATTAATCCATATCAAGTCTTGCATTTAAAAGTTTCATTCACTAGGGTTTTTCTTTAAAAGTTACATTTTTCATAACCTAGTTATTCTAAAAACTAGGGTTTGTAGTCAAAATTTCATTTTCAGATTTTGCTACTCCTTTTCAACATTCATTCAAATGTGATTTTGAAGTGTAGTGCTGGATCATATTGAATACTTTTGCATCCTTGCTTTGAAACTTTCACCTTTTGCAATTACACATTGTGTATTTCAGCATTAAGAGTTTTATACACTTTAACCAAATTTTTACGTCATTCATCTTGCCTTGTTGTATAGCACTATTTCCATCATATTTACTCTTTTTATCATGAAATTTGTGTTTTTTTCTCTTTAAAAACCCAATTTCCTCAATCTATTCATCATAGATGCATCTTGTTATTCATCCTTGGAAGCTTTGTTTGCATACATCATAGATGTTGATAGTTTTTATAAATTCACTAATAAGTATCCTCAAGTCCTATAGTAAACAGTATACATTTATGATATTGGCATTTCCATGAGTTCCACATATCAAATTTTTTGTTATATATCTGATATCTCATTTTAAAAGCTTCACAACTCTCATGGGTATCTACCCTTCAATCTTGGAAAATGTCACTAATTTCATCTCTATGGATGATCATTGTTAGGAATTGTATGCAAAAGATATCAATTAAATGCAAATAAAGATTAAACAAAGGAATGAAAAATACACAGAAATAATAACAACGAGAGACAATTTTTAACGTGTTTCACCCAAACTTGAGCTACATCCACCAATAGAGAGTCCAATATTATTATCCAGTAAATCAAACTAATTACAACCAGCAATCCTTGCAACTCAATACTGCTGTAAATGCTATAATACAATATCAACAGAAACCCTAACCCTTAGCTATTTTTATCAAGACTTATGTTGGATACAAAATAGGTGTTTTTTTATGTCGGCCAATAGAAAAAAAATTCCTGATGCCTTTATAAAATAATAAAAGTCGTTTGAGGTTTCGGGGTGCTGCCCCTCGACCCCGCCCTATATCACAATAGGGAGCATCCTAGGGTTGCTGCCCCTGGACCCTGCAAGAGGCACTGCCCCTTGACCCCGTCTTGGGGGCGCTGCCCCCAAACCCTTGTTAAACAATTTGCGGGCAAACTACGCCTATAAAGTGGGCAAAATTTAACCTCGGAGTCTAATTAGGCTCCATATAACAACAGATCATGAGGAAAATAATGATGAAGACATTCCCCCTTCTCTTACTATATATCATGATGATCTAAAATTTGATCAAAGGTAAACTCAAGCACAAAATTATTAAACTTATAAAATTCTAAAAAACCTAAGAAAAACATTGAATTACAATTTTGAAGCCCTAAATGATTGAATTTGGCTCCAAACTTTGCTCCATAGTTAGCATTATCAAATAGATTACCAAGCTATAGATCTCTTCAATCTCTTCACTTAAAAATATAGGTTATGTTGGCTACCCAAATCAAAAGTTATGGCCTCCAAAAATTATTCTCCTACATCAAACACCAAGATGACGAACAACCACCTTAAAAGAATAAAATATCATCGCACCATGAAGCCACCATTATCACACTATTATGGGGGTGCCGCAAATCCATCACAAAATCACAAATCACCTTGATAAATGTTGTGGCAAGGAAAAGAGCAACCATGAGCAACATTGACCACCATACGCCCATAAAATCACCATTGATAGAAGATGCACCACTAGAGAAGGTATTATTCCACAAAGATGAAGGAGAACCATTGCAAGATGAATCAAGGTAACCCTGACAATCCTAAAGTGAAGAAAATGCCAAGAGGAACCAAACTCATGGCAAATCTATAGAATTCCCTCATAACATCATGAGCATCCACTACAAACCAAAAAGACTTGCCACACAAATGAATAATCAATCCAAAGGGAGAAACAAGACTAACAATTAGAAAGCCATCCCTTGTTGTAATAATAGTAGAACTAACTTGGGTCATGTGGTAACAAATTATAGGCAAGACAAGTAACAAAAGGTCACAACAAGGGTGGGAATGCACCACAACACAAAATAGGTCATCGCACAATAGAAGGAAGATGCAGGAGACCATGCAAAATAACACTACAAATGGGGGATAACACAAGTGCAAAGCTTGCAATGAACACACCAAAATAAGGCCTATGACATACATTTGGGCCAACATAAAGATACTACAATGAATAAAAGCACCAAAATTAATCAATAATTTTGAAGTAGGCCAATAGATTGGTTGACTTAATCAGAAGAATACTTTAAGCTTGAAGAGAACCCAAATCAATAAAGCATGAAGATTGTTAGCATTTCAACTCTATTATGTGAATTGAGAATTTTGTGTTAGGCTACATGATTGGATAGTCTATAATTTGATTATGTGTTTATGACCATATCACATGCACTTTGAAACAGGGGCAAAATGTAATGGTGAAATTAGCATACCTACGCCAATTTTCATTTAGTTTTGTGACCATCATGAGGAATGTTTTTAATCAAGTACATATCAAAAAGTGCCACACTTGTGCTAGGATTGGCTCATGTCCCATGAAATGCTAGCCGACCTGAGTGAAAGGAAAACTAAAATTATGGCAATTAAATTTGATATGGGTGGCTTGTTTGTGATAAACAACAACTCATATTATAAGGTAGTGATTTGTTGATATGAGGCAAATTAAATAAAGGCTGACCTCTATACGTGCCCTAGAAATCAAAGTTCAAAATTAAAACAAGAGCCTTGGTAAGGCCGACCTCTTCCTACATACAACACCATTTATATTAAGGAAAATTTTCATATTATATATACTGGAAAGAGATCAGATCAATAAGTGGTGTGATTTATATAATGGAAACGAGATGTGATTAAGATATAAGAGAGGATGTGTCTTTATCCTACAATCAATCAAAAGGTTGAAGGAGGCAAGATAGGGTAATGTTGCTTATAGGCCCTCATGCTAAGCACGCCACTCTAAGGGTGGAATTGGATATTCCTGCCACTCGGGTCCAAGGGGTGGGTTTTTTGAGACACTCGTGCTCTTGGGCTTAGGTGGGTGAGTAGTTTACAAGCACCCCTTTCAAGGTTTTCCTTTCAAGTTGAACTATGACTGGTTATTAGGATGGATTCAAGGAGCTTCAATCATAAGGACGGAAAGGGTAACATGGATAGGGAAAGCAAATACAAGTTTATCTACCAAGTATGCCAACCCAAGGGTGGAATTGTCTTAGTTTGGATATTCCTACTGCTTGGGCTAACGGGTGGGTTGTCTAAGAAACTCCTGCTCTTGGGCTTGGTATGATAGCTTCGGGTGGACTTATCATGTTTCCCATCCAAGTCCTATTATGATTAAATTTTCACTATGCATTATGGCTGATCTATTATCATGCACCATAGATATTGTGTAGTTTATATAGATTTAAAATAGTTATATATATCTTACATGACTTAAATAGATAATATGTTTTTGATAATATAAGGTGGCAAAACAAGGGGCCGAACCCTTACAAAAAACAGACAGGCCACAAAGGCAGCAAGCACAAAAAGTGCCTTAAACCAGAACCATCAAAATAGAAAACCCATCATAACCAGCACAGCCAGCTGATAACCATGATAGTAAAAATAGAGTAGTAGAGAAGCAGAGTAGCAACAAAATAAAAATAGAAACTAAGGAGGCAAATTCTCTCCTTGCTTAACCATGGACTTAACAATGTCATCCAAATTCCTAGCAAGATCATCATTGTCAGCATTGACAGGCACCCCTAAGTTTTTCAGCACAGAAATGTTAAGGAAAATAGAACTCCTGAGCACAGTGGAGAGATTTTGCTCTAGCTTCTTGATGTGAGCCCTCAGACCTGCCAGTTCAGCACCCAGACTAGCATCAGTGTCCATATCATCATCAGCCTCTTCCATGAACATTTCACCCGCTTCGCCAGCATTGTCGGCAGAGTCAGCAACTTCCTCAGTGGTAGCCCCCATATCATGAGTCTCCTGCTTGCCTTCAGCATCCTCAGATATAATATGTTATATATGCTTTGATCATATGAATTATATTCCCAATATTATCTAACATGATTGCGGGACCTAAACCAGGATTTATCTTGCTTAAAGCATTTAATTGGTAATTTTTAAACCGTAACTATATTAAACTTGTAATTCTAGGGCAAAATTTAGGGCAATCCCAAAGGGGACATTACATTTATCCATATTTTTTCTCTTATAGTCATTCCCCACACATTCACCAATTACCCCTCATTAATTACACCTCATTCACACTTAACTAAAAATATTTGCTCCTTGCCTCAAGATTTTCCATTCCATTGTGTAGGTTCATTTCTATGTTGCTTAGAATCAAACATGTAACATATTGGAACAAACATCAAATTTAAATATTCTAATTCAAATTGTAAAATTACCTGCCCCTTTTCACTAGCCATTGTGAGTCAACTTAGCACATGCTTGTGTGACATGTTGTTATGTCTTAGTATTTAAAGACATTCAATGTGCCATTAGAACATGTGGGAGTACGTGCAAGGGAAAGGTGAAGTCATTACGGCATACTTTATTTTTCTAAAGGAACAAAAGAATTAGAATCTACATCATTAACATATAGGCCACTTCCACACTTGCATAAGTTGTTTTTGGATATTCACTTAGAGCCATAAAGCCAATTGAACTAGAGGCTTGACCTAAGAGAACTTTACCTAGGTTATCCAACAAATTCTCTTAGTGTATTTATAAATCCCTTAGTCTTTAGTAGTGCATCTGTGATAATTAGGATCAAACCCCACTTGAGGTTGACCCTCATAGTTTTCTTTACCTTTCAAAATCTTAAGATTTCTAAAACAATGAAATTGATTCTATGCATCCTCCACATTATCTCCACATCATCATTTCTAAATTTACATACTTAATTACTTTCATATAATTACTACATTTATTATTCTATTTCCCTACCCAACTTTAAATTTAATTTAACTTAATTGTATGGATCAACTTATATTAGATTTATTTATAAGTGTGATTCTCGGAATAAATATTTATACTTCAAAACCAGTGAATAGTAATGAATTATATTGATTTGCTTGATAGAGATTTTAGTTATAATTTTGACGTTTCGATATATTAGACCAATTTTTGTATACGTCAACCTGAAATAAGTGATGGAAAGTAGACTCAGTAAGACGGATAACCTTTGTTTTAGTAATGAATATCTTTCCAGGTGTTAAAAATGGAGTCATCTGTTAAATGCGATCTCCTCCACAATAATAGCATTTGGACTTTCACTGAGAATCTTATTATTCACAAACTCATGGATTTAGCAAGAGAATAAGGTATGTACATGTGGACACTAACATATTTCGTTAAAATGTATTTCTTTTCAGTTCCATGAAGGAGAGACACGTGGGAGGCTTTAGCAGGTGACAGATTCGCCAACCAAAAGACTCTATATGATTTTTATTGAAAGGCGTGGCAGAATTTATTTCCAAAAGGTCACAATCATGAAACATCGTTTTGACGGGTGCAGTCGTTATGCTATGGATCACAAAATTTCTGGAATTGGATAGAATTTGAGGGCACCCAACCAAAACTACAATGTGTGGAGGCAAATAAATACTGGCTAAATTTGGATGTAAATACAGGTCACTCTAATTTGTACTTTAACAAAGTATTATTCACTTCTCCAAAATTTTACAAAGCGGATTAAAAGTTTAAAGGTTTAAAGGGAAAGTTGTACCTATAGTTTTTTAATAAGAATAGAAATGGAGGAGTTTAAATAATTCTTACTATCTTACATCTTAAATCTTTACAAAATCATCTTAATATTTTGATGTAACTACAATTTTCTATTTACAAGATCCCTTTTAATTTCTATTTCTAATTAAATTTTGCAGCATCAAGATCTTTTATATCAAAACTATAAAAATAACTTAGAATTAACTAAAGTGATCATTGTCATATGTTTACCAATTAATAACATGTCATTTACATACAACACTATGATATCAAAATTTTCACCTTTTTATTTGAAATACACACAGATCAGCCTTTGCGTGATCTAGCCCATGTCCCATAACATACATTTCAAATTTTTAATTTCACATTCTTGGTGATCATTTTACATCGTAATGAGATTTATTTAGCTTATGCACTAAGTTATCTTTACCTTTCACATTATAACATTTTAGCTATGCTATGTAAAGTTCTTCCTTCGGCTCACCATGCCAAAATTTTGTCTTTACATCGATCTGTTCAATTTCAAGAGTAAAAGTAGCAACAATAGGCAAGAAAAATCTAAATGAAGTTAGCTTTGCAATAGGAGAATGTTTTTTTCCCGAAGTCAATTCACTCTACTTGAGAGAATCCTTTTGCTACTAAATGAGCTTTATACATCTCTATTTTTTCTTTTGAATTATACTCGTATTTAAATAACCATTTACAACCAACTAATTTTCTTCCACGGGGTAATTTAACAAAGTCCTAAGTCTAATTTCTAAGGGCTCCATTTCTTCCTCCATGGCCTCTTCCCAAGACTCTTTTCCATTTGATCTAAGTGCTTGCTTAACAGTCCTAGGGTCCTCATCAGGAATAGACAATGGTAATAAAAGAGATGCATAATGAAAATTAGGATCTTTATATTTTTTTAGTTTTCTTCTTACTCGACCTGATCTCAAAGCTAGGATTTGAGATTTTCTCCTATGAAATTTGTATCCTTTCATTGTGTATTTCTTAGTTCCACATTCACTTCAACCAACTCATTCTTAGATTCATCTTGTGTAGCAGTTCCTAGTTCAAACATAAATCTACTCTCTTATCTTTCAACATGAACTCTTTTGTGTTCTTTCTCTAGTTGATTTTCCTATTTTGGAGCCATATTTCCATCTCTAAAAATTATATTAGGACTATATTCCATTTACTATGTTTATGGGTTTCATATCTTATATCTTTTAATACTAAATTACTATATCTCATAAATATACACTTAACTAATTTATAATCTGGCTTAGTCCTTTCCTTAGAAATATACATATAAGAATCTCAACTAAAAACCCTTCAAAATTTGAGTGAGGGTTTCTTATTATTCCAAGCTTCCTATGGTGTGTTATCCAATAGTCTTGAGGTGGGCAGCCTATTGATAAGATAAAATATAGTTGTTACTGCTTTTCTTGGGAGTTTCCTATGTAAATTTGTAAAACTAAACATACTTTGAGCCTTACCTATAAAAGGTTTATCCATTATTTTAGCAATTCTATTCTACTATTTGTGTATAGGGAGTGATATTCTACCTTTCTATTCAACATTTCTTGTAGAACTGCTTGAATGCATTTCAAAAATATTCTCCACCACTATAACTTCTTAAAACCTTGATTTTCATTTCTACCAAACCCCTAAACTATTTAAATTTATTGAAAACTTTTTATTTATTTCATATAAGATACACCCAAGTCATCTTGGGAAATTATTTATAAAAGTAAGATCTAATACATAAATTTTCCAATTGATGAAACTTTTGTTGGTCCAAAAGCATCACTATGCACTAAATGTAAAATTTATTCCAATATGTAGCACTACCAGGAAATTTTGCACAAGTTTTCTTTCCAATTACATATTGTTCACAAAAATAGCATCTAAAGGGCAATCAAGAATTCCTTTAGCCATACCTGTAGTTTTAAAATCTCAAAGGCCTTTCTCTCCAATATACCCCATTTGTTGATGCCATACCATTGTCTTTTCTATAGGAAGTGTAGGAGTCGGATCTACAATCTTACTTACTTTAGGAGCATGAGAGGTATTGCATCAACCACTTATAATGCTTGCCTCTGGTTTAAATAGCACTCATAAATGGACTCCCTTTTCCAATATTATAGTAACACAGATCATTTTGTAGCTAGATCCTTATTGAATACCACTTTGATACTTGCATCATTCATTTTTCTTACTAAAATTAGATTTCTTGCCAAACTTGGAAAGTGTAGAACACTAGGAAGTGTTTTAATTCTTCCATATTTTAGCTTAAGTTCTTCACTTTTCCTTGCCTTATAGTCTTATATGTTCAATCATCTCCTATTACTCTTCACCTCAATTAATTTTTTCATATTCACTAAACCACTCTTTATAAGGATTCATATAGAAAGAGGTTCCTAAATTTATCAATCATTCATCATGGTATTCATCTAATCTTGCAGCAACGAAAAATATATCCCCTAAATCTTCTACTAAGGTCTTTGATTTTGGAGAAGAAGCATCTTTAAATGACTTTTATTTCTCAACATTTTTAAATCTACAATCCCTTTTATAATGTCTTATTTTACTGCGACTTCAATGCTTTCTCTATCCTTTATCTAACTTGCATTACATTTACCTTTTGATTCAAATGATCTCTTGTTCCTAACCATTTATCTCCAAAAAAATTTTATTTGTTTCATGAAAATAGCCTCTTACAACCAAGGCATCCTTTGATTGGTAATCTTCTAAAAATTTCTTCTCATTTGTTCTGATAGAAAGGATGCTACTACATCCTCACTCTTTAATTTAGAGGTAGTACTAGTGATTGCCATTACAAATTATCCTAGGAGTTGGGGAAAGAACAAAGAAAATTAATACACTTCTCTTCACCATCCATTTGAATATCAACAAAAAATAATTGACTTACCATAGTATTAAATATGTTTAGATGTTCATCCATAGAATCACCATATTTCATTCTTAGATAATATCTCTTCTTTTGAAGAAAAAGTTTATTTTCTTTCATTGACACAAAGCCTTTGTTGTGGATTTTTTTGATACATTGAACAAAACTAAATTTAAAAAACACAATCTTATTGAACTCCTTGTCTTCCTATCAATAGTCAGTAAATCTTCATCCTTCATATCAAATGGTTTTTTTATGCTTCAACAATCCACTAATCTTTGTCAATGTGTAGATCTTCCATCTTCAGCATCCATAGCTCAAAATTATTTCCATTAAATTTTTCTCTCTATCCTTGTACTTCCTATCGTTTTAATTCACATATAGATCCTCACTTACATAGTTCCCACTTCCAAAAAAATTATCGTAGGAAAAAGAATCCTTAACCCTTCAAATAAAGCTCAAACCAAGATTTGACACCACATGTAGAGAAAAAGAATCTTGATAAACTTGTAGAATAGAAGTAGTGCATATATAGTCTAAAATAAAAAAAATTGAAATAATGGAAAGTAAAGACAATACTTAATATTCTCATCTAGGAAAGCCCTTGTAGATAAAAAAAAAACCTAGCATAGTAAAAAAATCACTATTGTAAAAAAATTAATCAATCTAATACAATAATGAATCTCTCTTACTTCACCCTAAGTATGTGTGGATATAAATACACAAATTGAAAGTAGTTTTACACATTGCATGAAATCATTCAAAAGATAAACATGAGTGTTTTAAAACATGGGCAACTAAAATTTTTCTTGAATTAAAAAATTGCTTCACAATTTGTAGAATTCTATCCAACAATTAAACATGGAAAATATATAAAATTTATCCAACACTAGAATGGGACCAAGGTACAAGCATCATGTCATGATTCTGTACATAAAACAAAAAGAATTTTACTTTAGAATTGAGTTTTTATTTTATATGCATTGCTTATTTTATTTTATTTTACTTTATACTTATTTATTTTAAATTTTCTACATTGTTTACTTTATTTTTTATTTTCTTTATTTCATTTTACTTTATAATTTTTTTTGTTCGACCAAGGACTTACTAGGCCTTTTTGCATAATTATTTATTTTATTTTATTTACATTGTTTACATTATTTTATTATGCATAAAGGAGCTTGCATAAACATAAAATTTTATCTTTTAACTTAAATTTGATGTTGTTAGAGAATTTATAAAAAAAATATTTATTGATTATGTTTATTATTTATGTTTATTTCAATTATTGATCATTATAAATATTAATTTAATTTAATTTTTATATTAATATTAGAAAAATTAAAATTAGTTTATAAAATTTAAAATGTATAATATATAGAGGACAAGAAGAATATAGGAATATATTTTAAGAAGAATGTAAATAATATGAAAATAGAAAAACAAATTTTATAGACAATCTTTACATAATTATAATATTTTATTATGACTAGTATACCTATTTTTAGAAAAAGCTATGTAAAAAATCCCAGATATTCTCATTGAAACACCTATTTTTCAAAAAAAAAAAAATATATATATATATATATATATATATATATATATATATATATATATAGAATGTGTGAAGGAAGATAAATATAAACTAAAATTGAAGGTACTAATAGAATTGCCAAATAGTTAGGTCAGTTGGAAACTCCAAAGGGTACCGTGGAGGTGGTCCTTCAATAATACACATTGGTCGGTTACCATTATCATAATGTGTTTGGTCCCACCACATACATGGGATACAAAACCTTCTTCGTCTCTTGTGATTTTGTGAGGAGCATATAGAGCAATCGTGTGCACTGCTACGGGTCATCACGGGTCAACGTCCCACGTCTAAAAAGAAGGGCGACAAGACCAATTATCTCCATTGGAATTTTGTTTGTGTTTTTCCTCGTCAAAGCATTCGCTTTCGTTTGTCAAGGAAAAACAAGTTATGGGGATTCTCATTAGTTGAACCATTAATGGAAATTGTTATCTTATAATTCTATATACACGGCTACCATTTACCATTACATGCAAATGAGGTTGTCATCGCCATCTAGTTTGTTGTGTTCCTAGATTTTTCTCGTTTCCATCTCAATCCCAATCGAACAACAAGTTGGATTGAGTTGGGAAGTAATTCAGTTCAAGGCAGAGGAAATTATATGACTTGGAGAATACGTTTGATCCCGCACTGGGAAATACCCAAACGAGATATTGCCCTCTCAAACGTATAAATCTTGAAGAGGTTCACAGTCTGGTGGAGGGATAATTCACATTATTGTTCAAAGCGTGAGGAATTGTTAAGGGGGGAGTAGAGTTGAGTAGTGAGTGTGTAGAATTTTAGAGATGAGTTCAAAATGGTCTCTCTGTGGGGAGGAAGGAAAATTAAAGAAGGGGGCATGGACGTTTGAGGAGGATATTGGAAGAAATTCCTGGCATCTGGCACTGACCTCGTTTTCTCTTTGTGGTGGGAAGGACGATATTCTAGAAAGAAAGACAACTGCTTTATGGAAAGTAAAATTCTTATAAAATAAGTTTCAAACGATGGGAATATATCAATTTGACACAAAAGAGTTATGCAACTGAGTATAAACCTTTAAATACTCTAGTGATCTATCTATCTCGTGAATTTCTTTGGAATCTTGTGATTATTCACTTTGTAAATAAGCACTCTATTTCTGAATGAAGAGAACTTTTTGTTTCTAAAAAGAACTCGTGAAGAGTATTTATCTTACTTATTCTTCAACAAGAGAGCTAAAAATTACTATTAGAAAAATGTTAAAGTCTATTACAAAAAGGAAAAGTGTGAAAAAAATAGCCCTAGGTTTCACCAAAAGTCATTTTCGGAGAGCTTAAGGTTTTTGAAAGGGGGGTTTTTTCAAAACATGAGTTCGTTGAACTCTAAAGTTGCTGAAAGAGAATATGAAGTTCAATGAAAAGAATTTTCATCGAAATGGGTCATTCAACATAGAATTTAAAGTTCACAAGGAGGTGATTTCGCCAAAAGGGAGATTGAATGAAGGCTCTTGAAGGCTTGTGGAGGAGAACATTGGCCAATGACTTTTTTCAAAGTTCCTATAAGTTTAAAACCATTGAAACATCTAAAAGGAGAATTTCAAGGATTCTTAGGGACACCAATATATTGAACTGTATTAAAGGTGAAAATTTAAAAATGTTGAATATATTAGTTGTGGTGATGCTGTTTAAACTTCCAAGCCAAAGGCACATAATTGGTTATTTGGGAGTAGCGATTCAGTTCTTGAAACTGTTCAAATTATCTACCATGGTTAACTATTTCCAAACTCAATGTATATAAGGGAGGTGATTATTCAGTTATGTGGGTTCTTATTTCTAGTGGCTTTCTGTGAAGGAAGTTGGTGTTTGATAGACATGATATAAGATTGTAATTTTGTACTCTTGAAATAGTGGATGCTGCATATTAGAATAAAGCATTTTGAATTTCTTTTAATGTTTTGGATAGATTGTTCAAATTGTTGATTGAATTCCTATAAATGAATTAATTCAAATTCTTGTTGTGATTGTGGATATTGTTGTCCACCAAATTTATGTTGTTATATAAAAAAACTTTTGTGTTGTCTTGTGATTTTGGCATTGATTAGCTAGAAGATTAGTTTTCCTAGTAAGGTCCCTTGATCTTGATTGCATCAAATGGTATCAAAGCTAGGAATTATGGTCGTGCTGGAGAGGGAATCCTAGAAATTTTTGTTGTGGGTGATTGGAAGGGAAAGAACACCTGTAACTACAAAGGATTCATGAAAAATGGCACATAGAGGTTGTCGACAAAGAGGACCACCATGGGCTGGTGATTTGGTAATTATAGAGATGCAGAGAGGTATCACAATAAGGCTGGATGCAATGGAGGCAACATAGAGAAGAGGGGTACACATTGAAGATGTCAACAAACACAAAATTGAAAATAGAGAAAGTTAGAAAATGAAATAGATGATGAAGATGGAAATGAACCATAGATGAGATTTCTATAAGTAATGTCCAAATTCAGCAACAAACCAAGATTGGATCCATCGAATTATCAAGTTAAACTAAATTCTGAAGAATTAATTGATTGGATATCAAAGATGGACAAATATATTTATTTCAAATATGTGGAAGATGTAAACAAGGTGAAATTTGCATGTACAAAATTGAAGGCACATGCATCTCTATGGTGGGATCATGTACAAATAGAAAGATAGTGAAAAGGAAAAGAGAAAATTAAATTGTGGAATAGAATGATCACAAAGATGAAAGATAAATTTTTACGAGGTGATTATTGAATGCATTTATTTTTTAGAAGTTGTAGAATTTGAAACAAAAAGAATTAAGTATCCAAGATTATACATGGGAATTTTACAAATTGAATATCCAGGCTAGACATGTTGAGGACAATGAAGAAAATGTTTCCAAATATGTAAATGGGTTAAGATATAATATTCAATATGAAATGACCATGTAAAAAGTTCATATAGTAGAAGAGGCATATCAATTTTCTTTGAAGGTAGAAGAAAAATTATCTAGGAGACAACAAAACAACCCAAGAGGGAAGGGAAGGTCTACCATTGGAAAGGAGCCAACAAATAGTAGGAAAGAAACACAAGTAGGTGACGAGGTAATATGTACTTCACAAAATAATGAATCAAAACAAAATACAAGAGGAAGAGGCTATTACAAAAGAGGTAGAAGAAAAGGATTCACATGTACATGCTACCAATGTGGAGAGACTGGGCATAGGGCATTTGAGTGTCCTCAAATACAACAAGGGTCTAATAGGAGTACGACAAGAAACTATGCAACACAAGTTAATGAATAAAGTGTAGGTTGACTAAAACATATAGAAGAACCTAGACAAGGAGAGTCCTTGATGATGAAAAGAGTGCTTTTGAAGCCATAAAATGAAAAGCAAGAACTAGTACAAAGGAGAAATTTATTCTAAACTATGTGCAACTTAGGTGGGAAATGTTGCAAGATGATTGTGGATAGTAGTAGTATAGATAATTTGGTGTCACAAGAAATGGTGGAGAAGCTAAAACTAAAGAAGACAAAGCATCCCAACCCATACAAAGTTTCTTGGTTGCAACCAAGTCATCAACTTTTGGTAAGTGAACAATGTTTGGTTAGTTTTCAAGTTGGTAATTACAAAGATGAAATGATGTGTGATATAAACCCATGGATGCATGTCAAGTCCTATTGGGCTAACCATGGAAATATAATAAATAAGCTATGTATACTGGTAGGGCAAAAACCTACACCATAAAGAAAGATGGGAAGATATATATTTTGAGTTCATTGAAGGATAGGGAAGAGGAAGTGGATAGCATTCATATGGTTTGTTTAAATTCTAAAAAATAGGTGATAAAAGTGACAAGGAAGGTTGTGAGTATCACAAAGGAAGTTCCTAAAAAGAAGAATATAATTGAGACAAAAGAAAATAATGTTGATTTTATGAACCAACTGCCTAGAGAAGTGAAGAGAGGCATAAAGAATAAAGTGATAATGAGGGAGTTATTTATCTTAATAGGGAAAAAAACCATAGGGTGAAAAATCTAATACTTTCTCATGGAGGACATGGAGCAAATTTACATCTTTATTGTGAAGGACACAGAAGTAATGATAAGCTACATAGTGGAATTAGAGAACAACACAAAAAAAATGTAAACATAAGGGAAGGAGGAGTTAGAGAGAGTCAGTGTAAGTTGAAAAATTAGGATCAGATGGATAACGAAGAGATGTGGATTAAAAATGAGCATGTGATCACCATCCCAAGCACCTTCAAATGTTCATGAGTTTCCAATTCATAGAACATTTCTTCTTAGCTAGCATGTCAGGAGCATTCGGGTGTTGACGCAAAATCCTACATCAACCCAAAAAAATATTTTAGGTTTTTGATTTTCAATTTTGTTCAGTTTGTTGTGTTTCATCTGTTTTGTAACTTTGCTTCAGGAGATGTTATCAAATTTAAAATGGGTCAAGTTCAAGATAATTGGATTATGTTTCAAATTTCATGGAATCTAGTGCATCCTAGTGTAGTTGACATAATTAGGCAAGGTACATAGTTTACAAATTTGCCTTTCTATCAAATGAATTTGATGGCGTGCTTTGGTTTTATCAAAATCAAAAAAATTTCAGTCAAGTTTTATTTATTTTAATATTTTCAGAAAATGTGTGAGTTTGAGAACTCTTCGCTTGGGTGAAAGCATTTGAAAACAAAGATTGCTTTATTAAAAGTTCGGTCCTTAAAGAGTTGTGGTGAAATTGTTGGTTCTTGAACCAAGTAATACGTTGACGAAGGAGTCTGAGGTTTGATGGAATGCACATTCACCAAAATTTTAAGTTCCTAAACTGGGAAGGAATCTGATGATATGTTTCATTAGTTTGTATACGTGCTAAGCCGCCGAAGTCATAAGTTCTTGAAATATGATGAATGCCAATAATAGTTTGAACATGGTTTGGTTCGTTGAAAGATGATATTGCCAAAGAAGAATTTGATAATGTGCTAGAAACAAATGGTTCATGGAAAGGTGATTTTGTTGAAAGTCATTTTTGGAGAGTTTAAGGTTTTTGAAAGAGGGATTTCGTCAAAACATGAGTTTGTTGAACTCCAAAGTTGCTGAAAGAGAATATGAAGTTTAATGAAAATAATTTTCATTAAAATGGGGTGCTCAACATAGAATTTAAAGTTCACGAGGAAGTGATTTCACTAAAAGGGAGATTGTGAATGAAGGCTTTTGAAGGTTCATGGAGGAGACAATTGGTTGATGACTTTTTTTCCAAAGTTCCTGTAAGTTTAAAATCACCTAAACGTCTAAAAGAGAATTACGAGGAATCTTGGGGACACCGATATATTGAACTCTATTAAAGATGAAAATTTAAAAATGTTGAATATATTAGTTTTGGTGATGTTGTTTAAACTTCCAAGAAAAAGGCACAGAATTGGTTATTTAGGAGTAGCGATTCAATTCTTGAAACTGTCTAGATTGTCTACTATGGTTAACCATTTCCAAACTCAATGTATATACGGTAGGCGATTATTCAGTTATGTGGGTTCTTTCTAGTGGCTATGTGTGAAGAAAGTTGGTGTTTGATAGAAGTGATAGAAGATTGTAATTTTGTACTCCTGAAACAGTGGTTGTTGCATATCAAAATATTGAACTTTGAAATTTTGTTGATGTTGTAAATAGATTGTTTGAATTATTGATTGAATTCATGTGAATGAATTAATTCAAATTCTTGTTGCGATTGTGGATATTGTTGTCCACCAAATTTGTGTTGTTGCATAAAAATTTTGTGTTGTCTTGTGGTTTTGGGATTGACTGAAGATTGGGTTGCTTGATAAGGTCCCTTGATCTTGACTGCATCAATAAGGAAGGAATTTTTTTGGAAATGGAAATCAAGGATATATTGAGGGAAACAAAAAATACCTCCTTTTTCCATAACTCTATTAAAGGCAAGTGAAATGGGAATTTCCTTGCCTCTCTCATCTCTTCTCAAGGAAACTCTCTTTCTTCTTTCCATGATATTGGTGTGGAATTTGTTCATCACTTCTCTTCCCTCTTCTAGGAGAATGACCCTTCAACTTCAGAGGAAGGACAAGCTATTTTGGAGTGCATTCCTTCTCTTGTTTGTAATGACATGAACAACATGATTATGCATCCTATCTCTTTAGAGGAGCTTGAACATGTGGTGTTCTAAATGAAGAAAGGGAAAGATGATAAGCCTTATGGATTTCCCATAGATATTTTTCAATAATTTTGGGAGATCCTAAAGGTGGATATATTAGAGGTTGTTGGGGAATCTTATTCTAACAAGAGGATGCTTAAAGCATTCAATACTACCTTTTTAGCCCTGATTCCTAAAAAGAAGGGACCAAACTCATTAGATCAATTCTATCCTATCACTCTTCACAATGTCATCTAGAAGATTATATCCTTGATGGTATCTCTTTTGAGTAGGGTTGGTTTGTGAAAGGGAACTAGATCTTGGATGATATAGTTATAGCCTCAAAAGTTATCCACTCTATGCCTAACTCTGAGGAGAAGGCTATGCTTATCAAATTAGATTTGTCCTAAGCATATGATAGGCTTAGATGGTTTTCCCTTTAGAATATTTTAGTGGCTAGGTTTATTTTTGTTAGGGTTAGATTGAATGGGTGATGAGCCATGTGGATTCTTCCTCCTTCTTTGTCCTAATCAATGGTGTTCCTTCACCCCTCTTCTCTACTTATAGAGGGATACATCAAGGGGATCCCATCTCTCCTTTCCTCTTCATCCTTATGGTTGAAGGTCTTAGTAGACTTTTACAAAATATAAAAGGCACTAGGCACATCCATGGTTGGTCTTTTTCTCATGGTATGGACTCTCAAACTCGTCTTTAGTATGTTGATGATATGTATCTGATGGGTTTTTGTAAACTTTAAGAAGCAACTAATTTTAGTAAATCTTTGGACACATATTTGGCTACCTGTAGCCAACACATTAATCATGACAAGTCTAATATATTATTTTATAGTACCCCCTAGATATTCAATAGAGAATAGTCCTTATCCTTCACTTTAACAGTGGACTCCTTCCATTTGATCAATTGGGTATTCCTCTTTCTACTATAAGTCCCAAAAGGATCAATGGAGAAGATTATAGATTTAATCAAAATGAGGGTTAATTATTGGACCTTTTGTTAGTTATCCTCTACTAGGCACATGACTTTGATTATTTCCACTTACAAATTTCTTGTTTTGTTTTCTCGCAATAGCATCCTTGAGGAGATTGATGACTTATCCAAGAAATTCTTATGGGATGACAATTTGGACTTCTAAAAATGAAGTTTTATTGGTTGGGATCAAGTGTGTGGCCAAAGAAAGATAGTGGCATGGGTCTTGTATGCATTGCTCTTAATAAGCAAGATTTAGCTCCCAAAATTTATTAGAGATGGTGTAAATTTCTAGAATAACCATGGGCTAGAATTTTAAAATTCAAATACTTGGGTGGAATAGATGCCTATTAGATTCCTATAGTGAGTCAAGTTGGTAAAGGCTTGATGGCATGGAACACAATCAAGACTTGGGCTTCATTGGTTAAGGATGGTTTATTCTAGATTGTTAAGAATAGATAGTAAGCAATTTTTTAGAATGATGTATGGGATCTTCATTCTTTGATTATTTCCGTCCTCCATCCTTTGAGCCAGACCTTTATTGCTACCAGGTGGACATTGTTTGCTAACTTCAAGATTCCTCTTGTAATGGGGAATTCCTTGTTTTATAGGTGGTAGGATGCTAGTAGCTATCCTAACTGAGGCTCTTCAACCACTACAGACACCTTAGTCTTGATTATTGTTTCCCAACCATGTTCCTCTTTGGAAGGTAATGATGTTCTTGCATGGGGGCATGATCCTAAAGGGACTTATTTTGTGAAGCTTGGGTATAGGTCTTTATAATGTCCCGTTCTAGTAAGCCAAAAATTTTCTTTGAATTTGTGTGGGTGCCTATAGGGAGTGGTGATAACAAGTTTGACATCTTTCTCCATTTCAATAATGTGTTCAAACCCTCTCTTGGGAGGCAACCCTGGGGGAATATCATCAAAGAACTTTTTATGTTTCCTAAGGATAGGTTGAATATCTATGTGGATGGATTTCCCCATTAGAGTTGATTTGTCTAGTATCAAACATTGGGCTGTCCATTCTACTTGGTTATGCCTAAATGTCCTTTCCATTCTTTTTTGAAGAAATCACTCTACGTGACCTATCAGATAGACCGTGTAAAACAACTCTTTTACCTTGGTGCTCAAATATTAGTGCAAGTTTGGGGAAATCTAAGGTAACACAACCTAAAGAATGTAACCAAGGTGTTCCTAGGATCATATCCATGTCACCCATATTTACTACATAAAAATCATCTTAGACAGGATGTCTTCCTATGTTCATGTTTAGTTGGGGTAATATTTTGGCGCAGTTTGTTATAGAGCCATCGGCTAAGGATACCTTAAAGCCTTCAAAGTCTTGAGGTTTAAGTTTGAGGCATTTGGCTAATGTTTCATCTATGAAATTATGTGTGGCCCCACTATCTACTAGTGTGGTTACTTTATTGCCCTTTAGATTGCACCTAAGTCTAAAAGGATGGTGCTTTGATACCTTGGATATGGATGTTATGGTGACCTTCTCTTCAGTTTAACACCTCATTCTTTTTGATGGATTTTCTACTTCCTCATTAGATAAGACCTCTAGGTTGCAGACTTGCCCACATTTATGTCCCAGTCCCCATTTTTCTTTACATGTAAAACATAGGCCTTTTTCTCTTAATTCATCTCTTAGACATATATGTCCCTGTTTCCATGGTTCCCCACATTTATGGCATGGGTTTTGGTCTTTTCCTTCATTCTTTCGATGAAAAGGTTTTTGGAATTTTCCTTTGTTAGGGAAAGGTTTGGTATAAGACTTAGGTTTCTTGTCTTTCTCTAATCTAAAGGCCATGTCTATGGCGTCCTCTAGATTGGTTGGTTTAAAGGCACTTACTAGGTTTCTTAGGGATTCATCCAAACCTTAAGTAAATAAGTATGTGAGGCGGTCTTCCTCAACTTCGGAAACTCTTACGGATAGTTTCTCAAATTCTTGAATATAATCTTCCATTGTCCCATGCTGCTTTAAATGTGAGTTCCTTGAAATCTTCTTGTGGGTGCCTCCTATCAAATCTTTTTATGAATTTGTGTGAGAATTCTTCGTAGGAGGTTATCTTTTCATGGCCTAGGGTATGTTTCCCATGGTGCCACCATTCATAGGCTAGCCCTTCCAAGTGTAGGATGGTGAATTGTAGTGCATCTTTTTCAGTCATAGGACTCATGTGGAAGTAATCGTTAAGCTTCTCTAACCAAGAATGGGTAGAAATCGTGTTTGACCCATCAAAATTGGGTAGGTAGACTTTGTTTGCCTTGTGTTTAAGGTCCTTGTTCATGATCCTTCTCTCTTTTCAGTTTACTTCATTCCTTTTTGAGTTGCTGAAATCATTAAAAGACACTACTCTCCTCACTTCCGGCTCCAAATTTGCATATGCTCGTGCTATACCTTCCATGCTCATAGTAGTGGGTGTAGCTTCTTCCACACTTGAAACTTCTTCATTAGGAAGGAAAGAAGGAATAGGCACTATTGGAGTGGATGAAGAATTGCTATTCTTAGAGTGATTTGATCCTACCTCTCTTCCATTATTCCCTTGTGACTTCAAGCTTTCAATAGTATTCCCCATATTTTGTAGTGCTTGGAGTAGAGCTTGATTTGTTTTGTTTTGGTCCTCCATATTCTTGGTACTCATCTCCATGAAGGTTCTCATTTAGTCGCTCATGTGGTTTTCCATTTGATTGTTGTTGATTCGTGTGTTGTACCTCCTTGAGTAAGCTTGCATTAAATTTCTTCATAGGATGACAAAATGTTAGCTCTGATACCACTTTTAATGTCCCCTTCTAGTAAGCCATAATTTTTCACAACCTTGCACAATTTCAACTTACAAAAGAGAACATTAGTATTCAATTTTCCTTATATTTCAATATATTACCATTAAGGTTAATGAACACTTATCAACATCAATATCAAAATCCATATACTTTCATTAGGTTTAGTAACCTCATTGTTAAAACTATAATAATTTCCATTTCCTAAATGAATTTCACATTCACATAGTTTCCTCATATAGTTTGCCCATGATATATCTCGGGAGGGACATCACCGAGACTCGAACATCAACTAGCTCTACGTCACCACCCTATGTGGGTATGACTTCGTTAAGGTGCTAGTCTAACCATCCCATACGAAGGCCCAAAGGCTTCTCCCAACATCCGGGGTCCTTCGCCATTTAGCTCGAGGGACTTCATGCAACATCCAGCATTCTTCATCTAGTCGAGGGACACCTACCGTAGGGCACATAACTATGTAAGTTATAACTTAGGCCCAAGAGCTTCACACATCACTCGGTGTTCTTCGCCTCTTGGCTCAAGGGACTTCATGTGCACCCGGCGTTCTTCATGCAGTTGAGGGTCTCCTAAGTTCAATATACCACCCTTCCTTAAATTACATCCTACTCGAATGATGATAGAGGGGTTAAAGGACAAGTCCGTTTGTCAGGTCCAAGTATATCATGGGTTCACTTATTGACATATTTATTCATATCATCGTCTTAGATATCTGATTATTACTCTTACATTCTATCATATATTTTTCATTTGATTTGGCAATATATTTGGCATGAGTTTCCACATGATATGCATAATGTATGTGCATAGTGAGACACTTTATTCTAGTACAATCATCCTTATGTTATTCTCATTCTTATTTTCATCTTATTTTACATTCATTTATACGGCCTACTCGGATTATGATAATAATTGATCATTTTCATTTATTCTCTATTTTATCCTTTAATAGTATGTAATTCGATGGCTATTTATCAATCATTATATATTTTATCTATTCCACTTCATTCATTTTATGATTTGTATATTGCCTGATTCTATTATATCTGTTCATGACTTAATCGATTTCCTTATTAAATTCCATATATTAAGATTGCCAGCTGATGGAATAGTGAGGAATCATACCTATTATCGATGAGAGAAGACTTGCTACTGCTAATATCAGAGGTCTGATCTCTTATCAGTTCGTAGAGTGCAATAAAATATTTACAACTGTGTCTTTTCTGTGTTTGAATGATCTTTGATAATCGTTGCCTAATGGATTTCCTAATTTCTCTTCTTCTTGTTTGGCTATCAAGTTATTTATGTGAAATTACTCTTTATTTGCTGTGGAAGGACGTGCTGGCTAAATATATAAATGGTGTTGATTTTGTCCTTTTCCTGCTGTATTCCTTTATCTTCTTCACTGATGATGGTTTCAATTAGGGGATACGCCTCCTTTTAAAACCTCGAAGGGTTGCAAGTATAAAGAGTCATCACACCCTTAGCGCTTAGACGAATTCCATCATTGTAGCTTTTAATCATTTGTTAATTGCTTTGAGATTTGTTTTTCACTTGTTTGTCTTAGCTGCCTTCGATGTCTTTTGTCTTTCTCTTCTTTATCATAACACTTAGTAATTAGAACTGTAGGAAGTATGAGGAGCGGAACAATCATCACTTGTGAATTCTTTCCAAACTTTAATCGATACATGATAGTCCCTGGTTGGGCATACCAGTGAGATATGTGCCTTTCCTTGGTGGAATAAAATCTAGAATAAATTTAGTTGGCCCAAGTGTAATTTCTTCATTTGGTTACTGTATTAAAATAAATGTCTCACTAGGGATAATATCCGAAAGGTGTTCACAACCCCTCAAAATGTGTTCAATGTGTCTATGTAAAAGAATCTATTGCCCACCCCTTTTTTAGTGTCCTTTTGGTTTAGGTATTCAAGGACAATGACAGTGACTCTAGGACCATCCTAACATTCATGCCACTTCTTTGTTAAAGTTTTGGGCAAGCATGGGGTGACCTCCTTCTTGCTAGCTTCCTTAATGATGCCTGGGAGCTTGGCCCTATTTTTGTCCTTTAGTAGATATGACTAGAATGGCTTTGTCAGATCTTTTAGGGTCAGTAGAATCTTCTCTCTCAAACTTGGAAAAAAATTTTGGACTTTGTGAAAGAGACTATTTATTGCTAAGTGCTCTAAGGAGGTGGATCTCTTTCTCACTAATCTTTGAATCTCAAATACACTCAAATTCAATCTTCTATTGTTCAACCCTCGGGGCCCTTGACCTCCCCTTCAAGTTTCTCAAAAAGCTAATAGATCTGGGGAATGGTCACCTCATGCCTGAAGTTTTTTAAAAATAAATACCGTTGGTTCTTCCCATTGAAACCCTAGAGGTGCAGAGATTGGATGTGTTGGGCAAGATAAGGATAGGTTAAATATTTTTTTCTTTTCTATTATTATGGGGATCAACACCAATAATCGGATGGAAGGTTATGCTATTCTTTGTGCCCTTGAAAAGGCTTGTGAAATGGGTTGTGCAAAATTTATCTGTGAAACCGATTCCCTTATTATGGTTTATTTCTTGCATGGAGAAAGATCTCATTGGCATTCTTGGAGGATTGGAATATTAGCTAAGTAGATTCTTCACCTTTTCCGTTAGTTTGAAGTTGTTTCCTTTTTTCACATTTCGATAGAATAGATTTTGGTTGTTCATTATCTTGCCAAATGGGCTACAAAGGAAAATCAAATTTGGGATGTTGTGGAGTGGGGGACTCTTGCCCCTAAGAAACCCTGTCAACATACTCATCTTGTCTATAATGACCAACCCTAATGAACTTACCTGGCCATCTACAGAGCTCTATCTTGGCATATGTAAGGTGATTTATGAATATAATTTTCTCTTTTTTCCCAAAAATAAAATAAAATAATTCTTAAATAGTTCTAAAGTAAAATTAAATAACTCTTCTCCATATCCTTTTAGAAAGATGTATTTAAGATATCTATTCTACAAAATATGTTCTTTTCCACTTTTAAAATTTATTTATTTTAAATTGTTTGGTAGCTATTTTAAGTTGAAATTTATCCACTTTGCTTGGTGTACTATTCAATTTACTTGGAGGGTATGCAACCAAAAGTAAGATGTGTAGAGGAAGATAAATTTAGACTAAAGTTGGAGGTGCGAGTAGAAATACCAAATAACAAGATCAATAAGTGACTCTAAAATATACTTTGGAGGTGGTCCTTGTATTAATATATTAACACGTTGGCAACGTTGACAGTTTACTATTGACATAATGTGTTTTGTCCACTTTCTTGATGCTTTTTTCAATGTAATTCCAAAATATTATAACCAAAAGTAGGATGTGTGAAGGAAGATAAATATAAACTAAAGTAGGATGTGTGACGGAAGATAAATATAAACTAAAACTGAAGATGGAAGTAGAATTGCCAAATAGTGAGATCAGTTGGTAATTCCGAAGTACACCGTGGAGGTGGTCCTTCAATAATGCACATTGGCCGTTTACCATTGCCATAATTGTTTGGTCCCACCACATACATGGGATACAAAACCTTCCGCATCTTTGTGGCCCCCCACACTGAGAAACATAGAACCTTCCGTGCAATTCAAACAGGCTGGATAAATCTTTGTGGCCCTGCACCCTGAAAAGTACGTTAGATATCATTAATGGAATTTGTTTTCTTAGATTTCTACATATACACGGCTTCTATTTACCCTTACATTCAAATGAGCTTGTCATCGCTTTCTAGATTGTTGTGTTCCCAGATTTTTCTCGTTTTCACGCTCAATCCCAATAGAACAGGAAGTTGGGAAGTAATTCGACTCAAGGGAGAGGAAATTGTACGACTCGGAGAATGCGTTTGATCAAATACCCAAACGTGATATTGCCCTCTCAAATGTATAAATCTGGAAGAGTTTCAGAGTCCAGTGGAGGGATAATTCAATCTTTTCTGCTTTGTCATTCAAATTGACCAGCCAAAAGCATTGTTGTTCAGGTAACATATTAGTGTGTGTGTTGAATTTTAGAGATGAGTTCAAAATGGTCTCTCTGTGGGGAGGAAGGAAAGTTAAAGAAGGGGGCATGGACGTTTGAGGAGGATATTCGTCTCCAACGCTATATTCAACTTTATAGTGATCGCCGCTGGAGCACTTTAGCTAAGGCAGCTGGTACTGCCTTCTTATCATCGTTATTATTTTATTATCTTTGCTTTGCTTTTATACTATCACAGCTAGGGTTTGTTTTGTTATTTCTCTGTTTGTAATCTGTCCTGAGCTGAGCATAATCAGCACGTTATACCTTTTAGTTTTGTTTGTTTACTGTTATGGCCTTCGTTTGTTTGTTTTCGTCTGCAGCTCTTCTCATGCTTTATCATCTTTGTTGCTTATTTTAATTAAGGAATAGTGACATGAAATTTATTTAAACACATGCACTCAAGAGCGGAATACCAGTGGAATCTATGGCAAGAAGCAAAAAGTTCTTATCCATACAAATTATATACTTTTTTTTTTCTGCAAACCTTAAGGTGATATTCATATATTCTCAGGAACTTTAGCCCCATCTATAATATAACTACCTTGTTAGTTAGCAGCCGAGATGAACAGCTTATTTAAGTAGGATGTTTTTAAACATCATTCATTTGAACAGTCAAAAGTTAATTTTGGCCAATAAAAATAGAACAAATATTTACCACCTTTTATTGTACATGAGATGTAAAATTGCTAGTGACTGTTTGACCATTGAAGTGGATGATATTTAAATCACTCATCTCTTACACTTCTGCCACTGTTTAAGATAATATTCAACTCCTTTTTTTTTTTTTTTTTTTTTAATTATGTTCTGAATCCTCCCCTACTTTGATAGTAAAAGAGTACTTGCATATAATCTTCTACTATATTCTTCAACAATTAATAATAATTTTATAGTTCACCTACATTAAAAAGTGGTAAATATTTGTCCTATTTTTATAGGTCAAAATTGACCTTTGACTATTTAGATATTTAAAAATATCCAACAGATTTTTTTCTGTGTAGAAATTGAAAATGAAATCATTACTAAATATTTTAATAAAGAGTTTAGAAATATTAGTTTGAAGATATTTTATTTTTTTAAAGAATTATTTTATTTAATTTTAAACTATTTTTTTATGTTGAGATGTTTTACAATAACAACAAGGAGCCTCATGTCTTAAATAGATGTGTTTAAGATATCTTTACTTCTTTTTACTTAAGACTCTTTTTTTTTTTTTTTACTTTACAACTATTTTAAATTTTAGTTAATAATTAATATAGATATCTTAAATAGAGCCTTGAGTTATTTTATTTTATTTATATTGTTAAGAATTATTTTTATTTAGTTACAATGTATTCTTAAATACATTTATTTAAAAATGTCATAGTTTGAATTATTTTATTTATTTAAGAGTTATTTTACTTTATTTATATTGTTTATTTTTATGTAAAGACCTATTTTATTTACTTAAAAGTTTTTTATTTAATGAGAGTTAATTTAATTTAATTTTGTTTATTTAATTATTTTATAATTATTTAAGAGTTATTTTTCTTTATTTGAAGTTATTTTGATTTACTTAAAGTGTTTTTATTTACTAAAAGTTTATTTTATTCTATTTTGTTTTGTTTGCATAATGATTTTATAGTTAGTTTCTTTTGCTTTGGTAAATTCAGGTTTTTGATCTCTTCCCATGGCTTTATCACTCTCAACTCAATCACCCTAAGATTAACACCCTTGAGAAAGCAAGCATCTTGTGAGCATGGTAGCGTAGTGAAGTGACCATCACAACAACCATGTGAACTAACCACCACATTGCCCTCCTATTAACATTTTATAGTTATTCTAATTACTTTAAGAGTTTTTTTATTTTACTTCAAAAGTATTTAAGAATTATTTTATTTTTGTTTAGTGAAATAGTTATTTTATACTTCTATTTATTTTTTGAAATATATATGTGTAGTGTGTTTTAGTTTTTGTTCTATTTTATTTTATTTATATTGTTTACTTTTATTTTTATTTTATTTTAAGAACTATTTTTATTAATTGAAACAAACAAAAAAATATTATGAAAAGTTTTCTCAAAATTAAAATTAAAGTTTACCTGCAAAAGTAAAGTAAAGGCCTGGGGTATTATTTTACCTAAATTTTATAACTATTATTATGTAATTTCTCTTCAATTCAATGGGAGTGATCCTATGGTCACAATTTACCTAAAAAAGCTAAACAACCTAAAAAGTAAAATAAAATAATTCTTAAATAGGTTCAAAGTAAAATAGAAAACTTCTAAATAAATAAAATAACTCAGGTAAATAAAAATAGTTCTTGAAATTAACAAACTAAAAATAAAAATAAATAAAATGATTTTTAAATAGTTCAAATGTAAATAAAATAACTCTTAAATAAATGAAGAACAAGGTAAATAAAATAATATAAGATAAATCCATTTCATATATCTTTATTAGTTATTAGGATAGGTATTTTACACTCTACAATAGATCAAGGAGTCTTATAATGTAAATAAACTAGTATATTTATATTTAAAAAAATATATCTATAGTACACCTAGAAATATCTTCCAATTTGTTGGCAATTATATGTCAAATAATTAATATTTAATAATAAACATAATATTAGTAAAATTATAGAAAACACATCTATGTAAAACATGTATCAATTTGGAGCTATTTTAGTTACTTACTTTAGAACTATGTTATTTTTCAATAGTAATGAAATAAATCTTAAGCCCCCAAATTTTCAAAAGGTTAAACCAATTGAAACTATTTACTTTTACTTTTTTTGATAAATGTTAAAATGAGGATTTTGAAAGGGGTCCCACCTTTTACAAAATTAGAATGCCCAACAGACCACAATCATGACTAAAAAAAGCTGAAATCCATTAGCTCCACAAGACCAAAGACTCTAACCATGCTAAATGTCCACCACCCAACATACCCACAAAGAGCTACCCAAAAGAGCCTACACAATCCCTAAACCCTTTCTAATAGACCTCCCCCCTTCTTTCTGAGAGTGAGAATCCAAATCAAATTTTGGAGGGCCTTTCCTCCTTTTTTGTATAATTATCTAAGAAATAGAGTCAACCTCATAATCAAAATTGGAAGACAACAGGAATGGGATAGTACCAAAAGAAGTGGCCAACCCACCTAGAACAAATGTCATTGGTACAACAATAGCCAAAACCCTAAGTAGTCTTAGGAGGTATTGTTATGTTCAAAACACTAAGTTTACCATCCTTAAGAGAGGCAAGCCCAATCAAAATTGGTATATACACAAGAGACCTAAAGTTAGAAGAACTATCAACAATGAGGTGATGGAGGATAATCCCTTACTACATTGCACCTCTAGTGCTAGTTGCTGGTATTGGTTATTCAACCATAACAATTGGCTCTCTCCCGTAGAGTTAGAAGAAGAACTGTCAACAATGAGGTGATGGAGGATCATCTCTTACTACATTGCACCTCCAGTGCTAGTTACTGGTATTGGCTATTCAACTATATCAATTGGCTCTCTCCCCTGCCAAAATCTCTAGCTGACCTTTTCAAAAGTTGGCCAAGTCTCTACACATAATCTACTTTCTCCTGTTTAAGGGAAGTTAAGTCCCTCAATTGTTATATGGCAAATATGGAAAGAAAGAAACTTTAGAATCTTCAACAGGCAAGTTGCAGCAAAAGATAAATTTATTGATAGTATTGAAAAGGATATCTTTGAGGTGGTTCTTACAAAGGTTATAAATAAATCCTCATCTAATACCAAATTTACTAATTGGCATAATTCTATGCTTAAAAAATGGAGACTACTAAAGCTTCCACTAAATTATGGCACTTCTCAAAATATTCCTGTCAAGGTAGGTAGAAACAAAATCAAATTGAAACTTATGATCCTCCCCTTTGTTGAGTTAAATTTTGAGAATGCATGTAGGGGAAATCTAAGCAGATCAGGAATGAGTTGCATCATTCGAGACTATAACGGGAATGTCATTGCAGCAAGGTCCACCATAATTGCACAGGGATCCAAGAGTGAAGTTGAAGCTTTTGGCATCCTTCATGGTTTTCAACTAGCTATAGAAAATAAGGTAAAGCAAGTCTGGATCAAAGGAGGCTCCCTTATTATTATCAATTCAGTGAAATCTAAATTTGTTCTAAACTAGAATTTCAAATACATTCTACAATCAGTTGAAATCTCCTAGAAGAGTTTGAATCTTTTCAAATTTCTACTGCTATAGAGAAGCCAACGTGGCTGCTGACTGGTTGGCAAATTTGGAAATTGATCAACCTTCCTATAATCAAACCTTTTATTGGTTGCAAGGAAATATTTCTAATGATCTAATCAGCCGAGTCAAATCAGATAAAGGGCATTTAAAACAGGTGTCACTTCACGACCTCCCATCAAGGATTTGCCATCTTCAGTGTATTATGGACTGACTCGTAGGATATGTATGCCTTCCCACTTGGCTCTTGAAGGATATTTATTTGTTGCATATAAATTCTCAGAGCCAGCCTAGATTGTATTCAAATTTCTCCCTCAAATGGATGCATTCATGATCGTTCCCCTTCCAACGATCATTCATATATATTAAAGATCCGGGAGTTGATTTCCACACTCACTTGAGTTGATCAGAGTATCCATGGGTCATCTATCTTCTAGGTGCAGATGGGTAATCTTGTATGATGCGTGGATGGTCAGGCATTTGTTACCCACTTTAGATCCGCTCCCATGAAATCTTCAATGCTATGGTCTTGTTAGTGTGGGACAAGTCTTCATTTTAACTCATGGTGGCTCACTTTCATTGTCACCGTCTTTGCCAGGGTATACTTTCAATCCTCATCAGTTGGATACTTTGAATTCCTTTATATACGTCCTATTGAGGACCTCAGCTCCTCATTTTCATTAATGTGACTTTCTCCGCCGCTTTACCTTCTCTTTATAGATTGTTTTGTGTAGATTTCAATAGTTCTTGTTTGGATGGCGGGTTACTCCTACAACTACTGAATTAACCTCCCTCCATGGTAATGGGAGCCAAATATGGATGTGGCATACACAATGACAAAACTCCAAATGGTCTTAGACATTGACTATGTGCTCCTTGAATTTTCCATTAGAAATGTCATCGAGAACCCACTGCTCACAGCTTCCTTGAATGAGCTCAAATTCTCCAACATGGCGTCAATTTTTCTTTCCAATATTTTTGACTTGGCTCAGGATCAAGAATTCACGGTTTCTATTGCTTTCTCCTTCCTCTGGGCTCACATCTTTGATATGGATCGTTGGAGAACTGCTCTTGACAACTTTGATATTCTTTCCAATGAAGCCCCAATGGGTGGTCTTTTTCCCCTCGCTCAGCTTCATGCATCCAAGGAATTGTCTGCATTTTAGAAGGCTTTCACCTATGGTATTCGATTAGGAAGCTGTGATATTCTTAACTCCGCTCTAGACAAACATTCATTCCAATTTCCATTTGTTCTGGCCACAAAAGCCCAGGAAATCTTTGGGGCTATTCATTTCCTCTGATACACTATTCAGACAAGATGCCTCATCCCGTTATGCGGCCCTGCCGATGATGTTCCTTCCTACAGACTTGCCTCCCTCTGAGGCTTGAGTTTTATCTCATTTTGTCCATTTTTGTATCTTTCATTAAATGTTTGGTGTTTGATCCTCTTACCCCTTGTTGGGTACTCTGATGTATTTTATGTCTTGTATGGCTTCCCAATTCGGTAAATGCAAGAAGTTGAGTCCACTTTTCATGAAAGTCACATGGGCAAAAAAAACCCCAATAGAAATGGGTACATGTTTAGGAACAGACACTCGAGACTAAAAGGAAATGGGTACCCATTTGGGTTCGAGCTATTGTTCCTAAATGGGTGCCCGTTAGTAACAAGTATTCGTTTAGGAATACACACCCATTTCGAAAAGTTAAAATTATGTTGACAATAGATGTAACTGAAACAATACATGTTTTGTGACCATTTCAAAATGAGTACCCATTTCTTTTTAGTATGTGTTCCATTATTTTAGAATGGGCACCCTTTTCTAAGTGGGTACATGTTTCACAAAATTTAAATTTTGAAACCCGTGACTTTGTTTTGGTTTTAGACTTAGAAAACACTTAGAAACCCAACCCTTAGCTTTCTGCAACTACAAGGCCATGTTAACAGCAAGAGAAAAATCAACTTTACAAATATGGTTGACGTAATTTTTTATAGAATTTTTAGATCAAATTAAAACTCATTACAAGTCACAAAGTCTAGTTTTCAAACATGCATTTTTTTACTATTGAACATAATTTTCTATTTATTGATTAGTTTTTAAACAAAGAGACTCATAAACTTGAAATAACATACATTACCATTTTTTAATAACTTTTGATTTTGAAAGTTTCTTAAAAAAAATTATGTCTGATCAATCTAGATATCATTCTCTACATGATGAAAAATATTTAGTGTTATAAATAGTTTAGCTCAAACTATGTTGGTCGTACACGAGGAGTTTTAAAAAACACTAATTAGGGTTAGAAAAAATTAATAAAAAAATATTTACCAAAAAAATTACAAAATAATATCCTAACCAAACTTCAACATTTTATGCATCTTTCCACAAAAGGAGTTAGAAAAATACCTTCATTTAAGTTAAATTACATTCGTCATACACATGCATGCTTTGGCCAAAAATATGAGACTTTTAAAAGGCCAATTTTTTTACATTTTATAGGGAACCAACTTTATCATTTGAATATTCAAAAAAATTACATATTTGAAAACTAGAAACAAAATCCTACATTTCATATTTTTACATCATATTAATATTCTATGTGTAAGTGTTTCAAATTTTTACTCTAAGTATGACAAATTTAAAAAACAAGAAAAATACTTCGACTTTTGAGCCAAAAAGTGGATTCAGCTTCTTGCACTTACCCAACTATTGCCTGTAAATATTTTTCACTAATGGTATGGGTGACCTTGTCACCTTTTAAAAAAAATAATGAGGTGATGGAGAAGAGCATCCTTCTACCAAGACACCAACCCATTAGACCTATGTTTGGGTTGACAACACTCCAAAGCTAGGTGACCAATCTAAAAATAATGGTGGAAATGAAAGAGTGAACCCTCATAATCCAAAAGATGAACCCAAGGTAGCCCACTAACTTACAACACAGTATCTACCAAAAGTTCCTAAGAGATATCAATGTCCACTAGAATACTTACAAAGGTCATGTGAGTGCACAGTATGGTAGTTAAGTCAACCATCATGAAGTAGCCCAAAGCATTATCAATTTAGCCTCAAAATAGGATTCCAACCAAAATTGTAGGTAGATTTAGTAATTAAACCCAAATTGACAAAATGTTAGAGGATTTAGTAGTTGGGTTGAAATAAGGGAACCATGGATTAAGAATGAGGGTATGCTACTCCCATGTCCAGACCTAATCATGGATCACTACATCACAATCTTTAGCAAAATCAAATACCAAAATATAACCCCTTCACACAAGGGTAGGTATCTAGCTTGCCATCAATCAGGGGGTGTGATGGGTATGACAAACAACTATGTAGCTTAGAGAGATTTTTCCAAAGCTGATTAAAGAAGCCAGTTAGACCCTACATGGAAAACAAATCCTCACATTCAATCATGTCAACTCTAAAGGTCAAAATGGGAGAAGAAATAGCATAGGGAAGGGCCACAAGCCTTCCCCCATGACCATCTCCCAACCAATGGGCAACAACAAGGATGAATGCAAACATAATATTAGTTTAGGAATAGGGGATGCCACTACCCTACTCCCCCAACCCTCTAGAAACAACATAAGCATATCAGAGACCCAACAAAACATTGCCAGAGTAGTTACTAACCACACTAGTAATCATAGAAGTGAATGGTGAGCCAGAAACACTAGCTGAAATTAAGAAACCCAAATTGGAGACTAGGACTTCAGAAAATGCACAAACTTCAACCCTAACATCTATGGCACCTTCATCAGTAGAAGCCACTGCCACTATGGTGCCAACTCTAGTAGGGGAGGAAGCTGAAGAGAGTGCATGAAAGTCTTGTAGTGACCTGAGTGTGGAAGAGCCATCTCAAAGCCATGTTATAAAAATTCTCTAATACTTTAAATATTTACATTTACTTTGATTTCAAGTATTATTTTATTTTATATATAAATATCATTTTTAATATATATCTAATGTACTTAATAGATTCATGAATAGTAAGTAGAAAGATAAGAAAAGACAAACACTATTTATTTTAACATTTACTCAATTAACTAAAATTAAAACAAATAAATTAAATTAAATATTTATAAGGGATGTGTGAATAGTTCTTTATGAATCTCTTGTAATATATCGTATGTATCAAGAAAGAACTAACTTCACATAGAATTTAAAGTACTTCTATATGAAGTATCAACATATTTTTTGTTGCTCAACTAGAATCCCATCCTTAAGAAATGATATATTACAAGATTTTGACAAAGGGGGATGAAAAAAGTGCATTTCTTTAGGTTGATCTTAATTCTCAACTAATGAAATCTCTCAAACATGAGGAATATAGAGTCGACATGTGCCACCATTCAATACATTGTCCAATCATCAAGGTAAACCTGTTGAAACTCATGGATAAAGTCTTTGAAGGAACCAACCATAATTCTTAACAATACTATTGGTGCACTCTTCAAACCAAATGACATGATTTCATAGATGAAGTTTCCTCTCTCTCTATAGAAAATGTGATTTTTCTTTGTCCTTTTCTACTCTATGCACTTAATTGTACTTAGAAAACTCATCAATGAAGGTGTAGACCTCTTGTCCTATAACTCCTTTTGGAATATTTTCTATGAATGGAGTTAGGAATATATTTGTAAGACATGTCTCATTCTACAAACTAAAATAAACACATATTCTAGTGAATTCATCCTTTTTATTGACACACTTTTATTCATCAATTGGATATGGGTAAGTGCATGGAAATGGGGGACAAAAAGGGGGTCAAAAGTGGCCGCTTTTTCCTAAAATTAGCTAAGATTGAACTTGGGTGTGTAATTTGAGATGCATGTACTCAAAATTTGAATATTTTACAAGAACAATAAATGTAGTACCCCAAATCTAGTTTTTAAACTACTAATTAAAAAAATGGTTAATATCAAGAGGGTCAAATGTTGTGCACACACAAAAGTGTTCCTATTTTTCTCACTAAAATATAAGTGTCTAGTGTGCACCCCCTATATTTTTGGTTGCATTCAATATTTTTAAAAACTAGTTGGTAGCAATATAGTTAAGTTATTATTTTCTAATTTTTTTTTCATAATTATTTTTTTGTGATTTTTCAAAGTGGGTGCATCTTAAAAATTGCATCACTGACCATGTGTGCCACATAACTTGCACAAAATAATAAAAAATATACATTTTTTGAATGTGTAAAGAATGAATTGTAGAACAATCCTATATATATATATATATATATATATATATATATATATATATATATATATATATATATATATATATATATATATATATATATATATATATATATATATATATATATATATATATATATATATATATAATTTTAGTAAGTGGATCTAATAGTATGAGGAAAACGTAATACATATGTGATTGAGGAATATAAAGATACTTTTTGAAGAAAATAAAAATAAATACCTTATTCAAAATAATAAAAAAATTATAGGGTTAGAAGGAAAAAAATTAGCTCGTCATTTTGGTGGTGTTTTCATCAAATTTTCTTATAAAAAATAAATATGTTGACATTGAATTTAAAAAATATTATTGACTATAAAAACAATGTCTTTGGGAGGTATCATAGAGGTCCAATCCTTAGGCTTGGTTGTACAAGACTAAAATGGTGGGACCAAAATTTGGATAAATAACACGAGCACATTCGATAACACACTCACATTATGTACATCACCTCTCTCTCTCTCTCTCTCTATATATATATATATATATATATATATATATATATATATATCTTTCCCTCCCTCACCATGTCTCTCCATCTCTATCTCCCTTTCTATCTCTTTATCAATCCCTCTCCATCTCCCTCTATCTCTATATATCTATCTATCTCTCCCTCTCTCCCTCTCCCCTTCTCTATAGATGTATCTCTTAGTCTCTCCTTCTCTATCTCTCCATCTCTTTCTCTCTCTATCTCACTTTCTATCTCTATCTTTATATCTCTCCCTCCTCTCTCACAATAGATCTCCATCTGCCCCTCTCTATCTCTATCTCTATCTCTATCTCTATCTCTCTCCTCTCTCCATTTATCTCTCCTGTCCTCTCTATCTCTCTACATCTCACTCTCTCTATCTCTTAATCTCTCTATGTCTACCTATCTATCTCTCCTCTCTATCCTTCTATCTCCCTCTCCCTCTCTCTATATCTCTATCTCTCTATCTCTATTTCTCCCTCTCTATATCTCTCTATCTATCCCTCACTCTCCCCCTCTCTATCTCTCTATAGATCTTTATCTTTCCCTCTCTCTATCTACCTCTCTATATCACTATCTCTCTATCTCCCTACCCCCATTCTATCTCTTTACTTCTCTCTCCCCTCTCTCTCCTTACCTCTTCCCCTCTCCCTCTACATTTCTCTTCCTTAATGTTGAAATATAATTTCCTTAAGTGTGAACCCAAAACCCTAAACATCAACACTAAAACATTAAACAAAACCTAGGAAATGTTAATGTTAAAAACATTAAACATTTGGACCTATAAAGATAAAATTAAACATTGAATGACCTCTCTATCTCTCCCTCCCTTCCTCCTCCTCTCTCCCTCTTCCTCTCTCTATCTCTCACTCCCTCCCTAATCTCTCCTCTCCATCTCCCTCTATATATCTCACTGTCTCCCCCTCTCTCTAACTCTATCTACTCTCCCTATATCTCTCCATCCTCTCTCTCTATCTCATTGTATCTCTCTGCCCCCCTCTCCATCTATATCTCTCTATCTCTCCCTCTCTTTCCTCTTTCTATATTTCTCCCTCTTTTCTCTATCTCTATCTCCCTCTCTCTATCTCTATCTCACTCTCACTCTAGCACTCTTTCTCTATATATACCCTACCTCTCTATCTCTCTGTCTCTTTATCTCTCTCTACTTCTCTCCCTATATCCCTATCTTTGTATCTTTTCCTCTCTATCTCTATCTCTCCCTCTATCCCTATCCTTATCTCCATATATGTACCCCTCTCTATCTCTCCCTCTCTTTATCCCTCTATCTATCTATCTCTCCCTTCTCAATATTTATATATCTCTCCCTTATCTCTACATCTCTCTATCTCTCTCTCGCCCTTCTCTCTATCTCTCTATCTATATCCCTCTCTATCTCTCAATCACCCTCTATCTCTATCTCTCACTCTATCCCCCTCTTTCTATCCCTCTCTATCTATCTCTCATTTTGTTTATCTCTATCTCCTTCTCACCCTCTCTCTATCAGTATCTCTATTTCCGCCCTTCCTCTCTCTATCTGTCTACCGCTCCCCCTCTTTCCCACTCTCTATCTCAAAATTTCTCTCTTCCAATCTCTCTATCTCTTCATGTCTCTTCCTCTTTCTATATCTCTCCCTCTCTCCATCTCCATTTTTCTATTTATGCCTCTTTTCCCCCTCTCTCTATCTCTCCCAATATATCTATCTCTCTATCACTTTATCTAAAGCAGGAGCATCTGGTTGAACAAGCAATCCTGCATCGCTCAAAAACATTTCATCTTGTTTTCTTCATTTTTGGTGTGCATGTGTCTTTGTTGACATCTCTCAACCTTGCAGTATCGGTGGAATGAGAAGATTTGAAATTCTTTAGTTTTCCGTAGTTTGGGTCCTAACGCATAACAGGGCAGTTTTATGGAAACAATTATTTCTAGTGTTTTGTAAGAGCTGGTCAAAAACTATTTTAGGGGAATATTTTTGAAAGCATTTCACCTAATTTTCAAAAGGAATCGGTGCAAAATTCCTCACCATTTGGAAGAATTTGGTGCCAGTAATTTATGCTACAGGTTTACAGAAAGTTTAAAAATTCACAATTCTTGAAAGCTAGAGTGAAATAATTTTGCAGGGGACCTTGAGAAACCATTCTGAGCCTACTTGCCATTTTTCATTCAATTTAGAGAAGTTTGAATTTTTCCTCTTCCCAGCACCTGGCTCTATGCATTATTGAAGTTGCGTAAAGTAATTTGTGTAAATTTCTTCTCCATGACTATTTATGTGGAAAATTCATCTCTCAAGGAATCTAGATTGTGACAGAACAAAATATACAGAGATATTTCCAAAGTCCATATCAATACATGCCTAATAAAAGAAATTGAAGCACCAACTTGAGGTTGTGTGAGTAGTGGCTGGAAATCATGGGCCCCATTCCCCTGGAAAATAATACATTGTCCTTGAAATGAGAAGTATTGTTTGAAATTCAAAATGGATATTTTCTTTCCTTTAAAAAGGTATAAATAAAAAAATAAAGAAGAGGGAGTGAACTGCTGGGAGAGAAAAGAGAGAGTGTGGCCAGGGATAGGAGAAGAGGTCACTGCAGAGAGGGGATTTTTATCACTGCCAAAAGGGAATAAAAGCATCATCTTTGGAAGGAAGAGTCTGAATGGAAGGCTGCCCAATACAAAAGAGATATTGGTCAAGATTTGGATCGCTACCATAGACAAGAAAAAGAAAACAGGGAATAAAATACACTCAGCATATAAAAGATGGAGAATATTAAGTGGGATGGCTTCTAGAAATTGAGTCAGAAAGACAAACACATAACAGAGTCAAACTTTGGTAAGGAAGATTAGACTACTGCTAGAGAACAAGATTGGGTCGACTTGTTAGGAGGTAATTAATTTCATATTTGTATTATTTTGTGTTTGAGTCATTGGTTGTAGAAGAGACTCCATGTATTGGGAGAAAACATGATGAAGTTGATGTCCAAGAATAGAGGAGGGGTAGGTTGGAGTGTATGAATGAGAGAGGCCATTGAAAGCCTAATTTTCATGTCTTTTGTAGAATGAAATATGATGTAAGTTAGTTTGATATTTAATAAATTGGAGTGTTTTATTTCATTGCAATCTTGTATAATTGAATTTGAGGTAGAGCATTGCCTGTGAGATTGTCTTTGTGTTTGTGAGTGCTTGAATTTGGTAGAGGGGAGTACCCTTTTGTGTCATTTTCTCTCCCTCTATAACTGTTACATCCCTCCTTTTGAAAACAATGATGCTATTTACTTTCTTACAAATTTCAGTAAATTACTATGTTGTGAACGACTTGAAAACTGAAAATTTATCTTACAAAGTTGTTTTATGAAATTGCGGAATCTATTGATTACGATCAAGTGATATGTAGACTAAAAGTCTTTATATTAAATGCAATGATGTTTGAATATAATATATTTGGATCATAGATGCTTTGACCACAAAATTGTATGCAAGTTTGTCGATACAGGAACAGGTGGACTGTGTCCGATGGGAAGAGAAAGTATCTTCGAGAGGGAGTATAGACTCTGGAAATTAACCACGGGTGTTTGCCACTGAGATCGTCAAACAGATAGATAAATCTGTGAACCAACAAGTAAGTCTTGTTTGTCAGTTTGGGTAGTTTAATTGATGTTGACGACATAGGATAACATATAACCACCTAGTCGAAAGTCATCTTGTAGAATCTTGGAGTCGTCAACGGCGTCGTAAGTTCCTAATAGCAAGTCGACGTATTTGAGATGTTTAATATTTACGTCTATAAGTATTTATTGAGTCCTCTTGTGGCAAAATAGTTAATCTTGTCTCAAAGTCAAAATTGCGAGAAGTCGGCTTTGTGTGTCTAACGTTGTTAGAACTTGTTGGCGTTACGTTCAATCCGTCGCGATTGACGTAAAACGCGTCGAATCCGTGAATTCCTTCTATTCTGGTAGATTGACGAATGTCGAATTGATGCCATAGCGTGAAATAATTCATTTTAGTTGTCATCTAAAACGTGAGTCTCTTCCTCCAACTTTGACCGCGAGTTGTTATTAATCTGACCTTGAGTTTCTAAGTAAAATGGTTTTTGCCCTCTCTCCATCTCGACCCCAACGATGCTCAAACCGTTTCGTAACCTTCGCCGTGGCGAGTTTTAGATCTTCAATTAATATTTAGCTAGTCTTGGAAGGTTGATGCTTTTGTCCTAGTTAAGTCGGGTAGTTATGTCCTTTGGCAAGCCTCATCACCGAAGGAACTTAATCTTTCTTATGGTCGTAATAAGTAATGAGGTCGGTTAAACTTCTTGTGATCATGTTAAGTGAAGTAGGTAAAAGATTGTTATGTCGACTCAAGTATTTAAGAGTGTGACGATTGTGTGTTTGTAAAAAGATTCCTCTTCATCGTAGATTTAAGTAATTGAAGCGTTGGTGGTTAAGTTCGGTGTAATTGCTATATTTTGGGATTGCCATCATCAAGACAGCAAAAGGCATCAGTTTGTGCGATGGTGGGAAACTTAACTAAACCGCAGATGGGTCGGAGGCTTTCTGGCATGGGATGATTGAAATGTGAGTGGAAGTCCTTTAGAGAAGGAAAAACATTAATGAAAGATTCCTTTTCTCGCGTGGAAGAGAGGGAGTGCGAGTTTGAGGCCGTCGTGGTTCGGCAGAAGGGAGCTATCAACGGAGGATATGGGCGAAAGGTCAGCGAACGTGGGAAAGTGAGTAGCCGGCCGAGCAGGTGGAATAAGGGTTTATTTCGCAGTTCGTTGAGGAAAGTTAAAACGGTATCGAGAGTCTTGGTCGGAGGGCAGTTAGGACTGCGGAGTAAGGAGAGTTTCCGAGGGTGTGGAGAGTAGTTTTTGGCAGGGAGTTGTGAATGTTAGAGTGAAGAAAATGGAGAGAGGAGAGTATGGACGAAGGGAGTTGTTTGTCGAGAGAGTTTTGTGGGCTCTGATAGAAGTTAGAGGAGGTGGAAATCGCTCAGTAAAAAGAAGAGAGAGGAGAGTGTGTTGGAGGGTGGAAGAATAGGAAGTATTGCAGAGTTTGTTATTGGTAGTGAGTTAACTAAGGGAAACGGAGAGAGAGCGATGGATGCTCTGGTGTAGTGTTCGCCAGAGAAGAAACTGTGAAACCTGCCTTGTCTGGAGTAGTGTTCGGCAGTGAGGAAGATAGATTGAGGTGGTTGGTCATTGTGCTAGAAGCAGAAAGGAAGAGCTGTGTAAACTGGAGGAGGACGACCAGCCAAAGGAGAAGTGAAGTTGCCGCAGTAATCCCACTCTTTCACAATAGGTTCTTTCCATTTCTTTTTCTATTTCTCGGTATAGACCAGTGGATGTGTCTTAAATTGCACAAGAATAATTATGTTATAATGAATGAAATGTGAAGACAATGTTTGCTTCTGAGAACCTGCGTGAGTTTTATTGTTATAAACACTTTATTGCTGTTTAATGGTAATAGAAACCCTTTTAAACGATAAACGCTGCTGTCCGTCAGTGTCCAAGAACCTAGAAAATAGATTCTTATCTCTTTTGGTTGACGATGAACGATGATAAATCTTAGCTCTTGAGGTGCAGTCACTTAAGATCAATCACCGTAAGAAGCAAATGTGAGTTGCAAACTTCAAACCATCAGAAAAGACGTAAAATATTAAGAGTTTCCTTTAAGACAGAGATAACCACGTAAAATCATTCGAGAGTATTTAAAACAGTAGCTGCATTTTGAGAAACGCGTTACTCCACGAGCATGTCGCGTGGGAGATTAAAACCACAGAGATAAATCTTATTTGACGAAAACTTTAATGTGTTTGATAGCCAAAGTTGAAGTTACAACTAGCTTGAGTCGATTCCGTCTTTTATTTCTTTGTTAGAGGTCGACCGTGCTTGTGGGTCATCTCTAAGGTCATATGAAAGAGATCGAATCTTTTATTATTGTATTGTGTGATTTTTACCTCGATAACTTATGCAAAATTATTGACTTAAAAACGAAGTAGGGAGTTAGTTTACTTGTGTCGTAGAACGCCATGCTTTTATGACGGGCATGTAGAGTGGAATACCCGCATGAGGAATCTTGATTATTGATGCATGCGACGATTTTAGTTCATTTTGTAGGCCTTAAGAGTCTAGAAACCTTGAATTCCGGGATAACAGAATATCGTTTAGATATTCGAGTGTATTGGCGAAACATGGGAAAATAAGTAAACAATTGTGAAACCACTTAGGGTGGTCATTAGTAAACAGTGTTTTTCACGAATATGTGTATATGAAACTAAGAACTCAGGATTAGAGTAAATATTGCGCCAAGCGCCATTACAGGAGGGAATCCTAAAACCTTGAGGGTATCAAGGTCGTCAATTAGTTCAAACGATACAAATTGGAAACTGTAGGATTTCAACCAGTTCAAGTCGAGTAGGGTGGGTGAACCAAGTTCAAGCGTTTGTAGAACGCTAACTAAATACAAATCCTTTGGCCAAGGTGGTGTACTGTCCTCAAGTGCATCGAATGTTCACCGTAACTGGATGGCGTTTCTTGTGGAGTGTCGTGCATGACTAGAGGGTATCTAGGGATCTGTACGATAACAAGATACGTAGGTTACAACACCAGAGCTCAGATGGCAAACACCAATGGTTATCCTAAGTCTATCCTCTTGAGTAGGGTAGGGCCACTTCCGGTTAGGAAGGAGTGCCGGAGACCGACGGTCTGTGGTTGGAGGTTAAGCTCCTTGAAGATACTTTCTCTTCCTAATATTGAGGAACTGCCGAGTCTTGAACGTGAAGGGTTGACAATCGAGATGCATGATATTGGTATGTTTTCGATATTTGTTATTTCATGAAAATTTCATTTGTTAGAAAACAAAATGTATTATGAATATCATTTCTTTCAGTCTTTATGAGAATGCAAATCATGTTTATGATAAATTAAACAAAAATGTTGTAATGGTTTATAGATGAGAAACTTTTGTTTTTGATTACTATGTTTTAAAATTTTTTTTTACCATCGTGAAAACTTAGTTACTTCTTGTCATTTTGGTTTTGGTCATTACAATAACTCTCTCCCCTCTCTGTCTCTCTATATCTCCTTCTATATCCATAGCTCTCTATCTCTCCTCTCCCCCTCTCTATCTTTATCTACTTTCCTCACTCTCTCTATCATTATTTGTTCATCTGTCTCTATCTCTCTCCCTCTATCTATATCTCTCTATCCCTCTTCCCCTCTCCCTCTATCTCTTCCACCATCCCTATCTCTATCTCTAGATAACTCTCCCTCTCTCTCTCTCACTCCCTTTCTCTATCTCTATCTCTACCTCAAGTAAGATCTCCCTCTCCCCATCTCTCTCCATCTCTCCATATCTATCTCCACTCCTCTGTCACTCTCTCTATATTTCCATCTCCATATTCCTCTCTCTCTCTCTCTCTCTCTCTCTCTCTCTCTCTCTCTCTCTCTAACGTAGAATGAAGTTCTAAATTCTATGTATTTTAGAACCTTTAATAAAAGTGTTATAAAGTGGTGGAAGTGGTTCCATATGTATACTTTTTCATTGTAAATATTTCTTTTGGACACAAGTAGAATAGGTTCTTGTAGAAGTTCAAATGTGTTTTTCCTTATCACTTGCAATACCTTTACTCTTTTTGTTTTTCATAAGGATCTCCTAAAGGTATGAAAATTTCAAACCCTTTATGTACCTTAGTTTTAGGTTTTACAATTTGAGGTGCTTTAGGCCTTTCTTTGTCAAGTTCTTTAAAATAGGAATGTGCATTAGTAACTTTATATTTTATCACTATAGGCTCAACTAGTCTTATACATTATTAATTCTTCTTAGTTGTTCCTCCTTATAACACTTGATACATTGATCTAACATAAAAAGGTATTTATTTACATTGATTTATCCAATGTATACTAAATAAAATATCAAATCTCTTTGAAGAAGGATTAATGTGACATAAAATTTGTACCATTTTAAACCAACCTCTAAAGGTAGTCTGATAATGCATCCCATAGTTTCATTCAAAATGTTATTTGTCATTTTTCATGAAACTTTAAAGAATGTGCATATGTTTATTGTTTTTATAACATTAAAGGGGATAACAAGGGTCCCCACCATTATAAAAAGCCAAATGTCAGAAGTCCAGAATAGATTCTAGGGAATCAAGACAAAGAACTTAAACAAAAAAATGGAATAAGTAACATTACAAACAATAATAGCTAGGAATAAGAGTAGAACACCAAGAGACACTAGCAAGCACCTACTAGGAATTCAAAGAATGGCCTAAACCATAGATGCTAGACAAAACATCCTTCTCTTTTGAAATAAGGTGCAACTTTTCTAACAAAGAAATGGAGCCATCCCTAGAGTCATTGAAAATACTGTTACCCTTTTTATCATTTTTGCTATTTTTTCTTTATGAAGTAGTTTGAGGCTGGAAGTAGTGCAACCAAGAATCTACTCAATTTGATCATACTGCAAACAATGTCTTCTATTTTACTATACTTCATCTTCAAATAGACCAAGACCTCTTGTAGAACAATAATTTTCTTCTCATTTATGTAAAATATGTTGTAGGGGTCCCCACATTTTCTCTTAGAACTCTCTTACCCCTTACTCTTATCTTCTTGAGGGTTAGAATCAGTGGTGTTTTTATTAGCAATCAATTCTCCCCTAACAACTTTCTTCTTATCCACCTTTTTCTCCTTATAGGTTGGAAGCTTGATCTTACCACTCTAGGTTTTCGTCTCACTCTTGTGGACAACAACAAAACATCTTGGGAGACTTAGATTTAGAACTTTCCTCACTTATCTTCACAACTAAGTCAATGCCTTCATAACTTGAGCTTTCCTTCTTAATGTCACTAGACTCCCCCCTTCCTCATTGGAAAGCATAATTTTTCTTCCTCAACTAGGGGAACCACCACTTTAGTTTTCTAAACTAAAAGTCTTGAGGACCTTTTGGCCCCAAAAGAACTATCACACCAACATTTTTACTCTTTTTGTTTTTCACAATTATCTTCTCCCTCCTAGGATTAAGGTTGGAGGAGGCGTTTGGAGGTTCATTGGGTAACTTCTTAGGCATTTGTAGGGAAAGGGTTTTCTTTTTAACACAAGGGTTATGCTCCTCAATAGTATGATGGATAGGAGTAGAATGAACATTGGGAAACTTCTCATGAATCCATGGGATAGGGGTGGCTTTTTTCTTTTTTTCCCACACTAGGGTTGGCCTCTTCAATAACATGATTGACAACACAAGAGCATAAATTGCTTAAACGAAAATGTTATAAACAATAAATCAACCATTGATGTAGGGGAAATCCTCTTTCAAAGAGCTGAAAAGAAACAAGAATAGTAAGAAATTAAAGATAATTACACATTGAAATCAACCCTCTAGATTAAAAATATTGATTAGATGCAAGCTTACCTCATTCCTTGGGCTAGGAAACTCCTCTCTTTTATATCAATTTTTGTGTTTAACAAATTTCTCATTCTCCAGTAGGAAGGCATTAATGAATTTCCATGTCTATACTTTGGACCATCCTTTCCACCATCTTTCCATCAACCTATAGACTAGTGGTATCTCCAATCAACTCTTCTATTACCTCAAAGATAATTCCCCCAATTTCTACCTTCCCATCCCTCTGGTATTTTGTGAACTTCATTGACAGGTAGGATCAAACCCCTTCATGGCTTGAAATAGGGATTTAAATACCTCTTCGACAAAATACATCCCAATTTTCTTTTTGTTTTTGAGATCTTTGCACAATGAGGGTTTAGTTCTCACTCCATCACCTCCCATTTTTGGATTAGAAATTTGAAACCAAATGATAACCCTAAAGTTGACTTGTATGAATGAGTTAACAAATAATTCATTCACACATGAGATTCTCTAGATTCCACCACTGTAACTATTAGCTTCCCAAACATTAATAATGATATGCAAATTTGTAGAGTGTTTCCTTTTCATTAGGTGCAGCTCCATTTTCTTACCATTAAGCTTAATGATGGTGCATTTGTGGGGAGAGTACATCTTACCATCACTTGAAGAGAAGTATTTTTATCTCATCATGGCAAGGTTAGGAACAATCATTGATAAAAAGGTTTGATATATGGCACGGTGTGCTGAATAATTATCTCCAATATTTCCAACCTTTAATATAGCTCCCTCATTAGCTAAGGCATCACTAACCTTATTCCCTTCCATGAAGACCATTGGAAATGAAGGAATCCACTACAATATGTAAATATGAGATATTGTTGTAAATCTTGAAATTAATCTATATCTAATACTAGTGAAACAACAACAAAGAAAATTTGCAATAATCAAGAGCCATACACATAATACAAAGATTCAAATGGAAAAAAAATCATTTTTGATTAAAAAACTCCACGAAAAAAAGGACAAGTTTTTATTATCTATTAAGAGATTACAAGACATTTGGCTTCCTTCAATCCTGCATCCAATTTGACTACACTTGTGTACATGTAAAAATTAAAACCTCATACAATGCACTCCTCAAAATTCTATTTTTATATAGATACAAGCTAAAAAAAAGAATAACATAGAAAATGGCATCCAAATTTGGGAAAACCAAATGCCCACTTTGGGAGGTTACAAAATCTAGGATTAATTACATTCTTACACATATCATAACCACCTCCATAATTGGTACACCCAAGTTTGACCAATATCCCACACCCCACCTTTGCAAATTCCACAACCAACTATTGTTAGCCTCTTATAGGATGTCATAAGATGCTTTGTCATAATCTGTCATAACTATGCAAATATAATTGATTCCTTACAACATGTAAGACTCTAACAATAGAAGATGCTCTTACACCCATCATAAGTCAATTAATGAACTTGGATGCCCCATATTTACCTATTTACTATCTTGAGATAAAATTTAAATAAAATATTATAATCATTGCAATTAAATAATTACTACAATTGCTAGATCTTCCATCCCTCATGATAACAAAGACAAGATTGGTAGAAAAAAGGGTGAATTTTATTATGGACTATTTAATAATGAAAAAATATATTTCTAGTTTCCACCTTGGTTCTAACTTTCCATTTATGAGATTAATGATGACTTGAGAGTCTCCCTCTAATTGGATATGTCATAAACCCAAAGATTTGGCAAGATGAAGACCCCAACATACAACAACTACCTTAGTTTCTTTGTTTCTTCTAACTCATATGTTACCCATGTATGATTTAATGAACTCCCTCTTCTCATTCATGAGTATCTCTCCTCAACTTGCTAGCCCCAAGTTTCCTTTTGAAGCCCCATAAAAATTTAGCTTGAACTAACCTTCAAGTGGAGCTGTCCATCTAATTGCCTTTCTCAGCCTTTGCCCATTGAAGTCAACATTATGGAGTTTATGGGTAACCCCCCACACTCTAGAGATTCTCACTTATTAGGAAGTAGGGTTACAAGTGGGTTTAGATATCTCAACAAACTCAATATTATCAATAATTGCCCTATAGGTAGGTCTTGGAAGATAACCTTGTAATTTTCACTTTTTTCCCTAAAAATATGATTGTTCCTTTCCTTCCACATTCTCAAAGAAATATCCTAAAGGGTTATATTCCCCATTTCCTTAATAATTGGATGTTTAAAAGGGGAGGTCCAGATATTTAAAAAATCATCGAAAGACTTAGGAATCACATCATTAATCTCAAATTTTAAGAAAAAGTTCATCCCAAATATTTTTAGAGAACTCGCAATGGAAGAATAGATGATCCATCATTTCTATACGATATAGGCACAACATGAACCTATTAAGGAAGGAGAATCCCCTACATTGTAGATTGTCCTAGGTGAGAATTTTATTATGTGCAGTAATCCACCAAAAGTATTTGATCTTGAGAATATACTTGTTGTTCCATATTCTTCACCATTTTTTTTATCAGAGTCAGAAATATCTAGATGTAAAAGGTAAGTCAATACAATAGTGTACTATCCCTTTTGGTTGGGGGCCCAAATTATATCATCCTCTCGTAGAATAAAATACAATCTAAAAAGGTCTATGCTATTATGGAGTTTAAAAATAGAAACAACTAGACCAACATCAGTGACTTCCTATAAATTTCTCCATCTGGCCTTGAAACCCTGCCTATCCAAATAACCACTCACAAATTCCCCAAGTCTGCATATTAGAGCGACCTAGAGTTGATGAAGTTGAGGCAGAGAAGTGAGGATGCCTTGCTCTAACTAGCCGTCATCCTAGAAGTGAATTTGGTTTCACTTACCTAATCTCCACTTAATACCCTTAGCTAATAGGCTCTTAACTTTAAAAATATTTATTTATACGAGTGACCCCTTAGGGGCCCCATCCAAAGAGAAAAATAATTTTAGATCTCTATCTTTGAAATACTTAGCTTTCATTATCCCTCTTAATCTTTGTTGTCTATCATGAGAACCCAACAAACTTTTACCGTCAAAGCTTTGTTGATATTCTAAATTTTCATAAGCCCTAGTCCTTTATTACCTTTTAGTTTACAAACAATGTCCCAATTTACCAAAGCCATCCTTCTTTTCTAATCCATAGCTATTGATAGAAACATATTTTGAATTTGTTCTATTTTCTTAGACATGAATTTCAAAATATTAAATAGAGAATTCCTCCCTTATTATTGAATTTGATGATTAAACATATATATATATATATCCCTCTCCCTCTTTCTTGATCTCTCTTTCTCTATCTCTCTCTATCTCTACCTCCCTCTCTCTCTCTCTATGCTCTCTGTATTTTCCTCTTTCTATTTCTATCTATCTATCTATCTATCTATCTATCTATCTATCTCTGTATATCTCCCTCTTCCTTGATCTCTCTTTCTCTCTCTCTCTCTCTATCTCTACCTCCCTCTCTATCTCTCTCTATCTCTCCCTCTCTCTAACACTATCTTTCCATCTCTCCCTCCCTCTCTATCTCTTTCTATCTCTCTCTCTCCCTCTCTATCTCTCCATCTCCCTCTATCTCTTTCTATTTCTCTCTCACTATCTCGATATGTCTATCCCTCTCCCTCTGTATCTCTCTCTATCTCATTCTCCCTCATCTCTATCTAACTCTCTTACTATCTGTTTATGTATCTCTCTCCCTCTCCCTTCCTCCCTCCCACTCTCTCCCTCTTTCCCTCTCTCCCTCTCACTTTCTCTATCTTTATATCTCACCCATCTCTCCCTCTCTATATCTCTACCTATTTCTTCCTCTATCCCTCCATCCTCCCTCTCTCCATCTCTCCCTCCCCATCTCACTATCTTTCTCTCTCCCTCTCCCTCTCCCTCTCCCTCTCCCTCTCCCTCTCTTTTTTTATCTCTCCCTCTACCTCTATTTATCTATCTCTCTCTCCCTCTCTATCTACCTCCCTCTCTCTCTCTCTCTCCCTCTATCTTTATCTCTCTATCCTCTCTCTGTATTTTCCTCTTTCTATCTCTATCTCTCTCCCTTTCTATCTATCTCCCCCTCTCTATTTCTATCTCTCCCTTTCCCTCTCCCTCTCTATTTCTTTACTTATTTCTCCCTTTCCCTCTCCCTCTCCCTCTCCTTCTCTCTAACACACTCACTCTCTCTCTCTAAAACTATCTTTCCATCTCTCCCTCCCTCTCTATCTCTCCATCTCCCTCTATCTTTTTCTATTTCTCTATCCTTGAGATGTTAGATCTCTTGTAATTTTTGGGCAGTTAGCCCAGTTTGTTATTCCTTACTCATGTATGACAAGTACTGCTAGTTTGTTGTTGTATTACTGACTTTTTACTGTTTATTCCTTAATGATGTCCCATGTCATAGTTTTGGCTTCCTTGTTCTATATAAAAAGGCAAGATCTTTTCAAAATACCTCTCAAAAACATAAAACATTTATCCATAATTTTAAAAAAAGAGAATGCTTTAGTTTTTTGACTTCATAGATGTGACTAGCTAGCAAAAAACTTTGATTTGTTTTAGAGCCCCTTCAAATATATTTGAGAGATTAATCCACTTTTAAATGTGTATATTTTACATAATTGTAAACAATTTAGAGGAAGAGAAACATGGGAGCTACCACTACCTCAAGTTGAGACTAAAATGTTTGAGAACTAACGCAGTGAATGAGGTGTTATTGATTTTATTAAATTTAACTATTTGGCATCTATTTAGGTCATGTCATGTATACTCAGCTCAATTCATTTTACATTGTACAGGGCTGTAGAGATGCGGAAGAAGTTGTAGATTGAGGTGGGTAAACTATCTTTGTCCCGGTGTTAAGCATGGAAATCTTACTCCCGAAGAAGAATGCATCATAATTGACCTTCATGGCCATTGGGGTAGTAGGTGAATGATTTAATATTTATCTATTTTTTTCATTAAAATAACTTATTAGCGGATTTTTACTATATTACCTTAGTAAGAAAGAGATTTCATTATTTTTAGTATTGAATAGATTAATGGTGTGCTATAACAGATGGTCACTGATAGCAGGGAGGATACCAGGTTGAACAGACAACCAGATAAAGAACTACTGGAGGTCTCATCTGAAGAAGCAGCTTCAAAATTCAGCACAAACCCAAAATATTGGCAATCAAAATTATAGTTCTAGAGCACATATGCATGCTAAATAACAAAGCCTTGAGGTTCTCATAGGAAACCAGAATAATCATAATAATGGCTTAGTTATGGTGGAGACTCCAACAGATGAGTTGTGCATAGAAGATGTGATTAGAGATACGGAGCAAGTGCAAGTACAAGTACAAATGGAAGCATCTTTTGTGGGAAGTAATGAAGTAGAAGGAAGCATTCAGAATGAAATGGGAATAGCACGACATGATGTACTTGAACTTTCTAGAATGCTCTATTCATTTCCTTCAGGAATTCCAATAGAATGTTATGCAATGCCAATATTTGAAGCTTCCAAGTCTGCTGATCATGAGATAATGTATCCCACACATCAATGTGAATCTGATTTGGGGTCAGATATTATGTTGTGGAACATGGAATTGGACACGCCATTTGTATCAAACCTTGAGGATTTCACAAGCAACACCACTAAACCTCCTCTTTCGTATGAGAATAATCATAATCATGGCACAGTCAACATGGAGACTGCAATGGATAAGTTCTGCATAGAAGAAGTGATTAGATATATGGATCAAGTGCAAGTACAAGCACAAGTAGAAGCTTCTTTTGTGGGAACTAATGAAGTAGAAGGAAGCATTCAGAGTGATATGGGCGTAGCAGGACATGATGCAGCTGAACTTTCTAGAATGCTCTATTCATTTCCTTTGGGAATTCCAATAGAAAGTTATGCAATGTGACAATATTTGAAGCTTCCTACTCTGCTAGTCCTGAGTTTATGTGAATCTGATTTGGTGTCAGATATTATGCTATGGAACATGGAATTGGACATGCCATTTCTATCAAGCCTCGAAGATTTCACAAGCAACGCAGTTAAAGCTTCTCCTTCATACGAGAAAAAAATGTATGTGTTTTGTTTGTATTAATATTTTGTATCATACTCTCTACAGTTTTTATTTATTATAAAGAGTTTAAATAGTTGGTATGTTATTGGCAATGTGTTGGTTTCTATAATAGGTGAATTAAAAGATGAATAGATTTTATTTATAACTCAAAATAAATTAATATCAAGAGAGAGTACATAAAGGGAACCAAGAAAATAGAGACTAGTAAAAATATTTAAAGGAACTATCAAATGTTTGTTAGGTAGAAAGACTCATAGCCTTAACAAAATTTTTGTAAATGGGTCATATAGTCTTAACAAAGATTTTATTGTTAGGTTGTACCCATCATAAAACCTATATTTGATGAAGTCTTATTTTTAGATTGGAAGTTGGTATGTCCTTTTGATTTTGAATACTTAGTATAAATTTGAATATGATATTGAAATTATGTTGATTTTTGAATTATAGAATGAAGTGAAAATATTTTATGTTGGTTAACTTCATGACTTTAAATTTGGATCTTATTTAGAGAGAAAAATTAGCCATAATCATCACTTCTACCATTTGTAATAATATTGGTTCCAATTCTATATGTTGTAAACATGTAATAAAAAAGTATAAAAGTGTAATAATGTTTCTCTAAATTTGTGATGTCATTTTTCATTTTCTACATTAAAATTTGTTGTGTAGTAAGATTGACTATTTTCATGTCACTGATTTTACCTTCTCTAAAGTCAAAATGAAGAGCTTTTAGAGGATGTAATTTTTTTTTGAATCTTATAAGTTTAAAAAGCACAATAAGTTCTAAACCACTAAATCTAAACTTATTTTTTAAATCATTTTATGGCCTTCAATCCAACTACATCAATATTTTCACACATCACGTTAAAGTATTTACTGTTAAGGGTAAAAGCACAAACCTATGTCACTCTTTATAAAAGAATCGACCAACATAAAAAAAACATCTCAACTTCGACCACATAAAAGTGGTCTTTATGTTTTGAATTTCAAAATGATGTAAACTAAGAAAATGTAGATTTCTTGTTGAAGTTTATTAGTCTAATTTTTTAGATTTTTTTAAAAATTGTTTTGATTTTTTTTTATCAATTTAATAGCAGATTTTGAAATGCTAAAAATTTGAAGAAAAAGTGACGTTCAGTTGACGTCAATAAACAAATAGAAAAAAAAGTATTTTACCCTGATTTTTTTTTCCCAAATAGGTGACTTCATTATCTAGGGCATGGAAAAAAAAAAGAATTTTTGATCTATATTTTTCTCATAATAACGTTTTAAAGTCAAACTTACCCAATTTTGATAGTTTTCAGTTAACATCAACTATTGTTTAATTTTTTTTTTATTTTAAAAAAATAAATTATACTCTTTTGAAGAGGATTGTCTCCTCTAGGGCATCATATATTTGCCAAATTTTAAAATGATATTTTACTATTTTTTTTTAGTTTCAAATTAGCCTCTTTTTGAACTTGAACAACCTGCTTGCATTATTTTCAAATATTTATATCCTAAAATTACTCAAAATATAAAAATATATATATATATTTCCACATTCAGCACTCCGAGCTCTACAAAAGGGTATTTTTCTTTTTAAAAAAAAAAATTAATTTTGATTGTAAAAATATTGAGCAGAAGTTGGAAGTTTGAGAAAGTATGAGAAAATGGTGACTTTGCTATCTAATAGGATGCCACATAGACAGATTCGATCGAATGGGATTCTATCTAATGGGATTTAGCTGAACCCCATTTGGTTGAATCTACTCCTTTATTTTTATTTTTATTTTGAAAAAATTTGTGGCTTTTTTATTATTTTTTAATTACTGAATTACAATAAAATAAAATAAAAAAGATTTCGAAGGGAAGAGTCATCTTGAAAAACACAATGATGTGAAAGTGTTTGTTTAATGCCTTTTTTTGATTTTTTTAGGTTTTTTTTTTAAAGCTTTTTTAAATGAATAAATTATAAAAATTTGGAGAAAAAAGAACCACAGATGTGAACAAGGGCAAAGTCATATTCAAAAACACAATGATCTAAAAGTATTTTTTTAATGTCTTTTTTGGCTTTTTTAACTTTTTGGGGGTTTTTTTAAATTATTAAATTATAGAAATTTGGAGAAAAAAGAACCACTAATTTCAACAGAGGCAGAGTTATATTCTAAGGTACCATGCTCCAAAACGTGTAATTGATTAAAACCATTGATTTATTAAATGTAGACTTAGATCTTCAAAAAATAGAGGTTAAAGTCTTTGTACATGTGTTATTTTTGCATGTAGGTGAATTCAAATTTGATCAATTTGTGATGGGCAATAAAAAGACAAGAAAAAAGTTGTATGATTGAAGAAGAGATACTACAAATGTCGATGAAGGAATATCTACTTAAGAACAACCCATGGAAATTGTTGATGACCAAGGAGTACATGTACCAGAATAAATTGAAGGTGGTGATAGAAATTTTTTCCCTGGTATGGAAAATCTGATGGAGATGGATGAAGATTCTCTTTTCAAAAATATTTCATCTGAAGATATGGTACCTGAAAGCACAGTAAAATTACACTCTAAAAAAATATGGGACGAATTTTTTAAAAATAAGTCTATAATTAGAAGAGCACAGTTATTTGCAAAGTTATTTAGGAAGAAAGAGATGACCCCTGTTTTGGAGTTGTTAAGGGTTGATAATAAGAAAAAGTCATTAGGTTCATTAAAGCAAACAATAGTTGAAAACCTACAAGAAGCATTGAATTCTATTGAAAGCAAGAGTCGAGCTATTGATTTAAGTGCTGCATGTAGAGCATTAATGATTGTAATTTCTAGTAAGAAATTATCACATAGAAGACAAGTTCAAACAATTTCCCAATTAATTAATGTTTCTAGGAGAACTGTTCAAAGATATATTGCAAAGAGAAATAGATTGGATGGAAATGTTGAAAAAAATTAGGTAAATATTTACAGGGTTCCCTGAAAAGATAGAATCTCAGAAGATGTAAAGGAACAGGTGATTGAATATTGGACCAGCCACTCTCGTGTTTATTCCAATAGAATGGACACTATATAGATAAAAGGTGAAGATGGTACAAAAATTTCACATCTAAAATATTTTATAGATACAACACAAAGTGAACTTTTTGAAGCATTCAAGCAAGAATTTTCAGATGTGAAGATTTGTCAAAGGATGTTTGAGAGTCTACGACCAAGTTTTGTACGTATAAATAAGGTACGTGAGACTTGTTGTCAAAATCATGTTAAATTTCATCTACACCTACAGTCATATAAAAAAGCTATGGCAGTAATTAATCCAAATATAGTCATCCCTGGAAGTACAACATAATTTGTGAAAACTCTTCTATGTGAAAAATTAGAAGATTCAGATGAATTCAAAGTGCAGTGTATAAAAAATATATGTAATGATTGTGGAAATTTGAAGAATCTTATATAGGTTGACAATATTGATCATTCGATGCAAGTTATGTGGAAGAGAATTGAATATGAGAAGTACTCAACAAAGCCAGGAGTTTATGAAAATATTTTGCAATATCATATATCCACATATTGAACATTGTCATGGTGCTAGATGGCAAGCTAAGCAATTTCGTGACTCAAAGAATTGCTTTCCACCAGGTTGTATTCTCTCTATTGTTGATTTCTCTGAGAACTATACATTTAGTCTTCAAAGTGAGATTCAAAGTCAATATTATCATTCAGAGCAAGTTACAATATTTGTACAAGTTTGTTATAGGCATGCTAAAGAACATGTGGATGGTGTACAAAGTAGCAAAGATGAATGAATTATCATCAAAGAGATTCACTTTTATATCAGTGATGATACATGTCATGATAGAAGCTATGTAGCCCATTGTTTTGCAATGTTTTTTGAAGACCTAAGATGATGTCAAATAGATGCTTCACAACATTGGATATGGTCTGATGGATGTGCTGGTAAGTGTTGATTTAATTATTTTTTAAAATTGTATTATATTTATTTGTGTAATTAACTTGTAGACTTGAATTGTTCAGTTACTTAAATATGTTGTACCTCGATGTATGTAGTTTTTTTTTTAAATTTTAGTTTTAAATTTGAAATTGTTTGTAACTTCAAAGGACAATTTAAGTCTGCAAAAGCTTTTAATTGGTTAAGCCAACAACATATTAAACGGAACATTCAATTTTTTGTGAAATTTCTATGAGAGTGGACATGGAAAAGGAGAGCATGATGGAGCTGGAGCATGTGTGAAGCGTGCACTTTGACAACATGAACTTGCAGGCAATACAATATGGAATACAAATTTAAATTCTTAAATATATTTTAAATAAATTTAAACTTGTTAAGAAAAAAGTGTAGATCTCAATATATTGCATGTGTTGAGAAGTGGAAGTTTAAGCCATTATGCAATTTAATGGTTTTGATATATATTCAATGTTACAGATTTCCAATATTTCTCCTGTAGGATTTTAAAAAAATTCTAATTATGTTTTTTGAGATTGTCTTTTCCTTTCAACTAGAAAAATGAGCTTAACATGACATTTCACCAACATGAAATTGCAGGTAATGCCATAAAGAATGCAAATGAAATTGTTGAATAGTGCAAAAGTTATTTTGCCGTCTGTGACTCAATATACAACACATGCTATTTTTAGGAAGTTAAAGGTACATAAATATTTTGTTTTCAATTTCAATGTGTGTACATAAATTGAATTTTTAATTTTATACACTTTTTAATTGGATGATTGAAATTTAAACAGATATTGATCGATCAACTCTTAGTAATTGTCAAACAATTAGTGGTATTAGAAGTTTTCATCAAATCATGACAATAGGACATAGCAGGCCTCCTGTAATTCAAGTGAGAGAAAAATCATGTTTTTGTGCTGATTGCATTGAGAACAATGCAAGTACTCTACAATGTGAGAATATTAGAGATGGGTATGTTTCAGAATGGGAAATAAAATAATTAGTGGCCACATTGGACCCTTTTGAAGATAATGACATTGTAGATGTCTATAATCCTTTATATTCAACGGATTACAAATGTGTATCAGATTTAGTTGTTATAGGTAAATTTTTTAAATTTTTAAATTAAATTTTAACTTGTACATTTGATTTATAATTTTTAAAATTTTTAAATTGAATTTTAACTTGTACTACATGGTGTGTACAGGAGATATTTTTGTTGTTCTTGCAGATCCTGACAATACAGAAGGTGTAGATTACTCTCTACTAAGATGTACGCAACCAAAATGCAAATTGTTAGAATCAATGACAGATGGTGATGGACAAGAGTATCCAACTGGATTAGTGGTTGTTGAAGGCACATACTATCAACAAACAAAGATAGATACAAATGGTATTATATTTATTGATTATATGCCAAGTCAAAAGGTTCTGCATTATAGTCACTTAGTTATAGCAACACGAATAAATCTTGAAACTTTACCAAAAAGAGGACGTGCCAAACAAAGGTGGAGGTTGCCTATTGAAGATCATGAAAATATTTTAGAGATAATAAAAGATAGAGAGGATCCAAATTATATGTACCAAGAACTTTAAGCTATTTTTGTACATGTATATATTTTCTATGACAATTTATTTTATGTTGAATTCAAATAATTTCATTCAATGTGTGATACATTACTTTGTTCTTAATCATCGGAATAGATAGGTCATCAATTAATTGCAACTCATATGTTTCTTTTTCCTACATTTTGGTGTTTAGATCTTACCTAATATTCAGGTCATCCTAAGATATTGTGATTCGATGAAATTATCTAGGCTGTCCTCTATGGCTCATAAATTCTAGATGTCATGGATGTCATGATAAAGTTATTGGCTATCTTATTTTATGTTAATGTAGCTTAATTGAATTGAGTTATTTTTGGATGTCATGATAAAGTTTAGTTTTTAAGGCCTAATAAACTATTTTATAGGTTCAAAAATTCTAGACATGATTGAGTATGATGCATGTGTGTAGTCATTTATGTGTTCACCAAGTTATTTGTTAAATCAACATGTTGGTGATTTGAGTTATTTTGTAATGACTCTATGGTATAAGCTTAGTTCTTGAGGGTAGGGAATGCCAATCTCAAAACCAATTTAGTTAAATAGCTTGTACAATTAGCCAAAGGATAGTTCAATCTTCAAACTTGTATAATTTAGCATCTTACTAAAATTCTCTTTTGTTTTAGTCCAAGTATAATTTTACTTTTACTTCACAAATCTAATCAAGTAGAAATAAATATCAGTTAATAATATTTAAGTAATAGTTTTTGAGTAATAATAAATTAAATTTACTCTTTTTTTATTCATGCATTTTACTTAGAAAACATCTATTAATGAAATATTAGCTTTTCTAATTTATTTATTATTCAATTCATACATAACTCAAGCAAGGAAATCATCTAACATTTAATTTTAGTCTTTAATAGCTTAATGTTAGTGATATATATATATATATATATATATATATATATATATATATATATATATATATATATATATATATATATATATATATATATATATATATATATATATATATATATATATATATATATATATATATATATATATATATATTGTTATACTTAGATAGATATTTCTTTTATCTAAATATCCAAATTCAATGTAATTGTGTCTATACAAGTGAATGAAATTTTATTGAGTTTGTTATGGATGGCATGGAGTTGGTCTTTGCTTCACATTTTCTTTCTTTTGGAGTAGTACATTGCACATGATCCAATTGTTATCATGTACTTCTTATCATTTTAGATATAATTTAGACACGTAAAAAATGAAAAATAGGAATTTGTAATATGGTAAATGCACTATAATAGATATTACAAATAAGTACATTACAAGGATAAGTAAATGCATGTCTACTCTAATTAGTAGCATGGGATTAAGTTCTAATTTATATCTCACTAGAAAACTAGTATACCAAACTAGTCACAACTTTCAAACAAGAGATAAACTCATCATACAAAAATATCTCATGTTATAGAAACTTAAAAAGTAAAAATAGACCATAAAATTTCCATTCCCAACCCAACTATGAAAATATATGTACAATAAAAAAATCCAAGAAAACAAGAATACTAGACATAGCTAGAAGGGAACAAATATTGTAAGGGAATGCACCGAGTGGCATAGCTAGTCAAGTATTTATGCTAGTAAAAGCTTTCCTCATTTAGTTATCCAATGGATGTAGATTTAATTAAGGTGCATATATGTCCCTAGGAAATTTTGAAAAAAATCTTATACTAAAGTGTTAAGGCTACCTATTTCAGTCTTGCAAAAAAACATAAAACTAATTCCCAAAATCAATAGTATACATTTTATAAAACCATAGAAACATTAAAGACTCCATTCCAAGTTATAATTTTATAATATTCTCTTTCCTAAGGTCATAGATAGAATATTAGGGTTTTGTATTAATCTCCCCACAATATGAATCCTATGGTTTTGGTTTCAAATTGATACATTCGAATTTAAGTCACAAAAATTGAATTATGTAGATTTGAATTCATTCAATTTCAATTTTACAAGAATTTCAATTTTCCCTATATTGAATTCACTAGCTTTTCCAAGGTTTGCATTCTCTAAAATCCTCGTTGATGCCAAGCTCTTCAACACCCAATTTGATAACCTTGTTTATAGATGCTAAACCCTTGAATCCTTCAACAAGCATTGAAAATATTCTCAATCTCTAATCTAATCCTTTGTGAGTGTTTGAATATCATAAGGAATGTGTGTTCTATTAATTTCTTATCTTTTATAAAATATCTCTTTCTAGAAAGCTCCCAAAACCATAATTTCAAGCCCTACTTAAAGATAATCATAAATCTATTCTCATACTTAAGAATACACAATTAAAATATTATTGTGGTTTGACATCCACATTTTAGGGTTTCAAAATAGATGTTTAGTGTTTCAAACAGATTTTTTAGGGTTTCAAAATTCATGTATTAGAGTTTCAAATTTATATATTAGGGTTTCAATTTGATGTTTTATGGTTTCATATTAACATTTTAGGGTTTAATCTAGATCCAAAATTTGTTTATAAAACATTAAAATATAGTGCATTTACCATATTGAGAAAGAGATTTGTTAACCACTTTTAGAACAATAATTTTATCTTTTCCAATTATTTATTTAAATCTAATGTATTTCTTGGCATGCAAGGATTAAACAAGAATCATTTATGATTTGCTCATGAATCAAATTTATTATTTATTCAAATCCTAATGTAGTGATGTCTACTTAGAGTAGTGATTCCCTATTTGCTTCCAAATTGCAGCAATTATATCTTGTTGTAGTAGAGACTATTATTGCATACTTTCATTCAAACTATCCTTTGTATTTTTAAATATAATACAATTCAAGGAGAATGTCTTGATATGAGAAAAAATTAAAAAAAGGTTGTTTAAAGAGGACTTGTATACAACTGGAATTTGAAATGAAAATCCTTGAGGGACTAAGTACCTAGAGATTTGAATGTTACCACATTGCCAAAATGTTCAATTTTTATATAATATAAAATGTCAAACCATAATGTCAAACCACAAAGTCAAATGTCAAACCATAATATAAAATGTCAAACCATAATGTCAAATGTCAAACTGGATAATATCAAACATAATAAGATCTAGATCAATCTCCTGATCCATGTGTGGATCTACATCTCGATCTCTCTCTAGATCCTAATCCATGTGTGGATCCATGCCTCGATCTCTCTCCAGAAGCCGATCCATGACCTAATGCACCTCCCTGCACAAGAAAGTACATAATTTAATTTAATGTACATGTGTATATATATATGTAAAATCATCTTAAAGTTTTGTACTTTCAACATGTGTGAATTTATCATGTAACTTATATATATTATAAATGTACCTCAAATGTATCACGCACATGATCCTCTGCATGCTCTAGATCTCCGAAGCGTGACAAATTATCCCCTTGTTGCTATAAATTTTCAAATACAAGATTTAAATGAATAGTGAGAGCTACTTTTAAGTCAAGTTTATTTAATATATACACATGTGAATTTGTAGAACACAAAATATAGAAATTATTCAAGTACCTGCACATCTTGGAGCACTCTACCAATCCCATTAATCTCAGATGAATGAATGGTAACATTAGGTACACCTATATTTGAAGGTAAAGGACCAGTGCTAAAGAGAAGTGTGCTATATGTGCCACGTACATTAGGTGCAACCTGATGCTATGTGGGGGCTGTAGGTTGATCTGGAATATTCTAGTCCTCTGAAGCTGCCTCACCCTAAGCCAACTGTCTACCAGTATGTCGTCTAATATGAGCTGATACAGAATCCAAAGGAATACCATACTCATCATTGATAAAATGGTATGATGATAGTAAATCAAGAATGGAAGCTGAAGCAACATTACGTATAATGGTGTCACTCATATGGGTCACATCTGATGGGGATGGTAGATCTGCATGAATGTAGGGGTCATAATTCATAGATGTAGCCTCAGTGGGAGGAAGGCCAATCCGTGGATGTAGTAAGTATCTCCCTACTTGATCAGATGACATCTGATCAACTTGAGTAGCAATGGTGGTCATTCTATCAAAAAGCCTGGATCTACTTGGTGTGATTGTTGCATCTCCTACTGCTGCTAATTCCAAATGTTTTGGAAGAACCAAAAGGTTTGGACCAACTAATGCCCTCTTATTTTCAGGTGGTGGCAAATTTGGACATCTAAATTGAGGTTTATTAGCAAACCTCCCCTTGCCCTATCCAGCATGTGTAGGCATAGATGTGTAATCCACAGATACTCCTAAATGAAACTCAGCATATAATTGTTTGCAAAAATATAGTGGCAACTCGTCATTATGAGGCTATCTATGATTGGCTACCAAAAATCTAGGATATATAAATGGACCAACTAGCGGATTTGTACACCTGGTAACAATATAACCTCTAACTTTGTCTTTCCCAGTATAAAAAGGGAACATAGTATGCACATTATGTAATGAAACTCTATCAGAAATAGTTTTGATATTCTGAATGCCAGTAACAGTCCTAGAAAGGGACCTATAAAACTCCTCAGTGCTAATATCATCATATGGATCGTATGATTTTGTTGTCTCAATCATATGTCTAATCTCGCACCGAATATTAACTAATCTATCTCTATTAGCCAAATTTTGGGGGTTCTGTATAGTTTGATCCAAACATTTCAAAGCATTATCTAATCTAGAAATGCTATCATTATAAAAATTATTCCTAGCCTCAACTTCGCGCTGAGCTGCGTGGAATGATGAAATCCCTAATCATCAGCCATATCTAGATAAAACTATGTAAAGAGATCTGCATTTAATTAAAACAAAAAAATTAAATATGTACAAGCATTTTTCTTTTAAGCATACAAAAATATAAAAATGCAACATGTATATCATCTAAATAAACACAAAGTTTATATTTGCATGCAAAGGAAAAGGATTCAAAGATAAGCTTGGACAATTTACAAGATTCAACTTTTCATAAGTATATAATGGTTTTCATAACTATAATGGAAGAAATCTAATTAACGTATTATCAAATAAAGAGAATTGAAGTTACCAACAATTATGTTCATTGACATTTCATAGATTGAAATTACACTAGTGCTAGATCCATCTTCTGATGGAGTTTCATGAAAGTATGGTGTATTTATTGGTGCACTGCGTTAAAATGCAGGCAGTGAATTGTACTTAATGATAATTATGTTAGGTGATTTTGACAAAGTGCTAAACCATATTGAACAGTTGCTCTTCCAAATAATGAACTTATAACAATTATGTTATGGGGATTTCCTGAAGAGTTATTTTAGAAAGAAAGTACCCCAAAACAAATGAGCCAAGCTGTACAGTAAGTAGACGAGTACATAATAAACAATTCAATATGGTTCAGCACTTTGTCAAAATCACCTATTGAGAGCACAATTGAAACGTACTGCAAGGTGAGCATACAAGTAGTTTTTTAATAGAAAAACAAGTAACTCTAGATCATTAAATAAACAAGATGCACCAGATGTGATTAGTTATGACAATTCATTCACAAACCAAACAACTTGTGCACTTCAAACTCCACAGAAACTGCAGTTCTGGATGCCTCTCATGATCAAATGATGGTCAGAAGAGGCTCCTATCATACTAGACATCATTAAATGAACGTAACCAAAAAAAAAAGAATCCAAGCTTTCTGGTAGCCAAAAGATTGCATGCTTATTGAGGTTCATGGTCAAAGTCATGCACAAAAAATAAACAGAAGATGGAATACTGTGGACAATATTCAGTTTTAAGAACAAATTATTAGGTGTCAATTAGTTCCCAGGTATAAGAAAGTTACAATTGTGAGAAGCCAAGCAAAGCATGATAAGCATGAGCACTGCTCCTTGACAGAGGACAAAAACACTTGTGCTAGGTGTAGTTTCTGATATTCCTTAAAAAATGCTATATTCATTATTTGCATTGCATTAATATGTAGACAGTGAAATGTAATTGAAGATAATTATCTATAAATCCCATTTGATCACCTGATGTATTCTTCACAGCCTCCTTCTAAAAGTTAAGGATAATCAACATCAATCTAAGATAAGCTACAACTGTGAAATCATTACAATCAATGCATGAGGTAAAACCCATTGGAGAGGTTTTATGAGATGACAAATGCCTCCAGTATTTTACATATCAGTAATCTAATCTACTACTTCAAGATGGAAAAAGGGGACTTAATTGTAGAGGATATTAACATGTTGAAAGAATAAAAGCATCACAACAGTTGCTCTTCCAAATAATGAACTTATGTTATGGGGATTTCCTGAAGAGTTATTTTAAAAAGAAAGTTCCCCAAAACAAATAAGCCAAGCTTTCTAGTAACTAAATGATTTCATTCCTTTTGAGGTTTGTGGTCAAAGTCATGCACATAAAACAAAGAGAAGAAGAAATGCTATGGACAATGTTCAGTTTGCAGAACAAATTATTAAGAGGTGTCAATTGGTTCCCAAGAGAAGAGTTATAATCTTGAGAAGCCAAACGAAACATGATAAGCACAAGCTTTGTTCCTAATGGAGGATAAAAACACTAGTGCTAGATGCATCTTCTGATGGAGTTTCATGAAAGTATGGTGTATTTATTGGTGTACAGTGTTAAAATGCAGGCAGTGAATTGTACTTAATGATAATTCATAATTATCTATAAACCTTATTTCATCTGATGGATTCTATGTTGCATCCTTCTCAAATTTTAGGACTTACTGATTAAGCTTAAGTAGCAACTAAGAAACCATTGCAATGAGATGAACAGTGCCTCCAGGATTATTCATATCAGGAATCTTTAATATTACTTGAAGATGGAAGGTCACTTGAATGCAGAGCACATTAAAATGTTGAAAGGAAAAACAAGGTTCTGACGTGGCACCTAAGGAAAATAGTGGTGCTCCGAGCTTTTTGCGGGAGGTTATCTTCATGTGAAGAAAACTCTGCCCTAATCATGGCTCGGCTAGGGTTTTAAAAAAAATTTCCATTCCAATATAAATTGTGTTTTACCCTGCCCTAATTATGGATTGTGGAAATCTGATGTCTATCAGTGTTTACTATTTTACTATGAAAAAATGTGCCATAATCATTGCCCAAATAGGATTTAAAAAAAATTAATTAAACATCAAATCTGTTCACAATCACATAGACAGTGCTTCACAAAAACAATAAAAACCCTTAACATGTAAATATCATTCGAATATACAAAATAAACAAATGCACATGATGATAATAACTGAAAAATGCAATGCAGAACAGAGCAAAAAAAAGTCTTAAATTAAAAACGCAATACAGTTATGAGAGCAAAAAAAGTCTTACGCGGGCTTTGTAGACTCTAGGTATTCGGTAGAGTAGCATCCACACGCAACCCACTCAACTAAAAATGCAACAATTGACCACCACAACTGTGTTTTTTTTCTTTTCTATATTTAATGGATTCGATCGAAAGGGACTCGGCCCATAACCACTCGACTGAATAAATGCAGCCACATCGGCGCCAAATACACGACACATCGATGCCAAGTCGATTCGATCAAATCCCACTCGGATGACTAGTACTCGACCTAAACCCACTCAATCGAAATTATTCTTGTAGCTCAAAGTGTGACACTACTTTGTGCTTTTACCCTATAAGCCTTATCCACTATACTTTTTTGGTTGCATCACGGTAAATTACATGTAAAGCTTACATAGTTAGGTTGGGTTCCAAAGTATTTCATTAACTCAAAGAGCTTGAAATAATCCTTGCAAAGTCCATTTTGGGTATATCCTATGATCATAGTATTCTATGAGATCACATTTCTTTGAGACAACTTGTCAAACACTTCACATGCCTTGTGTATGCTTCCAAATTTTGCATATGTCTATTAGAGAACATGCGGCTATAACATTCGACAAAAATCCACTTTCAATTATGTTCTAATAGATGTTGACACCCTATTCTAAAGCTCCAATTTTGGAATATGCAAGGAGGATATTGACAAAGGTTCTGGAATCTAGCCTTATGCCTTTCAACTACATGGGCTTAATAGTTTATAAGGAATTTATTATAAACCCAATTTGTGTATATCCTACAATCGTTATAGTCCATGGAACCATTTTCTTTTGAGATGTTTTATCAAATAGTTTGCATACCTTGTCAATTCTTCCACATTTTGCATATATATGTATATATATATATATATATATATATATATATATATATATATATATATATATATATATATATATATATATATATATATATATATATATATATATATATGTATGTATGTATGTATGTATGTGTGTATGTATGTATGTGTGTATGTATGTATGTATGTATGTATGTATCAAGGCACTTAAAACTACTATGTGAGACAAAAATACCATTTTCGTTATGATTTGATGTTCATGTCCATAGCCTATTCTAAATGATCATTTTTGCACAAGATTGGATGATGCTTGCACATGTTATAGAGATGAGATTTAGAGCTCATGATTGCAATTGTTTAAAACTTTACAAGGAAATTTCAAATAAACCATTTTGTGCACATACAACAATCATCATATTCCATGAGACCATATTTATTTGGGGTATTTCAATGAAAATCCTTAAGCCTTGTCAAGAAAACTGTTATGTGCATATTCCATAATATGACATTCCATGAGCCCACACTTTTTTAGGCATTTATGAAAAAGTTCATGTTCCTTTTGTATCCTCCCATGCTTCAAATACAACATATAAAAAAACTCTTTCCATTATGCTTTCATGGATTTCCATACCCTATTCTAAAGCTCCATTTTGGCATAGGTTGGTGGGCTATTGGAAAAGATTGTGGAATTTGGATTTGCAACTATTCCTTGCATTTTCTCAAAAGTTTCCAATGCATTTTCAACAAACCCATTTTGTGTATATCCTACAAGCATGGTAATCTAGGAGACCACATATTTTTGAGCCATATTGTAAAGTAGTTCAATTGCCTTGTGTCTTCTTTGAAAATTTTATATCTAGAAAATGAAAGAAACAAACAAAACAAAATTATATTTGCAATTCTTTTTTTGAGTATCAACTAAATAGTTAATGGAATGCTAAAACAAGTACAATAGATAAATTTAAAATATCAAAACCTAATTAAATAATCCAATTACTCTAAAAAAATATTACACTTCAGATACACTATAGTAAAACCACTATAAAATTGAATAAAAATCATGTTATGAACAAAGAAAGATAAAATCATACAATGTAGTGCTACACACTTATTGTTATGAACAAATAGTCATTAGTATATTCCATTAATACTTTTTGTTAGGCATTTGATGGATGTTGATATCTTTTTCTAAACCTCCCATTTTGGCACGGGTTGGGAGGATGCTAGTAAAAGTTGTGGAGTTAGGCAGGTTACTCCCACTAGTCACATTTTCTTAAGATTTTCCAAGGCTCATTCATTTAACCTATTTTGTGCATATCTTGAAATCATTCTAGTCCATGAGACCTCATCTCCTTCAAAATTTTGTCAAAAAATTCACTCACCTTGTGTATGCTTCCACATTTTGCATACATATCTAACAAGGTGCCTACATCAACATGGGACAAAAATCTAATTTTGATTATGATTTTTAGCACATGTAGGAAGGATGTTAGGAAAGGTGGCTCCTCATGCTGAGGTGAGATAGCCAAATTTAACTATTGAAAAAGTTTAGTATTGTCCCAACCAGTGTTGGTTAGATTGGAAGGACCAGGAGCATTCCATCCTGCATTATCTCTTGAAGGCCAACCAACATTATCTCCACTAGGCCAACCCACATTATCCCCATTACCGTGCTGAGGTCCATGGTGCGGAGGAGGCCGGGAGTGGGGTTGAGAGTCTCTGGCCAATCCACTGCTTTGTCTGTCGCCTTGAGAAGGAGAATGGGCTCTAGTAGAGGAAAGAGAGGGAGGAACCCATGCCACAGTACAAGGGGCATTTCCCCAATGATCCAGTAATTCCTGTAAGTGAGCCACTTCTAAGGCAACCTTATTTGCTTGAACTTGTATCTATAGAAAAACATTAGAATGGATAATAGTTTTAATGTAAAGAGAAACAGATGTTCCAATGTGACTGTCTAAAAATATGCAAGAATTGCGATCTTTCAATAATGTAAAAAGAATCTCCACCCTGAATATATGCCAAATCTGAGTAAATCTTGCAGGAAACCTAGGAGAATCACCCAGAAGAATAATTTGCCATGATAAAGGATTTGGTCTGAAAGGGCGAAAGAAATCATGAATCCATAGCCAGAATTGTTGGGCTCAAGTGTAATACTAGAAGAGACGTTGAAACGTCTCAGGTTGCCCACAAAAAGGACATCGGGGATCCTGAACCCCAAGATGAAACAACCTAGCTCCGACTGGCAACCCTTGAAAAAAAATGCACTAGGCAAAATGAGCTAACTTTGGCTCAAGAATGGCAAACCAAACAATTTTAAATATGTTATGCCAAAGAGCCATTGAACTATGAATGAGCCATTACTTATTAAGCATATCTATCATTGGTAAATGGGGTGAGAGCCATTTGTAAACAAGCCTTGACTTGTAATGATGCATTGGTGTTTCTGGATACCAAAATAAAGAAATTGATTCTATGCATCCTCAACATTCTCTCCACATTATCTCCACATTATCATTTCTAGATTTACATACTTAATTACTTTCATATAATTCCTACATTTATTATTCTATTTCCCTACCCAACTTTAAATTTAATTTAACTTAATTGTATGGATCAACTTAGATTAGATTTATTTACAAGTGTGATTCTCGGAATAAATATTTATACTTCAGTAATGAATTGTATTTGATTTGCTTTATAGAGATTTTAGTTATAATTTTGACATTTTGATATATTTGACCAATTTTTGTATACGTCAACATGAAATAAGTAATGGAAAGTAGACTCAGTAAGACGGATAACCTTTGTTTTAGTAATGAATATCTTTCCAGGTGTCAAAAATGGAGTCATCTGTTAAATGCGATCTCCTCCACAATAATAGCATTTGGACTTTCACTGAGAATCCTAGTATTCACTAACTTTTGTATTTAGCAAGAGAATATGGTATGTACATGTGGACACTAGGTAACATATTTCGTTAAAATGTATTCTGTTTTCAGTTCCATGATGGAGAGACACGTGGGAGGCTTTAGCAGGTGACAGATTCGCCTACCAAAAGACTGTATATGATTGTTATTGAAAGGCGTGGCAGAATTTATTTCCAAAAGGTCACAATCATGAAACATTGTTTTGACGGGTGCAGTCGTTATGCTATGGATCACAAAAATTCTGGAATTGGATAGACTTTGAGGGCACCCAACCAAAACTAGGATGTGTGGAGAAAAATAAATACAGGCTAAATGTGGATGTAAATATAGGTCACTCTAATGTGTACTTGATGTAACAAAGTATTATTCGGATTTCCAAAACTTTACAAAGTGAATTAAAAGTTTAAAGGGAAAGTTGTATATACAGTTTTCTTAATAAAATAGAAATGGAGGAGTTTAAATAATTCTTACTATCTTACATCTTAAATTTTTACAAAACCATTTCAATATTTTGATATAACCACAATTTTTTATTTACGCTATTTCTTTTAATTTTCATGTCCAAAATAAATTTTGCAGCATCAAGATCTTTTATATCAAAACTATAAAGATAACTTAGACTTAACTAAAGTGATCATTGTCATATGTTTACCAATTAACAACATGTCATCTACATACAACACTATGAACAAAATTTTCACCTTTTTATTTGAAATACACACATATAAACTTTTGCGTGATCTAGCCCATTTTCCATAGCATCCCTGTCAAATTTTTAATTTTACATTCTTGGTGATCAATTTACTTCATAACGAGATTTATTTAGCTAATGAAATAGGTTATCTTTACCTTTCACATTATAACATTTTAGCTATGATTTGTAAAGTTCTTCCTAGGCTCACCATGCCAAAATTTTGTCTTTACATCCATCTATTCAATTTCAAGATTAAAAGTAGCAACAATAACCAAGAAAAATCTAATTGAAGTAAGCTTTACAATAGGAGAAATTTTTTTGCCTAAGTCAATTCACTCTACTTGAGAGAATCCTTTTGCTACTAAATGAGCTTTATACTTCTCTATTTTTTTCTTTTGAATAATACTTGTTTTTGAATAACCATTTACAACCAACTGATTTTCTTCGAGGGGGTAATTTAACCAAGTCCTTAGTCTAATTTCTAAGGCTTCCATTTCTTCCTCCATGGCCTCACACTCAAAAATATTGAAGGTAAATGAAATTTCTTCAACACAATCTCCTACAAAGTTTAAACCCAAGATTAATGACGATGGAACCTTTAAAATTTATGAAGATCCACCTTCTCCTACAAAAATGGCAACCATTTGTGATAAAGTATTATCTAATTATAATACATGTATCGGTAGTGATGAAGTCTCTTTAGATTTCAACCCCCATGGGATGGTTGAAATAAAGTTAAATGACCCTCCTCACCATGATAAACCGAATGATCCTTCCTCTTCAACATATTTCAACAAAGCTAGTCATATGACCTCTTCTCTTCCATTGGATTTGGAGATGCATTATGGGCATGGATTCAAAATTGCTTCTAAACTTAGTTACATGGAAATGGGTTAGGATGCAAAGAATAAGAAATTAAGGAACCCGTGGAACCAACACCACACTTGTATAAAGTAGGTTTGGGTTTTTGGCCTTCTCCTACATTTTCTCCACCATGTTCACAACAAAAGGGATTTCTTCCTACACCTATATCTTCTCTTCTATCTCAACAAGAGTGTATTTTGTCAAGTTTACTCAAAGACCTCTTAATCACTCTTCTTACTCCAAAAAACAAAAAAGATTCAACAAATTAATCATTAAACATATTATTGTGCATATCATCAAACGCTTGTCCATTCGCTAAGGAATGCCAAGTCTTGGGTGACAAAATTCAACAATTTCAAATAAGGTTTGGCTCTAGCACTTCTTACCACAATTGATGTATTCCCTAAAGCACCTTGTTCTCCATCCATTTTTATAGTCAAGTTGGGGGAGGATAATTTTTTATAGCCTGACTCGCAAGTGTGTTCCCTCCCTCTCAATTGTGTTATGCTTCTACGTATTGTTATCCCTGTATTGTTATGTTGTGGTTCTCCCTTGGCACCCTTGTTAGCACAAAGGTACAAGAAGTAAGAACATGTTGTGTCATTCTTCTATATGTATAGATCTATTCTTTTACACATTTGTAATGTACAACTTTTATATTTTCCTTGGATGATCTAGCATTCTTTCATGATTCAATTTATGTGATCTTTCTTCTATCATATTTGTAGTTATGATGTTTTATTTATGTGGCACCTTGTAGCAATGCTCGGCATCATACCATGACTACACAAGCCATTGTGTATCATGCCTATAAGCATCGCCTTGGTTTGCTCATCTTGGGGGAAACCCCTTGTTGTGATGTAGCTTCTAAGAACACATACCTTTTGGGAATGTGCTTTTAGAAAGCTCTCATGCTTGTTTTTATATATGTCTTCCTTATTCTACCTTAAAGGCAATTGCTCCTTGATGGAGTTAGCAATCACTTTAAGGTGGGGGCATATTTCATTTTATGAAGCTTACGCTCACCTGGCTATCAAAATACTTTTCTTGATGTGGATTATGTGTATGATGTGTTTGTATCCCCCTATGCTTCGTCTTATTTCTAACTAACCTCTTATCATTCTCCTTATTGCACCTTGGGGAATGATGCATGGTGATTGAGACAACATTTAGATTGAGGTCTCTTTTGGCATGTTTAATTAAGGTCTTCCATTATTACGTTCCTTGTTGTATGATGCATGTATTCTCCTCGTATATTCTTATTCTCTATGTATGCTTCATGCCTCAAGCATGCTTTGCATTATTCTCTATATATTCCTTATGTATGTCTCTCAGGTGCTTGGCGTGTACTCCAAGTGTTTTCCATGTATACTCTATGCTTTGTGTGTATACTTCGTGTCAAGTGTGTACACTTTGTATATGCTATCTATACCTTGTGTATTGTGTGTATACATTGTGTATATCATCCATGATTTGTGTATTGTATGTATGCATTGTGAATTCTCAAGTGTATGCCTTATCTTATCTCATGTTTTCTATATGCTTCATTTATTAGTGAATTATGTCATGCCTGTTACATGTATGAAATTCATCATAGACTCCTAGAATCCTAAACTTGGGGGCTTGATCACCCCTCAATTTTGGTCACATTATATGGATTCTATGATCCTATGTGTTTGCAACCTTAGAATCCTAAACTTGGGGGCTACTATGGTCCACAACTTGGTAGAATTCTTTGACTTCTATGTTTGTTGTGTTTGAAATTTGTCTTCTCCATCCTTTGGTTTGAGTTCGAACGTAAGTTCATAGCCACACTAAAGTGGGGGATAAATGTTATAGAATAGATTTGTACACTACCATTTTACACGGATCAACCCACAATAGTGGGTTAGACTTTTGTGGACAAAGAAAAATTGAAGGTGCCAAAAAAATTCTAGGAACCACCTTCGAACGAAGACCCCCATTTGAACGAATGCCATGTCAACTTTCTCTTGCCTTGATTAAATAACACCTTCATTCGAAGGGAGTTTTCGAATAATGGCCTATGGGCGCCTATTTAAAATAATAAAATAATGGCTTCGTTTGAAGAGGGTCTTCGAATGAAGGCATTATTTTATTATTTTTTTATAAATAGGTTTTAACTCTCAAATGACAAGTTTTTTGTCATTTGAGAGCCTGCACAGTGAAATGAAGGGTGGACAAAGTTGATAGAGTTGCATCGAAGGGGTCGAAAGGGATAGTTCAAAGGCTCCAGATAGGCAAAACAAAGTCCCCACATCAGCATACGAGCCCCCACATCAACATTGCAGCATGTAGGTGCATAAAATACATATGCTTGTTGTTTCTCCTCCATTATGTTCTCATAGAAATTTTTTTGTTGAATTTCATTAGGTTTAGACTACGAGAAAAAATCCATTGTGTTTAATGTCTTCTTGTTGAATTCCTTGAGTAGCTAAAGAACTGCTAAACCCTAGTTTGCCAAACCCTAGTTGAAAAATAAAGCTTCTAAATTTGAACAATCTTTTGTAGTAAATATGCCTTCCATATCATTATCTTCAAAGGAAACAAAATAATAAAATTCATCAAATAGAAAACTACATTCTCACTCCCTTGAATCAGCATTATTTTGCACAAGATTAGCTCTTTCATTATTAAAACACATTTATTCTAGATTGAAAATATATGCATAAGAATTCCTCCTTTTCCTCATGGTTGTCACAAAGTGTAAAATCACATACCTCAACACCATTTGAGCCCTCACTTGTCTGCATTGTATCATCTTAATTATTTCTGAACACAAAGTTTTCAAATAAAAAATGATTCTCACTATTTCCATCTTTGTCAACATAACTATTATATCTAGTGAATTTTGTTGAAAGAGTGTTGATGTTGCATTTATGTCTCATAATATTTTTTTTTTACATTTCTAGCTCTAAGTTCATACCCTTTTTCTATTGTAATATGCAATATTGGACTCCCTTAACTAATATTGTGTTAAGAATGTTGCTTTCAAGATTTTATGTTGTTAAAATGAATTAGTTTCATTATAACTAATATCCTAGTTGATTCATACAATCATTGTTCTATTGCATCTCATTATTGATTTCTTTTAACCCCATGATGGAGGTTGTTTCCTTCCATTATGCATACATTGTTCAAGACTACATCATGAACACATTGACCTTGTAATGTACAAGTAACAAACTATTTTATGTTAACAAACTGAGATCTCACCATTAGATAGTTAACTATTGTATGTCCCTCTAGTTGGCACTTTGTACACCATACACTTCTCTCATAGATTCCTAAGCACCTACCAATTATTCGATGCATGTGGCCATTTGGACAAAACCTTACTATTGCCCCTTGAAATCCCTATTGCTCACCAATAAATCCTAATCATAATGTAGATTCTAGTGTCCCATCTCACAAATAGGCATTCTAATAGTTTTCATTGTAAATATGCATCATGAATCCCCCAATAAACCATTTGTGTAGGAGTAGGACATCTATATTTTGAGTGATCATTTCCACTAACTCCATGAATATCTACTCAAATTTCTAGTTTCTTTTGGTTATTGTCTTCTAAATTAACACCACTATATTCATGTGTTCAAGCTCCAAATATTCAAACTCAATTATAAGAACTTCTATTTCACTTCATCTAGATCAACCTTAATAGCATCTGGGTCATTTTTGGCATGCCAATCTTCCCCACATCCTCTGAGCATGGCAACAAATATCTGAATCTTTTTCACATTGTAGGTCCCTTGTGTGTTGAATATAGCATTCCATGGTAAATCCTTTCTAGTATCCTAGACGAGGCAAATGAAGGATTAAGGATATTCATCTATTTTGAAGAGAAAGTGTCAATGAACCACATGCTTTTAATATTGATGGGACCCCATGTCCAAATTCCCATCAACAACTAATATTTCTACAACATTTATTATTCACATCAATTTGGGCTCTAATGATACATCATGCTCATTTTTTACATGTGATTTCTTTTGGTTCCTTAATTGATTTTTTACGTAGATTCTGCATAAAGAAGAGATACAAATCTCACACACCTTTAAAGGCACATCAACAATATGGTCCCTCTATTTTTAGAGATCTATGTTCTATTTGTACATGCACACCTGCACTTTAAATTTTTAGATCCATTCAAACTTACATGTACACATATAACTATCTATATATGATACAATTTATTTAGCATGTGGTCCTTTAAGTTATTGCACTTGCTTTTCATGTTATCACTTGTTTCAAACATGTATTTAAATTTTTTCTTGAAGTAGAACATGTGAGCTTGGAAGTTAAATTTAATAATTATTTTAGATGTACTAGATGTAGACATACATTGGAGTAAGTAATTTATTTTTTTGCACAATTCAGGTCGAGATATGGCACATGCACCACCGACTCAGGGTTCTATATTTAGTAGTACAGATCCCAAGATTCATAGATTGAGAGGTGTTCTAGCTGACCCTAACACAACAGGGGTTTATATGGACACTTGTCAATCTATTTTATCTAGATTACATCACATTAGATAGAAATTAGGAGATACTCATGCTTATTTGGGTGATACTCTAGCAGTTATTCTTGCCTAGATGCAGCAAGAGGTCACTGGTGATGTTTCACTTTCTTCTGTTCAAATTAATGTCTCCAAAGAGTCCATCAAATCATAATGTTTTCCACATTATGATGGTAGACCTACTGTGAAGGCATATCAAGTGACTAGATATGAAGACCCTTATATGGCCCCTCTGATATATCCATGTTTTCTTGCAACTCATTGTTGTTATCCCAATAACAACCAAATTCCTTTATATTTTGTACAACAGTTGTATGAAGAGTATCATTAGGGCCTCAGGGTCAACTACTTGGATCTACCAGCATATTTTGGTCAAGGGCAGGGTAGGGTTGCTAATAGAGGTGTACCTAGTTTAGCACCCAATTGGACCTAAAATGTTACACTTGTTAATTAGGATCTATTTTAACACCTTTTTAAGTATTAAACACGTAATTCTTTATCCCGATGGACAAAACCCAGAAAAGTAATTATAAGGCGGGGCTAATAACATTTAAAGTGCCTTATCTTGGGAGTTTGGGGCTAAAGGACCAGGGCATCCAAGCACCATGGGCCCTTCATTAGACCTAATCTAAATTGGTGACTTCTCAGCGTAGAAGATCTTAAATGATTCCTAATGTCAGCCTCATTTGGTTTAATTCTCCAAAAATCAATAGGAATGCATATAAAAACAAGTTAAGTCATTCATTTGAACATTTAAGCAATCTAGGGACTCTTGCACTCTCTCTTCTTCTCTCTCATGCTCTCTACTCTTCACTAAAGCTCTCTATGGTGGATTATTGTTGTGACACTAACTTATTGTAGGTCTTGTGAAGATATTTCTACTTATTTGGGCTACACCAATTTATTGAGTCAAGTTGTGATGCCACATCAAGTATGCTAGGGTTTCCATGCTTATGGTGATTTGTTTCCTTCATGCTTTGTTCTAACATTCCATTCTACTTCAGATTTACCTCTACCATCCTAGAGCACACACTATTTATCTATCATCTTTACTATTGTGGAGGTGGAAACACCATTCATAGAGCTTGATTTAGGCAAGCTCCTAAATAGCACCCAACCCTTTCCCTCTTTCCTTGTGTGCAAGTTAGAGAAATAGGTTTCTGAAGGTGACTTTTGGGAAGAAGGTAGAACTTGCAAGTACAGACCCAGTGGAGACATCAGTTTCTACAAACCCTAAAAAGGTCTTAGGGCACCCAAGCACCCTAGCCCTTAGCATTTGTGCTCCAAGATTAAAGTTATAAATTGTTCTCTAATCTCTATTGTTCATTTAGTTTTTGGGTTTTTGCTTTTGACAGTCTATTGTGCTCCAATCTTTCTCAACTAGTATTTGATGTTTTGACATAGTTTTCTTGGTTAGATTTGGTTAGATTTGGTTGAAACTCATCTATACAACAAAGGGACAAAAATGATGCAAAAGCCTCACCTTGAATTATGTTTTAAAGTCATTTTGATGTATTTTGAGAAAAATAAGGTCATGTGAGACCATTTGGGGTCAGTTAAGACCAATTTTGATGTTTAAGGCCAAAATATTGTAAAAAAGTGTCATTTTAGTACAAAAAGTACAAAAATAGGGCAAAAAACTTGCATTTGTGGTTAGGGGAAGTGAATAGTCAGTTTTGAAAGTTTTAAGTGGATGAAAATTCATTTGTAAATGCATATGCACATGCCCCAAGGTGGGGGAAGACAAGTTTGAATGAAAATCTTTCATTTTGCATGTTTCTTGGTCATTTTTCTATGAAATCTGACTGTAAATTAAATTGTACAGAATTGTACTATATAGTATGGCCCTAAAAGTTATTGGAAAAGTTGGATAATGTTGTTATCTTCCTAATAATTTTTTTGAGTGATTTTCATCATTTTTGTGAAAGTTATGATCAAAATAGTGACTGCCATATACATATTTTTACTATTTTCTACCTGAAAAAACCCTCATTTGTATGGATTGTATGACCTGGTACGGTCAAAGGTAGGCACTAGGATGATGAATCTATGAAATACAAAACTTTTTCTTTCTATTTGGAGTCATTTCATTACGTTTACAAGAGTTATAGCATTTTTACTGAAAACAGTCCAAACCCTAACTAGGGTTCCCAGTTCTATAACAGACCATTTTTGACCTATTCCGTACAAAGTGACCCTAGCCCATTTTTAGCTATGTGTAATAAGAGAAAAAAGGGTATCCTAAACAAGTCTTACATTTTGAATATCTGGTATATAATGAATGTTGTGACCAGAAAAGTTCTAAATTACTGTCCCATGTTTTAGGCTTGTTGCTTAACAGATTTGTCACTTTAGTTGTATACTCCCTCATCCATACCAATGACAACCTAACCAAGAGCTGAGTCACTTGCAATGTTATTTGCAAGTGCTCTCTACTTATTTTACAAGGTGCAACTACCTTCAAAAGATATGCAATGAATGAAAACATGGTATGCTTTTAACTAGAAAGTAGAAAAGGAAAACTAACACCCACCCATAACCATGAAAGTATGTATGATTGATTAATGGAGAGGATACAAATAAATGATACAAAAATCATTTATTCCACACCCACAAATGGAAATGGATTGATAAAAAGACAGCTATATTCCTCTCAACACATACCAACATAACAAGGGCAATATTGAAGACAAATGACAAAGAAAAATTTCAACCAGAGAAGTTATTTAAAGACACAAAGTTCTAAAAATGATTCTTCATTTCTTCAACAAACAAAACTCAAAATTTATGAAAATACTCCTGTACATAAGCTGAGTTAAGAAAGATAATAACTGATTACAAATTCATAGAAGATAAACTTGCTTTCCTTCCCAGAAAAGGAAAACTAACACCCACCCTTAACCATGAAAGTAGGTGTGATTGATTAATGGAGAGGATGCAAATAAATGATACAACACCCATCTACTCGACACACACAAATGGAAATGGATTGATAAAAAGACAACTATATTCCTCTCAACACATACCAACATAACAGGGGCAATATTGAAGACAAATTACAAATTGACATAAGAAAAATTGCAACCAGAGAAGATATTTAAAGAGACAAAGTTTTGAAAATGATTCTTCATTTCTTCAACAAACAAAACTCAAAGTTTCTGAAAATACTCTTGTACATAAGATGAGTTAAGAAAAATAATAACTGATTACAAATTCATAGAAGATAAACTTGCTCTCCTTCCCCTGTTCACAGCCAACCAAAAAAAGATCACTTCCCATAGAAGGTCCCAAAACTAAGTTCAAATAGATCCCTTGGAATGGTTGCCCAACCGTTCCCTATTCTCCTCTTCGTAACTGCTTCTTGAAGACTATGTTACATTAAAGTTTCTCTCTTTCTCGTAAAATTTTCTTGAAATACAATTTTAAATGGAAAACAAAGGCTTTTCCTCTTCCCGTACACAAAACATTGTAACTCCAAAAATGAGTTAAAACATTACAGAAAAGACTATATGACAAAATATTAGGTTTTGATTGAAATTTACTAATGAGTGAAGGTCAAGCCACTTTGTCAAGCACTCCTATACGCCAAGGCCACTGTGGTCCCACCAATATGTATATTTTGTAGAGACCGAGCATCCCAATCAAAACGATTTCTTCCTCAAGTGGCATATTCCAAAATAAGCCCTCAAGACATAATTCTAATTATTTTCTTTATAGTTAGGAGGATATAATGAAGAAAAACATTAGCATATACTGTTAGGCAATCCCCTCTTTGTTCAACTTGTTCAGTCAAAGTTTCTCCTTACAGAAGCTCCCAAGATGATTGCATATAATGCATGTCAAATATCATCCCTTTCTTCCTATTAGATATCTGGCATGATTGGTGACCGATTAACATTCCTCCACACTCTATGTTTTTGGACATGTTCCCTATGGTTCCAGACTGCTACTCAAACTTTTATAACAGTCTTCTAGATTTAATAATTAAGACCTCCACTGAGTAATTTTGTCATTAAATGTAGGCTTGTTCTACAACAAACATGGAAGTGTCCGTCTTACAATGATCATGAATGAAGCTTCCACATTTCCCTTTCAGTGTTCCAAAACTTGCCAACTTGATGGATGAGGTGAGTTGACCCGATGATGGACAATGTGAGTGAAGTTATGGATTTGATTTAGTCCCTTCTAATCTACTATTTACACTTAATTGGCACAAATCCATAGGTGGAAGATGTGCCTCTAATATGGGAGCATAAAGTATTTACAGTCTTTGTCATGAATGAAATTTTTGTAGGATCTTCATTGTCACAGACACTCCATCATTCTAGCATTGCTTGTCTAGACCCAGTGGTGTCTTTAATTTGAGAGGTTCTAACTCCTTGGGGATCTAGATTCCAATTTGGTACAATTAGAAATATTCAAGGGTCCTATTAATTGAGTCAAATTTAGTGATTATAGGATCACCTCTTCTTCATGATAGGCATATGTACACAGTGTAGCCATGTTGTACTACCATATTTAAGTTGAATTCCTATAGATGTCTCTATAGAATAGTCTAATCTTGTGTAATAAAATGCTTTTCCAATGCAATCGAACTACCTAAAGAGGTAAATTCCAAGCTGCTGCCACAATTGTCAGTAATCAATATTGGACGTCTTTTCAAAAGACCAAAATGGCCTTGAATTTCTACTACCCCAATCTTCCCAATCATGTGTATAGAAGTAGTACCTATGTCCAACTTCAATAGCATCAAGAGAAATCGAAACAAAAGAAACTGAACAGAAATGTGCTTCAAGCAGCATTAGATTATCATTTTAATCTTCATCAAGTAAAATCACATGTTCTATAGGAGGAAGTTGTAGCTGACCAAATTCTATTGTGTACTATATTTTCCATGCTCATATTCACCTACATCTTGCTCTTTTAAATGATATGCCTTTCATTAACAATTGTGGTCTCTAGGTCCACTTTTTTATCCTCTAAATACATTACATAATAGGACACAGTGGCCACAACAACCTGTAAGAATTTTGCAAACAAAAGTGAATAGAAAAGGATGATAAACCATGATATCTGAATATGTAGCTACAAGCACTCTCTCAGGTGAACACCACTATGGATCATTATAGCATTCTATTTCATAGCATGCACTGCATGTGCATATTCTTATATCTCTCTCGAATGAGGAATGTTATTGAGACTTGTAAGAATTCCTTTCCAAATACTCTTGCTTTGAAAACTCTCAATTTGATGGGGGCTAGGAGGGTGCTTGCAACAGTTGTGGAGTGTAAAACATTAATACATGAATTCTCTATCGTGCCACTATTGAGGAGCATATTCATTCTAATATATAAGAAATAAGTCTTTGCATTCCTTCTTTATCTATTAGAACCAACGACTTGTCAACTGCCATAGATGCCAATGAAGCACATAACTATAATCTCTAATTGCACAAGTACGAGTATAGGAGCAATGTCCACAGACTTCGTATATATAGGTGTAATTGATACTCCTTCATCATCACAATCAACCTTGCAAGATTTCGATGCCACTATTGCAAACAGCTTGTGTATTCAATTATGTATGTACTCTTCTTAGAAACCCTCAGAGATATCTTCTCTATCATTAGGAAACAATAGTGATGATATTCTTGGTAGAACACCGTTGTTCCATCATGATTATTGACACCATAGTTAGGAAAGAGGAGTTAGGTAGTCAGAGACATTGAGAACTTTTGAACTTTAATTTAAGAGTTTGGGAGTTCTGAAAACTCCCGACTCCCCGACTTAGTGACTTGGAAGGAGAGACAAGTCGGGCATTTTTGCAGTTCAAGAACTTAGAGAACTTCCAACAACAAAGGAATCAAGAATATATGCAATTCAAAAAAATTTCAAAGTACTGACCATAAAGAGCCCGCTGTTTATAAAGTTCTCAAAATCTTTTAATAAAAAAAGTAACTTTAGTAAAATCCTTTGACATAGGTAATCGACACATTTCAAGACTTTGTAACTCTTTACGGAAAACCCCATAACTTTAAGTTGGAAAGTCCTTTTCTTATTAAATTTGGATAGAATACTAATTGGACTCATCATAAGAAAACCCAGAAACCTTTTAACTTCCAGTAATCAGGATATCAACATTTAGCTTTATTTGTAAATTGTCTGCGGGAAAATCAAAGGTTTCAAATTTTGCAAACGGTGAGACATTTTGGTACAAAAATTGGCCAGATTGGGTGGGATAGCTCTAGGACTAAGCCCATGAAAGGAATTTTCATCAGCTATTTTTTATTTTCAAATTTAATTATTTTTTAAATTTCTCATGTTGAAATTTTTGGGTAACAATAGGCTCTAATTGGGGATGAGGACTACAAAGGACGAAGCAAGGAATCAAGAATCTAAAGCATAGACCAATGCATAAATCCATGGGCAATAGAGTCAGAGAGCATAGGGGAAAAAGGAGTGAGAGCAAGCCAAAAATAGGACAAAACAGGAAAGCAAACTACCAGCACAACAAAACTCCTAATATGTACATGGTAGGATGACCCTACCTCAAGTGACTCCATAATGATTAGTGAATCCATTAACATTATAGGAAAAATAAATGCCAGAGTGGAAAAAAGAGATGTACCCATGAAGCACCTATAGACTTAGAAGCCATCTACTGATCATAAGCATAAATCTAAAATCTGTATGGCACAAGAACTTCCTGAGTGATATGTCAAAACCAAATAAACATTTAGCATCATAAACCTCTAGAATTCCTCCAACACATTCTTTCACATAATTATTTCTATCTGTAGTAGACAAATTCACATCCCATGTCTAAAAATAACCATGATTGTTCAAATCACCAGGAGGTTGGTCATTAGCCATATGTGTCTTGTGCTGAACTAAAAATGGATCAAACTAAAAATCTACATTGCAAATAATACTTTCATGTGTTTTAAAATCACCTCCAACTGAAATAGTTTCTTTTTTTTTTTTCTGTAGGATTTAATTCAACAATTTCATGACACACCTCTTCATCCTCTTCTCCACACAAAAATTCATCCTCACTTGCATTGAGGCACCAGTTTGGAATATAAACAATATGAGGTTTCGCACGTTCATCCATTTGATCATTTTCATTAAAACTATCATGACTACTTATAGCACCATCTTCCAATGTTTGCTTAAAAATATTGGTATCTAGATTTTCAAAATGAAAAGATTCAAATGTAAAATCATTCCTGACCTCTTCTTGCAGCCATACTTCTACATCATCTTGGTTAGAAAATGTGAAGACCTCATATTCAGCTTGCATGCACTTTGAAGAAAGGATATTCAACACCTCATCTTCATTTTGTGTGGCCTCAAGTTGCTTTCCATCATTGGTAAAAGTGAATGATTCCATTTATGCAAAAGATAAGGATGAAAAAACAACACTATTTCCATTACCCTCATTACAATTTGCATCATGGTATGATTGTCCATTTCCTTCACCAATTGAGGGGCTTTCAGATTCATCATTATCTTGTTCAAAATGGAAACAAATGGCTTCAATTCTTCTATCCGTATGAGGTTTAATTTCTGCAACATTTACTTCACCTCTACCAAAGTGCTTTGACCAAAAATAGTGAGATTAAAATTTTCAACAGAAGGATGCTGTGTAGTTTGAAAACCTACAGGATGAAAACTTGGTTTGTGCATGATAGGCTTCCTCACATATTCACAAATCAAATTATCTACAACCTTATTTTCTTTCCATAACCCACTTAATATCAAATCATCTTCTATTTTTACAGCCTCTTGTTGAGTAACTTTAATGTCATTCACTTTACTCCGTTTCAAATCAAATTGAACATTTGGATGCAATGTAGAAATAAAAGGTACAAAGATGAAGTTTCTCACTTGGTTGAATGGAGGCAGGAATTGTTTTAAGCATCTAGTTGAATCTATCCACAAAATCCCTGATGGGTTCACCTTCTTTCTTTTGTATATGGAAGAATTGACACAATAAAACAACTTCATCGATGGGACCTTATATATCTTCCCAAAAATTTATTCTTCAATGAATCCCAATCAATAATATATTTATCTTCTAAATAATGGAACAGTCTATTGTAGGGCAAACAAGAGATTCAATAAATAATCTTACAAAAATATTTTCTTCACTTACCCCCAAAACACCGCATGCAACTGTGAATGCTAGAATATGATTCTCTGCATCTTGATTACTTTTTCCGCTAAACTTTGGGAAGTGCTTTCTTGATCCTTTAGGCAATGGTGAATATTATGGCAAAGAGAGTGGTCCAAAGTGATTTTCCCATGGCCGAGGAGAAATCAATGCCATAATGTAAATCTAGAAAATAAAACAACATAGGTCTTCCCTAGAACAAAATGCTTCTGAATACTTTCCACTTAGCCACCATCCTCCATCCTTGGGGAGGCACCTTTAAATTTTTGGGGAAAACAAGAGCATAGTTCTTCAATTTCGAATCCCCAGTAGAGTTACCAAAAATCTATTGGTTAATAGATTTGTCACTTAAGTTTTATACTCCCTCGTCCATACCAATGACAACCTAACCAACAATTGAGTCACATTTTAGAAGGCGTATCTACCTTCGAAAGATATGCAATGAATGAAAATAGGGTATGCTTTTAACTAGAAAGTAGAAAAGGAAAACTAACACCCACCCATAACCATGAAAGTAGGTGTGATTGATTAATGGAGAGGATGCAAATAAATGATACAATTTACCTATCTATTCCACACCCACAAACAGAAATGGATTGATAAAAAGACAACTATATTCCTCTCAACACATACCAACATAACAAGGGCAATATTGAAGACAATTTACAAATTGACATAAGAAAAATTGCAACCAGAGAAGATATTTAAAGACACAAAGTTCTTAAAATGATTCTTCATTTCTTCAACAAACAAAACTCAAATTTTCTAAAAATGCTCCTGTACATAAGTTTAGTTAAGAAAAATAATAACTGATTACAAATTCATAGAAGATAAACTTGCTCTCCTTCCCCTGTTCACAGCCAGCCAGAAAAAGATCCCTCCCTTTAGAAGGTCCTGAAACTGAGTTTAAATAGATCCCTTAGGATGGTTGCCCAACTATTCCCTATTCTCCTCTTTGTAACTGCTTCTTGATGTCTAGGTTACATGAAAGTTTCTCTCTTTCCCATAACATTTTCTTGAAATACAATTTTAAATGGAAAACAGAGGCTTTTCCTCTTCCCATGCACAAAACAATGTAACTCCATAAATGAGTAAAAACATTATGAAAAAGACTATATGTCAAAACATTAGGTTTTGATTGAAATTTACTGATGAGTAAAGGTCAATCCACTTTGTCAAGCACTCCTATGTGCCAAGGCCATTGTGGTCCCACCAATTTCATGTTCTACATGTTTAGAAAGTGCACCAATATGCATATTTTGCAGAGACCAAGCCTCCCAATCAAAACCATTTTTTCCTTGAGTGGCATATTCCAAAATAGGTCCTTAAGGCATAATTCTAATTATTTTCTTTACACTTAGGAGGATATAATGAAGTAGCACATTAGCGTATACTGTTAGATAATCCCCTCTTTGTTCAGCTTGTTCAGTCAAAGTTTCTCCTTGCAGAAGCTCCCAAGATGATTGCATATAATGCATGTCAAATATCATCTCTTTCTTCCTGTTAGATCTTTGTGCAAGATTGGTGACTGATTAACATTCCTCCATACTCTATGTTTTTGGACCTGTTCCATATGCTTCTAGATTGCTTCTCAAACTTTTATAAGTGTCTTCCAAATTTAATAAGTAAGACCTCGACTAAGCAATTTTGTCATTAAATGTAGGCTTGTTCTATAATAGACATGGAAGTGTCAGTCTTACAATGATCATGAATAAAGCTTCCACATTTCCCTTTCAATGTTCCAAAACTTGCAAACTTTATGGATGAGGTGAGTTGACTAGATGATGGACAATGTGAGCGAAGTTCTGGCTTTGATTCAATCCCTTCTGATCTACTCTCTACACTTAATTGCCACAAATCCATGGGTGGAAGATGTGCCTCTGATACAAGAGCATAAAGTTTTTACACTCCCTGTCATGAATGAAATTTGTGTAGGATCTTCACTGTCATAGACACTCCATCCTACTAGCATTGCTTGTCTAGACCTAGTGGTGTCTTTAATTTGAGAGGTTCTAACTCCTTGGGGATCCACATTCCAATTTGGTATAATTAGAAATATTCAAGGGTCCATTTAATTGAATCAGATTTAGTGATTATAGGATCACCTCTTCTTCATGATAGGCATATTGTACACAGTGTAGCCATGTTGCACTATCATATTTAAGATGAATTCCTACAGATGTCCCTATAGCACAGTCTAATCCTGTGTAATAAAATGCTTTTCCAATGCAATCCAACCACCTGAAGAGGTAAATTCCAAGCTGTTACCACAATTATCAGCAATCAATATTGGACATCTTTTCAAAAGACTAGATTGACCTTGAATTTCTACTACCCCAATCCTCTCAATCATGTGTAAAGAAATAGTACCTATGTCCAGCTTCAATAGCATCTGTTGGAAACAAGGCAGATAACTGAGAGGGGGGTGAATCAGTTATCTCAAAACTTTCGTACTTTTACTTCTTTTTCTTATTTTAACATTCAATGATATATAAAAACATGAAAGCATAAGAAACCATAAAAATTGAAATGAAATCAACACACATAACACATGGATTTTTTTACGTGGAAACCCTATTAAGGGAAAAACCATGGGGTGATTAACCCAAGATTGTATTCTCTATTAAAAGAATATAGAAGTACAAAATAACACTTGCCAATTAGGGATCATTCCCCGAGCACACTGCTCACAAAAGGTTCACTGCCTACAAGAGACTCGGTGTCTACAAAAGCTTACAGATGATAACAAAGTGTTTGAACTAATGAACAACATCCGCATATGCAAGAATTCAATTCCGATTAGGCACAGTGTATTGATCTAGCACATTTCATCCTTCCTCTACTCAGTATTACTCTTCTACCACATTCTGAGCATGGATTACTGCCTTCGTACTTGTCTCTTCTTTTCTTCACACTTAATCAATCACACTTTCATTTTCACCCTTTCACAAGCTTGAATCCATTGGGTATATATATCCACATCAAGGATTTCCAACAACTTTGTAGTCGGCAATAAGAACACTTAGGATATTTGCAAGTTACTATTCTGTCAGCTGAATCCATACTTGATTGATGATGCACACAAAAAACATAGGCATAGAAATCATTACCTATGTTGGCCAAAATCATATAACACCTTCTATACATCCAGATTGAGGTCTGATACTCTGTTGACCAGTTCTTCCTCTATCTGCACTGTCTAATTGGAGTCCGATACATAGATGCTCATATATTTCACATGCTTTGTCACCGAAGGCTAAATCTTTGGAATACAATAGTTTAGATACTCCTTATTACTCATTCAAATCTGCAACATACTGGGTTTCACCATCAAAGAGTTTCAGACCCAACTGTTGGACCCTATCATATGCTCTGTTCTTGACTACCAGACCAACCTATCTTCAATCTGACTTCTGGTATGAGTAATTTATGTACTGCGGATGTGTGGGATATACTTTGTTGCCATCAATGACAACACTTATGAATCATAGCAGTGTCTCTTGCCAGCAATCTCCCCCTTTGGCATTGATGGCAATACCTGGTGAAAAATGACTAAGTGTCGTTGTAACTGTTATCACCCAGTTTTGCACCCTTGCATAAGCTGTGAAACCTCTGCAAACTAGAATAACATGGGATTGATCTCTATGTGTGGGATTTTGCTAAGTGAGATCAAACCTTCGGAGAAGGCCAGCTTCCTTGCCTAGATATCACCTAAAACTACTGAATTTTGAGGAGGAAAAGGGAGAGGGAATGCTTGTAATGGAAATAAAATGAAAGCTTGGAAACATGAAAGGGTGATACACCAGACAGATTTGAAGAAATTTTCACAACATTGAGAAGATGCACAATGTAATCAAATATAGCAAGTAGGTATACACAGATTAGATGACTCTAGCAGAGGTGAGAAGCAATATGATTGAGAGGAATGAAACATTCACAGACAGTCGTACACAGATTCACATAGAACTAGAAAAAAATCAGTAAAGAGGTAAAATTAACTTGCATATATTTAATGGAAAGGCATGGTTACAACATATGGAAAACCTGTTTGGAAACAGAAAAGCCTTATTGCCAAAAATTTCCAACCCTATTTACAACATTCGAATGCATACTTATAGCATTCCAAAATTCCCAAGTCGATTACAAAAAAGTGCTCTAAGAGCTGTCTCAAAAAAATATCTACATTTGGCTGTCCAGCTACATCAGCTATGGCGTTGAAATATGGAACTGGGAAGGTATGAGATATTTTCGAGTCTTTATTGCAGCTGCTTACTCATCATCAATCTAGAGATGAAGAGGTGGAAAGATATTCTTTGTTTTTAATGCGAGCTGCTTGTTCTGTCTACTGCAATAAATGCCCAAAAAATATCTCCATCTGCCAAAAGTCATCTCTGAAATATTCATCACTCAAAACATGCATTTCCAGATCTAAAATTCAAAAAGTGACAAAGCTCCTAAAAAAAACCCTGCCAAATGAAAGAGGGGACAAAACATGCAACTTTGCCTCTTGGAGCATGCCAAAATTCTCCAAAATGGAGGAGATACAGGCGGTCAAACTTTGGGTCAACTACTTGTATATAATGCTTTTGCATCTCTGTGTATATCGCTACATCTTGGTGCCTAAATCGGCACTCAAAAATTCATTCAGCAACTCCTTTGTATGTAAAAACATACAAGCCGCGGACCCAAAAATGACCTTTAGCTGCTTTTCATTATCTTGTCGGGTCTGACTTGTATCACTTCTTTTTGTATATTTCTTTGTATATGCGCGATATACAAGCCACTGTTCACGAGATCCTTTGTATGTTGAAACATACAATCCTGCTTGTATATGCATGGGACCCACCATTTGTATCTCCTTCTGCGGCACTGTAGCAAATGCACATTTGTTTGTATATGCAGATATACAAACACAAATATACAAACTCCCTTATATACAAACAGGGAATCTTCGAAGGAATATGCCCGCAATGTATCACTTGTATGTAGGAGACATACAAACCTCTTTGTTGTATCTGTGCGGGCCCCACATCAAGCATCTTGGTGATATACAAAAGCTTTTGTATATCCCCTGCAGCAATCTCTTGTATATTCCCTGCGGCACTGTAGCAAATGTACATTGGGCTTGTATCATAAATATGCAACGCAATATACAAACCTCCAGACATGCAAATAGGGAATCTTTGAGGAATATTCCCACAATGTATCTTTTCCTTGTACATTCTTCTTGTATATTGCGAACATACAAAGCAATATACAAGCCTGCTGACATACAACCGCAGAATATTCCAAGGAATATGCCATGAATGTACATTTTCCTTTGTACATTTAGTGAATGTATATTTGCTTGTATGTGTGAACATACAAGGCAAATATACAAGTGCTAAACATACAAAAGGGGAATCTTTGAGGAATATGCCATGAATGCATATTTATACATTGTATGTTTCTCTTGTATCTTTCCTTGTATATGGCCGATATACAAACAGCAGAATATTCCTGGGAATCTACGAAAGATTCCTAAAATGTATATACATTTCCTTGGCCCGATATACATTCAAAAAATGTATATAACTCAAATTTTTTCATATTTCCTAAGGCCGATATAGATTGCAAGCCCGCCAAAATGTAAATTTGAACTGTATGTTTGACGAAACTTTGACCATCAATAACTTCTTTATTTGGCCGAATTTCAAGGTGATGTAAAAAGCAAACCTGCCTATTTTTTCAAGCTCTTTCCAATGGTAAGGTTTTTTTTAAGGCAAGGTTCCTTGGGAAATTTGGCACTTTTGCTTTATAAGGACCTTTTCAAAGGGATTTTCAAGGAAAATACCAGGTTGACTATTTGACTCTGGTCTGAGGAAAAATAGGTCAACAATTTGGTGACCTCTATGGGGTGTTTGCCTGCTAAACATAAGATCAGTGGCCTTGAATATCCATTGGGCATGGAGTCAAGTCTAAAACCTGCTGGAAAACTGGAACCTGTTCCCAAAACACAAAAAGGGAAAAGGGCCTGCATTCTCCTAATGACAATGCAGCCTGTGCAGAAGCACTTATGGAAAGGGAAAACTAAAACAGAAATAAAACCTACTATAATCCTAAACTAACTAGTCAGACATGACTTTAAACGAAGCCATTAACTGGTTCTTGAAAGTAACTGCCCTTCCTTAACAATTTACAATGTTTCCCATGCATGTAGGCAATTAAAAAGAGATTAGGGGGAAATGTACATATGGCAAATTGATAAAACACCCCCCTCAAAGTGGAGATAAACTCACCTATTCACCTGGACTGATTGCTGATGTTGCTAACTTGTGGTGAATAAATGGGCTGACCCCACTCATTTTGATGCTCAACTTCATGCTTAGAGGTAAGCATGACAAGTGGTGACTTCTCTTGATGTGTCTCCAGCTGGGCTAGATGCCTAATTGGGCATCCCCATGAAATGTCATGCAAAACATCATTTTTGATTTCATGTTTCTGCTCTGATTCCTTCTCTTCTTGCTCTTCAATTGGTATGATGGTGTCTTCCATCAAAGAATCCAAGAACATTGATATAATGTCATCATGGCTACATTCTTCAAACCTTTCTATTTTTGGTTCATGGCTATCCTGGTTCATGACTAAGGTTTGACAAGAGAGAAGACAATGTGAAATCTCAGAAATGATATCATTATCTTCACCTCGCATGATAGTTTTCCATGTTGATTCCTCCTCCATGGTCAATGGAACATCCTCCTTTACTAGGACATCCAGTAGCTCATCAAAGCTATCAGCTCTTAAGAAACCTTTATAAACAACTAGCCCAAGCTCAGAAATTCCATTATTACCCAAAGAAGTGTCCTCCAAATCAAGCCTTTCTTCTTCAATAAAGGAAGGCAAAAGTTCAAACAATGAGGTAGCCTCTTCCTGTAGACTTTCATTTGTTATATCAGCCTCGAACTCCTCTAACTACAGCAAATTGTCATTATTTTCAATGTTCTCTTGTTGTTGCATATCCATGACTAGCTGCCTGTTCTCTTCATCTTCAACATAGTTAGGTAGCTCATGAAGTAGGGCGGCATCAACTACTTCTGAAGTGGCCTTAGCAACTTTGTCCCCTATGCCTCCTTCCTTTAAATGCAGCTCCACTAGATTTTGGTTAAGTTGCCTCTGCAGCTGAAGACTCCTCCCATGCACTCTTTGCATTTCAACTTTGTTTGTTTGATTGGATGCATGAGAGAAGGCTTCAAAAGAACTAAAGTCTAGAGGACCCAATCCCTTATTTGAATCAGCAGTACTCACAGGTGTAATAGGTTCAAACAATTCTTTCTCTGTGAGTGTAGGAACAGATTGCTCCTTATTAGTTTTAGCTTCTTCCACCTCCTCTTTTGGCTCATCTTTCCAATTATCTTGGTAGACTACAGGTCCACCCAGATACATACGGATAGTAAAAGGACAAGAAGGCCGATCTGACAAAGAAACCCAAGGAACTGGCTTGGTCTCTTGTAGACATACAGGCTGCTCTTATTTAAGTATAGGTTTCTTCAGTGGATGAGATCCTCTAAAACCTGGGATATTCAATTTAGGAGACTTAGGAGACTCATCTTGCTTGAAGCTTGGTGTTCTGAAACTGGAAACCTGTTCTTCAAAGAATGGATTTGGAAATGATTGAGTTTCCAACCTTTGAAAATGAGCCAACAAAAGCCTCTTTTGCTCTTCTTCTGCTAGTTGGATGCTAAAGCATGCTTCTGTTTGTGTGTTTGGTGGAGGGTCCTCATAGGGTGAAAAAGATGGCCCATTCCAACTTGGAACCCTAAAGGCAGAAGGCTGCCTGAAACTTAGAATTATGATAGGCTTGGATTCTACAACCTTTTCCCCTTCTTGATTTTGAACTGGTATGAGAGGATTGGCCTTTACAAGGTTTGGCATTTTGTAACTGGGGTGCCTGGTCCAAAAAGGCTGCCACGATAGAGAAGTTTGAGGCTCCTTCATAGATTGACTTTGGTTTGAAGGATGCAACTGTTTGAAGCTAGGAATAAGAGAGAAGCTATTTACTTCGAGCTTTTGTTCTTGAGCAAGCAACTATTTTATTTGTTTCTCCTTAGTTGCAAGTTGCATGTTCAAACATTCTTCTTCATACACCCTTCTATTTTCTGCCTCTTGCTGGTGCAAATAAGCTTGATATGCAAGTTCCTCTTGCTGCATGTTGTACTATGCTTCTCTGTTTATTTCTAAAATTTGCCTTTTGAAATCTAGTAACAAACTCTCAATGCCACTCAAACCAGTATCACTTTGGGATTGACTAGGGCGGTTGCATGTTTGATTCAAACTAGATTGGGTTTCACAAGGCTGATTATAGGCATGAATGGGCTGTAAACAAGGATAAGCAGGACTGGCTTGAAAATGCTGCTGCTGGTAATGCTGATCATAATGAGGCAAAGAGTTGTTTGGCATAAATTTAGAGGCATTCGGGGCCTGATATTGCTAATATGGGGGCCAATAGCCTGTATTTAGATTAGGGGTTGGGGAATAGCCATAATTCCCATAAAATTCTGACATTTTATAGCATCTAAATGCTGGATAATCATAAAAATGTTAGAACTAGAGCAAAAAGGTTTGCAACCAAAAAGAAACTAGATACATACTAGAGAGGGAGTCGCCATGTGATTAAAATACTTCTAGAAGCTGTCTAGACTAGGAAAAGCACCAGAATCCTGATCTTTGATGAAAATTTTAGGTACTTGGGCTACTTTCACTAGTAGATTTGTTCAATAGAGTTGCCATGGTGTTGAATATTGCCTCTAAAGGCTAGTAATACTAGGAGAAACACCAAATCTCTTAGTATCTTGATGAGAAGTTCATTGAACTTGTCCCACAGGGCATGCCAAAGTTGTTATCACCCAGTTTTGCACCCTTGCATAAGCTGTGAAACCTCTACAAACTGGAATAACATGGGATCGATCTCTAAGTGTGGGACTTTGCTAAGTGAGATCAAACCTCTAGAGAAGGCCGACTTCCTTGCCTAGATATCACCTAAAACTACTAAATTTTGAGGGGGAAAAGGGAGAGGGAATGCTTGTAATGGAAATAAAATGAAAGTTTGAAAACATGAAAGAGTGATACACCAGAATGATTTGAAGAAATTTTCACAACACTGAGAAGATGCACAATGTAATCAAATACAACAAGTAGGTATACACAGATTAGATGACTCTAGCAGAGGTGAGAAGCAATATGATTGAGAGGAATGAAACATTCACAGACAGTTGTACACAAATTCACACAGAACTAGAAAAAAATCAGTAAAGAGGTAAAATTAACTTGCATATATTCAATGGAAAGGCACGGTTACAGCATATGGAAACCCTGTTTGGAAACAGAAAAGCCTTAATGCCAAAAATTTCCAACCCTATTTACAACATTCGAATGCATACTTATAGCATTCCAAAATTCCCAAGTCGGTTACAAAAAAGTGCAAAAAGAGCTATCTCAGAAAAATATCTATATCTGACTGTCTAGCTACATCAGCCATGGCATTGAAATCTGGAATTGGGAAGGTATGAGATATTTTGGAGTCTTTATTGCAACTGCTTACTCATTGTCAATCTGGAGATGAGGTGGAAAGATATTCTTTGTTGTTAATGCGAGCTGCTTGTTCTGTCTACTGCAATGAATGCCCAAAAAATATCTCCATCTGCCAAAAGTCGTCTCTGAAATATTCATCGCTCAAAACATGCATTTCCAAATCTGAAATTCAAAAAGTGACAAAGCTCCTAAAAAAAACCCTGCCAAATGAAAGAGGGGACAAAAACATGTAACTTTGCCTCTTGGAGCATGCCGAAATTCACCAAAATGGAGGAGATACAGGCGGTCAAACTTTCAGTCAACTACTTGTATATATCGCTTTTGCATCTTTGTGTATATCGATACATCTTGGCGCTTAAATTAGCACTCAAAAATTCATTCTGCAACTCCTTTGTATGTTAAAACATACAAGCCGCAGACCCGAAAATGACCTTTAGCTGCTTTTCATTGTCCTGTTGGGTCCGACTTGTATCACTTCTTTTTGTATATTTCTTTGTATATGCGCGATATACAAGCCACTACTCACGAGATCCTTTGTATGTCAAAACATACAATTCTACTTGTATATGCGCGGGACCCACCATTTGTATCTCCTTCTGCGGCACTGTAGCAAATGCACATTTGTTTGTATATGCGGATATAGAAACACAAATATACAAACTCCCTTATACACAAATAGTGAATCTTCGAAGGAATATGCCCGCAATGTATCACTTATATGTAGGAGACATACAAACCTCTTTGTTGTATCTGTGCGGGCCCCACATCAAGCATCTTGGCGATATACAAAAGCTTTTGTATATCCCCTACAACAATCTCTTGTATATTCCCTGCGGCACTGTAGCAAATGTACATTGGGCTTGTATGACAAATATGCAACGTAATATACAAACCTCCAGACATGCAAATAGGGAATCTTTGAGGAATATTCCCACAATGTATCTTTTCCTTGTACATTCTTCTTGTATATTGCGAACATACAAAGCAATATACAAGCCTGCTGACATACAACCGCGGAATATTCTGAGGAATATGCCATGAATGTACATTTGCCTTTGTACATTTAGCGAATGTATATTTGCTTGTATGTGTGAACATACAAGGCAAATATACAAGCACTAAACATACAAAAAGGGGAATCTTCTAGGAATATGCCATGAATGCATATTTATACATTGTATGTTTCTCTTGTATCTTTCCTTGTATATGGCCGATATACAAACCTGGAATATTCCTAAGAATCTGTGAAAGATTCCTGAAATGTATATACATTTCCCTGGCTCAATATACATTCAAAAAATGTATATAACTCAAATTTTTTCATATTTCCTAAGGCCGATATAGATTGCAAGCCTGCCAAAATGTAAATTTGAACTGTATGTTTGACCAAACTTTGACCATCAATAACTTCTTTATTTGGCCAAATTTCAGGGTGATGCAAAAAGCAAACCTACCTATTTTTTCAAGCTCTTTCCAATGGTAAGGTTTTTTTAGGCAAGGTTCCCTGGGAAATTTGGCACTTTTTCTTTATAAGGACCTTTTCAAAGGAATTTTCAAGGAAAATACCAGGTTGATTGTTTGACTCTAGTCTGAGGAAAAATGGGTCAATAGTAACTCCCCCTTTGCTTGTGCTCCATCTCTCCACACTGCTTACTAGTGCTTCCTTGATGTTGGATTCCTCATTTTTCACTGCTCTTCACTCCCCCTTTGATATCAATGGCAAATGGTGGGATCCGCAAACCAAAAATGTGCAAAAATTGTTATATAAGGCCGCATATATACATACAATCCATAAGATAAACTTACATATACTTAAGTATATCTAAAAATGTAGTCTTCGATTGTACAAGCTCTATGGCCCAACTTCTCTTCATCCTATCCAAAATGGAGATGTGTCCACTCAACAAAAACACATATGCTTCTGCCCTCTTCAAATTTGTTGGATCACTCGTCTGGGTTGTACTTAGAGCATTTGCTAAGGCATCATGCATTAACTCTAACTTAGGGATGATTATCCCTCTTACTTCACCCATTCTATCCATTATATTCTTCTTCTCCTTAACCATTTTCTTTATTTCATTTGTTATAACAACTGCTTGGCATTCCTGTCTTACCAGAGAGATAGTAAGAGGATCAAAATTCTGAGATAGATTTGTCAATTTTCCTTCTTGTTCTTCCATTTTCTTCTCAATGTCCTCTACAACTTTAGGTTAGAATAAACAAAATTTATATATGTCTCCACCATCCTTAAGAGTGTTGTCAATTCTCTTTATGCCAATGTCTAGGGTTTTTCTATCATTGTCAATTAGCCCTTGCACCTCACTGAATCCTTTTCCCAAGAATTCTTTCAGGACCTTAGTTTCTATTGATTTTTCTAAGGACTCAAAATGTGTATTGACAGAATTAACTAAGTTCTTCAAATTACCAGATGGAGAGGTAGATGGATCCTTCTGATATGTGGGCATGATCTTCTCCAGTACTCTAGATGCAATACTCAGTAGGTCACAGTCCTCCATATGAGATTTCAGGAGTTTTTCTTTGGCTTTGGCCTGAGCAAAAGATGCTATCTTCATTATCTAAACTGAAGAGAGAGAGTCCAGATTCAGTGGCCCTTGAATCAACTCTAGTTCATCTAATTCCACAACTTCCTTGTCCAAGAAACTTTGCACTACTTCTGTAGTGTCTCTTGTAGTCTCAACTTCCTTTCCTTTCGGGGCATCCAGACTGATTTGCTTATTGCCATCAATAGTATTTGTCTCTTCTTTCTGCACTTCCTCTTCTAGAGCAGAGGAGTCTAAGGCCTCAAATTATTCTTCATCAATTTTCTTTAATCCTTCAACATCCATGTCAGAAGGCTCTTCATTTGCTTCCTCTACAATGGGAAGATTGAACCTTTTCAAGGCACTCCAAAGAATTTCTTTTATCTCATCAGCTATTTGGTCAGTTTCTCCAAGCATGAGCTTATTCATTTTGGACTTGCTCTAGAATTCTTCTTTGGCATCCTTGAAAAACATGTCCATTTATTTTTGAGTGATAGTTGGACATAACTGTATCACTATCTGTTCCCAGATCTCCAAGTATTTTGCTTTTGCACTTTCTTTTCTTAACTCCAAAATGTTTTCTAAGATTTTAGGAATCAAGGAAATTATTTCAATGAAAGCTTTGTTATAGATGTTTAGGTACCTTACTGTTGCTTCCTCAAAAATTCTCTTATCTGCATCATTGTACTCATCATAGAATTCCATTACCAACTGCAGGTTTCCATCCACAGTGACTGCTTTAATGATGTCTTCAATGGAGAGAGTGGGTCTCTCAACAAACTGTTATGTCTTTTGCTCCTCATCATTCCTTTCATTCTTGGAAGGTTTGTTCTTGGTTTTCTTCAATTCTCTGACATCCACATCTAATTCTGTCTCTTCATCATCCTTAAGGCTCACATACGCTCTTGTGGCCTTAGACTTCTTTCTCTTTTCTCCTTTAACAGATGGTTTGGCTTTCGGTATAGCAGTTTTTGAGCTTTTAAGAGTGACAGTGGTAGAACTCTTGGTAGATCTTGTCCAGGTAGAGGCTTCCACTAGAATGCTTTCTTTCTTTGCTCATTCCCTTTCCTTTTTAATTTTGTCTATTCTTTCTCTATTTGCATCTACTGCCTCCTTTGTTATGCCAAACTTCTCAGCAAGTTCTTCAGCCTCCCTTCTCACTTTTCTTTTTGTCTCAGGCTTCCTTAATTCAACATGTATTTTTATGTTTAGCTCATCAAAGGTGCCAAACCTTTCTGCTTTAGTGTCCTTGCGTTGGCTTAGCAAGTGTTGAACATGTACCTTCAATATGTTTTCATCAACTTCATTACCCATGGGCATTACCCATATAGTTCTTGGCTCAACTGCCTCCATTAGGCATTGATCTATCTCAACCATGAAGCAAACTATGTCTTTGTATTTCTTAACTATTGATTTTGGTATTCTTTCTCTTGCATGCGTCATGCTCTAGAAATTCTTGAAGTAACCCCAGAGAGCTGTCTTTCAGGCTTGTGCATCACCAAGTTCAAACAAATAATCTCTAATTTGAATTGCAACAGGTCTATCATTTGCCCATATCAGACCTTTTGATCCCAGTAACTCATTCATGTAATAGAAGAATAGAAACAACACCAGATTTCCATACTTGAAGGATTTTTTCTTATCTTTCTTAATCTTTTATAGATTCTCCATTAGTTGATTCAATAGAAGCTCACACAAATTATAATCTACATTTTCTTTCAGCATCTGATATGCAGTATAGATTGTTGTACTGAATATAGAATTTTCCCTACTTGAGTGGTAAATCTTGTAACCAATTACAATTGATGCAAACTTGATATCCGGATTAGTAATATTATCTATAGTCATTGCCCTCTTGTCATATTTTGGTCTAGTAGCTTTTGTTACCATTTGATTTTTCACATATTTGAGTGCAAGCAACCCACCAGTTGAGTGCAATCCGGTTAGAGCCCTAATGACATATTTGGTTATCTTAAATGGACTCATTAACCACATAAAGTTATCATGCATCCTACTCAAGACATACCGAACCCATTTGTCCTCTGCAAAAGATGGGAAATCTATGCAATGTGCAAAGTGCTTGTCTTTTAGGGCCTTGAATTCTAGTTTGAGATCAAAATTCTCACTTCTTAACTATTTATGATATATTTCCATCAATCTTAAGTCTCCAAAGTCTTCAATGTTTGCATGAATGTAAACCCTAATATCTTCTACATGCAGAACACTGTATGAGATACAGGAAAATGCACCCAAGGGATCAACTTCTATAGATTTGTGAGGATGTTTCTTGAATTTCAGTCTTGGCCTCTCAGTGACATTCACAACCATGGGAGTAGCCATTCTAGCAACAAAATTTAGAGAGATTTTGTAGAAAAGAAATACCTTTTTACACCTTAGGGTTTGTTGCAACTGTCGAAGTGAATTTCTGCTTGATTTCAATCTTCAACTTTAACTTGAATATTGTATAGGATCTCTTCTCAGAGCTCTTCTCTCTTCTTCATGAATGCAAAGTGTTGTAAATGATGAATGAAGAACCTTATATCCTTGCACAAAAACCTAATTCCCCATTGCAATAAATGCACACTTTAAGTCATTCGGTTACCTTATTTTGAGTGAGTTTCTCATGAATCACTGTGCGGATCTTCAAATCATTATCCAAGTGATTTGACAACATAATTTTAGCTTTTCAAAACATGCCTCTAAATCTGTAGACCATAAAATTGCATTTTCAGATCATACCAAGTCTATTTGTGTAATTCTATTTTTACCGGATAGCTACTGGAACTAGATCTACTCATAACTTCTTCAAATCTATATGTGGATTTCTCAACTTTTAACTGAATGATTTTTAGATGAACTTCCAAAAGCCCTTTAATCTACAACATCTGATTCTTACTTAATGTGTCGAATTCAGTCACATACTAGCTAGCTGGGAGAATTTGATCTTCTTTACAGCTCCCCCTGAGCCAAAGCTCACTTTTTAATTTCTAGAAGGATTATCAGCACCAAATTCTGGTGTGGATCCATCACCAATGTTCATCACACTCTTCTTTACCCAATTCTTTGTCATCTCCTTTTGAATCTCATCTGCATTCACTTTACCTTTTCCTTTGTCTTGTTTCTGATCATGTTTTACCAGACCTTTTCCATCATGATTTCCGCTCCTGTAGAATCTAGCTATATGACCAAATTTATTGCAATTGTAACACACAATGTTTCCTTGTTTATTTGATTGTTATCCTCTCGATCTACACTGATTATCCATATGCCCCATTCTATTGCATGCAAAGCATCTACCATTGAAAGAATTGTTCATTTGTATATTTCTGCATTCATGAGATTTGTGACCATACCTTTTGCAATTAAAACATTGACCAGAGAAGGATGGATTATTTTGATTCATTCTACTCTTGCATTGAGTTGTTTTATGACCAAATTTGTTGTAGTTGAAGCAGCTTCCATTGAAGGATGGATATCTTTGAGCATTAGGTTGTCTTACCGAAGGTCTTCTAGGCCTGTTTCTTTGTCTTCCTGACCTAAAGTTCTTTTGACCAGATCCAGAGCTTTCACCTTTCTCATATCCCAAGCCATGCTTATCATCTACCCTCTTTTGACTTTTAAGGAGTACTTCAAGTTTGGGTGAGCTTATCTTGAATTTTTCTTTGTATTTATTTGTAGTTTCAAGATCTTGTTTAAGAGTGTCAATCTATCTCTCAAGTTATTCTTCATTGTATCTGGATTCTCCAAGATTAGACTCAAGATGTCTAATTATTCTGTCCATTTTGTAGCAATCTTCTATTTTCTCCTTGAGGGATTGATTTAATTTTTCTTCAGTCTACCTCTTCTCTTCAATTTCTTGGGTAAATTTTATAACCCTTGATTCCATTTCATGTCTTAGCATAACAACTTCTTTTGATAGCTTTTCACATAGCTTTGTTTTCTCATTTAGGTCCTCATCAATATTATTGGCTTCATTCTGATCTGCTAACTTCTGAAGTAGTTCCTTTCTCTTTTTCATGGAATTACTGAGTTTTTCTTTCAGCTCATTGATGAAATCATCAGCCTCCTAAAGTCATTCTCTCAAATTATTGACTTCAGAATGGGATTGATCAAGATCATCTAAGGCAGACTATAGTTGTTCTTTCATACCATAGCATCCATTGAGATTCCTAGATCCTCCTCAAGATGTTAGGCTTTTTCTAAGGAACTTAGCTCTGATACCAATTGTTGGAAACAAGGTAGATAACTGAGAGGGGGGGTGAATCAGTTATCTCAAAAATTTCTTACTTTTACTTCATTTTCTTATCTTAACATTTAGTGATATATCAAACCATGAAAGCATAAGCAACCATAAGAACTGAAATGAAATCAACACACATAACACAAGGATTTTTTTAACGTGGAAACACTGTTAAGGGAAAAACCACAGGGTGATTAACCCAAGATTGTATTTTCTAATAAAAGAATAAAGAAGTACAAAATGGCACTTGCCACTTAGGGCTCAATGCCTGAGCACACTGCTCACAAAAGGCTCACTGCCTACAAGAGACTCACTATCTAAAAAATCTTACAGATGATAACAAAGAGTTTGAATTGATGAACAACATCCGCATATGCAAGAATTTAATTCTGATTAGGCATAGTACACTAATCTAGCACATTTCATCCTTCCTCTATTCAATATTACTCTTCTGTCACATTCTGAGCTTGGATTACTACCTTCGCACTTGTCTCTACTTTTCTTCACACTTAATCAATCACACTTTCACTTTCACCCTTTCACAAGATTGAATCCATCGGGTATATATATCTACATCAAGGATTTCTAACAACTTTCTAGTCAGCAACAAGAACACTTAGGATATTTGTAAGTTATTGTTCTGTCGGCTGAATCCATACTTGATTGATGATGCGCACCAAAAACTTAGGCATAGAAATCATTACCTATGTCGGCCAAAATCATATAACACCTCAAGTTATTTGATCAACACCTTCTGCACATCTAGATTGAGGTCTGATACTCTGTTGACCAGTTCTTCCTCTGTCTGCACTATCTAACTAGAGTTCGATACATAGATGCTCGTATCTTTCACATGCTTTGTCACCAGAGGCTAAATCTCTAAAATACAATAGTTTAGATACTCCTTATTACTCATCCAAATCTACAACATGTTGGGTTTCACCATCAGAGAGTTTCGGACCCAACTGTCGGACCCTATCATATGCTCTATTCTTGACTACCGGACCAACCTATCTTCAATCTGACTTCTGGTATGAGTAATTTATGTACTGCGAATGTGTGGGATATACTTTGTTGCCATCAATGACAACACTTATGAATCCTAGCAGTGTCTCTTTCCAATAGCATCAAGAGTGTTACCCTGAGTTTTGTCTTGTTTTTCCTTTTTGGTTTTCATAGGCCTTATTCATCGATCTCTTCCCTCAGGTCAGTTTTACTTAGTCATTTTCACAAGTTAGCAATCCTTTGTATCCTTGAAGCCAACCATTAGGTTCACAAGTTCTTGAACCACCCGACCTGCTGACTTGCCTTGAATTTCCTGTACTCTGAGTCTTTGTTAAGTCTCTGTAAAAGGTGTGTCCCTTTTAGTCAGGGGGTTAGATATTCTTTGAAGTCTTGAATCTTCGACTCCTAATCTAAAAGTTCATATTCTTCCTAACTCGCCAGCTTCACGTGGTGTACTTTCCTAAGAAGCATTCGCTGCACTGACATGTTGTACGAAGGAATGACACTTGTCATCATGTATTCAATTTGAGGTATGTGCGGACATAGTGGCACATTTATCGGAGGGAAAGTTGAGGCACGTATTTATGATTTTTAATGGTAAACTCACTGCTAATATTTCATGTCTTTCTTGGGGGAGTTTATGAGAAGTGACTTGAATTAAAAGTCGCATAAGGTGGTAGTGTGTTGCAGAGGAACGAACAACTAGCTCCCTACGTGTGGAATTTGAGCTCAGTTATACTCTTACAAGATAGTAAATCTAGTAACTTTTCCTTCTCTATAAAGACTTCATATCTTCTTAGAGGAGTTAGACATTTCTATTTCCCATGAATCTACATAAGGAATTCTTTGTGAGTGTTTTTCCTCATTCTCTACTATCCGCACATATCTCCGAGTCTCTCATTTACTGGTTTTTGGAGCATACAAAAATTAAATTTAAGTTCCAAGGAGCTCCTGTAGCCTTTGTTATAGAGAATGGTCTGGCTGGAGTGAAGGATACAAATATAGGCCATGTTGATTTAGATGATTTTTGGGGAAGAATACAATATGAGAAAAGAACTCCTTTAGCAAGGAAAATTGTCAGGAGTGGTCTGCATAAAGCTGGTAGCTTTTCGCTTGTCATGCCTTGTCCTGAGTTAATAGTTGCATGTGCAAATGGTTATTTTCTAGATTTGTAGGAGATAAAAACTCCTAATGGTACTGTGGTGGCTAAAATTGATTCTGAGTCTGTTGCTCTAGCTCTAGACTTAGAAGAATACAAAGGAGGTGAAGATGTTACTATGTCTTCGGCCTATAATTTCCTTAATGAAAAGAAAGATTGGTGTTGTACATGTGTCACCAAACGCTAGTTGGAAGAAGAAAAGACTGGAAAGTCTCGACTGCCTGCTAATTTGAAAAGAATCCATTTCAAGGAGAAATCTCAGATATTATAACCCTACTGAACAGAGTGATTGGCAGTCCTGAGTCATATATTTTTGAATTCTAGATGTGCAGGTTTATCCTACTAATTTATGGAGATCACCAAATTGATTGGCCAAAAATCATCAGTAGTTGTCTACATGAGCAGTTGATGAATTTTACATGAAGCACAAACTTCCATATGTGTTCTTAGCTAGTTTACATCTTAGCTCGAAAAGAGGCTACTTGGCTTGGTTTGAGGACCCAGAGGAGATCTTCGGCGAGCACACCTGTGTATCAAATTTTCCCTCAGTTCCAAAGGAATGAAGCAATGAAAGATTTTCATCATGTGAATGATGCATTTTCTATGTTGTTAGCTAAAAGAATTGATGGCTCAATAGAGAAGAGATTTTTTGTAGAAGCCTTTTCATTAGTCACAAGATTTGGGAGTGTCTATGTTTAGTTTGACCACTTCACTTATTTGAGGATTCAGGGTTATGAAGATGCCCCATTAAAATTGCCATTGTACCCTTCCAAGTATTTGGTATTACTAGAAGTTTTCCGCCAAATGGCTATGGTTAATGTTAAATATCAGGTGATGAAAAAGAAACGGTATTCATTTCTTGTGTCTCTGTCCTTCTATTCTTGCAAAAATAATGAAGGTGCTTAGAATGTAGAAAAATTGTTGTCTGAGTTTAGTCTTCATAGTTTGTCTCCTCATGCATCATTTGATAGTAAGAATTTTATAAAAGAACACATGCACGGAGGGGGTTCCTACTTACACATTCCTCAGCTTGAAGATTTTTGGGAGGACTACGCTGACGAAAGAGAAGTTCAGAAAAAGAAGTGGATGAGGTTTACTATTGATCAGGTCCTAGATATGATTGATGATTTTTTAGATCTTCTAAGTGAAGAATATAGTAAAGTGTCTAGGGAACCCCTACCCCTAATAGAATGGTCAATGAAAGAAGTTATAGATATTATGTTACTGTCATTTCAGGTTTCAAGGAGAATTGAAAAGTGGTTATAATCAAAGTATAGAGAATGTGCTGGCTCATCGACACCTAAGGACTCATCTTCTCAAAATTAGGCTACGTCCCAAACTACCACCTCACATAGAAGAGCATCCAGTTCGAACCCAACTTTGCAAAGAATTGGTTCACAACCAAATGGCGATGGCAAAGGTCCTCCTGAGGAACTTGGTAGGTTGAAGACCACCTGTGAACAAGATGTTCAAGTCACAAAAAGAAATACCAGATTGGTAGCCTTATCATCTAAGACTAACCATGTGCCCTTATCTAACAATCAAGCAAGTGATTTTGATTCTCTTATCTTCTCACAATTAAGAGATAATTTATTGCATTCATTATTTAGTCCATTAAATTCCCCACAATAAAAAGAGATGCCTGGACAAAACCCTCATCCTGCACTAGTAGTGACGACTGCCGATGCTTCCAATGCACCAGTCTCATCTCCAAACTGGTTAAAAAAGGGAGTTCAAAAGCAGAAGAGATACACTATTCCACCTGATGATGGCATCGATACTATCACTAGTTTGTTGCAGATGATTCCAAAACCAAAATGTGTAAAAATGATGTCCAAGATGGTAACTGATCCCACCTCAAGAAATCAATTTTTAAAAATTATAGACCCACTAGTCGAGAAACATGAAGATAAAATAACTGAGGCTGATTTCAGAGTAAGCCGAGTGGATCTGGGACCATAAAGCACCAAGGGTGATCTGTACCACATGCACTATTTAGTGGGCAACATTTCTAAAAGAGTGAAAGATTTGCAGGATGAAAATTCAAAGTTGCTAGCGCATGTTAGTTCTCTGTCCTCCTTCACCAATTCAATTACTGAGATAATTACTCCCTCCGTTGGAACTTCCTTCACTATGAAAACTCCCACTCTTGACCCAAGTCTGCTTCAACAAATTAGAACTTCTTTGTCTCTGAGGAAAGCTATGGAGCAATGGACCTAAAAGATCATATTTGATGGTCTCATATTTATTGAAGAAGTAGTGAAATTGTTTGATTCTATTCATGCTAAGAGAGAAGTTTTAATAGAGGAATTTGAGAAGGTCTGAAGCAATCACCACACTTTGAACTTACTCTCTAAGGAAGTACGAGAAATTGCTAATATGGACCCTAGCATCCTAATGGCTGAAGAAGTCATAGCTAACCCCAAAGAATTAGATACTGATGTGTGGGATGATGCATTGGAATGGAAGATTTGCTACAGCAACTGAAGAAGAAAGAGAAAAAGTAGTGGCAATTTATTACAAAGAAATGATGAGAATCAAGAGGGACTTTGCTGCCTTGGATGTAGAAGCCAGCGGGTCTGATGATGAAAAGTTGTTGGACGTCAAGATAATCAAGCAGAATTTCAAGAAGGTGGTGACAGGGGAAATAGTAAATTACAGTACAATTATAGGAGAGCCATTAGGCAGACTTTCTAAGATGGCAGTTTATATTAACACTTGCAAAAATGGCATCGAGGAGATACATCGAAAAGTGACTGACTTTGACAGAACTATCATGAAAAGGAAGCATCGAATCAACATGAATGGATCTCCACCTGGCATGGTATTAACACTAGTTATCAACAAATATAGAGCATATCAAGCCAGATTGTGAGCACAAGTACCTCAAGCAGCACAGAGTGTCACTAAGGAAGGTGAGCGGTCGAGGGAAGATGAAGAAATGGACGAGGTGGACGATGATGACATGGACTTGCAGATCTTGAATTAATTTAGCATTTTATGTTGAAATATTATCTTTTATTTGCTCTAAAGCTATTGGCTCTGGAGGGCCCCCTTTATTATTACTATTTAAACATGTTTTAATTGGTTGTTTCAAGAAGCTGTTATGGTTTTTCTAGACAGTTATGGTTTGGCTCAGCTATATATTTTGAATGGCTAATCAAACTAAGGATGCTTCTTTTGGTAAAAATTTTGGCTTTTCTGGGAAGGGTGATAACTAAATTCTATTTTTGGCTTCTATAATATATGAAATATAGTTAATAAAGTGATGTTTCGAGTGATCATGGACTTTGTGTTGTGAATTATTTGAATTTATATTCTTCCTAGGTCTGCTGATGTTAATGGTGTTCATATATTATGGTGGTTGGATGTTATTGATTTTCGCTCACTGCTTTGAATAATTTATCTGTTGGTATTTTATCTCAAGGTGGTGATTTCATGTGTATGTATAGCATTTTAAATATTCTGTTGTGATGGGGAGTTTGTGAACTTCTTGTGTTGGTGTTAGAATTGTAGATTCACCTTTATAGCTTTCTGGTTAAAAGCTCTGCCTTTATCTTGCTTTCTGGTTAAAATTAACCTCAAGTTTATATTCCTCAGAATATCTGTAGAAGGTAGCTGCGCCTTGTTAAATAAGCAGAGAGCTGGTGTAAAATACCAATATATCAGATTCAACTGTTGGTTACATTTGCCACTTGTCTCGGCGTGAGTATATAGAGTTAGGTGACAAATCTGTTAACCAATAGATTTTTAGTGACTCTACTAGGGAAGATCAAAGTTTATTATATCATCTTTGTGAGTTTCTTAATTGGATTTTATGGTTCTTCATAGAAAACATGCACCAGTTTTGCAGCCTAACATTGATTGGCTAGTAGGAGATGAATAAGATATTATTATTGGCCTTAGGCTTGTTTCCTGGCAAACCAAAAGAACTAATCAGTAGTATCACCAAGTTAATGAAGTGCTAGAAGAGGAAGAAGAACTTGGTGAGATTATAGAAGAAAATGCACATCATTTTGTTGACGCTCAGGAGTTAATTTTCATCAGACGGGCTATTCCTCCACCAAGAAGAGTAGAGCCTCAACAAGTTAGAGCGGTTCCTGAAAATAGACTAAGAAACCCTGCTGCTAGACCAGGGAATCAAAATCCTGCCAGACCAGTTCTTCCTCACAATAACTAGTAAGTGGTTTGGTGACTCTACTTAATTGTTTTACATATCTGTAGAAGTGGGACATGAAAAGATATACCAAAGGGGATAGAAAAAAGGGTATAGCCAATATTGATTTTGATTTGCTCCAATCATTGAACTTTGCTCCTTATCCTCCCACAAGAAAAGTCAAGTCCTTGAGTAGGTGATCTTCTTCTCCACCCACAAGAAGTGCCGCTAGTTCATCTTGCCAAAGCTTGACCTTACACGGTACTATCTTACCCTTACAAGTAAATTTCCTTCCTCTAAATATGGCCCATCCACAACCTCCACCTGTTCCTTGGGGCACAACCATTGGACCACTCAACCTTGGTTCTAACCAGCATGATCTTCCAAGAGGGTCAGGTAAAATTTTACCTAAGTTTAAAGGTGATGGCAAGGTTACTCCCGAAGAGCACATCAATACCTTCTTTGCTGCATGTTCTATCTTGGGGGTTCAACATGAAGATGTGTCCATTAGACTATTTGTTGAGTCTCTAGCTGACTCAGCTGCTGAGTGGTTTTACCACCTTCCTAATGCTTCTATTAATGATTGGGCTACAATGAGGCTAAGATTTGAAGAAAGATTTAAAATTGCTGATAATGAACATACACTAGTAGCCCAATTGTCCACTATGAAGAAGGAGATTTAGGAGAAAATGAGGGATTATGTAGCTAAGTTCAATAGACTAGCCAATAGAATTCCTGCAAATGTTAGGCCCAGAGATGGGTTATTGGTGTGTTTCTTTATCCACTGCCACTGGATGTCAGTTGTGCCATTAAAAGACAAGGAGTCCCTAACTTGGCTGCCGCACAATCATTAGCTGTAACTATGGAAGATGATTTGATTACTAGAGGGAAATGGAAAAGGGAGTTACAAACTGGCAAACCTATAGAAGCTAGTTCTACTGACCTTGTCATTTAGAGAATGGCCAATGACATTATTACTCCGAAATGCTAGATGCCTAAAGGACCTATACAAAATCCTCAGGGAAGCTATAGCAGGATGTTGCAATTGCCCGACCCTAATCAGAGGTTAGCTATTGAAGATATGTATACTGAAGTGGACAATTCCAACTGTGCGGTGTTTAATCGAGGCTAGCAAACATAGAGAGGTCAAAATACTCAAGGACAATCCAGCAATTCAAATCTTGCTCCTAAGTATATCTTGACAAGATAAAACAATGCTAATAAAGCCAAGGAGGTGCCAACTATAAATGCAGCCACTGAGGTACTGTCTACTTCATCTCCTAAAACTCATCTCAAGTTCATTTGATATTGTAGAATCATGTAAGAATACTAAGATTGAAATCTCCCAAGATGAATACTTGAGGCTTAACCCATATGAACCTGATAGACTGATTAAATATGTCAGACAAGAACCTTCCCCTTCCCATTGTAATGCTCCAAAATCTAGTGATGCCAAAGCACAAAACTGTTCAAACTCTAGTTCTCAAGACATTGGTTCCCAAAATCTTCTTAACAAGCTAGAGCCCTTTTATATCTCCCTTTATATTGTTGGTTTTAAACTCAATAATTGTGTTATTGATTCTGGGGCCTCAGAGAATGTTATGCCTGCGCAAGTTGCTAAAGCTTTAGGTTTGTCTTATCTGCCATCACATGGCAAATGTTTTTCAATGGATGGTTCCTCAGTGCCCATCTTGGGTTAGATTAAAAATGCCCAAACTGCCTTAGCTACCTTCCCAAAGAAAAGATTGAAGTTGACTATCCTTGTGGCTGACATACCTGTCAGTTATGGGATGCTCTTAAGTCGTAGTTTCTGCAAACACCTGGGAGGAGAAATTGAAATGGATTGGTCACATGCCTTGATACCCATTGATGGGAAGAAAGTTCACCTTAACCTTGAACCTAAAGCTAAGTTCACTGTGCTCAAATCTGGAGATCCTAGAGCAGACATTCTATTTGTGGAAACTAGACCAGGCACCTACATGCGTACATCTGTTGAAAATGAGAATATGAATCTACTCAATCCTAATCTTATTGATGAGTTATGGACTCTAGAGTTTGATGGGAGTTGTTCTACTACAGGATCTAGGGAAGGGGTTGTCTTGATTTCACCTGATGGTTACTCTTTCCCTTTTGCTTTCAAACTAGAGTTTGAGAACACAAATAACACAGCCGAGTATGAAGCCTTGTTATTAGGCCTTGAATTGGCCAAAGAAAGGGGCATAAAATAGCTGAAAGTTAAAGGAGATGTTGAACTAATTGTTAAGCAGGTGAGAAAGTTGTACACAGTTAAAAATGGTAGATTGAAGCATTATCGTAATAGGGTATGGGATTGTATTGAAGAATTTGATGCTTTCTCCATAGAGGTAGTACCTAGAGAACAAAATTCCAGGGCTGACTCTTTAGTTGTTTTAGCATCCCTACTCCTGCCTCATCCAGATTTTAAAAATAAACCATATAGGATTGAAGTGGTGTATAGAGCAAATGTTCCTGACAATGTTAATCACTGGCAAGTTTTCAATTATGATCAGCAAATTATTTCATTTCTTGAAAAGGCTGAATCTTTTACCAATATCTTTTTTGAAGGCAATGATGATAGTAATGACGTCCTAGAGGAAGAGATGAAGTCCCTGGGTAGTTTAGGCTCAAAAGTCAGTCAACTAAAAGGAAATAAGATCCCTAAAGGACTAGTCCCTCTTGAGGATCTTTTTAATCGACATGATCGATACCTTAAATAGAAGATTAAAGTGTCAATAACCACTACAGCCAATTATGACGGGGTGAATATTGGTACCGAAGCTGATCCAAAGATTGTTTGTATTGGTAGTTGTTGTTCTAAAGAATAAAAAGAACGCTTGATTTCACTGCTTACTAGATACAAAGATGTCTATGCTTGGTGTTATGCTGATCTTAAGAGATTTAGGAATGGAGAAATGCAGCATCATATTCCTTTGAAGCCTAGCACCATGCCTTTCAGGCAAAAATAGAGGACTTATAACCCAAAAATAGCTGAAGCCATTTTTAATGAAATTAACAAAATGCTAAAAGCAAAAATTATCTACCCTATTCACCACTCTACCTGGGTGGAAAATATTATGCCTATGAGGAAGAAAAATGGGGAGATTCGGATTTGTGTGGATCTCAGAAATTTGAATCAAGCTTCCCTAAAGGATAATTATCCCTTTCCAGTTATGGCTCATATTTTGCAAACTGTGTCTAGTTCGGAGATGATGTCCATGCTTGATGGGTTTTTAGGATATAACCAAATTGAAGTGGCTCGAGAAGATTAGCATAAGACAACTTTCACTACCCTCATTAGTGTATTTGCATATAGCAGGATGCCTTTTGGTCTCATAAATGCTGGGGCCACATTTCAGAGAGCAATGGATCTGAATTTTGGTGATTTGAAAAATAAAATCATTGTAGTGTATCTTGATGACCTGACAATTTTCTCCAAGAAAAGATCTAATCATTTGCATGACTTAGAAGTGGTTTTACAATGGTGCAGAGAGAATGGTATCTCCCTAAATCCTAAGAAGTCAATCTTTGCAGTCACTGAAGGAAAGCTATTGGGTCATATTGTCTCAGACGATGGGATAAAAATTGATCCAGAAAGAGTTAAGGCTATTCAACAGCTAAGCTTACCTACAACTAAGAATAACACGAGGTTTTTTTCGGTCAAGTAAATTTTCTGAGGAGATTTGTTCCTGATTTCACTGAGCTGACTAGACACATTGTAGAAATGATGAAGAATAATCTTGTCTTTAGTTGGTATGCTGAGGGGAAGAAGGCATTCAAAGACATAAAAGGGGCCATTGCTAATGCACCCACACTTGTGCACCCTGATTTCTAGAAAGATTTTAATATCTATTGTTATGCCTCTGAACATACTTTATTAGCTATCTTGTTATAGTAGAATGAACAAGGAATTGAAGCTCCCATCACTTTCATGAGTGTGCCATTGAAGAACTATGAGCTTAAATACTCTGCTCTGGAGAAACATGCATATTCAGTGGTGAAGGCACTAAAGAGTTTTAGGTTTTATATCCTACATTCGTATACTATGGTATATGTTCCAGAATCTACGGTAAAAAGTATACTAACTCAACAAGAGATTGGGTGTAACAATAGCAGAGCTTGGATTGCCAAAGTGCAAGAATATGATGTTGAGATCAAACCTACTAATCTAGTCTAGGGTAAAGGATTGTGTAAAATGATTGCTGAAAGTAAAGAGAAAAGTAAAGAGGAAATACCCTTGGTTTTTTTCACTAGCAACACTGATGAGTGGTTCTCTGATGTTTCTAACTTCTTAACCTATGGTGACTATCCATCCCACCTTTCGGCAAAGGAGAGGAGAAATTTGAAACTCAAAGTACACAAGTATGTTATTTGGGAAGGTAATTTGTATAAAAGAGGAATTGATGGAACTTTCCTAAGGTGTGTAGATGAAGATCAACAGAGGAAGCTACTGGAAGCTTTCCATAATGAAGCTTGTGGAGGACACTATTCTGCGTCGGTAACAGCCTTCAAGATATTGAGACAATGTTTCTATTGGCCTGGGATGTTTAAAGATGCTTATGAATGGGTATCAAAGTGTGAAAAGTGTTCAAGATTTACAGGTAGACCACAGTTAGCCGCCTTGCCTTTAAGGCCAGTAGTCATAGATGAACCTTTTCAGCAATGGGGTTTACTCAAGTGCTGAACATACTCATATCTTAACTACAACTAATTATTTTACTAAATGGGTAGAAGCTACACTAGTAAAGAGTACTACCTCTAAGGTGGTTAGTGCTTTTCTCAAAGAAAACATTATAGTCAGATTTGGTGTGCCTAAGAAACTGGTGACTGATAATGCTTCAAGCTTTTCCTCTACAGAAATTGCTCTCTTATGTTATGATTTTGGTATCATATTATCCCATTCATCTGATTATTACTTACAAGGTAATGGCCAGGCGAAGTCTAGCAATAAAAATCTCATCTCTATTATTAAAAAGCTAGTTGAAGAAAATTAGAAAGGATGGCATAAACATTTATATGATGCTCTTTGGGCCGATAGGATAACATATAAAAGAGCGATTGGTATGTCCTCTTTGCAACTTGTTTATGGCATTGACAGTGCAATTCCTATTCCCTTGGAACTATCTACATTAAATCTGCAAAAGGCAATTGAAGACGAATAGTTTTAGTCAGCCCTAGAAAAGAGGATCTTGTACTTACAATAGCTAGACGAGCAAAGATAAATTATTGTGGATAGGATTGCTAGGCATCAACATACTGTAAAGAAGGTTTTTGACAAAAAGGCTAAGCAAAGGACTTTTTTTGTGGGAGATTCTGTACTCTTATGGGATCGGAGAAGAGAACCAAAGGGTGCACACAAGAAGTTTGATTCTTAATGGAAAGGCCCCTTCTAAATTAGAGAAGCTGTGGGAGAAAATTCTTTTCTATTGGCATATCCTGATGGAACACCATTACCTCTTGCCTATAATGAGTAGGATTTGAAATTATGTAATTGGTAGGGTTTCTGAGTCCGGTCATGTACCATAGTTTCTTTCCTCTTTTTCCTATTTTTGCTATGTGTTGTTTCATTTTTGGTGTGACTCTATCACCCTTGGAATAAGGCTTGTTCACCATGTTTTGTATGGGTTCTCTATGTCCTCCTGACTCCTTGTCCCCAATTAGAGCCAGCTGTTGCCCCAAGTTCTGTCTTTGTTTTTCCCTTGTGGTTTTCATAGGCCTTATTCGTCGATCTCTTCCCTTGGGTCAGTTTTACTTAGTCATTTTTGCAAGTTGGCAATCCTTTGTATCCTTGAAGCCAATTGACGAGTTCACAAGTTCGTGAACCACCCGACCTGCTGACTTGTCTTGAACTTCCAGTACTCTGAGTCTTTGTTAAGTCTTCATAAAAGGTCTTTCCCTTGTAGTCAAGGGGTCAGAGATTCTTTGAAGTCTTGAATCTTTGACTCCTAATTCAAAAGTTCATATTCTGCCTGACTCACTGACTTCACGTGGCACACTTTTGTAAGAAACATTAGATGTACTGGCATGTTGTACAAAGAAATGACACTTGTCATCATGCATTCAATTTGAGGTACATGCAAACATAGTGGCACATTTATTAGAGGAAAAGTTGAGACACGCATTTATGATTTTTAATGGTAAATTCACCACCAATATTTAATGTCTTTCTCATGGGACTTTATGAGAAGTGACTTGAATTAAAAATCACATAAGGCAGTATTATGAGCTAAAGAGTGTGTTGCAGAGGAATGAATAGCTAGCTCGCTACGTGCGGAATTTCAGCTCAGTTATACTCTTCGAGGTTAGTAAAGTTGGTAACTTTTCCCTCTCTATAAAGACTTCATATCTTCTTGGAGGAGTTAGACATTTCTATTTCCTATGAATCTACATAAGGAATTCACTATGAGTGTTTTGCCTCATTCTCTGCTATCCACACATATCTCTAAGTCTCTATTTTATTAGTTTTTGGAGCATACAAAAATGAAATTTAAGTTCCAAGGAGATCCTATAGCCTCTATTATAGAGAATGGTCTAGCTGGAGTGAAGGATACAAATTTGTGCCATGTTGATTTAGATGATTTTTGGGGAAGAATACAATCTGAGAAAAGAACTCCTTTAGCAGGGAAAATTGTCAGCAGCAGTCTGCATAAAGTTGGTGGCTTTTCACTTGCCGTTCCTTGTCCTGAGTTAATAGTTGCATGTATAAATAGTTATTTTCCAAATTCTTAGGAGATAAAAACTCATAATGGTATTGTGGTAGCTAAAATCGATTCTGAGTCTATTGCTCTGGCTCTAGACTTAGAAGAATATGAAGGAGATGACGATGTTTCTATGTCTTCAGCCTAGAATTTCTACATTGAAAAGAAATACTGGTGTCGTACATGTGTCGTGAAACACTGGTTGGAAGAAGAAAAGACCAAAAAGTCTCAGCTGCCCGCTAATTTGAATTCTAGATGTTTTTGAATTCTAGATGTGCAGGTTTATCCTGCTAATTTGTGGAGATCACCAAATTGATTAGCCAAAAATAATCAGTAGTTGTCAACATGAGCAGTTGATGAATTTTACACGAAGAACAAACTTCCATATGTGTTCTCAGCTAGTTTACATCTTAGCTCGAAAAGAGGCTACTTGGCCTGGTTTGAGAACCTGAAGGAGTTCTTCAGTGAGCATGCCTGCGTATCAAATTTTTCCTCAGTTGTAAAGGAATGAAGGTATGAAAGATTTCCATCATGTGAATGATGCATTTTCTATGTTGTTAGCTAAAAGAATTGATGGCTCAATAGAGAAGAGATTTTATGTAGAAGCCTTTTCATTGGCCACAAGATTCGGTAGTGTCTATGTTTAGTTTGACCACTTCTCTTATTTGAGGATTGGGGGTTATGAAGATGCCCCATTAAAATTGCCACGGTACCCTTCTGACTATGTGGTATTATTGGAAGTTTGCCGCCACGTGGTTGTGGTTAATGTTAAATATCAGGCAATGAAAAAGAAAGGGTATTCATTTCCTGTGTCTATGTCCTTTTATTCTTACAAAAATAATGAAGGTGCTCGGAATGTAGACAAATTGTTGTCTAAGTTTAGTCTTCATAGTTTGTCTCCTCATGCATAATTTGCTAGTAAGAATTTTATAAAAGAACACATGTACAGAGGGTATTCCTACTTACACATTCCTCAGCTTGTAGATTTTTGGGAGGACTGCACTGATGAAAGAGAAGTTCAGAGAAAGAAGTGGATGAGGTTGATTGTTAATTAGGTCCATGCTTTCAAGCTAAATATTCAGGTTCCATTTATGATTGATGATTTTTCAGATCTTCTGAGTGAAGAATATAGTAAATTGTCTAGGGAACCCCTGCCCCCAATAGAATGGTCAGTGAAAGAAGTTACAGATATTATGTTACTGTCATTTCATGTTTTAAGGAGAACAAAAAAGTGGTTGCAAGCAAAGTTTAGAGAATGTGCCGGCTCATCGACACCTAAGGACTCAGCTTCTCAAAATCAAGCTAGGTCCCAAACTGCCACCTCACATAGAAGAGCATCCAGTTCAGACCGAGCTTTGCAAAGAATTGGTTTGCAACCAAATGGTGACGATGAAGGTCCTCCTGAGGAACTTGGCAGGTTGAAGACCACCTGTGAACAAAATGTTCAAGTCACAAAAAGAAATGCTAGATTGGTAGCCTTATCATCTAAGGCTGACCATGTGCTCTTATCAAACAATCAAGCAAGTGATTTTGATTCTCTTATCTTCTCACAATTGGGAGATAATTTATTGCATTCATTACTCAATCCACCTAATTCCCAACAACAAAAAGAGATGCCTGGGCAAAACCCTCATCCTGTACCAGTAGTGACGACTATCGATGCTGCCAATACACTAGTCTCATCTCCAAACTGGTTAAAGAAGGTAGTTCAAAAGAAGAAGAGATACACTGTTCCACCTGATGATGGAATCGATATTGTTTCTAGTTGGTTGCAGATGATTCCAAAACCAAAACATGCAAAAAGGATGTCTAGGATGGTAACCGATACCACCTCAAGAAATCAATTTTTAGAAATTGCAGACCCACTAGTCGAGAAAAATGAAGATGAAATAACCGAGGCCGATTTTAGAGTAAGCTGAGTGGATTTGGGACCATCAACCACTGAGCGTGATCTGTACCACATGCACTATTCAGTGGGAAACATTTCTAAAAGAGTGAAAGATTTGCAGGATGAAAATTCAATGTTGCTAGAGCATGTTAGTTCTCTGTCCTCCTTCACCAATTCAATTACTGAGATAATTACTCCCTCCATTGGAACTTTGTCCATCGTCAAAATTCCCACTCTCGATCAAAGTCTGCTTCAACAAATTAGAACTTCTTTGTCTCTGAGGCAAGCTATGGAGCAATGGACTAAAAAGATCATATTTGATGGTCTCATATTTATTGAAGAAGTAGTGAAATTGTTTGATTCTATTCATGCTAAGAGAGAAGTTTTAATAGTGGAATTTGAGAAGGTCTCAAGTAATCACCACACTTTGAACTTACTCTCTAAGGAAGTACAAGAAATTGCTAATATGGACCCTAGCATCCTAATGGCTGAAGAAGTCATAGCTAACCCCAAAGAATTAAATACTGATGTGTGGGTTGATGCATTGGAATGGAAGATTTGCGTGGTTGCAGCAACTAAAGAAGACATAGGAAAAGCAGTGGCAATTTATCACAAAGAAATTATGAGAATCAAGAGGGACTTTGCTACCTTGGATGTAGAAGCCAACGGGTTTGATGATGAAAAGTTGTTGGACATCAAGATAATCAAGCAAAATTTCAACAAGGTGGTGACAGGGTATATAGTAAATTACAGTACAATTACAGGAGTCATTAGGAAGACTTTCTAAGATGGCAGCTTATATTAACACTTGCAAAAATGGCATCGAGGAGATACATCAAAAGGTGACTGACTTTGATAGAACTATCATGAAGAGGAAGCATCGAATTAGCATGATTGGATCTCCACCTAGCATGGTATTAACACTAGTTATCAACAAATACAGAACATATAAAGCCAAATTGTGAGCACAGGTACCTCAAGTGGCTCAAAGTGTCACTAAGGAAGGTGAGTGATTAAGGGAAGATGAAGAAATGGATGAGGTGGACGATGGCGACACGAACTTACAGATATTGAATTAATTTAGCATTTTATATTGCAATATTATCTTTTATTTTCTCTAAAACTATTGGCTCTGGAGGGCCCCCTTTATTATTACTGTTTAAACATCTTTTAATCGGCTATTTCAAGAAGCCGTTATGGGTTTTCTAGACAGTTATGGTTTGGCTCAGCTATATATTCTAAATGGCTAGTCAAACTAAGGATGCTTCTTTTGGTAAAAATTTTGGTTTTTCTGGGAAGGGTGATAACTAAATTCTATTTTTGGCTTCTATGATATATGAAATATTGTTAATACAATGGAGTTTTGGGTGATCATGGACTTTGTGCTATGAATTATTTGAATTTATATTCTTCCTATGTTGAATATTGTTCTGCTGATGTTAATTGTGTTCATATATTATGGTGGTTGGATGTTATTGATTTTCACTCACTGCTTCAAATAATTTATCTGTTGGTATTTTATCTCAAGGTGGTGATTTCATGTGTATGTATAGCATTTTAAATATTTTGGTGTGATTGGGAGTCTGTGAACTTCTTGTGTTGGTGTTAGAATTGTAGATTCACCTTTATAGCTTTCTGGTTAAAAGCAACCTCAAGTTTATATTCCTTAGAATATCTACAGAAGGTAGCTACGCAGAGAGGCAGTGTAAAATACCAATATATCAAGCTCAATTGTTGATTACATTTGTCACTTGTCTGGGCATGAGTATATAGAGTTAGGTGATAAATCTATTAACCAACAAAGAGAAATAGAAACAAAAAAAAAAAGTAAATAGAAATGTGCTTCAAAAGTATTAGATTATTATCTTAATCTTCATCAAGTAAAATCACAAGATGTTCTATATGAGGAAGTCATTGCTGACTAGATTCTATTGCATACTATATTTCCATGCTCATATTCACCTAGATCTTGCTCTTTTAAATGATATGCCTTGTATTAACAACTATGGTCTCCAGGTCCACTTTTTTAGCCTCTAAATACATTACATAATAGCAAACAATGGCCACAACAAACCTGTTAGAATTTCGTGAACAAAAGTGAATAGAAAAGGATGATAAACCATGAGATCTGAATATGTAGCTACAAGCACTCTCTCAGGGGAACACCACTATGGATCATTATAACATTCTATTTGATAGCAGGCACCACACACATATTCACGTATCTCTCTCGAATGAGGAATGTTATTGAGCCTTGTAAGAATTCCTTTCCAAATACTCTTTCTTTGAAAACTCTCAATTTGATGGGGGCACTGGCAACAGTTGTGGAGTGCAAAACATTAATGCATGAATTCTCCATCGTGCCACTGTTGAGGAGCATATTCATTCTAATAAATAAGAAATAAGTCTATGCATTCCTTCTTTATCTACTAGAACTAGCGACTTGGCAACTACCATAGATGCCAATCAAGCACATAACTATTTTCTCTAATTGCACAAGTACGAGTATATGAGCAATGTCCATAGACTTCATATATACAGGTGTAATTGATACTCCTTCATTGTCATGATCAACCTTGTCGGCTTTTGATGCCACTATTGCAAACAACCTATGTATTCAAATATGTACATCCTCTTTCTTATTAGAAACCCTCAAAGATCTTTTCTCTATTGTCAGGAAACAATAGTGATGATATGCTTGGCAGAACACTGTTGTTCCATCATGATTATTGACATCATAGTTAGGCAAGAGGAGTTGGGTAGTCTGACACATTGAGAACTTTTGAACTTTAATTTAAGAGTTTGGGAGTTCTAAAAACTATTGACTCCCCGACTTAGTGACTTGGAAGGAGAGATGAGTTGGGTATTTTCAGAGTTCAAGATCTTAGGGAACTTTCGACAATAAAGGAGTCGGGAATATATGCAATTTAAACAATTTTAAACTGCTGACCATAAAGAGACTACAGTTTATAAAGTTCTCAAAATCTTTTAATAAAAAAAGTAACTTTAATAAAATCCTTTGACTTAGGTAATCGACAAATTTCAAGACTTTATAACTCTTTACGGAAAACCACATAACTTTAAGCTGAAAATGCATTTTCTTATGAAATTTAGACATAATATTGATTGGACTCATCTAAACAAAACCCAAAAACCTTTTAACTTCCAACAACCAAGATATCAACATTTAGATTTATTTGCAAATTGTCCGCGGGAAAATCAAAGGTTTAAAATTTTGCAAATGGTGAGACATTTTGGTACAAAAATTGGCTAAATTAGGTGGGATACCTCCAGGATTAAGCCCATGAAAGGAATTTGCATCATCTCTTTAGATTTTTAAATTTAAATTTTTTTGAAAATTCTTAGGTTCAAATTTTTGGGTAACAAGGCTTTAAGAGCAAGTAGCCAAGAATGAACAAGAATGCACATTTTCATCATTTGTATTGAAACCCTATTTGGGATGTGTCAAGTTAGTCTTGTTTGATTTCTTTCTCTACATCATTTTGGTATCAAATCCCAAAGATCTGGGCAAGGAAAGTTTTGGAAGTTTTTGTATAATTTTTTATGAGTTGAAGTGAAGAACTTGGATGCCAAAAGACTAGGTAGTGAGGAAAAGGAAAGAAAACCTAGGTGAGGTATCACAAGAAGAATCCAAGAAAAGAGAGGAGATAGCAAGGTGTAGCAACAAAATCAGAAGGGGAAGATGAAAGACAATAGGATAAGTCTAGTTGCAGAGTTTGATAGGACAATGGGAGAGTTTGAAAAATGTATTGAGCTTGTATTGCAGCAGTGTCTTGAGAAAGCATCTCAAGAAAATGTTTTGCATTGGCGAATGAGAAAGAAGGTGAAGTGGCCCATAAAAATGATTATTTAGAAAAGAAGAAGGCAACAGATGGTTACTTTGAAAAGAGAAGATGAAAGAAAAGAGTGGAAGATAAAAGAAGATGCACCAGTAGCATGTCTTTTTGACAAGTTAGAACAAGAGAAATTAGCAATGTTTGGTCCTTTAGAGGATACAGAATGTGTAGGACAGTGATGGGAAAAAGAGGAAACTCATGAACTAGTTGATACCTTTAAGATTACAGCAGCATGTATGGAGAAAAAGAGTGAAAAAGAAGAAGATATGGTAGCATATGAATGTCTTTTTGAAGACACGAATGAACATGTTAAGTGTGGAGTTGCAGCAGCGATAACACATCCTTGGGAGGATGAAGAAAAAGAATTTGCAGTGAGTGCAAACATAGAGATGACAAAGCTTGACGAGCCTCGATATGATGAATATGTGGATGAAGAAGATAATGATCGCCTATGGAAAGAGGAGTTGGAGAAAATAAACAAGTTGCTTGAAGGAGGCTTGATAGAAGACCATGAAGATATGGATATGGCAGAGATAAATGATGACAAAGAAAATGGGACAACAAATACAAATGAGGTAAATAATGCATATTTTGATTTTCACTTGTTTGAATTGAATGATGAAATGACAGAAATTAAACAAGCTGTAGGTGGACAGATGGAAAGTTTCAATTTCCATGAGAATTTGTATGAGAAAGATGTAGATTTGATTATCGGTGATGAGTATGATTTGTTGGCTAAAGAAATTGAACAGTGTGGAAAGTTGTTCAAGTATGCACACTTGACGAAAGATGAAAAGATGGACAATAGTAATGAGGCATATGAAGGAGACATAGAATCTTGGAGTCTTCAAGCAGAGAAGCTGGTAAGCAAGCGAAGATGCAGGAAGAAAGTGAGGAAGAAAAGAGTGCAAACCAAGAAACAAGGTGTAGATTGAGTCAAGCATGAAGAGGATCAAGAGGAGGCCAGAGAATAGATAAGCATGCAGCACCATTGGAAGAAGCAAAAGAAACACAGATTATCATTTGAGATGGAACTCAAATCTTTTTTTCCTAGGGAGTATGATGCAGGAGCCTCACCTTGAATTATGTTTTAAGGTTATTTTGATATTTTTTTAGTAAAATAAGGTCATGTGAGACCATTTGGGGTCATTCAAGACCAATTTTGATGTTTAGGGGCAAAATATTGTAAAAAAGTGTCATTTTAGTACAAAAAGTACAAAAAATAGGGCAAAAAAACTTGAATTTGTGGTTAGGGCAAGTGAATGGTCAGTTTTGGAAGTTTTAAATAGATGTTAATTCATTTGTAAATGCATGTGCACATGCCCCAAGGTGGGGGAAGACAAGTTTGAATGAAAATCTTTAATTTTGCATGTTTCTTGGGCATTTTTCTGTGAAATCTGACTGTAAACTGCATTATATGACCTTGTCCTATATAGTACAGCCCTAAACATTATTGGAAAAGTTGGATAATGTTGTTATATTCCTAATTATTTTTGTTTGAGTGATTTTCATCGTGTTTTGTGGAAGTTATGATCAAAATAGTGACTGACATATACAGATTTTTACTATTTTCTGTCTAAAATAATGCTTGTTTGTATTAACTGTACGACCTAGTATGGTCAAAGGTAGGCATTGGGATGATGAATCTATGAAATATATAACTTTTTATTTTTTTTTGGAGTCATTTCATTACGTTTTGCAGAAGTTATAGCATTTTTAGTGAAAACAGTCCAAACCCTAACTAGGGTTCCCAGTTCTGTAACAGTCCATTTTGGACCTATTCCATACAAAGTAACCCTAGCCCATTTTTAGATATATGTAATAAGAGCCAAAAGGGCATCCCAAAAAAGTCTTACATTTTGAATATCAGGTCTATAATGAAAGTTATAACCAAAAAGTTCTAAATTACTGCCCCATGTTTTAGGCTTTAAGAGCAAGTTGCCAAGAATGAAAAAGAATGCACATTTTCATCATTTGTATTGAAACTCTGCTTGGGATGTGTCAAGTTAGTCTTGTTTGAGTCCTTTCTCTACATCAAAAACCCTTGTAGTTTCTCTCTCTTTCTTAGGTAGAAGCCATGCTTGGTTTGTGTCCTAATGTTTGTAGAAGAGGGTTTGACCTAATTAACCTTATTAGGCTAAGTCACTCTTTTCTACACAACACTATATACAATTTAATTTAAACATTTTAAACACAATGACAATTACTAAATTACATTCAATATTGAACTCAAAACTAATTCTTACAATTAACAATTGAAAACCCCAAATCATGTCAAACATTTTGATTTAATTTTGAAAAAACTCAAGAAGAAAAAACTAAAAACATCCCTATAGATAGTTCTTAAATATAGGAGAGATTGTTTTCTCCAAATATCTGATATCCATTTTCTCCTCTATGATATCCATTTCTCTTTGCTGCTATATTGACTTACAGGCCCCAAAATATATAATTTTTTTTAGGAATGTTGGGGAGTAAAAATGGATACCTGTTAGTAACATATATCGATTACTAACAGATATTTGTGTTTGTTCGATATTACAAAATGAAAATAATATTTTTATCCAACCCATTCAAAAAGTCAGATATTTGTTTCAGGATTTTGGCTAAGTAAATTATGCATTTTTCCCTATTGCCCCTGTTTGTCCCATAATGATCTTGTACTCACCCAAATATCCCTCTGTAAATACATTTGAACTTCTTGTGACATCAATTAATGTCTTATACTTCTCATTACTATACTATATAATTCTTCTTACTTCATTTTACAATTTTTTTATGTGCTCTATAAATGCTAAATTGCATCATCACTCACTTGTTCTACAATTGGTAACTAGACCAAGTCTAAAACACCTTGAGGATTCTATCCATAAACAATCTAGAATGCTGACTTTCCACTACAATTTAGTTCCCAACTTCTTCCATAGAGTCCTCCAAAAATGACAAAATATATGTATCTTAATCTAAAGTAATAGGTTTTGGAACAACATGCAGCCTCACAGCGTCTTTAAAATACATATCTACTACTCTAGTGGCATCATTGGTTCTATTGCATGCAATAAAGTGAACCATCTTTAAAAATATACCCATTGTAAGAAATCTTGAATCATTAACTCTTTTTGTTTTTGGTAGTCCTAATAGAAAGTACATACTCAAATTTATCCATGGGCCATTTGGTATCAGTAGTGGCATGTAAAACCCTATGTTTTGTGCATGGAAATTAGCTTTTTAGCAAATTCTAGAGCTTGTACATATCTTACCACATCTCTCTTCATCTTTGGCCAAAAATACTTCTCCTCCACCAAGGCTATTGACTTATTACTACTAACATGTCCACCTAAACCACCACTATGAACTTCCATCACGATATTCTCTCTCATAGACCCAGCTGTAATACAAAGTTGTTTCCATTAAAGAGATGACCATCTTGCATAAAATAATCATCGTCAATAGTACCAGCCTCACCTACTAAAGGATTATTTCTATGTTTAAAAATGTTTCAAAAATCATAATCATAATCATACAAGTGCTTGATACTCTCAAACCCAACTACTTCACTCACCATGGTATTCCATAATACGACACATTATCTTAAAGCGTCGACGACTTGATTCTGCTTCCCTAACTTATGCTTCAAAATATAAGTATATCCATGTAACAAAGAAACCCACTCTACATGTCTAATATTTAATTTCTTCTAAGAGTTCACATATCTTAGAGCTTCATGATCCATAAAAAGATAAAATCCCTAGGCACCCAATAATGCCTCCAATGTCTCAATGCTTGTACAATGGCATAAAATTCAGCATCATAGGTATAATACTTCTTCCTTACCTCATTTAGCTTCTCATTACAAAATTATATTGGTCTTCCTTCTTTAATCAATATTACTCCTATGTCTACACATCAAGCATCACAATCTACCTCAAACACCTTGCTAAAATCTTGCAATGCTAAGATATGGGCTTGTCTCACCTTCTTATTCAAAAATTGAAAATTTTCTATCATAGCCATTGTCCACAAAAATTCTTTCCCTTTTGTGCAATATTTTTATTGGTTAAACAATACTACAAAAATTATTAATGAACATTATATAAAATGTTTCCTAACCATGGAAACTTCTCACCTTAGATATAGTTATTGGGGTCAACCATTCAACAATTACCTTTACCTTCTCTTCATCCATTTTTATGCCATCTTTTGAGACAACAAACCCCAAGAATACCAAACTCTTCTATGTAAACCTACATTTCTTCAAATTTGCATACAACTTTTCCTTCCTTAACACTTATAAAACAATTTTCAAATGCATTAAGTTCTCCTCTTTATTTTTACTAAATATCAAAATATCCTCAAAATAGACTACCATGAACTTACCAATATACTCACGAAACACTTGGTCATCATCCTCATGCATGTACTAGGTGCATTACATAACTTGAATGGCATCACCAACCATTCATATAAGCCATCCCTAGTCTTAAAGGTTGTTTTCCATGTATCACTTTCTCATGTGTGAATTTGATAGTGGCCACTCTGTAGATCAATCTTTGTAAAATATGATGCTCTTACAAGTAGATCCATCATGGCATCTAAACAAGTTATAAAAAACCTATACTTGATCGTGATTTTGTTGATTTGCTAGCTTTATATACACATCCCCTATCTTCCTTCCTTATTTGGAGTTATTAATGTAGGCATTGCACAAGGACTCATGGTCTCCTTTACTAATCGCTTCCTCACCGACTCAATCACTTGCTTATTTAATTTTGCATGTTCTATTGGGCTCATCCTGTATGTTGCTTCATTAGGTAGGGACAATGATGGAATTAAATTAATGTGATGTTGAATGTTTGTCTTTGGTACTAATTCATCAATTAATTCATTAGGTATAACATCTACATATTCCTCCAACACTTTTGTTTCTTATGTTGGTATTTGCACAACTTTTGTCTCTTCTTTTTTGGTCACTAAGGCATAATAGGTCCTTGTCAACTTCATTTCCTTGAAAAATTCTTTTGTGGACAATATGATCATTATCTTCTCTCCTTCTTTAAGAGATAACAAAACTAACTTCAAAACCATCCTTAAAAAATGTAAAGGTGTTCTTCTCTCCATCATGGGTCACTTTTTTGTCATATTGCCATGGCCTTCCTAGTAACACCTAGCATGCATCCATTATGATAACTTCACACCAAATTTCATGCTTATAAGTCTTCCCTATGAAAATTTCTACTAAAAGTATCTTATCAATAGTAACTTCATCTCCTTGCTTAAACCAAGAAACATAATAGGGATTACAAAGATTTTCACATTGCAAACCTAGTTTTTATACCATTTCATTGCAAACCATATTTTCACAATTTCCACCATCAATAATAAGTTTACATATCTTTACAGTTGAAGTGTACTTGGTTCAAAAAATATTTGTACACAACCATGAGTTACCATTGTTCTTAAATAGAGCATGTTCTTTCCTTGGAGCAATCATTGTTCTTCTCATCATGAGAGCTTCATCCACATCTATTGTAACCTCTATATTCTATTATTGTTCTTCATGCTCATCCAAATTCACTCTTTGATGGTCCCCTTTCCTCCTATCTTGTGAATAATATTATGGACACTAAAATGTTCTATGTCCTTCTTACCACATCGATAGCAAACATAAGACCTATGTCACACATCCCAACCTCTACCACCACCATATCCCCTATCCCTCTAAAATTTGCTTTATTGATTCTAAAACCCTTGTCTATAGTTTTCTTGTTTCCCCCTTTCATGAGAAGATTGCCCCTTGGGAAATTTAACCCACCACATCCCCTAGAAGGAGATGATACCCCTCTTTGCACCCAATATGATCTCCAAGAATTTTATTTTATTGTTTTCTATTCTACCTTTAAAGCTAGTTGATTAGCATCATCCAAATAACGAATCCTATGCATTCTTAATTCATCTTGAATAGGAATGTTTAGACCATTCACATACCTAGCAGAAATCTATTTATTTATTTCATCTTCGTCCACTTAAATGGGAAGCTTATAAAATTCTTCTATGTAGTCTTATATGTTGTGTTGCTTTTTCCTTAGGTTTTGAAATGTCTTGTAGAGGGTTTATGCATAATCCATTAGAAGAAAATTTCTCCTCAACTTCTCCTCTATCTTGCTCGATGTCTTGATCCTAGCCTTGACATTCTTTTGCATGTCTTTCTACAAATGATCCCACCATATCATTGCACAACCCATCAATCACATGCAAGCAAATTTTACTCTCTTCTCCTCTACCATAATTTCCCATTCAAAAAAAGTCTCCCTAGTTTTTAACTACTTTATCAACTACTCTGGTTTTAAACTACTTTCATATTTTGAAACCTCAATCTTTACTATTTATTTCTTTCTTCAAATGCATTTACCATCCTTTTCCTCCATTATTGGTGGTGCTACTTACTCTCCCTCTTCTCTTGCATCTCCTCTCTGCTTCATTTCTTCATTTGAACTATCTGGACCTCATTGCCTCTGTCTCTAATCATTAATAATTATGGTAAGTCCTTCCACTTGTCTTTGAAACACTTCCATATTCCTACACATCATTGCATAGTCTACTTGTCCTCTTGGAACCATGCTTAAACCTCAAATCACTCCCTAGAGTTGAACTTGCTCTAATATTGAATGATGAGACCAAAAAGAAACCACAAATTCAACAGTATGATTCACAACAAAACACAAAAAAAACTATCTTTTTCTTCATCTTCTCTAAAAAACCCAAAATCCATCTAGTTCTTTCTTTATAGGAAAAATCTTAAAAATTAAAAAATAAATTGCCAAAAATAGAAAAATATGAAATTGCTAAAATTAACAAAATTGCTATTTTTAGTAATTTTACATTTAAGCACGTATGTACCTAAAAATTTTCCCATAACTCCTACACAACTAAATAAATATTGAGTCTAAAATTTGATAGAAGATCAACTCAAGAACAAGATTATTAAACTTATAAAATTCTAAGAAAACTAAGACAAACATTAAGTTGCAATTATGAAGCTTTAAATGATTGAATTTGGCTCCAAACTTTGCTCCATAGTTAGCATAATCAAATAGAGTCTATTACCAATCTATAGATCTCTTCAAGCTCTTCACTTTAAAAAATGGGTTCTGTTGGCTACCCAGATCAAAAGTTATGACCTCTAAAAATTATTCTGCTACATCAAACACCAAGATGATGAACAACCACCTTGGATGAATAAAACATCATGGCAACATGAAGCCACAATTATCAAACTATTATGGGGTGCCACAAATCTATTGTAAATGTGCAAATGACCTTGATAAATGTTGTGGTAAGAAAAATAGCAACCATGATCAACATCAACCACCATACACCCACAAAATCACCATTGATAGAAGATGCACCACTAGAGAAGGGATTACTCATCAAAGATGAAGGAGAACCACTGTAGAATGAACCAAGGTAGCCCTGGCAACCCTAAAGTGGAGAAAATGCCAAGAGGAAACAAATTCACCATAAAATCTATAGAATTCCCTCATAACATAATGAGTATCCACTACAAACCAAAAACACTTGCCACACAAATGAATAATCACTACAAAGGGATAAGCAAGACTAACAATTAGAAAACCATCCCTTGTTGTAATAATAGTAGCACTAACTTGGGTCATGTGGTAACGAATTATAGGCAAGGCAAGTAACAAAAGGTCACAACAAGGGTGGAAATGCACCACAACACAAAACAAGTCATCGCACAATAAAAGGAAGATGCAGGAGACCACAAAACAACACTAGTAGACAACACTACAAATGGGGGATAACACAAGTACAAAGCTTGTAGTGTACACATCAAAATAAGGCCTATGACATACATTTGGGCCAACATAAAGATACTACAATGAACAAAAGCACCAAAAACTAATATAGAATTTGGAAGTAGGCCAATAGATTGGTTGACTTAATTAGAAGAATACTTTAATCTTGAAGAGACCCCAAATCCATAAAGAGTGAAGATTGTTACTTAGCATTTCAACTCTATTATGTGAATTGAGAATTTTGTGTTAGGCTACATGATTGGATAGTCTATAATTTGATTATGTGTTCATGATCATATCACATGCACTTTGAAACAGGGGCAAAAGGTAATGGTGAAATTAACATATCTATGCTAATTTTCATTTAGTTTTGTGACCATCATGACGAATGTTTTTAATCAAGTACCTATCAACAAGTGCCATACTTATGCTAGGATTGGCTCATGTCCCAATCCATATGTATCCCTATTTTTTCTCTCTTATAGCCATTCCCCACACATTCAGCATTTACCTCTCATTAATTACACCTCATTCACACTTATCTAAAAATATTTGTTCCTTGCCTCAAGATTTTCCATTCCATTGTGTAGGTTCATTTCTGTGTTGTTTAGAATCAACCATGCAACATATTGGAACAAACACCAAACTCAAATGTTCTAGTTCAAATTGTAAACTTACGCACCCCTTTTCACTAGCCATTATGAATCAACTTAGCACATGCTTGTATGACATGTTGTTATGTCTTAGTATTTAAAGACATTCAATGTACCATTAGAACATGCGGGGGCACGTGCAAGGGTAAGGTGAAATCATTAATACATACTTTATTTTTCTAAAAGAACAAAAGAATTAGAATCTACGTCATTAGCATATAGGCTACTTGAACAGCTACATAAGTTGTTTTTGGATATTCACTTAGAGCCATAAAGCCAAATAAACTAGAGGTTTGACATAAGAAAACTTTACCTAGGCTATCCAACAAATTCTCTTAATGTGTTTATAAATCCCTTAGTATTTAGCAGTGCATATGTGATAATTAAGATCAAACCCCATGACACGTAAGATTGACCCTCATAGTTTTCTTTACTATTTTAAATCTTAAGATTTCTAAAACAAAGAAATTGATTCTATACATCCTCCACATTATCTCGGCATCATCATTTCTCGATTTAGATACTTAATTACTTTCAATCTAATTATCAAATGTATTATCCTATTTCCCTACCCAATTCTCGGAATGAATAGTTATACTTCAAAACCAGTGAATAGTAATGAATTGTATTTGATTTGCTTGATAGAGATTTTAATTATAATTTTGACGTTTTGATATATTTGAGAAATTTTTGTATACGTCAACATGAAACAGTAAGACGGATAAGCTTTGTTTTAGTAATGAATATCTTTCCAGGTGTCAAAAAGGAATCATCTGTTAAATGCAACCTCCTACACATAATAGCATTCAGAATCTTAGTATTCACAAACTCATGGATTTAGCAAGAGAATATATGTAAATTTCGGTAAAATGTTTTTCTTTCAGTTCCACGAAGAAGAGACACGTGGGAGGCTTTAGCAGGTGACAGATTCATCTACCAAAAGACTATATGATTGTTATTGAAAGGCGTGGCAGAATTTATTTCTAAAAGGTCACAATCATGAAACATTGTTTTGACGGATGCAGTCCTTTTGCTATGGGTCACAAAATATCTTGAATTCGATTGAATTTGAGGGCACCCAACCAAAAGTAGGATGTGTGGAGGAATATGAATACCGGCTAAATATGGATGTAAATATAGGTCACTGTAATGTGTACTCGATGTAATAAAGTATATTCAGTTGTCCAAAATTTAAATTTTACAAAGTGGATTATAAAGTTTGAAGGGAAAGTTGTACTTATTCTTTTCTAAATAAGAATAAATAATTCTTACTATCTTATATTCTAAATCTTTACAAAATCACTTCAACTTATTATTTTCTTTTGATGTGACCATAATTTTCTATTTATATTATCTTTCTTAATTTCCATGTCCAAAATAAATTTTGCAGCATGAAGCCTTCATCTCAAAACTATAAAGATAACTTAGACTTAACTAAAGTGATCATTGTCATATTTTTACCAATTAATAACATGTCATCTAGATACAACACTACAATAACAAAAATTTCACCTTTTTATTTGAAATACACACAGATCAGCGTTTGTTTGATCTAGCCAATGTCCTATAACATACTTGTCAAATTTTTAATTTCACATCCTTGGTGATCACTTTAAATTGTAATGAGATTTATTTAGCTTATGCACCAAGTTATCTTTACCTTTCATGTTATAACATTTTAGTTACGTTATGTAAATTTCTTCCTCAAGCTCTCCATGCTAGGATTTTGTCTTTGCATCCATCTGTTCAATTTCAAGATTAAAAGTAGCAACAATTACCAAGAAAAATCTAATTGAAGTTAGCTTTGCAATAGGAGAATATTTTTTGCCAGAGCCAGTTCACTCTACTTGAGGGAATCCTTTTGCTACTAAATGAGCTTTATACTTCTCTATTTTTTTCTTTTGAATTATACTTGTTTTTAAATAACCATTTACAACCAAGTAAGTTTCTTTGAGGGGGTAATTTAACCAAGTCCTAAGTCTAATTTCTAAGGGCTCCATTTCTTCCTCCATGGCCTCTTCTCGAGACACTTTTCCATTTGATTTAAGTGCTTGCTTAAAAATGCTAGGGTCGTCATTAGGAATAAACAATAGTAAGAAAAGAGATGCATAATGAAAATTAGGATCTTTATAACTTTTTGTTTTTCTTCTTACCCGATGTGATCTCAAAGCTAGAATTTGAGATTTTATGTCTTATGAATTTGAATCCTTTCATTGAATATTTCTTAGTTCCACGTTCACTTCAACCAACTCATTCTTAGATTCACTTGTGTAGTAGTTTCTAGTCCAAATATAAATCTACCCTCTTATGTTTCCACATGAACTCTTTTGGGTTCTTTCTCTAGTTGATTTTCCTATTTTGGAGCCATATTTATGTTTAGTGTGGAAAAGAGAGAATGATAGCATGTGTAAACTATGTCAAGCCCCTCTTTTCATGCACTAATATTTAAAATATGAACTGAGCTCAATCACTAGGAGAGTGTTAAGCTACAGGTATCCTATTCCTCTGCTTTTGTACCTGAAAAGATGTCTCAACTAGAGTTGTGTAAACCGTAACTAGTTATGGATAAGTGAAACCCTAATTACAAGATATGCTTGAATAGATAGATTTTGGGAGCAAAAACCTACAGATTGATCACAGGAATGCAAATGAGAGGCAATAGTGACTGTGCACCTAAATTCTGGAGGCCTATAAGACTAGGGCACCTGCCTTGAAGTCCTGTAAGCTTTCCAACTATCTGTACCATATATCTATATCTCTTTGAAAGGTTCTAGATTCTTGATTTCAGAACCTGTATGCTCACAATTGTGACTCCGACATGCACGTGGACCCTTTAATCCTTGCCACAGGATGATTCACCATGTCACTCTTGCTCTTATGGAAGTAGCCAGTCGAGAGGAGTTGAGACACAGCGGGGGTCTGGCTCATTGGAGAGATGGACTTCGCAGAGAGGGGTTGGCAACTTCTGCGACCTTTGTTGTTGTGTGCTAAGTTGAATGTTTTGTTCTATGGTACTTGTTGTTAAGATAACCCTATGACCCAAAGGGTTACTAGTTTCTCTTCTCCTATTGGGGTTTCTTCTATTCCACGTTTGTGTGGGTAAGGGATTTCTTTCATTTATGTCCTCTTGCCTTTCAATTCATTGAATGAGTTCTCATTGTATTTGGAGTTGTCTTTGTTCTTCTATTAATAAGAGGACAAATGGATCTTGTTGTGGTAAAGTAAATCTCTCCTACTATTGTCGTGGATTGATTTCCTCAATCTCGTGAGGATAGACCTTACCCACTCGCCTCTTACTCCTAGGCACATTATTGAGCCAAGACAGAGATAATGTGTAATGACCAACCTTAACTAGATTTAGGGTTTTGACCTAAGGTTTAGTTAACCTAGGGTTTAGCTTTGCTTTGATAATTTGTGTTTACCTTGTGATGTGATCAAGGGTCTAATTGGATCGTTTATCGTGGTTTACCCCATGCTGGTATCAAGGGTTTGCAAGTTTGTCTTTTCTAAGGTTTCTATATGCATGCAAAGAAAAATGATATGCAAACTTGTTTTTGTGCTTTTTTATTATTTTGGAAATGAAAAGTGCTCTTTAATCTATGAAAGGGAAATATGAATGCAAGCTAATATGATTCTTCCTAATGCAAGTTTAATCTATGTTTTTGGAGTTTTGATTGTTTTGAAGTAATCTAATCTAAAAAAAGGAAATTGCTTCTTCAAATAATCTAGATCTAGGAATATGAAAATAATTATTCTAACATGCAAGATCTAAATATCAAGGAAAAAGCAAAGATTTACTATTCCCAAGAGCAATTTTTGGTTTTCTAATCACTATGAATTGAATAAAACAATAAAGGAGCATGAAGGAATTAAGATTTGTGTGACTCCACTACCCTCAAAAATCCTTGATGTTGGCAACCTCGAGTCCTTTTGAAGTAGCGGGAAAACCTCTTGACGACAAAACGACACAAAGGAGAAAAAAGAAACTTGTTAAAGCTTGAAATATCTTAATGAGAGATTTGGTTGAGCACAATGGCATTGAATGAAGCAATGTAATGATACTTGGTTGAATAATGAATAAAGAAAAAGGCACCTTCATCCTGTAAGAGCACTAGAATGCTAATTTGGAGAGAAAAAAACTAGCAAGAGCTATGTGCACAATGAATTTGCCTCCCTTTGTGCTTGAGGGAGGGGGTATTTATAGATTTGAAGAATGGGATTGATTGAGAAGTTAACTCATTTAATAGCTTATCACTAAAGAGGAAATGGAGTTGGAAGGATGCATGAGATTGATTGAGTTGTTAATTTTAGATCAAAGGGAGTTAATTATGCATGTTTGGGTGCATGAAATAGTCAACTCCATATTAGGCATCAAAAATCATGCAAACTGGAAGAAAAATGGGCAAAAATGAAGTTAATTTGAGTGAGAAACTCAAGTTTCTCCATGGCTAGAAACATGACAGGGTCACCCATTTCGTCAGTAGGGTCGCCCCTAGGGGACCATGGGTCACTTGGGGGAGATACTGTTAGGAATTGTATGCAGAAGATATCAATTAAATGCAAACAAAGATTAAAAAGAGGAATGAAAAATACACAGAAATAATAATAGTGAGAGACAAGTTTTAACGTGGTTAACCCAAACTTGAGCTACATCCACCAATAAAGAGTCTAATATTATTATCCAACAAATGAACCTGATTACAACCAGCAATCCTTACAACTCACTACCACTGCAAATGCTACAATACAATATCAATAGAAACCCTAACCCTTAGCTGCTTTTGGAAATCCTTATGTTAGTTACAAAATAGGGTTTTTTATGTTCGTCAATAGAAAAATAACTCTCAACCCCTTTATAAAATAATAAAAATCATTTGAGGTTTCAGGGGCATTTCCCCCGAGCCCCCACGGGGTTGCTGCCCCTTGACCCCACCCTGTATCATGATAGAGAGCAAGCCAGGGGCACTACCCCTTGACCCCATTAAATAGTTTGGGGGGAAACCGCGCTGATAAAAGTGGGGTAAATTTAACCTCCGAGTCTGATTAGGCTCCATATAACAACTATCTCCCACTTGGAGACTGATTAGACTCCACATCATATCATCTCCCACTTGGAGACTGATCATAACACTACTGACCCTATAGCTTCCATTGGAAAATAAGCAACCTGAACTCTGCTATTCTAATTTTTTTGTTTTCAGTCTTGAAGACCAACCAAAGCTAAAGAGGAGCTCAACTTCTCCCTTGTCACTGCCTTTGTAAACATATCCACTGGATTTTCATCTATATGTATCTTTTCTAGCCGTAACTATCCATCATCCAACATCGACTGAATGAAGTGCTACCTCAACTATATGTGATTTGTCTTTGATTGCAAGGTAGAATTCTTTACAAGATGTATGGCACTCTAGCTGTCCGTAAATAAATAACTGTTAGCCTATTGTTTGCCCAATTCTTCCATGAAAGATTATAGCCATATCATCTCCTTGTTTGGCTCTATTGCAGCTACATACTCTACCTCCGTGGTAGATAAAGCAACCACCTTTTGCAATCGTGAGATCCAACACACTGTTGTCCCACCTACAATAAAGACATAACCTATAGTTCTCTATCTGATGTCAATATCCCCTGCCAAATCTGAGTCTACATAACTTGCTATATCAGTATTAGATCCCCCAAAACATAAGTGTTTATTAGATGTACCTCTCAAATATCTGAGAATCCATTTTACCACATTCCAATGCTCTAATCCTGGGTTACTCATATACCTACTTATGACTCCTACAGCATATGCAATATTTGGTCTCGTGCATACCATGGCATATATTAAGATTCCTACAGCTGAAGCATATGGTACCTTGGACATTTTGTCTTCTTCCTCTTGTGTCTTTGGACACATCTACTTAGTCAATTTCAAATGACTAGGCAAAGGTGTGCTAACAGCTTTTGCATTCTCCATGTGGAATCTCTGCAACACCTTTTCAACATTATCAACCTAAGATAGAGTCAATTTTATGTTCTTCCTATCTGATGCAGAGGAAAGGATCATTCAAAAAAACTTCATACCAAATTTCAAAGCTTGTCTTCTAGATTGATCTCACAAAACCACATAAGGAACTTCATTGAACAAGTTTTAATGCACTTCAGTGATCCAGACCTTCACCAAGGCACAAGAGACTTCCAACAAGGTTAAATCCACTAACCAAACACATTCAAACTACTCCAAGAGTTAGGAGACTCCATCAATGCCCTTTTCACATATATGCTACTCCATTCCTAGTAGCCCTATTTCTAGGACTGTCAGTGATTTTCTTACAATTCAAACCCCTTGTCCAAACTGTGATTATACATTTGGATACCCTTTATACTCTTGTAGAACATGTGTTAAACTAGGGTGGAGGTCTTTTGGAACTAATGACTCAAAACTGGTTATTTCTGACAGAGAACAATCCTAATTAGGCCTGTCGTTGCACAAAGCCTATAGGTTTTGAAACCTCCAACCTTAACTTTACTCAGTCAACATTTGGAACATGTATAACAAGGTCTACTAGTGCTTATTTAAGCACCCAAGTTCTAACTTCATTGATATTTAACAAACTCTAGGTCTATACCTTCTTGACTATTCTTAACTCTGCTTTTCTGGACTGTATGCAGCAATACAGTCACAAACTTTGGTTCTTCCACACATGAATCTTGTAATCCTTCTAATGGATTAAAAGCATTTAAAACTTCTGGTTTAACCCCCCTCCCAAGGTTTCCAACCACCACTAAGACACATTGCAACTTCAAACTCAGTCATGACAGTCCTAACTCTGACTGTTACATTCAGTCTTGACAGGACAGACTCCTTTAAGGGTGTTAACCTCCATTCTTTGTCATATACCATTAGGGATCATGAAGCCATGTCACTTTCTACTCTTTCCAAATAGAAACCATCTTAGGAAATGTTAAAAACCACTCTAAGCACACCAAAAACATAAGTTTACTGCCTTTTACCAGTCTGTGGTAGACAGATTAGCACTAGGGTGCCTTCCAATACAATACAAACCATGACCATTTGATCTAAACACATGTCATAAGGAAGATATGGATTGTCTCACACCACTACATCCATGTATGGACTCTTCATTTCACAAAATATCAAAGAAACATCCTCTAAACTGTTGATTGTTACCTTAAAACAGGGTTTTAGACTATCTTCACCAAACTCACAATAACTAACTCAAATGAACATCAAATTGCATGAAACAAAATGCAAAAGGAAGGTGATTGAACATGTTATAACTTACAAACAATTAGACACCCATGCATGTCCGTACAGGGCTGTACACAGCAGGAATACAGTGGTTTTTCTGAAGAAAATATAGAAAATAATGCCTTTTCACATTCCATTCTCATGTTTCAATCACCTCTGAGGTATTTTGATGTTACAAGGCCTAAATAAAGGCATTTCAACACTTGACTCTTCAGTTTCCAACTTCTCCAATGAAGGAAACCAACCTATGACCTTTGATATTCCCAAAACTATCTTTTTAGCAACTTTACAATGTTGTGACAACTTTTGCATTTGGCAACAAATGGACTTAAACTTTAACCTTCCTAAACACATATAAATGACTTAAGAAACCTTAAACAATGTTGTAACATTACAATTTAATCAAAGCCAAGGTGTTTCTACACCACTATCTCTACAAATTTTCATACCAAGGATTTATTTTTCTGCCCCCAAATCCTTCATAGCAAACGATTGTGCTCACTATTGTTTTAACTTTCTTATGTGATGCATGTTAGACCCTACTACAAGCATGTCATCAGCATATAAACATAAAATAATGTAGCTGTCATTATCCAACCTCATAAAATAAACACAATGGTTAGAATTACACTGGCTGTAGCCTTGCTCGGCCATAAACTATTAAATTTCAAGTACCATTGCCAAGGTGCTTGTTTCAAGCCATACAAACTCTTCTTCAATCTGCACACCAGTTTCTCCTTACCTTTGACATCAAAACCTTGTGGCTATTCCATATATATATCCTCCTTGAAATCACCATGGAGAAAGGTAGTTTTCACATCTAGTTGTTCCAAATGTAAATCTTGAGCAGCCACAATACTTGAAATAGTATGAATAGAAGTCATCTTAACAACCGGAGAAAAAATCTAATCAAAATTAATACCTTTTTTCTGTACAAATCCTTTTACAACTAACCTACTTTAAATCTTTTCTTACCTCCATCTTCCTCTTTCAGCCTATAAACCCATTTGTTTGGTAAAGCCTTTTTACCTACAGGCAACTTACATAATTCCTAAGTTTGATTTTTCAACAAAGAGTCCATTTCTTCTTTCATTGCAAGCTCCCATTGAACCTTTGTATCCACCTACATAGCTTCATCATACCCTTGCTGTTCACCAACATCTATTAACAAAATAGAATACAAAGAGGGATAAAACCTTTCAGGAGGTCTACTTAGCCTTGTTGACCATCTAACATTCACTAGAGTTTGAGGTATTTCTTGTTACTATTGCGAAGCATGAGGAACCACTAGAACATCACTATCTAGAGTATCATCCAGCACCACATAATCCTTTTCTTTCTTCTCATGCTGCTGCAACTGATATTTATATATCACCTTCTCATTGAATACAACATCCCTATTTCTCACAATTTTTAGATTTTCAACATCCCAAAGCCTACAACCAAATTCATCAATGCCATATCCAACAAAGATACACCTTTTTGATTTTACATCTAGCTTGGTTCTATTTTCAAAAGCTACATCTGTAAATGCTTCACATCTGAAGGTTTTGAGAAAAGAATAACTCACCTTCTTACCTGTCCATGCTTCCTCTAGAATACCACAATCCAAAGAAACTGAAGGACCTCTATTAATTAAATATACAATGATATTGATAGCCTATGCCCACATGTTTAAAGGCAGCCCAACATGCAATCTCATGCTCCTTACATGCTCTATTATTGTCCTATTCATATGCTCAGCCACTCCATTTTCTTGTGGAGTCCCTAGAGCTATTATCTGCCTATAAATTCCACTAAAGGAACAATAATCCTCAAAATCTTTGCTACAATACTCACCACCATTATCAGATCTAAGACATTTTAATCTTTTAACCATCTCATTCTCAACCAAGCTTCTTCATTTCTTAAATGTTTCAAATACATCAGATTTCTGCCTAAGGAAATAAATCCAAACCTTCCTAGTTGCATTATCTATGAATGTTAAATAATATTGAGAGCCACCAAGAGAAGATACCTGAGCTGGTCCCCATACATATGTATGCACAAGCTCCAACTTTTCATCTTTCTTTTGCTTCCCATCTGTGAGAAAACTAGCTCTCTTTTGTTTGCCATACACACAAATTTCACAGAAATCCATATTAATACATTTCAGACCTGGTAAAACTTTCTTAGAATGAAGTACCTTCATACCTTTTTACTCATGTGCCAAAGTCTATTATGCCACAGTGTTGTCTTAGAACCTGCAGCAACTGTTTCAGTCTCTTCTTGTGAACCTACAGCAATGTTCCTGAACCTATTTGATTTTTCTCTGCAACAACTAAAGTAGAAGGAACAGTATGACCTTTACAAAGATATAAGGTGCCTACTTTCACACCTTTTCTACTATTAAAGCACCTCTTAAAACCTTCCAATTTTTATCACTAAAAGTAACTATGCAACCTTCATCAGCTAGCTGCCCTACTGAAATTAAATTCCTACTCAGCCTTGGAACATGCCTTACCTCTTGTAGTAGCCAATGATTCTCATTCCGCAACTTAATCTTAATTCTTCTCTTTACAACAATATGACAGGGTTTGTTATCTCCCAAATAAATCAGCCCAAAATCCCCTTGGACATAAAAAAGAAAATAACTTCTATGGGGCGTAGCATGAAATGAGACCCATGAATCTAAAACCCATGAATCATCAACATTATCTAGGGAAAGAATCAAATCATCATCTTCAGATTTATTACTTACCACATTTACCTCCTTATTGCCTTCTTGTTTGTCTCCTTCTTTATTCTTCTGAGACCAGCAATCTTTCTTTAGATGACCCAGTTTCCCATAGTACCAGCAATCCTTATGTCCTCCAGATTGGGACCTCTTGTCCTTTGATTTTCCTCGTGACTTCCCATGACCTCCAGAACTTTTTCCTCTCTCCTTTGATCTGCCCCTGCTTTCTGCATTCAAAACACTACCTGATGTGGACCCTCCTGAGCTTTTCTGTTGCATTTTCTTGCTAAGGATAACACCAACAACATCATCAAATTTCAAAGTACTTGAACCAAAGACAAAGTTACTTACAACCTTTACCAATCTATTCCATCTTTCTAGCAAAGAACATAAAACCAAGAGAGCCCTCATCTCTTCATCAAATTTTACTTTTACAGAAGTTAACTGACTGGTAATCATATTAAACTCATTTAAATGATCGATCACAAATCCACCTTCAATCATTTTTAGATTAAACAAATGCTTCATGAGAAATACCTTATTTGAGGCTGAGGGTTTTTCATACAATTTGGCCAAAGCTTTCATCAGTTCATTTGTTGTCTTTGCTTCTATTATATTGAACACCATAGATGGTGCCAGGAACAACCAAATGGTTCCTAGTGCCTTTTTGTCCAGAAGATTCCAATCCTCATTAGTCATTGTTGTTAGTTTTTTGGCTATTCCTTCCAACAGCCTCCATAAATCCTTCTCATAGAGATAATCCTCCATCTGCATATTCCATAACTGATAGTTCTACCCATTGAATTTATCTACCTTCAATTTACCCTCGTCTGCCATTGCTCCCACTCAACTGTGAGACCTTCCTGCAGACGATAATCGAACACAACCTGCTCTGATACCACTTGTTAGGAATTGTATGTAGAAGATATCAATTAAATGCAAATAAAGATTAAATAGGGGAATGAAAAATACATAGAAATAATAACAGCAAGAGACAAGTTTTAACATGGTTCACCCAAACTCGACTACATCCACCAACAGAGAGTCTAATATTATTATCTAGCAAATCAAACTGATTACAACCAACAATCCTTGCAACTCAATACCACTGCAAATGCTACAATACAATATCAACAGAAACCCTAACCCTTAGCCACTTTTATCAAGCCTTATATCGGTTACAAAATAGGGTTTTTTAATGTCGGTCAATAGAAAAATAACTCTTGACGCCTTTATAAAATAATAAAAATAGTTTGAAGTTTCAGGGGTTCTGCTCCCCAGCCCTCGCGGGGGCATTGCCCCTCAACCCCACTTTGTATCACGATAGGGAGTGCGCCAGGGGCACTGCCCCTTGACCCCGTCTTGGGGGTGCTTCCCCTAAACCCTGACAAGGGGTGCTACCCCTTGACCCTATTAAATAATTTGGACAGAAACTATGCCATTAAAAGTGGGGTAAATTTAATCTCTGAGTCTGATTAGGCTCTATATAACAACAGATCTAGGCAAGGAAGGGTTTTCTGACGAACTACATGGTGGGAAATGATAGAATAGAGGAAAATGAGTGTTCTGCCTCTAGAAATAGGATGGCCATGTGTAAGAATCCAAATCTCCACTTGTACCTACATGATCTCCTAGGGGAGATCCAGAAATAATAGGGAGAGATTTGGATTGGTTGAGAAAAACTAAAAACTGAAAGTGGAAGATGGATAGGGGGACCTCTAAAAGGCTTCTAGGTGGTGCAGAGGATGAAAAACATAAGGGAAAGGTGAAAACTCACCTACAAGACACTTACAAGGCTTAGGAGCAAGGTTGAAAGCTCAGAAAATGTAAATCGGCAAGTGTAACAAAAAGAATCGAAAAGCGTCACAAATGGAGAGATAGAGAGAAATCAATAAAGAGGAACCAACACAAGATAAGAAAGAAGACACATCATCAAGAGGTTTGCTACTTAGAGGAAATTATTTCACGCTTACATGTATGTGACAAGGATTAAAATAATCATAGGTTTCCTCGTGGAGGTTGTACGTGATTTTTGTGCTTACAGACCTTGTAAAACTGCCTACGCCGTAGTCCCATAGATATTCTAAAGGTGAATCTGTAACTTTCGTCATGACTATACCTATAATACTTGCTTCTCCTTTGCTTCTTTCTGTTAGATCTTTTGGAATCTGACTTGCACAAACAAAAGAAGGAGAAAGATGGTTGGGGCTATATAGGAGTTTGCCTCAGTCAAACCCCCTCTTTGGTATTTCTACCTCAATGATAGCCAATATGAAAGCATGTAGATATGTGTGCTCATAAAATAAATGTGTAAGCATCAACAAATGCAAGATCCTAAATGACTCAAGCATCAAGGATAGATCCATACAATGTTTCACTCAAGAAAACAACAACTTCACCTCAAGGAGATGACATCAATGAAGACTTGTATAACAAGAAGGTGAGGCAGCCATATCCATGAAGGATTTCAAAACTCAAGTTGGAGGATTCAACCCTTCTCCCAATCGTACAAAAGGCTTCACAAACCCTAGGAAGAGCAAGATAGACTCAAGATCTTGATTCCTAATCTTCACAACATATCTCCAAGATAGCAAAGATCCAATTCTTCAATGAGCTTCGACAATTTGTAGAACTTTAATAGCACTTGTAGTAGGATTTTGGCATAGTAAGCTTGCATGAGAGTTGTGTGTCTTAAAATGATTTTCAATTCTCTTTAAATACCCAACCTTAGAAATGAAATAATTCAAAATAACATGCCGACATCATGTGAAAACAAAAATTTGAATTCAGAATCTGGAAGCACACGACCTAAGTCGACATCGAAATGAAATTTGGAATCTTGATATTTAGGACAGGACTAGGGCGCGAACACCCAAGTCCAACCCCCAAACTTTACTTCAAATCAGGCTAAAGGGTGCCCTAAATGTCTGGAATCCATAGTTTCTTTTCAGGTCTTGTCGATAATTACTCTGAAATGTGACATTTCCTCAATAAGGTAAACATCAATCAGGGTTTAGATAGGTCCAATAATGAAGGGATTCAGGGACACTAAAAGGTAGGAGCTAAACATAGTGAAATTGTGCTAACCCAAGCACGAGCACAATTTACGACATAACACTTTCCATCTCTAAAAATTATATTAGGACTATATTCCATTTACTATGTCTATGGGTTTCATAGCTTATATCTTTTAATACAATTTCTATATCCCATAAATATTTACTTTACTAATTTATAATCTCGCTTAGTCCTTCTTTCCTTAGAAATATACATATAAGAATCTCAACTAAAAACCTTTAAATATTTGAGTGAGGGTTTCTTACTAGTCCAAGCTTCCTATGGTGTTTTATCCAATAGTGTTAATATGTGCAACCAATTGATAAGATAAAATATAGTTGTTACTACTTTTGCCCAGAGTTTCCTATCTAAATTTGTACAACGAAACATACTTTGAGCCTTACCCATCAAATTTCTATCCATTATTTTAGAAAATCTATTCTACTATGGTGTATAGGGAGTGATCTTCATCCTTTCTATTCAAAATTTCTTGTAAGAATTCCTTGAATGCATTTCAAAAATATTCTCCACCGCTATCACTTCTTAAAACCTTGATTTCCTTTTTTACCAAACCACTAAACTATTTAAATTTATTGAAAATTTTTGATTTATTTCATAGAAAATACACCTAAGTCTTTCTTGAGAAATTATTTATAAAAGATAGATAATACACAAATTTTCCAATTGATGAAACTTTTGTTGGTCTAAAAACATCAGTATGCACTAAATGTAAAATTCCTTCTAATCTGTAGCATTACTAGGAAATTTTGCACAAGTTCTCTTTCCAATTACAAAGTGTTCACAAAAATAAAGTCTAAAGGAAAATCAAGAATTCCTTTAGCCATACATTTAGTTTTCAAATCTTAAAGACATTTGTCTCTAATATGCCCCATCTGTTGATGCCACACCATTGTCTTTTCTATAGCAAGTATAGAAGTTTAATCTACAATATTACTTACTTTAGGAACATGAGAACAATTGCATCAACCACTTATAGTGCTTGCATCAAGTTTAAATTGCACTAATATATGGACTCCTCTTCCAAATATGATAGTACCTATACACTTAAAATCATGACTCAGTGGCTTGGGGGTAGTTGACTTAGCTTTGGCACGTACATGGACCCTCCCTCCTTGCCACGGAGTGAACCTCCACGTCACTCTCGCTCTCATGGAAGTAGCCAGTTGGGAGGAGGCAAGACACGGGGTGGTCTAACTCATTGGAGAGATGGACTTCACAGAGAGGTGTCGGTCAATCCTGGGGCCAATGTTGTTGTGTGTTTGTTTGAATGCAGTGTTTTGTGACCATTGTTGTAAAGATAACTCTATGAACCGAAGGGTCACCACTGATCATTCACCTATTCGGGTTTCTTCAATGTTCCAACTTTGTGTGGGTTGATTGTTGGCCTGGTTGATGTCTTGTTCAAGTTAGCATTGTCATTCGTATTATTGGATGATTGCTTGTTGTATTTAAAGTTTCCTTAATCTTTCTTCTTGTTGTTGAATGACTAGTTGATCTTGTTATTGTCTAGGGTGGATCTCCTCTATCTCATTGAAGATTACCTTCACCCACTCACCTCTAAGTCTAGGGCACATTTGAGAGCCTAATCAAGAGATAGATGGTTGAAGCTAACCTTGACTTGACCTAGGTTTTCAACTTAGGATTTGTGTGACCTAAGGTTTTTACTTTGTTGACTTTGTTTGACCTTGTGATGAAACCAAGGGTTTTGACTAATGTTGACTAAACTTGACCCTGTGTTGGGACCAAGGGTTTGTAAACCTTCTACACTACTAATGTTTTTGTTCTTTTCTATATTTTTATCCATGCAAGCCTATATTAGTGCAAAACTTTTTTGTGCTTTTTTATGTTTTTGGAAATCAAAGTGCTTTTTCTTAATCTAGGAACTAGAAAATGAATGCAAACTAGCATGAGATTACCTCATGCAATTGAATCTATGTTTTTGGTGTTTTCTGAATAGGTGGATCAATTTAATCTATGAAAGTAAATTACTTCTAATATACAAACTTTAGAAAGGGAAACTAATTAACAATTCAAATCTACTTAGCCTATCAATAAAAAAGCAACATGTATTTACTTATCCCAAGAGAAAAGTTTTGATTATCTAATTACTATGAAATGAAAAAGCATGAAGGAACCTTGAGACACGTGAGCCTCTACTACCCTCAAAAATCCTTGTATTGGTAACCTCTAATCCTCTTGCAGCAACAGGGTGATCCTCTTGGCGACAATAAGTGTAGAAAAGTGAAAGAAGCTTTGAAGCTTTCAAATGAGCTCAATGAAAACTTGATGAGCATTGTGGCTTGTGATGTGAGTAGCATATGGATGCAAAATGAGATTTTATGAAAGATAAATGAGATAACAAATGAAACCAAAAGGCTCTAATGTCCTGTATCAGCATATGGATGCTTGATTTCAAGAGCAATAACCTACAAGAATTGTGTGCACAAATGAAATTCCCTCCCTTTGTGCTTGAGGGAGGGGGTATTTATAGGTTAGAAGAAGGGATGAGAGGTGAAGAAGAAGATTTAACTCATTTTGATTGAAGAGTTAACTTAGAAGACACAAGAGTGATCTGGGCTAAAATTGGAGTGATCTACCCAATTATAACTTATCACTCAAGAAGAAGTGAAGAAAGAGGAGTGCATGAGAATGCATGGGATTTATAACTAAAGATGAAATAGACCTAAATATGCATGTGTGGGTGCATGAAATAATTAGCTCTATCTTTGGAATGAAATTCCATGCAAACAGAAAGAAAAATGAGTGAAAATAGAGCTATTTTGAGCTAGAAACTCAAGTGAACTCATGGATGGAAAACACGACAAGTCGCCTATGGGTCGCTCCTTTCACCAGTCAGGGTCACTCGAGGATGACCCATGGATGACCCTCAAAGGATTGAACCTAGGTGAAAGTCCATGGTGGGACATGGAAGAGGAGAAAAGAATGAGATTTGACTCTGGAAATAGGTCCAAAATCCAAATCTCCACTTGCAAAAGTAGGATCTCCTAGGGGAGATCTGGAAGTAATAGGGGGAGATTCTGATTGGTTGAGTGAAACTGAAAACTGAAAGTTGGAGATGGCTTGATAGGACCTCTAGAATGCCTCTAGGGGTGGGATTACATGAAAAGCACTAGGGAAAGGTGAAAACACAACTACAAGACACACACAAGGCTTGGAATGAAGTTGCAAGCATAGGAAACACAAATCAACATGTGTCAAAAATGAAGAGAGAGAGAGAGAGAGAGAGAATGATGAAGGGGAAACAACACAAGAAGGAGAAAAACACACATCACCAAGAGAATTGTTGTTGAGTGAATGTTATTTAATGCTTACATGTACATGGCAAGGATTGTGAGTCATCATCGGGGTCCTCGTGGAGGTTGTACATGATTTTGGTGCTTACATATTTGCCCCTTCAGGGATGGTAGTCTACATGACGCGTATGTATCATTCCTAAACTAGGCCTTACCGATTGTCAATTTTACCACAATTGTACCTCCAATAACTAGTATTAGTCTGCCATCTAAATATATCAAAATGAGTAATGACAACTGAATTAACAAACATACCATAGATCATGTGAGCTTGACTAGTTGTTTGCCTTTGTTGGTGAGACCTGTAGGAATGAATGCATGCAAAAAATACACACAAGAGATGCATAAAACAAAAAAAATCTAAAAAATGCATAAGGGAAAATAAGCTAAGAGAGAGAAAGAGTGAGAAAATTAGTGAAATTAAAGTGAAACAGAGACAGAACTGATCATGTGAGTAGTCGTTGGGTAGATATTGCCGAGGAGATCGCAGAGATGACTGCCTCTTCTTTTGCTACTAAGAATTGGGTACACAAATAGTGAAAAACCCTTTTCTAAACCCTAGGTTACATTTTGTTAAAAATCTCTTGAAATTGTCAGTTTTTGTCGATTCTTTTTGGTGCATTGTGTATGTTTTGTTGTTTAGGGTAAGATTGGTTTTTCATTTGTCAAAACTCTTTAGAGTATTTTTGAGTTCAAGGAGTAGGAAAACAAGGTTGACCCTTTTTCTAGTTAGGTCACTTGGGGGAGATCTAGCTAAGCAACATGGTCGCCTAGTGGAGATCTGCCTGTGCAACAGGGTCACTTGGGGGAGATCCTACTAAACATTTGGGTCGTCTAGGGGAGATCCAGTCTGATGAAAGGGGTGACCCTGATAGATCTATTCAAACTAAAAATTTGATGCTTTCTAACATTTACTTCAATTTTTTAGATCTAATTTGAACACTGAATTTATTTGTTTATTGTGATTTTGAAGGTTTATACACTTTTTTTGTGAAATGTTTTCAAGTTTATACATTTTTTAGGATTTTTCTGAGATGACAAGATCTAATCTAAAGTTATTTTCTAATTGACAGGACATGCGCATCTGTTGGAATTCAAATCACAAACAATTGTGGCTCTCAAAGATGTATGCCTCATTATCTACCGATGATCTTGTTGTTCTGCAGAGGGCAGGCTTGGCTAGGATTTGTCATGTACCAGTTGTACATCCAGTGACATAGATTTGTTGTGATATTTTGACTTACTAGGATTTAGATAGGAACACATTCAGGTTTCCATAAGTTTCAGGAGAGTGGACTACCAAACTCTATGACGTGTATCCCATTCTCAGGGTTCCTATGAGAGGACACCCACTTGTTCTACCTGCTAGCGAGTCCTTTGAGGACAAGGCATCTTGGGCACAAATCATGGGGGTGATCCGCCCTGAGGATTAGACTAGTGTTCAGCTTACCTCAGGACCACAACTCTGCATTCCTCTCTAGAGGATGTTCTTGATCGGTTTGATTGCTTCAAGGCTACCAAGAGATAAGGCCTCAGCTCGCTTTAGATGGTGTTGGGCACCAATCATCCAAGGCATTGAGTAGGGTAGAGTTTATACTTGGGGACCAAACATTCTCGCTATGGTCTACAAAGATTTCTATTGCATTGCATGATGTGGGGCTCTTGCTTTTAGCCACTCCTCTCTAATTATGACCTAGGTCTTTGAGCATATCAGGTCGTACCAGAAGGAGATTCCTCTTCCAGATGAGTGACTATTGAGAGCCACTAGATGGGGTCATGTGGGCCACTTTGATACTTCGTTACATGCTATAGCTACTCTCATGGATGCAGATATGATCTTTGACCCTTAAACAAATATGGAGGGTGCATGGTCTCATGATAGACAGATCAAGGAGCATTGCCTTAGCATGTCAGAGCTTTTAGATTGTAATGGTCTCATCGAGGCTCATCGCATTGAGCATGTCTTACAACAATTTGGTGAGGACTTTCCAGAGGACTTTCCCCTATTTCTAACTTTCTATAGATCTATCAAGGAGATGGGTGAGATTGGGCAGAGGACTGTCATTTGGACCCCTTTGACTCCTAGGGTTTTAATCACCAGATCTTCTACAACCTCGAGAGGGGGACAGAGGAGCTCCTTCCCATGGACTCGTTGCTATGGATGATTCTGATTCTACTAACGAGGACTACGTTCCTGATGGGGATGACTTATTTTATGAGGGACCAATAGGGTATGCACATGAGATAGACTCTAATGAGGATGATATTCTTGAGGCTTCCTCCATAGTGCCTAGACCTCCTCACTTTGATGAGGCGATGCGACAACTTGATCCTTCTTGGCAGCCTGGGGACCCATGTAAATCTAGTCTTGTTTTACTAGTTTTGCACTGTCCTTTGTTTTCTTTACTATATGCTACAAATCATCACACCTTTTGTCTTTGCTTTTCCTTGCAGGGAGCGCTGAGGAGTGGAGAGACTTTATTCACGAGGTTAACATTGGTTTGTCTAGTCCCTTCACTAGTCTAACTCGAGAGAGGCTTCTAGTTGATCCTAGTGTGCCTCCTAGAGCAGGGTGACATACTAATGTCTTCTCTTCTACCTATCATGGGTGTCAAGAGAGCACTACTTTGAGGTCAAATAATCTCATCCTTAGGGGTGAGAATCAGGTTCTTCATGAGATGGATCACCTTGGGATTCAGTAGTGAGAGTCTAGCACTATAGGACCTTCACATTCTCACACTCATAGAAAGGTACCTCACTCATATAGGTCTCATGGGGAGATGAGTACTACACATAGACAAAGGATCAGGAGTCCTGAGGGTTACGTTGGAGGGAAGAGCCATTGAGCTTGTTTTCTTTTTGCTTCTATAAATCATGCCCCCTTGCATGGGGATCCTTACGTTCTTTCGAAAGCATTTTTTCCTAGCTCTTTCACTCTTGTGAATGCAACTTCTGATATATCAATGAAAAGTTGTCTTTTTATGTTTGTTTTTCTATTGTATGAGTAGTCATCTCTTGTGTTCTTTGGAAGTTTAATAACTCTTTGATTATGTTTAGATCTTCAACTCTAATAATGCAAGTATGATAATGATGACATGTTTTAAAGCCTTTTTTGGAGCATATATATGAAATGCAAGGGACGATATGCAAATGGGAGAACACAAGTGATGCTGAAATGAAACTTCTACTTCTATGGAACACCATGATTTATGACATTGACTTTATTGATTTGGAACTCTTTTTCTTATTTTGGTATGAATACATTGTGGAACAAACAATATGACTTCTCTTTAGTATCATTTTCAATCCAGGGTAATGTAGGTTGTTTTTGTATAAGAGACCAAATCAAGTCTATGAGATAAGGATTTAGAACTCAAGTGGGGAGTGGGAAGGAGGTGAAGTGCTTTGAGATTTTAGGCTTTGCTAAAGGTTAAACACTGATCCTTATCTAGATAAGACAATCTAACAAGCTTTCAACTTAGACAAGTAACAAATTTTATTGATGTTCACTAGACTTAGATCATAGATGGCAAGCAAGATAGACCTGGGGTAAAGGATAAATGGGAATGAACTAGGGTCCCTAGATAGAAAATGATCCTAAAGACTACTAGACTATTGGATTTTCTTAGCTAGTGTGTGTGTGTGTTGTGTACCTTTCTCTTTTATTTTCTCTCATAGAATGTCACCCTTGAAGCTTTGATCTTAGACCAATCTCGACCCAAGAGTACAGATATTCAACAATCTTCTCTCTTTCACTCTTTTTTTATAACTATATTTTCTTGTATTTTCTCTTTTTTTGTATTTTCTAGAATGCCTCATTTGATTTTCTCATTTTTTAGGATTTTTTGACTTTTATGAAAATGAATGCTTTTGGAACTTTTGAATATACAATAATTTGATCTCTCAATTCTCACCTTTCTCAACACTCTTATTTTGATCCCTCCTTTTTTTTATTCACTCGTATTTTAGATTGCTTCCTTCAGAGTTTTCATCCTCCTGACATTTTTGGCCGGGAAAGATAAGGGGCTGAGTTCCACCAAAAATTTTCATAATCCAGTTGGACATCCTTTCTAGTAGGGAAGAAATGTGGTCTACTTGCAAGCTTCCTTTGAACACTATAGGTTTGAATATTGACTTTACTTTGACCTAACATCATGGTTGATTAAGACTAGGATCAGTGTAAAGCTATGAGCTAGGCTTTGATTAGAATTACTAGGAATGAAGGGGAGAATGGTGATTGTGAAAATGGGGAATCTCAGGACCTAAAAGAATCACGTATACCTAGGTAACCTTAGATTCCTTACTGAAATGAAAATAATACAATAGTGAGTCATTCACTGTAATGCAAGATAAATAGAATGATACTAAAATGCAAGAAACAAAACTCTTTTTGACATTTTTTTGTAATTTTTTTGTGTTTTTATAGGTTTTTGCAATTTTTTGAGATGTTGAACTCTTCTACTTGCATATTGCACAAGAGGTAGTGTCATTTCTGACATCTTCCTTAACTATGTCTAGTATTTTCTGATTTGGTCTAAACTTCACTTGAAAGTCTTTGCAAGGACACTCAAAGACTTGGTGTAAAAATGGCTTTATATTTATTGAGGAGTTTTGTGTACTCACATGTTGCATTGTTTAATGATTTGCCCCCTAGCTTTATCATTTTCTATTCTTGTTGATTTCTTGGGTTCATTTTGAAATTTTGAGAGGCAATTGAAGTTGGGGGTGACTCTCCTAGTTTCTATGTGGATTTTGGTTCCTCTTCTTTAGTCATGATTTCAATCATAGGAATGTTTATGTTTGGCTCAATTGGAATGGACACTAAGTTGAATGGGGCATAAGACTTTGTTGAGTGGGGATTGAAGGGGAATTCTCCTATCTCCCCCTTTCCTATATATTTTGGGGTCTTGGCTACATTTGTAATTTGTTTTGATGTCTCTTCTTTTTAAAAATTGTTGATTTTTGGGATGCTAGTGGTTTCCATGGTGTTAACCTTCTTTATGACTTGTTCAACTCTATAAAGGCTAAAAGGATCAGGATCTCCTTTGATGATGTGGGTTTGTACCATGTGTGAGAAGTGTATTTCTTGAAATAGTGTGGATGGAATATCCCTCATCCTATGGATCCAAGGCCTTCCTAGGATCATGTTGTAAGTGGTTTCTTCATTGATGAAATAAAATTCAGTTGGAAGGGTTTTGGGATCCATTGTGATTTGAAGATTGGCCTTACCCATGGTTTGAATTTGTGGGTTATCATGAATTCTAAGGATGGAAATTTATTTTGTGATTTGACTTTTGTCATAACCCATTCTTTGAAGAAGAGAAAAGGAGACTACGTTGATTGTAGACCCATCCTCAATCATTACACATTTAATGAAATAGTCTTGAACTTGGACTATCAAATGGAGGGGGAGATCACCCTATTTAGCTATGTCATTATCTGAGGGTAACTTTTCAAAACCAAATGTCAAAGAACACTTTTGACTTGGAGTGTTTTGAACCAGATGGCCTAGATCTAAGGATTTTAGGAGAGCATTCTTGTGTTTAGGAGAACTCTTGATAAGCTCTAGCATGTGAGAATAATTTTAATTGTTGGAGGTGTCATCTAGTCATTCTGGTCCTTGGGTGACACAAATTTCTTGATCTTTATCTAATTCAACAAGTCATAAGGTGTTTTGATGAAAATTGTTGGAACTAAGTTCATCTTGTGAGAATGTGTCCATGAATGCTTTTTGTTGATGTTTGGGGAGGTTTGATATGAAGCGATGGTGCCCCCAGCATGACTCGATCTCATGCCCCCTTCTCTTGCAAAATGAGTAATATTTACCATGATTGTGATCTTGAGGTTTATGATGATTGTTGTATGACTTCTTGTTGATTCCCAGGGGATAGTTGTTAACATATTGGTGTAAGAGTCAATGTGACTCAGCAAGCCAGGATCACCTGTAATCAAGACAACCTTCCACACAAAGATGACAAGAGAAGATGCTAATAACAATGGAGTAATTGTATTAGACTATCATATGCTATATGAAATACAATGAGAGAGCCTTTCTTATAAAGGCAAGGTGAGAGCTAGAAGGGTGGAGTGAAAGGTGGAGTGGAAAGTGGAGATATTCCTACAACATGTGCCAATTAGAGGATGATAACTAATTGTACATGTGGAGGATAAGACAACTCACTCCAACTATCAACACTCAACACACAACTAGAAACACCTAGACATCTAGAAGACTCACTAAGTCAACTTAATATGTGTGAATTATATGTTCACACCAACACCCCCCCTTAAGTGCAACTTAGGGAGTAGTTGACTAAAACAATGATGGATGGGTCTCAACTACTAGGCCATGTTAGGTACCCATGTACAACAAATCTCAAGTGGAGAAAAGGAGAAAACCTCATGGGACAAAACTCCTCTCCAAAAGTGAGAATGCAGAAAACAAATGAAAGATGTGATGGAAGGAGGAATCAAGACCCCCCAAGGAATACATCCAACACATATATACAATCAAGTACCCCCCCATAGGAGAGCAAATGTGACATTGTAGGTCCCCCCCACAATGAAGTAGCTCCTGTGCCGATGGTGAATGCCTGAAGAAGAATGCTGAAAAGAATCCAAAGCCTGCAAACAACATTCTTCCCCTTAGGAAGAAACAAGTGCAAAGGCTGATGTCAAAGAAACTCCATCTCAAGGTATGAGGGAAAAAGCCTCATGATGTATTCTGTCTCTGAAAACTACTCAAGTGGCCACATGTCACAACCAAAAGATGTCACATAATCAGGTGCTACTTGCGACAATCCAAGACAAGATGAAAACTCAAGATCATCAATCTCCAAAGATAAAGTATCCTCCAAATGATGCTTAAGATTCTCCAACTCAGTGCCAAACTATGACAAGTGAAGAGGAGAAGGTGCCTGCTCATCTGAAGTAGAAGATTCAACTCCTTCAAAGAGGAAATGAATGTCATCAATGATGTCCTCCAAGTCATCAAGATAGGACTCACGAAACAAGTCTGCAATGCCTATCAAGTACTCATCCCACAAACCTATATCTGGAAGACAAAGAATATCCTGCTCAACTGAAGTAGATGAAGCGATGTCAATGCCAATCTCTAAAGAAGCAGGAGAAGGAGGAAGCTCAAAACTAGTCTTAGGAACCGAAGTAGATGCAAGAACTCCAAGGTTCAAGTGACCAAACTTCTCCTTAGAAGCATGATTCACACTTGATACATGAGTGTGAATAGCAAACAATAGATCTACATCATCATCAGAAACAAAATGGGAGAAGGTGTACAAGCGAGATGCATGATCAGCCATCCCAACAACAATGATATCTCTGCTCTCCAAGTCCCTAATGATCACAGAATCAGGAGTGAACTCAACTGTCTTCCCATCACCACAATGAGTAATCTGGTAGATGGAAAGGAGATTGGTTGTCATTGAAGATACACACAATACATTGTTGAATGTACACGAGTCACCAACATCAATTGTTCCTTTACCACTTGCATGCATGTATGTATTGTTACCCATCAAAATAGGTGGCAAAGTACATGACTGAAATGAAGAGAACATCCCCTATGAAGATGCCATATGATGAGAAGCTCTAGAATCAAGAAGCCATCTCTCTGACTGTAGACTTGTTGATGCAAAGAATGCTTTTCCTTTTCCTTTATCTGACCAATTAGCAAATTTTGTTGTTCTTGTAGATGTAGATGATGATGGTGGTGAAGAAGAAGACTTGGGTAAAATTGTTGTTGATGGAGAATACTCAATGTTATGTTTTTGAAGAAGTTGTGACATCTCCTCAAACTTTTTCTCATAACATTTAGTCTCATTGTGACCCAATTTCTTACAATAAGAACACTTTGGCTTCTTCTTCTTATTTGACTCCCCTTTGGAAGAAGAGTTAGGGGTTTTCTTTGATTCTTTCTCTTGCTTATTAGACTAGGAATCCTTATGTTTCTTTTCCTTATTATGTGAAGCCTTAGGATCTTTTGTGCTTTGTGTTGCAACTAGAGCCTGTTTTCTAGGTGACTTCAATGTGCCATGTGTAATAGCTTGGCTTGTTCTCTTGTGAGTTGTGCAGCAAACTCCTCAAGTGAAGGCATGGTAAACTTAGTACCAAAGGCATCCATTGTAGCATAAAAGGTAGAAACATAAACTGAATATGTAGGACCCAATTTTGCAAGAATGGATAGAATCAATTGTTCATCTTCTTTCTCAAGACCACTTTGTTTGAGTTGCAACCTAAGAGACTTAAATTTGGTGAAGAAGTCTTCAATTTGATCAAAGTCTTGAGGATTAAGGGCAATTAGCTCATTTTCCAATTTGAACCTTCTTATTTTATCTTGCTTGCCAAATAGATTGTCTAGTGTTGTCCATATCTCATTTGGTGTAGTACAAGACTCAACATGAAATCTCAAATATGGAGAAATAGCAAGACAAAGTGTGCCAAAAGCCTCATCTCTTCTGTCTAACCATTTTCTTGTCTTAGTAGCACTTGTGGGCTCAAGATCTATGCCTAAAGTTATTCTATGTAACTTTTGTTTATACAACACAAACTCCATGTTTTTCTTCCATTCAAGATAATTATATGGAGTTAAAAATGGAAATTAAGGCACATCCATGATGAAAAAGCAAGACAACACAACAACACCCCTTTACTATGTAAGAGAGCCCCCCCTAATTTGTTTGTGGCATTTTATACTTAGTGCATTTTACAATTGTCCTCAAGGGACCAAAATTGGGAAAAATAATCAAAATCTCTTAAAAAGGAGATCCTAGTGAGATTGCAATCACTCACAACAAAGTATTGTAGCAAACAAATCCTCTCAAAACAAATTTCACCTCCTCAAGTTTCAAAATGCCCAAGTTATCACTTAGATGCCAAAAAATTAACAAATGAAATAGAAAACACTTGGAGCAAAAATTGAGAAAAGTACATTGATGGCTGTGTAGAACTCCTGAATACCTTTCCAATGCCACTTGAATCGCGAAAATTAGAGATCATGGCAAAGAGTTATGAGCTCGGGAGCCAAAAAGGAAGATTTGTCTTCGATCTGCAATAAATGCTATCAAATAGAAAAATCAAAGAAAATTTCTAATACCACTATGAAGAGCTCTCTGTCAGCTTTTCGTTGATATCTCGTTTGTCCGATTTGGACACCGTGGGCAAAAGTTGTACAAAAAAGAAAAAAAGCCCTATTTTAGGGCTTTGAGGGCAAAATAGGCCCTCTGTCGACGGAATATTCCTCAGTCTGTGCCGGAATATTCTCCAGTTGATGGAAAACTACCTTGAGCAAAAAAACTATTTTGGTCAGAAAACCACCGTCAGATGTATAAAAACGCTTGTGAAGAGGTCAAAACCGTTGCCAATAAGGAGTACAAAACCACTTTGCAACAGTGAAACCTTAAGGAAAAACTACCAATGAAGAAGTTGAAACCACCAGTACAGAGGTCAAAATGGCATGTCTGATAGGAGAAAACCAAGGTTCAAATAGGAAACCACTGTGCATTGTCCAAAACTACCAGTTATGGGCAAGGTTTGAAACCACGGACTCCAGCCAATGGGACTGTCAAAACCGCGTGTTCTTAGCCCGAAACCACCATAGATTCAAAAAAGCCCATCGAACACTTTTGAAGGCCGCTGAGGTTGTGATTGACTACCGACCATAAGATTTTTAATGAATGCCAATGCTATAATCTGACTGCTGACATTCTTGATGGTGACCGCCGAATAGAGAATCGAAGAAACCGCTAGATGCTAGCAAATTAACCGTCGAGATTGTTTAAAAAAAATGCCTTGACCACAGTCTGAAACCGCTAGATAAGGAACAACCGACGAGTTGAGAAAATTTGGCATTGTGAGCACAAACCACCTGATGGGAATACACAGGCTACCTATTGTATTGGATCTGCTGACATTTTAAAGGATCGAATGGCCTGTTGACATAGGCCAAGCCCATGGGCTGGCTGTACCCACCACCGAGAGTACCAAAAAATCATCGACTCTGTTGGAGACTATGGAATCAACTGCTGGTAATGGCTGAAACCATCGAATCATTGAAACAATCGATGAGTATGCCAAATGGTGGAAAGACAATCGTCAGAGGTTGTTGGTCGACTGTGATTGACTGTGAGATATGAGCCAAACTACTGGGTGAGAGCCAAAGGCGGATCGAGACAACCAAACTCGCAAAGGACCACCAGATCAAAGTTGCAAAAAGTTATAATGTTATTACATTATATCTTCCACTATGATCGGTTACCAAATATGACTGAAGCCAAAAACACGAGAACCGTCGACTGGATGCAAATTACCTGATTACCGAATTATGCAGATCGTACCATGCATAGGGTACCAAAAGAAATTTTCCACAGCAATGGTTATAATCTAAAAACCTTCAAGCTATATAATTACCCCGTAGATATTTGACGATGCTACATGAGCAAAGTACAATGCTGACGCAGGGCTATGCAGAGGGAATCTGTCTGCAAAGTATTCCCTGTGAATTTCGTACAGCGTTGAATTGCAAAAAAAATTTGCCTTTCGTTGCAACTTTGTCCGATTTGGATGATTTTACAGTCGATCCGTACTGATTTGGCTACTGTGGACGCAATGGCAGTGTCCGATTTGGGCCAAACTGCTCCAAAATTGCTGGTACCTCCCGGATCATGCCAAAGAGCCCCAAATTGAAACCCTCATCAAATTTGCCTCCGATGTCCGATTTGGATGAAACAAAAGGTGATCTTGACTATTTCAGCTGCTCCAGACATAATGGTGAAGTCTGATTTACAGCAACACGCTCCAAAATGCACCTGCAATACAAGGGCAAGAAGGGAAAACCCTCACAAAACTGGTATCTCTATCAAGTTTTTCTGATTCTTCAGGTCATCATTTGATGCAAGAGAAGAGCATACTCAACTGTCAAGATTCACCATGAATTGCACTCAAGATCTCTCTAATGAGGGAAGGGAATTGCATATTAGGCTCTGATACCATGTAAGAGTCAATGTGACTCAGCAAGCCAGGATCACCTACAATCAAGACAACCTTCCACACAAAGATGACAAGAGAAGATGCTAAAACAATGGAGCAATTGTATTAGACTATCATATGCTATATGAAATACAATGAGAGAGCCTTGCTTATAAAGGCAAGGTGAGAGCTAGAAGGGTGGAGTGAAAGGTGGAGTGGAAAGTGGAGATATTCCTACAACATATGCCAATTAGAGGATGATAACTAATTGTACATGTGTAGGATAAGACAACTCACTCCAACTATCAACACTCAACACACAACTAGAAACACCTAGACATCTAGAATACTCACTAAGTCAACTTAATATGTGTGAATTATATGTTCACACCAATAATTGGTTCCACAAATTTGTATGACTACCATAGTCACAATTGTTGTTCCCCAATGGTGAAGTGTTTGTTGACCTGTCTATGTTATGATTGTTTGTCAAGAATTTTTTATTTATGTTATGGTTTACGAACCTTCCATTGGCATCATACTCCCTTATTTCACTATCAATAGTGGTTTGGTCAATTCTAAGGGTACTTTCAAGTGCTTCTTCATAGGAATTGTATGGTAGCTTTTGAACGTCTTTTCTCATATGCCTGTTAGGGCATGCAATACAAGATCACATAATTCGTGATGATCCATGTTTGGAGTGCTAGTTGAAGAATAGAGAACTTTCCTCCATCATGTGATAAAATGTGCAACTGACTCATTTTCTTCTTGTTTGACTGTTAAAAATTCTCGTATTCATGTGTTGACCAATTTGTTTATGTTGAATGTAATGCCCTCCCACTAATAAACTATTTAAATACATTAAAAGACATAAATATAGAATTTAATTAATAAATAGAGTAAATAAAGATAATCTACTTACTCTTAATTAAAATTTACTTAATGATACAAATATATTAGTATTGTTGAATTCTTGCCCACAACAGCTGAACAAAAGAATGTTATTTTCAAATCAGATATTATTTATATTATATCAACAATTCAATATTACATAGAATAAATAAAACAATAATAATGTTATTGTGAATTACCAATTTGATTCAAATTATTCTAAGATAACTTTTTTTTATTTAACTTAGAATAATGACAATATTAATTAAATCAAAATTATCTAATAGAACAATATTGTTTATAGCCATAACAAAATTGATAATATAAAACAACAATTTTCAATTAGCATAAGAGAAATATAAGTTTTATACAGTGAACATAGCATCTCAGCGATGCATAAATATATATAATATCTATTCTTTACAAAACATGAATCGAAATACCCATAGGGTCATTATGACATGTAGATGCATAACCATAATAGATTTATAGTCATATAAGAATTTATTAACACTAGTTTCTAAAGTAACATTGTCATATAAAATCAATTTCTTTCTACTGAGTAAGCTAATCACAATACAAATGTACTAAACATTCAAATACAAATTTGTTTGCATTTAGACAGAATTAGAAGAAGGAACCATTACTTGGAAACTATAAAACTGAATATTGCAATCCTTTGCTTACAATCAATTGAATCACATCAATTTGTATCACTGAATCATTTAGACAATAAGCTGGGTCAGCAAGATAAGATAAATAAGATATTTTTCATAATTTCCAATTGTCTTTATACAATAAACATAGCCCAGATTGCTCACTAAAACTTGCAACAACAAAATAGAGTAGCTTAGTCTTGCTCTCCTCCTAGCCGTAGGATTGATAAAATCAAGTCCACCACAAGCGGGAAATAAAATCCAACACTCAAAGAAAATAACAAAGAAAACAAAATCAGAAAACTTGAGACTATGGACTCACACATAGAATCCACACATAGAATTCTTGTAAAAGGGAAGAAGGGGGATTCCCTTCCCTCTTGGGGCACAAATAGATTCCTTCTTCAAACAACTTCACACTTCCACACACTATCACCTCCCTTCATCACAAATCAAGCATACATCCTCCCAACAACCGTCCACTCTCCACAATCTCCCATAAAAATACTCTCCCATTCTCCACATCTCTCAACACAAATCAACCCACAAGTTCTTCACATATATCACAAAACCCCAAGAGAGGCTCCACACCCTCCTTAACCCCACATGAGGGAAGGTCTCATCTAACTCAGAGGGCAATTCCCTTTGCACACCCAAACCTCACTGACATTCAAGTAAGACACTGCACATCACATATTTTTTTACAACAAATTTTCATAGCTCTTCGACTCAACATTCACAAAATTTAACAAAACACTAAAATATCAAAAGAAACCAATCATACCTTGGTTTTCCAAGTTAGGATCAACCCAATTATTCACTCCAAATAGAAGGAAAACCTATTTCCAGCCAGCATTCTTTGATCACCAATATATTTCAGCCAATATCCTCTCTTTCCACCATCGAAAGACCATCGAAAAGATGAAAACCAAGAAAGATAACCTTCATAAAGAAAAGCTACAACACTCTTATTTCCCAGCCTGAGAAAATGTTTCACATTTCCTCTTAAAATAAAATTCTTTTTCCAACTCTTCAAATTTCCCTTCCAACTAAAATTAAATTAAAACAACAATTTAAAAGAAAAGACTTCTTTTTAACTCAATAAAGCATAATAAAAGGTCACACAGTTTTTTGGCATAACCTTGCCCCCCCAACTTTTAAAAAATTATAAGAAAATTAAATAATAATAAACACCAATTGAGCATTTGAATTTTGTCTCCGATTCTTAAGGAACTTTGGTTGCTCTACCTACAAAATCTCATTGAAACATCAATACATTTTGAAATCTCATAGCCAAAGCAATTAAATATTAAACAAATTAACATTTCTAACATCAATTAATTACAACATCTAAAATATCAAATAATAATATTTATTTTGCAGAACTTATCATATTACCATTAATATTCTATATCAATTATTTTATTGAATAAACATATTATTTCATTATCAACAAATTAATATCTAATCATGCATGAAAAAATCTATATCCATAATCAAAATAATAATATCCATAATCCAAATCTAAATAATAACCATGTCCAATACACACACACACACACACCAAAATATAGAATCAAGTCAAATATCTAGAATAATACTAGCTAGGCCTCACATCGAAGGCAGCCAAAAATTGATCGATGAGTTGCCTAAAAGAGTGGATTGATACTTCTGGAAGTCGACAACACCAATCCAGAGAAATACCCTCCAAAGTCATTGGAAATATCTTTGCTACCACCCTATCCCAAGGAAGGACTTCTCACACTACCATGATCTAAGCCTTGATATGCGAGTTGGGATCACCCTCTCCTTTAAATTTAAGAAGATCGGGGAGAGGATGTGGTAGTATGATCTAACGAATGTTGTAGTCAAGAGGATCTTTTAAATACTCAAGGTATGCTCCTAAGAGGGGGTTATGCATAGAGGGTCTTACTCCTTCAAAAATTAGCCCTTCAGGTGGAGATTGTTTCATTTGTTGAAAGGGTATGCTAGATTGTTGATATCCTAAAAAAGTTGGATAACTAGATGGTGTCATGTTTATGTGTTGAAAGTTGGGTGGGATTGTTTGTGGTTGATTTTGTGTTATAGGAATCCCACCTATTTAATCAAGACTTGTCATGATGGATGATGAGGGAAAGGGAGGCCTTAATGTTTCATGGAAGTTTAGATCAGGGGGAATTTATGTTGTCCCCTGGTTTGATTCAATCTTATCAATGAAAGTATTTCCTTGTGCCCTAGGTTTTTCTTGAATTTCACTTTGACAATCATTTCTAGCTTCAAGGGTCCTAATTCGTTGGACCAAGGTTTCTATAAGGTCTGTGAGTGAGGCTTCCTCCATCTTTTGAGTTTTACAACTTTGAGATGGATTTATTTGTGTTGGGGTTTTACTGACCTCACTTGTTCCTTTTGATGATACTTGGCATGTCACAAGTCCTTTATCATGATGTGCCACATGGGGAGGTTTTTGTGCCCCCCAACCTTCTTGTATGATTTTCTTTTGATGGCTTGCCTCATTGTCCATTTGGGTGGCCATTTTTTTATGGTTTCTTATGGGCTGGTCTTGTCGATGATCTCAGACTAAACACTCACTAGGCATGTTGTAATTTGGTCAAGGTTGTGGGGATCTTGTTGGATACCCTTTGAGTCTTTCAAGTTTGATTGATTTGAGATTGAAGATATTGGATCTAAACATGTGTTACCTTCATTGGAGGGAAGATTCCCTTGAACTTCGTGTGATTTTGTCCTAGTTTTTAGGTGTAGGAAAAACCATGAAATGAATGAAATGAAGATGGACATGAAAGATGAACATGAAATGAAAGAAGCATGTGCAAAAGATCCCATAAGAAGTTTTTGTTCTTCACATCAGGTTCACCAAAAAATGTACACTCAAAGTCATGACTCGGTGGCCAAGGGGAGGTTGAGTTAGCTTTGGCGCACACACGGACCATCCCTCCTTGCCACGAGGTGAACATCCATGTCACTCTCACTCTTGTGGAAGTAGCCAGTCAAGAGGAGGTGAAACACCAAGGTGATTTGGCTCATTGGAGAGCTAGACTTCACAGAGAGGAGTCAGCCAGTCCTGGTGCCTATGTTGTTGTGCATTTGTCTGAATGCAGTGTAATGTGACTGTTGTAAAGATAACTATATGACCCAAAGGGTCACTAGTCACCATTGTCCTATTCAATTTTTTGATGTTCCAATGTTTTGTGGCTTGACTATTGGCTTGGTGGATGTCTTGTTTAAGTTGGCATTGTCATTTGTATTGTTGGATGATTTCTTGTTGTATTTGAAGTTTCCTGAATCTTTCTTGTTGTTGTCTAGGGTGAATCTTCTCTATCTTGTTGAGGACTGCCTTCAACCACTCACCTCTGGGTCTAAGGCACATTCGAGAGTTTAAACAAAAGAAAGATGGTTGAAGCTAAACTTGACTTGACCTACGGTTTCGACTTAGGGTTTGTGTGGCCTAAGGTTTTGACTTTGTTGACATTGTTTGACCTTGTGATGAAACCAATGGTTTTGACTAATGTTGACTAAACTTGACCTTGTGTTGAGACCAAGGGTTTGTAAACCTTCTATGCTGCTAATGTTTTTGTTCTTTTCTATTTTTGTATGCATGCAAGCCTATGAGTGCAAAACATTTTTTTGTGCTTTTTTATGTTTTTGGAAATTAAAGTGCTTTTTCTTAATCTAGGAATTAGAAAATGAATGAAAGCTAGCATGAGATTACCTAATGCAATTGAATCTATGTTTTTGGTGTTTTCTAAATAGGTGGATCAATTTAATCTATGAAAGGAAATTTCTTCTAATCTATGAACTTTGGAAAGGGAAACTAATTAACAATGCAAATCTACTAAGCCTATCAAGAAAAAAAGCAACATGTATTTAATTATCCCAAGAGAAAAGTTTTGATTATATAATTACTATGAAATGAAAAAAAGCATGAAAGAACTTGGAGACATGTGAGCCTCCACTACCCTCAAAAATCCTTGTATTGGCAACCTCTAATCCTCTTGTAGCAGCGTGGTGATCCTCTTGGCGACAATAAGAATAGATAAGTGAAAGAAATTTTTAAGCTTTGAAATGAGCTCAATGAGAGCTTGATGAGCACTATGGCTTGTGATGTGAGCAGTGTATGGACGCAAAATGAGATTTTATGAAAGCTAAATGAGATAATAAATGAAATAAAAAGGCTCTAATGTCTTGTATGAGCATATGGATGCTTGATTTGGAGAGAAATAACCTGTAAGAACTGTGTGCACAAATGAAATTGCCTCCCTTTGTGATTGAGGAAGGGGGTATTCATAGGTTAGAAGAAGGGATCAGAGGTGAACAAGAAGAAGATTTAACTCAATTTGATTTAATAGTTAGCTTAGAAGACACAAGAGTGATCTAGGCTAAAATTGGAGTGATCTACCCAATTATAAATTATCACTCAAGAAGAAGTTAACAAAAGAGGAGTGCATGAGAATGCATGGGAATGCATGAATTGATAACTAAAGATGAAATAGAGCTAAATATGCATGTGTGGGTGCATGAAATAGTAAGCTATATATTTGGCACGAAATTCCATCCAAACAGGAAGAAAAACAAGTGAAAACGGAGCTATTTTGAGCTAGAAACTCAAGTGAACTTGTGGCTGGAAAACATGATAGGGTCACTCGTGGGTTGCCCCTTTCACCAATCAGGGTCACCTAGGCATGACCCATGGGTGACCCTTAAAGGAGGGCACTTGGGTGAAAGTCCATGGTGGGAGATGGAAGAGGACATAAGAAAGGTATCTACCTCTAAGAATAGGTCAATCATGTGTCAAAAACCAAATCTCCACTTGCAAAAGTAGGATCTCCTACGAGAGATCTAGAAATAATAGGAGGAGATTTGGATTGCTTGAGTGAAAATGAAATATAAAAGCTAGAGATGGCTTGGGAGGACCTCTGGAAGGCCTCTAGGGGTGGGACTGGATGAAAAACACTAGAGAAAGGTGAAAACACACCTACAAGACACACACAAGGCTTAGGAACAAATTCGCAAGCACATGAAATCCAAATCAACAAATGTCGAAAAGTCTCAAAAATGAAGAGAAAGAGAGAAAATTTCTATTTTTGTATGCATGCAAGCCTATGAGTGCAAAACATTTTTTTGTGCTTTTTTATGTTTTTGGAAATTAAAGTGCTTTTTCTTAATCTAGGAATTAGAAAATGAATGAAAGCTAGCATGAGATTACCTAATGCAATTGAATCTATGTTTTTGGTGTTTTCTAAATAGGTGGATCAATTTAATCTATGAAAGGAAATTTCTTCTAATCTATGAACTTTGGAAAGGGAAACTAATTAACAATGCAAATCTACTAAGCCTATCAAGAAAAAAAGCAACATGTATTTAATTATCCCAAGAGAAAAGTTTTGATTATATAATTACTATGAAATGAAAAAAAGCATGAAAGAACTTGGAGACATGTGAGCCTCCACTACCCTCAAAAATCCTTGTATTGGCAACCTCTAATCCTCTTGTAGCAGCGTGGTGATCCTCTTGGCGACAATAAGAATAGATAAGTGAAAGAAATTTTTAAGCTTTGAAATGAGCTCAATGAGAGCTTGATGAGCACTATGGCTTGTGATGTGAGCAGTGTATGGACGCAAAATGAGATTTTATGAAAGCTAAATGAGATAATAAATGAAATAAAAAGGCTCTAATGTCTTGTATGAGCATATGGATGCTTGATTTGGAGAGAAATAACCTGTAAGAACTGTGTGCACAAATGAAATTGCCTCCCTTTGTGATTGAGGAAGGGGGTATTCATAGGTTAGAAGAAGGGATCAGAGGTGAACAAGAAGAAGATTTAACTCAATTTGATTTAATAGTTAACTTAGAAGACACAAGAGTGATCTAGGCTAAAATTGGAGTGATCTACCCAATTATAAATTATCACTCAAGAAGAAGTTAACAAAAGAGGAGTGCATGAGAATGCATGGGAATGCATGAATTGATAACTAAAGATGAAATAGAGCTAAATATGCATGTGTGGGTGCATGAAATAGTAAGCTATATATTTGGCACGAAATTCCATCCAAACAGGAAGAAAAACAAGTGAAAACAGAGCTATTTTGAGCTAGAAACTCAAGTGAACTTGTGGCTGGAAAACATGATAGGGTCACTCGTGGGTTGCCCCTTTCACCAATCAGGGTCACCTAGGCATGACCCATGGGTGACCCTTAAAGGAGGGCACTTGGGTGAAAGTCCATGGTGGGAGATGGAAGAGGACATAAGAAAGGTATCTACCTCTAAGAATAGGTCAATCATGTGTCAAAAACCAAATCTCCACTTGCAAAAGTAGGATCTCCTACGAGAGATCTAGAAATAATAGGAGGAGATTTGGATTGCTTGAGTGAAAATGAAATATAAAAGCTAGAGATGGCTTGGGAGGACCTCTGGAAGGCCTCTAGGGGTGGGACTGGATGAAAAACACTAGAGAAAGGTGAAAACACACCTACAAGACACACACAAGGCTTAGGAACAAATTCGCAAGCACATGAAATCCAAATCAACAAATGTCGAAAAGTCTCAAAAATGAAGAGAAAGAGAGAAAATTTCTATTTTTGTATGCATGCAAGCCTATGAGTGCAAAACATTTTTTTGTGCTTTTTTATGTTTTTGGAAATTAAAGTGCTTTTTCTTAATCTAGGAATTAGAAAATGAATGAAAGCTAGCATGAGATTACCTAATGCAATTGAATCTATGTTTTTGGTGTTTTCTAAATAGGTGGATCAATTTAATCTATGAAAGGAAATTTCTTCTAATCTATGAACTTTGGAAAGGGAAACTAATTAACAATGCAAATCTACTAAGCCTATCAAGAAAAAAAGCAACATGTATTTAATTATCCCAAGAGAAAAGTTTTGATTATATAATTACTATGAAATGAAAAAAAGCATGAAAGAACTTGGAGACATGTGAGCCTCCACTACCCTCAAAAATCCTTGTATTGGCAACCTCTAATCCTCTTGTAGCAGCGTGGTGATCCTCTTGGCGACAATAAGAATAGATAAGTGAAAGAAATTTTTAAGCTTTGAAATGAGCTCAATGAGAGCTTGATGAGCACTATGGCTTGTGATGTGAGCAGTGTATGGACGCAAAATGAGATTTTATGAAAGCTAAATGAGATAATAAATGAAATAAAAAGGCTCTAATGTCTTGTATGAGCATATGGATGCTTGATTTGGAGAGAAATAACCTGTAAGAACTGTGTGCACAAATGAAATTGCCTCCCTTTGTGATTGAGGAAGGGGGTATTCATAGGTTAGAAGAAGGGATCAGAGGTGAACAAGAAGAAGATTTAACTCAATTTGATTTAATAGTTAGCTTAGAAGACACAAGAGTGATCTAGGCTAAAATTGGAGTGATCTACCCAATTATAAATTATCACTCAAGAAGAAGTTAACAAAAGAGGAGTGCATGAGAATGCATGGGAATGCATGAATTGATAACTAAAGATGAAATAGAGCTAAATATGCATGTGTGGGTGCATGAAATAGTAAGCTATATATTTGGCACGAAATTCCATCCAAACAGGAAGAAAAACAAGTGAAAACGGAGCTATTTTGAGCTAGAAACTCAAGTGAACTTGTGGCTGGAAAACATGATAGGGTCACTCGTGGGTTGCCCCTTTCACCAATCAGGGTCACCTAGGCATGACCCATGGGTGACCCTTAAAGGAGGGCACTTGGGTGAAAGTCCATGGTGGGAGATGGAAGAGGACATAAGAAAGGTATCTACCTCTAAGAATAGGTCAATCATGTGTCAAAAACCAAATCTCCACTTGCAAAAGTAGGATCTCCTACGAGAGATCTAGAAATAATAGGAGGAGATTTGGATTGCTTGAGTGAAAATGAAATATAAAAGCTAGAGATGGCTTGGGAGGACCTCTGGAAGGCCTCTAGGGGTGGGACTGGATGAAAAACACTAGAGAAAGGTGAAAACACACCTACAAGACACACACAAGGCTTAGGAACAAATTCGCAAGCACATGAAATCCAAATCAACAAATGTCGAAAAGTCTCAAAAATGAAGAGAAAGAGAGAAAATTTCTATTTTTGTATGCATGCAAGCCTATGAGTGCAAAACATTTTTTTGTGCTTTTTTATGTTTTTGGAAATTAAAGTGCTTTTTCTTAATCTAGGAATTAGAAAATGAATGAAAGCTAGCATGAGATTACCTAATGCAATTGAATCTATGTTTTTGGTGTTTTCTAAATAGGTGGATCAATTTAATCTATGAAAGGAAATTTCTTCTAATCTATGAACTTTGGAAAGGGAAACTAATTAACAATGCAAATCTACTAAGCCTATCAAGAAAAAAAGCAACATGTATTTAATTATCCCAAGAGAAAAGTTTTGATTATATAATTACTATGAAATGAAAAAAAGCATGAAAGAACTTGGAGACATGTGAGCCTCCACTACCCTCAAAAATCCTTGTATTGGCAACCTCTAATCCTCTTGTAGCAGCGTGGTGATCCTCTTGGCGACAATAAGAATAGATAAGTGAAAGAAATTTTTAAGCTTTGAAATGAGCTCAATGAGAGCTTGATGAGCACTATGGCTTGTGATGTGAGCAGTGTATGGACGCAAAATGAGATTTTATGAAAGCTAAATGAGATAATAAATGAAATAAAAAGGCTCTAATGTCTTGTATGAGCATATGGATGCTTGATTTGGAGAGAAATAACCTGTAAGAACTGTGTGCACAAATGAAATTGCCTCCCTTTGTGATTGAGGAAGGGGGTATTCATAGGTTAGAAGAAGGGATCAGAGGTGAACAAGAAGAAGATTTAACTCAATTTGATTTAATAGTTAACTTAGAAGACACAAGAGTGATCTAGGCTAAAATTGGAGTGATCTACCCAATTATAAATTATCACTCAAGAAGAAGTTAACAAAAGAGGAGTGCATGAGAATGCATGGGAATGCATGAATTGATAACTAAAGATGAAATAGAGCTAAATATGCATGTGTGGGTGCATGAAATAGTAAGCTATATATTTGGCACGAAATTCCATCCAAACAGGAAGAAAAACAAGTGAAAACGGAGCTATTTTGAGCTAGAAACTCAAGTGAACTTGTGGCTGGAAAACATGATAGGGTCACTCGTGGGTTGCCCCTTTCACCAATCAGGGTCACCTAGGCATGACCCATGGGTGACCCTTAAAGGAGGGCACTTGGGTGAAAGTCCATGGTGGGAGATGGAAGAGGACATAAGAAAGGTATCTACCTCTAAGAATAGGTCAATCATGTGTCAAAAACCAAATCTCCACTTGCAAAAGTAGGATCTCCTACGAGAGATCTAGAAATAATAGGAGGAGATTTGGATTGCTTGAGTGAAAATGAAATATAAAAGCTAGAGATGGCTTGGGAGGACCTCTGGAAGGCCTCTAGGGGTGGGACTGGATGAAAAACACTAGAGAAAGGTGAAAACACACCTACAAGACACACACAAGGCTTAGGAACAAATTCGCAAGCACATGAAATCCAAATCAACAAATGTCGAAAAGTCTCAAAAATGAAGAGAAAGAGAGAAAATTTCTATTTTTGTATGCATGCAAGCCTATGAGTGCAAAACATTTTTTTGTGCTTTTTTATGTTTTTGGAAATTAAAGTGCTTTTTCTTAATCTAGGAATTAGAAAATGAATGAAAGCTAGCATGAGATTACCTAATGCAATTGAATCTATGTTTTTGGTGTTTTCTAAATAGGTGGATCAATTTAATCTATGAAAGGAAATTTCTTCTAATCTATGAACTTTGGAAAGGGAAACTAATTAACAATGCAAATCTACTAAGCCTATCAAGAAAAAAAGCAACATGTATTTAATTATCCCAAGAGAAAAGTTTTGATTATATAATTACTATGAAATGAAAAAAAGCATGAAAGAACTTGGAGACATGTGAGCCTCCACTACCCTCAAAAATCCTTGTATTGGCAACCTCTAATCCTCTTGTAGCAGCGTGGTGATCCTCTTGGCGACAATAAGAATAGATAAGTGAAAGAAATTTTTAAGCTTTGAAATGAGCTCAATGAGAGCTTGATGAGCACTATGGCTTGTGATGTGAGCAGTGTATGGACGCAAAATGAGATTTTATGAAAGCTAAATGAGATAATAAATGAAATAAAAAGGCTCTAATGTCTTGTATGAGCATATGGATGCTTGATTTGGAGAGAAATAACCTGTAAGAACTGTGTGCACAAATGAAATTGCCTCCCTTTGTGATTGAGGAAGGGGGTATTCATAGGTTAGAAGAAGGGATCAGAGGTGAACAAGAAGAAGATTTAACTCAATTTGATTTAATAGTTAACTTAGAAGACACAAGAGTGATCTAGGCTAAAATTGGAGTGATCTACCCAATTATAAATTATCACTCAAGAAGAAGTTAACAAAAGAGGAGTGCATGAGAATGCATGGGAATGCATGAATTGATAACTAAAGATGAAATAGAGCTAAATATGCATGTGTGGGTGCATGAAATAGTAAGCTATATATTTGGCACGAAATTCCATCCAAACAGGAAGAAAAACAAGTGAAAACGGAGCTATTTTGAGCTAGAAACTCAAGTGAACTTGTGGCTGGAAAACATGATAGGGTCACTCGTGGGTTGCCCCTTTCACCAATCAGGGTCACCTAGGCATGACCCATGGGTGACCCTTAAAGGAGGGCACTTGGGTGAAAGTCCATGGTGGGAGATGGAAGAGGACATAAGAAAGGTATCTACCTCTAAGAATAGGTCAATCATGTGTCAAAAACCAAATCTCCACTTGCAAAAGTAGGATCTCCTACGAGAGATCTAGAAATAATAGGAGGAGATTTGGATTGCTTGAGTGAAAATGAAATATAAAAGCTAGAGATGGCTTGGGAGGACCTCTGGAAGGCCTCTAGGGGTGGGACTGGATGAAAAACACTAGAGAAAGGTGAAAACACACCTACAAGACACACACAAGGCTTAGGAACAAATTCGCAAGCACATGAAATCCAAATCAACAAATGTCGAAAAGTCTCAAAAATGAAGAGAAAGAGAGAAAATGACGAATGGGAAACAACACAAGATGGATGAAAACACACATCACCAAGAAAATTACTACTGATAGGTTGTTATTTCACGCTTACATGTAAGTGACAAGGATTGTGAGTAATCATTAGGGTCCTCATGGAGGCAGTGCGTGATCTAGGTGCTTATAGTACTACAAATCATTTTGTAGCTATCCTTATTGAATACCACTTTGATACTTGCATCATTCATTTTTCTTACTAAAATTGGATTTCTTTCCAAACTTGGAATGTGTAGAACACTAGGAAGTGTTTTAATTCTTCCATCCTTTAGCTTAAGTTCTTCACTTTTCCTTGCCCTATAATTTTATATGTTCAATCATCTCCTAGTAATCTTCACCTCCATTATTTTTTTCCATATTCACTAAACAACTCCTTATGATGATTCATATAAAAACGGGTTCCTAAATTTATCAATCATTCATCATGGTATTTATCTAATCTTGTAGCAACAAAAAATATATCCCCTATATCTTCTACTAAGGTCTTTGATTTTGTAGAAGAATCATCTTTAAATGACTTTTAATTCTCGACATTTTTAAATATAGAATCCCTTTAATAGTGTCTTATTTTACTACAACTTCAATGCTTTCTCTATCCTTTATCTAACTTGCATTACATTTACCTTTTGATTTTGATATCTTGTTCCTAGCTATTTATTATTGGAACTGTAGGATCACAGAGACGAATAAGCAAACATGAAAGATTACAGATAACATAGCAATGAAATCTATGAAGTCCCACATTAAGTTTGGAGTAGACAAGTACATATATAGGCGATCAAAGGTAGTTAGTTAGTTGTGGTAAAGTCTCCTACAAACTAGCATGAGTGGCTAGTTTAGTGGGAAACTTGATGGCCCCTCAATTAATTTCCTAACAACCTTGACATGTGTCAAGATCGTGTAAGGGCACACTTAAGTAGGCTTATGCCTAAGTGTATAATATATATGAAATATATATACACTAACAACCCCACTTAAGCATAGCTTAGATGGGCACAAATGAAATGGGTCCCTACTACAAGGCCTAGTGAGGTACCCATGTACAATGTAAATATGAAATTGGGTCCCAACAACTAGGCCTGATGAGGTACCCAAGAACAATGCAATCTCTCATGAATGGAGAAAGGTAGACAACCATGTGGGAAAAACCTACCCTCCAAAAGAGAGAAAAGATACATGAAAATTATACAGGTGAAGAAATACTACTTCTTCCACTAAGTTCAATATAGGATACCCCCCATAGGAGAGAAAATGATAGAAGGTCTATGAGACCCCCCTATAATACATGTCCTACTTCAATGATGTTAGATAGTCAACAAAGGATGCAAATGTAGATCCAAGAATATTGAAAAATTTTCCTTCCCTTGGGAAGAAATGAAATCACCTGAAGATGCAGGATATCTTCCCATGCGAGAAGATGTATGATCTTGAATCATGTTAAAGCCGATCCAAGGATGATGATGCCCATGTTGATGCCTTCGAAGAGTGCTTAGGTGTCCCCATGTCAATGCCTAAGGATGCCATAATCAAATTAGGTGGATGCCCAATAGATGAGGATGATGACGATCTAGACCCATGTTTAGGATGATGTAGAGCATGCATATACTAAGAGGACAATGTTGATGTAGCTTCATCGAAACTTTCATTGAAGAGAATACTAATGCTGTCAATGTGTACTTCCAAGTTAGCAATGTGGGACTCTACAAATAGACAAGTGATGTCAGGTACAAATCTATCCCAATCAGCAATGCTAGGAAGACTGATATGTTGTTGCAAAGAAGCACCAAAAGATTTCAAAGAAGCAACTCTAGAATCTAATGAAGCAACAATAGGAGTGATGATTTTTTCTATGTCAATGGAACATTCTGTTTGTGTATCATGATTAGGGATGTGATTTGTGATCAATGCAAGATCATGTGGGAATGGAGAAACATTAGTCTCCATATATCTCCCAAAGTTTGATCCATAATGAATGTTGACAGTCAATATCCATGATGGCATAAAAAGCATCATCTGGAATATGTCAACTAATTAGCCCACAAATATGATCATGATTATTAAACCACTTATCCTTTTAGACAAAATAATTTCAACACATTTGGAAACCCCCTTGATTAGGTGACCCCCCATTTTTGGCACATTATAATTTAGTGTGTTTTACAATGCAAGTAGGTTCAATGCGTGGGAAATTTCAAAACATTAACTTTTTCAAAAGCTACTGAGCAAAAGTTAGTATAGAATTAATTTCCCGTAAATGACCTGGTTTAATGCATTTGCAGTGAAAAGATAAAAAATTCCTATGGATGAGAAAAAACCTAGTCTTCCAACCACTTCTTAGAGTCAGCAAGGAAAGAAGATTACAATAGTTTTATATGTGAAGGGGAATTGGCCTCTTGCCAACCTGGGCCTCACCCTTCGACGATACAAGGTTTTAAAAACCAATAATCCTATTCATAAAGCAATTTTCCCAACTGTTTGTGGTTGATATCATGGTTACATGTTTTGTTAAGGTTACAATAAACTGAACATTCAAAAATGACATAGAATGTTAGTAGTAGCCTAAAATTCTAGCATTTGTGTTAACAATAAAAGCTGGTGTTAAAGCTAACATGTAATGTTTAGGGTTACAAAGATCAACTACTAGCATTAACATTGTGGTTTAAACAACAAATATAACCTCAACTCACACACCTCGTAGCGACGCCCAAATTAGAGAATGGTCTATTGAGGAGGTAATGGTGGAATTCCCCTATAGATTTCATACCACACAAGTTTGAGGACGTTGTAGGCCAATTCAAGTAGAGAAAAAATACAAAAATTATAGAGGGCAGAATGGGGCGGATTAGGGCAGTAAGGAGACTGCAACTCGAACAGGGACCTCTGCCTACTCAAAAAAGAACAAAGATTACAGAGGATAACTCAAGGAATTCTCAGCACCTGAATCAGGCCAAAAAAGGTGTATCATGCCCTGCCTTGCACTCCACATAGCCTTCTGAGTCTGTAGACACCCTCTGGAGGTTCGCAACTCCTTTTTCTAAAGGTTCACTACCTTTCTTCACAGGCCTGCATCTTTTTCTTGGACGTGGCTTTTCTCCATAGATCAATGCCTTCCTCCTTCTGAATGCCCCCTTGTGAACGTAGCCGCTACCAGGTGAGAGTCGATTTAACCTATGGCCAGCGGCTCCTTAACTTCATCTACTCACCAGAGATCACTAGAAGATTTTCACCTCTGTAGATCGCAGACACAAACAACACAGAGAAACACAGACATATAGAAGAAAAACAATATAATTTCTATGCAAAAAATGAAATAAAAATCTTACAGACTTACAATTGAACCTCCCTATGCTCTGATACCATATTGGAACTGTAGGATCATAGAGACGAATAAGAAAGCTTGAAAGATTGCAAATAACATAGCAATGAAATCTATGAAGTCCCACATTAAGTTTGGATAATACAAGTACATATATAGGTGAGCAAAGGTAGTTATTTAGTTGAGGGAAAGTCTCCTACAAACTAGTATGAGTGGCTAGTTTAGTGGGAGAATTGATGATCCCTCAATTAACCGCCTAACAACCTTAACCACCCAACAGCCTTGACATATAGTCAAGATTGTGTAAGGGCACACCTAAGTAAGCTTATGCCTAAGTATATAATATATACTAAATATATATCCACTAAGATTTATCTCTAGAATTTTTTTTATTTGTTTCATGGAAATGACTTTTTACAACCAAGGCATCCTTTGGTTGGTAATCTTCTAAAAAATGCTTCTCATTTTTTCTAACAAAGATCCTACTACATCCTCACTCTTTAATTTAGAGGTAGTACTAGTGATTGCCATTATTAAATTATCCTAAGAGTTGGCCAAAGAATAAAGAAACTTAATACACTTCTCTTCATCGTCCATTTCAATATCAACAAAAAAATAATTGACTTACCATAGTATTAAATATGTTTAGATGTTCATCCATAGAATCACCATCTTTCATTCTAGAGAATATCACTTCTTTTGAAGAAAAAAATTATTTGCTTTTCATTGACGCAAAGCATCGGATTTATCCCATAAAGCCTTCGTTGTGGATTTTTTTGATAAATTCAACAAAACTAAATTTAAAAAACACAATCTTATTGAAATCCTTGCCTTCCTATTATTTTAATTCACATATAGATCTTCACTTTCATAGCTCCCACTTCTAAAAAATATTATCATAGGAAAAAGAAACCCTAACCCTTTCAACAAATAAAGCTCAAACCAAGCTTTCACACCACATGTAGAGAAAAAGAATCTTGATAAATTTGTAGAATAGAAGTAGTGCATATATAGTCCAAAATAAAAAAATGAAATAATGGAAAGCAAATATAATATTTAATATTCTCACCTAGGAAATCCCTTGTAGTTAAAGAAACCTAGCATAGTATTAAAAATTAATCAATCTAATACAATAATGAATCTCTCTTACTTCACCCTAAGTATGTATGGATATAAATACACAAATTGAAAGCAGTTTTACACACTACATGAAATCATTCAAAATATAAACATGGACAAAATTAGAAAAAACTAAAATAACACCTAAAATTTTCTTGAATTAAAAAATTGCTTCACAATTTTCTAGAATTCTATCCCAACTATTAAACATGGAAAACATACACCATTAAAATGGCACCAAAGCACAAGTGTCATATCATGACTATGTACAGAAAACTAAAACATAGCCAACATATATATTTTTTTAAAAAAGCTATAAAGGTATTTTATTTTACTTTAGAACTGACTATTTTATTTTATCTACATTGCTTATTTTATTTTTATTTACTTTATATGTATTTAATTTAATTAATCTACATTGTTTACTTTATTTTTTATTTTCTTTATTTCATTTTGTTTTATAATTATTTATTTTTTATTTTTTTTATGGAGATTATCCACCAAAACATTTTTGCTACAGAAACGAGAGCACAATCCCTCTTTTGTTGAGAGCCAAGGACTGACTAGCAAAACAAGGGTCTTTTGACATAATTATTTATTTTATTTCATCTCAATTGTTTACTTTATTTTATTATTTCAAGAAGTGTTCTACAATGGCATAAAGGAGCTTGCATAAACATAAAATTTTATCTTTTAACTTAAATTTGATGTTGTTAGAGAATTTTTTAAAATTTATTTATCAGATAACTTATATTTAACAAACAAAAATAAAAATATTATTGATTACATTTATTCATTATGTTTATTTCAATTATTGATCATTATAAATATTAATTCAATTTAATTTATGTACTAGCATACCTATCTTTAGAAAAATCTATGTAAAAGACACCGAGAGATATCATCCTCAAGGTGCCCACTCCAACTTTAATCAAGATCTAGTTAATAAATTTGATTTTGTTAGAGAATTTTTTAAAAATTATTTATCAGATAACTTATATTTAACAAACAAAAATAAAAATATTATTGATTACATTTATTCATTATGTTTATTTCAATTATTGATCATTATAAATATTAATTCAATTTAATTTATGTACTAGCATACCTATCTTTAGAAAAATCTATGTAAAAGACACCGAGAGATATCATCCTCAAGGTGCCCACTCCAACTTTAATTTAGATCTAGTTAAAATAGGCGCCTCGAGAATGACAACTCTGCATTTTTTACATAGATTTTTCTAAAGATAGGTATGTTAGTTTATTTTATTTAAAACTATTTTATTTACTACATACATAACTCTACATCTTTTTCCTACTTTTTTTCACCTCATTCTATATTGTTTTCATTATTTTTCCTCTTTACTTGAATGGGTTGTAGACATGGTGAACCAAGGTAAATGTAGTCTAGTCAACTAATAGCAACTTTTATTTATTTATCTTCTTCTATATTATTTTCATTGTTTTCCCCCTCTACTTGAATGGGTCGTAGACATGGTGAACAAAGATAAACCTTTAGCAAGTAATACCAAATTTTATGTATTTATTTATCTTCTTCTTTTACTCTTACTCTTATAGTTCAAATATATTATAAATTTTTTATTGTGTTTAAGAAATATGTAGTAGAAAGAATATAAAATAAAATAAAATAATTCTTAAATGAAAACAAAACAAATTATTTACTTCTTAGCTATTTTTTAAATAAGAGAATTATTAATTTAATCTAAAATTATTTTTGAAGAGCTATTTTGCAACACTTGTAAAATTATTAAATTATTGTAATTTTTTTTTCAATTTTAACCTAACTTGTAATTGTAACAATATGGTTCAAATGTATTATAAATTTTTATTGTGTTTAAGAAATATGTAGTAAAGAGAATAAAAAATAAAATAAAATAATTCTTAAATGAAAACAAAACAAATTATTTACTTCTTATCTATTTTTTACATAAGAGATTTATTAATTTAAACTACTTTTTCCAAAGTCTATATTCTTTGGTTCAGTTTAAATTAATAAATCTCTTATGTAAAAAATAGCTAAGAAGTAAATAATTTATTTTCTTTTCATTTAAGAATTATTTTATTTTATTTTTATTCTCTTTTTTTTATGGATAAGTAGTTGCCAGTATGATAGATAATATATTATAATAATAAGTAAAGCAAGTACATATCAGACTACGTAGTAGTTTCATAAAGGAAATTTAGTTTCTTGTGCCAAAGGGTCTTTAGTCCCTCTGACAGTTCCATTGCACATTCCAACTGAGTGGGAGAAAGGTCTCCGTATTGATGACTTATATAGGCAAAGGTCTCCATATTGTGGTTATGAATGCCTTCATTGAAGGCTGCCAGAGCTTGGCACATTACGTTGTTCTCCCTATTGATTGTCATCATGTCGAACACTCTTGCCATGAGCCCATATTTGGGACACTTGTTGAAATTGGAAATTGCTATGGACGTAACTTGATACATGTGATCCTTAATGTAATTGTTTGCCATCACCTTGCCATTGTTCTTCCTCCCCAGAATGAGAATAGTATTCATCAAGAATTCTTCGTAAAGGACCCCATCGTGAATATGGCCTCCATTGAAGACTTTAGACCCAATAACCTTAAAGATTACATTTGTAGTTTCATCAGAATCGACCTTGAATAGGCACTTTATCTGCTCGATTGGAGATTCATCTTCTTTAGCTTTTGGATCCACTTCTTCCTCTAAATCGTTACCTTCTTCCTCCTCTTGGAATCTACAAACACACTCAATATTCATCCTATTCGCCATTTCTCCAATTTGGCTTGCATCATCTAAAGCTTCTACTATAAATAAACATAGATAAAAGGATAGTTGATATGGTTGTTCCCATATGAGATTTTGGCATGTAATCTTATTAGGATATGATCTATCTTTGGGAATGAGTTTCTTGTTTAGGACAATCAATTGTCTAGAGAATCCTTAGCAATCTTCAACTAGTTATCAAGATCGATCATTTTGAACATCGCACTAAATCTAATTTTTGATTCTGCATATATAACCTAGAGATTCACTTATGTCTTCTAGCTTCGACATGCCTGACTATCATAATCCATGCCATAGAATTTGTAAGAATCGATGGTCCCGGAATGCCTTCATGTTTTGATTTTCCAAGAACTTAGAACCCAAGTGAAGCATGTGACTCTCTGTATTCAGAACTAGGAGGATGCATTGTCCTTCTAAGTTAGATATTTCATGGAGTGTACTAACCCAGAATGTGTAGCAATTTGCAAAACTGGACCGGCTACAACATGAAGAAGTTGAATCCCATCGGTGTCTTTGGCGTGTTAGAATGCCAAAGATGGGGCAGTCAACCCCCTAATTCTTTTGTGTTGATGATACTTTTGGCACCCCGCCTTGGGTACCCCTAAGAAAGTATAATATTTTCATGTTTAAGATGCGGTTGCCCATCTCTAGCATTTTACCTATCATCACGAACATTATTTTTGTGCTAGGACCCTCCATCAATCACTTACCTACCCTATCCCCTAATCGATCTAGATTCTTATCAGATCTCAGTTTGGGAGTATTGGCTCAAGGTTTAACAAGTGATAAGACTGGATCTGAAATGTCATTCTATGTTTTCTTCCAGAGGTGGATGGGCCTCTTGACTCAGGGAATCTCATGTTTCAATATTTGTGGGAGTACCATGCTGTGACCCGATCATCCCTTCTATGTTCCACCTAGGATTTGTACCTGCATCTCTTTTCTTGGGGCAAATATCTTCTAAATGCTGACGACTATGGCAATTAAGGCCCAATAGAAGCATTTTCCTCAATTTCTAGCTTCTAGACCCTTTAATGTTCCTAGGTGTGTAAAATGATTTTACCTAGGATTTTATAAATGGCTGCCACTTGAATTCTTGCGAACAAAAATGAATTTCTTCTAAATAGATCCTCATTGATAGATAGCACTGTGCCAAGGGAGCATCCAATCTTGAGAAAACAATCCTTCATCCAGCATTCTGGTGGGAGATAGTATAATCAAATCCACTTTGGTTCCTCATATGGATCACATAGAGTCAGGTCAAAGTTTGGCATCTATTTCCTCATGAATCATTTCTTATCCAATTCTTCCCTCTAAGGATCAAATCCTAATTGGCAGGCATTACAAAGGTGGTGATAAAAACCCTTTAGGGAGGAATTTGATAATACATGGAACTTGCCAAATCTCTTCTGCCCATGTCTAGATCTAGCTTCTACTAAGCTTTGGTCTGATGAAGTGGTAGATTAATGCCGACTCTACAAGTGATTCACTTTCTCTTCTGCTCTCCTGTGAAATATCAATGCTAAGGAGGGGTTTCGGCGGATGGCGCCCTTCAGTCTTATTTTCAGATTTTGAATTTAGGAGAGTGCATCTCCTATGCCCATCCTACTTGGGATATTCACTCTAACCATATGTCGCGAGAATTCGCTCCCTGCTCTGCTCCCTCATCTTCACTTTCATATTATTTTTTACTCTCTTTATTACATATTTCTTAAACACAATCAAAATTTATAATACATTTGAACTATATTGTTACAATTACTAGTTAGGTTTAAATTGAAATATTTTTTTTACAATAATTTAATAATTTTACAAGTGTGTTACAAAATAGGTCTTCACAAATTAGTTTAGTTTAAATTAATAATTCTCTTATTTAAAAAATAGGTAAGAAGTAAATAATTTATTTTGTTTTCATTTAATAATTATTTTATTTTATTTTTTATTCTCTCTACTACATATTTCTTAAACACAATAAAAAATTCATAATACATTTGAACCATAAGAGTAATAGTAAAAGAAGAAGATAAATAAACAATGAAAACAATATAGAAGAAGATAAATAAATAAATAAATAAAAGTTGCTATTACTTGAATAGACTAGATTTACCTTGGTTCACCATGTCTACAACCCATTCAAGTAGAGAGGAAAAACAATGAAAAAATATAGAATGAGGTGAAAAACTTAGGAAAAAGATTTAAAGTTATGTATGTAGTAAATAAAATAGTTTTAAATAAAATAAACTAGATTACATATCTTTAGAAAAATCTATGGAAAAAATGTAGATTTTTCTAAAGATAGGTATGCTAGTTAATAAAATTAATAAAATAATAAAATAATCAATCTAATAAAATTAATAAAATTTAAAAATATATAAAGATAATTAATAAAATATAATAAATTTAAGGACTATTATTATTTTAAGTGTTATTTTATTTTATTTAAGTTAGTTTACTTTAGAGCTATTTAAGAATTATTTTTTAGTTTTAGTTTTTTAAAATATATATGGCGACTATATTTTTAATACTTTGACATGTATTCACACTCACGTTATTACACTCCTTGTTGCCACTGTAGTTACACCACTAGGTATAATTAATGTTAGAAAGATTAAAATCAGTTTATAAATTTTAAAATGTATATTATATAGAGGACAAGAAGAATATATTAATTTATTTTAAAAACAGTGTAAAATAATATGAAAATAGAAAAAAAAAATTTATAGACAATATTTACATAATTATAACATTTTATTATGACTAGTATACGTATCTTTAGAAAAATCTATGTAAAAGATGCCAAGAGATATTCTCATTGAAGCACCTATTTTCCAAAAAAAAAAGTGATATATAAGTCCAAAATAGGGACTTGAGTAAGCATATCTATGTATTCTTTTTATGTAGATTTGTTTTAATACACTAGTTTTAGTTTTGTATGCTTTTATTGAGTAAAAAGTAGACACATGCCTTTTTACCTCCTTGTTTAGCTCCTAGGTCCCCGTGATAACATTATACATGCAAAATATTTATCCTGATGTAAAATCCCCTGAAACCAATGCAAATTGGGAATTAGTGGGCCATAATTTACCTTACCCCAAACCAAAAAAGTGCCTTGGGACTTGGGCACCCACCCCCAAGTCCTCCTTGATTGGTTAGGGCAAATTTCAATGCATGTTCATATAGGACCTTTAAAAAGGTTTCTCTTTGTTGGCTCTTTCGATTTAATTCACAAATGTTAGTGGGAAAGCATAAATAGGTGTGTTTTTGAATTCATTATGAACCTAGATGGATATAGTGAACTTATGATCTTGGAGAAAAGAGCATTCAAAGAATTCATTGTGTTTCTAGAGTAGATTTGTGTTTATATTGTGTGTGTTGTTGCAAATATGGAAGCATCATCCATCTCCTTATGAGTTGAAGGATCTTCATTCTCTTAAGGGCTTCACCTCTAAGGTGATATCATTATTATTCATTCTATCATTGATTTATGTTTAGCCTCTACCCTGCAAGGGCGTGCACTCTCTATCAAACAATGGTGTTGGGAAGCTTGAATGTTATCCTGGGATTTGACTGATGCAAGTCCCTAAACACCATAACCCTGAAACCCCTTTTCTTCTTATGTGCTAGTAACAGGTGTAAAATCTAAAAAAGTGAAAGTACAAGAAGATTGAGTAAGGGAAAGGGTTTCACAATCTGAAAGCATTTCAAGAATGTTCTTCTATGGAAGACTTGGGCACCCATGAAATAGTCTTTCTGCTTAAACAAGCACTGAATCCGACATCAGGACATTCTCTGTGACATTTCTCCAGCTTTCAGTTTTTGAAGATTCAATCTTTCTGGACTTGAGTGCCCGTGAAATAGTCCTCTAATTTTCTAGCTTTTGGGACATAGGTTTTGATATCTCCCTGATCACTCTTGTGAAATTGGTTTCTGAATATTTGTTGTTCATCTCCTGTTATAATCGGATCTTTACAAATCTAGGGTTTTGTGTATTAGTTGACCTAGGGTTTCATAAAAGGCTTGATTAATTTAGACCTGTCCATAGCACTCCTGACAACAAGATCTGTAGTTGAGTCCACCTCCATTTGGTAGTGATTTAGCTTGGTCTAGTCATTGAATGTTATTGTGGAAGGGGGTTTGATCTAGCGTACATGCTAGCTTACATCATTCACCTTTTTCACACATAACATTTTAGTGAACCCGTAGCTCTGAGCATTTGCATCTTGCTGAGTGTTGAATTTGGATCTTGCATTAATTTACACTATACTTATCATTATTCATTGAACTTGATCTTGCATAATTTTGAAAAAAAAAAGTGAAAAAATTAAACATTCTAGATTAGAAAAAGGCATAGTTTTGCATTGATTTCATTGCATATGATAGGAAGATTTAAATTTCTAAATTTTACATTAGATCTGATCCATATTACGACAATTAGTAGTTTCATGATATCACATCTTGCATTTGAAGATCTCAAGTGCTAGGGTTTTTTTGAAAAACTTGCATTTTTCCTATAACCTAGTTAATTTCAAAAGTTAGGATTTGTAGTCAAAATCTTATTTCTAATTTTGTTGCACTACCATAAACACTCATTCATATATGATTTTCTATTGAGATGTTGTAGATCATCTTTTCATCTTACATCTCACAAATCACAATTTTTACAATTACACATTGTGTATTTCAACAATAAGAACTTTAGCTTCTTTCTCACACCTCTTTTTATGAAATCTTAAAAACATTTACATTGCCTTGATTATAAAACACTCTTCATATAAAACCCACTTTGTTTGTAGTGAAATTAGTGTGTTTTTTATTCTCAAAAACCCAATTTCCTCAAACTAGTGCCTTGGTGTGCAAGGTCTCACATACATGGATAACTGAAGAATTCTTATACACGAATGATTTGGCACAAGACACTTATGATCCTACACATATAATGATCAAGGAACATAATGGATATTTCCTCTTGGCTATTAAGAATATTACATTATTGATAAATTGGTGGAAAAATCCTTAGAACAGCCATTTGTCATCATTCCCACCTCGGACCTATTTCATGTGAAATTAGGCCATCCTTGGCTCAACTCCATGAAAGTGGTCCCTTCTAACATTCATAAATGCTTAAAATTACCTTATCAACGATGACTACATGTTGTCCATCATAGTGGATGGAAACCTTTGGTCAATCATAGAAACTTCAACTTAGACTACTTTTGGCTGCAACCCACTGAACTAAATCAACCAAGAGAAGTTCAATTTTTCCTGGCATATAAAAAATATAAGGCAAAGTTAATAGCTCAACTATCATATGACAAGAATACTCTTGGACCCTCTCAATCCCCTGAGACTACAATTCCTCTTATTGAACAAATAGAGAGTGAACAACAACCTGAGATAAAGGAACCCCCTCGACCAAGAGGAAAAGGAATTTTGTTGAGGTTCTTCCTCCATCATCCTTACAAGGATCAGGAGATAACCATAAAGAGCAAATCATTTCATCACAAAAGATCAATTTTATACTAGCTTCCACTTCCAAAATGTCAAAGAATGTGGAAACACATGAAAATCATTTCACAAATATCACTAAAAAGACAAGAAGGAACCAAATGCAAGAGAATGAAGGAGAAAATGACAAGCTTTAGCTCAACAAGTATCGCCTCAACAAGAAAATATCCCACCGACAAAAAATGAATCAAAGAAAGAGCTAATGGATGACGAGTTAAAGGAAGAAGTTTCAGGTTGGGTCATACTACCCTATGTACCTATTTCCTCTCGCATTTGAAATTGGGAAGACATTGATTTGCTCAATGACAACCGCTAGTGTAGTTGCATCATATTACAGGTAAGTATTTCTCACCCCTTTCAGCCACTTTTTATGTAGCACCTCTTTGAATTGCTCTTCTGGGTGGCCTCCTTTTATGTGTTGTGTTGTGTTGTGTTCCCCCGTGTTGTGTTAAATGTTATTTAGGTCTCCTTGGATGACCCTTGATACTCTAGTAAGGTCAAGGATACAAGGGGACCACCTTTATTATGACCCTTCTTCTATTTGTATCTCTATTATTCTACTCTCCTCTCTTTATTGTAACATTGTGGAGATGTCTTGGGGGCATATTCCCACGTTGTGAACCTAAGTCACTTTTGTCTCCTCTCTCATTTTTAGTGTTACATTCTTCAATGGCTCTACGAGTCGGCGTATGATAAAAACAAATAAATACTGATAAGGACCGTGCGTCCCTACAACAAGAAAACTAAACTAGACCTAGTCCATATATGAAGATGGGGTTGATATATTACTAACGCTTGACTAGTAGAATCACTCTGTGATCATATTTCTTATTGTAATAGTATTGTAACAAACATTTCTCAATACTCTAAATCTACTTCTAGGCACTTTGGAATGTTTTGTATCTTACATTGTAGCTACACTCGGTTCTAAAATATTTGAAGTATAACCTCATATCTATACTTAGTTTTGAACCCACAAGTATAGCCTTGGTCTATTAAGTGATATGTGTTGCCCCTTATTTTTATTTTTAAGTCTCATTCATTTCTATTGTTCATCCACGTGGTACTCTAGGTTTCTAAGTCCCAAAGGTTATGAGTCTCTACTGTTGTGCCTCAGAAATATATTTGAAGTCACGGATACTACAAGTTTCCTAACCTAATTGCTACTTCCCTAAGTTTTCTAACCTTATCACTAGGTTCTGAAGTTCTGAAACCTTGCGATCCCATGACTTCACGTTCCTTGTGTTAGGTTTTGTTGCCTGCTTGCTTCTCTCTTGTTGTCGCTGAGTCATAGGTTTTCCAAACTTTATAACCCACGACTTAAGGTTCTGAAGTTCTCATTTCTTGCAATTCAGTGATGGTTAAGTGGTGAACTAGAAACCAGGGCAATTAATGATCATTTAAGTGCTATACACCACCAGTGTGAGATGTCCTTTAGCTAATTTTTGGAAATGAGAAAATCTTTGAGTTAGTTTCTCAAGGTGCGGAAATGGTACCATGGCATCCTAACATTTCAAACCATGACAGAGCGCTATAACTTCACATCATTTCATTTCTTGTGCCAAAATTGTCTAAGTGTTCTACTGCTTTCTTTCTATTCTAAATTGTTACTTCCATAATACTCTGTCATAGTTCTTGGTGCTTGGTCGCTGTAATGAAATTCAAATATCAGGGTGTCTCCTCCCACTCTAGAATTGAGAGCAATTGGTCTAAAGTGAGAGACACTAAACTTGGACACATAGACTTGGCAGAATCCTGGTCTCGTCTACAGTAGGAAGATAGGTCATCATTCGCAGAGAAAATTCTATACAGTGGTTTGGCTCATGCAGTAGGTTTCCCTATTTCAGTGTGTTGTGAGGATTTAATTGTTGCATGCATGGAGAGATACGACCCTGAGACTTTGGAGATCAAGACTAAGGAAGGTGTGGTGGTCATAAGGATTGATTCTGAGTCTATCTCTTGTGCATTGAAAATTCCAAGGCAAGAGAAATATGAAGCCATGTCTGTAGCCCTAGGTGCAGAATTCTTCAAGGAGAATGAAGATTGGTTCATAAATTCTATTGCATGCAACTGGCTAAAATCAGAGAAAAGAGGTAAGTCTCAGCTACCCCCTACACTTAAAAGAGCACATTTTAAAGATGAAATTTTAGATATTATAACTCTATTGTACTAGGTGGTGGGTAGTGAAAATGCTAGCTCTTTTGAACTCTGGATGTGCCGCTTTATATTACTGATATGTAGTGAGAATCAGTTTATTGACTGGGCTGAAATAATAAGCTATCATTTGAATGAGCAATTGTTGAAGTTTCAAGAGACCTCTATATTTGACATGTGCTCCTATTTGGTATATGTTCTAGCCAGTCAAGAGGTTGTCTGGGCTAGGTTGCGGCCTCATGGGTCTTTAACCCCAAATACACCTGTGCATGCTTATTTTCCTCAGTTTACAAAAGATGTTGGAATGAAAGATTTTCGTTAGGTTAATGATGCCTTATTAATGTATTTGGTGAGAAAGTTGAACTTTGATTCTGAAATGAGGATTTCTCCTGAGGCTGCATCTCTGGTCATGCAATTTGGGAGTTTTTATATCCAATTTGATAGGTTCACCTACCTGAGATTGGGGGGTTATGAGTCAGCCCCAGCCAAGTTGCCTCGGTACCCTAGTGACTACATTATCTTTTTGGAAGTTTGTAGATAAATGACTATTGTAAATGTTAAATACCAAAGTATAAGAAAGAAAGGCTATACATTTCCATTGTCTTTATTAGTTTATTCTTGTAAAAAAAAAGATGTTGCTAAAGGAGCCGAGCATGCATTGGCAGAATTTAATCTTCACTCTTTGTCTTTAAGGCAACACTTTGACAGCAAGAATTGCGTAAAGTAGAACTTCTATGCCTCTAGCTCTTATGAGCATCGTTCAAGCCTAGAAGAATTCTGGGAGGATTGTGCAGATGACCGTGAAGTTCTAAGAAGAAGCTACATGAGACCTACCATAAGTCAAATCTAGGCTTTTGGTTTACCCATTTGTATTCCAAAAAAAGCTGAGGAGGACTCTGAAGTAATTGATGTGGAATACTAGAACATACTGTTAAAACCCTTTCCCCGTATGAATTGGTCTGAGAAGGAGGTTGTGGATATAAATGTTCAGTCTGCACTAGTAATTAAGAGAACTGAGGATTGGTTGGTTGGTAAGTGGCATGGACATGTAGGTTCACCTCATGAATCAGGTAGTTCAAGGGCTACTGGGCAAAAAATGGTGCAGAATTCTACTGTGCAGACTCCCTCATGGTCATATGACATGTCACAATCTATTTCTAATTCAAAGTCAGGAGGTGATGGTGAAAGGCCCAATGATGACCTCAAATTGAAATTAGTGTGTGAATTAGATAGTCCTCTTGTGAGAAAAAGAAATGTTCAGGCAGTGGCAGTGAACCCCAACCCCATTTTTGATTCAATTGTTAATGATAGTTCTTTTCCCAAATTTTCTTGATGTATCCTCTTCTCCTGATAATGAAGAAGTTGCTATTGCTTCCCCACTAAAAGAAATAAGTAAATCTATATCTAACAATATAAATACAACTGTGGCGACTTCCTCTCCTAGCTAGCTGAAAAAGGTGGTAGAGAAAAAGAGGAAAAATGTTCCCACTACGGCCAAAGAAATTGAGATTGTTGCTATGATTCTGCAAAGGACTTCAAAGCCTAAGAAGGTTGGGAGAATGTCCAGAATGATAAACGATGCTACTTCTGCCCACCAGGTATTGGAAATTACTGATCCCATAAAAGTTTTGGTTGAAAATGATATAACTGAGGTAGATTATAAAATAAGTCATATTGACTTGGGCCCTTCCACTCTTGAGGGGGACTCCTACCATGCAAATTATTCTGTCAATATTTTGATTAAAAGGGCTAAGGAAGAAAGGAAAGAAAATATAAAACTCCAATCTGAAATCTTGTCTTTGAGCCAATTCATCTAGTCAATTGTGGCACCTTCTTCTCAGGAAGTTCCTAACTCAAAGGTCATTGGGATTAATGTAAATATTGTTAAGCAAATTAAAAGAAGTCAGAATTTTGCCAAAGCCATCAATGAGTGGGTTGAAAAGTTATCTTGTGATATTTTATTTTTCTTGACTAAAATGATACAAAGCTATTCTCTTATACACAATAAAAGAAAAGAATTCGTCCATGAGCTTCAACAAGTAAGAAAAGAACAAGGAAGTACTTATGTACTTTCAAAGGAGGTTGTTGAGTTAGCAACATTAGATTCCATAACACTCACAAAGGAAAATCTGGCTAGTGACCCCTGTGAGATTGATTTATCCTAGGTTGACTCATTGGACTGTAAGCTGAATATGTATGACAATCTTATCGATCAGATCAACAAGGCTTTGCAAGAATACCTGGATCTAACGGTTGGTATTCAAAGTGATTGTAATGCACTTGAAATAAATATTTTGGATGACTTTGGAGAAAACCTACGTGATCCCAAGGATATCAACAAGGAAGTCAAAGACATGCTTTATATTGAGCTTGCTAATCCTGAGACAATTTCTGGTGAATCGCTGAGTAAATTGGGTTATAAGCAAGTTTATCTTAATGGTTATAGAAACAATGATGAGATGATGGAGGAGACTATGGCAGGAGTAGCTAAGAACTTGGCCAAATTTAGAACCAGATTGCAGAACACTACTGCTCCAGGAAGCAAAAGTATTACTGCTATCATCACAAAGTATCAAGAGTACAAGCTCAGGTTGAAGGTGCGAGAGAAGATGGCGGAAAATCAAGTGGTGGAGAGCATTAAAGATCCTAAATAAAATGAAGGGGTGGCAAATTAAGTTTATTTCTTTTCTACTTTTCAAGTTATTTGGCTCAAAACTTTTAAAGACTTCTTTTTAGAAAAAAGAAATGGTTGTCTTCAAGAAACCATTCTTCTTTCAAAGACAGTTATTATTTTATACTTATAAATATGTAATGGGGAAACAATGGAAGTATCTTTCTAATTGGGCAGACTTTGTTATTCTCAATTTAGTTAGATATCTCGTATGATTGTTTTGATTTCAATCTACTTCAATATATAGAAAAGATACACAGTTGGAATTGTTCAGGCATATATGATCTTTGTGTTATAATGTTTGGACTATCATTCTACTTATGTTGAATGCCATACTTGTGGTTATTTTCCTTTATGTTGGAGAATTCAGTTCGTGATTTCATTTCTATGGATATCAATCTTTGAATGGATATGGTGTGGTGATTATAATTCAAAATCTTCTCTTTTCAACTATTATTATTCAAAGTCTTTGAGCTTCTGTGAGTATTGGTTAGTTTATTTGTATGAAAATATCCTTTCAAAGCTTTTTGGTTAAAATCATCATAGATTTTTTATTTGTTGAATATCAATCGAAGGTAGCTGTCATCTTGTAAAATAAGAAGAGAGTTGGTGATAAAATATTATTATTACTGACTCAACTATGGTTACATTTGTCATTTGCTTGGGCAAAAGAATATAGAGTTAAATGACAAATCTGTAAACCAACAGATTTTTTACGACTCTACTGGGGATTTATAATTCTTAAGTATGTATTGTGAGTTGCTCTAATGGTTCTTCAAAGACGTAACGCTCCTATTCTTCCACCCAATGTTGATTTCATTGTTGTGGATATCTATCTTTGAATGGATATGTTGTGGTGATTATAAATCAAAATCTTTTGTTTTCGATTATTATTAATCGAAGTCTTTGAGCTTCTGTGAGTATTGGTTAGTTTATTTGTATGAAAATCTCCTTTCAAAGCTTTCTAATTAAAAGCATCCCCTTTCTTTTCTTTCTAATTATTTAAAGCATCATAGATTTTCTATTTGTTGAATATCAATCGAAGGTAGCTGCCACCTTGTAAAATAAGCATAGAGTTGGTGATAAAATATTATTATTACTGACTCAACTCTAGTTACATTTGTCATTTTTTTGGACAAAAGAATATAGAGTTAAATGGCAAATCTATAAACCAACAGATTTTTGGCAACTCTACTGGGGATTTATAATTGTTAAGTATATATTGTGAGTTGCTCTAATGGTTCTTCAGAGACATAACACTCCTATTCTTCAACCTATTGTTGATTGGCTTATAGGTGATCAAGAAGATATCATTGTTGGATTAAGGTTTCTTTCCTGGCAACATAGAAGGACTAACTTGCAATACCATCAAGTTAACAAAGCGTTAGAAGAAGAAGAAGAAATCAGCGAAGTTGTGAGAGAGAATGCAAGGCATTTTGAAAATATTTAAGAAGTTATTATTATTGAAGCTATTGTACCTGTGCCACAAAGAGAAAGAGTGTTTCCTGTCCTAGCCCTTCCTAACGATAGGCACAGAAACCAGAAGGTTAATCAGAGGAACCAGTTAAACAATCAACCAAATCTTCCACGAGCCAATCAGTAAGTGAAGTTGGTGACTCTATTTTTATTAAGTTTTATTGTTTAAATCTGGCTTCCAAAAGATATACTAGGGGAGATAGAAAGAAGGGGATCCTCAACGAGGATTTTACATTTTTAGAGTCCATCAACTTTTATTGCTTCCCACCTAATCGAAATGTTAGGTCTATTAGTAGACCCTCGTCCCCTCCACCTAATCAAAACACTCCAAGTACTCTATCCACATCTTGTCAAGCTCTCCTTTTACACGGAGTTACCCTCCCTTTGCAACTAAATTTCCTCATACAAAATCTACTTCTCATGGCCCAACCTCCACCTGTTCCATGGGGATCCACCATAGGCCCACTCAATCTTGGAGTCCAATTACATGATTTACCTAAGGGGTTAGGGAAAATTATACCTAAATTTAGAGGAAATGGGAAAGTCACCTCAGAAGAGCATATGCAAGCCTTTTTTACTGCCTCTTCTATCCTTGTTGTACAACATGAAGATGTAGCCATAAGACTTTTTGTAGAATCCCTAACTGATGCTGCAGCTGATTGGTTTTATCATCTTCCTACTGGCTCTATTAATGGTTGGAATACCTTAAAAACAAAGTCTGAAAGAAGATTCAAATCTACTGAGAATGAACAAACTCTGGTTACATAGTTGGCCACAATGAAAAAAGAGATACATGAGCCAATGAGGGAATTCATTGCCAGGTTCAACAAGCTATGTAATAGAATTCTTGAGAACATGAGGCTTAGAGATTATTTGTTAAAATATTTCTTTATTAATACCCTTCCACCAGATGTTAGTTTTACTATCAAAAGAGAAGAAGCAGCTGATGTAAATGCATCCCAAGAGAGGGCCATATCCATAGAAGATGATTTGATCATAGTAGGAAAATGGAAAAAGGAGTTGCAGATTAGTAAACCTTCTGGTGTGAATTCTACTGACCCAGCTATACAAAGGTTGGCCAATTATATAATCACCATAAAGAGGCAAATGCCAAAGGGACAGTTTCAACCACCTTACCAAGATATACCAAGGAAGGATTATGGTAGTCAAGGTGGTCATAACAAAATTTTGCCTTTAACTGGACCTGCACAGAGGCTAGCTATTGAGAATACTCCCTCTACTAGTAAATGTAACATGATGTGCAATTTTCATTTGGCTACAGATCATGATGGGTCCACTTGCCTAGAGATGGTTTGATTCATGCTAATGCTTTCAACCAATGAATAAGCTGAAGTACCATATGTAGAATAGCCTGGCCCATCTTATGATGCAAGTGTTAATTTCTTTGAGTATGAATCAGATGCGGAAGCAAGAGAAGATGTTTATGTAGAGATTGATCCTATGCAGTCTTCACTAGAGGACAACAAGCCCAGAAAGGAGCAGATTCTAAGGGACAAATGAGTGGTTCATCTTTCACTCCAAAGTACATTCTATCTAGGCAATCTGCTTCTAGTTCTAAGAAACCTGACAACACTACTTCCAAGAACGTGTCTATAGAGGTACCATCCAGTCCTTCCCCTGATACTATTGTTGCTAGTTCATTTGATATAATTGAGTCATGTGAGATTACCAAAATCCAGATCTCCCAAGCTAAGTACGTTAGACTCAACCCATCTGAGCTGGATCGACTAGTGAAATATATCAGACAAGAACCATCCCCATCTCAAAGTAATGCCCAAGTATCTAATGAGATCAAGACACCTATTGATGAACAAGTTCCCCATAATCTATATGAAAAAGAATCAGAACAAAAAAATCCTTTCTCCAAGCTAGAACCATTTTATGTGTCTCTTTACATAGCTAGTTTTAGATAAAGTAACTCTGTCATTGACTCTGGTGCTTCTGATAATGTAATGCCTGCTCAAGTGGCTAGAGCTTTAGGGTTGTCTCATACTCCTTCTCATTGTAAATGTCACTTTCCCCCAAAAAAGATTAAAGTTAACTATCCTCATTGCTGATATTCCTGCCAGTTATGGCATGCTTCTGAGTAGGAGTTTTTGCAGAGACTTGGGATGGGAGATACAAATGGATTGGTCTCATGCTTTAATACCACTAGCAGGAAAGAAAGTATGTCTTAACCTAGAGTCTAAGGCCATGTTCACAATATTAAAGTTTGGAGATCCTAGGGTAGATATCCTATCTGTTGAGACTGGACCAGGCACTTATATGTGTACTTCCACAGAAGAAGAATGTTCAAGTCTTATTAGCCCTAATTTACAGAATGAATTATGGACACTAGAATTTGATGGAAGGTGTTCCCATGCTGGTTCTGGAGTAGGAGTTGTTCTAATTTCTCCAGATGGTTATATCTTTCCCTTTGCTTACAAACTGGAATTTGAGAACACCAACAATACTGTTGAATACGAGGCTCTTCTACTCGGCTTAGCCTTAGCTAAGGAAAGGGGCATAAAACAATTGAGAGCCAGAAAGGATGTAGAGTTGATAGTTAAGAAAGTCAGAAAATAATACTCTGTGAAGAATGGTAGACTGAAACATTACAGAAATAGAGTTTGGGACTATGTTGAAGATTTTGATGCTTTTTCTATTGAAGCAATGCCTAGGGACCTTAACACAAGAGATGATTCATTGGTTGTTTTTGCATCCTTATTATTACCTCATCCTAATTTTAAGGAAAAACCTTATTGGATTGAATTGATATATCACCCCAGTGTCCCTGATAATGTAAACTATTAGCAAGTGTTCGATAGTGACAAGCAAATTATTTCATTTCTCGAGAAGGCTGAAGCTTTTGCTAACATTTTCTTTGAAGGAAGTGATAATGTGAGCAATGATGTTACTGATGGATATATCAATGCACATGGGGAAGAGAAGACTTAAATGATTCAATTGAGGGGAAACAAAATACCTAAGGGGTTGGTTTCTCTGGAAGATTTGTTCAATAAACATGATTAGTACTTGAAACGAAAGAATAAGGTCAATATTGAATCATCTGCTGATTACAACTGTGTCAATATTGGCACAGATGAAGATCCCAAAGTAATGTGCATAGGGAAATGCTGCTCTCCCCAAGAAAGAGAAAGATTGATTTCTTTGCTGATAAAATACAAGGATGTTTTTGCATGGTGTTATGCTCACTTGAAGAAGTTCAGGAATGGAGAATTACAATATAAGATACCTTTGAAACCTGGCACTACACCTTATAGGCAAAAATAGTGAACTTATAACCCAAAAGTGGCAGAGGCCATCTTCAATGAGATAGATAAGATGTTGAAAGCTAAGATTATCTATCCAATACATCATTCTACATGCGTAGCAAACATAGTTCCTATCAGGAAGAAAAATGGAGAGATAAGGATTTGTATTGACTTTAGGAACCTAAATCAAGCTTCATTAAAGGACAATTATCCTCTACCTATTATGGATCACATTTTGTAGACTATTGCAGGCCTTGAAATAGTGTCCATGTTAAATGGTTTCTCTAGTTATAATCAAATTGAAGTGGCTCCAGAAGATCAACACAAAACAACATTCGCCACCCCCATTGGTGTGTTTTCTTACAATAGAATGCCATTTGGTCTCATCAACGCAGGTGCTATTTCTCATTTGGCGATTTGAAAAAAAAAATCATTGTGGTGTACCTGGATGACTTGATAGTTTTCTCGAAGAAAAGGGGACATCATATGCATGATTTGGAAGTTGTATTACAAAATTGTAGAGAACAGGGGATCACATTAAACTGCAAGAAGTCTATTTTGGCTGTTACAGAAGGTAAGCTTTTGGGACACATTGTCTCCAAAGATGGGATTAAGGTTGATCCCAAAAGGGTGAAAGCAATTATGCAATTGGGGTTGCTCGTGAATAAGGATAGCACCAGATCTTTCTTTGGCCAAGTAAATTTCCTGAGGAGATTTTTACCTGAGTTCGCTGAGTTGACAAGGCCCATAGCTGAAATGATGAAGAACCATCCAGCTTTCAAATGGGGTAGTTAAGGAAAGAAGGCATTTGAAGATATAAAAATTGCCTTAGCAATTTCACCTACGCTGGTATGTCCTAATTTCAATAGAGATTTTATTATATATTGTTATGCATCAGAACACACTTTATCAGCCATTCTAATGCAGAAAAATGAGCAAGGCATTGAAGCTCCTATTTTATTTATGAGTACCCCTCTCAAAAGCTATGAGCTTAAGTACACACCGCTTGAAAAACATGCTTATGTTGTTATTAGAGCTTTGAAAATTTTTAGGTTCTATATTCTGCATTCACATACCATGGTTTTTATCCCTAAAACTGCTGTCAAAAGTATCCTTACACAACAAGAAATTGGATGTAACAAATGGGGAGCTTGGATAACGAAGGTTCATGAATATGATGTAGACATCAAACCTACTAATCTAGTAAGGGGTAAGGGTCTATGTAAACTAATTGCTAAAAATAAAATCATTGATGAAGAGCAATTACCATTAGTACTTTTTTCTAGTATGATTGATGAGTGGTTTTCAGATGTCTCATACTTTTAGACTTATGGCAATTGCCCTGCGCACTTATCAGCCAAACAAAAAAGGAACCTAAAATTGAAGTCCAGTAAGTATGTTCTTTGGGAAGGAAATTTATATAAGAGAGGGGTAGATGGGACATTTCTTAGGTGTGTTGACAAGGAACAACAAAGGAGACTTTTGAAAGCCTTCCATGATGAAGCTTGTGGTTGACATTTTTCTGCCTCTATGACATCCTTTAAGATCTTAAGACAATATTTTTATTGGCAAGGTATGTTTAGGGATGCTCAAGAATGGGTATCTAAATGTGAAAAGTGTTTAAAATTCACTGGTCGTCCTCATCGGGCAGCACTGCCTTTGAAACTTGTAGTGATTGATGAGTCATTCCAACAATAGGGCCTAGATTGTATTGGTCCTGTCAATCCTAACTCAAGTGTCAAACACACACACACATCCTTACTGCCATAGATTATTTTACCAAATGGGTAGAAGCCATCCCTGTGAGACAAACTACCTCAGAAGCGGTGTGTAATTTCCTGAAAGAGAATATTATAGTAATATTCAATATCCCAAAAAGGATAATCGTAGACAATGCTATCTCTTTTTCATATTCTGAGATTACTCTTTTCTATTATGAACATTGTATCAGTTTGGGACATTCATCTGATTACTATCCTTAGGGCAATGGGCAAGCCGAGTCTAGTAATAAAAATTTAATCTCTATCATTAAGAAATTGGTAGGTGAAGGACAAAGAGGGTGGCATAAGAAGCTATACGATGCTCTTTGAGAAGACATGATCACATATAAGAGAGCTATAGGCATGTCTCATTTCCAGCTTGTTTATGGCATTGATAGTACTATTCCTATTTCTTTGGAGCTTTCAGCATTAAATCTACAAAAGGCCATAGAAAATGAGGAATTTTAGTCTGCACTAGAGAAGAGAATCATGTATCTGAATAAGTTGGAAGAAGAAAGAGGAATGGTTGTGGATAGAATTACTAGACACCAATAGATGGTTAAGAAAATCTTTGACAAAAGAGCCAGGCAAAGAAAATTTGTGGTTGGAGAATTTGTGCTTCTCTGGGATAGAAGGAAAGAACCAAAGGGTGCACATAAGAGATTTAATTCATTATGGAAAGGTCCCTTTCTGATCAGGCAGGTTGTTGGTGATAATTCTTTCCTATTGAAATATCTAGATGGTACTCCTTTGCCTCTTGCCTATAATGGGCAAGATTTGAAATTGTTTAACTGGTAGCAATCTTAAGTCTTCATCTTGTACCATAGTTTCTTTCTATTTTCTTTGTTTTGTTGCTTTCCCCTCTGTCGCCCAATGAATAAGACTTTGTGTCATGTTGTTCTGGATTCACTGCGTTCCATTGGTCCTTGTCCCCATTCAGAGCCAGTTGTTACCCCTTGTTTTTATTTCTAAGTCTTATTCATTTCTATTGTTCATCCATGTGGTACTCTAGGTTTCTAAGTCCCAAAGGTCATGAGTCTCTACTATTGTGTCTTAGAAATATCTTTGAAATCATGGATACTATAAGTTTCCTAACCTAGTCACTACTTCCCTAAGTTTTCTAACCTTATTGCTAGGTTCTAAAGTTCCAAAACCTCACGATCCCGCGACTTCACATTCTTTCTGTTAGGTTTTGTTATCCGCTTACTTCTCTCTTGTTGTCGCCGAGTTGCAGGTTTTCCAAACTTTATAACCCATGACTTAAGGTTCTGAAATTCTCTTTTCTCGTGATTCAACTACGGTTAAGTGGTGGACCGGAAACCAAGGCAATTAATTATCATTTAAAGTGTTGTATGCCACCAGTGTGAGATGTCCTTCAGTGAATTTTTGGAAAATGAGAAAATCTTTGAGTTAATTTCTCAAGGCGCATAAATGGTACCATGACAACCTAACATTTAAAAGCATGACAGAGTGCTATAACTTCACATCATTTCATTTCTTGAGCCAAAATTGTCTAAGTGTTCTATTGCTTTCTTTCTATTCTGAATTGTTACTTCCACAATACTCTATCATAGTCCTTGGTTCTTGGTCACTGTAATGAAATTCAAATTTTAGGGTGTCTCCTCCCACTCTGGAATTGAGAGCAATTGGTCTAAAGTGAGAGACACTGAACTTGGACACATAGACTTGGCAGAATTCTAGTCTCATATGTAGTAGAAAGACGTGTCATCATTCGCAAAGAAAATTCTACAGACCGGTTTGGTTCATGCATCAAGTTTCCCTATTTCAGTGTGTTGTCAGGATTTAATTGTTGCATGCATGGAGAGATATGACCCCAAGACTTTGGAGATCAAGACTAAGGAAGGTGTGGTGGTTGCAAGGACTGATTCTGACTCTATCTCTCATACATTAAAAATTCCAAGGCAAGAGAAATACGAAGCAATGTCTATACCGCTGGGTGTAGAATTCTTCAAGGAGAATGAAGACTGGTGCAAAAATTCTATTGCACGTAGCTGGCTAAAATCAGAGAAAAGAGGTAAGTATCAGCTACCCCCTACACTTAAAAGAGCACATTTTAAAGACAAAATTTTAGATATTATCACTCTGTTGCACCGGGTGGTGGGTAGTGAAAATGCTAGCTCTTTTGAATTCTAGATGTGTTGCTTTATATTACTGATATGTAGTGAGAATTAGTTTATTGACTGGGCTGAAATAATAGGCTATTGTTTGAATGAGCAATTGTTGAAGTTTCAAGAGACCTCTGCATTTCACATTTCCTCCTATTAGGTATATGTTCTAGCAAATCGAGAGGTTGTCTGGGCTGGGATGAGGCCTTGTGGGTCTTTAAACCCATATTGTACACTTGTGTATGCTTATTTTCTTCAATTTACAAAGGATGTTGGGATGAAGGATTTTCGTTGGGTTAATGATGCCTTTTTAATGTTTTTGGTGAGAAAGTTGAACTGTGATTCTGAAATGAGGATTTCTCCTGAGGCTATATCTTTGGTCATTCAATTTGGGAGTTTTTATATCCAATTTGATAGGTTCAGCTACCTAAGATTGGGGGGTTATGAGTCAGCCCCGACCAAGTTGTCTCGGTACCCTAGTGACTACATTGTCTTTTTGGAAGTTTGTAGACAAATGACTGCTATAAATGTTAAATACCAAAGTATGAGAAAGAAAGGCTATACATTTCCATTGTCTTTATCCATTTATTCTTGTAAAAATAAAGATGCTACTAAAGAAGCCAAGCATTTATTGGCAAAATTTAATCTTCACTCTTTGTCTTTAAGGCAATACTTTGATAGCAAGAATTACATAAACCAGAACTTCTATGGCTCTAGCTCTTATGAGCATCGTTCAAGCCTAGAAGACTTTTGGGAGGATTGTACGGATGACTATGAAGTTTTGAGAAGAAGCTACATGAGACTTACCATAAGCCAAATTTGGGCTTTTGGTTTACCCATTCGTATTCTAGAAAAAGCTGAGGACATTGAAGTAATTGATGTGGAATACTAGAATTTGCTGTCAAAACCCCTTCCCCATATAAATTAGTCATAGAAGGAGGTTATGGATATAAATATTCACTTTGCACCAGTAATTAAGAGAACTGAGGATTGGCTGGTTGGTAAGTGGCGTGGACTTGCAGGTTCACCTCATGAATTGGGTAGTTCAAGGGCTACTGGGTAGAAAATGGTGCAGAAATCTACTGTGTAGACTCCCTCATGTTCATATGCCATGTCACAATCTGTTTCTAATAAACAGTCAGGAGGTGATGATGAGAAACCCACTGATGCCCTCAAATTGAAATCAGTGTGTGAATTAGATAGTTCTCTTGTGAGAAAAAGAAATGTTCAAGTAGTGGCTGTGAACCCTGACCCCATTTTTGATTCAATTGTTAATGATGGTTCTTTTCCCAATTTTATTAATGTATCCTCTTCTCCTGATAATGAAGAAGTTCATGTTGCTACCCCACTGGAAGAAAGAAGTAAATCTATATCTAACAATATAAATACTACTGTGGTGACTTCCTCTCCTAGCTGGCTGAAAAAGGTGGTAAAGAAAAAGAGGAAAAATGTTCCCACTATGGCCAAAGAAATTGATACTATTGCTATGCTTCTCCAAAGGACTTCAAAGCCTAAGAAGGCTAGGAGAATGTCCAGAATGATAAATGATGCTACTTCTAGCCACCAGGTATTGGAAATTGTTGATCCCATAAAAGATTTGGATGAAAATGATATAACCGAGGCAGATTATAAAATAAGTCATATTGACTTGGGCCCTTCCACTCTTGAGGGGGAGTCACACCATGCAAATTATTATGTCAATGTTTTTATTAAAAAGGATAAGGAAGAAAGGAAAGAAACTATAAAACTCCAATCTCAAATCTTGTCTTTGAGCCAATTCATCTAGTCAATTGTGGCACCTTCTTCTCAGGAATTTCCTAACTCAGAGGTCATTGGGATTGATGCAAATACTGTTAGGCAAATTAAAAGAAGTTATAATTTTGCCAAAGCCATCAATGAGTGGGTTGAAAAGTTATCTTGTGATATTTTATTTTTCTTGACTAAAATGATACAAAGCTATTCTCTTATACACAATAAAAGAAAAGAATTGGTCAATGAGCTTCAACAAGTAAGAAAAGAACAAGGAAGTACTTATGTGCTTTCAAAGGAGGTTGTTGAGTTAGCAGCATTAGATTCCATAACCCCTGTGAGATTGATTTGTCCTGGGTTGACTCATTGATTTGGAAGCTCAATATGTATGACAATCTTATCGATTAGATCAACAAGGCTCTGCAAGAATACCTGGATCTAATGGTTGGTATTCAAATGGATTGTAATGCACTTGAAACAAATATTTTGGATGACTTTAGAGAAAACTTACGTGATCCCAAGGATATCAACAAGGAAGTCAAAGACATGCTTTATAGTGAGCTTGTTGATCCTGAGACTGTTTCTGGTGAATTGCTGAGCAAATTGGGCTATAAGCAAGTTTATCTTAGTGGTTATAGAAACGAGGATGAGATGATCTAGGAGACTATGGCAGGAGTAGCTAAGAACTTGGCTAAATTCAAAACCAGATTACAAAACACTACTGTTCCATGAAGCAAAGGTATTACTGCTATTATCACAAAGTATCAGGAGTACAAGCTCAGGTTGAAGGTGCGAGAGAAGATGGCGGAAGATCAAGTAGTGGAGAGCATTAAAGGTCCTAAATAAAGTGAAGGGGTGGCAAATTAAGTTTATTTCTTTTATGCTTTTCAAGTTATTTGGCTCAAAACTTTTAAAGACTTTCTTTTAGAAAAAAGGAACAATTTTCTTCAAGAAACTATTCTTCTTTCAAAGACAGTTTTTAATTTATGCTTATAAATATGTGATGGCAAAATAATGGAAGTATCTTTCTGGTTGGGCAGATTTTGTTTTTCTCAATTTAGTTAGATATCTCGAATGTTTGTTTTGATTTCAATCTACTTCAATATATAGAAAAGATACACAGTTCAAATTGTTCAGGCATATACGATCTTTGTGTTATAATGTTTGGACTATGATTTTGCTTATGTTGAATGTCATACTTGTGGTTATCTTCCTTTATGTTGGACAATTCAGTTTGTGATTTCACTGCTGTGGATATCTATCTTTGAAAGGATATGTTGTGGTGATTATAATTTAAAATCTTCTCTGTTTGACTATTATTATTCGAAGTCTTTGAGCTTCTGTGAGTATTGCTTAGTTTATTTGTATGAAAAACTCCTTTAAAAGCTTTCTGGTTAAAAGCATCATAGCTTTTTTATTTGTTGAATATCAATTGAAGGTAGCTGCCACCTTGTAAAATAAGAAGAGAGTTGGTGATAAAATATTATTATTACTGACTCAACTCTAGTTACATTTGTCATTTGTTTGGGCAAAAGAATATAGAGTTAAATGGAAAATCTGTAAACCAACAAATTTTTGACGGCTCTACTGGGGATTTATAATTATTAAGTATGTATTGTGAGTTTCTCTAATGGTTCTTCAACCCAATGTTGATTGGCGTATAGGTGATCAAGAAGATATCATTATTGGATTAAGGTTGCTTGCCTGGCAACATAGAAGGACTAACTTGCAATACCATCAAGTTAATGAAGTGTTAGAAGAAGAAGAAGAAATCAGTGAAGTTGTGAGAGAGAACACAAGGTGTTTTGAAAATGCTCAAAAAGTTATTATTATTGAAGTTGTTGTACCTGTGCCATGAAGAGAAAGAGTGTTTCTTGTCTGAGTGCTTCCTAATGATGGCCACAGAAACTAGAGGGTTAATCAAAGGAACCAGTTAAACAATCAACCAAAGCTTCCATGAGCTAATCAATAAGTGAAGTTGGTGACTCTATTTTTATTAAGTTTTATTATTTAAATCTGGCTTCCAGAAGATATACTAGGGGTGATAGAAAGAAGGGGATCCTCGATGAGGATTTTGCATTTTTAGAGTCCATCAACTTTTCTTCCTTCCTGCCTAATCAAAATGTTAGGTTTGTTAGTAAACCCTTGTACCCTCCACCTAATCAAAACCCTCCAAGTACTCCGTCCACATCTTGTCAAGCTCTCCCTTTACATGGAGTTACCCTCCCTTTGCAAGTAAATTTCCCTGTACAAAATCCTCTTGTCATGCCCCAACCTCCACCTATTCCATTGGGAACAACCATAGGCCCACTCAATCTTGGAGTCCAATTACATGATTTACCTAAGGGGTTAGGGAAAATTAAACCTAAATTTAGAGGAGATGGGAAAGTCACCCCAGAAGAACATATGCAAGCCTTTTTTGCTGCATCTTCTATCCTTACTGTACAACATGAAGATGCAGCCGTAAGACTTTTTGTAGAATCCCTAACTGATCTTGCAGTTGATTGGTTTTATCATCTTCCTAATGGCTCTATTAATGGTTGGAATACCTTAAAAACAAAGTTTGAAAGCATATTCAAATCTACTGAGAATGAATAAACTTTGGTTATGTAGTTGGCCACAATGAAAAAAGAGATATAGGAGGCAATGAGTGAATTCATTGCCAGGTTCAACAAGCTATGTAATAGAATTCTTAAGAACATGAGGCCTGGAGGTGATATGTTAAAATGTTTCTTCATTAATACCCTTCCGCCAGATGTTAGTTTTACTATCAAAAGAGAAGGGGCAGCTGATGTAAATGCAGCCCAAGAGAGGACCATATCCATAGAAGATGATTTGATCATAGCAGGAAAATGGAAAAAGGAGTTGCAAAATGGTAAACCTTCTGGTGTGAATTCTACTGACCCAGTTATACAAAGGTTGGCCAATGATATAATCACCATAAAGAGGCAAATGCCAAAGGGACAATTTCAACCACCTTACCAAGATATACCAAGGAAGGATTATGGCAGTCAAGGTGGTCATAACAAAACTTTGCCTTTAACTAGACCCACACAGAAGCTAACTATTGAGAATACTCCCTCTACTAGTAAAGGTAACGTGATGTGCAATTTTCATTTGGCTACAGATCATGATGAGTCCACTTGCCCGGAGATGGTTTGATTCATGCAAATGCTTTCTACCAATGAACAAGCCGAAGTACCATATGTAGAATAACCTGGCCTATCTTATGATGCAAGTGTTAATTTCTTTGAGTATGAATTAGAATGCAGAAGCAAGAGAAGATGTTTATGTAGAGATTGATCTTTTGTATTCTTCACTAGAGGACAACAAGCCCAGAAAGGAGCAAACTCTAAGGGACAAATGAGTGGTTCATCTTTCACTCCAAAGTACATTCTATCTAGGCAATCTGCTTCCAATTTTAAGAAACCTGACAATGCTACTTCCAAGAACGTGTCTACGGAGGTACCATCTGTTCCTTCCCCTGATACTATTGTTGCTAGTTTATTTGATATAATTGAGTCATGTGAGAATACCAAAATCTAGATCTCCCAAGGTGAGTACCTTAGACTCAACCCATCAGAGCTAGATTGACTAGTAAAATATATCAGACAGGAACCATCCCCATCTCAAAGTAATGCCCAAGTATCTAATGAGATCAAGACACCTGTTGATGAACAAGTTCCCCATAATCTATATGAAAAAGAATCTAAAAAGAAAATTCCTTTCTCCAAGCCAAAACCATTTTATGTGTCTCTTTACATAGCTAGTTTTAGATTAAGTAACTATGTCATTGACTCTGGTGCTTCCGATAATATAATGCCTACTCAAGTGGCTAGAGGTTTAGGGTTGTCTTATACTCCTCATGGTAAATGCTTTTCAATGGATGGCTTACAAGTTTCAATCTTGGGACAATTAAAAGAAGCACAAATCGCTTTAGCTGCTTTCCCCAAAAAGAGATTAAAGTTAACTATCAATGTTTCTAATATTCCTGCCAGTTATGGCATGCTTCTAAGTAGGCATTTTTTCAGAGACTTGGGATGGGAGATACAAATGGATTGGTCTCACGTTTTATTTCCATTAGAGGGAAAGAAAGTATGTCTTAACCCAGAGTCTAAGGCCAAGTTCACAGTATTAAAGCCTGGAGATCCTAGGGAAGATATCCTATTTGTTGAGACTGGACCAGGCACTTATATGTGTACTTCCACATAAGAAGAATGTTCAAGCCTTATTAGCCCTAATTTATAGAATGAGTTATGGACACTAGAATTTGATGGAAGTTGTTCCCATGCTGGCTCTGGAGCAAGAGTTGTTCTAATTTCTCCAAATGGTTATATCTTTCCCTTTGCTTACAAACTAGAATTTGAGAACACCAACAATACTGCTGAATACGAGGCTCTTCTACTCAGCTTAGCCTTAGGTAAGGAAAGGGGCATAAAATAATTGAAAGCAAGAGGGAATGTAGATTTGATAGTTAAGCAGGTCAGAAAACAATAATCTATGAAGAATAGTAGACTAAGACATTACAAAAATAGAGTTTGGGATTGTGTTGAAGATTTTGATGCTTTTTCTATTGAAGCAATGCCTAGGGACCTTAACACAAGAGCTAATTCATTGGCTATTTCTGCATCCTTATTATTACCTCATCCTATTTTTAAGGACAAACCTTATAGGATTGAATTGATATATCACCCAAGTGTCCCTGATAATGTAAACCATTGGCAACTATTTGATAGTGACAAGCAAATTATTTCATTTCTCAAGAAGGCTGAAGCTTTTGCTAACATTTTCTTTAAAGGAAGTGATAATGTGAGGAATGATGTTACTGATGGATATGTCAATGCACATGGGGAAGAGAAGACTGGAATGATTCAATTGAGGGGAAACAAAATACCTAAGGGGTTGGTTTCTTTGGAAGATTTGTTCGATAAACATGATTAGTACTTGAAACAAAAGAATAAGGTCAATATTGAATCATCTGTTAATTACAACCATGTCATTATTGGCACAGATGAAGATCCTAAAGTAGTGTGCATAGGGAAATGCTGCTCTCCCCAAGAAAGAGAAAGATTAATTTCTTTTCTGATAAAATACAAGGATGTTTTTGCATGGTGTTATGCTAACTTGAAGAAGTTTAGGAATGGAGAATTACAATATAAGATACCTTTGAAACTTGGCACTGCACCTTATAGGTAAAAACAACGAACTTGTAACCCAAAAGTGGCAGAGGCCATCTTCAATGAGATAGATAAGATGTTGAAAGCTAAGATTATCTATCCAATCCATAATTCTACATGGGTAGCGAACATAGTTCCTGTCAGGAAGAAAAATAGAGAGATAAGGATTTGTGTTGACTTTAGGAATCTAAATCAGGCTTTGTTAAAGGACAATTATCCACTACCTATTATGGATCACATTTTGTAGACTGTTGTGGGCTCCGAAATGATGTCCATGTTAGATGGTTTCTCTGGTTATAATCAAATTGAAGTGGCTCCAGAAGATCAACACAAAATGACATTCACCACACCCATTGGTGTGCTTGCTTACGATAGAATGCCATTTCATCTCATCAATGTAGGTACTACTTTTCAGTGGGCTATGGATTTCTCATATGGTGATTTGAAAAATAAAATCACTATGGTGTATCTAGATGACTTAAAAGTTTTCTCAAAGAAAAGGGAACATCATATGCATGATTTGGAAGTTGTATTATAGCATTGTAGAGAATAGGGGATCTCATTAAACCCCAAGAAGTCTATTTTTGCTGTTACAAAAGGTAAGCTTTTGGGACACATTGTCTCAAAATATGGGATTAAGGTTGATCCCGAAAGGGTGAAAGCAATTATGCAATTGGGGTTGCCCGCGAGTAAGGATAGCACCAGATCTTTCTTTGGCCAAGTAAACTTCCTAAAGAGATTTGTACCTGAGTTCACTGAGTTGACAAGGCCCATAGCCAAAATGATGAAGAACCATCCATCTTTCAAATGGAGCAGTGAAGGAAAGAAGGCATTTAAAGATATAAAAATCGCCATAGCAAATTCACCTATGTTGGTATGTCCTGATTTCAATAGAGATTTTATTATATACTGTTATGCATCAGAACACACTTTATCAGCCATTCTAATGCAGAAAAATGAGTAAGGCATTGAAGCCCCTATTTCATTTATGAGTACCCCTCTCAAAATCTATGAGCTTAAGTACACACCACTTGAAAAACATGCTTATGCTATTGTCAGAGCTTTGAAAAGTTTTAGGTTCTATATTCTGCATTCACATACCATGGTTTTTATCCCTGAAACTGCTGTCAAAAGTATCCTTACACAACAAGAAATTAGATGTAACAAACTGGGGCCTTGGATAGTGAAGGTTTAGGAATATGATGTAGACATCAAACCTACTAATCTAGTAAGGGGTAAGGGTCTATATAAACTAATTGCCAAAAATAAAATCATTGATGAAGAGAAATTACCGCTACTACTTTTTACTAGTATGACTGATGAGTGGTTTTCAAACGCCTCATACTTTTTAACTTTTGTTGATTACCCTGCGCACTTATCAGCCAAAGAAAAAAGGAACCTAAAACTAAAGTCTAGTAAGTATGTTCTTTGGGAAGGAAATTTATATAAGAGAGGAGTAGATGGGACATTTCTTAGGTGTGTTGACAAGGAACAACAAAGGAGACTTTTGAAAGCCTTCCATGATGAAGCTTGTGGTGGACATTTTTCTGCCTCTATGACAGCCTTTAAGATCTTAAGACAGTGTTTTTATTGGCTAGGTATGTTTAAGGATGCTCAGGAATGGGTATCTAAATGTGAAAAGTGTTTAAAAGTCACTAGTCGTCCTCATCTGGCAGCACTGCCTTTGAATCCTGTAGTGATAGATGAGCCATTCCAACAATGGGGCCTAGATTTTATTGGTCCTATGAATCCTAACTCAAGTGTTGGACACACACACATCCTTACTGCCACAGATTATTTTACCAAATTGGTAGAAGCCATCCCTGTGAGACAAACTACCTCAGAAGTGGTGTACAATTTCTTAAAAGAGGATATTATAGTAAGATTCGGTATCCCAAAAAGGATAATCATAGACAATGCTAGCTCTTTTTCATCTTCTAAGAGTACTCTTTTTGTTATAAACATGGTATTAGTTTGGGACATTCATCTGATTACTATCCTTAGGGCAATGGGCAAGCTGAGTCTAGTAATAAAAATTTAATCTCTATCATCATGAAATTGGTAGATGAAGGACAAAGAGGGTGGCATAAGAAGCTATATGATGCTCTTTGGGAAGTTAGGATCACATATAAGAGAGCTATAGGCATGTCTCATTTCTAGCTTGTTTATGGCATTGATAGTACTATTCCTATTTATTTGGAGCTTTCAGCATTAAATCTACAAAAGGCCATAGAAAATAAGGAATTTCAGTATGCACTAGAGAAGAGAATCATGTATCTGAATAAGTTGGAAGAAGAAAGAGGGATGGTTGTGGAAAAAATTACCAGACACAAACAAATGGTTAAGAAAATCTTTGACAAAAGAGCAAGGCAAAGAAAATTTGTGGTTGGAGATTCTGTGCTTCTCTGGGATAGAAAGAAAGAACCAAAGGGTACACATAAAAAAATTGATTCATTATGGAAAGGTCCCTTTCTAATTAGGAAAGTTGTTGGTGATAATTCTTTCTTATTGAAATATCCAGATGGTACTCATTTGCATCTTGCCTATAATGGCCAATATTTGAAATTGTTTAACTAATAGCAGTCTTGAGTCTTCATCTTGTACCATAGTTTCTTTTTATTTTCTTTGTTTTGTTGCTTTTCCCTCTGTCGCCCATTGAATAAGGCTTTGTACCATGTTTTTCTAGATTCCCTGCGTCTCGTTGCTCCTTGTCCCCATTTAGAGCTAGTTGTTACCCCTTGTTTTTATTTCTAAGTCTCATTCATTTCTATTGTTCATCCACGTGGTACTATAGGTTTCTAAGTCCCAAAGGTTATTAGTCTCTACTGTTGTGCCTTAGAAATATCTTTGAAGTCACAGATACTACAAGTTTCCTAAACTAGTCACTACTTCACTAAGTTTTCTAACCTTATTGCTAGGTTCTGAAGTTTTGAAACCTCGTAATCTCATGACTTCATGTTCTTTGTGTTAGGTTTTGTTGCCCACTTGTTTCTCTCTTGTTGTCGCTGAGTCACAGGTTTTCAAAACTTTATAACCTACAACTTAAGGTTCTGAAGTTATCTTTTCTCATGATTTAGTGATGGTTAAGTGGTGGACTGGAAACCAAGGCAATTAAAGATTATTTAAAGTTGTACACCACCAGTGTGAGATGTCCTTTAGTGAATTTTCAGAAAATGAGCAAATCTTTGAGTTAATTTCTCAAGGCACAGAAATGGTACCATTATAGCCTAACATTTAAAAGCATGACAGAGTGCTATAACTTCACATCATTTCATTTCTTGTGCCAAAATTGTCTAAGTGTTCTACTGCTTTCTTTCTATTTTGAATTGTTACTTCCCCAATACTCTGTCATAGTCCTTGGTGCTTGGTCGCTCTAATGAAATTCAAATTTTAGGGTGTCTCCTCCCACTCAACAATTAAGAGCAATTGGTCTAAAGTGAAAGACACTAAACTTGGACACATAGACTTGGTAGAATTTTGGTCTCGTCTGCAATAGGAAGACAGGTCATCATTCACAGAGAAAATTCTATAGAGCGGTTTGGCTCATGTAGCAGGTTTCCTTGTTTCATGTGTTGTGAGGATTTAATTGTTGGATGTGTGGAGAGATACGACCCTGAGAATTTGGTGATCAAGACTAAGGAAGGTGTGGTGGTTGCAAGGATTGATTTTGAGTCTATTTGTCATGCATTGAAAATTCCAAGGCAAGAGAAATATGAAGTCATGTCTATAGCCCTGGGTACAAAATTCTTCAAGGAGAATGAAGACTTGTGGAGAAATTCTATTGCATGCAACTGGCTAAAATCAGAGAAAAGAGGTAAGTCTTAGCTACCCCACACACTTAAAAGAGCACATTTTAAAGATGAAATTTTATATATTATCACTTTATTGCACTGGGTGGTGGGAAAATGTCAGCTCTTTTGAATTTTGGATGTGCTGCGTTATATTACTAATATGTAGTGAGAATCAGGTTATTGACTGGACTGAAATAATAAGCTATCATTTGAATGAGCAATTATTGAATTTTCAAGAGACCTCTGCATTTCACATGTCCTCCTATTTGGTTTATGTTCTAGCCAATCGAGAGGTTGTCTGGGCTGGGTTGAGGCCTCATGGGTCTTTAACCCTAGATACACCTATGTATGCTAATTTTCCTCAGTTTAAAAAAGATGTTGGGATGAAAGATTTTCGTCAAGTTAATGATGCCTTTTAATGTTTTAGGTGAGAAAGTTGAACTGTGATTCTGAAATGAGGATTTCTCTTGAGGCTACATCTTTGGTCATGCAATTTGGGAGTTTTTATATCCAATTTGATAGGTTCACCTACCAGAGATTGGGGGATTATGAGTCAGCCCCGACCAAGTTGCCTTGATACCCTAGTGACTACATTTTCTTTTTGGAAGTTTGCAGATAAATGACTGTTGTAAATGTTAAATACCAGAGTATGAGAAAGAAAGGCTATACATTTCCATTGTCTTTATCAGTTTATTCTTGTAAAAATAAAGATGCTGCTAAAGGAGCTGAGCATGCATTGGCAAAATTTAATCTTCACTCTTTTTCTTTAAGGCAACACTTTAATAGAAAGAATTACGTAAGGTAGAAATTCTATGGCTCTAGCTCTTATGAGCATCGTTGGAGCCTAGAAGACTTCTAGGAGGATTGTGTGAATGACTGTGAAGTTCTGAGAAGAAGCTATATGAGAATTACCATAAGTGAAATCCAGCCTTTTGGTTTACCCATTCGTATTCTAGAAAACACTGAGGAGGACTCTGAAGTAATTGATGTGGAATACCAAAATTTGTTGTCAAAACCCCTTCCTCGTATAAATTGGTCTAAGAAGGAGGTTGTGGATATAAATGTTCACTCTACACTAGTAATTAAGAGAACCAAGGATTGGCTGGTTGGTAAGTGGTGTGGACATGCAAGTTCACATCATGAATCGGGTACTTCAAGGGCTACTGGGCAGAAAACAGTGCAGAATTCTACTGTGTAGACTCCCTCACAATCATATGACATGTCACAATTTGTTTCTAATTCATAGTTAGGAGGTGATGGTGAGAGGCCCAATGATGCCCTCAAATTAAAATTAGTGTGTGAATCAGATAGTCCTCTTGTGAGAAAAAGAAATGTTCAGGCAGTGGCAGTGAACCCCGACCCTATTTTTTATTCAATTGTTAATGATAGTTCTTTTCCCAATTTTTTGATGTATCCTCTTCTCCTGATAATGATGAAGTTCCTATTACTTCCCCACTAGAAGAAAGAATTAAATCTGTATCTGACAATATAAATACTACTGTGGTGACTTCCTCTCCTAGCTGGCTGAAAAAGGTGGTAGAGAAAAAGAGGAAAAATGTTCCCACTGCGGCCAAAGAAATTGATACTATTGTTATGCTTCTGCAAAGGACTTCAATGCCTAAGAAGGCTAGGAGAATGTCCAGAATGATAAACGATGCTACTTTTGGCCACTGGGTATTGGAAATTGTTGATCCCATAAAAGATTTGGATGAAAATGATATAACCGAGGCAGATTATAAAATAAGTCATATTGACTTGGGCCCTTCCACTCTTGAGGGGGACTCCTACCATGCAAATTATTCTGTCAATGTTTTGATTCAAAGGGCTAAGGAAGAAAGGAAAAAAAATATAAAACTCCAATATCAAATCTTGTCTTTGAGTCAATTCATCCACTTAATTGTGGCACCTTCTTCTTAGGAAGTTCCTAACTCATAGGTGATTGGGATTGATGCAAATACTGTTAAGAAAATTAAAAGAAGTCATAATTTTTCCAAAGCCATCAATGAGTGGGTTGAAAAGTTATCTTGTGATATTTTATTTTTCTTGACTAAAATGATACAAAGCTATTCTCTTATACACAATAAAAAAAAGAATTGGTAAATGATCTTCAACAAGTAAGAAAAGAACAAGTACTTATGTGCTTTTAAAGGAGGTTGCTAAGTTAGCAATATTAGATTCCATAACACTCACAAAGGAAAATCTAGCTAGCGACCCCCATGAGATTGATTTGTCCTAGGTTGACTCATTGGACTATAAGCTCAATATGTATGACAATCTTATGGATCAAATCAACAAGGCTCTGTAAGAATACTTGGATCTAATGGTTGGTATTCAAAGGGATTATAATGCACTTGAAATAAATATTTTGGATGACTTTGGAGAAAACCTCTGTGATCGCAAGGATATCAACAAGGAAGTCAAAGACATGCTTTATAGTGAGCTTGTTGATCTTGAGACTATTTCTAGTGAAATTGGGCTATAAGAAAGTTTATCTTAATGGTTATAGAAACAAGGATGAGATGATCCAGGAGACTATGGTGGGAGTAGCTAAGAACTTGTCTAAATTTAGAACCAGATTGTAAAACACTATTGTTCCAAGAAGCAAAAGTATTACTGCTATCATCACAAAGTATCAGGAGTACAAGCTCAGGTTGAAGGTGCGAGAGAAGATGGCGGAAGACCAAGTGGTGGAGAGTGTTGAAGATCCTAAAGAAAATGAAGGGGTGGTGAATTAAGTTTATTTCTTGTATGCTTTCAAGTTATTTTGCTCAAAACTTTTAAAGACATTTTTTTAGAAAAAAGAAATGGTTGTCTTCAAGAAACCTTTCTTCTTTAAAAAATAGTTATTATTTTATGCTTATAAATATGTAATGGGGAAACAGGGTAAGTGCAAAAAGATGGGGACCCAAAAAGTGGCCAAATTATTTTTTAAAAAAATAATACAAAACGCGAGCGCATTATAACGCGCTCGCATTATGGCTTGGTAATGACGAGCCTTCAGCTCGTCATTACCAAGCCATAATGCGAGCGCATTTTGACTTGCTATAAATTTTTTTAAAAAGGTTTCTATCTCATTTCATTTCTTTCTTCTCCTCTATGCCTATGGCCTACAAACCCTAGAAAGCGCACTCGCATTTTTTAAAACTTAATTCAACACAAAAACCTTATCTATTCATCGCCAAAATGCCGCCACGATGTCGAGCACGCCAAAGGAGTGAGTTATATTTATTTTTTGTTTGAATTTGTTTCTAAATAGGTAGGTTTGAGTTGATTTTTGACGTATATTTCATTAATTGTTAGGAAATGTTAATGCACCTCCTCCTCCTCCTCCTCAAAATCCACAAAATCCTAAGGTGGAAATACCTGCAAAACAACAACCTCTTCCATCCATTCCTCGACATGCCCTTGGAACATAAGAAAATATAATGGGGTAAATTAAAAACAACAAAAAAGAAATTGAAGATATAATTGCAAGGTTGAAAGATCCTTCCACTTCAACCTTGCATAGGTCCACGCTTGTTGAATCTCTTGAATCTATGTAATCAAATGTAGATTCAATTAGCAAGCAAATAAATAGTTGGATGGATAAGAGGAGAGAGTTTAGAGATTATTATGCAGACAAGCTGTCATACCAAGATGTGAAAAAATTACAAATCACAAAATTAGACTTGTGTTCGATTTTCACAAACCCACAAACAAATCAACCTCCACCCATTACATGCAAGAGGTTCCCTATCCATTGGTGCAACAACCAAGCGATAAGGGACAATTTTGGGCAGAGGTGGTGGATGGTTTTTTACCATCCTCCATGCAATAATAATGAGGTCTCGCAATACTTTTTGAGGAAACTCTACTACGAGTTTGTCCTCAATAAAGTGCCAAACTATTTTGATATGCGGGACTTCTAGGGTAGAGGTGGGGGGTCATCACAAGATAGACTAGGGGCACGTCTTGACCCATAGCGGGTAGTGAGATGAGTAATCAGTAGACCAACCCATGAGCATGTTTCTATCCCTTCCACTGTGAAGGAGAGTGTTGAGGTCAATACACTTCAGTCCATTAGTGCCTTGACCCAGAGCATCATAGAGCATGCCGGTCCTACAGCACAGAGTGGGTTGGGAGATAGTGTGAGGAGTAGGGTCCCACCCCATGCTTGTCAAGCTTGCGGGTCAGCCTGTGGTTATGACCCCATGGATAGTAAGGACGCAAGTGCATAGGCTATATCTATAGCTGAACAGATGGTGATGACAGATACCCTCCTAAATGAGACTTTTGGCCTTGATACTCAGGTAAATATTAGCAAGTTTATTGAATTTAATTTATTAAGTTTTATTTTTGAAATGCAAGATTAACTAATTTAAATTGATGATTTTGATAAAATTTCAGGGTCATAGCGTTGATGTAGTTTTCAGTGGTTCTCCACCTGTATTTTACACTAGATCATCTACTGTCGGGGTATGTAACTAGTAAACAATTATAAATATTACATGTGAATAGCATCATTATATGAATGATATTCTAATATCTGATTTTGGATGTTGAACAGGTTAATATTGTAGATTTCACGGCAACACCTACCAGCGGTGGTGGACTTCAAATTTTTACGGAGGTAATAAAATAAATAGTTTAATGAATGAATTGTACTTACTAGATTTTTGTATGTGACTTGTGTGCTTTATTGTGTGTACTTCCATGTTTAGATGAATGTGTGTGTATGTTAGGAGCCATGATTTGCATCACTATTAAAGTTTTTGTAATTGAATAATGCTATTTTATTTCTAGATGATGCAGGCTACGGAGACACCTCCCCATGTTATAGGGCAATGGAGCAGGGTGTGTCCTCTGCGATTCATAGCTCCATGGCATTGGCAGGGGTATGAGGCAGATTAGTAAATTTCAATTTACATTCATTGTTATAGTTGTCTATTTTTGAAAAATTAAAAGATTATTGATTTGAAGTTTAATTTCTATCTGGATGGTTTCTATAGGACATGACATCACCATGGCCTATTCCTGCTACTGAGGCAAGTGAGGAGACAGATTATATGGTAGCAATAAGTGATTATTTTGTTAAATGTTTTATTTTTTATAACATGTAATTTCTATATATTAGTCTATATTTTTTATTGTAACAGCTAAAGATGCAAGAAGAACTAAATAGAAGGAGTAGCCCTCAGATTCGTAGTAGACCACCCACATGCGTGTCTCCATCTCCTAGAAGATCAAAGGTTGCCCATGATCTATTCTCTTCACCAGCTAGAGGCGAATGACTTTTTATTGTGTTCGTTTGTTGTATGCCTATATGGCATTTGTGGACATATATTTTGTATTGTATATAGTTGACATTGTATGCCTATATGGCATTCTTGTAAGCCTATATGGCTATTTTGTACATATGTTATACTTATATCGACAGATATTGATGTATGCCTATGGATATTTGGTTAATACAAATCTTTTTTATTGATGGTGTCCATACTTGCATTATAAATCTACGTTTGAATGGATATTTGTAGATGGCTACTTCAAATATTTAAAGTCCAATTGTATTATATAGGATGTTTGTTGATCCAATAAGCTAGCTATTGTTATTCAAGTATCACCTAAACCTCATTTTGGAACTAAAAGATAAAAGTTGTATTTGAAAAAAAATGAATCATCATGTTGAACAAAAAATATTAATATTCTTTATGAGTAGCATACAATGTCAACTATATGCAATACAAAAAAATGAATCATCATGTTATTCTTTATGTTTGAGATCCTGAAAATGACTAAGTCTGGTGGCCTGATATCCTGAAACACTAGGATGAATATCCAAGTCATTAGGATGATTGTGCCTTGAGAAAAAGTCATTAAGATGAGCACCTAAAGGAGACTTTCTTAAACATTCAAACATTGAGCAACAAGCATGAAGGGTTAAGGCGCAATTTGCAACTCATAAAGCCTCAAAAGGGCGCCCAACTTGGAGAGAGCATTCATTTAAGACAAGGCATTCATTGACATCTATTCCACCATAAAAGTGTGCCTAAGGTGGAAGGAGTACAAGCCTCTAGTAAGTGAAGCGCACCTATTGTCTAAACCACTTCATTATGGCACCCTAGCATGAGGAGTATATAAGTCAATAGGAAATGGCACCTATAATGCAAATGAAGGACTAAGTGGCATTTTCAATAAGCATCAATTCACCTTGAGCTTTCAATAAATACATCAAATTGAGCCCCATAAGCCTAGGCACCCTTTGCCTTCAAAAGAACCTTGTATTGGTGCCTTGGAGGAAATCAACTTACAATGACAAGTCTTGGAGGTTTCTCATTTTGGATGATGTCTTTTGAGATTAACTGCAATGATTGAAAGTTAAGATGAGTGGAAAGAACCTATCTTGAACCTTAGGCACACAACTCCTTGCTGACTCCCATCCTCATGCTTCTATAGCAACAACACTAACAACGAGAGCAAGCTTTGATAGTTTGATACATCTAATCTATCAAAGCTACCATCATTAATCACTTCTATTGAACAATCCAAAAGTGGGGATGATTCTTATTCATCACCAGAGATTTCCATATCCATCAACACAGTATGCAATGAGGTTGAATGCTATGCTCATTAGCATTGGTGGATCTAAATGCTCTAACACTGCTTCCAGTTTGCAACATTTCCCATGCCTCAAATCAACAAGAAGTCTAAAGTATTATCATCATGCTTAGCCCTAGGTACAAGCACCTATGATTTCAGATTCTGAACTGTCTTGCACTGATGGTTGCATATCAGTACACCAAGAAAAGGACCTTGCCTAACAATGCACTTTTCTTCCTCTATCTTTTGCACCTCATGATTTAACGCTGTCAGAATCTCATGTGTAGATCCTTTCACATCAAACGTTATTCTCAATGTCCCATTTTGGTTCTAAGTTGGACATTGTAGAAGAGGTATCCTCTCGATCAACAATCACATTGCCATATGCCAAACTAAATTTTCATGACAATTGCATCTCAAAGTTGGCAGTTTGAGATTCTTTATTGTATGCACAAGCTTAAGATTCAAACTTAAACTAGGGATCTCTTGTTGTATACTCCTGTCAACACATTCCTAGAGTCTGTCTAGTCTCTCTTTCATCCATATTTTAGTCAAGTCTGCTATGGTAGAATTAGACTCATAAGGATACATTTCTTGTATGATCCTCTTTCCACCATCTTCACAATCAATTGACTCCTCAACAACAATATGGACTAGTTCCTTCTCTAAACTTTCTGCAAAGAGCAATATTTGAACAGCCTCATGTGTCAATGTTGTAACACCTGATAAGAACCATTTCAGACTTCCTCCATAGCAAGAAAGAAGAGTAACAACAACAATGCCTAATAGAAAAGGGTGCCAAAAGCTCCTTTGAAACTAAAGCTACTCTGAAACTCTCTACCATAGCAAGGTTTATGATTCCCCAATGTCTAGAATGGATCCTTGAAGTTGTCTATAAAAACCTCTACCTTGTGGTAGATGTCACGAGTCAGAACACTATTTCAAATTTCATATCAATAGGTGAGTGCCTTGAGATAAAGGATCACTCTAGGTCATTTTCAATTGTTGAAAGCACAAAAATGATAAAGATAAAGGCAATTGAGTTAGGTGCACTTTAGCCTTTGAGGACACCTCAATGAGTGCCTTGGGTGAAATTGCATGAGATGACCTTTTGGAGTGAGCACTCGAAAGATATAATTCATTCTAAGACATGGTTCATCATTTAGAATTACAAAATTGCAAGTATAAAGACATTTAAATCTAGGCGCACTCTCCATCAGTACAAACCCATTCTGGCACCTAAGGGAGAAATTACATTGAAAGACACCTTTTGAGTGAATCTCTTAAGGGAGATTGACCTCTTTAAGCATTACAATTGTTTGAAATCATTTAAAGTGATAAATATGGACCAACTTGTGTTAGGCGCCCTTTGGTCTTCTTTTTACCTATATATGTGTCTAGATTTGTAGTAAGATTATTCCATGTTTAAAGAGGATTCCTAGTCAATTGGAGTCATAAAATATCAAATACAAAGTCAAATTGGACTTAGGCGCCCCTTCATGTAATTTCCCACCATCATGAGAGCCTAGATCTAGGAAGATCATCCAATTGTGCCTAGGAATAAGATACAAGTCCAAGACCTCAAATTTGAGTGCCTAGAAGTGTGATGGATTGAAGAAGCTACATTGGCACCTAAGGGTAAGTTGTATCTAATGACATCACCTAATTAAGCGCCTAGGAGGTATAAAACTTAACATTGACATGAGGACAAGCGCTTAGTAAAGAAGAGTTTCTCAAACATTTAAACATGTGAATGAAGTCATAGAAAGGCACTAAGTCATCTAGGTGCCATTTTCCCCTTGTGTACCCTTACATTTGTGCCTAAGAAGAAGTTGCTTTAGTTCATTGGAGTGTTTGAGTATTGAGGATTTCTTAGCAATGCTTTGCAACTTTACACTGCCTCCTTCTGACGATTTTTGGGGCAGCAAAAAACCTTTGACCACGGGCAAACACCTCAGAGATATAAAAACCTGAGAGAGGTTATTGTAGAGGCACTCTACATGATCACACTACCTCAGATGAAATGTTTCTAAGTGACATGATTTTTGAGTAACATCTCGTCAAAGATTGCTGCCTTTTTGCACTTTGGACTCTTCAGGGATATCATCGGTACAATGTAGCTCGAACTGTTTCAACATGTTTGGGTGAAAAATAGGACCATGCCCAGTGTAAATGTACCCATCCAGATGCATTGGAATAGTCAATTTTGTCGCATCAGGAGCAGGATGAAAGTTACACCCCTTTGCAACTTTACACTGCCTCCTTCTGACGATTTTTGGGGTAGCAAAAAACCTTTGACCACAGGCGAACACCTCAGAGATATTAAAAACTAAGAGAGGTTATTTTAGAGGCACTCTACATGATCACGTTTCCTTAGATAGAATGTTTCTAAGTAACATAGTTTTTGAGTCACATTTCATCAATGATTGCTACCTTTTTGCACTTTGGACTCTTCAGGGATATCATTGGTACAATGTAGCTCAGACTGTTTTGACATGTTTGGGTGAAGAAAAGGACCATGCCTAGTGTAAATGTACCCATCTAGATGCGTTGGAATAGTCAGTTTGGTCACATCAGGAGTAGGATGAAAGTTACACCCCTTTGCAACTTTACACTACCTCCTTCTGATGATTTTTCGGGCAGCAGAAAACCTTTAACCATGGGTAAATGCCTCAGAGATATAAAAAATTGAGAGGTTATTGTAGACGCACTCTACATGATTGCGTTTCCTTAGATGGAATGTTTCTAAGTGACATAGTTTTCGAGTAACATCACATCAAAGATTGCTACCTTTTTGCACTTTGGACTCTTCAGGGATATCGTTAGCACAATGTAGCTCAGACTGTTTCGACATGTTTGGGTGAAAAATAGAACCATGACTAGCCTAAACATACCCATCCAGATGTGTTGGAACTATCAGTTTGGTCACATCAGGAGCAGGACACCAAAAATGCAAAAGTTGCTTTGTGTAACTAGACAACATTGACACTTTTTTGCAACATGACTCAAAGACTCAAACTGACCCCAAATGACTCAAAGTGACTTAAAATCACCTTGATTTTGGTGCCCAATGTACATCATAGAGGTCTAGGCAATCCTTATCATTCAAACATCTTAGATGAGTGCCTAGGAAAGGAAAAAACTCTAAGTTTAATCATCATGAGCACCTAATATCAAGAGACTTTAATGGCTCAAACCTTAGCATGGAGTCCTAAGATGCATTTCATGTCTCCTTTCATCCATTTTGGCACCCTGTATGTGAAGGAAGATCTAAAGGCATGAAAGTGGATGTCGTTTTGCAAGAGTTTAGATCATCAAAATTGAAAGAAATAAGTCTATTAAGCTTGGGCGCCCTTGGTCTTCTTTTCATTCATTATGAGCGCCTTGGGAGAATGGTATATAGGTCATCATCATGATTGGGCGCCCTGGATCCAGAGTGTTGGAGAGATCATCAAATGATGTCTAGAGGAAGTAGGGTGAGTTATGAGTTTGGTCGCATCAGGAGCAGGACACGAAAAATGCATAACATGATGATGTAAAAATGTGTATATGTGTAAAAATGTAGGAGGAAATAAAAAAAAGACAAACCTTACAAATTAATGTGCATACTTACAACTCATTGTAACATGAATTTACAAAATCAATGTGAATACTTACAAATTAATCCAATGAATCATCGGGGTCTGCTCTACTCTTTATTGTGTTAAGTACTGCTTCATAATCAAACTCATGCACCTTCCACAAGATTTTTTTCAAAGGTCTACCCAGATACTTTATCAAATGAACTTCCCAACAGCATGAAATCACTTCTTTTTTGTCGAAGCACGCACAGAATCAGTATGAAAATAGCGCATGTGGGCCTAGATCACGGGGGTCAACACTTTTTTACCATTTCTATAGCAAGACAAAACGCGAGGGTTATAATGCGGTCGCATTTTGTCCTGTTATAGGTTGATCACATACTGTGCATTATCTTCCTTAACACAAGCAGGGATGACCACATCATGTGCTTCATCAACTAACACTTCCAAGCCTTACAATTCCTCTTAAATATGGGAGGATCCATGACTAGAAGAGCCAAGCCACTTCATCCCACCTTACTGAAGGATGACATTCTGGGAGAATTAGGATGAATATACATTAAATCCTAATCCCTCAACCCTAAACTTTATCCCTAAACCCTAATCCCTCAACCCTCAACCCTAATCCATCATCCCTCAACTCTAATCCCTCATCCGTAAACCATAAATGCTATCCCTATTCCTAAACCCTCAATAGACTCGATACTATACCTTAAACCCTAATCCCTTATCCCTAAACCCTCCAACCCTATCCCTAATCCTTATACCCTCCACACTCTACTTTAACCATATCCCTAAACCCTTGACCCTTGAACCTTAACCCTCAACGTCAAACCCTAATCCCTCAACCCTTAACTATGATCCCTCGACCCTTAACCCTATCCCTAAACCCTAAACCCTAAAGCCTCAACCCTCAACCCTCAACATCAAATCCTAATCCCTCGACCCTTCACTCTAATCCCTCAACCCTCAACCCTCAACCCTAATCCGTCATCCCTCAACTCTAATCCCTCATCCCTAAACCCTAAATGCTATCCCTATTCCTAAACCCTCAACAAATTTGATACTATACCTTAAACCCTAATCCCTTATCCCTAAACCCTCCAACCCTATCCCTAATCCTTATATCCTCCACACTCTACTTCAACCCAAATCCCTCGACCCTCAACCCTATCCCTAAACCCTTGACCCTCGAACCTCAACCCTCAACACTATACCATAAACCCTAATCCCTCAACCCTCAACCCTAAACCTTATCCCTAAACCCTAATGCCTCAACCCTCAACCCTAATCTGCCATCCCTCAACTCTAATCCCTCATCCCTAAACCCTAGATGCTATCCCTATTACTAAACCCTCAACAGACTTGATACTATACCTTAAACCCTAATCCCTTATCCCTAAACCCTCCAACCCTATCCCTAATCCTTATACCTTCCACACTCTACTTTAACCCTAATCCCTCGACCCTTAACCCTATCCCTAAACCCTTGACCCGTGAAGCTCAACCCTCAACCCTCAATGTCAAACCCTAATCCCTCAACCCTTAACTCTGATCCCTCGACCCTCAACCCTATCCCTAAACCCTAAACCCTCAACCCTCAATGTCAAATCCTAGTCCCTCAACCCTTCACTCTAATCCCTCAACCCTAAACCCTATCCCTAAACCCTCAACACTATACCTTAAACCCTAAACCCTCAATCCTCAACCCTAAACCTTATCCCTAAACCCTAATCCCTCAACCCTCAACCCTAATCCGTCATCCCTCAACTCTAATCCCTCATCCCTAAACCCTAAATGCTATCCCTATTCCTAAACACTCAACAGACTAGATATTATACCTTAAACCCTAATCCCTTATCCCTAAACCCTCCAACCCTATCCCTAATCCCTATACCCTCCACACTTTACTTTAACCCTAATCCCTCGACCCTCAACCCTATCCCTAAACCCTAAACCCTAAAGCCTCAACCCTCAACCCTTCACTCTAATCCCTCAACCCTCAACCCTAAACCTTATCCCTAAACCCTAATCCCTCAACCCTCAACCCTAATCCGTCATCCCTCAACTCTAATCCCTCATCCCTAAACCCTAAATGCTATCCCTATTCCTAAACCCTCAACAGAATCGATACTATACCTTAAACCCTAATCCCTTATCCCTAATCGTTATAACCTCCACACTCTACTTTAACCCTAATCCCTCAACCCTCAACCCTATCCCTAAAACCTTGACCATTGAACCTCAACCCTCAACACTATACCTTAAACCCTAATCCCTCAACCCTCAACCCTAAACCTTATCCCTAAACCCTAATCCCTCAACCCTCAACCCTAATCTGCCATCCCTCAACTCTAATCCCTCATCCCTAAACCCTAAATGCTATCCCTATTCATAAACCCTCAACAGACTTGATACTATAACTTAAACCCTAATCCCTTATCCCTAAACCCTCCAATGCTATCCCTAATCCTTATACCCTCCACACTCTACTTTAACCCTAATCCCTCGACCCTTAACCCTATTCCTAATCCCTTGACCCTTGAACCTCAACCCTCAACCCTCAACCCTCAACATCAAACCCTAATCCCACAACCCTTAACTCTAATCCCTCGACCCTCAACCCTATCCCTAAACCCTAAACCCTAAACCCTCAATCCTTAATGTCAAATCCTAATCCGTCAACCCTTCACTCTAATCCCTCAACCCTAAACCCTATCCCTAAACCCTCAACACTATACCTTAAACCCTAATCCCTCAACCCTCAACCCTAAACCTTATCCCTAAACCCTAATCCCTCAACCCTCAACCCTATTCCATCATCCCTCAACTCTAATCCCTCATCCCTAAACCCTAAATGCTATCCCTATTCCTAAACCCTCAATAGACTCGATACTATACCTTAAACCCTAATCCCTTATCCCTAAACCCTCCAACCCTATTCCTAATCCTTATACCCTCCACACTCTACTTTAACCCTAATCCCTTGACCCTCAACCCTATCCCTAAACCCTTGACCCTCGATCCTCAACCTTCAACCCTCAATGTCAAACCCTAATCCCTCAACCCTTAACTCTGATCCCTCGATCCTTATTCCTTAAAACTTGAACCCTAAAACCTATCCCTACATGCTCGACACTCAACACTATATCTTAAACCCTAATCCCTTAACCCTCATCCCTAAAGCCTCAACCCTAAATCATTAAACCTTCAACCCTAAACCCTATCCCTAATCCCTCTACCCTTGACACTCTTATTTAACCCTAATCCCTTGACCATTAACCCTATCCCTCAACCCTCAACTCTCAACATTATACCCTAATTCATCAACCCTAAACCCTAATCCCACAAATCTAAACCCTATCCCTAGACCATCAACCCTCAACACTATACCTTAAACCCTAATCCCTTTCCCTCAACCCTTAACCCTTAAAACTTAAACCCTACCCCTACACCCTGAACACTTGACACTAAATCTTAAGCCTTAAACCCTCATCCCTAAAGCGTCAACCCTTAATCCTTAAACCTTCAACCCTAAACCCTATCCCTAATCCCTCTATCCTCAACACTCTAACCCTAACCTTGACATTAAATGCTAATCCGTCAGCCCTAAACCCTAAACCCTCAACCCTCAACACTATACCTTAAACCCTAATCCATCAACCCTAAAACCTAATCCCTCAACCCTCAACCCTAAACACTATCAATAAACCCTCAAGCCTCGACACTATACCTTAAACCCTATGAGAAAATATTTGTGTATGGTACATCCACAGTGAGTAATTAATAGTTGAAATCAAAAGGATGATCATTATGAGAAAAGATTTGCATTGGGGTACATCTATGTTTCTTGCTGTCCACCCCGCACTTAGGGAAGGTATATTGTTATGAAACAGGCAAATAATCTCCCATTGTTTACTGGCTCTATCCACAAGAACTACTAAACTATACCTTAAACCCTAATCCATCAACCCTAAACCCTATCCCTAATCCCTCTACCCTCAACACTCTACCTTAAACCTAATCCCTCAACCCTTAACCCTAAACACTATCCCTAAAGCCTCAACCCTAAACCCTAATCCCTCAAGGTCCTAAACTCTAATCCCTTATCCCTAAACTCTAAATCCTATCCCTAAACACTCAACCCTCAACCTTAAACCTTAATCACTCAATCCTTATCCACCCCTCTCCTCCCCTATCTGGCTCACTCCCATCTCTACCCTCCTCTGCCCTCAACACTATACAAACATATTGGCATACATAGATACATACATACATACATATAGGCATACATAGATACATACATACATACATATAGGCATAGATACATACATACATACATACATGATTAATAGCCTTGAACATAAAAAAATTTAAGGGGAACATAATGCGAGCACATTATAAAGCACTCGCATTATGTCAAACATGACAAACAACACAAACTTCGGTGGAAAAGGAAAAATGCAAAGCAAAACACAATGCGAGCGCATTATAACGTGCTCGCGTTATGTCTTGCTTTGGGAATCCCAAGCCTTGGGCTTGGGATTTCCTTTGGATTTCCAACCCAAAGGCTTGGAGTGCCTTTTGAATAGTCACAAACATGCTTTTCCATATTCTTCAAGATTTCACATAATTTTGTTCGTGCTAACCCTCAGATTTGCACGTGTTTCAAGGTCGAACAAATCGAACACCTGGGTAATGTTAGGCTTTCTCTTAGCTATTTGACGATGTGATTTTTTTCACATTTTAATAATGTTAAGCCTTTCATCTTTAATTTCTTTTGTTTGTGTGTTCATTTCTGGGCAAAAACCATTGTTTGGTCTTTTTTCATTGTAAATTAACTATTCATTGAAATTTAAAAAAAATTACATATTTAGAAACTAGACTCGATTCTACAAATATTAAAAAAAGAAAAAAATGATTTTAAATTAGTTTTCAAAATTTATAGGGGTAGCACGGCCAAAATTCTATTTTTTAGGATGTGTCCACTTTGAAAATTAGTAAAAAATCAAATATTCATAAAAAATAATCAAAAAAATTAGGCATAAACTACATGCTATTAGCTAGTTTCGCACCAAAGCGATTTTAAAAATACCAAAAAAAAGTTGACCTTTTGAGGGAGCCACAAAACATGCTATGTTATGTTTTTTTGACAGAAACAACACCAATTTCTGTGGCTCCCTCTTTTAAACCCCTTAATCTATGTCATTTAAAAAAAAAAATAGTAGTTTAGAAAGTAGACTCGGAGCACTATGAAGATTGTTTTGGTTGCATCTCCAAATTTTGAGTGTAACTATGCTCAATATCTCATCCAAGGCCAGTATTTCTTGATTTCAGAAAAAAAAAAAGTGGCCACTTAAGACCCCTTTTTGGCCCCCCATCTTCTTGCACTTACCCAACAATGGAAGTATCTTTCTGGTTGGGTAGACTTTCGTTTTCTCAATTTAGTTAGATATCTCGTATGTTTGTTTTGATTTCAATCTACTTCAATATATAGAAAAGATACACAGTTGGAATTCTTTAGGCATATATGATCTTTGTGTTATAATGTTTGGACTATCATTTTGCTTATGTTGAATGCCATACTTGTGGTTATCTTCCTTTATGTTGGATAATTCAGTTCATGATTTCATTGTTGTGGATATCTATCTTTGAATGGATATGTTGTGGTGATTATAATTCAAAATCTTCTCTTTTCGACTATTATTATTCGAAGTCTTTGAGCTTCTATGAGTATTGATTAGTTTATTTGTATGAAAATCTCCTTTCAAATCTTTCAGGTTAAAAGCATTATAGATTTTTGATTTGTTGAATATCAATTGAAGGTAGCTGCCACCTTGTAAAATAAGCAGAGAGTTGGTGATAAAATATTATTATTACTGACTCAACTGTGGTTACATTTGTCATTTGTTTGGGCCAAACAATATAGAGTTAAATGGAAAATCTATAAACCAACAATATGATAAATGATTTATCTATAACTTGTTGGAAACTTGCTGGTGTTGTCCTTGATGTCAACTTCCAATAGTTGGTTCACTTGGTCTCCAAGTGCTTTAGAAAAAAAATGATGAAAAAGGTGTGCATTGTGATGGAGGTACTCTTAGCATTTTGCTCTGCATTTCTTCCTAATTGAACATATGCTTGTACAGTTTGGAAGTGTTGATTAGAGGTATTTCCAGGTGTTATATCTAGAGTTTTAGGTTAAATTGGGGCATTCAGAAGTAGAAGACATGTTTGACAGAGTGTTTGACTATGAAGAAGACTATCTGGGAGAAATGAGATTGCTTTACATTTCTCCGCATTAAGGTTTCTTGCCCTATGGATCTGGGGATGTGATTATATAGTCTACGTCTACCTTCCCTTGAAGTTTCTTGTGATGGGTTGCTCTGCAAGTTCAGTTCTTGTGTTGGTGTTTAGTGGTAGTACATCCTGATATGCACAATGAAGACATTCTTTCTTTCAAGTGGTTGCGGCAGTGTTGCAGAGGATTCTGATGATGTTGAATGTTTTGGGATGTGAATGTTGTGGAGTGTCTCTCTCTAGTTCGCATGATGTTTTTTAGACTTGGAGAAGCGTGTATGTGATCATTAGCTCAAGTTTGGCTGACCTGGCTTGCTAGCACTATTTGCAGAGGTACCTCGTGGATTGTGGATGTGATGAGTAGCTTGGTGACATAGATTTGATTCTTGGTTATCTATTGACATGGTCCACTTTCATTCCTTTCCATTGTGGAAGTGTTTAGTGCAAACCTAAGTGATGTTGCATGTGTGTAATGTACATGCTTCATTAGGACTGACCTAATTGAGATAGGTCTTGGTTGTAGATGGTCTAAATGCAAGATGAAATCTAATGGAGCAAAGTAGAGAAGATGTTGCAAATGTGAATCAAGGGTAGTAAGTGGTGTGCAAGCTTAAATGCCTATGAATCCGATATGCAGTGAGCAGAAGGTGTCTACATTTCAGTGTGCTTGAAGTTGCTGGAGGCAGTGAGTCAAAGGTTACAAATAGTAGGAAGTTACAGTGGTGGATCCTCCCTATTGCTCTGGGATAGTGAATCTCTTTGTAATAGTTATCTTCTTTTTTCTCTCTTCTGGGTAGTGAGCCTATTGAACCCTAACTCCTAAAAAGAAGGGAACCAACTCATTAGATTAGTTCCATCCTATCACTCTTTGTAATGTCATCTAAAAGACTAGATCTAAGCTCATTTTTATTGCCTAAAATAGATTATGGATTCCCTTATCTCTTTTGAGTAGGGTGGGTTTGTGAAAGGGCACTAGATACTAGATGGTATAGTTATAGCCTCAAAAGCTATCCACTCTATGTCTAACTCCAAGAAGAAGGCTATGTTTATCTAATTATATTTGTCCTAAGCATATGCTAGGTTCAAATGATCTTTCCTTTAAAATATTTTAGTGGCCAAGTTTTTTTTGTTTGTATTAGATTGAATAGGTGACGAGATATGTGGAATCTTCCTACTTCTCTATCCTACCTCAATGGGGTTCCTTCCTCCTCTTCTCTACTTCTAAAGGGATGCGTCAAAGGGATCCCATCTCTCCTTTTCTCTTCATCTTTATGGTTGAAGGTCTTGGAATAATTTTATAGAATGAAAAAGGCATCAGGCACATCCATGGTTCATCTTTTTCTTAAGGTATGGACTCTCAAAATTATCTTTAGTATGTTGATGATACGTCTTTGATGGGTCTTGCTAAACTTCAAGAAGCAACTAATTTTAGGAAATAGTTGGACACATATTTGGATACCTACTCAACACACTAATGAGGACAAGTCTAATATATTGTTTTTTAATAACCTCTAGCTATTCAATAGAGAATAGTCCATATCATTCACTTCAATAATGCGCACCTTCCATTTGATTACCTACATATTCCTCTCTCTATAATAATGCTAAAGGGTCAATGGAAGAATATTATAGACTAGTTGAAAATGAGGGTTAATTATTAGACCTTTTGTTAGTTATCCTATGTTAGGGCCCACATGACTTTTCTTAAGTTTGTTATGCAAGCTTTGCCAATTTATAAATATCTTGTTTCATCTACTTCCAAAAGCATCCTTGAGGAGATTGATGCCTTATCAAGGAAATTTTTATAGGCTGGCAATTTGGAGTCTTAAAAATGGAGTCTCATTGGTTGGGATCAAGTGTGTGAGCAATCCAAGATGGTGGCTTAGGTCTTCTGTGAATTGCTCTTAATAGACAATCTCTAGCTCCTAAGGTTTATTGGAGATATGGTGTAAATTTCTAGAATAATGATGGGCTAAAATTTTAAACTTCAAATACTTGGGTGGAATAAATGCCTATAAGATCCCTATAGTGAGTCTAGTTGGTAAAGCCTTGATGATATGGAACATGATCAAGATTTGGACTTCACTGGTTAAGGATGGTTTATTCTAGATTGTTAAAAATAGACAATTGACTCTTTTTTGGAATGATGCATGGGATGTCCATTCTTTGATTATTTTTGTCCTTAATGTTTTGAGCTAGACCTTTATTGCTGCTAGGTGGACTTTGGTTTCTAACTTAAGAGTCCTCTTGTAATTGGGAGTTCCTTGTTTTATAAGTGGTATGATGCCATTAGCTAGCCTAATAGAGGCTCTTCAACCACTTGAGACAACCTAGCCTTGATTCTTGCTTCCCAACCATGTTGCTCTTTGGAAGCTAATTATATTATTGCATGGGGCCATTGATCCTAAAGGGAATTATTTTGTGAATCTTGGGTATATACCCCTTATTGTGCATACCGGTGAGATTTGTGCCTTTCCTTGGTGGAGTAAAATCTGGAATAAATTTAGTTGGCACAAGTGTAATTTATTCATTTGGCTACTCTGTCAAAATAAATGTCTCACTAGGGATAATATCCAAAATAAAGGTGTTTAGGGCCCCTCAAAATGTGTTCAATGTGCCTATGGAGAAGAATCTATGCATACCTCTTTTTTAGTGTCCTCTTGCTTTTATATATTTGGGGACAATGGTGGTGACTCTAGGACCACCCTAAGATTCATGTCACTTCTTTGCTAAAGTTTTGGGCAAGCATGGGGTGACCTCCTTCTATGGGTAGCTTCCTTAATGATGCTTGGGAGCTTGGCCCTATTTTCATATTTTAATAGATATGGCTAGAATGGAATTGTTAGATCTTTTAGGCTCATTAGAATCTTCTCTCTTGAACTTGGAAAAAAATTAGAATCTATGAAAGAGACCATTTATGGCTAAGTGTTCTATTAAGGTGGATCTCTCTCCCATTAATATTTGAATCTCAAAGATCCTCAAACTTCAATATGTTATTGTTCCCCCCTTGGGACCCTTGACATCCCCTTCAAGTTTCTCAAAAAATTAATACATTTGATGAATGGTCACCTCCTCCCTCAAGTTTTTCCAAAATAAATATTGATGGCTATTCACATGGGAACCCTAGATCGATAAGGATTGGATGATTTGGGTGAGATAAGGATTGGTTAATATATTTTTTATTTTTAGTTGTTATGGGGATCAATACAAATAGTAAGATGGAAGGTTATGTTCTTCTTTGTGATCTTGAAAAGGATTGTGAATTGGGTTGGACTAAAGTTATCTATGGAACTAGTTCACTTATTATGGTTTCTTTCTTTCATGGATAAAGATCTTAGGAGCATTCTTGGAGGCTTGGAATATTAATTGACTAGATTCTTCTCATTTCCCCTTAGTTTGAAGCTATTCCAGGCTTGTGAATTGGGTTGGACTAAAGTTATCTATGGAACTAGTTCCCTTATTATGGTTTCTTTATTTCATGGATAGAGATCTTAGAAGCATTCTTGGAGGCTTGGAATATTAATTGACTAGATTCTTCACCTTTCCCCTTAGTTTGAAGCTATTTCCTTTGTTCACTTTTTGATAGAATAGAATTTGGTTGCTGATTATCTTGCCAAGTGGGCTACATAGGAGAATTAAATTTCAAAATTTGTAGCTCATAGGGGTCTCTTGCCTCTGAGAAAGCCTCTCAGCATACTCACCGTGTCCATAATAACCAGCAATAATGATCTTTCCTCACCTTGTTGGCAACTCTAGTTTGCGTATTGTCAGTACATTTGATGCCTCTATACATAGATATTCTTCTACTATTATTGGCTTCTTCAGTTTCTTTGGTATGTTTGGAATTTTGTTTATATAAGCTTTATTGTTCAGAGATCTTTGTCTTTACGAAGTCTTGGACTTCTGGCTAGCTTTTTGGGGTGTATTTGGAGATGGGATTATCTTGCCAATCCTATTAGGATCTAAATTACTCAAAACATGACTCACAAGGTGAGTCAACCTCAATTCACACATGGACCCTCTCCTTTCTATGGGTGACGTCTAGGTCACTCCCCCTCTTATGGTAGGAGCTAGTCGAGTGGAGGCAAGACCCAAGGGTAATTCTGCTCTTGAGGGAGTAGGACCTCACAAAGAGTGGTCAGCTTGTTATAGGGCCTTGGGTGGTTGGCTAGTTGTCAATCCCTTTCTATGGCTATGGCTATTGAGATAATAATATTACTCGAAGGGTCACTTGTCATGTTTCTCCTATTTGTCTTTCTTTGATTCTGTTTGTTGATGTTCCTAACATGTTATGGTCTTTCTTCATGAGCTACAAGTCATTGTTGGATTTGGTTATCTTGTTTTACCACCCTAAGGATATGTTCGTGTTCTTGTGTAAGTTGTGGTCTAGGGTTGTTTTCCTTTAATTCCTCAAGGATAGCCCTAACCCACTCATCTCTAATCCTTCAGCACATTCAAGTGCTTGGATAAGATGGAGTTGACAAGAGTTGACCTTATGCTGACCTAGGGTTTTCCTTTAGTTGACCTAGGGTTTTTTCTATGTTGACTATGTAAAATGTACCTTGTGATGAAGCATAGGGTTTTGATTATGTGAATTGAAGTATACCTCATGGTCGAATTGAAGGTTTTGTATACTAGTTTTGGTTTGATCTTTTATATTTTTTTGTAGTTTTGTGTTTTTGATATGGATGCAACTATATGAATCCAAGCTTTTTTTGTTCTTTCCTTGGAATAACGAGATGAGCTAATTATCTATCAGTTCAAATATGAATGTACTTTACACTAAGGTTACCTAATGCAATTTACATTTTTTTTGGTGTTTTTACGCAATTATTTTTTATCTAAACTATGAACTTAAGAATACTTGGTATGAAACTAATCTATGAATTGCAATGAAATGAATTGAACAAAGATAATATACTTAAATTGAAATGACTACTATCCTGAGGAAATTGCAATAACAAGATTACTTTTTCCAAGAGCAAATTATGATTTAATTACTATCGAAAAGCATTAAAGAACTTAGAATATGATCAATACATGAGTCTTCACACTACCCTTAAGAATCCTTTGTATGGAAACCTCTTGGTCCTCTTGCAGTAGCGAGGTCCTACTCTTGGTGGCAATTGTGAAGAGAGCAAATGATCGAATTGATCTTGAGAAAGCTAATGATTGAGCTCCAATTGAGCTTAGCATTATGGCCTTGTCTTTGAGAAAATATGAGCTTTGGAAAGCTTTGATAACCTATGCTAAGAAAAAATAAAAGACATGTGTGTCTTGCGTGAGGATCAAGAATGCTAATGGAGAGAAAACAAGCAAAGAATGGTTGCAATTATGAAATTTGCCTCACTTATTGCATGAGGTAGGGGTTCTTTATAAGATGGAATCACTCATGATAGGTGGGGATGATTGGAGAGTTAACTCTCTTGATTGGAGAGTTAACACATTTGGTTGAAGAGAATACTAGGCCAATTAGGGAGTGATGAAGCTATGAAATCTCATCATAACATGAGAAAATGAAGTTTACATGAGTTAAAGAGGTGATAAGAATAGATTAATATAGTTAATTATGCATGATTGAGGGTGATGGATGGGCTAAAAATAGTTCAATCTATGTTAGGGTCAAATTTTCATGCAAATTGGAGCAAAAATGAAGCTTTTTGAGGCTCGGATTAATGAGAAAGACACGCATTAAAACATGTTAGGGTCGCCCATGTGTCACCCCTTTCACCAATCAAATCCCCATGGGTCACCTAAGGGGATTCATGGGCAACCCTTAGAGGAAGGGGTCTAAGTGAAAAATAAGGGTTGGAGAATGATCTTGGGGGAGGGGGAGAAGCAATTTGCATCCAGAGACAAGTCAAACAAAATATATAAACATGATCCCCCCTTTCACTAGTAGGGTCAACCAAGGGGGACCCATAGGGGATATAGAAATAATAAGGAGGGTCTAGAAACAACAAAAGTTAAGTCAATTATGAAAGATGGGTTTGGTCTGGGAGATCATTTTAAGGCCTCTAAAGGGTGGAGTGGCATGAAATAAGTATGGAAAAGATGAAATTAGCATGCTATGATAAAAGTTATCTTTGTAAGTAAGGTTCAAAATGCACAAGAATAATTGTTGACAAAGTACAAATGAGGAAAAGTTAGAAATAAGAAGAAATGATGAAGTAATGAATTGATCTCCATGTGTTGTCAAGATGAGCACTACCGAGAGGGCATTATATTCATACTTCCATGTATGTGATTAGGATTACAAGTCATCATAGGGTCATCGTGCAAGCCCATGCACATTTTTAGAGCTTACATGATCTTTATTTTTTCTTTATTCATGGCTTTCACCATCTGGAAAGTTTTATTTTGGAATATGTAAGGTGATTTATGAATATCATTTTCTCTTTTTGCCCAAAAATAATAATAATAATAATTTTTAAATAGTTCTAAAAAAAATAAAATAACTCTACTCCATATATTTTTAGAAAGATGTATTTAAGATATCTATTCTACTAAATATGGTCTTTTAGACTTTTAAATTTAAAAAAAAAAAAATTGTTTGGTAGCTATTTTTAAGTTGAAATTTATCCACTTTGTTTAATGTATTCAACTTACTTTGAGGGTATGTTATCAAAAGTAAGATGTGTGGAGGAAGATAAATTCAGACTAAAGTTGGAAGTGCAAGTAGAAATGCCAAATAACAAGGTCAGTAGGCCACTCTAAAATGTACCTTAGAGGTGATCCTTGCAATAATGTATTGACACATTGGCAATGTTGGCAGTTTACCATCGACATAATATGTTTTGTCCACTTTATTTGGTGTTTTTTTCAATTTAAACTGAGGGTATTGTAACCAAAAGTAGAATGTGTGAAGGAAGATAAATATAAACTAAAATTGAAGTTACAACAAGTTGAATTGCCAAATAGTGAGGTAGTTGGTAACTCCAAAGTATACCGTGGAGGTGGTCCTTCAATAATGGACATTGGCCGTTTACCATTGCCATAATGTGTTTGGTCCCACCACATACATGGGATACAAAACCTTCCGCGCATATCAAACAGGCTGGATCAATCTTTGTGGCCCTCCTCTCTGAAATGAACCTTTTCGTCTGTTGTGATTTTGCGAGGAGCGTATAGAGCAATCGTGTGCACTGCAATGGTCATCACGGGTCAACGTCTAAAAAGCTAGGCTAGAATTTAGTTTGTAATTTTCCTCGTTAAAGCATTCGCTTCATTTGGCAGGAAAAACGAGTAATGGGGATGATCATAAGTTCAACAATTAATGGAATTTGTTGTCTTAGATTTCTATATATACATGGCTTCTATTTACCATTACATGCAAATGAGGTTGTCATCCCCTTCTAGTTTGTTGTGTTCCCAGAGTTTTCTTGCTTTGTCATTCAAATTGACGAGCCAAAAGCATTGTTGTTCAAAGCGTGTGGAATTGCTTAGGGGGAAATAGAGTTGAGTAGGGAACATATTAGTGAGTGTGTATAATTTTGGAGATGAGTTCGAGATGGTCTCACTGTGCGGAGAGAGGAAATTTAAAGAACGGGCCATGGACGGTTGAGGAGGATATTCGTCTCCTACGCTATATTAAACTTCATGGTGGTCGTCGCTGGAGCACTTTAGCTAAAGCAGCTGGTACTCCCTTGTTATCATCATTATTATTAATTTATTATCTTTGCTATACTGTTATAATATCACAGTTACGGTTTGTGTTGTTATTTCTCTGTTTGTAATCTGTCCTGAGCTGAGCATAATCAGCACGTACTTTTTAGTTGAAAAGTGGCACAAGTTTTGTTTGTTTACTCTTATGGCCTTAGTTTGTTTGTTTTCGTCTGCAGCTCTTCTGATGCTTTATGCTCTTTGATGCTTATTTTCAATAACAAATAGTGACATGAAATTTATTTAAATACATGCACTCAAGAGTGGAATATCCCGTTGGGGACGTGACGTTTGTGATGCCTAGCGACAAGCTTCTCACCTTCAATGCTCTCCCTGACTTCCTCCTTACCCACTCCATCCGCCAAGATCTCAAGTTCAACAATTTTCTGCACTTCCTCTCTTCCCGAGTACATGCTCACCGTCTCTAACTACGGAAGACGCAACTTCTCTCTCAACAACGCCCAAATTGTGAGTCCCAAAGTTCCGACTGCATTCACTTCAGTGCTTCTGCTCTTCATTTGTGCCATTGTAGCTCTTGCAAGGTGATTGTGGACAGCAGTACTATAGATAATTTGGTGTCACAAGAAATGGTGGAGAAGTTAAAACTAAAGATGACAAAGCATCCCAACCCATACAAAGTTTCTTGGTTGTAACAAGATCATCAACTTTTTGTAAGTGAACAATGTTTGGTTAGTTTTGATGTTGGTAATTACAAGGATAAAGTGATGTGTGATATAAAGCCCATGGACACGTGTCATGTCCTATTGGGCTGACCATGGGAATATGATAGAGTAGTTGTGTATGATGGTAGGGAAAAAACCTGCACCATAAAGAAAGGTGGGAAGGGATATATTTTGAGTCCATTGAAGGATAGGGAAGAGGAAGTGGATATCAGTCCTATAGTTTGTTTAAATAGGTGATAAATGTGAAAAGGAAGGTTGGGAGTATCACGAAGGAAGATCTTGAAAAGAAGAATACAATTTAAAGAAAATAAAATATTGTTGATTTTATGAATCAGCTGCCTAGAGAAGTGAATAGAGGCATACATAATACAAGTGATAATGATGGAGTTGTTTATCCTAAGAGGGAAAAACAAAAACCACAAGATGAAAACCTAATATTTTCTCATGGAGGACATGGAGGAGATTTACATCTTTATTGTGAAGGACATACAAGTAATGATAAGCTACACAGTGAAAGTAGAGAACACAAAAAAATGGAAACGTAAGGGAAGGAGGAGTTAGAGAGAGTCAGTGTATGGTGAAAAAGAAGGATCAGATGGATAAGGAAGAGATGTGGATTAAAAATGAGCATGGGATCACCATCCCAAGCACCTTTAAATGTTCATGAGTTTCCAATTCATAGAACATTTCTTCTTACCTCGTATGTCTGATGTAGGAGCATCCGGGTTCATGCACAATCCTACATCAACAAAAAAAAATACTTTAAGTTTTTATTTTTTAGTTTTGTTCAATTTGTTGTGTTTCAGTTGTTTTGTAACTTTGCTTTGGGAGACATTATCAGATTTAAAATGGGTCAAGTTCAGGATAATTGGATTATTTTTCAAAATTGGTCGAATCTGGTGCATCCTGGTGTAGTTGACATAATTAGGCAAGGTGTACATAGTTTACAAATTTGTCTTTCTGCTGAATGAATTTGATGGTGTGCTTTGTTTTTATCAAAATTCATAAATCTTCAGTCAAGTTTTAATTTATTTTAATATTTTCAGCAAATGTGTGAGTTTGAGAACTCTTTGCTTGGGTGAAAGCATTTGGAAACAAAGCTTGCTTTATAAAATGTTCAGTCTTTAAAGAGTTTTGGTGAAATTGTTGGTTCTTGAACCAAGTAATATGCTGTCGAAGGAGTTTGAGGTTCGACGGAATGCACATTTTGCTGAAATGTGAAGTTCCTAACTTGGGAAGGATGCCAATGATATGTTTCATTGGTTTGTATATGTGCCAAGTCACGGAAGTCATAAGTTATTGAAATATGATGAATGTTGATAATAGTTCGAACGTGATTTGGTTCATTGAAAGATGATATTACCGAAGAAGAAGTTGATAATGTGGGTGCTGCCACAATAATGGGTTACATTTTTTGGGACATCCTAATTTTTGCTAAAATCACATATTTTTAGAAAATATAATGATTTAATCCTTTAAAGGTTCCATTTAAAGGATTTTATTTGAAGAGGATTTGATCAAACCCCCTTAGATTCAAACCCCCTTATTTAGAACCCCGCTAGTTTTAAACCATACCTATAATGGAGTCTCCTCTACACCTACCAAAATGCTGATAGAAAGTCACATTTGATTTAACTTTTGGGGGATCAAATGAATTTATTTAAAATTTGTGTTTTGTAAGTATGTAGTCCTTATTATAAGCTTCCCAAAAAGTATAATTTTAAATATATTTAATTTAATCATTATATTTATTTTTTATTTCATGTGAATGTATGTTTTTCACCGAACATCAAGTTCTCTATTCTACACACATGGAAAATTAGTATCTATTAGTGAAAAAAATTCTAAAAAATATCTATGCCCTAAATATTGATGTCCTTGTTTCAACAAAAAAAAATTGAATTTCGATACATATAGAAAATGTTATGTTTTACGGAATACGCCTATGTCTAAATTATAATTGGTTTGACTTCAAAACTTAATTAAAAAAATATTCAACAAAATGTTATAAAACCAAATGCATGCCCTATATATCGGTGTTACCAATCTAAATTCAAAAGAATCAGAATTTTATCCTTTGTAGAAAACAAGTTATGTGCTACAAAATACACATCACTTTAAAAAAATGTTGTTTACTATTAAAAACTAGTTATCAAAGGAGACGCAAAAAAATTTACAATTTAACATCAAATTTTTTTAAAACAATATATTTAGAATCTACAAACAAAATCTCACAAATCAGTAGTTCGCATCATCTTCAAATTCCTAACAGTTTAGTAGTAATAGGTGTCAGAAAGTGAAGATTTAGTTCAAAATGTTGATTTCTATGTCAAGTTTGGCAAAAAAGTGTAACCCATTATTGTGGGATGACCCATGTGCTAGAAACAAATGGTTCATAGAAAGGTGATTTTGTCAAAAGTCATTTCTAGAGAGATTAAGGTTTGTGAAGGGCTATTTCACAGAAACATGAGTTCGTTGAACTCCAGAGTTGCCAAAAGAGACTATGAAGTTTAATGAAAAGAATTTTCACTAAAATGGGGTGTTCAACATAGAATTTAAAGTTTATGAGTAGGTGATTTCGCCGAAAGAGAGATTGTGAATGAAGGCTCTTCAAGGTTCATGGAGGATTACATTGGCTGATGACTTTTTTTCAAAGTTCCTATAATTTTAAAATCACCTAGACGTCTAAAGGAGAATTTCAAGGATTCTTGGGGACATTGATATATTGAACTATATTAAAGGTGAAAATTTAAAAATGTTGAGTATATTAGTTTTGGTGATGGTGTTTAAACTTCCAAGCCAAAGGGACATAATTGGTTATCTTGGTCTGGGAGTAGCGTTTCAGTTCTTGGAGCGCATTCCTTCACTTTCTCGTGATGACATGAACAACATGATTATGCATCCTATCTCTCTAGAGGAGCTTGAACATGTGGTGTTCTAAATGAAAAAAGGGAAAGATCCTAGGCCCGATGGATTTCCCATAGATATTTTTCAATAATTTTGGGAGATCCTAAAGGTGGATATATTAGAGGTTATTATGGAATCTTATTCTAACAAGAGGGTTCTTAAATCTCTCAATACCCCTTTTTAGCCCTGATTCCTAAAAAGAAGGGATCCAACTCATTAGATCAATTCTATCCTATCACTCTTTACAATGTCATCTAGAAGATTTTATCCTAGATGGTACCTCTTCTGAGTAGGGTTGGTTTGTGAAAGGGCACTAGATCCTAAATGGTACAGTTATAGCCTCAAAAGCTATCCACTCTAAGTCTAACTCTGAGGAGAATTTTATGCTTTTTAAATTAGATTTGTCCTAAGCATATGATAGGCTTAGATGGTATTCCCTTTAGAATATTTTAGTGGCCAAGTTTGTTTTTGTTAGGGTTAGATTTAATAGGTGATGAGCCATGTGGGTTCTTCCTCATTCTTTGTCCTAATCAATGGTGTTCCCTCCCCCTCCTTTCTACTTCTAGAAGGCTCCATCAAGGGGATCCCATCTTTCCTTTCCTCTTCATCCTTATGGTTGAAAGTCTTGGTCGACTTTTACATAATATAAAAGGCAATGGGCACATCCATGGTTAGTCTTTTTCTCATGGTATGGATTCTCAAACTCATCTTCAGTATGTTGATGGTACATCTTTGATGGGTATTTCTATACTTCAAGAAGCAACTAATTTTAGTAAATCTTTGGATACATATTTGGCTACCTCTAGCCAACACATTAATGATGACAAGTCTAATATATTCTTTTTTAATATCCCCTAGTTATTCAATAGAGAATAGTCCATATCCTTAACTTCAACAATGGACTCCTTCCATTTGATTACTTGGGTATTCCTCTCTCTACAATAAGTCCCAAAAGGATCAATGGAAGAAGATTATATAGATCGGTTCAAAATGAAGGTTAATTATTGGATCTTTTATTAGTTATCCTATGCTAGGCACATGCCTCTACTTAAGTTCGTTTTGCAATCTTTTCCTATTTACAAATTGCTTGTTTTGTTTGCTCCCAAAAGCATCCTTGAGGAGACTGATGCCTTATCCAAGAAATTCTTATGGGATGACAATTTGGACTCCTAAAATGGAGTCTTATTGGTTGGGATCAAGGGTATGACCAAAGCAAGATAGTGGTCTAGGTCCTCTATGCATTTCTCTTAATAGGCAAGATTTAGCTCCCAAGATTTATTAGAGATGGTGTAAATTTCTAGAATAACCTTGGGCCAGAATTTTAAACTTCAAATACTTGAATTGAATAGATGCCTATGAGATCCCTAGAGTGAGTCTAGTTGGTAAAGGCTTGATGATATGGAACACAATCAAGACTTGGTCTACGTTGGTTAAGGATGGTTTATTATAGATTGTTAAGAATAGATAGTAGACTCTTTTTTGGAATGATGTATGGGATATTCATTGTTTGATTATTTCCATCCTCCATCCTTTTAGCAAGATCTTTATTGCTACTAGGTGACATTGGTTTCTAACTTCAAGAGTCCTTTTGTAATGGGGAGTTCCTTGTTTTATAAGTGGTAGGATACTAGTAGCCAGCCTAATAGAGGCTCTTCGACCACTTGAGACACCTTAGACTTGATTTTTGTTTCCCAATCATGTTCCTCTTTGGAAGGTAATGATGTTTTGGCATGGGGTATGATCGTAAAGGGGCTTATTTTGTGAAGCTTGGGTATAGGTCCCTTGTTGGGCATACCATTGAGATATGTACCTTTCCTTGGTGGAATAAAATATGGAATAAATTTAGTTGGCCCAACTACAATTTCTTCATTTGGATACAATATTAAAATAATCTCATTGGGGATAATATCCAAAAGAAAGGTGTTCAGGGCCCCTCAAAATGTGTTCAATGTGCCTATATAGAAGAATCTATTGCCCACAACTTTTTTAGTGTCCTTTTGGTTTAGGTATTTAGGGACAATGGCGGCGACTCTAGGACCATCCTAACATTCATGCCACTTCTTTGCTAAATTTTTGGGCAAGCATGGGATGACATCCTTCTATGGATAGCTTCCTTAATGATGCTTTGGAGCTTGGCCCTATTTTCATCCATTTGAAGATATGGATAGAATGGCTTTGTCAAATATTTTAAGGCCAGTAGAATCTTCTCTCTTAAACATGGAAAAGGTTTTGGACTTTGTGAAAGAGACCATTTATTGCTAAATGTTCTATGGAGGTGGATCTCTCTCCCACTGATCTTTGAATCTCAAATACCCTCAAACATCAATCTTCTATTGTTCCACCCTTGGGGCTCTTCACCTCCCCTTCAGGTTTCTTAAAAATCTAATAGATCTAGTGAATGGTCACTTCCTCCCTCAAAATTTTCCAAAATAAATACCGATGACCTTCTTCCCATGGAAACCCTAGAGGTGTAAGGATTGGATGAGTTGGGCAAGATAAGGATGGGTTAATATTTTTCTTTTCAATTGTTATGGGGATCGACACCAATAATCATATGGAAGGTTATTTTATTCTTTGTGCCCTTGAAAAGGCTTGTGAATTGGTTTCAACTAAAGTTATTTGTGAAACTAATTCCCTTATTATGGTTTATTTATTGCATGGAGAAAGATCTTAGTGGCATTCTTGGAGGCTTGGAATATTAGTTGAGTAGATTCTTCACCTTTCCCTCAGTTTGAAGTTGTTTCCTTTTTTCACATTTTGATGGAATGGATAGTGGTTGTTAATTATCTTGCCAAGTGGGCTATGAAGGAGAATCAAATTTAGAATGTGGAGTGGCAGTCTCTTGCCCCTAAGAATGTCTCTCAACATACTCATCTTATCCATAATGACCAACCTTAATGAGCTTTACTCACCTTAGTGGCAACTCTAGTTTGCAAATTGTCAGTACATTTGGTGCCTCTATTTGGTATGTTTGACATTTTGTTTATATAAGATTTACTATTCAGAGATCTCTATCTTTACAAAGTCTTGGATATCTAACTAGTTTTTTGGGGTGTAGATTTGGAGATGGGGTTTTCTTGCCAATCTTCTTAGGATCCTCTTTATTTTTTGTTTATTGATGTCTTTGGCCATCTGCAAAGTTCTATTTTGGCATATGTAAGGTGATTTATGAATATAATTTTCTCTTCTTGCCCAAAAATAAAGTAAAATAATTCTCAAATAGTTCTAAAGTAAAATAAAATAACTCTTCTCCATATCTTTTTAAAAAGATGTATTTAAGATAGGGGAGAGGGGCCAGTAGCTGCCCACCCTAACTTCGTGCAAGTCAAGCTCATAGCTAGACATATTGGATTTCGATGATTTTTTTTGGGTTTCTCTGTATGCGACCAAAGAGCTTAAAGCTATTCTTTCAGCTTCTAGGCACTTATACATTTCACTGTATGATGCATTATGTGCACATGGTTCGAAAAAGTGTCATTTCAACATGTCACCCCATACATGCGCAACGATGTGCCAGTAACCCCTCGCCATCACATTTGTGCACTTGTCTTAATTTCATTGGTTGATTTATTGGAGTTGTGAACATGTATTGGTGCATTTGTGTTAATTTATTAGGTTGGTATTTTACATGTATTGGTTCTTTTTAAAAATTTAATTGGGGGGTCAAGTGATTAAAAACATAGTGGTTATTGGGGCGTGGGCGGCAACTAGCCCCTTTCCCCTATCTATTCTACAAAATATGTTCTTTTAGACTTTTAAAAATTATTTATTTTAAATTGTTTGGTAGATATTTTTAAGTTGAAATTTATCCATTTTGTTTGGCGTATTCTTCAATTTACTTTGAGGGTATGTAACCAAAAATAAGATGTGTCTAGGAAGATAAATTTAGACTAAGGTTGGAGGTACAAGTAAAAATGCCAAATAACAAGATTTGTGGTAGACTTAGTTACCAGAAACGCGAATTTAGACTAAGGTTGGAGGTACAAGTAAAAATGCCAAATAACAAGATTTGTGGTAGACTTAGTTACCAGAAACGCGACAATCACTCCCCATTTCTCGTTTCAATGGAGGAAACGGTGTTTCCGTTTCAAATGGCCGTTTTCCGGGTCTACAACGGAAATTTGCATGAAGATTGTTTTTTTCTATAAAATTGTTCGGGCTTTTTGTTTTTTTTACTGAGCTGTCTTAATTAAAGATTGTTTTTTCTATAAAAATTTCCAGTCCTTTTGATTTTTTTTACTGAGTCGCGAACGTATAAATCTTGAAGAGGTTCACCGTCTGGTGGAGGGGTAGCTCCTTGCTTTGTCATTCAACTTGACGAGGAAAAGGTATTGTTGTTCAATGCGTGTGGAATTGGTGAGGGGGAAATAAGAGTTGGGCAGGGAACATATTAGTGAGTTTGTAGAATTTTGGAGATGAGTTCAAGATGATCTCTCTGTGGGAAGAAAGGAAAGCTAAAGGAGGAGCCATGAACGTTTGAGGAGGATATTCGTCTTCTACGCTATATTAAACTTCATGGTGGTCGCTGCTGGAGCACTTCAGCTAAGGCAACTGGTACTCCCTTGTTATCATCATTATTAGTAATTTATTATCTTTTCTGTTATAAAATCACAGTTACGGCTTGTGTTGTTATTTCTCTGTTTGTAATCGTATCATGGCTGACGACCACGACCACTCATTCTGTTCTCTCTAGCATTAATCTGTTCTGAGCTGACCATAATCAACACATATTTTTTAGTTGAAAAGTGGTAAAAGTTTTGTTTGTTTACTCTATGGCCTTTGTTTGTTTGTTTTCGTCTGCAGTTCTTCTGATGCTTTCTTTGTTGCTTATTTTAAATAACAAACAGTGACATGAAATTTATTTAAAAACATGCACTCAAGATTGGAATACCAGTGGAATCTATCCATACAAATTGTATACCTTTTTTGTGCAAACGTTAAGGCTATATTCATATATTCTCAGGAAATTTAGCCGCATCCTTAATATAACTACACTGTCTGTTAGCAGGCGAGATGAACAGCTTATTTAAATCACTCATCTCTCGGATGTGTTTCAGACCCCGACGCCACTTTGGTTTGATAAACACCATGGCCAAAGCCTTGACCGAATCCTTCGATTCACCAAGGCCCAACAACACCACAATGAACATTGCCACCAGGTCCGAATTCAACTTATATTTGTTTTTTGCCTCCAGAAAAGGTTCTCCCAGCACATCCCTAATGACATTCAGCCCAATGGAGGATTTCATTTTAAAGACCTTCATTTACCGTTGGTTAGAAATAGGCCTGAGAAATGTTATTTGACATTCGCCTTCCAGCAGAGGCACTGTGGCTTCTATTCTTCACAACACAGAATGAGAACTAGGGGAAAGGACCCAGTAGTTGTGCACCCTAACTTCATGCCTCTCAAAATCATACGTGGCAATTTCGAATCACTTCAAAAAATTTACAGTAGCTTACTTGGCAATGCCCCTGCTTATAACTAAGGTTTCAGGGCCACATCATCAAATATGATGCCACATCAGCATGCTTTTTGTTGAGGTGTCAAATAGTGCCACATGTAATATTTATAATTGTTTACTAGTTACATACCCCGACAATAGATGATCTAGTGTAATATGCAGGTGGAGAACCACTGAAAACTGCATCAACGCTATGACCCTGGAATTTCATTAGAATCATCAAACTAAATTAGTTAATCTTGCATTTCAAAAATGAAATTTAATAAATTAAATTCAATAAACTTGCTAATATTTACTTAAGTATCAAGGTTGAAAGTCTCACTCAGGAGGGTATCTATCATCACCATTTGCTCAGCTGCAGATGTAGCCTATGCACCTGCGTCCTGACTATCCATGGAGTCATAACCATAGGCTGACCCGCAAGTCTGACAAGCATGGGGTGGGACCCTACTCCTCGCACTATCTCTCAATCCACTCTGTGCTGCAGGACTGGCATACTCTATGATGCTCTAGGTCAAGGCACTATTGGACTGAAGTGTATCAACCTCAACACTCTCCTTCACAATGGAAGGGATAGAAACATGCTCATGGGCTAGTCTGCTGATTACTCATCTCACTACCCACTGTAGGTCAACACGTGCCCCTGGTCTATCTTGTGTTGACCCCCCACCTTTACCCTAGAAGTCCCGCATATCAAAATAGTTTGGTACTTTATTGAGGACAAACTCGCAGTAGAGTTTCCTCAAAAAGTATTGCGGGACCTCATTATTATTGCATGGAGGATGATCAAAAACCATCCACCACCTCTGCCCAAAATTGTCCCTTATCTCTTGGTTGTTGCACCAATGGATAGGGAACCTCTTGGATGTAATGGGTGGAGGTTGATTTGTTTGTGGATTTGTGAAAATCGAACACAAATCTAATTTTGTAATTTGTAATTTTTTCACATCTTGGTATGACAACTTGTCTGCATAATAGTCTCTAAACTCTCTCCTCTTATCCGTCCAACTAGATATTTGCTTGCTAATTGAATTTACATTTGATAACATAGATTCAAGAGATTCAGCAAGCGTGGACCTATGCAAGGTTGAAGTGGAAGGATCTTTCAACCTTGCAATTATATCTTCAATTTCTTTTTTATTATTTTCAATTTGCCCCATTAGATTTTCTTGTGTTCCAGGGGCATGTTGAGGAATGGATGGAGGAGGTTGTTGTTCCGCAGGTATTTCCCCCTCAAGATTTTGTGGATTTTGACGAAGAAGAGGAGGTGCATTAACATATCCTGACAATTAATGAAATATACATCAAAAATCAACTCAAACCTACCTATTTAGAAACAAATTCAAATAAAAAAATAAATAAAACTCACTCCTTTGGCGTGCTCGACGTCGTGGCAGCATTTTGGCGATGAATCAGTAAGATTTTGGTGTTGAATTGACTTTTCCAAAATGCGAGTGCGCTTCCTAGGGTTTGCAGGCCGCAGGTATAGAGGAGAAAAAAGAAATGAAATGAGATGATAAGCTTTTTTTTATTTATAATAAGTCATAATGCGCTCGCATTATGCATTAATTTTTTTGAAAACAATTTGGCCACTTTTTGGACCCCCATATTTTTGTACTTACCCCATGTGCCTAGGGAGAAGAGGTCAAAATTGGAGAACAAGGATATTAAGTGTATCTTCATTGGCTATGGTGTCAATGTGAAAGGATACAAGCTTTGGCATCCTGTAGCTGAAAAAGTGTTGTATAGCAGAAGTGTTATCTTCATAGAGCTAACACCTTCTTCCATTGTTCTATAGCTAGAAGAGAAAGAAAAGAAAGAGGATGTGGTTCAGTTTCCTTCTACTCCTGAGAAAACTAAACCAATAGACCCTTGAGACCTGATGATGAGGAGAGCTCTAGCAGCTCTAAAAGTTTAGAAGAAGAAGCAGAACCTCAACCTCAGCCTTTGAGGAGGTCTACATGAACAAAGAAGCAACCTGATAGATTTGGTTATTCATTGATTGATTCTAGTTGTGCTTTTCCTTTGCTTACTAACACTGATGAGCCTAGAACTGTGATAGAGGCTATGGGCATGAAAGATGTAGGTTCCTAGAAGGAGGCCATGGAAGATGAGATGGCTTCTTTGGAAAAGAATAAAACCTAGGACTTGGTGCCTTTACCTGAAGGAAAGTAACCCGTTGGTTGTAAATGGGTGTTTAAGAAGAAATTTGGTGCAAATGGCAGTGTTGAAAAGTACAAGGCCAGACTGGTTGCGAAGGGGTACTTACAAGTGGAGGGGATTGATTATGGTGAAATTTTCTCTGCCATTGCAAAGATGACATCTATTCTGTTCCTATTATCTCTTGCAGTAGCTTATGACTTAGAGGTAGAATAGATGGATGTGAAGACATCATTCCTTCATGGTGACTTGGAGGAAGATATTTACATGTCACAGCCAGAGCATTACATAGAGAAAGGTAAAGAAAATTTGGTTTGCAAGCTGAAGAAGTCTTTGTATGGTTTGATGAAATCTCCTAGGATGTGGTACGTGAATTTGATGCCTTTGTGTTGTCCATTGGATTTCTGAGGTCAAAATTAGATCATTGTGTATATTACTAATTTGACAATGATCGCATTTTCATTATTGCATTGTATGTTGATGATATGTTGTTAATTGGGAATGGTAAGAATATGATTTCTGATTTGAAGTCTCAGTTGTTAGTATAGTTTGAGATGAAAAACTTAGGGGCAGCCAGGTACATTCTGGGAATGGAAATCAGAAGAGATAGAGCTAACAGAAAACTTTGGTTAAGCCAGAGTAAGTATGCGAAGACTGTGTTGGATAGGTTCAGCATGGCAGATTATAGACCATTGTGTGTTCTCGTTTCTTTGGGGACAAAGTTATCTGTTAATGATTGACCAAAATCTCCTTCTAAGGTGGAGGACATGAGAGAAGTACCTTATGCTAGTGTTGTTGGTAGTTTGATGTATGCTATGGTTTGCACAAGACCAGACATTGCCCAAGCAGTGGGAGTCCTTAGTAGATTTCATTGGGATGCAGTGAAGAGAGTGTTTAAATATTTGTGGGGTACTTTCGAGTATTCCCTATTTTATCATGGTCATCCTATAGGACCTCCACATTCTATTAGTATTGGTGGATTTGTGAATTTTGATTGGACAGGTGACATTGACAGCAGGAGATCCACCAGTGCTTACGTGTTTACTATGTTTGGTGGTGCAATTAGTTGGATGAGTAAGTGGCAACCTATGGTCACATTGTCCATGGCAGAAGATGAGTATATGGCAGCTAATCATGCTTGCAAGGAAGCCATTTGGCTTAAGAGATTGTGTTCCAATATTGGTGTTGATGCAAGACAGATTACTATCTGTTGCAACAGTCAGTGTCTGATTTGCTTAGCAAAGAATCCAACTTTCCATGCTAGAACAAAGCATATTGATGCACATTTTCATTTTGTATGAGACATGGTGCAGGATGGGAAGGTGACATTGGAGAAGGTAGACACTTTGAAGAATGTTTTGTATGCATTGATGAAACTAGTGGGCACAAAGAACTTCAGATGGTGTTCAAAGTCTATTGGCCTCTCTACCTGTAGTAGTTAAATCCTATTATTTCTATTGGCTCTTACAAGGTGTTCAACAAGTGGGAGAATGTTGGGAATTAAGTTTTCTCAACCTTGGTAATTCCTTGTATTTATTATTTGTAATGTATTTATTTTATTAGCCTATGATGTAATTAAGTTGCACATCATATTTTGTCATTTAGTGTGAAGTGGCACGATGAGTTGTCACTCCACTTATAAGGTGACTAGGATGGTCAACCCACTCCATGTGGATATAGGTGTCCCATATTGAGGTAGAGGTTTCCTGCCATGTGTCAGCATCTTGAGTAGTGTGTAAGGAGTTATGATGCGTAAGTGTTATGACAGGTTCCTATGACAGATTCTATGACGCGTAAGAGTCGAGAATAGAAGATTTTATCATAGGTGAGGACATGTGTTGAAGAGCATCTTTGAGGAAGGCAGCTTTGGGTGCCCAAGGGAGGTTATGACATGTTGTAAGAGGAATATGCTATTTTTAGACAGTGTATGATAGATTCTCTTACTACAAGTAAGTGTTTTCAGTTAAGACAGATTCTATGACAGTCGTACAAGATGCGTAAGAGCATCTATCATAGCCTATCTTGGGAATAGATGCCCACTTTCGGATGGGGTGATATGACAAGTGTCATGATCATGCTATAGTATTGGACAAGTGTCCATAAGCATGGGTTTTGGGCCATGAGGCCAAGATGGATGCCCATCTCTAGAAGGTTTCGTATTTGCCTTGTAAACTCTATTTAAACAGGTGCTTGGATGGGAGATGCATAGTTGATTTGACAGGTACTATTATGCTGCCGGAATATCTCTAGATATGAGTGTCAAAGACTCCTGTAAAGACTTGCATTGCAAGTGTGTTGTAAACATTCTCTATTTGATAATACATTGTGCAGGTTTTGGAGTGGGGTTTTTCACCCGTAAGGGTTTTCCCCATGCATATCTTGTCTCTCTCTTCTGTCTACATTCTGTGTGTATGTGTATTGCTATAGTATCTCTGTCGTTGTGTTAATAACATTGTAATTGTAAAGGTTGTAAATAATTTACACACCTCTCCTCATTAGATTAGTGTAACAAGTATTTTCTGCACACCTTGCTTCCTTTCACTCTCATCCCCTTGCATGGTTGAGATGGATGGAGTGGCATGTGAGATGGGTTGGGAGGCTTTAATTTGCATTTTGTCAATAATTGTCATTAATACTTGGGTTCATATGAATTTTTTTTTTATGGAGTCAAGATGGGTTTCATCCTCACATTTTTGCATCTCTTTTCGATGGAGACCCCTATCATGCTAGATTGTGTAAAGTGACAGATGGCTTTTTTGGGCCACATTTCATACCAGCGAATGTAGGCGGTGTTCGAAAATCCTTCCAAACTTTCAATGGAATCCATTCACATGGTGTTGGGAAGAAAATTCTTAAGTTCATTGGACAAATACCATGTCAACTCGGACATATGTTCATGGTTTTTGGCTTCTCTTTTGGATCTTCAAGAACAAAAAGCAATCGTGCTTTCTCTCAATAGAGTTCTTATTAAGAGGGAGTTTTTGGGAAATGATGTAGATACAGTGGTTTTTGCTCATACCAGTGAGGGCATTCCTTGGCTGCATGATTTTCCTTTGTTGTTGGAACTTGGTGTGGTGGTCATGCGTCAACCCTTTTTGCTTGATCTAAATCAGGAGTCCAGCTGGTGTAGCATCGATTTTGGGCTGCTCGTGGTTGTGTTCTTCTGAAGCGGTTAATGGGCTTAGTTAATTCTAAGAACTTCAATTGGTTCCATGAATTCAATCAATGGGTAAGTGAAGATGCCTTCTACCAAGTGTCGAATAAGTCTTTTAGGGTCTCGCACTAGGATTTCAAAAGTGTAGCTCCTTGTTCTACCAAAGGGTTTTCTAATTTTTTAACTCTTGACAGGTTGCCTCTATACGAAGCTTCTTTGATATTTTTTTCAGATCGGGGGGTCTTTTGGGGTTGGTGAGTTTTATCTTAGAAAGAAAGATCTTAGCTATGGTGGTACGATAAATGGCCACTTTTGTATCCATATTTTTGATTGTTTTGGTCTTTTGGGTGTTGTTTCCTTGGCGCCACAATTGCTCTTTGAATGCAATTTTTTGCAATTATCAATATAATCTACCGCAACCATGGTTGCACATTACGTATGAAAAAAAAATACTTGAAATAAAAGTAAATCTAAATATTCAAGGTATTACAGAATTTTTTAAACATGGCTTTAAAATGGCTCTTCCACATCGGGTCACTACAAGAATTTCCTACACTCCCTTTGGCTCCCCCCCCTACTAGGGTCAACACCACAGTGGTAGTGACTTCTACTAATGAAGGTGACATAGATGTTGGGGTTGAATTTTGTGCATTTTCTAAAGCCCTAGTCTCTAGTTTGGGTTCCCCAATTTCTACCAAGGTTTCTCTCTTGACATTCTCCTCTATGATTGTGGGTGTGGTTGGCAACTACCTTGGCAATGTTTTGTAGGCTATCAAAGATGCTTATATGGTTGTTCAAGGGTTGGGGAATAGGCCAAATCTATCCCCTATTCCTACACTAATATTGTGTTGGCATTCATCCCTTTGTTCCCCATTGGATGGAAGATAGTCATGAGGGAAGGATCTCGGCCCTTTCCTATGCTATTTCTTCTCCCATTTTGACATTTGGAGTTGAGGTGATTGAATGTGAGGAACTTTATTCCAAGTAGGGTTTGATTGGCCATTTTAAACAATTTTGACCAAGTCTCTCTGAGCTCCATAGTTGGTTGTCAAACTCATCACACCCCCTGATTGATGGCAATCTAGAGATTTACCATTGTGTGAAGTAGTTTATTGTGGTATTTGTTTTGCTAAAGATTGTTATGTTATGCTCCATGGTCAGTTTTGGACATGGGAGTAGCACACCCTCATGCTTAAACAATGGTTCCCTTCTTTCAACCCAACTACTAAATCCTCTAACAATTTGTCAATTTGGGTTTAGTTAGAAAATCTACCCATATAATTTTGGTTGGAGTCCTATTTTGAGGCTATCAATAATGCCTTGGGCTACTTCATGATGATTGACTTAGCTACCATTCTCTTCACTCGCAAGGCCTTTCCATGTATTCTAGTGGACATTGATATTCTTAGGCACCTTCGGTAGATATTGTTTTGTAAGTCGGGGTAGCCTTAAGTTCATCTTTTCAATTATGAGGATTTACCCTTTCATTGCCACCATTATTTTAAGATTGGTCACCTAGCTTTGGATTGTTGTCAACCCAAACATAGGTTTACTAGGGTGGTGTCTTCGTGGAAGGATGCTCTTCTCCATCACCTCATTGTTGATAGTTCTTCTTCTAACTCTAGGTCGCTTGTGTCCATGGGTGAGTGTAGGATCATGATGGGCCAAACAATACCCATAAGTGGTAATGAAAATGCTTAAAGTAGAATTATGTAAATTCTTGTCAAAAATTGAATGAGTTATCCACACAATCTAAAAGTAAGGTAGTAAGAAAAGTTGTAGGAAGTTGCATGTTGTTTATGAGTTATTATTTTTTTTTCAAAAATTTTAAAATTAACTTTTGGTGAAAATTAGATATTTCAATGAGGAACTACCATTTTTTTTAGAAAATCGTAAAAAGTGGGTGTCATTCTGGCCAACCTAAGTATAAGGAAAAAAATATTTTTCCTCCAAGCTTTGGATTTAAGTAAAGAAAAATCGTAAAAGGTGGGTGTCATTCTGGCTAACCTAAGTATAAGGAAAAAATATTTTTTCTCCAAGCTTTGGATTTAAGTAATGAACACATAAGTGGATGTGACACATACTTTTTATATTTTTTTAATAAATAAACAATTATTTATGAATTTTTACTATCTTTTAAAAAATTAAAAAAAAAAAAATTTTGGCCAACCTAAGGTCAAAAATATATGAAATTAAAAACTTATTTTTTTAACCTATAGCCATAGAATGTGGCACATTTTTTGGATTTAAAAAAGAATAAATAGATGTAAAGTTAAGAATTTTTTCAATATGTATATCTATGAGGAAATTAGACAGTGTGTATGTAGAAAATTAATAATTATTAAATATTATAATTATAACAAAGCATATATTGTTTTTTTATAATCATGATAGTTTCCTCTACAAACCCCTTTTGTTTTATTAAATTTATTTACAAAAAAATCTCTCATCTTTAAGGATAAAGTCATGAAAAATTTCAGGATAACAATAAATGAGTGGTTTTGCAAGTTTCTTTGGAAAGTTTTAGGACTACCACTTGCCTATATCCAAGGTAATCCCAAGGCATTTCTAGAGGTAATCCATATTTGAGCTAGAAATATCAGAAATTTTCCCATCGAAATCTAAATATAATTTTAAATGTTAGCATTTTTTTATCCAATAGATTTTTTTGGACATTGCCACTAGTTGGCCCATCATGCACTCACCCCTATACCTATTTTGATTGGGCATATCTCTCTAAAGGAGGGTGAAATTAGGATTTTGAATATAACAATACCTCCTAAGACTACTTTTGATTCATTTCTAATGGACAATCCTAGTGTGTCTATGATTGCGGTTATTGTTTTACCAATGATGGTTGCTCTAGGTGGGATGACCTGTTCTCTAGGTGCTATCCCATTCCCATGGTCATCCAACTTTGATCATTAGGTTGACTTTATTTCTTGGATAATTATACAAAAAATGAGGAAAGGCCCTCCAAATTTTGGTTTAGGTTCTTGTTCTCATAAAGGAGGGGGAAGGTCTAGTAGGAAGGTTTTAGGGGATGTTTAGGCTCTTTTAAGTAGCTCTTTGTGGGTAGGTTCGGTGGTGGAATTTTAGTGTAGTAGAGTCTTTGGTCTTGTGGGGCTAATAGATTCTAGTTTTGTATTAGCTTTATTTTAGCCTTGTGTTGTGATTGTGGCCATTGGGCATTCTATTTTTGTAAAACGTGGGGTGCCTTTCAAAATCCTCCTTTTACCTTCTATAAAAAAGTAAAAGTAAATAGTTTGGTTTGGTTTAACTTTTTAAAAATTTGCGCATATGATTTATTGCTAGAAACTAATACATTTTTTAGATAGATGTATTTTCTATAATTTTATCAATAATAATATTATGTTTATTATTAAATATAATTATTTGATGTGTACATAGCTATCTTTTATTTAAGTTACAAGACTAATGTAAAACACCTATCCTCATAACTATTAAAAATATCTTGTATGCATCTATCTAAAAAATGCCCAAATGTCTATCTTAAACTAATTTATTTACTTAAAAGTTATTTTATTTTACATTAAAACTATTTAAGAATTATTTTATTTTACTTTACAACTATTTAAGAATTATTTTATTTTATTTAACTTGTTCTTTATTTATTCAAGAATTATTTTATTTTACTTTAGAACTATTTAAAAGTTATTTTATTTCTTTATATTATTTTTATTTTTATTTCAAAAGTTATTTTATTTACTTAGGAGTTTTCTATTTTACTTTGAACCTATTTAAGAATTATTTTATTTTATTTTTACATTGTTTACTTCTTTTAGGTAAATTGTGACCATGGGGTCACTCACATTGTATTGACCTAGAGAAATTACATAACAATAGTTACAAAATTTAGGGAAAACAATACCCCAAGCCTATCATGGAGAGAGCAATTTGAAGAGTTATTTTTATTTACTTGAGAGTCATTTTATTTTATTTATGAAGAGTTATTTTATTTTACTTTTGCATGTAAATTTTAATTTTATTTTTGAGAAAACCTTTCATAATGTGTTTTGTTTGTTTCATAATAACTCTTAAGTAAATTAAAATAGTTCTTCAAATAAAAATAAAAATTAAGTAAACAATTCAAAGAGTTATTTTTATGTAAAATAAAATAATGATCGGGTTAACAAAAAATAAAACACAGTAGACATATATATTTAACTAGCAATCGCACTTTAGTGTGCAATGTGTACGTCGAAGAGGTCTTTAATGTTATTGTTAGGGCATAAAGTGAAAGATGTGAATTGCTCAATGAAACTTCCCATGGATAGATGGTAGGTTTGGATTCTTGGTGTGCAATTGTATTATTCTCTTTTGGCATAAGGTTATTGTTAGGGCTTAAAGTGAAAGACATGAATTTCTCAATGAAACTTCCCATGGATAGATGGTAGATTTGGATTATTGGTGTGCAATTGTATTGTTGTCTTTTGGCAAGGCTTTGAATGTCCTGTCAATTCATATTTGACAATCTTGTGCTTGTATTGCACAAAGCCACTTGCAATACTACTTGTCATCTAGTGTAACCCATTTTGCAAGGTTTTTCTTGTACCATTGCTATGATTCTTTGTGACACAAAGACTTCATGGTGTTGTACATAGGAAAATGTTGGAAAAAAGCCTTAAAGAAATGTGGTCTCATGGAATGCCATGATTTTAGGATATGCACAAAATGGATTTTTTGATATCACGTGCCTAAGAATAGGTTGGTGATAAAGCATTGAGAAGGAATTTTTTATTTATGTTTTACATTTATTATGCCAACTTTTGTGCCTATGTTGCAACATGGTTTGTTCTTGAGTTATTTGGAGGAAAAAATTACAATTATCTAAGCAAACAAGTGGCTAAACCTTACAAATGAACGAGCTCCGTAATCTTGCTCAAACAAAATTTGAGGGCATCCTGCACTTTCCCCACTGACCAAGCAACTTTTTTGCCACCATGTCTGAAATCTTGACACTAAAGCAGGTCCACAAACTTTTCTAGACAAAACTCTGAAACATGGAACCATGTTCTGCCTAAGCGTGCCACTACTTGGCCTATAATAAAATGAAGGTGGCTAAAACACTGCTCTGAGCGTAAACAGCTGGTGAGTTGTGAAATTTGCTTCAGTGGCATTTTGACTTCTAATGTTTGTACTTTTATTTGTCTTTCACCTTTTCTGTTTCCATTTCCTTCACATCTCTTATTTGCATGTTACCATGCACACATGTCCATACCATATGTGGGACATTTTGCGGCCCAAGTTCAATTTTTTTAAAAAATTCTGCCCAATCAACTATTAAATGGGTTTCCCACCCATATTGCTCTCTCATTGAGGCCATTCTTAGCGATGCAGAGGATATGAGGGAATGGATTGAGAGGGAGGAATCCCTGCAAAGCTGTGGTTTGCAGAAAGTGAGCGTGGGCATGTCCACTGATGATTTTTTCTAAATATTCTCATTTCACCTCAAAATTGTGCTCAAACAAGTGCCCCAACATTCAATCTCTACCTCAATCTCATTGCAGGAGAAGGTAAGTGCCCCATTATTCTTTATTCATTCCTTCTTAGGATACAATAAGATTTTATTGAAACAGATAGCAAGAACAATAATGATTGTAGGAATGCTGATGATGGCGTGGTTCGATGGTTAAGTTGCTCGGTTGTAGTGGCGGCCACTAGAGTTCAAACCCCCGCTAGGCCAACGAGCTCGCAAGGCTTTATGCCTTCGCTGGGCCAACGAGCTCATGGATTTGAAGTGTTCTTGCTAGGGGATGAGGTCCCCCATGTTGTGGCCTCACTGGTTCATTGCTCCGGGCAAAAGCATTCACGTGGAGCCGGAGGGCATGTCGCACCAACGTCGCTGGTCACATTAAAAAGTTTACCAGGCGCATTAAAATATATATGTAATGATTGCAGGAATATATTTATCTCACCTATGCGAGGCTCACAAAACACGAAGCGGGCAAATGATAGTTCGAGACTACACATATGCCAACTAGGGGAGGACTAAAGACTTTTTCCCTTGTCACAGCATTTGTACCTGCGTCTTAATAAAAGATATATACTACATTGTCAATAATATTGTATTTAATTAATTGTATCTTTTTCATTCATAGATTAGGAAATCTATGGATTTAGAAGTTCTCATGCTGTAGCTATCATAATGTCAGGATTCTAGCTATGAATCAATTTGTAGACTGCATACAGTCCATGCAAAGTTATTGCAAAAAATAATTAAAAACCATTTGATTACAATTTGCAGAAATGATTTTGATTTCTTATTGGTTTCTTTTCATCAAATTCCAATTTAAATAAAAGCCCATTGATAATTAACATCCATTAGATGACTTCTCAAAACCAAACTCATGTAATTGTTTCACATGCAACAACTTTTAGGTAGGAGTAGCAGTGTATTTCCTGGGTACCAATTAAAGGGGTCAAAGGCAGTAGACATCTCTAGTAATTTATTCACTTGTTTAAATTCTTTTTTTCGTGTCATGCTTTTTTTTCCTATTTAATCTAGTAAAATGAAATGAACAAAATCCTAGGGTTGTAATGCAATGATTTTTTTTCAATAAAAAGATTTCAAATGCAAACATTCAAAATTTACTTAAAAAAACTCTAATACTAAATATACTATAACAAATGTTTACAAAATTTTAAAAAATAAAATTTGAATTTTTCTTTGTGGAAAATAGATAAAGTATATAGATTTTTTTTTAAGTAAGGGATTTATTTAAAAAATTATGAAGGAAATTAAAATGACAAAAATATAAATATTAATATGTAGGTGATTTTTCTCTATAAATATTTAATATTAAAATCTATTTAAACTAGTAAAAATAGATAAATAGATGAACAAATTAAAAAGAGACACAAAGATATTTTATTTACATAAGAGTTATTTTATTTTACTTTAAAACTATTGCTACATGCATACATGAACACAAAGATTTTAATTATTTAATAATTGTTTTATTTTATTGGATGATTATTTTATTTTATTTCAAAGAGCTATTTTTTTGTAATATGTAACTTTTAATTTTACTTTTTAAAATCTCTTTATTATTTTGTTAATTGTTTTGTTTTGTTTTTATTGAAACGTATAGTAAATCTTATATACTTTTTTTTTTACTAAAAGAGGGGTAAAAATTTATTCAAACAAGAAGAACTACAAAGCAAAGGCTTTACACAACCTTGTCAAGCTCCACTAAGTGGTCCAACTTTTGAGACAAATCCATGGGTAATTGACCCCAATCCACAATGTTCCAATTTGCATGTGATTAGAGGTCCATTTGGCCGAACAATCCGCCACTCTGTTCCATTCTCTAGGAATATGATTGAAAGTAATAGAATCCAAAGAAGCACACAAAATTAAGAATCTGTTTAACAACCAAAGCTAAATGCCAACTAACATCTGCTACATGCTGCCTATTCAACAAATTCACCAGCACCTGGGAATCAAAATCACAAATGATCCTTCTCCACCCAAGATGACATCCGCGCTCCATAGCATATAAAATGGCAAAAGCCTCCATCAAATTGTTAGTATGGAGACCCTTATAAATAGAAAAGATAAACTGAACAAACCCAGAACTATCCTATCCAACTCCACCAATACCAACATGGCCAGTGTTTCCCTGAGAAGAACCATCCGTGTTGAGTTTCAAAACTCCCTAAGGAGGAGGAGTCCAACGCCCCTCTCTATTTATCTTCCGAAGAGGGTATCGACATCTATTTCTCTTGACCTTTTCTTGTTGAGGAGGAAGATGAAGACGATTGCAACAAACAACATCTCGAGGATCCACTGTTTCCACCAAATCACAATTTGCTGAAACAATTTCTCCCAAAGAATGAAGAATTTTCCACCACAAGCGATGGGCCACCAACATCACATCTTGAAAAATCCTATGATTCCTCTCCAACCAAATATGCCAGATAATAAAGGAAGGTCCAAGAGCCCAAGTAACTTGAATAAATGAGGTTTTAATAGGGGCCTTGCCCCAACGATCAAAAAACTCATCCAAAGAGGAGACATGCCAACAGGGATAGTTCCACACAACCCACCAAAAATGCCAAATCTCCCTAGAGAAGGAACATTGGAAAAAGAGATGAGAAACACTTTCCTCACTATTACAGCACAATACACACATCAAGGGGCCCTGAAAACCATGCTTACACAAATTATCACAAGTAAGACATTGATTTTGAACCACCAACCACACAAAGAAGTTGCACTCAGGCCACAAATAATTGTGCCAAACTTGTTTCCACCAAGGAACCTAAAGAAAATATTTAATAAATTAGTGTAAATTTTGGATTTCTTCAATAGAAACAAAATATTTAACTTATGATTAATATTTGGAAATGTGTTTGCAAGATGATTATTTTAATCATTCTTGTGATAAATATAAATTAAAAAAATCATTTAATAGATAACAAGTAACATATAGGTTGGATGTCTTACTTTCGTTTGGATGTGAAGTCAGACTTTCAATTCATCTCCCTTGTTTTATCCCTTCATCTTCTTTGAACAGTATTGTATAAATTTGGGGAAATATGTTAGTCTTGTTGAGGAGAACTTTTCATGTCATTGTTGTGATTAATAAATGAACAAAATATTGCTTCTCCCAATTTTTCTTAACAATTGGTATCAGAGCTAATTTGGTCTTGTTTGCAAGGAGCTTGGTGGTATGAAATCAATCTGTCCAATGTAGAAAATTTGATCCACTTTTGGAAGAAGTTATTAAATGTGGTGACTTGGGTGAATGACCTTCTCTTTCAGATATATTGATCATATGAAAATGGTGAAAATGGTGAAGGGGCACTGAGGATGTTGCTTTAAAGTTTAAAGGGTTTAGGTGGGAAAAGATTATTATTATTTAGAATACATTTGAAATATGACAATAACTATCAAAAGGCAAAAGAGATTTGCAAATCTCATTGAGGAACCCCAGGACAATAGGTAAAAGCTTCCAAATCAATCAAGAAATTTAAATAAAAATGAAATTGCTAAAAAATTTCAAATTGTAACAAGAGGTTATCTAGCTGTAGCTAATAAATCATCTTTTTCTTAAGGATAAAATGTTCCATAGATTGAGGAAGTTAGTTTGATGGCTCAAGGCAGTGGAGGCCCTTTTCATAGAGCGCTCAACATTCCTCCACTTTCAATTGAGTTATCTCTAGACCAAATTGTTGCAAGGAGGAGGAAGTGTGAGTATAGAGTATCATAGGGAACGACTTTCTCAGATGAATGAGGGCACAGTCAAAGCCAATGCTAAGCCAAGGAGAAAATGAAGAACAACATATGCCTAAGAATACAAAAGAAGAAGCGTTGAGATACATAGGCTTAGAGCATGTAGAGAAAGGAAATGGAGTAGAGATGGACTAGAGAGATTCAAGATTGTTGGGTAACTTTAGAAGGAAAAATGAAGGGCAAGCTTGGTTAATTGTCCAGAAAGTAATACTTCTTGTTAAGGGAAAATTGGTGTAAACATGAATAATCAATATATCAATATCAAAATACCCAAAACTCAATGAAATACAGAAACAAAGAGATCAATCAAATAAAAGAACTTCAAAAACCTTTGCAAACCTCAAAGCTTCATAGCTTCCATTGGTTGCCTATCTCAATCGATCTTGCATGTATGAATAAGGCCCTTAGAGAGTGCACTTCCTTGCTATGATTCCAAGATTGTCAATGGAGAATGGTTATGATGGTTGCGCCATGAAGATGAGCGTCACAACAATGATAGTAGTATGGTAACAAGTGTGATCACAAGCAATGAAGGAATTGGTGCCAAAGGCACACTGTAATTCCTGCAGAGTAACAATACTTAAAGCTTGGATCATTGAAATGGAGGAATTCGGTTCAATTTATAGACTTGGAAGAGAAGAGATCAACGGTATAGAAAGAATGAGAAGATCAATGATATAGAACGGTTGAGGAACATGCACAAATAGAAAGAAGACAAGTGTCTTGCTCTATTTTGCATGAGAGGAATTAATAAAATAGAAGAATGAGTTAACTGAAGAGATTAATTGATTAAAAGAATAGATTAATCAGTTAAGAGAATAGAACTAGAGAATGGAAACTGCATGAGGATGAGAAGATATTTTAGCTCAATTAAATATTTAGAATATTCAATTGCATGTGCACAAGGATTTGAATTATATTTAGAGATAACTCAATTTAGAAGAAATAAACAACTTAAATAAACATTTGATTTATTTAAATTTAGAGAAGATATTTTTGGAAGAAACAATTAAATAATTGATATTATTTAATTCAGAATGATTTTGGAAGAACTAATTAAATAATTGATATTATTTAATTTGTTGGAGGAATTAGAAGAATTTTAAGGATTTTAATTAAATAAATTGATTTTATTTAATTGTTGGGAGAATATGAATCAAATAAATAAATCGGTTTATTTATTTATTGATAGAGGAATTTAGACTTAAATAAATATTAAGAATATTTATTTGGATAGATTCATGTCATTTTTAGGTGTATACATTTTGCCCCTCTTTGATGCAATGCAGTTTACAGCGTTGTTTTAAAGAATAGAATTTCTGACAATGATACATGCCTCAGTTTGCCCCTGGTATAGGTTTAACAATGGTAGGATGCCCCCTCAGGAGATTGGATAGGAAGAAGGCAGAAGGACGAGAGACGGACAATCTCACGAAGAAGAAGGGAGAACTAGGTTAGGGTTGAAGAAATTTGTTGAAGAAAGAGCTGAATGATACTTGATGCAAGACAGAATGATAACACATACAAGAAAGCAAGCAAGTATGCACAAATGATACAAGAACAAACAAGGTATTGCCTCTGTCAAGTGATAAACGAACAATATACTGATAACGATATATGACAGTGTTGTCATGGCAGGGAATGATATAGCCCTAGACCAACACAGCAGGTGTGTTGTCATGGCGGGGAACAATAGATCCCTAGAGAAAACATGAAGGATAGTGTCTGGTTTCAAGAAATGAAGCATGTCATGTAAGACACATGTGTTGGTCTGATTTTGACAATGTTACATTCTGTATAAGACAATTGATTGATTAACTGACTGAGTTGGTTTACAACCAGAAAAGGATCAAGACCACTGATTGTGATTGGATCATTTGACAAGATTGAGTTGACTCAATTGGTATCGATTAAGGATGAACTTGCATTTGGATCATTGCTTGGATTAATAGCTAGAACTATTGACAAGAGATATAATGATAGATAGAAATTTGATTGATAGAAGAATTACGATAGAAGAAATCACAAGCTTTTGTAAACATTGATACTCTACATTGTTAGATCTTTTATTGCATGGGATATGGTATGGATGCTTTTGTGGATGTATAATGGATGCGAATGGTGTTTACTTTTGACATCTTGATATTGCAAGTATTTTGAAGTGCTTACTTCATCATTGGGTAAGTTTTTTTTTTGTGTTTTTGAAATGTTGTAAGAAAATACAAGCATCTAGGTATAATTGAACTGAGATGACCTAAGCATCGCTTACATGGATTTTGATTTAGCAAGTTAATACAAGAATCTAGGTATAGGTGAACTGAGATGACTTGAGTATTTCTTGTATTTTAACAAACAAGGATTGCCCCCTTTTATGTTAGACCTCTAATGTCCTTGATGATGTTTTGCCGATCATGTCGTTAGACAAGGCATCACATTACTAAAGTTTAATCCACAAACAACAAAACAAAGAAAATAATCATGCCCCCATCATAGCATCTCTATTTTTTGACATCCTCGAGTAGCATAGGAAGACATAATAACAAAAATCAAGACTCTATAAGTTAACCTGATCACAAACACAAAACATTCTTGCATTAGATGTGTTTTCTTGCCATAATTTAGATAGAATCAGTTTGAGTGCGTAGGTACTTGTTTGTTTTTCTTTGGATAGGTTGAGGTGATGCGTTAAAATTTTTGCTTGAAAGAAAGTTTTGCTTGCGCTTGCTTGCCTTGTGAAAGGTTCCACAATCCTCATTGGTGAGACGGACCCTAAGGGACTGACCTAGTGCCTCGGGGGCTCATTGCTAAATGGCCTTGCCTACTTGACAACGTAGAGGAAACATAGTTCAGGATTGACCTTGATGGACCTAAGATATGGATCAGATGAGACACGATATGGAACAGATATGGATTAGATAAGACATGATATGGAATAGATATGGATCAGATATGGAACGGATATGGATCAGATGATACTGATGACAAGGAAACACCACAGATAGGAAGATGGATGGGTGATAGTAGATACAGATGGTCAAGTAGAAGGAATTTAAGGATGTGATCTCCAAAGACTATGTCACATAAGAATAACATGCCCCATTGTAGGCAGAATACTTAGGATTTTTCATGACAATGCTTATGACGATAGGAGGATAGGAGGATATTGAAGGATTTTCGTGGCTTGGAGGGATAAGGTACATCAAGAGACACCTAAAACTTTTGTCAACATTGTGCCCCCAATCTTTATCAAGATCAAAAATAGAGGAATGGAAGATTAGGATGGATGGACTGGACAGTATAGGTATGCAATGGATAGAAGGATAGGATAGGAAATGGTATGGAAGAAAATGATAGGAGAAAGAGTGATATGCTGATGAGACAAGGTACTCCCAAGTGTAGGTGATGTAGAAGATCAACTTACACATGACGCCTGTTTGCCAGGTTTTCATCATGGTACTTATCCAAGGTGCCAGATTTTCACTATTGGATGAAGGGATTTTTCTTTACTTTTTTTTTAAAAACAGTTGGAAGGCAGATATGAAAGGGAGAGACTCAAGTATCTAGTTCCTTGAAAGGTGATAGTCCCACTAGATGGATGCTGGCGTATCGACCATGTCAGGTGTTCTCATAGATGTTGGTAGGGAATTGCATGAAAGTGAGATGGAGAAGGGTAGATATTGGATCATGGATGGTGTGATAGTGGATGATGATGCAGAATACAGAGGACTTATGCAAGGATGGATGAAAAGTCTATGAAAAAGAATGGACCACAGGAATAGGATGAGGAAGATATGTAGGATAAAAGTGGAAGGAAGGGGAGATGGAGGTATATGAAAATGTTGTGGGATGGAAGGGAATCATGACCAATGGTTGTACATATCATGATAAACATTGAATCTGGTGATGGGAAAGTAGTGTAGGAAGCAACGGAGACTTTTTCTTGTGGATGAATGACTTAGGCATGTAGGGATCCACATAGACTGAGTATTTTTCTAATTTTTGCTTGCCATGTGGGATAGAAGAATTTGAGACTTTTGGTTGGAAAGGGAGAAAGTGGATGGTTGAGATTCTTGAGAGGTGGATGCCTCATTTGACTTGAAGCACCCAAACCATTTTGATTTAGATAGTACCTGTGAAGGTATGGGCTAGGGTGTATGCAACTTTGGTGCAACTTCAAAGGTAATCATTTATTGGATGCAGACCCACACCTTTTTCAGCTTGGCATATAGGTGTGTGGGTGTATGTAGCTCTTAAGAAGGATGTTTCTTTGATTCTTGGCTTTTGTATCCTAGGTCATGAGGACTCTTAGGATTTTTTACTTTATAGGTAGAGGCATCCAGATTTTTATTGTTGAATTCTTGTGGGATGGTGGAAGTGGAGTTGGAGGACGTTCTTTATTAAGACAACATGTGCATCTATTGGCCCTAATTGGGATTGATAGAAGATTCATAGGTGGATGGATAAGGTGTTGGAAGAAGTGGTGGTAAAATGTATGGATGGATATTAGGAGTTGGAAGTAGCGGATGTAGATTGGATGGTGGAAGGTGTATGGTCACATGCTTTTGGAATGTATATTATAAGGGAAGTGGAATGGCGACATATGTTTTGGGGACATGATAGGATTTTCAATGGAAAGTGGTGGATTTAGGAGGAGTGAAGGAAGTACCATCATCTTGAGATTGTTCACCTTGGGGTGTGTATCCAAGGCCATAAGAGCGAGGAGGAACATTGACAGGGACGGGCTCCAAAATACCTTGTTCATGAAGGCCTAAGCCTTTACCTTGATAGTTCATATGTTGGAGTATGTGGTGGATAGTGGGATTATGTATAGGTGGAACACCAAACACGAGTTCCTTATTGGGTGAAGAAGGTGAGATAGAGGATAATGGTTGCTAGTGTTCTAAGGAGGAACACTCATGCATGAAGGTGGTAAGACCAAGGATATATGATGGGGGATTTGCAACATGGTCGATAATGGATGGCAGAGGATTATTATCATTTTGATCTTCTATGCTTGCTTGGAAGGCAAGTGTCTCATCAAGGGAAGTGGAAATTGTTGGATCTTGGAGGGGACTAGATGGGGTTATAAGCTCCAGACCATGGAATGTATAAAGTGGACTTAGAGGATCATCATGGTCTGCTTGATCATAGATAGGCTCATGATCGTAGATGGGATCTTGATCATAGATAGTATTTAGCATGATGGGATTAATGTGCTCTTGTATAGGTTCTTCATCAATGATAATATCTTGATCATAGAAAAGATATAGGTTATGGAGAGGTTGGAATTGGATCTCTAGCTCTTGTATAGGACCAAGTTGCTTATGGATAGCTTCTTCATCAAAGATAGTATCTTGATCATGGAAAAGATATAGGTTATGAATGGTTTGAAGTTGGATTTCTGGCTCATGTATAGATATAGGATCATCGAAAAGATAGAGGTTATGTATGGGTTGGATGGGAGTGCTTTGATCTTGATTTAGACAAGGGTTTGATATTTCCACATGTTTTAAAGCATGCTCTTGACATAACGCTTGGTGTTCCTGAATTGAATTGGAGGTAGAGGCCTCTTGGATAGGACCTTGGAAAACAACATGAAGGTGCAATGCACCTTGAATTTGGTTCCTGGTAGGAGACTTTTCAATAGGCTCAAGGGGTTGTAGGTTACATGACGAGGTTGGTGCAATGGACATGTTTGAAGGCTCTTTGATAAGGTCAAGGACTAGTATTTGGGGACATGGTTGACTCTCTGCTGGTAGTCCTTGGATCACATCCTTTGTAGACATTTGGGTAGATGAATGAGGTAATGGATGAGTGGAATTTGGAATTCTCCATAGCTTTTCTTGTGCTGCATATCTTTCCCAAAAATCATCCGAGGATTTTTTGTTTATCGTATTAGAGCTTGGGGAATTCAATGGTGGTTTTGAGCTCGGAGTAGGATTAGTATGCTTTGGGCTATGGGTTCTAGGAGTAGTGTTTGCCTTGTCAAGAGTATCATTAAGACGGGACAAGAATGTATGACTCTGGGGCATGGTGTAGCTAGTATTAGCTTGTTTAGCTTGTAGAATTGCAAATTATTGTTGTATGGCTTGGAATTCTTGAGCAATTGCTATATGACCTTGGGGGGAGGTGTCTAAATGTAACTGCAACTTTAGGTACTTGAGTTCTTGAGCCAGTTCTTCTAATTCAGTTTTCATCTCCATAGAAACTGACACAAGACCGAAATGGGTACTTAGAAAGGTGGAAAAAAATTTTGCAAAGAGGTGGAGATTCTCACTCTTACAGATGCATAGAAACATAAGCATAGAAGCAAAGAGTATAAGCACAGCAAGTCGTTATGAATGCACAGTACTGGTAAAAAGAAAACATATAGCAACAGGTGATACATGCATAGGAAGTTGATACAGATGCGCAGCAGGTCGAGGTAAATGCGCAGCTTCAGAGGGTAAATATGCAACTCTAGTTTTTTTAGACTATTTTTGCATTTTTTGACAAATTTTCTAGTGTTTTTGGGTTTCTTGGTTGCAAGATGGTCTTTTTGATCTGGGGGCACAATGTTGAAAACTATTTTAGATGTCTCTTGACTTACCTTGTCCCTAGAACAGCATGCAAATCCTTAATTATGCTCTCATCCTCCTATTGTCTTAAGCATTGCCATGAAAAATCCTAAGTATTCTACCTACAATGGGGCACGTTATTCCTATGCGACATAGTCCTTGGAGATCACATCCTTGATTCCTTCTATCCACTATTACACATCCTCATACCTACTTGTTCCATTCTTTATCACCCATACATCTACCTATCTGTGGTGTTTCCTTGTCATCAGTATTATCTGATCCATATTTGTTCCATATCTGATCCATATATGTTTCGTATCGTGTCTTGTTTGATCCATATCATGTCTTATCTCTTCCATATCATGTCTTATCTGATCCATATCTATTCTATATCTGATCCATATTTGTTCCATATCATGTCTCATCCAATCCATATCTTAGGTTCATCAAAGTCACCCTGAACTACGTTGCCTCTGCGTCGTCACGTGGGCAAGGCCATTATTCAAATGTGCCCCAGACGCTCCACTATCCCATCCGTCACATGTCTAGTCCTTCTATCTATCTGAGTCTACGCCACTTTAGGTCCATTAGGGTTTACCCTAAACTATGTTTCCTCTGTGTTGTCACATAGGTAAGGCCATTTAGCAATGAGCCCCCAAGGCACTAGGTCAGTCCCTTAGGGTCCATTTTTCCCCAATAAGGATTGTGGAACCTTTTCACCAGACACAAGCACATGCAAGTAAAACCTGCTTTCAAGTAGAAATTTTGATGCAAGACCTCAACATATCCAAAGCAAAGCAAGCAAGTACCTAAAGCACTCTAAATGATTTTATCTAAATTATGGCAAGAAACAAACACATCTAAATGCAAAAATATTTTGTGGTTGTGATCAGGTTAGGTTACAGGTCTCTTGATTTTTTGTTATCATGCCTTTCTATGCTACTCAAGGATGCCAAAAGCTAGAGATGCTATGATGGGGGCATGATTATTTTCTTTGTTTGTTGTTTGTGGATTAAACTTTAGTAATGTGATGCCTTGTTTAATGACATGATTGGCAAAAGATCATCGAGGACATCAAAGGTCTAACATGAAAGGGGGCAATCCTTGTCTGTTGATACGCAAGAAATACTTAGGTCATCTTGGTTCAATTATACCTAGATGCTTGTACTAACTTGCTAAATCAAAATCCATGTAAGAGATGCTCAGGTCATCATGGTTCAATTATACCTCGATGCTTGTATTTTCTTACAACATTTCAAAAAAGGCCAATGATGAAATAAGAACTTCAAAATACTTGCACTATCAAGATGGCAAAACCATTCGCATCCAAAAGCATCCATACCATTCGCATCCACTCGCATCCATATCCCATGCAATAAAAGATCCAAACCGCAAAGTTTACAAATAAAAGCTTGTGATTCCTTCTATCGAGCCATTCTTCTATCAATAAGTATTCTATCTATCATTGTGGTCCATTCTTCTCAATCTAATCAATCTGAGCAGTGATCCAAATGCAAGTCCATCCTTAATCCATACCAATCAAGTCAAGTCAATTTTGTCAAAAATCTAATCACAATCAGTGGTCTTGATCCTTGTCTGGTTGTAAACCAACTCGATCAATTAATCAATCAATTGTCTTATACAAGATGTAACATTGTCAAAATCAGACCAACACACACATCTTACATGACATGTTTCATTTCCTAAAACTAGACACTATCCTTCGTGTTTCTCTACGGATCTATCGTTCCCCGCCATGACAACACTGTCGTATATCATTATCAGTATATGGTTGGTTTAATGCTTGACAAGGGCAATACTTTGCTTGTTCTTGTATCATTTGTGCATACTTGCTTACTTACTTGTGTGTGTTATCATTTTATCTTCAATCGCGTATCATTCAGTTTTTTTTCAATCCTAACCAAGTTTTCCCTTCGTCTTTGTGAGATTGTCCGTCTCATGCCTTCTGCCTTTCTTCCCGTCCAATCTCCTAAGGGGGCAACCTATCGTCGTTAAACCTGTACCAGGGGCAAACTAGGACATGTATCATTATCAAAAAATTCTTATTCTTTGAAGCAACGTCGTAAACTACATTGCATCAAAGAGGGACAAAATGTATACACCTAAAAATGTATTCTTCCAAATCATGCACAAAGAATTAAATAAATTTATTTATTTAATTTGCTTTCTTATCTTCTAGTTCTTCCAAAATCATTCTAAATTAAATAATACCAATTATTTAATTGCTTCTTCCAATAATATCTTCTTATTAAATAAATCAAATATTTATTTAAGTTGTCCATTTCTTCTAAATTGAGTTATCTCTAAATATAATTCAATCAAATGAGCACATGCAATTGAATATTCTAAATATTTAATTGAGTTAAAATATCTTCTCATCCTCATGCAATTTCTATTCTCTAGTTCTATTCTCTTAACTAATGGATCTATTCTTTTAATTGATTTATCTCTTCAGTTAACTCATTCTTCTATTTCTTTAATTCCTCTCATGCAAAATAGAGCAAGACACTTGTCTTCTTCTTATTCGTGCACGTTCCACAACCATTCTATACCGTTGATCTTCTCATTATTTCTATACCGTTGATCTTCTCTCTCACAAGTCTATAAATTGAACCCTATTCCTCTATTTCATTCATCCAAGCTTTCAGTATTGTTACTCTATAGGAATTATAGCGTGCCTTTGGCACCCACATCATTCCTTCATTGCTTGCAATCAACTTGTTACCATACTATTATCATTGTTATGAAGCTCATCTTCATAGTGAAACTATCATAGCCATTCCCAATTGACATCTTGGAATCATAACAAGGAAGTGCACCTTCTGAGGGCCATATTCATAAACAAGATCATTTGTGATAGGCGATCAATGGAAGCTGCGAATTAAAGGAGGTTTGCATTTAATTGTTCTTTGTTTTGATTAACCTTCTTTGTTCATTATTTCATTGAGTTTTGGGTAATATTGATATATTATATTGATTATTAATTTAGATCCAATTTTCCCTTAACACTTCTAATGACCAAATATTGTGTCCTACTTAGAAGATTGGAGCAATAGGAGGAGGCAGGGGATTGCATTTCTTCTGCATAGAGAAAGGCCAAGCTGCATCAAAGAGCAATAGATATGCTAAAGCCATTATAGAAAAGTTTGTCTAAGAAGTGTTTACCTAGACATGTCCCTAGACTACAAGTTGGAGCCAACCATTGTGGTGTAGATGATTCTTTGATGTTATATAGTGCTTTCACCACTTTTGCCCCCATGATTCTATTTTTCCTCCTCCAACAATCTTGGCTTTGCAAAGATTTTAGAGCTAGAATACTTCACTATAAATGTTATTTCCTAATAAATCTTCATTAACTGTGACGGAGGAGGAGAATAATAGTTCAAGTGTTAATTTTAAAACATGTAAATGAGAAAGATGCTTGCATAGAAGGAGAAATGGAGTGTTTTATAACAAAGTATTCATGTTGGGTGTTTGTTGTTGGCTCCCTAATCACATGGATAGATTTCAGTTGTCATGACTATGGTTTGATTTGCTTATGTTGGGTTCATGGTTCCAATCCCTGGCATTGGAAGGTAGTGTTTTGTTAACCTCGAGTGCATATAAGAACTATGGAGTTGATCATTGGATGATCTAAAATATTTTAGAATAACCTAGCTCCTCCGTATGCTTGTACATAGTGGTGGTTGTGGAATTGGCCTACAAGTGGGCCTGGAGTTCCTAGAATTCTTTATCTTTTGGTTGGTTGTACTTGAATGCCTTATTTTCATATTGTTTTGATCTAAGGGTCTTGTAGATTTTTTATTCAAAATCAATGGTTATGCTTATCTATGTTGTTCCATTGTTTTGGTTCAACTTCTTGGTAGTTTTTAGACTTGTGGGTCTTCCAGATGATATGTGGATATGGATTTGCATGTGTCAGTGACATGGTGGTTTTACAGGTTTTACACAGTTAATCAAAACTTGTGGTTTTGTAGATTTGCGAATAAACTATTTTTTCAGATTATGAATCCTTGGGGATATTTCTGGATCTAGGATAGTTGCATGTTTGCATGTATGCTTCATGCATGGTTTTGAGGAGGTTATTTACAGCTTTCTCAATGTGGAGATGTTGTTATGTGTTTAGTAACTCATCATTTATGTGTTATTTGTTTGATGGGTTCATTGAGTATGGTTACCCATGTTGTAAATTTGTTTGGAAAATCAAATCAGACATTGATCTGTGTTTGAGTCTTGAGGTCCATAGGTTATCCTCTTTGATATCTTAGTTTTCAATTTACTAATGTCGTGATGAGTTTGCATGTTTTCATTGGTTGGGATCTTTGATTTATGCAGTTATGTGGATTAGCTACCCATTGGCTATAGTGGGATGATTTGGATGTGGACTATCTATATCCATGAGATCGATTCAATGTTCATGTAAATTTTGTTAGTTGGCCTTGTATGTGGTCATTTATGCATTGGTTTGTTGCTTTACGATGAGCGGATGGATGATTAGATTTCCTAGATAGTTGGCTATTGGACTTGTAGCATGTTTATCACTATACCATGTATAGCTCAATATCATGTTTTAGTGGGAGCTTTGGTAGTGATGTAGATTCATCACCTAGTGATGGATGATCTTCTACAGTGGTAGTTGGTGTCATGGAGGAGCTCTTGGTAGTGAGATTTCTTTGACAATTTTTTAGTTTTATTTTTAGGAGATAGTTATCTTCATGTGATTGTAGATATTGATCCTTGTTTATAGGATGTTTTTTATTGTGCCATAGTGGATTCTTGATTCTACATTAGAGTGTTGGCATGATATAGGTTCTCTTGATACATGATATGTTCTTTGGAGCATGTGGTCTTCCTTTGTGGAGATGTTAGATCATGATGTCATGATGTGTTCCTAGGTTATGCAGATGTGTAGTGGGAGCTTTGACAGTGGTCTTGTTGGTTCTCTTGGTACTAAGTACATTGGTCATTTGCTTGGAGAACTTCATGATGGTGCAATGTTGCTTTTGGAGCTTAGCATGGATTGATCATGGCTTGGTGCTTATGGATAGTTGGAGACTTGGGTGAGGCTAGAGTCTTTTGGGATTAGAGACATTTGTTGAGATGGTTACTCTTTGGAGGTTTCAATAGGAACACTAAGGAGCCTACACATGGATATGAATGTGATTTCATTATAGACCTAGAGGAGATTGTTCTTGGAGAGAGTCATTATGACTTGGTGTATCCTAGAGGAGCATTCTCATTCCCCACTCTTGGTGTATTTAGCAGATAATCTTCTAATAGGTATTATCAATCCTATTTTTTAGATGCATTTATCTTTATGCTTTATCTTCACATGGTTATGGACCTTGAGCTATGGTTATTCATTTTGGAGGGTTCATTTGAGGGATGTTGGTATGGTTATCTCCTTCTAACTATTTTGGGGTTTTTAATAGAAATAAAATATTGGATTTTCAATAGAAACAAATATTTAACTTATGATTATTATTTGGAAATGTGTTTGCAAGATGATTGTTTTAACCATTCTTATGAGAAATATAAATAAAAAATTATTTAATAGATAAAAGGTAATCTATAGACCTTGGATTTGTTACTTTGTCCATTTTTGACAATATTCATTTTGTGAATGTAACTACGAATCAATTAAGAAGTTCTAAAATCTGAAAGACATGTATTTATGACCTATTGTATGCTAGAACCATAATTGGCATAAAGACATGTTATTTTGGATGGAGAATAGATGCTCTTCCCAAATGTAACGGAAAGTAAAAAATAAATGAAAGAAGTTTGACTTTAGTATTGACTCCACCCGTGTGTCAACTAGGACTAATAATGTACTGACTACTGATAGTAATAGTAGAAGTGTTCAAGCTAGTAGATCATTATGGTGGAATCTAAGGCATAAAGGCAAATTGTTATCCCTTCTTCAAGGTTGTTCTACTAAGAAATGACTTAAATTAAGTATAAATACATTCAATGATATCCTTGTGAACAATTCTTTGAAAAGCTGGGTCCAAATAAAGTTAGAATTTGGAATACCTAAGTCAAAGAGAATAACTTATAGATCTCTTTGTAATGTCATCAGTGTAGATTTATCTTAGTTTGTTATTGTGAACAAATATGAGTGGGTTAGCATAAAATGGATGGATGGAACAGAATTTTTGAAGATGAAACCTAATAGATTATATGAGTTAATGACAGATTATCAAGTGGTATATGAGCACATTAACTCTGCTTGGAATGTCTATTCAGAACATAAATTATTGTCTAAATCCCTTACTGTTATCTGGGCAAAAGTGCTTGAACCTAAAAATGTTGTTTTATGTGGTTTTTAATTCTTAAAAGGCTTTCTTTAGGATATGACAATAATTTGTGTTCTTTTTGCAACCAACATGAGACCTGTGATCATGTGTTTTTTGACTGAAAGTTTGCATGTGAAGTTTTGGAATACTTTATGGGAAAGATTGAAGGTTGGTCTTTTAAAAATAATATAAGCAAACTAGATATTCAATGTGGTTTTGTCAGTACTTTAAATGCGAATGCTAATTTATTTGGCTTTTATTTTCTACTAAGATCTTGTGGTCATTGTGGAAGGCTAGGAATGAAGAAGTACATTAGAGAAGGGAGAGGGGCCCTACTGAGTATTTTTTAGGCTCACCCTTAACTCTATTTGTGAATAGGTGACTGCAACATTTAAGATTCCTATAGACAGGTGTGATGCCCCGCCATGCAACCCTAGACAAGCAACAATATTACAGAATTTTTTATTTTTTTTTACAAAGGAAAGCATTATACATTAATATAACTGCACTAACATCAACATTAAATGAAATGAACAGCTAACACTTCTAGGGAACATAACCACATCAGATAAAATTAAAACCATACAAGTAATTTGCATCTCAATGTAACAGAATAATAATACATTATACATTAACAGAGATGAATAATTACAAGTTTCAATGCAAGATTACAAGTCCGATTACATCAATTTATAGATAATACAATTATGAATGTAAACAACAACAACAACAAGATGTGGAACAAACTGGTACTGGAACACTTCTGCTCTGATCATGAACCGAACATCTGAGAAGACCAATGGATAGCTTTGCCACCCAACCATGTGGACCCTGAGGTCCACCCCTCCGAACTAGGAGATAACAATGAGGATTCCACTAGGTCAAGGTTACAACCATGAACACAATAACAAGATCCAGACTCCATGCAGACAAACAAGATAACAAGACTATATAGACACGATAATACTCATCAAAACAAGATAAATCAAAACTGCAAGCTAAGTTCAACCATGAACACAAGTTTGCACTCTAGGGGTAACAACACATGAAAAAGACGAAGTAACTGGACTGCGTAAGGAGAGTGTCATCGCATGGTCCTAGCATGGGTTACCCAGGCTATCTCTCACTAGAAGCCAACCCCCATCTATGGTTACCCTCGTAGCCTCTCTCTAGGCACTGGCCCCATAGGGTGACACATGCGGATTTGACGAGTCCTCTCATGGAGACAAGGAGGTCAGTCTTGCCAACTAGGCTTTCTCATCCCATCCTTAGCCTGCAAGAGCACTCAAGGCATGGGTGAGGTATCTTATTTATCTTGTTATATGATTTACTACCCCAACCCTCCTAAATAAGTTATTAGGTTTTCACTTATTTACAACTTCCATGGGGTTACTCAGGTGACCTCTCTGGCACCGGCCCCACCATGAAAGCCACTCTCCTAGCAATCTCGGTCCAATCATCCAAAACCAAAACATACAAGGACAAGGGTTACAATCAATTCTGATCCATTGCAAAAGCCATTCACTTGACTACCACAAAAATAAGTCCCTTCTTTCCCATCAAAACTCAAAACAATACCTTGTTGGAATAGAACGATTACAATTAACAAGTGGAAGCCCAAATACTGAAGCCTCTGGAGCTAGAAGATTTAACACAATTACCACTAGACAACTAACCAACATGATGCTTCTCAGCCTTGACCTCTCACAATACTAACATGGTCACCATAACATTAGCCTAGACAAAACATGATAGCCAGACTCAAAACCAAAAACAAATACAATGACCCAAACGTCCCGTTGATACACATTGGTTTAAATCAAACAATAAATCAACATAGAATAAATATATTGCCAAGACCTAGGTACTACAACACTTTACAAAACTATTTATCAAGGATTCACTGAAGGACTTAACCCTCTCTTTTTAGACTACATCATAAACTTTCTTGGAAAAACAATTATCTATAATTCTGACTAAATCATCACTTTCACCATTTAATCTAATCAAGTTAAAGAAAGCAACAAATTCATTAAAATTATCACCCTAACACAACAATGAGGCATCATTTAAAGACTGCAAAAATTCTTAAATTACGATGAAATCTATTCATGTATATACACCATGGATAACATTAAGAATACAAAAGTAATAAAACCTATCGTGCAGAATGAAGCAAATGTGATCCTATTAACAATTACAGCTATTCATCAACTAATAATAATATTAATAACTTAAACTAAGAACTAAAATATTAACCACCAACCCACAATTTACAATAATTACCCTATTTAAAACTGATCCCTCTTTACAACATCATAAAAACTAAACTAACCAAAAAGGGGTTAATATCATATTCTTAAAATGCTAAGCCTAAGTTAGAGATGAAGAATTCACTGACTAAATAATTTGTTGCCCTCGTACATATGTGTATCCCATGTAATAACATTTCTACAACCTAACAAAACCCACCCCAGCCATGAATAGATTGAAACAAGAGCTTATTAACTAATCACTAAGCATACAATTCGGCCTTACTAAGACATAATCAATTAGACAAGAAGGCATGGAAGATCCTAACAAAACTTTCATTAAGGTAAGTCCCTAACTGAAGAATACTAATCATAAGTTAAGTGACGTCTAAACCTACGACGTGCTGAAAATGACTACAGCAGACTGGATACTAATCATCATTCTAAAGCAAACTGCCAAACTAGAATAGAACTTCGACAAGTCGACTACTAAGAAATGAGGAATGACGCAGTCCACATCCACTATCTCTGCCTAAAAGGAAGATGCCAATGTTAAACTAAAGACATCGATTTGGAAACAAATGAAAATAAAGCCAAGCACGAACTTCTGGTAAGGAATTTTGTTTAAGAGATTTCATTCTAAGCCACACTACCATCTAGGAGGAGGGTTAAAGCCATCGATTGATATGTAGGGGTGCATTTAGAAATTATTCTCTGTAATACAAATATGACATTGATGAGCTTAGAGGACTACAGCCTACATCCAGAGTGGAAGAATGGTAACTGCCAGAACTAAGAGCAGTTAGAACAAGAAGCCATCTCTAGAATGCAGTATTTAGAGCTCTCAAGATTAAGGTGGCGATTGAATTCTTTTGAGGAAGCATGATACTGGCAGCTTAAATCAAAATTCTAGATCTTCTCCTAGTACAAGGGCAACCAACAAGGCAGAACGGACCGAAGGTTGAAAGATAAGATAGATGGAAAGAAAAGAAAGTTTCTCTCTACAACTAGGAAACCAAGCTTATATCAAAAGCGAAGAACTCAATACAACTAGAGGCAAAAATTCTCTCCATCTGATGGAGTTCTAGGAACAGACTTTAGGAGGAGGTAATCTTTTAGCGGGCCATGTGACGGCCAGCATCTAGCTCTCAGGATTTACTAACATTTGAAGGGGGAATTAAACACAAATTTGAGGTAGGGAGCAACAGCACCAAACAAACAAAGCTAAGGTAAATATTTACAAGATTCTGCTAGAGCCAAGAATTTTGATTTGCATCAAGATTTCCTATTTACGTTAAGCAAGATACTACATAGAAGCATCCGGCAAGAAAAGAGAACGGCTCCAAAATTATGGCTCGATTGACAACAGATTTATAGTTAGGATACAGAATATGTGATGTAGGAGCATCCAGTGGTGTAAGGGCAATCCTGCACCACCCAAAAAAGAACTTAATTCAAAATCATTGTAGTTGTTTTCATTTCTTTCCATAATTAGTGTTTTTGGTTCCATAATATCCAGAATAATGATGTAGGACTTTTAGTTTTTCCAAAATTGCTAAAAATAGCAACTTGCCTATTTTAGAAAGTGTACCTGCCATTTTAGGAAAGTTTTCATTTGGGCACAGATTGAAGCGAAAACTTATAGGAAGTTACATAATGAAAATATAAGACCTTTGGAAAATGAATCAAGCAAAGATCACTTGTGAGCTGAGAGATATTAAAGTTTTTGTTTTCCAAAAAGCCCTTGAAAATTTCTAGAACAAGATATGAGGCACTAAAACATCCCATAATCTCCCAAAAAGTTGACAAAAATTTGTTTACGGATTTCTAGCATGATAGTTCACATCATGATCTTTTCAGCGCTTAAAACGGTTTGTCAATCGGACACACAGATCAAATGTTATGCTTCCCAGAAGTTGACCTACTTTTGGAGGGAGTTACAAATTTTAAAATTTAGCTGGAGGCCACCAAAAAGTGTTATTTATGGTTATTTTGGGAACCCTGGGTAGTAGTAGAGTTAAGGGGGCAACCATAGAGTCAAGAATAGGTGGGAAAATAGAAACCCTAGCTGATTTGGAGGTTACAGAAGGAAGAAGATTCCAGAGCTTGAGATGTGTAGCTGTAGTGTGTTGCAGCCTATGGAGGATTGATTCCTCTGATTATAATTAAGCTTCTATAATGTAATGAGTTACCCAAATCAATAAAAGAAAGTTCTATTTTCTGTGTTCAATTTTTGTTGTTGTGTGTTTTGTGATTTACCCACTTCATCAAGTGGTATCAGAGCAAGGGTTCCTGAGTGTGTAGACAGATCGCCAACTATGAGGCAGTTTGCACTAGGACCTGAGGTTGTGGGTTTGCTGCACAGATCAAGATGCCTCCATGAAGAAATCATGTTGGGAGAAATGCTTTGACGGAAGAGGGTGTTAGAGCCCTGCAAAGGCAAATCGATGCATTGCAAGAGGAGCTACGAATAGGGTTTGATCTAAGAACAAGAGAAGAAAGCAAAGATGAAGCTGAAGAGGAGCTATCTGAGGAAGAACAAGAAGCTGCAGGAGATCCTGCAGAAGTTAGGTTGTTGAGGGCCATTTCTAAGATCAGAAAGAGGCCCAGGATCAAAGTTTCTACATATTCTGGAGATTTGAATCCAGAACAGCTTATTGATTGGATCAATGACATGGAGGAGTATTTCGAGTATGAAGATGTGGAGGACCCAGATCAGGTCAAGTTTGCAAAAACAAAGTTGAAGGGCCATGCCAGTATTTGGTGGAAGGAGGTCCAGTTAGAGAGGAATAGAAGAGGAAAAGGAAAGATCATCAGATGGGATCAGATGGTGGAGAAACTAAAGAAGCAGTTCATTCCTGTGGACTATGAGATGGAGTTGCTGAAGAAGCTGCAAGGACTAAAGCAAGGTAAGAAGTCTGTTATGTAGTATACAGAAGAGTTTTATAAGATTACTATCAGAACCAGTCATGTAGAGGCCAATAAGAAGAAGGTAGCCCATTACATTAATGGGTTGAGGCCAAGTATCCAAGAAGAACTAAGCCTGGTCAGAATGACCACCATAGAAGATGCATACCAGTTTTCCTTGAAGGTGGAAGAGAAGCTGAATCAAAGATTTGACAACAACCAAAGGGTAAGAGGTCAAGGTGGAAGGACTGGTAAGTTGAAATCAGAGAGGAGATAATACCTACTGCCCTCATGACCAGAACAATGGTGAGCAAAGAGGAATAGGAAGAGGCAGACCTGGGCAAGGACTTGGAAGAGGAGGTTTCAGAGGAACTTATTTCCAATGTGGAGAAGAAGGGCATCGAGCATACGAGTGTCCGCAACATCAAGGAAGGACAAATAGAAGACCTGAAGGTAATGCACGAGTTGCACATGTAGATGAAGATGCACATTCTGAGCATTCTGAAGATACTAAAAGAGGAGAAACCCTAGTTGTCAAAAGAACCTTGCTAAATGAGGAGAAAGAACCAAATCACAGGAAGAGTTTATTCCACACAAGGTGCAAATATGAAGGTAAGTGTTGTGATATTATTATTGATAGTGGAAGCACTGACAATCTTGTTTCAGAGGAGATGGTTGACAAGTTGAAGTTGACAAGAAGAAAGCATCCACATCCATATCAGATTGCATGGTTGCAGAAGGACAACAGAGCTTTGGTCAATGAGCAGTGTTTAGTGAAGTTCAAGATTGGGGACTACCATGATGAGGTGCTGTGTGATATCATACCAATGGATGCATGTCATATGTTGTTGGGGAGGTCATGGTAGTATGATAGGAGCATTGTCCATGATGGCCGTGCAAACACATATTCCCTAACAAAGGATGGAGTTTGTCATAAGTTGAAGCCCTTGAAGGAGGTGGAAGAAAAGGTATGTAATATTGCCAGAATTTGCTTGGTAGATGGTAGGAAATTTTTGGAAGGTATGAAGCATGAGCGTCATTGCTTTGCATTGATTCCTAAGATCAGTCAAGAGAAATGTGAATATGTACCAGCAGAAGTCTCAGATATGTTGGAAGAATTTCAGGACATTATCTCTAATAATATACCAGAAGGTTTACCACCATTAAGGAAGATAAGTCATCAAATGGATTTGATACTAGGAGCTAGTTTGCCGAATAAGGTAGCCCATAGAATGACCCCTATAGAGAATGAAGAGCTGAACAGACAAGTTCAAGAGTTGTTGAGGAAGGGACTGATAAGGGAGAGCCTAAGTCCATGTGGGGTACCTACAATACTAGCACCAAAGAAGGATAGAGAATGGAGGATGTGTACAGACTCTTGAGCCATCAATAAGATAATGATCAAGTATAGATTTTCATTGCCAAGAATGGATGACATCATGGATTGTTTGAGTGGAGCCAAGTACTTCACGAAGATTGACCTGAAGAGTGGGTATCACCAGATCCGTATCAGAGAAGGAGATGAATGGAAGACATCCTTCAAGACAAAGGAAGGTTTGTATGAGTGGTTAGTCATGCCATTTGGGCTAACCAATGCACCGAGCACATTCATGCGGCTCATGAACGAGGTACTGAAAGAATTTTTGGGAAGTTTTTTTATTGTTTATTTGGATGATATTTTGATTTTCAGTAAGACTTGGGATGAGCATCTGATGCATATCAGAAGGGTTTTAGAGAAGCTGAGGGAGGAGAAGTTCCTGATTAATCTGAAGAAATGTAGTTTTGCAAAGGAGTTGGTATACCTGGGATTTGTTGTCTCAGAGGAAGGTCTTAAGATGGACCCAGAAAAAGTAAGGGCTATCATTGAATGGCCTATGCCAAGGAGTGCAATGAAGGTAAGATCTTTTCATGGTTTGGTAAGTTTTTATAGAAAGTTTATTAGAAATTTTAGTAGCATTTGTGCATCCCTAATTGAGACAATGAGAGGGGATACAAAAGAGTTTAGAGGGACTAAAGGAGCAGACAAGAGCTTTGATACATTGAAGCAGAAAGTCATAGAACACCTTGTTTTGGCACTTCCAGATTTCAATAAGGTATTTTAGGTAGATTGTGATGCTAGTGGTAGTGGTATAGGAGCTGTTTTGAGCCAAGAAGGTAAGCCCATTGCCTATTTTAGTGAGAAGCTTAATGATGCCAAGAAAAAGTATTCTATTTATGATCAAGAATTTTATGCAATAGTTCAGGCTTTGAAGAAATGGAGACATTATTTGTTGCCAAAAGAGTTTGTTTTATATACTAATCATTAGGCTTTGCAGTATCTTAATAGTCAAGGAGAGTTGAATCAAAGGCACTTAAAATGGGTTGAGTTTTTGCAGAGCTATACTTTTGTTTTGAAGCATAGGAGTGGGAAGTCCAATAGAGTTGTAGATGCCTTGAGTAGAAGGCAAAATTTGTTGACAAAAATGAAGATAGAGGTTGTTGGGTTTCATGAGCTCAAAAGTTTGTATCCTGAAGATCCAGATTTTGCAGAGGCCTGAAAAGTTTGTTTAGAACCTATTACTTTGGACAGAACAAAATGGTTCGATTTCATAATCCAAGATGGCATGTTGTTTAGAGGAAGCCAGTTGTGCATTCTAAGGAGTTCCATGAGAGAGAACCTAATTAAGGAGAAGCATAGTGGAGGATTGGTTGGACACTTTGATCGAGATAAGACCATTTCTATTGTTGGTAAAAACTATTATTGGCCACAGTTGCAACATGATGTGAAGAAATTTGTGCAGAGTTGCAGAGTATGTCAGATGGCAAAAGGAGCAAGTTAGAATACAGGTCTATATTAGCCACTGCCTGTACCAGAGAAGCCATGGGATGATATTAGTATGGATTTTGTTCTTGGTTTACCAAGGACACAGAGAGGACATGATTCCATTTTTTTGGTGGTGGACAAATTCTAAAAGATGGCACATTTTATTCCTTGCAAGAAGACTAATGATGCTGTTCATATTGTTGAGTTATTTTTTAGGGAGGTGGTGAGATTGCATGGTCTACCAAAGAGCATAGTTTCAGATCGAGATACCAAGTTTGTTGGTTATTTCTGGAGGACATTATGGAAGAAGTTGAAGATAGATTTGAAGTTCAGTTCTGCACACCATCCACAGACTGATGGACAGGCAGAAGTGGTGAATAGGAGTTTGGGTAACCTTCTACGATGCTTAGTAGGAGATAAGCCCAGGGGATGGGATTTAATTTTACCACAGGCAGAATTTGCTTACAACAATTCTGTCAATAGGAGTACTGGTAAATCACCATTCTAAATTGTATATGGCAATACCCCAAGAAATGCTTCTAAGTTAAGGAAGCTAGACAAAGGAGAAAAGACAAGTGCTGAAGCTGAAGACTTTGCAGAACATCTGAAGAATTTGCATGAAGAGGTGAGAAATCACATTAATAAGATGAATATTTAGTACAAGGCTAAGGCAGATCAGAAGAGGAGGTATAAGGAGTTCCAGGTAGTAGATGAAGTCATGGTTCACTTGAGAAAAGAAAGGTTCCCAATTGGAACATACAATAAGTTGAAAATGAAGAAATTTGGACCATGCAAAATCTTGAAGAAGCATGATTCAGGAAATGCATATGAGGTAGAGCTACCGAGTGGGATCAATATTTCCCCTATTTTTAACATTTCTGATTCATCAGAATATCATGAAGGTGGAACAGAGGATGGACCAACAGAAGCGCAGTGGAGTATTCTGGCATCTACTTCAATGGAGGAGATAGAAGAGATCTTGGATAGTCGTGTGGGAAGAAGTACTCAGAATAAGCAATATGAAGAATATCTGGTAAAATGGAAAGGAAGGCATGTTGAAGATTCTTCTTGTTTGTCTAAGGAAGAGGTTAACCGTTTGGATTTTCCTCACACAAACATCTGAGATGTGACAGGGTCACTTCTCAAATTACCCTAGGTGTCTGATGCAGGAGCATCCAGTGGTGTAAGGGCAATCTTGCATCACCCAAAAAAGAAGTTAATTCAAAATCATTGTAGTTGTTTTCATTTCTTTCCATAATTAGTGTTTTTGGTTTCATAATATCCAAAATAATGATGTAGGACTTTAAGTTTTTCTAAAACTGCTAAAAATAGTAGCCTGCCTATTTTGGAAAGTGTCCCTGCCATTTTAGGAAAGTTTGCATTTGGGAACAGATTGAAGCGAAAACTTACATGAAGTTACATAATGGAAATATAAGACCTTTGGCGAAGGAATCAGGGAAAGATCATTTGTGAGCTAAAAGATATTAAAGTTTTTGTTTTCTGAAAAGCCCTAAAAATTTCTAGAACATGATATGAGGCACTAAAACATCCCATAACATCCCAAAAAGTTGACAGAAATTCATTTACAAATTTTTAGCATGATAGTTCACATCGCGAGCTTTCTGGTGCTTAAAACGGTTCATCAATCGGACACCCGGATCAAAAGTTATGCTTCTCAGAAGTTGACCTACTTTTGGAGGGAGTTGCAAATTTCAAAATTTAGCTGGAGGCCGCCAAAAAGTGTTATTTATGGTTATTTTGGGAACCCTAGGTAGTAGTAGAGTTAAGGGGGCAAGTGTAGAGTCAAGAATAGGTGGGAAAACAGAAACCCTAGCTGATTTAGGGGTTACAGAAGGCAGAAGATTCCAGAGCCTGGGATGTGTAGCTGTAGTGTGTTACAGCCTGTGGAGGATTGATTCCTCTGATTGTAATTAACCTTCAGTAATGTAATTAGTTGCCCAGTTCAATAAAAGAAAGTTCTATTTTTTGTGTTTAATTTTTGTTGTTGTGTGTTTTGTGATTTACCCCCTTCATCAATATGGCATGCAATAAATAATGATGTGAAATCTAATATTGGTCAGAATAAGATTGCAAGAGCCTTGACTGACCCAGGGGTTGGTAGGGTCACAAAGTCTATTTACCCTCACAATCCACCACAGTGGTCTATGGAGCCAACAAAAGATGAGGTTGGGATGAGTAAACTCAAGAGCAAGGTTTAGGGTAATAGTTGAGTTGAGGAACTTATCTCAGTGAAGACAGATTTCAAGGATGCAGAAGTTCTTGAGAACATAACATACAAGAGATTAGATAAAAACAAATCTCAAGAAGGTTTGTCTTGACATAGAATACAAAGAAAAGCAGTTTACATCTAAGACACACATAGGAAGAAACACATACTTTCACTACAACTACAAAAAAAACATCCAATCACAAGAACTGAGACAATACCACATACATGGATCAAGCTTCTTCCCCAAACAAAATCCTCTTCTCAGAACTTCTCTCCCTTTGTCCCCATCAATCCTCTGAATCCTACTTCCCAAAAAAAAAAATTCCAGAACAAAATAACCTCCATCATAAATACCCACTCACCCCAAATCTTCTCCCGTGAATCCTTTTCTTATAATTTTTTTAAATTTTTACTATTCACAAAGATTCCCCACTCTGGTATCATAAATGACCACTAATCATTTTTTATTAATCCCCAGAAAATTACAACACTTAACTATGAATAATAATGAGTTTAAATGAAACTTGGACCCACCTAAAAATATTCACAACATAAGAATAGTTACTTGATTTTGCAATATAATTTATTTAAATAGCTTCCTCTAAGAATATTCTGATTTTACGACAACACAAAATACTATAATATTTGACAACAAAACATTACAATATTAAAGATCATTAACCCATACAAGACTACACACAGGATGACCTAACAATGACCCCACAGTAAACTTACAAACCACTTAACAACCATCAAACAGAAGGTTGAATTAACCTAGGGAATAAACCTCATGTTATCTCCATCAACATTATCCATGGTGTAGGGCCCGCTCAGACCTGCTAAGTCAGGTAGAGTCGAGGCCCGGTACCTGCAACCTCCGTAAGAACAATGGGTTGCATATGATCAAGTGCATATATATCAAACACACTGAGTCAAAGAATCACGACGTAGTAGGGTGCTCAGACTGAGTAGTACTACACCGTACTTGCTCTGAAACAAAACTATAACCATTTCTATTAAAAAAATTAGGTGCATAAAACATGATAATGTTAAACCATCACGAAAAATGTCCATCTCATCAAAACTGGAATCACAACTATGTCATCATAAACTCATACCACATGTCAGAACTAAATCAGTTGATCATAGTCTATCATGACCAAAATAAGCATAAACCATAAGCTCAACAACTCAGATGTCTCAGAACTATCTGTATGCAATGGAATAACTAACAATTGTCTCATATCAACAAAGAGTAATGTAGAACTAACAACTAACACAAGCCAAAAATGAGGGGGCATTACAATAGGTTCATGAAGATAGTGGATGAAGGGCCTGTAATGGTATTTAGATCTAATGTTTAGACAATAGAACTCTAGCCCCACAAGTAGAAGAAGGTTGATCCAATCTTTCACAAAGAGTATATGAAAAACCACAACAGGTATGGCAATCATCCTCTAGTTGAGGATAGATCAGAAGAAGATATTAGAGGAGTGGAATTCACTTGTCAAAACTTTAATATAGACAACAATATGTTAAGGAATTATCCTCTAATAAAAGCTCTTAAGGAATGGGATTCTTTCAAGAGCAGTGATAACATACGATACCTAAGAAAAGAGGGAAGGATTCATGATGAACAACAATAGAGGGCATTAATGAGGGTAACTAAGCTTATGGACATAGACTAAGTTGACCATCATATTGAAAAGGAAAAGAACATTCCAGAGACTGTTAGAGAGCAACAGGACAATGATGATCAAATGGATATAATAGACTATCTAATTACGCTTATATACTATGATATAGTTTTTGTATACTAGTTTTGATTATATGGTATTTGTAGAAACCAGGAACATTGAGTGAATGTGAGTACCAATTTGAGCCACCCAAGACGAATAGAAGCACACTCAACCTACAAGAAAACTATTAGTGTATATATATTTCATATATATTATACACATAGGCATAAGGCTACTTAGGTGAGTCATTTTACATTGTTGACACATGTCAAGGTTGTTACCTGAGATTTGTTGAGGAGTCATCAAGTCTCCCCACAATGAAGTAGGTCCTATGCAAAAAGAGGATGCCCATGTAAGAATGTTGAAAATGATCCATTTGTGGCAAATGACATTTCTCCCCTTAGGAAAAAATAAATTCAATGGTGAATGCTCAAAGAAGCAAGGTGAGATGGTAAGTCTCATGAAGTACCCTATCTTAGAATACTACCCAAATGTCATCATGTTGATGTTGAAATGAGTCATGAGCAAATCAGGAGTCCCATGCCTAATTGAGATAAGTGACCTCTCAAAATCATGTGAAAACTGATGAAGAGCAAGATCCAAAGAACTGATGAATGGACATGGAATGTCAATGCATGCCATCTGGCTACAATGCAAATCCCACGAGATGTCATGCAAAGAATAACTAGAATCCCTCAATAAAGCCTCACTGAACTTTGTAGTAATAGTAGGTGTATGTGTATTGTCATCAAATAGAAAGGTAATATCCTCCAAAGTGTCATCAAGATCTGAAATGTGAGACTCTATAAACAACCAAGAGATGTCTAGCAGAAGTGTGTCCTAATGAAGTGAATCCTAAAATACATAAATGGCCCTATTGTAGAGAATCACTGGAAGCTCTCGAAGAAGCAACACTGGACTCTAAAGTAGCAATAGGTACTGTAGGATATGGAATGTCCTCCAATGTAGATGGGGTATCAATATATGTCAACCAAATAGACTGGTCATCCCATGAGGATGTATCCATACAAAAAGGGGAAATAGAAGTCTCAGTCTCATCCACAAGAGCCTAGTTATCCATAGAAACATCACTTTCAGATGAAGAATCAAGATCTCCATGCAACTATTAGATGATGATCTAAGTAATGAAAGGGCACTCAATGTACTCTATATTATGTAAAATATTCACATAAATAGTAAGACCTATTACTCCATAGACCATGTCTTTTTTGTTAAACCATTTATTCTTCTATTTATAGTCACTTGGCTCAGGAATGAGTCCAAGGAAAGAGGGCAATAGATCTTGTTCAAGATAGTGATTCTTTATCCCTTGTTTCTAGGACAAATAGTTCTTTGAGGTTAGCCTAACTATAGAAGGATGGAAATAGGTACCATAATCCATTATGTACCCACTTAATTCAGAACTTTATCTCAATTTTTTTATTACAAAATACTATGTAATTCCCCAAACTGAAAATATGGAAGAAATTGTGGAAGTGTACAAGACACAACACAAAGGATACCACCCTTAATTTAAAATTGGATCCCCCCTTGAATTTGACACTTTATCATGCAATGCGTTAGGTCTAAGTAGGTTGATTAAAATCGTACCCTAATACTTAGCCTTTTTACAAACTCACTTCAATTTTGGCACCCTAAAGTTGCCTTTTACAAGAATTTTCTATATTTTGGCAGTAATAATTTCTAAAAGTACCTCCAAAAATAGAGGGTGGAGGCTAAAATTAACTTAATCCCAAAAAAAGCACCTCCATGAGAAAGACAAGATCCTCCAAGCTTTAGACAAAAATGTTTAAATTTAGAGAGAAAATATACTTCTAATCTTTAAAAAGTTCCTCCAAATTTAAGAACAAAACACTTAAAAAAGCACCTTTCCAATTTGCAAAAACACCTCTAGACACCTTCAATCACTGTGAGGAGCAATAGAGGAGGGATCCCTCAACCTCCTTTAATTTTGTCCTTCAACAACACTACGAAGATCTCACAAAATTCAAACAAACTTCCACACAATCCTGCTCTGATACAATGTACAAACTAGGAACATTGAATGAATACGAGTACCGATTCAAGCCACCTGAGATGAACATGAGCACGTTCAACCTGCAAGAAAATAAGTATTGCAAACAATGGATAATTGGAATGAAAAATATGGGATAATGAATTACCTTACAAGATATAGTACATATAGGGCATAATCAACTAAGAATTGTTGAGCCAATAATAGGAAAAGCTCACTAGGAATAATGGTGCTCCAAGAATAGAAAAAGCAACCACTTAACTTAGACAAAGCTAATCTAGGCATGCCAAGTATAGCACAAGGCTAAACATAGACTCCTAAGGAAGCTTAATATACACCAATAGTATTAACTTGTAATAGCTGTATTATGAAGAAACATATTATAGACTATATATTTTGATAGAGTGGCCCTCTTAGCCACTAATTGTACTTGTCTATTTTATTAGTAATCTATCTGCAAGTTAAAAAAAGATGTATTTCAAGTTGTGTTTCTCAACCTATAGTTTTCAAATTACAAAATATTCAATTTTCCCAACATATGAATCCTAAAATTTCAAATACAATAAAATTTCAAATGTCTTTCATATGTTTTCATTTTTACGTCGAGAGGCATTCTACACTCGCTAAAAGATTTAGATTCCCATAAACAATTAAGATTCAAATTCCCAAGTAAACAAAATTCATAAAATGTGTAAATAAATAAATTTGTGGAAGCCAAATGGATAGAAAAATAGAAAAACTTGGGCAGTTATGATAGAAAAAAGATTCCCATAAACAATTAAGATTCAGATTCCCAAGTAAACAAAATTCATAAAATGTGTAAATAAATAAATTTGTGGAAGCCAAATGGATAGAAAAATAGAAAAACTTGGGCAGTTATGATAGAAAAATAGAAAAACTTGGGCAATGAAGTGAAATCTTTATTACGTTTGAGTGTACTATAGATATATTTTTTTAAATATAAATATACTAGTTATATTACAACAATATTCATTTTCCTAATTTGAATGATTCGTACATTGAGAAAATGAATATTGTGTAATTGTGTTTTTCAACCTGTAATTTTTAAATTTGAATGATCTATAAATATCTTTCAAATTTGTAAGATGTCTTCCAAATTATGTTTTTCAACCTATAATTTTCTTCACAATGATGATTCAATTACATAATATGCACTTTAATAATTTTTGGATCCCAACATTTCAAAAACAATTATGAATCGACTAAAATGGTCATAAATTTGAAAGACATCCTACAAATCATGAATTAAATGCCTGCAGGTTGAAATACACATTTTGTTTTGCAAGCTACAATTCTCTTCACCAACATTCAATTACATGATATTCTTTTTGTTATTGGATGGGTCTAAACATTTAAAAAATAAAAAAACTATGAATCACCTAGAAGGTTATAAAGACATCTTACAAATCATGAATTAAATATGTGTAGGTTGAAAGCTACATTTTACTTAAGGAATCATAACATTGGAAAGACAAAAAATAATTAATGAATTAAAAAAGGTAAAAAAATTTTGAAACATGCAATAAATTATAAATGACCTAGCTTAGAATTTTGAACTACATCTTACAAATCATAATCTAAACATGTGTAGGTTGAAATATATATTGTGTGTTTTAACCTACTATTTTGTGGACCAACATTCAATCAACAATATTCATTTTCTCAATAATCATCTTGCAAAACACATTTCCAAAATCTAAAATTTACACTAATTTATTAAATTTTTTCTTTGAGTTAAATATTACAATATTTATTTATTTAAATATATAATAAAATGAATATATTCTTATCATAATATTTATAATAGAATACATAATTTAATTTCAAATTTATATATATTACAATAATCAAAATTCTAAAAATATATATTAATACTTGCAATGAAAATATGTAAAATTTGCTGCACTTTTCAAAGTAAAAAAATAGAACAATTAAAAAAATAATGAAAGAGCTTTTCAAAAGTAAAATTAAAAGTTACAGTATTAACAAAAAAAAAAAAAAAATATGTTGTGAATAAAATAGTTTTAAAGTAAAATAAAATAACTCTTACATAAACAAAATATGTTTGTGTCTCTTTTTAATCTATTTACTTATCTATTTGTACAATTTTTACTAGTTTAAATAGATTTTAATATTAACTATTTATATAGAAAAATCAACTACATATTATTATTTTGTATTCTTACCATTTTTATTTCCTTTATAATTTTTTAAATAGATCTCTTATTTAAAAAAATAGATATATACTTAATAAGTTATATAAAGTAATTAGAAAAGTTATGCATTAAAGAAACATAACATATAAAATTGTTGAAATAATCTATTTCCACAATAAATATAATAGTTATGTAGTTAAAATATAGATTAAGTAATTTATTAAAATTGTAGATTATAAAACTTTGGTTGTATTGATATAGTGATGAACTTAAAATATGGATTAAATAATTTATTAAAATTGTTCAATTATAAAACTATGACATTACTAATATAGTGATTTATTTAAAATATGAGTAAATAATTTGTTGATAGATAAATTAGTATAGATATCTAGATGTGTTTGATATATATACTAGTTTATATTTAGATTATTAATCTTTTATTTTATTTATGCATATGCAATATAAAGTGAGTCATTGTAATTTATAAAAACATAAAGCACATATTATAGAAAGGTTGTAGAGATAACTAATCATATGGGAGGATAAACTGTAATGTAAAAATTAAATTAGATTATGTGACAAAGTCTTATCTTAAGCAACACTATTGAATCTAATAAATCTTTTTTCCATCACATATTATTACACCATACAAATATCCAAAACAAACCAAAAAAATATTTTTATTTCAAAATCATGCTAAAACTACACAACATCCTAACATTATAAATGACCCAAAAAATTATTCTAATTTTTATTATTAAAAAAAAATAAAACATTAAAAAAAACTCTTATTTGTAAGCTATAAATTTTTTTAAAAGATCCATATTGAAAACAATAGTTTCACTACATTAATAAAATATTTTAAATTTAAAATATTTTATTAATGTAGTGAAACTATTGTTTTTAATCTAAAACAATAGTGCAGCCAAACTATTAGTTTAAAAAAATTGGCTCTTTTATTGTGTGCGTCAATATCGTTTAAACTTCGAGAAGAAACAGCCGTACTCGCAGGTCCCATTGCCATGCTATATGTTCATGGATTGTATTTCACGATGTGTATGGGCATATGATATGACATAGATACATGCCAGTATTGATGGAGGCGGAGCACCACCACTGCTCCCATTGCCATGGTTGATACCTACAAACCTAAAACTTCTATGTACACGAGGAAAATAGCTAGCACCAGAATATTGTGTTTCCAAGAGTAGATCATTCAAAATGGAGAAGAAATCCTCGGATCTTCTATTAAAATTTGGCCCAACTAAAAAGGCTGTTCTTAAATATCATCCACTTCAATAGTCAAAGGTAAATTTTGGCCAATAAAAATAAGACAAATATTTAACACTTTTTATTATGAATGAGGTGTAAAATTGCTATTGATTGTTTGACCATTGAAGTGGATGATATTTAAGTAGAGTGAACCAGAACCACCTTCACTATCAGCACTTCTGACTTTTCTCAACACCCACAACCTTCTATTGTCGAGAGACCACATCACACTTTTATAATGAACCACAGTTAAAGGCATGAAAACTACTGGATGCAATTGCTTGTTTCAAATTTTATTTATATTGTTAAGAACTATCTTTAATAACTCAAGACTCTCTCCACCTTTTTTAGATAGATGTATTTAAGATATCTATATTAGTTCTTAACTAAAAATAAAAATAGTTGTAGAAAGTAAAAGAAAACAAGTTTTATGTAAGAATTAGTAAAAATATCTTAAATACATCTATTAGAACATGAGACTCCTTACTGTTATTGTAAAATATCTCAACATAATAAATAGTTTTAAAATTAAATAAAATAACTCTTTAAATAAATAACTCCAAATTAACATTTCTAAATTTGTTTAGTTAGATATATTTAAGATATCTAGTAATAAGTTCAGTTTAAATTCTCTTGAATTTCTTAAATATCATCTAGTTCAATTTTGGCCAATAAAAATAAAACAAATATTTACCAAATTTTGATATGGATGAGGTGTAAAATTGTATTGATTATTTGACCATTGAACTGCATGATATTAAGTAGAGGGAACTCTGTTTAAAATGTTTGTAATCTCCTACAGTAAACTCACGTTACCTTGCAACTAAAACACAAAATTTGAAGAATATAGTAGAAGATTATATGCTAGTAATGTTCTACTATCCAAGGATTTAGAACATAATTTTAAAAAAAGAAAGAGAGATTAGTGATTTAAATAACCTGTTCATCTCGCTTGCTAACTAACAGTGTACTTATGGGGATGAATGTATTAAGACAGATGTGGTTTTGTCAGATGTCCTGCCTACAAGGGGAAGATAGCATATTTGCTTTCGCCTTATGTTCATTTATAGATATTGTCGTGCTAGGACTGCTTGATTATCCTTTGACGGCGTAACGGCTTATTTCTCCCGTCTCCTCCTACCTGCTGTGGACACGTTGTCACCACTACTCGCTCTCTAATGGGCTGGCAGAGTACTTTCCTCACCAGTTGTGCTGCTGACGCTAGCGCTTTTACTTCTCCGCCAGCCCTCATTTCTTTTTTGTTTTCTTACAGGCTCTCTCATGTTTGTGTTTCTGAGGGTTCTTTCCTTTGTGGTTTCCTTGCTCTGCCGCTTTTCTACTCTCTCCGTGTTGCTCCCTCCTTTCAATTGCTATCTTTCATCTATCGTTGGTGATGGCGGATACGCGACTGAATCAGAGGCTGTTTTTCCCTGCCCTTGATTGGGAACTGGAGATACGGGGGCAAGTGAAGGTGATTGATCTCATGACCCTTATCGATTCTGACTGCACTCTTTCTCAGTTTGCAGTTCGAAATATCGTGGGCCATGCCTGGATCAGAGGCTTCGATGGTCGTGTGTTAAACTACTCAAATATAGTCTCACAACTTCTTTCCAACATAATGGATCTTGTTATGGATGGGGACTATGTGCATTCCCTTGCGGCAGGCTTATTCTTTAAGGACATTTACACAGTGGAACGTTAGGAGGCAGCTGTGTCTAATTATCGCATGGAGCAAGGTGATGCCCTTATTGGTGGGCTTTTTAATCTTACAACTCTTCAGAATTCTCCTCCATAGTAGGTAATCTACAGAGCTCTGCAGTCCAGTCTTAAATCCTTATGTAGTGAGGAATTAGATGGTGCCCTACAAGCATACTGTTTTCTTTTTTCCAAGAAAAAATGCGAGCAAATTAGGGACGTGTTCACGGCTATTCGTTTTCTCAGAGTTCACGCGTCAGACATGGTTTCGGGGATGCCTTATTATGCATTGGCGGATTTGGAGGAAAGGGGTCAGTCAGCGGCCACAGTGGATCTGGAGGCAAGGGACCTGCCGGCTGCTCCGCCAGCAGCCTAAGCTCTGCCAGCGGCATACTGCTTCTCCCAGTGCCTGTGGTCAGGATGGCGTTGGTCTGTGTTGTTTTCGTTTTGGTCTGTGAGGGTGGTTCCGTGGCTTCGTTGTTCCTGTTTCTGTTTTCTACTTGTGGGCTCTTCGTGGATGGGTGTCTGTTTTGTCCGGGGGCTTCTCTACGGCGGTGTTGCAGTTGGCTTGGTGGGGGTGTTTGTTTTGGGCGGTGTTTGTGATGTGGTGCGCTTGACAGGGTGGCGGGTTCGTGTGCTCCTCTGCAAGGTTTTGCTGATGGTTGTTTCCTTCTCTTTTTTATGCCTCTGTTTGCTTCTTCGGGACTTAAGGTCGGTTTTTGTTTCTCCACTGGCTATATGTTTTGCTCTCTCAAGGGCATGTCATGTAATATTTGCAGGATTCCTGGCTATAGGAGCCTTAAACTTTGATGTACTTTTTAATCTATTTTCAATCTATGGGTGTCTACACCTTTTCCTGTTTAACAAACAAAAAAAAAAAAAAAACTAACAGTGTACTTATATTAAGGATGGGGCTAAAATTCCTGAGAATATGTGAATATAGCCTCAACCTTTGCAGAAAATAAGTATACAATTTGTATGGATAAGAACTTTTTGATTCCACCGGTATTTGAATCTTGAGTGCATGTATTTAAATAAATTTCATGTCACTGTTTGTTATTTGAAATAAACAACAAAGATGATAAAGCATCAGAAGAGCTGAAGACGAAAAAAAAAGGCAAAGGCCATAGAGTAAACAAACAAAACTTTTACCACTTTTCAACTAAAACGTATGTGCTGATTATGGTCAGCTCAGAACAGATTAATGCTAGAGAGAACAGAATGAGTGGTTGTGGCCGTCAGCCATGATACAATTACAATCAGAGAAATAACAACACAAAAAGTAACTGTGATATTATAACAGCAAAGCAAAGATAATAAATTATACACTTACTAATATGTTCCCTCCTTTAAATTTCCTTTCTCCCCACAGTCAGAACTCATCTCCAAAATTATACACTCTTACTAATATGTTCCCTCCTCAACTCTATTAGCAATTTGAATGACAGACAAAACGATTTAATTACCCCTCCAATAGACTCTGAACCTCTTCCTTCTTTATATGTTTGAGAGGGCAATATCTCGTTTGGGTATTTCCGCGTGCGGGATCAAACGCATTCTCCAAGTCGTACACTTGAATTGAATTACTTCCCAACTCAACCCAAGTTGTTGGATTGGGATTCAGCATGAAAAAGAGAAAAATCCAGGAACACAACAAACTAGAAAGCGATGGCAACTTCCTTCGCATGTAATGGTAAATAGAAGCCGTGTATATTACTCGTTCTTCCTGACAAACGAAAGCGAACGATTTGACGACGAAAAAGACAAACAAATTCCAATGGAGATAATTGGTCTTCAAGCCCAGCTTTTTAGACCACAAAGATTGTTCTATACGCTTTTCAGTGTGGAGGGCCACAAAGATTGATCTCGCCATAGCCTGGAATTTGATGGTCTATTTGGCCGTTTTTGCCATTTTAGACTGTATTTTACAACTCTAAAATTTATTGGACCGTATACCTTGACTTGCTAAATTTTTACATAACCGTATATATATGACTCTTTAAATTATTAGTAAACCGTAAAATTTTATAATAAGCAAATATAATATAGTATTCTTAGTTATAATATATATCATTTTTTTAATAAAAATATAAATAATGTATCAACTTTATCTTGAATATATATTAAATTTCAATAAATTTTAAACATTACAAACAAATCTTTATATTGTTTTTTATTTTTAAAAATCAATTTAGAAAATAATTTTTGCTTTCTTTATAGAATAATTTATTTCTAATTTCTAATTTAGAAAAAACTACAAAGAAAAAGTTTTTTTAACATAATAAAAATATAAATAATGTTTTCTTTTACAATGTTTATCAACTTTATCTTTATTTTCAATAAATTTTAAAAATTATAATAAATCTTTATATTGTTTTTTTACTTTTAAAAATTAAAAAAAAAATCTTTGCTTTCTCTATAGAATAATTTATTTCTTAGAAGAAAAATAAAACACAAGTTTTTTTTATTTTTAATTCATTGTTTATTAAATTATTATATATGGAATAAGAAAAACTTTACAAATTACAATTACAAATACATATATGAAGAACAGCTGTAAATTGTGTATTATAATTAAGAGTTGATTTATAATTATTTCCAAGGATAAAAAAATTCAAGAGCTGCAGTTAAGGTATGACCAGAAACTTATTGCTATGCTATTTTTTGAGATGTTGTGAAATTGTATTGAAGTGTGTAGAATTATTATAATTTAGTTGGGATATAAAACAAATTGGAGCAAAAATTTCATAGATCAAGTAACGATTGAGGCCTAACTTTCTTTTTTACTAAATAGAATTAAAAATTAATGAAAAAGCATTTCACTCATTTATACAAACTATATAGCTTTATAGCTTGACCGTCCTAATTGGTCTTCTTCAGAGTGGAATTTCCAAATGGCCAAGAGAGTATTACTATTGGCATTATATTTTGGAGGTATTGATCTAACACTTTTGTGCACCTTGGTCTTTAGAATTCTATACCTACAATAAATATATAATAAAATGGAATAACTTCATGCCAACAATTAAATCCCTCAAATCTAGAATTCAAGACATCAAACAATTAATACATAGTTGATTTATTGCTGATAGCCTGGTCCTTTTTTTAACCTGCATTTTTTAATATAAAAAAATTCACTCAAACTTTTTTTTGACAGTTAATTTTTTATTTAAAACGTCAATTGAAAGGTAGTTAAATGATAAAACTGTCATAAAATTTTTATATGATAGGCAGGGGTGACCATCAAATTCCAGGCCTGAGATTCCTGCCTATTTGATTTGCATGGAAGGTTTTATGCTTCTCCATGTGGGGACCACAAAGATTCATCCAGCCTGTTTGATATGCGCAGAAGGTTTGGTATCCCATGTGGTGGGACCAAACACATTATGGCACTTGTAAGTGACCAATATGCCGCACATTATTGAAGGACCACCTCAACGGTACACTTTGGCCTTGCCAACTGACCTCACTATTTGGCAATTATACTTGCACCTTTAATTTTAGTTCATATATATCTTTCTTCCCACATCATGCTATTCATTCTCAAATTAAATTGAAGAAAACCCCAAACAAGGTGGACAAAATACATTATTGCAGGGACCATCTTCAAGGTACACTTTATAGCGACCTACAGACCTTGATATTTGGCATTTTTACTTGCACTTCCAACTTTAGTCTAAATTTATTTCTCTTTGGACATCTTACTTTTGGTTACAAACCATGAATTAAATTGAAGAATACACTAAACAAAGTTAATAAATTTCAACTTAAAAATAGGTATCAAACAATTTAAAATAAATAACTTTTACAAGTATAAAAGAACATATCTACTAGAATATATTTCTTAAATACATCTTTCCAAAAATATGGATAAGTGTCATTTTATTTATTTAAGAGTTCTTTTATTTGACTTTAGAACTATTTTAAAAATATTTTTTTTTAATTTATTTTTTGGCCAAAAAAAAAATTATATTCATAAATCACTTTACATATTGCAAGATAAAACTTTCCAGATGGAAAAAATAAAGAAGATCCAAATAGGATTGGCAAGAAAATCCCATCTCCAAATACAGCCCCCAAAAATAGCCAGATATCCAAGACTCTACAAAGAGAACAGTCTCCATATAGTAAAGCTTATATAAACAAAATGTTGAACATAGCAAAGAAACTGAAGAAGCCAATGAGAGCAACAAAATCTCTATGTATAGAGGCACCGAATGTAGTGACAATTCACAAACTAGAGTTGCCACCAACGCATGGAAAGCTCATCAGGGCTAGTCATTATGGACAAGATGAGTATGCTGAGAGGATTTCTCATGACCAAGAGACCCTCACTCCACAACATTCCAATTTTGATTCTCCTCCGTAGCCTAGTTGGCAAGATAATCAACAACCAAATTCCATTCTCTTGGAATGTGAACAAAGGAAATAACTTCAAACTTAGGGGAAAGGTGAAGAATCTACTTAATGAATATTCCAAGCCTTTAAGAATGTTCCAGAGATCTTTCTCCATGTAAGAGAGAAACCATAATAAGGGAATCAGTTCCATAGATGACTTTAGTCAAGCCTAATTCACAAGCCTTTTCAAGGGCACAAAGAATAAAGCAAACTTCCATATGATTATTGGTGTTGATCCCCATAAAAACCAAAAGGAGAAAAACATATTGATCCATCCTTATCTTGTCCAACTCCTCAAATCCTTGTAGCTCTAGGGTTTCAATAGGAAGAGCCATCAATATTTATTTTAGAAAAACATGAGGGAGGAGGTGACCATTTATCACATCTATTAACTTTTTGAGAAACATAAAGGGGAGGTTGAGGGCCCCAAGGGGGAAACAACAACAAATTGAACCTAAGGATCTTTGAGATTCAAAGATCAGTGGGAGAGAGATCCACCTCCATAGAACACTTAGCAATAATGGTCTCTTTCATAAAGTCTAGAACTTTTTTCTAGGTCTAAGAGAAGATTCTAATGACCCTAAAAGATTTGATAATTTCATTTTGTCCATATCTACCAAAGAATGAAAGTTGGGCCAAGCTCCCAATTAATATTAAGGAAGATAGCCGTAGAAGGAGGTCACCTCATGCTTGCCCAAAACTCTAGCAAAGAAGTGGCATAAATGTTAGGATAGTCCTAGAGTCACCACCATTGTCCCCAAATACCTAGAGTAAAAGGACATTAAAAAGGTGGGCAATAGATTCTTCTACATAGGCACATTAAACACATTTTGAGGGGCCCAGAATACCTCTCTTTTAGATATTATCCCCAATGAGACATTTATTTTGACAGAGTAGCCAAATGAAGAAATCACACTTGGGCCAGCTAACTTTATTGTAGATTTTGTTCCACTAAGGAAAGGCACAGATCTCACCAGTATGCTAAACAAGGGACTTGTACCCAAGCTTCATAAAATAAGTCCCTTTAGGATCATGCCCCATGCAAGAACACCATTATGTTCTAAAGAACAACATGGTTGAGAAGAAAGAATCAAGGCCAGGGTCTCTTGAGTGATTGAAGAGCCTTTGTGAGGGTAGCTACTAGTATCCCTCCACTTATAAAACAAGGAACTCCCCAATACAAGAGGACTCTTGAAGTTAGCAACCAAAGTCCACCAAGTAGTAATAAAGGTTTAGCTCAAAGGATGGAGGATAGGAAAAGAGTAAATAATCAAAGAATGAAGATCCCTTGCATCACTCCAAGAAGAGTATGTTATCTATTTTTAACAATCTAGAACAAACTATCCTTAACCAATGAAGCCCCAATCTTGATTATGTTCAATTTCATCGAGTATTTACCAACCATACTCACTCTAGGGATCTCATAGGAATCTATTCCACCCAAGTATTTGAAGTTTAAAATTCTAGCCCATGGTTATTCTATAAATTTACACCATCTCCAATAAATCTTGGCAACTAAAGCTTGCCTATTAAGAGCAACACACCGAAGGCCTAGGCCACCATCTTTCTTTGGTTGCACACTTGATCCCAATCAATAAGACTCCATTTTTAGGAGTCTATCCCATAAGAATTTCTTGTATAAGGCATCAATCTCTTTAAGAGAGTTTTCGATAGAGGAATCCCACTGTTTCTTTAGGTTTCTGTATTCTTTCTTTACATGTCCCCTCTTACCATAGTTCCAACACTTAACTCTATTCTTTCTTTACATGTCCCCTCTTTTTGATAGAGGAATCCTACTATTTCTTTGGGTTTCTGCATTCTTTCTTTACATGTCCCCTCTTACCACAGTTCCAACACTTAACTTTGTTCTTCTTCCCAGGAGGTTTAGACCGACCTTTTGATTCCTTACGCCCCTTCTAATCTCCTTTTGGTCCTCTTTCCTTAGACCTCCACTTGACATTAAGAGCATCCACTGAGCTATCCATAGCCTTCTTCCTCATTTCTTTTAACAACAGAGTTGCAACAAGGGCATCCATATTTGGATCTTCGAGGTTAGCAATGATAGAAAGAATGAAATTCTCCCAAGACTTGGGAAAAGAACAAAGAAGCATAATACACTTATCTTCCTCTTCTATCTTAACATCCCCATAAGCTAACTGACTCAAAATCAAATTAAATGTATTCAAGTGTTCATCTATCAAATCACCCTCCTTCATTTTAAGGGAAAATAACTTTCTTTTTAGATACAGTTTATTTACCAGGCTCTTGGCTTATTAGATATCACCCAACCACTTCCATAACACATATGCAGTCTTCTCAACAGAAACATTCAACAAGATAGAGTCTGCAAGGCATAACCAGATTGTTCCTCCTGCCTTTTTGTTCATCTTGTCCCACTCATCTTGACTGATAGTATTGGGCTTTTTCTCTTTTTTTGCAACTAACCATTGATCTCTTTCTTCAAGGAGATCAGGTACATTTTCAACTTCCATAACTCATAACCTGTTCCATTGAACTTTTCAATGTCCAATTGGGATGAGGATGTAGCCATGGATTCTACACAAATTTATAAAATAAAATCAACAGAACTCCCATTACAACTCAAAAAACCCCCACACTTCCACCCAAGACACAGAACTAGCCAGACTCTAATACCAAATGTTAGAAATAAAGGTGAACAACTATAAAATAGAAAATCTGATTACAATTGTAACTATTAATCTAGTGCAGAACTAAAATAGAGATAGTATGAAATCAACACAAAGAAATAGTAGAACAGAAGATCAAACACATAACATAATGTTTACATGGCGAAACCCTTTCAGGAAAAAACTCCACACAAGAAGAGACATGCACCAGTCTATATTAAATTCAAATAGAGTTTACAATACAACACTATCAATCTCCTCTTAGGTCTTCATTCCAACAACGTCTATAATACTCTCATAAACAATTGTAATATAATATCCTTATAAAAGGGGTTGTCTTCTAGGGCAAGACAAGCCAACAAAATATCCACCATTAGATCTGTGACCTAATGATGAACGATCAAGATTTACAATAGTAATTTATATATAAAATGTTACTTCTGGGGGCGTTGCCCCTGGACTCCCACTGGAGCGTGCAACCTCCAAACCCCCCGTTCAGGGGGTCACCCCCCAGACCCTGCAGGGGGTATCCCCTTGCAACCCCTAGATAACCTACATCCATCGGGTACTAAGATCAATCTTGCAACTGAAACAAGATTGCTACTTGGTGAATACTTCATCCCTTACGAATGATTTGCAAATAATATTTGGAGTAATTAATTACATAGGATATACAAGGATGATGGCACCTTAATTCTATCATATAGGTTCAATGGGCATGTTGATAGTTATCAATGACATGAAAGACATACAAAGTATATGTATTAATAAATAAAGTCATTTAATAAATCTCAAATGGATCAACTTGAAAGCCGCATATTTCTTCTAGATGAATAGGGTAAGTCAAATAATAATTGAGTAGATTAAATGCATGTCTAGTGAATATAATAATATGGATCCAAAAATAATCACATGACAAAAATATATTACATAATACAAATTGAATGTCAAATCTTTCTTCTAGATAAATTGTAAATTTTGTCTTGATTGAGTTTTAGAGGAAAGCAAACGAAGCATGTGATGATTGAATTAAATCTAAACGAAATTATTACCACATTTAATGAACATGTGAGGTAAAGAAAATTAGTACCTACTTTGCAATGATTTTCCATATAATTGTATGTAAAATAAAATTAGACTGTTAATAATGGGTACAATCAAAGTATATACATTAGATAATAAAGAAACCACATATTCATAACCATCCACCATGGACCTTTGTTGCTTTCAATGTGCATATGCCCCATCATACCCATCATCCTCATTTGTATGCAAGTTGGAAGTTTGGAGAACAAAGAAAAAATAAATCCTACAATATGGGAAAAAAATAAAAAATAAAAAAATCAATTGAAAAACAAAATAAATTATATGGGAAAAACAAGTAAGATGATGATAAAAAGATGTAACAAGAAAATTTTTGGGGGAGGTTATTATGCCGAGAGGCATTCTACAGTCATAGTGGGGTGGAGATGAGAACAATCTGATGTAAGTATATAGAAGGAAAAATAAATAAATAAATAAATTGGAAAAAAAAAAAAAAATTGAAAACAATGGAAAGAAAGATGGAAAAGCAAATACATAACCTATAAAGATATCTCTCAACGTACTATAATTCTTGAGCTGTTTGATAGCACCATTTCCTAATTTGCATGGAAACAAGAGCAGCACAGTGAATAATTATAGAATTTTGTACCGTACTACCTTGATGTGGAGCCTCCGTTAGCACCGACTTTGTTTGTCTTTATTCTATGGAGAAACGACTACTGAAAGGAGTTTGTCACGTCCCTCGTGGTAGACAACTTACGATGCTGGTGGTCCCATAGGCTACCTAGGCTATTTTTAGCCTCGTGGACGTAAAAAATTATTCATTCATGTTGGGCGTGGCATGGGATTCAAATATAAATAAACTTACCCTAATCTCTTAACCCACCGACATCCCTACGATAGGGATATGAGATCTTCGATGAAAAAGGAGAGAATTAAAAATGACGTGAGAGATTTGGAACAAGGTATGGACATCCATCAAAGAATGAAGGATACAGGAATTTCGTCAGATGTGGTAGTTGGCGCTGCTCTTTAAGGGATGGCGTTGCAGACCACATAATTTTAAGGAAGAGCGCAACATAGTAGTGGCGCCTGAGGAAAGAGAAGAAAGATCTCTTTGCTCAGTATCTTCCACACTGACCCAATATGGGATAAACACATATAGGCGAGTAAAAGGAAGTGGCTCTAGCAAAGGAACAGGAGAACGATTTTGCAGCTAAAAGGGCGTCCTATGCAAAGGAAAGGAGATTTTAGCGACCACATCCGCAATACCTTCAGCATCGTTCCTAGAGCTGAGTATACTCTTCTTATTTTCTTAAAATAGTTTTTAGTTATGAATTATCCCCTCCCGCAGCTGAAAGTAATAATAAATCCTGGTTGATTCATGCTTATGTGGGTGCATCTATATTGTTTTAGGCTTTTTGTCAAACAGTTCATGTGCCCTGCGCCTGCCTTTATTTTCCTTAAAAGATATTTTGTTAACACCCACCATAAATAGCACGTTGTCGTGCGGACTGTTTATTAATGTTTTTAACTCTGCTTTCTCTTGACTTTTATTGTGGACATATTCCCTCTAATTCTCTTGATCTGTTAAATGCCCCTATTTATTGATGAATTTGTCGAAAGAATTTTGGTCGACATGATTTCGACCAGCCGGGCGAATGGTTAAGCTTTACCTTTTGTTAAGCAGGATCCGTGCTTTGTGCATGTCTTTTCATTATGCATTATGTATACCTGGGCAGTTTTCGCTGCTGGAAGTGTTGGGTTAAGTTTAGGTGTGAGTTTTTGAACTATGATATAAAAATTCAAATGTCTGGAATTACCAGATATAGAGATGCTGTAAACATTTTGAAAGAATTCATAAACCCCAGCTACGAACTCATTTGATGAATCTCGAGTAGTTGTAGTTTACTGGAATTCTAGTAAGATCAATTGTTATATTATAGAAAACAGAAGTTGGATTGCACTCTTACAAGAATGCAAAGAAGAGAACCTATACTTTGTCGTCCTAAATATATATGAACAAAATAATACCGTAAGATGGACATAAATATTCCTGGAAATTTCAGAACTTGTAAATCAGTTTCCCACTCTAAAATAGCTACTCGGTGGTGATTTAACACAATTTTTTACCTTAAGAGTGAAGGATGAAGATTAAAAATGTGTGGCTTTTAATGATTAATCACAATTTATGGGATGCTAAGACAAAGGAAGGGTTCTCTATCTGATGTAGCATGGCCTTGTTTGACTGTTATAGTATAACGCCTTTGACTTATTAGCCAATAGGCTTTTGGAGTGGACATGAAAGTCCACAAAGCCTCTGTAAACCTGTCCCACACCAGTAGAAAAGTTTCTTCCTGCGGGTAAATAATTTTCAGCTACTTTTAGCAAGTCTAAGCGAAGGGAGATCATTTAAAAAAAGGATATGATTTGAGATAAGATTCGGTAGAGCCTAGAGTGCATGTACATTGTCCCATACAATTCTTTTGACAAGGAAATAGTGCAACTTTAATCTATGGTAGGTTGGAGGATTTGATTTTCTCGATCACCCAACTTGTCATTCCACTAAACAATTGCAATTGCCATTACTTCATCTATGAACTTGTTTTCTAGATAGTTGGTGAGATTGTCAAACTAGATAGTTGGTGAGATTGTCATGAGTTTGATAGATAGATGATTACGCAACTGTTACATAGTAAATTCCACTCTTAGAGAGCCAGGTACTTGTTATCTCCACCTTGTTGCCTCTCCCACTACCCTAACATTGCTTGGTTATGTTGTCTTTCCATCCAATTCAACAAGCATTCCTATAAAGGCAAATAGAGTGTCGATGTCAAATCAGTTTGTCATGGGATGTGTCTAATAATACAAAGTTCTCATCTTTAGAGATAACAAGACCTTTAGGGTCTATGGATAATATGCTTAGCAATGACTCATCTTTAGGAGCCTCAAAACCTATACAAGCTTTAGATGTTAGGGGGCTTGAGCTCACAAATTATTAAGGAGCTTATGTGTATGGTCTATCACTTATGCAATAAAATCCCTTCCTCACAAGTGGGAAAATCATAGTTAAAGTTTGTAAGTAATCTTTTTTACAAAGAATGGGAAACTTGTACAAGGAAGACGAGGAGATATGGATGTATCCATGACACAAAAAAAAAGGATGAGGCAAAGGCAGAGCAGGCCATGGCAAGTTACCTATATGCCACCATCCTCATCCACAAGATGATGGAGCATGTCTTGGCATTTCATCTAGCTAACAAGCATAGCTCCATGCTACCTAGCATCATGCTATACAACCTAGTGGTGGACGTGTTTATATAAACCCTAACCTACACCGCAAGATTCAAACTAAGATGCATGTTGTCAAGGTTGGGAGACTCATCTTACAATTCCTTTCACTGCATGCTCAACTTTAAGGGCTTTCTAGATTTCTAGGTGCATCACATGATGCACCACATCTAGTTAGAGAGTCAATTCTCACTCGCCCTCACTATCAAAAAAAAGATTTTTTAGTAGCTCTAAATCCCTAATATTTTTAGATCTAACTTGCATTTATTGTAAATAGATGCAGAAGGTGCTCACTTCACTCATGTACACTCCACTTCACTTTTATTTTTCTTTGGCTAATTTTATGGATAGAATTCAAAAAATATAGTTGGATATATTTATTGCTTATCAAGTTCTACAATTAGCCTATTTGCATATCAATACTATAATTTTGTATGATGTTCCATTTACTCACTTAGATTTGTAATTTACCCTCTAGTGTATCAAATTTTATAACTTGTGGATGGAAGTCTAAAATTTTGTTTATATGTTTAATTTGTTTATCTAGTTTGTAATTTTTCCTATTAGTATATCAAAATTTTACTCTTGTACTTTGCAATGTCTCCTATTGGAACAATACTATATTTACCCTAAAAATTTAAATACCCCAGGTTTAGGGTTAGGATTTTGAAATTACCATTGATATTACCTTCCAATTTGCATCATTCTTATGCCCTAAATCTACTATCATAACATAAGAAACATATATACAAAATATAGGTATACAAACATACCTCTTGAATTATTAGTGTTAGCTAAGATTTCCCTGCATTCAAATTCATAAACAATATTCCATTTATCTATTCACTCAACTACATTATAGTGGGGATGGAAAGACATTTATTGGCACATGATACCTCCATGTAGACCCTTATGGGGGGCATGGTAGGTCACATATTCGGTTCCCCTTGTACAAGCCCTAATGGGTGGTTTGGTAGGATCCAAGCTGTCATACACAACCTCCATAAGGTCCCTTCTGGGAGGTATGGCAGGGGTGCAGATAAGACTTGCCCCCAAATAGGCCCTTAGGGGGTATGGTAGGATTTCCTGTCCATTTCCTGCTTGTCATCTTCCTATGACGGATGAGTCGATGATAATAACAAAAAAATATTCATATGGATTCTAATCTGGCTTGTCACACAATAATCTGTATGATGCTCAATTATATAATGACCTTGAATGTTTGTAGATCTGATTATGTGATTTATGATGAGACGGTCTGCCTTTTATATTTCATGGTTCAATGGTTCTTTTATACTCTCATTCCTTCTTGCTTCCCTCCCTTTCTTCCTTCTATCGATTGGCTTATTATATGCCTTCATCGAGTGCCTTTTGGGAATGGTGGTGACCATTCCTTGCATGGTATCCTTTGAAGACTCTTAGCGTTGCCTCATGACAATGATTCATTAATACCTTTTAAAGATCATTAGCGCTGCTTCATATGACAATGATTTATTAACACATATAACCACTTTTCCTTTATAATGAATATCTCTTCTTGATCCCGAGAAGGATGTAATCATTTACTCTAAACAAGTATAGTAAATCATAATTGTGTTAATAAACTAATGCCAAGAACATATCGAATCAATGTGTATCGAATAAGGGACAACTTAGGGTCGGTTTATGACAGTCCGCCCTTCCTAAATTTGCTTGTCCTCAAGCAACTTAGACTGGGATGTTTAAAGATTTCTTGAAATTACTAAGATTCTAGATCATCCTTGTAGACTTGTATTATTGTGAGGTCATGATACCTTAATAGGAATTAAAAATTTTAAGCCAAATGACAATTATTTTGATTAGGTTTGACTTTATGTTTTTGGAGAATAGATGTTAGTATACTTACCTTACTTGACTGCCAATAAGGTCAATACTATCGTCTAAAGTATGAGGACAATCCTTCTAACTCATGTACTTCAATAACTCTTAAAAACAAAACCAAGAGTTGGAATTTGGCAAGACTTTGTTACTTAAGACATGTTTTCTCTCATTTCATCACCACAAGGATTCTAGGTAATGATGCAAATTCTTCATTATCCCTTGTTGAAAACTACAATGATAGAAAGTGTCACATCTTTCTCCATGAGAGGTTATGAGAGTGTTGTGAATAACTATATCTTTTACTAAGGTTTGCATCCTTTTTTCCTATATTTTATTTCACCTAATCATTCAAACAAAACTTGAGACAAGATTGACAGTGTGGTCAAAAATATCTTATAGGTGTTTGTAACATTTAGTCCAAACACATTTTCAATGTATCTCATATTGTTATAGACTCATTAACAACATGTTATAACCTTCTAAGTATATATTCTCAAGTATAAATTATTGGATGTACCAAAGTCTTAGACTTTATAGCGACTATTATCACTCATGATACTTCATCATGTTTGAATCTATAGATTGATACTAACATCTAATTTCCATAATGGAAGCTTGTCACTCCTGTAAAGATAAAGTATTTTTTTATTCCATCGAGTTCAACAATCTTAATTTTACCCAAGTTTTAAAATAATCCTGGGATTTATGGGCCCTTGATGTGTATCAATTTTTTCTGAGGTACCTGTTGTGACCAAATCACACATCGCCCCATTGCAAATGGGGACCCCCTTTTTTTTGAGCTCTGATGTTTTGCATGAGATCTTAGATGATGCCTTAGTTTCATTTCCTCTGCCAATCCAATAAGTCTCTCTCTTAGAAGATTTTGCTTTATAACTGGAGGTCTTATTTGGAGGATGAACTTGCAGTGATGAAGACTTTTGATTGAATTCTATCCAAGTAATGAATAATGAGACCCTTCTTGATGTATGTTTGAGATCCTGAAAGACTGAGTCCGATAGCCTGAAATCCTGAAAATCCTAAAAAATTGATTAAGTCTGAAATCTGGTGAATCCTCCAAATTCTAGATTTTGCATGTTAAATCCAGTGGATTCGAGACCTATCTCAAACATCTTGAAAGGTATATTGACAAATATTTAAAGTATAAGTAACTTATACTTAAATATATTTTTCAATATACCTTTACCTCAAGGACGCTAAAAATGACCAACTACTCCAGAGGATTCAAAAGGTTCATCTAATGCGACGGGACATATAAGCGGCACAAAATCGTGATGAAAAGGTGCTTTCAATTACAAAACAAGATGAGGATTTTCAATTGATGATCCAATGCGCCTTGACTAAAGTGCCATCAAGCCTTCAACTAATGCAATTTTTAGAAGATTTTGAGTTCTTGAAGTAATGCGCTACATTAAGGCGAATTCTTAGAGGATCTCCAATCCTTCAACCAATGCGCCATACAAGGAAGAAATCGAAGGTGTCAACTAATAGGGAAATCCTAGATATCCAACCACGGCAAGCACTTCAAAATCCAAGGTCAAGTCTTAGAGGCAAGGTTAGAAGATTTCAAAGCTCTTATCCCAAGCGCCAACATCAAGCATGATTTTGCTAAAGGTAGAAGAAGGTAAAGTTCATCTAATGCATCTAAGTTTTGAAGATTCCAACTTAGGCAAGTGATGCGCCACTTCAAGGATCCTTTGTCTTTCAGTCAATATGCTCCAAGAAGAAGAAATCAATGGTGGCAACTGATGCGCCACACATAATGAAGAGTACAAGGTTTCTTTTGGAGATTTCAAATTCTCAATCTAAAGTGCTTAAGGAAAGGAGGAATTAAACCATGAACTAATATACATTTATCCTTCACCCTTCAACTAGAGCGTTTAACCTAGGAGTTGTCAAAAATTTGATCCTTTTTGCAAAAGTAAGAGGAGTTCAAATTGCATAACCAAGGCGCTAAAGGTGGAAGAAGGTAAGATATTTCAAAAAACACCAACTTGAAGAGGATTTTAGACATGCCTATCCAATGAGAAAGTTCAGAGGAAATCAAAACCTTGAAGCAATCCGCCAAGGAGAAAGGAAAATGCTGGGTGTCAAGGTGTGAGTTTTTATGTTTCTAGAGGATTGCAAATCCTTAACCAATGCAAATTCTAGAGGATTTCCAAATGATCATCCAATGCGACCTTGTAGAAGAGAGTAAAAGTTGAGTTTTGAAAAGGAAAATTTTAGCAGATTTCAAAATATCTATCCAATGCGCCACATGTAGAATAGATTTGATAAGTGTTGAACTTTTATCTGGAAGATCTCAAACTGCCCCATCTAGTGCATCATTTCAAAGGTAAGATAAAGGAAATTGCAATAAACATTGAAAGTGTTGAGTTCCTAGAGGATTCTCTAGACCTCATCTAATGCGCTAGGATGGAAGGGGTAATTCCAAAATGTAAATTTTGAGGAAAATCTAGAGGATTTTGACTGCCCCATCTAGTATGCCACTTGAAGAAAAGGAGAAGTTTTATTAAGGGCTCTAGCTAGAAGGTTTTAAAAGGATCAACCCATCTGCCAAGACAACATAGAAGAGGATTTCAATATTCAAAGTGCTGATTAGAGGAATTCACATTCTTGAACTACTGCGCAAAACAACAAGATTCCAAACATATCAACCAAAGCACCCAAGGAAAAAATGCTAAGCTTCAAGAAGATCCGTATATCTTGATCCAAAGTCTTGTATCATCTTGAAAGAAGATCTCAAACTGCCCAACTGATGCGCCAAATTAAGAGGATCTGAAAATGGTATTTGCTACGTCATAAGGAGGGGTGCAGAGGCTGTGAGTTGTTACGATGTTTGAAAGGCATGAGGATCTCAAAAGTCTTATCTCAAGCACCCAAATGGCATAAAGGTTTGATCAGATACACCATAAGGAGAGATTCAATTTGGTAAAGAAGGACTTGTCAAGAAAATGTTGGGAATCAAAAAGGATTTAACACCTTGAACTGATGCGCCAAAGAGTCAAGAAGGTCCCAAATCTCAGTCTGCTATGCTAAGGGTAAAAGTATATTTAGTCTCAAGAAGAACTCAAATTCTTCAACCAATCCACCAATTATGGAGGGGAATCTAGTTTAAGTTCTATGTGATCATTCAACTAAAGGATAGAATTGGCATCTCTAGTGTGGTGTTTAGTTTGAAATTTTGTGATTGCTTCTAAGAAATCAAGTAGTTTGGAAACCAAAGCACTTAGCTTAGAAATACATAAACTGATTCTTATATGTTTTCGAAAGGGGATTGATGCTGTTTCTTTATTTGTGTTGCAGCAATAGGGATGAAGTTAAGGAATGATCAAAGGAGCTGAAGGCTGGAATCACTTTCATATAGGAAGGAAAGTCAGGAAGCAGTCCACAAGAAGAAGGCATCATAAGCTGTTCAAAGTGATCACTTCAGGCATCATGTAGCTGCTTCAAAGGAACCTTTCATCGTTCTTGTGTTGGGAATTCTTCATCAAGTGGCATCAAATTAAGATTGTCTAGAAAACATCCATCCAAAGGACATCATCTTCATCAAGACTTTCTAAGACATCCAATCTACTTCAAGTTCCTTCGAGCTTCAAGATCATCTTCAAGGAATCATTTTATCAAGAGCAAGTGTTTGAATCACTTTCACCTTGCAGAGGGAACACCACTCCAAAGGATCATACCTCAAGTCTCTACATCAATGATATCATGTTAGATCACATCAAGTGCAAGATCACTTCATCAACTTCTACATCAAGCAAGGGCATTCATCTATTCGAACTTCAAGTCCTTTCACCTTCAAGTCCAAGAGAGTCTTCTACTCTACATGAAGAAAGCCACATCATTAGCTTCATCATCTACTCATTCTTCAAGAAGGAGCATCATCAAAGGAGATTATCATCATCAACTTACCTACAAGAAGAAGAAAGAATTACGAAGTAAATCAAATGAGCTACAAGTATCATACATCCAGTTGCAAGGAGATGTACAAGGCAAAGATCTATAAGATGTATTCCTAAAAGTTCAAACAATCACATTGAATACATCACATAAAGATGATACAATTTTCAAAGTACGCTGAGTTGGCATCTATGTGGCGAGAACACATCATTTTAAATGCATTAAATGTATCATTTAATGAAAGAAGCCAAAGGGATTCCTATGTGGAGGAATGTTTTAAATGCTTTCGCCTTACTTTATCACATTGGAAAGTGTGCCGTCATTGCCTCTCTCTTTTTTGCTCAAAATAGCAAGTTTGTTGTAACTACCTATGAAGTGGCATGATCTAAGCCCTTGGCTATCAAATTGATCTCAGCCATTCATTGTAAAACTGGACACTATATAAAGGCCTTGTTGCCTCATTTGTAAAAATATAGATTTTAGATTTTAGGAGTAGAATAGAAGAGACTCTCGAAATTCTTTGAGAGGGTTTGAAATTGTTGTAAATATTTCTCAAGGTTAATGCAAAGACATTGGAGCTACTTGTTTGGTGTTAAGTGTTATCTTGTGGAGTAACATGATTTCTTGTACTTAATGAAATGGAGAGATGTTTCAAATAGATTAAAATAGATTAGAGCTCATTGTTGTAATGCATGTTGTACTAAATATTTGATCAACTCCTAGCTCATGCTTTTAACATTCATCGCTGGTGAATTGTTGTGTAAAGCTAGTCTGAGCCTTATTTGTTTAAGTTCGATTGTGGATGCTTGTTTGAGCTGCGCCATTCGATGGGTGCTCATATGAGTCTTCATGATTTGAAAACCTTTCGCGAACCTTAGGAGATTGCACCAACTTCATGTAGTTGTAGGCATCCTTGGCAAAGTGAAGTTAGGTTTACTTAGGGGTTTGTCTATTCAATACCTCATCATTGCTTCATTGACCTTAGATTAGCTTTCTGAACCCTTAACCCTTTTTAATTTTCTTTATCAATGAGACCCTGAATACATCATCCACATTGGAAGGAGGAATAAGCTAAACAAGTATGAAGAAGAATCTGCGTAAGTCCCTTTGTGATTATCAGTAAAATCACATGTAATCACTGATTTAACCCATCAGGAATCATAAAAAAGGAACCTTGGAGTTACTTCACTGGATCACATAGTTCAGCCTTTGAAGAGCTTTATTCAAGAGAGAGTGGGATACTCTAGTGTTTTACTCTATTGTTGACTTGTCTAAAAACAAACATCAATAGTACCTACATGCCTAATACTAATGTCCTTGACCTTTTTGAATGTAGAGTTACTTTGATCCAAAAAAGAACTTGTGAAGAGACTCTTGAAAGAAATGAGCTAATGTAGAAGTGAATTTGGTTCATAGGACAAGTTTATTAGATTAGTTTTATTGGTTACAAGTTTGATCCATGTATTTCTGGATTGTTTCTATGAGTGTGGGATAGATCATATTATTGTACATTTGATCTTGTTCCAAAAGAATAGAACTTTTTTTTTTAATGATGTTCCTCCTCCCTAAAGTTTGATGAATATATCTTATGATAGATTTCCAACATTTCTCGTAAGATCTTTCGAGAGTTTAAATTTGTAGGTTCCTAAAAGATTGAGTTGTATTTATTACATTCTCTCATAATGTTGCTTTTGGCTTTTAATAGATCAACCATCTTGGGTCAAGATGATGCTTTAGTGTACCTAATTCTTGAAGTTTGAAAGACAACCTTAATCTATCTTTGTATCTTAAGTTTCTATAACAATTAGATTTTTATCGTTAGATTCAACTATGTTGAGTGGTTATGATTGATTGTTCCTTCTTTGGGAAACTTTTGACATTTTGATTGTGTGATTTCCTAATGAATAGATGAGTGATGATTGATTATGTCAATGAATTGATTTATCCTTAATATCTATTTCTTGAAGGAGTCACTACTCTTCTTGGCTACCTTTTTCGAGAATAATACTTTACTTTTAGATTTATTTCCTATTGATGGTTTCTTCACAAGGACAGGTTCCTCCTTTTATATTTTATTGTTAAGGAAGTCCTACATTCAAAAGGTCGCACTTTTCATATTTGGAGTTTCATCCTTTCTCGCATCATTATTATTCTTGAGAACCTAATTTAATTTATCTATAAAATTACTCAGGGTTATATTCTCAATTGAATTCCTCAATGATGTTTTGGATGTCTTTCTTAAATGAAATGTCTTCTGCTTTTATACTTGTTCACTTCACTAGTTACAACTCTTCATTATCAAGAAGTGTTTGATAAATAAAGCTTTGATAGATTTGGTATTTTCATAAATTTTAAGAATTTTAATAGACACATGGAGTAAGCTTTTGCATACGTGATACATAAGACATGAAGTATACCCCTAAATACATGCAAGGCATGAATCATACACATAAGTACATGTGATATGTATGAAGCATATACATAGATGCACGAAATACACAACTATATGCGATGCATGAATCGTACATGTGGTATATGAAGCATACGTAATTTACATGAAGCATACACAAAGCTTATATGCTTAATACATGGAGTATGAAACATACACATAATACACAAAAGCATATGAAGCATGAAGCATGAACACAAGTATACGCACATAATACATGAAACATATAGCATACACTTGATACAAAAAACGTGAAGCAAACAAAGTATACACACATAATACACAAGCATGAAGCATACATGCAATACACGCCATAACACAAAGTATGAAGCATGTACGTAATGCACAAAGTATACACACGTAATGCATGAACCATATATGTAACATGCAAAGTATACACATGTAATACACAAATATGAAGTATACACATGAATACAAGTAAGTCATGAAGTGTGCACTTGAACATGCATTTGAACACACATAAGTCATGTAGTATACACTTGAACATACAAAGTCATGGAATATACACACGAAGTCATAAAGTATACAACTAAATACACAAAGTCATGGAGTATACACTTGAATACACATATGTACACAAAGTCATAGAGTATACACTTGAATACATAGTCATAAAGTATGCACTTGAATATCAAATCATAGAGTATACACTTGAATACATAATCATACTTGAATACAAATACAAATACAAGGTCATAGGGTATACACATGAATACATAATCATACTTGAATACAAAGTTAGAGAGTATACACTCGAATACAAATACAAAGTCATAGAGTATATGCTTGAATACATAATCATACACGAATACAAATACAAATACAAAGTCAGAGTATACACTTGAATACAAATACAAAGTCATAGAGTATATGCATGAGTATATAATCATAATTGAATACAAAAACATATACAAAGTCATAGAGTATACACATGAATACATAATCATGAAGTACACACTTGAGTACACTTGAATACACATAAGTCATAAAGTATATACCGGTCACAAAATATGAATACACATAAGTTGCATTAGTACATGTAAGTTTACAGCCTGACAACTGGGAAGGGGATTTGATGCATCCCATACTACACCGTGGATCCGTCCACTATCGAAAGGTCACCAAGTATGCACATGAGTACACATAATACTAAAGTATACACAACAAGCATGAAGCATACAAGCAAATATACATAATACACAAAGTATTTACGAGTGCAAAAGTCACAAAGTATACATATGATGGTAGGAAAGATGCTTTGATACCATTTGTAATGTCCTCTATTGGAACAATACTAAATTTACCCTAAAAATTTAAATACCCCAAGTTTAAGGTTAGGGTTTCAGAATTACCATTGATATTACCTTCTCAATTTGCATCATTCTTGTGCCCTAAATCTGCAATCATAACATAAGAAACATATATACAAAGGTATACAAACATACCTCTTGAATTATTAGTGTTAGATTAGATTTCCCTGCATTCAAATTCATAAACAATATTCCATTTATCCATTCACTCAACTCCATTATAGTGGGGATGGCAGGACATTCATTAGCACATGATACCTCCATGCAAGCCCTTACAGGGGACATGGTAGGTCACATGTTTGGTTCCCCTCATACAAGCCCTAATGAGGGGTTTGGTAGGATCCAAGCTATCATACAAAGCCTCCATAAGGTCCCTTCTCGGAGGTATGGCAAGGGTGCATATCAAACTTGCCCCCAAACAGGCCTTTAGGGGGGTATGGTAGGATTTCTTATCCATTTCTTGCTTGTCATCTTCCTATGATGGATGAGCTGATGCTAATAACAATAAAATATTCATATGGATTGTAATCTAGCCTATCACACAATATTCTGTACACGATGCTCAATATTATAATGACCTTGAATATATATATATATCAGATCTAATTCTATGATTTATGATGAGATGGTCTACCTTTTATATTTCATAGTTCAATGGTTGTTTTATATTCTCATTCCTTGCTGCTCCCCTCCCTTTCTTCCTTCTATCGATTGGCTTATTATATGCCTTCGTCGAGTGCCTTTTGGGAATGGTGGTGACCATTCCTTGCATCGCATCCTTTGAAGACTCTTAGCACTGCCTCATGACAACGATTCATTAATACCTTTTGAAGATCATTAGTGCTACATTATATGACAGTGATTTATTAACACAAGCACTTTTCCTTTATAATGAATATCTCTTCTTGATCCTGAGCAGGATGTAATCATTTACTCTAAACAAGTACAGTAAGTCATAATTGTGTTAATAAACTAATGCCAAGGACATATCAAATCAATGTGTATCGAATAAGGGATGACTTACGGTCATTTTATGACATACTTGTCTTGGACACATAGCATTCTCCATCTTACTTTTTACTAAGATTGTTGGAAGTTTTGGTGTCATGACTCTTGAATTATTTGTAGTTTATGGTTTCTTGTAAATTGTTAGATATTTTATTATAGTGGCATATCCCTATGTTAGGTTTAGGTCTAACATGAAATTGTTTGAGAGATCTACTAGGGACATCTCCCTACTAGAGGTAGTAGATGATACCCTTTAGGATCAACTTTTGTTACTATTGGATGTATCATACTATAAAAGCCAAATAAAATAAGAAAAGATGAATTTAATACTCTAGATAAAATAAGAAAAGACAAATTTAATATGTTCAAATGATCACATAGGCTCTTTTTGACTCATAGAGGAAAACCTAGGATAGTAGAGGAAAACCTAGAAGAGAAGCTATGTTTTCATTTATAATTCAATATCTGAGATAATACATTTCAAAATTAAAAATTTGTGTGCACCAAACATACCTTGGGTCCTATACTAGTGTAAGCCCCGTACCCCAATTATGAAAATAGTATCTATGTACTCATACTAGTCCTTGTACTCGTACTAATATCCATTTCTTTTAGTGAGCATATAATTTAATCATTTTGATAATGTGTTTCTAATCTTTATTCTATAAGGCTACTTATAGTTGATCATATATCTAGTTGTTAAATACTTAATAGAAAGTCTTGCATTGTTAAAACTTTCCACATATTTTTACTATTAGTATCATGTGTTCATTATATTTTGTATATCCCCTTACTTGATTCTAAAAATTGAGTCCCTTTTCCTTTGAAAAAAGTGTTTGTGAATATTAAATTTGAGTAAGTTTGGAATGTTACACACAACATGTAGATTCTATGCATAGTTTGTTGAACACTCTAGGATACTGAGAGGGGGGGTGAATCAGTATCCAAACAAACTTCAAATCCTCTGGAGTAAATTAAAACTTAAACATTACAACATTAACATAAACATGAAAGATCAACACAATGCACACCAACACATAACACCAGATATACGTGGAAAACCCCCAAAGGGGAAAAAACACAGTGAGGATTAACTCACAATATATGAAGCTCACTACTATAAAAATTACAACTTTGTTTTAGGGCTACAACCCAAGGAAGCTATTACTCCCTACTAACTTTGTTTTAAGGATACAAACCAAGGAAGCTACTACTCCTTGAAGATTTTATTTTAGGGTCACTCCTAAGGAAGCTACAACTCCCTGTAGACTTTGTTTTAGGGCTACAACCCAAGGAAGAAACTACTCCTTGATCTGAGAAAAAACTCAGAAAGATTACAGTATGACAGTCCTTCTACTGCCTAAAAGCTGACGTTGAAGCTCACACCTTTGATGATTGCAATTATTCCTCTTTTGATGATTGGATCAATTAGGCACACTATTCACTTCCCTCATGTCACAAAAGTGTCTTCTAGATGAATTAGGATAGCTCATATTGCTTCTGCTCTTTCTCCTTCAGTCACACATCATAATGCACATCATATTCATATTCTACTCTTTACACACTCAAATTCTCATCTTCACAATCATGCCTCACCTAGATCAGCTAGGTTCACAATATATACATGATATTACATTGATTTGATTACAAGTCAGCCAATGCAACAAGAATATTACAAGTTACAAGTCAGCCAGAGACCACACAACATGAAACATGCATAGGGCAAGCCCTATCATGAACTACATGCCACTCCAGAAAGAGACACACCTTGCAAATCCCAACACATGCCTATCTCAATCCTAAACATTCTTCACATCATTATCCTTCAAGGAACAAAATCCAAACACTTCACAAATTTGAATTAGGTCTCCCTTAAGCAAGAAAACTTGAAGCTTGTAGCACATCAGTCTTCACACTCTTAGTGGTACTCATGAATGATTAAACATTTCTTGCACTTCTCCCAGATGAGTTGGCAAGACCTATACACCATCTCCAAACACTCCTTGAACTCCGCATAGCAAGGACTTTGTGGCATGCATCACCAACATACTAAAGATGACTTCAATAGCAGCAACTCTTCATAATCTGACTTGAAAACTTTGTGCGGTACCGGAAACATGAGAGATCTACATGAAATTCTTCTAGAAAAGTTAGCCTGACCTATAAAATGTCTTCAAACATTCCTTAAACTCCCCACAAGAACAACTTTGTGGCACACATCATCAACACGGCCTCAACAACAACTCTTCACAAACTAACTTGAAAACTTTCTGTGGTACTGGAAACATGAAAGATCTTCATAAAATTCTTCTTGATGAGTTGGCATGACCGATACAACATCTTCAAACATTCCTTGAAATCTACACACCAAGGACTTTGTGCTGCACACCTTCATGTGACCTGGGAACAGTCAAGCATTCAAAACCATCTATATCACTTCTGTTGTTTGGAAACTAAACTTGTAGACCTCCAAAAAAATTGAAACTGCAATGTAGTGTGCATTGAACATCCCTCATCATGTCCACAAAACTGCATGAAGAAACCTTCACTTGTAGAGGAATGCAGAGCATTCTAAACAACCTTCATCATTACTTGACTCTACCAGAGCATGGACCAGAACTTTGTCACTTATAACTTTCATTGTGGAGTAGCAAATGACTTTAAATCTTGGAGATAACACCTTCTCAGCACACTAAACTTAAGTTATGAACGACATGACCATAGCTTCAAATGTAGAGGAATGTAAAACATTTTACCAGATAGTCTTCCAGATAGCAACCTTCACCAACTTTCAGAGACCACAACATTCTTGTATCAACTCATACTTTCTTAGAATCATCAAGAAGGAGCATATAACATGCTATAGGTCATCATCAATATCTTGTCATCCTCATCATAGCTTCTAATTTCCATCTTAATATATCATCATTCATCTTAATGCTTCTAATTCCCATCTTAATATATCATCATGAACTCATCTAGATGTTGACCACAAACATGCTCAATGTACAACTCTACTTGACTTTAATTAGGGCATGACATCCAACCATGAACATCGAAAACCAACCATGAACATCAACAATGACTCATGAACATCAGCAACCAACCATGACCACCAGGAACATCACTGAACATCAGCATCATCACTGCATCTTTGATACCACAGTGGTATATCATGAACATTCACATCAACCACATCAGACAACCACAAACTGAGTGCTGACATCACTCTGAGTGTTGACATCACTTTGAGTGTTGACATCAATGACAACACATATTGCCAACATAGTTGACATTAGAATAGAAATAAAGTTTAGTATCAAATGATCCTGACATATCCAAGATCATGATAAATGATGAAGATCAAACAATTGTGAAGAGTTAATTTAGAGAGAAATTAACTTTGTAGCTAGATCATATAGCTTATAATGGATTAATTATTGATTGGAAAGCAAATTCAAAATTATTCTACCTAAAACAAAAATTTATAGGTTAAACATGTGCTTTTCTTAACAAATTTAATGTCTAAGTTAGCTTTTTCCAACTAAATTCTTCCCTATAATCTTATCAGATTTCAAGTATTAAATAAGATACCATAATGTCTCCATCTAATTTTTTGTTATAGAAATTACCAATTATTACACATGGTTGTTGTACCATTGCTTTTATGATAATATTTTTTGATTGTAGATAGTTCTCACTATATATCTCTTTTGCATTTACACCTTCCCATGGAACAATAATTTAAGCCAATATAGGTAATTTGATTACAACATTGTATTTCATTCTTTCTTGATGTTTTAGGTGAGAAAGATAAAAAATTAAATCTTTTTGTTAAGTTAGATATTGTAGGTACTCATCACTCTCATTCCTCCTATTCATCATATCCTCGTAATCTTCTTAAAATTCTTTTGAATTTCATCGATGCATCCCTTCAACCCCTTGATCTTACAAGTGTTAGTTATCTATATTGGATGCTATAGATAATGAGGCGCTGAATGGAAACAAAGATACTGAGAGCAAAGGCTCATTGTGGGATTGTCTTTAATCAGTAGTTGATGGTTCCACTCTAGTGATTGTTACCATAGAATAACTTATGCTTCTAAGTTGTGCCTTTAACACTATTGTATGATTTTTACTAATAGAGTTATGAACAAGTAAGTTGCTAGAGCATTAAGATTATTGATTATGAATAAATTTCTTGAGAATTAGATTTCAAAATAAATAAGAAAATTTTCTTAAATATGTTCTAATGTGCTATATAGAAAAATATCCATATCTACCACTATTCATTATGGTTGATAAAAAGAATTATTATTGTAATGGTTAATGTTAAGTAGAGTAACCTTGAGTAAAACTATTTGATAGTTGATTTGAAGACATAAGATTTTGAGTAGATAAGTCTATTGTTTCTTAAACCAAGTTTATAATTACTGTTGTAAATTTTTTGAAGTATTAGACAGTTTTTATGTGGTCTTGTTGATGCATGTTGTTTTTTCAATGAAGAAGGATATTGTAATATAATATGATTATGACATCTGATGCAGGAGCATCCAAGGTTGAAAGGCAATCTTGCATCAACCAAAAATATTTTATTTTTGTTCTTTTCTTGCATGTCAGTTACATTTTAGTCAGTTCAATCTCAGTAGATTGCACCGTATTCTACTACATCATCATTTCAAAGCTCATGAAGCAGGATAAAGATTCTACACTATGTCATCTACGTCATATCCAGATTTCATGAATTTTGCTATTGTTTGCAAAAAGTTATCGCTATTAGAACACTGTTAGAACTCACAAAATAGAGCATTCAACAGTCAGTATGAGCATATAACCGCAACGTGTTCCATCAAAATGTGGAGCATTACCACATGATTTAGGACGACCTACACGTTTCATCAAACATCAGGTTTTGGAACCTCTTATTGCCGACGCAGAGCATTTCTTCAGTTGGGAGATGATATATAAGCATTCATCCTAGATGCATTAGGAATATAGTGAACATGATAAAAATTTCTTAGTCTTTAGTTGTGGATTCATGGAAGGCACTTCAAAGCTATATCTTTTATGTAATTCTACTAGAGGACAGGGTTGTGAGCCCATAATAGTCTTCATATTGTTGGCATATGAAGATTGTACTTGTTCATGATATTGAATCAATATATATTCATTTATTGATACATTCTTTGTGTTTACTCTAAGGATGAATAGTAGGATAATCATATTTCTGGACCCTCTATCCATGACTCCATCAAGTGGTATCAGAGCAAAGTTTGTGAATCCTTTGGGAGAGAGGCATTCTGATAAATCTTGAAGTGAACAGATCATCGGCCTAAGCCAGTGTACATGTGTTTGTCAATAGAGCGTTGATTGTGAGGCAGTTGTAACCTTGTAGTCATATTGCCGAATTGAGGAAGTTGCACCAGATTCGAGGAAGAGATTCCACCAAGGAGGATGCCTGCTATGACCAATGTTGTCAGAAGAATGGAAGAAATGATAGAGATGAGGAGAACAATGAAAGTTATATTTAATGTTGTAAATGAAGATAGAAGGAGAGGTCTAAACCCTAGACATGAGGATGAAAGTGATGATGATGAATTAAGAGTTCAAGTTGCCAACCAAAATGAAAAAAACCTTAGAAAAAGTAGAATTAGATCCAGTAAAGATGTTGAAAGCTATTTCTAAGATTGGTAAGAGACCTACGATGGAAATTTCAAACTATACCATAAATTTGAACCCTAAGGAATTGATTGATTGGATAAATGACATGGAGGAATGCTTTGAATATGAAGAAATAGAAGATCTAGAAAGAGTGAGATTTGCAAAACCTAAGTTGAAAGGACATGCTGCTATTTGGTGGAAAGAAATTCAATTGGATAGATATAGGAGAGGAAAAGAGAAAATCATAAAATGGGATAGGATGGTGACAAAATTGAAGAATCAGTTCATACCTACTGACTATGAATTATAATTGTTGAAGAGACTGCAAAACCTAAGGCAAAAGGAGAAGACAATGAAAAGAGTACATTGAAGAGTTCCACAAGATGATTATTAGGACTAGACACAGTGAAGCAAGAAAGGAGAAAGTGGCATGGTACATAAATGGACCAAGGATAAAAATTCAAGAAGAACTAAGTTTGGTAAGGATGACAAAAGTGGAAGAGGCATATTAATTTGTGTTGAAAGTTGAAGAAAAGTTGAATACGAGACATGAGCAAAGATAGAGAGGTAGAGGAGGAAAATTCTAGAGAGGTAGAACACCATACGGAGAAGGAAGACCATATGCCGAGAAAAACAAGGAGAGTAGCCCATACTGCAAAGAAGAAAGAGACAACAATTCATACCACCGAGGGAGAGATGACAAAAGTTTCTACCACAACAATAGAGGGAGTCATAATTCTTACTGCAATGAAGGATATCAGAGAGATGAAAGAAGGTTTGACAAGAGATCATTCAAGGGAACCTATTTTAAGTGTGGAGTCAAAGGACACCGAGCATTTTAATGTCATCAAGGGAATACCAACAAAAGGACAAAGAATAGTGCAAGAGAAGCATATGTGGAGGAAGAACCGGTTGGATCACCTAGTTCAGTAAGGAAACTAGAGAAAAGGGTAAATCAGTAGTCATGAGGAAAGCTTTGTTCCAAACAGAAACAAATAAGTAGCCACCACAAAGGAAAAGTTTGTTCCAGACAAGATACAAATTAGGAGGTAAATGTTGCAAAGTTATCATTGATTGTGGTCATACAGATAATTTGGTTTTAGAAGAGATGGTGAGGAAGCTAAATCTGGAGAGGTTGAAACATCTGAAGCCCTACAAGATAGTATGGATCCAAGATGAACACAAGATACTCGTGAGTGAACAATGTTTGGTGAAATTTCATATAGGATCTTAAAATGATGAGGTATTGTGTAATATTATGCCAATGGATGTATGTCATATATTGTTGGGAAGACCATGGCAGTATGATAGAAAGGCAATACATGATGGAAGGAAGAATACATATATTATAACATCAAATGGGAAAAGACATATCTTGATACCTTTGGAAGAGGAGAGCAAAAGTGAAGTATGCAACATTACTAGAATCTGTTTAGTAGATGAAAGGAAATTTTTGGATGGATTGAGACATGAGAACATGTGTTTTGCATTGATTCCAAAGAGGTGTGGTACCCAAAGTGTAGAAACCACTACTGCAAAAGAAGAAGAACCATTGTAGGAGGAAATAATTGAATTATTGACAGAATACTAAGTTAATATATCAGAGAATGTGCTAGAAGGATTGAAACCAATGCAAAGTATCAATCATCATATGAACCCGATACTTGGAGCCAGTTTTCTAAACATAGTGACACATAGGATGAAACCAACAGAAAATTTGGAGCTAAATAGACAAATACATGAGCTATTGAGGAAAGGGTTGATTATAGAAAGTTTAAGTCCATGTGCGGTACCAACAGTACTAGCATTGAAGAAGGATGGAGAATGGAGGATGTGTACAAACTCAAGAGCAATCAATAAGATCACAGAAAAGTATAGATTTCCATTGCCAAGGATGGATGACATCATGGATTGTTTGAGTGGAGGAAAATATTTAACAAAGATAGACCTAAAGAGTGGATACCATTAGATCAGGATTAGAGAAGGAGATGAGTGGATGACTACATTCAAGACAAATGAAGGATTGTATGAGTAGTTAGTCATGCCTTTTAGATTAACTAATGCACCAAGTACTTTCATGAGGTTGATGAATGAGGTTTTCAAGAAAGTCTTGGGTAAGTTTGTTATTGTCTACTTAGATGATATTTTGATTTTTAGTAGAACAAAGGAAGAACATTTATGGCATATTAGACAAGTATTTCAGAGGCTGAGAGAAGAGAAATTGTTGATTAATATCAATAAATATGGTTTCATGAAAATAGAACAGGTATAATTAGGATTTGTGATTTCTGTGAAAGGATTGAAGATGGACCCAGAGAAAGTCAGAGCAATTTTTGAGTGGCCAACACCTGTGAATGTTGGAGAGGTAAGATATTTTCATGAATTGGCAAGTTTCTACCATAAGTTCACCAAAAATTTTAGTATGGTATGCACACCAATGACAGAGACAATGAGAGGTGACTAGAAGGATTTTAAGTGGACATCAGGAGCACATAAGAGTTTTGAATTGTTGAAGCAAAAGGTGACAAAACAACCAGTGCTAGCATTACCGAATTTTGACAAAGTATTTCAAGTTGATTATGACGCCAATGGGAATGCAATAGGAGTATTGTTAAGTCAAGATGGGAGACCAATAACATATTTTAGTGAAAATTTGATGATGCAAGGAGGAGATATTTAGTTTATGATCAGGAGTTCAATGCCATAATTCAAGCCTTGAAGAAGTGGAGACATTACTTGTTGCCAAAAGAATTTGTGTTGTACACTGACCATCAAGCTTTGAAGTATTTGAACATCAGGGTAAGTTGAATCAGAGACACATGAGATGGGTAGAGTTCATGTAGAGTTACACATTTGTATTGAAGCACTAGAGTGGAAAGTCAAACAAAGTCACAGATGCATTGAGCATAAGAAGGAACTTGTTGACAGAGATGACAGTAGAAGTACTGGGTTTTGAAGAACTTAAGCGCATTTATAAGGATGATCTTGATTTTGTGAAAGCATGCAAGGAACTTGTTGTGATAGATAGAAGCAAGTGGTTGGATTATTTCATTCAGGAGGACATACATTGTTCAAAGGGAATCAGTTGTGTATTCCTAGGAGCTCAATGAGAGAGAATTTGATCAAAGAGAAGCATAGTGGTTGATTAGCAGGACATTTTGGTATTGATAAGATAATAGCTTTGGTGAATGAACATTATTTTTGGCCTCAAATATATCAAGATGTAAGGAAATTTGTTCAAACTTGCAGAATTTGTCAAGTTGCAAAGTGGAGTAGTCAGAATACTGGATCATAGAAACCTTTGACAGTGCTAGAGAATCCTTGGGAAGATATAAGCATGGATTTCATATTGATGTAAAGGAAAAGAACAAAATCAACTCCTTATAGGCATATTGTTCAATAATGGGTTTCAATCCATTTAATACTACAAGTTCACAAGAGAACTTCACCATGCAATGGCTTCTACTCAAGCATATTTGGATTTTCAATTTACTCTGACCCAAACCAGATCTTAGCTATCTTTCTTAACCTCTAGGAACCTTAACTCAATCAAAATAAACAATCACCAAAGTCTGTCCCTCCATGAATTAACCATTCCTTCTTTGACTGCCCCAAATTCCTAGTAGCCTTGTCTTAGGGACTGTCAGTGCATAACTTTTACTATAGGACCCTTCTCAAAACTATGATTACATATTTAGATACCCTTTATGCTCATGTATAACATGTGTTAAATTGGGGTGGAGGTCTTTTGGAATGAATGACTCAGAATTAGCTATTTTAGGTAGAGAACAGTCCTAAGTAGGCCTGTCGTTGCACAAGGCTTATTGATTTTGAAGCCTCCAACCTTAACTTCTCTTAGCCAACCTTTGGAACATGTGTAACAAGGTCTACTAGTGCTCATTCAAGCATCCAAGTTCTATCTTCATTAATATTTTACCAAACCCTAGGTCTATACCTCCTAACTGTTCATAAAACTCTATTTTTCTGGACTGTGACACAGATGCAGTCACAAAACTTGGATGTTCCCTTCTTAAATCTTAGTTATTTGGTTCAAAACCTAAGAAATGTGGAAATAGACATTGCAATGATCATTTCCACCAAAGATTAGTAACATGCAATGGAGAAACCAGAAGAAACATAAGATTTACAAGCCACTGTTTACCCTAATCAGGGTTTTTGATAGTTTTCAGAAAACTAACAATATCTAACTCAAAACAATATCAAATTGCATGAAAAAAAATGGAAAGGGAGGGTGATTGCTCCTGCATTCCCTTAAAATCAAATAGGTATGGATCCTTGCCTGTACAGAGCCGTACACAGTAGGAATACATAGATTTTCAAAGAGAATATACAAAAAACAATGTCTTTATTCATTCAGAAATCAGATATACAATCACCCACGAATTCCTAATGGTTACAAGGCCTTTTTAAAGGCATTCCACATATGACTCTTCAGTTCCTAACTATATTGGAACGAACCAAGAGCCAAATGACCCTTCACCTTCCCTACATTTTCCATTTTTGAAAGACAACCTTTTATATTGTTCAAATGGAGATAAAACTTGAATATTCCTAATGACCTAGTGATTTGATTAACCTCAATACAATGTTGAATCATTAAAAATTTAATCAAACTCCAAAGATTTGTCTAGGGCAACATTAATTTGCCAAGGTGCTCCTGCACCACATATTAGGTTTACCAAGAACATAGAGGGGACATGATTCTATATTTGTAGTGGTGGACGAATTTTCAAATATGGAGCATTTCATTCCTTGTAAGAAGATAAATGATATTGTACATGTTGTTGACCTATTTTTCAAGGAGATTGTGAGATTGCATGGATTACCAAAGAGTATAGTTTGAAATAGGGATACAAGATTCATAGGGTATTTTTGGAGGACATTGTGGAAGAAGATGAAGACAAACCTAAGGTTCAATTCATCATTTCACTCATAGACAAATGGACAAACAGAAGTGGTAAATAGGAGTTTGGGTAACTTGTTGAGATGATTAGTAGGAGATAAGGCAAGAAATTGGGATATAATTCTACTGCAAGCAGAGTTTGCATTCAATAACTCAATGAGCATAAGTACAAGGAAGACACCATTTGAAGTTGTGACTGGAGTAAAACCTAGAGGAGTTGCAGAGCTAAGAGATAGATCAGTATGGATAACAAAAGGAATGCAAAGGCAGAAGAATTTGTAGGATACATGGAAATGGTACACACTCAGGTTTGGAAGCATTTGGAAGACATGAATAGAAAGTATAAGGGACAAGCAGATGAAAAGAGGAGACAAACAATTTTCTGTTGGATACATGCAAATAGTAAACTCAGGTGTGGAAGCATTTGGAAGATATGAATAGCAAGTATAAGGGACAAGTAGATGAAAAGAGGAGACATAGAGAATTTTCTGTTAGAGATGAAGTCATGGTATATCTCAAAAAGGAATGATTTCCAGTGGGGACATACAACAAGCTGAAGATGAGAAAGTTTGGACCATGTAGGATTCTTAGGAAGTTTGATTCAGGAAATGCATAAGAAGTAGAATTACCAGAAGCATTTGGTATATCACCCATATTCAATATTGGAAATTTATATCAGTATCATGAGGGAGAATCAAGTGATAGTACTAAAGTTGGATTGAAGGATCAATTACCACAACAACAACAAGAGTAGACAGAGCGGCTTGTGGATAGTAGAATCAGATGCAACACTAGAGGCAAGCAGTATAAATAGTACTTGGTTAAGTGGAAAGGAAGATTGGAGGAAGATTCATCATGGATTTCTTAGGCTAAGGTAGACCGCATTGGTTTTCCTCTAGCCCTAAGAAAGTGAGGGACTCACTTTTCAAACAACCCTAAGTGTCTGATGCAGGAGCATCTCAGGTTGAAAGACAATCTTGCATCAACCAAAAATATTTTGATTTATGTTCTTTTCTTGCATGTGAGTTGTATTTCATTCAGTTCAGTCTCAGTAGATTGCACCGTATTCTACTACATCATCATTTCATTGCTTGCAGAGTAGGATAAAGGTTCTACACTATGTTATCTACATCATATCCATGTTTCATGAAGTTTGCTATTGTCTATGGCAAGTTATCACTCTCAAAACACTGTAAGAACTCATAGAATAGAGCATTCAATATTCAGTATGAGCATATAGAGTTTGTGGTGCCTTCCCATGACTTGCGAAGCCAAATGGAACATCTCACAAGGCAGTTTGGGACTGAAGACATCTTCATTCAGAACTACAACGTGTTCCATCAAAATGTGGAGCACTACCACATGATTTAGGCTGACCTACATGTTTCATTAAACATCATGTTTTGGAACCTCTTATTGTCGATGTGAAGCACTCCTTGAGCTGCAAGATGATATATATAAGTATTCATTAGATGCATTAGGAATATAGTGAACATGATAGAAAGTTCTTAGTCTTTAGTTGTGGATTTGTGGAAGGCACTTCAAAGCTATATCTTTCATGTAATTCTGCTAGAGGACATGCCTGTGAGACCATAATCTGCATGTTACTGGCATATGAAGATTGTACTTGTTCATGATATTGAATAAATATATATTCATTTGTTGCTACATTCTTTGTGTTTCCATTGTGTTTACTCTAAGGCTGCATGGTAGGACAGTACTATTTCGGGACCCTCCATCCATGACTGCACCAACATCGATATCACTTAATCATATTATAACAAAACATCATGTCGAACCATATCAAGGTTTTGTATAATTGTTGCATTGTGAAGATATTTTGATTGTTGTTATCTCATGCTCTAATATGACTAGATTTGTTTTATACTAATTATGTTGTTATGTATATTTCTATGTATGGATTTTATTCTAGCAATGTTAATAAGTGTTGGTATGAAATTGGGTGGCAACAAAACTTCACTTTTATTTGATAGACTTGATGTAAAGGGGTATCTAATGTTAGTTGAGATGATTGTATATATATATTCAATTTGAATGGAATGTTAGATAATCATCACTTATGTTGGAATTAGTAAATGTAGTTGTTGTTAATGTTGAGGTTTGTGGCTAAAGATGAAAGCTAGAATTTTCAAGGGAATGAAAAGAAGCAGGGAGGAAGTGGGTTGGAGAATCTCATAGGCTATCAAGGAAAATACTCCTATAATTAAAATTAAGGATCCCTCACCACTATGTCCTTCAACTCTTTGAGCACTTGTTTTTTTGCTACCCAATGCTCCTTTTTGGGCTCCACCATGAATGGACTTAATGTGTTCACTGCAAAACATAACTTTGATCTTGTGTTGACTAGATACAACAAGGAACCTATCATTTGCTTGCACAACATGGGATCAATCACCTCCAAATCTAAAATTGTCACCTTCTTTAGATTAGTGATCATAGGTGTGGGCATGGGTCTACAATCCTCCATCCGAAATCACTACAATATTAAACTACATACCCTATTGAAGGACAATCTCCCCATATTTTTTCCAAACCGCTAACCCCAAAAATAATGCATCAAGTGAATGCCCTTCATTTCAAACTTAGCAACTAACTTTGTTTTGAACCATGCAATGAGCTATTCTGATCTTATAATGAACAAATCATCTACATACAATATCAAAATAAGTATATCTAACCCATTCGCTATATGATATAGATTAGGATTTTTTCACTCTTGGTGAAGCCCTTTCTTCATAGGTATTCATCGATCTTGGAATACCAAGCTCTTGATGCCTATTTGATTCCATACAAGTTTTTCTTAAGCCTACAAACATGAGATTCCTTCCCATTTACCTCAATGCCCTGAGGTTGTTCCATATAAACTTCTTCCTCAATAATCCCATTGAGAAAGTTGTCTTAGCATTGATCTAATGTATCTTCCATCCCATGACAAAAGTTAAAGACATAACAACTTGAATAGAAGTGTATCTAGCAATTAGAGCAAAAGGCTCCTTATAGTCAACTCCCTCCCTATGAGAAAACCCTATTGTCAAAAACCTCAATGTGTATTTCTCAATATTGCCATCTATAGCATGCTTTATCCCGAAGAGCCGCTTGGAAGTCACATTTCATTTCCCTTCTAGTCTTGGGACAATGTCACATACATCATTCTTCATGATGGAGGTGTACTCTTCTACCATGGCATCCCACTATACCTGTTGGTCTACTACCTCCTAAAAACTAGAAGGCTTTAAATCTATGATGTTGCTCATCAATATTCCATAAATGGTTCTCCCTATAACTTGTATAGGTTTCCTTTTCTAATGACTATAGATTGTGTTGTATCTAGGATAGATCTTATCAGTCTAATAAGAACTTTCTAATCCTTTATCTCAACTACAAAGCCCTTATCCCCCATCATCAATACTGAAAGTAAATTTTTCCTAAGGCCAGGAACAATAAAAACATCATCAACCTCTAAAGGGGTACCTGAATGAAGCTGGAAGAGAATTTTACCAACACCTACTACTAGATACTTGGCATCATAACCTATGCTCCATGGGGATGCATCCCATGCCCCAAAGCACCTCATCCCTTATAGGTGACATTTCGGGGATGCAAGGATAGGTAGGAAATGTCCCCTATCCATTGCCTTTTTTTCAAATTTTAAAAAACATCCCAAGGACATCCCTAAAAAGGTAGGGGATGGACATCACTAGGATGGCTAGGGGATGTCCAAGCATCCCTTGACCCTCCCAAGGATGGGTAGCCATCCCCTACAACCCAAGAAATTTTGACATGATTTTTTTTAAATAAACACAATTTACAAAAAAAGGGATTGGGGGCACAAGAACCCCACATCCCTTTAAACACACCCTAAACCTAGAATATCCCTCAAAACAACTAAAACAAAAAAAATCAAAAGAAACATTATGGCATCAAATCATCATCATTTGAGGTAAGATTCACATTCTTTATTTATTTATTCAAATTTCCTTTAATTTTTTTTAATTTTTTTTACTTGAAACATTTAGGGAGGGTTTTTTTTGTTTATTTTTTGTTGTATGTTTGATTGCAACTGTGTTTTGTCATTTAAAAAAAAAACAATGAACAACAATGAGAGAAGTGAGAGTGAAGAGATTGAAATTGAAATGCAACCAAGAACAAGAGGTCATAAAAATGTTATAGCCATTGGGGATTCTTTTGCTAGTGGGAGTGGTACAAGGATTGCAGATTCAAGTAATCCATTTGAATGCCCTTCTAGTTTTCTCAAATAATATGCAAGTCCCATTTAATCCTACAAAATCTCTGTTACAATTTGCAACCTGCATAGACAAAGACAAGAAAAATATTGGGGAGAGTAGAGTATGGCTTTGTCATTTGTGTAAGAAAGACTTTAGGGGAATCTATACAAGAGTTTATTCTCACCTTTTCGATATGGGTGGACTAGGGGTAAAAGGTCGTAAGAAAATCAACCTACTTGAGAAAGCCGAGGTAACTAGGTTGTACATGGAGGCGAAGGCAAGATCTAAGGGAATTGGAATGGAGGCTATGCAACCTAGTGTGTCATTTCCTACAAAAACCACACATGTTGGAAGTCAAATGGGAGAGGCTACTACTTCTACCAAGGGAAAGAAAAGAAATACCATAGTTATAGGGTTGTTTAATGCACAATCACAAGAGGTGGCCGAGTCTTCCATTGCTAGATTTTTCTATGCCCATGCTATACCATTTCATGTGGCACATTCTCCCTATTTCAAACAAATGTTCAAATATGCAATTGGTGTTAGTCCTTCATTTTCCCCCTGGAGAACAAAAGCTATGCACCCCCTGGAGAACAAAAGCTACGCACCACCTTACTTGATAAGGAATACTCTAATGTGAGTATGTTGATGGAATAAATGATACAGACTTGGATTAGAGATGGTTGCTCTATTGTTATGGATACATGGACCGACATCAAACATCGACCACTCATCAATAGCATTGTCACATGTCTTGCTAGCTCTTATTTTCTTAGAGCTATTGATTGATCAGGGAAGAGGAAGGATGAAAACCTCTAATTTAGATTTTGAAGGATGCCATAGAAGAGGTTGGGCCATCTATTGTTGTCCAAGTGGTAATAGATTTAGTTTGTATATGTAAGTTAGCTGGCTTGATGGTGGAGGGTGCTTATAAGCACATTTTCTAGACCCCATTTTGTGTTCATGTGTTGAACAATGCATTGAAAGACATTGGGAAGATTGATTGGGTGAAGGCAGTAGTGGTAGAAGCTAGAGATATACAAATGTTCATTTGCAACCATCAAACTTTACTTGCATTGTTTAGGACTTTTTTGAGGAAGGAATTCCTCAAGCCCATGTAGACTAGATATGCCAGCTGCTTCATTTTTCTAGAGAGGATGGTTGAGGTGCACATGCCTCTACAATCAATGGTGGTTAATACAGAGTGGGATAAATGGCCAGAGTCAAGCACACCTGAAGGAAGAACTGTGAAGTAAAAGATCCTTAACAATGATTGGTGGTACACAGTGAGGTATGAGATTTCAATTTGCTGATTTTAATATTTATTATTTTATTATTAAATTTTTACACATTTAGTTAAGTTAATTTATTAAAAATTCTTAAATTCTTAAAAGTTAAAGTTGATCTTATTCTTGAATTGCTAATTTAATTCTAAAATTCTTGATCTTATTCTTTTATGAAGATTTTCTTTTTTGTAAATTGTTTGCACTTGTAGATATGTTTGCTCCTTCATTGCACCTATTGTGCAGTCATAAGATATGCTGATAAATACTCTCCTAGCCTTGGAGAGATTTATGAGACATTTGATAGCATGCTTGGGCAAATGAAGCAATCCATTCAGAGAAAGGATCCTACTTTGGGATTTTATGAGGAGCATCTTAGCCCCATTGTGATGTGGTAGTGGGACACTATGAACACCCCACTTTATATAAGAACCTATGCTCTAAATCCCAAATGGTATGTAGCTAGGCTTGGAAGAGTCCCTCCATCTCGTGATGATGAGGTGAAACAAGGGTTTATGAAGGCCCTTGCAAAAATGTTTACTAAGGAGGAGGATTCTATACTTTGCACATAATGGATGGCCTTTGAGGCAAGGATGGATTGAGCTACATTAGCTCAAACTGGCCCTATTAGATGGGGGATGTGGCATGGCATGGGTATACCAGAGTTGACGATACTTTTATGTCACCTCCTTTCACAGATTGTTAGTTCCTCTGTTGCATAGAGGAATTGGTCCACATATAGCTTCATTTAGTCAATGAAGAGGAAAAACCTCACCTCTAGATGATCAAAGAAGTTGGTGGCAGCGCATAGTGCCTTGTGGCTACAGAATCAATAAAGGCCTAAGTATCATCAAACTCCAGCTGCACGTTGGGATGTTGATCCCAAAGATGTTATGTAGATTGATGAGGAGGAGACATAAGAGGGATTGGTTGGGGTTCCACTAGATGAGGCAGCTCCTCATGGTGGAAATGACTCAAACTTAGACTCTGATTTTGATGCAGTCTTCGTAGAGTCTGATTAGGGACAACCATACATTCTCTATGTTTTTTCATTTTGTTGTTTAATCTTGTAGTCTTTGGGCATTTTTATGTAATTTTGATATAATATGCACATTATCATTGAAAATAATTAAATTTTGTTAATTTGTTTGCCAATTCTCATGTAACAAGTTAAAACTTAGTTCAAGTGTAATGTTATTGTTATATATATTTTTTAAGCTTCTATAATGTTTATAACAAATGCCTTATCAATATTATCATACACATATTTAAAATTTCCCTATATTTAAAAAAAATTCTTTATTTTTTAGTATCTATCCCCTGCCATCTGCTAAAAAGTGGCAAAAAAAATGGTGTCCAAGAAATGTGTCCCTGTCCCCTATCGTCCCCGTCCCTAAAACTTGGGGGAGCATAGATCATAACCAAGTTTAACCTAAACTCTAGAATTGTGTTCTTCTAGTCTAGTAAAATATTGTTAGGTTGAAGTCATATGCCAAGAGACCCCATTGTCCATATACCAAGAATCATGTGAAGTCATGCTAGCAGAATGATAAAAAACCATTAAAAATTCCTTCTCAAATCTATTAGCAAATTTGTTCATCTAAGTTCCTGCAAAAGCTGCTACTTCCTTCTGTTGCTGCTTTTCTTGGTTCTTCATGTTTGGACATTGTGATGCATAATGGCCAAACTTATAACAACTAAATCACTTGATTTTACTCGAGTCCTTTTTGTTGGAATAGCCAAGGATACTCTGCAACTTGATCTAGACTCTCGCAATATGGAAATCAACAATACGAGATAACAAATTGATGATATTGATGAACCTAATTGAGAATAAACTTATATTGATCTCACTCATCAATTTATATGAGCATGCCTCATTATATAGGCATGGAAGAGGCAATCCACCTTGCACGTGGATTGACAAGTGCCTTGTGATGTGGCGCAAAAAACTAGACAAGTGTCCTATAAGGTGTCAACTTTTGGACCACTTGCACAAACCAACAATCTTGTGTGACAAGTGTTGGATGACTACAAAGTGCTTTTTGAGGTGAGATGGAAAGTCTTCCAACCTCAAAAGGTATGCACATGAGGTTTATGAAACAACTAGTTAACCTCTAACCTCTAAAAGGTTGCACATTCAGTTAGACAAGATGTTGTCTAACCTCATCAACCTAAGTACACTTAAGCTATAGTGAATAGATAAATTATTCATTTTAACACCCCTTTAAGTGATAGTAGGGGAGATCACAAAAGTGTAAGAGATACATAAATATGGGTCCCGACTACTAGGCCATGTTAGGTACCCATGTGGAAAGTTTCTCATAAAGTGGAGTAAAGGAGAAAACCCTATAGGAACAAAACTCCTCTCTAAAAAGAGAAACAAAATGCATGAGAAGAAAGTAAGTGGAGGAGGACTTATATCATTACGCCCTCAGACAAATTCTATTACATGTGTACAATAAATTTCTCAAAAATAGAAGATACAAGGAGAGACTTGGAAGCCCCCATAAGACATGCTATAGTGCGCGTAGATGCTCGATGAAGTATTTTGAAGAGAATCCATGAACATTGAAGCACATTTCCCTCCTTAGGAAGAAATCAAGCCACATAAGTGTGCAAGTGTTCTTCCCATTCCTGATAGGAACATATAGGAAGAAGTATATGTGTCTCTGAATTCTGCACATGATTCAAAGACATAGATGATGCCCATAATGTCTTCAAAGAATGCTCAATAATCTCTAAGCCAATGCTGACATGTGACGAATATTGATGGAATGAATCGGGTATCATAGAAGATTCTGTAGCAGGGACCATAAGAACCATAGATGTATGATGATAACTGGATCCATAAGAATATGATACTGTCACTATAGAACCTGATGTAGGCGAAGGAAGAGCAGTTATATTTGAAGAAGACAAGGTACATGCAACTTCACCAAAGTTGTCATTGAAAAGAAGATGAATGTCCTCAATGATGTCTCCCAAATTTGCATCCCAATGTGGCAGATTTGGAAAGACAAGATCAATGTCTAGGTGCAATGAATCACTAGAAGCCATGGAGATATCAACTTGGGATTCAGATGTAGCAATAGGTGTTTGTGGTTTTGCAATCTGATAGAGGAGTTTGAAAGCAACATGTGAGAAATAAGGACACATTGTGTCATCATGTTAGTTTCCACAATAGGTGAATTTGATGTTGTAGTTAGGATATGGAGTATCCAAAGCAATATACATGCTCAAATGCTAGTGTTCCCCCCTGAAATTATGAGACTTTCCCCCTTTTTGGCACTTCATAACTTAGTGTGTTTTACAAAATAGATATGACCAATGCGTGGGAAATTGAAAAACATGCACTTTTGCAAAAAATGGTGCTCAATTCTGAGCTACTGAGCAAAAGTTATTACAATAACAAATTCCTGTAAATATGCCCTATTGTTAAAAACTGCACTTGAAAAAGCAAAAAACGCCTAGGCGGAGAGAAAAAAGCTAGCCTTCGAACGACTCATTAGAATCAACAAGAAATGTACAATACAAGGGTTTGATATGTGAGGGGGAACTGGCCTCTTGCCAACCTAGACCTCTCCCTCCATCTTCGACAAGTGAAAAATAAAGGTTTATTACAAACCAATATGCTTTTCAAAGAAAATTTTCCCAAATTTAAAATACCTCCCTAAATTTTCCTTGGAGATATATTTGTTTTAGTGCATTTAGACCCAAAATTGCCTAGTTTAGCAAAAATGTAAATTTTTTTTACAAAACATTAAAGTAAGAGAAAATATTTGAAAGGTAATTTAGGGTAGAAATAACGCAAAATTTGCCCAAACAACTATGCAGAGGCATCCAAAATTGAAGCACCAAGCTGGGAATGGTAGCCAGGAAGGCGTGCAGGTTGTAAATGCCTATGTGAGGCGTGGAGGTTGTGGTGGGGGCACCTTGCAGAGTAAATAGGGTCGAATGCTGCAACAAAACCGTAATCTCAACCTTCAATGGTGGTGGTGAGGGGAGTCAAAACCCTAGGCCTCTTTTGTAGGTCAATGTGATGGCAAAATGAAGACTAGTGACCAAACAAGAGAGTCTTTAACCTGAATAAATCGAATTTTGAACTCTGCAATTGGCCTTGAATGTGAACAATGCCCTCTTGGATGTGAAGCGGCAGATCTACTCACAAAGAAAACCAACAACCATGAAATCCTGGCGCTGCCAAACCATAAAAACGTCCAAAATTTAAGACATTGAGATGTCCTCAAACCAACAAATCAACCACAAAGCTGGTGACTAAACCTTCGATTTAAGAGAAAAATGCCCAAATCGAACCAGGCAACTGAACAAAGGGTTGAAAGGTGAAAAAACATGCAAACTTCACCAAAATTCACCCAATCACAGAGAAAAATGCCTCCACAATACGATAAAATCAACCCAAAATATTTGCAGGGGCCGAATAGGCCACTTGATGTGCCAAAAAAAGTGACAAAATCGACTGAAAAATGAGAGTTTTGCAGAGGGCAAATTTGCCCTTTACAAAAAATTTTTTGCCCAAATTGGCCAGAAATGCAAAATCTCTTTCAAAATTTGATGTTTTCTAAAACACATTTTGCTTTTTTGTAAAAAATTGGGTTAGGGGCAAAAAAAATAATAATTTTTTTTACAATTTTGCTCGTGAGATCCGTTTCACTCTAGGACGCACTCATTTTCGCCTCACTTCCGGATCCCCTCAAAATGGAGAGCGTGTCTGCAAGATGGCTCTGATACCATGTTGGAATAACCAAGGATACTCTGCAACTCGATCTACACTCTTACAATATGGAAATCAACAATACAAATAAGAAATTGATGATATTGATGAACCTATTTGAGCATAAACTTATATTGATCTCACTTATAAATTTACATGATAGTGCCTTGTTATATAGGCATGGAAGAGGCAATCCACCTTGCACGTGGATTGACAAGTGCCCTATGATGTGGCACAAATAAGTAGACAAGTGTCCTATAAGGTGTCAACCTTTGGATCACTTGGAATGTGCAAACCAACAACCTTGTGTGACAAGTATTGGATCTAACTAAAAAATGCCTTTTGAGGTGAGATGGAAAGTCTTCCAACCTCAAAAGGTATGCACTTGAGGTTTACCAAACAACTAGGTAACCTCTAACCTCTAAAAGGTTGTTGTGATTTAGTTAGACAAGATGTTGTCTAACCTCATCAACCTAAGCACACTTAAGCTATAGTGAATAGATAAATTATTCACTCTCAACACTTTTTTCCTAAATGTGACGATAAATACTCATCATTTTCCTTTCCTTTGCTATTCCCTTTTCCTTTATTTCCGTTTTAACTCTATCTAAGCTTTGTAAAACAAACTCTCCTAAGATCTAAGAATAAAATGGACTGCTAAAAATTTTGAAGTAAATTCTTCAAACCTTTATTTCCTTTTAACCCCATCTAAGCTTTGTAAAACAAACTTTCCTAAGATCTAAGAATAAAATGGACTGCTCAAAATTTTGAAGTAACTTCTTCAAACCATTGGTTATGAAAACCCTAGTTCGTTAGTTTCTTTAAAACCCTAGTTTTCACTTCAAACCCTAGCTGGGTTTAAAAACTAGTTGCTGGTATATTTTGAGTTTCTAAAAACTCCTGAAATTCACCTAGGCTTGTTACCCTAGCCACCATTTTTCCTGTTGATTAAAGAAAACCTGAAATACAAAACTTTGAACCCTAGTTTGTGGGTTTATCACTATCCTCTTGGCTACAAGTTCAAAAAAACAAAATAAAATGTCCTCTTTTCCATGGCTAGTAAATACCCTAGCCACCAAAGAAATTATCCTTTGATCAGAAACCCATCATAGATTTCTTCTGTCTACACGAGTTTTAAAAACTCCAAAAAATCATCGTAGATTTTAAAATCAGTCACGATTTTCCTAGCCGCATGTTTATCCTCCTCCTAAAAAAGAACTAGTCTTTTGCCAAGCACTCAAAAGAACCACACAATTCTTTTCTTCAATCAACCTATGATTTATTTGTTCTGGCTATGACTATATCCAGAAACGTCGCATGATTTTGCTCGATATCACATGATTTATTTTTATTTAACCCACGATTTTTACACTTGTAGGGCATGTGATTTTTTGCCTAAAAACCATGCACAAATTTCACTTTTCTAGGTCACAATTTTTGACTGTTAAAAAGATGAATTTCCTTTTGCAAACTATGCAATTTCAAAGAAATTTCGCAAAAGTTCTTTTCTGGGCTACATCCTTCTAACCGGGCTTTAGTACCATGTTAAAATTTCCAATCATGATGTATAATTCTTAATGCTAAAACAACATTGAATTAAACATAAAAAAAACATTGAAATTCACATAGCGGAAATAATGAAGAAAGAAAGATATTTTACACCTTTCAATCTACTTCACACTCCTTTGGAAACTTAAAAGGCAATCTCCACAACTGATACAACTCACAATTGCATGGAAATATCACACTACTCTTAGTTTGATTCAGTTTTCTAGTCCTTAGAAAAACTTATTTTTTCAATCCTTCGAAAGACAATCTGAATAATGAACTTCTATCTACCATCTATCTTTATACTATTCAATTAAAAATCTAATATTCTAATAAAGAAATCTTCTCTCAAAAAGAAAGCAAAAGAAAACAACCTTATCTCTTAAAGAAGATGACTTGGAAGATAAATCTAAATCATTAGTGCTTTTGCACTTTATTACACTTAATTAACTAAATAAGAGATTTCACTTTAATCACTAAAATGAATTACAAAATAGAAGTAACTCAACTAGAACCTATGTAGAAGTTTTAAAATGAGCTAAAAAAGCTCAATAGACACTGAATATATTTCTAGACTATTATTATAATAAGTGAGAATTAAAATAACAACTATATTAATATCACTTATATTAAGATAAGATAAAAGTAGATCATCTATAATTAGTTAAACATTAAAAATTAATTACGTTTTTTACATACATTATTGGGTTCCACTCTTAATTTCTAACTTTAAAGACATTAAATGTCATTATCATCCTCATTATTTAACAAAAATGCATTAGCTCATCTATATTTTAAATGCTTTAAACTAAGAACTTGAGCACCATTTTTTCACAGAAAAGAAAGCATTTATGCAGTGTAGTTCAAAGATGAAAACATCTGATTCACATTCAATTTGTAATGTTTTATGGCATTGCTTGTGCATTGCTATTGCCCATATCTTATATCATTTATTCTCTATATTCTATTATGGTAAGGCATGTAGTTACATATACCATTATTACAAGCTTTGAACATCTTCAATGAAGATAGATCACCGAAAATATCAATAATTTTTGAATTGCCTCTTGATAACATTGGACAATAAAAATGGTCTGATATAAGCAGTATCATGCAGTAACTGTAGTGTGATTGCAAAGTGTTTACATTCCATCATGATGGGTTGCAATACACATTTACTATGATACCAAATCTAATTCTCAGCTGTTATTGTAAATCACAGTTCTTATCTACGGTTTGAAGCTAGATGCGGTCAACTATAGAATAGAACCAACGGAACTATTCTAATTTGAAAGAGAGGGTGACATTTAAAAAAATGCAAAATCCAGCTCAATATGCATTTTAAAATACTTGTGTGTTTAAAATAGTTTAACAAGAAATTGCTAGATCATGTAAGAAGCTTGTCATGGGTTTTCTTGTATTGTCCTTTAGAAAGTACTCTACACGTTGGAAAGCAATAATATTAAAATCAAGTGAACATATAGTATATTTAATAGGGATTGCATACATGAATATAATAATCGATGCTTTATTTTAGAGTAAGCATGCAATCAGATAATAAGCAATACATAAACAATACATGGAGGACCTTGTATAGATTAGCATGCCTTTCCTAGCTATGGAAGTACCATTTAAAGAACTGACAATTATTACTTAGGCCTTGACCATTAGTTTTAACTTTTTGTACTGATTCGATAACATGTACTATTTTGAATGTCTCTAGTATCATGAACTGTGTCACAAAAGACATTTAATTGGGAGTTGTAGCTACAAATCTCTCAATAGAAATCTCATATCTTAGTATTTCAAGATTCTAGGCTAACTGGAATATGTTGCATTCTTAAGCAAATTTGCATGTAACAATGAAAACGCTACAAATTGACAGGTTCACATAGTCGGCATCGATATACACGACAAAGTGAAAAAGCAAACAGCCCAATGATCCAAATCATAATAACATGTAAAATTTATGGCTCAAAATAGTAAAGAACCAAGTCATTAATACATCTATATCACATAGCCTGCATTCTCATATGGATTTTGGAACTGATTTCGAGTACTAGCAATGTAAGGATATGTAGTTCCATATGGATTTCCAAAAGGCTTGTCAACAACTTATCACGCCATTGTTTGTTTGTTTGTTGCTATGCACTGGACGCTTGATGCCTTGCCAGAGACTATCTAGTGTAAGTTAATCAAGTTCATTAGTCTACAACCAAAGACACCTAAAACAAGTTATTATATTTAAGCACTTTATCCAGTTTCAAAAAGATATTTGTATTGGAAACACAAGACAACAAAACAAAATCAAAAAATAAATTGTAACAGATTTTATTCCCAAAGATGTTACTATAAGAATAATTTTCGTAGATTAAGATGCAAAAGTCATTATATGAATTGGGCAATTGAAGAGTCCACAAGATAAAATTGTAGCTCTTGATAAACATATAATATGAACGAAGATTTTATAGCTTTGGTGGTGTTTTCTTATGCAGTTACGAGTAATTACGATATAATAATAAGTCTTTTTAAAAAAGACTAAATTCCATGCAAGCAAAAACACCAATTGACAAAAGTCAAAATTAGTATACATCAAAGATCTATATGATCAAAGTTCTACCACCAAGTGTAAGTATTTAACAATCCTGTGAATGGCATACTATAGAAAGTGCCAAGCCTATGCTCTAAACGAAGCACACCTTCTATTGATATTGAGCACAACAAAATGAGCATTTTAATGTTGGCAAACTTCAATCTAGAAATGAACCATAATGAACATAACTAGGTAGGTATGGACTCTGTAAAGTCTTCTTGACAAGAATAAAAACAATGCTTGATTGGGATCATTTGTTTTTTACTGACTGCAGCCCTGCTGCTGAATACTTTTTATTAAGTTGTTATGACTGTATGTTCTCTAAGCAAAAGTGAAGATGTTGGAGATGTTTAGACTGCTGCTCATCGGTCCTTTGAGATGCTGTGTTTGGTAGTTTGGCTGGCAGTTTTCTGTAGCTGCCCGTGTTAATTCTCCCTGTTTTTTGGGCAGTGCTGCTGCTGATTTCTCTCAGCAGCTTTCTGCCTTTCCTTGTTCTTGCAGCTGGTTTCTTCAACTGTTGTAATAATTTTTTGCTTAATCCAATTGAAAAAAGGAATAAAAACAATGAAGAAACAAAATTGGATCCTTACTTTGTTGTTCTTTGATGAATGTCCAACCGTATTTCAAATGTTCTGCTCTTGAAAATGGGAGAAATATTGTGTGACAAGCTTATTTATGGTGATCAGAAGTGGCACTTGCAACTACCACATCTTACGAAAATCCAATTTCAATTATGTTTCCTTGTATGCCCATACCCTCTTCCAAAGCTCCAATATGAGTAGAGGCAGGGAAGTTGTTTTCTACCTTACACTTGGCAGAGGTTGAAGAGTCTAGATTTACACTATTTAATTGCATTTGCTTAAAAGTTTCTAAAGTTGATGTTGAACATATGCTACAATAATGGCATTCCATGAGACCGTGTGTTATATACATTATATACATACAATTCAGTCCCACATTTGATAGCATTAAGTACTAAGAGTTTGAAAGAGTAGGCTAGATATATACATGCTCTATTTACATACAATTCAGTCCCTTTACTAAGGCTTCCGAAGAGCAGCCTATATGTCAACTTGATAATGGCAATTTATTTCTGGGCTTGCTAAAAATATTAACTAAAACATGCATAGACTATTGAACTGCCCTTTGTTGCAAGCTGAGCAGTTTAGAGTTGTTTCGATTTCTTGCATTTTTTTTTTGCTTTGGATAAGAGTGTTAGAACAAGGTATGGATATTTATCAGATCATAAAGGATATAGGGGTTTTATCAGATGTTGTAGATGGCAATGCCAATGTAGTTTTGTCTATGAGAACTTAATAATTAAAAAATAAAATTCACGCAACCTAAAGTACCAAATGAAAGGAAAGGCAAATATAATTAGTAACACTGGAAAGATTCAAATGTTAATATTTAACAATTGTGTGAAAGTCATACCATGGAAAGAGCCAAGCCTATGCTCCAAATTAAATACACCTTCAATGGCTGTTGAGCACAACAAAATGAGCATTATAATGCTAGCAAGCTTCAATGTAAAAATCAATAGAAACAATAAATAACTAAACTTGATCCTTATTCCTCACCTCTATGAATTTTGATAAGAATCTATGAATCTAACGAACACAATTTATAAGCTTTTTCAACTAAATCTTCCTGCGTAATTCCTTGCCTCTAATATTTTTGGGCATTTCATTCTCTAGGCATTTACCTTCACCTTCAAAATTATATAAGGGAGAAAATTTAAATAGTTTTGTAATGTCATTGCTTACATCTATAATTTTTTATAAGGAAAAAAGAAATAAAGCAGATCTAATGAAATTAGACAAGGAAAAGAAATAAACTGCTTTCTAATTTTCATATCTATATATATTAGAGTTTGTTGGTACATTGAAGTACTTGTCCAGCTTCACTGCGAGTTGAGTAGTTCACAAGTGTTTTCAGTTTTTTTTTGACTCCGTTTCTTTGGATAGGAGTGTTGAAATAGTGTACAGACATTTGTCAAAGCATAAAGGACATAGGGGTTTTGTCAGATGCTCTAGGTGGCAATGCTAGTGTGTAGAGGTGGCTATGCTAGTGCGTAGTATTGCTTACGAACACTATGTTTCTAGCTATTTGTACTAGCCTAATTGTTTGGACTAAATTGTTAGATACTTACATTTAGTGGTAGAATGCTATACGTTTTATTAACTGTGTTGTTGCAAGGGAATGCAAATAGGGAAACAATATGTCATCTCTTGTCCTTACTTTTTCACATTATGAATGACTATGTTGTATTGAGGAAAATGAGAAAACGTAGAATAGATAGCTATATGTTCTTATTGCTTGAAATACTCACTCGATTTGGATTGCATAGCATTAATAAAAATCTCTCTCCACTTGTCTACATTGTTTAAAGAAAAGTTAACTTTGATATTGATAGATTAGATAATGAAAGAGTAGTTCCATTTATTGAATCCCATGTTATGTTGAAGAATTGAATGAAAAGTCTAGTTCATGGTAAATGATTTGTTTTGTTATCTTAGGCTCTCTACAAAGGTTAATTTAGGAGAAATGATCATATCTTATTAAGTTGATTAGTATGAGTGAACATAATGAATCCAATATGCATAACTAATCAATTGGTCGTACTGATTAGTATGGGTGAACATAATGATTTTAATATGCATAACTAATCAATTGGTCATACTTATGCTTAGAGTAGTTGATCTTATTATAACTATGCCATTCATCATCCACCTAGCACCTTGTCTTTATTTGAACTTGGTTACCGTAAGGATAATGCTCTTTAAGGTGCCACACTCATTGGCACCTCCTTCCTTCCTGGCCTTCTCCATCTTTACTAAATTAATGGTACAAATATATAGTTTTTGCAAATTTGCATTTCAATTCATTTTCACATGGAGCGTTAAATCAGAGGACTTCGACAAAATTCTTAAAAACATGAAAATGCTATCTGACATTCTTCTTATAAAATATAAAAGAATATCTGCAAAGACGATCTAAACAAACTTCCTCAAAAATGACATTAAAACCTACATTTTTTTACACTTACTGGCCCAGTATAATTTTTTCTGCAAAGACTGTTGGAAATTTAATCCTCTGTCAGATATTTAATGCTGACTGCCCCCACGTCAGACCTAGGGATCTCCCGCATCCTCCCCTAGCACCGTTGGCCTGCCAGCATTCAATTCTGGTAGGTGCATTTGAATTTGAAATGGTTGAGTGCCCATTTTGCTGGGTATGTAGAAGAGACAAAAGAGAGGGAAAAGAGCATATACATTCGACGGAAGATAGAAACCTACAGCAGCAGAGGAATGAGAGGGTTCCAGGAGAGAACAGCAGAAGGAGAATAGCAGAGAGGAATGTTGCAGCAACAACAGTAGATAGCTATGGAGTTCCAGGCAGCTCCGGATATATAGTGTGCAGCTCGAGAGAGGCAAAGTAAGAAAACAAAGCAGCAGCTTTGTTTGTAGTTTGTACATGAAATTTTAATGTAATCTGGAAATAGAGAAATATATATATATAAAGATATATTACTATCTCTTTGGTGTTTGGTTTCTTTCTATGTGTGCACTTGTTTTTGTTGTTCATTATTGCTGTAGCATTGCATCTACAGAAAAACATTTTGCCCATCTCCCCTATTTCTGCTAACATTTGGTATCAGAGCCCTATTTTTTGGGCAGTCAAGTTTGTGTGGGTATTCTATAAGCCCTAGTTTGTCTAGGCATTCATGGCAGGTGGGGACAACAAAGGATGGCAACAGCCACCGACTTTTGATGGGCAGAACTATGATATTTGGTCTAAGAAGATGAAGACCATTCTAGTTGCGAATGACCTATGGGAGCTGGTCACTAATGGGTTCCCAGACATCACAGACCCAGCAGCCTATGCAGCCTTAACGAATGCTCAAAGAAACCAGTTGAAGGAAATTAGGATGAAAGATGCAAAAGCCCTCAGTCTAGTTGAGGTAGCCTTGACAGAGGCTATTTTCCCCCACATTGCAGCAGCAAACTACTCAAAGCAAGCTTGGGATATACTACAGAACAGCTACAAGGGAACTGACAAAGTGAGGTCAGTCAAGCTCCAGCTATTTAGAAGAGATTTTGAGATGCTTCAGATGAAGGAGAGTGAGTCTATTTCAGACTTTCACACCAGGGTTTCTACCATGCTAAATGGAGAAACCATGGATGAACAAAGGGTTGTTGAGAAAATCCTAAGGAGCCTACCTTCTAGATTTGACTCTATAGTCATAACCATCGAAGAGACAAATGATCTGTCCAAGATGACAGTGGATGAGTTGATGGGCTCTCTACAAAGCCATGAGCAGTGGTTGAATAGATCCGCTCCTTCCCTTGAGCAAGCCTTCAAGGCTTAGACCAATGCAAGAGGTCGGGGAAGAGGAAGAAACAGCAGAGGTAAAGGTCAAAGAGGTAGAGGAAGAAGCAACTCCGGAAGAGGAGTTTCAAATAGCCAAGAAGAGACAAGCAGTGTTGTGATGTTCACAACACGCCCCATTATGCTCCTTAGCAAAATGGGGACCCCTACTGATGTTTTGCTTTTTGCTTCTGCTTGTGTTTTTCTGCTTTCTGGCGGTTTGGTAAAAATGAAGGTCAGGTGCATCATCATCATGATATTGGATGAGGTAGGTCATCATCATGAGGTCAGTTTGTCAAAGTTCATATTTTGTTTCTATGACCTCATATTTAAAAAGAGCTTGAAATTCCATGCAGGTTTGCCTTTTACTTCACTTGAAAATTCATCCATATGTGGAAGTTATGCACAGTCAAAGTTTTGGTCAAACCTGATAATCGCAAGTGATCATCATACTTTTTTTCATGTTGACAAGGTCATCATGATCTTGGTCTATCACCCGATAAAAATCATGCAGTCGCAATATCCGGACGTCAATCTTAGGTGGTAGTGCCCTTTACCCGTCAAATGGCCTTATGCGCATTATGCAGCATCATGATCTTTCACAAGAGGGTCATTCGCTGAAATTCGCTAAGTGATGGAGACATCATCATGATATTTGATAAAGAGGATCATCATATTCATATCCTCCTGATCTCCTTTTGCATGATCATGATGATCACCCTATCTTTTTGAAGAAGAGGTCGATATTACATTCCTCAACAGCATGATCATATTTTACAATATCACCCTAGCGCAAATATCATGATGACCTCAACTCATCCTTGTGCTCCGAAGACGAAATATCATGATGACATCATCATGATAATTCGATGAGAAGCATCATCATCATATTTTTTATCCTGTCATATTGTCAAGATCATCATGATCTTGTTTGTCCACCTGATATTTCGTAAAGTCCTCCTGCCGACGAAGTAAGACCTTTTAAAAATATCCTGATGATCATCATCATCACATTTTCCCTTCGGCAGGATATTTTCTAAAACATGATCCGGTTAGCGAAATATCATGATGACGTCATGTTCTAAGTTTAACGAAGGCTCCGGATATCATGATGACGTCATCCCGATCTGATAAACGAAGAAGCTAATATCCTGATGATCATCATCATCCTGATCTTTCAAGAGGGTTGCCTTGGCCGCAAAGGGGTCATATTACATTCATCATCCTGATCATGCTCCTTAGGTGACCCGATATCATAATTATCCCCCTGATCTTAACTGAACATGATGATGACGTCATTTTTTTTGCATTTTAATGAAGCCCGAATATGACGATGACGTCACCATCATTTTTCCTTTCCTCAGCAGCAGGATCATATTCCATATCCTCCTATTCTTCTTCAACATGATGATGATGATGATGTTGTTCTTTTTTCCCATTACACAGAAGCGAAACATCCTGATGACGTCATCTGGACCTTCAGGAGGGAGAGCATCATATTTCCAGAATATCATGATGATGAAGTGAATATCGACCAACATGTTTTTTTGACACGCCGATAGCGATAGTCATGCCGATGGGCGGGAAATGAGGCGGTGGAATTTTAAAGTGTTTTTTGGCGCCTGTGGCATTTTCCCGGTCAGCGATAGTTGACCCGATGAATTTTGAGCAGTCTGAGCGCATTTTGGACGCGTTTTGAGAGTATTCTGGATCCGATTTCCACAATCTTGCGCAGTCACCTGGGTTTAAACGGTTATTTTAATTTCATGCTGTTTATGTGATAAATGAAATACTTATTGCTTGTCTTGTCTTGCAGGCTTGCAGTTGAGGAAGCAGCTGGAAAGTCAACACAGTGACCTCATGAAGGAAGGAAATATGATCTCAGGAGCAAGAAGATAAGGATGAAATGCGAAAAGTCAAGGCCATTCAAGTAAAGAACAAGGTTGCAGCTAAAGGTATTACTGCAACAGACAAATAGAAGTTATTACCCAGCTGCCGGAACTTCTCAGAAGGGGCAATATTTTGCCCAGATTTGACACTGCTCAGAGATATTTTTTGAGAGCTGGTTCACCTGTATTTATTGCTGTAACCAGCGGTTTGAACCAGGGGTTCAGTTAGGTTTTTTGTTGTAGTGAGGACAATCAGAATGTCTTTATATTGTGCCTCTCTACACTGTAATACTTTACAACAGGGATTTTAGGAAAGCAACAAGGGTTACAACAGATATTTTCTTTTAGAAGCATACAGCAAGTTAGCATAGTTTAGAAGTAGAAGAAGGAGGTCGCCTGTTTGTCTGCAGTAAGGTGCGCGTGGAATGTCTGGCTGCCTTACTGTATCTGTAAAGCTTGTAAGTTCTCTGTAGTATGATCAATGAAACTAAGAGTCATTACTACATTGTAAATCGTGTATGACTATTCGTTTCTAATACAATAGAATCTGGAGTTCTGCATCTATCTTCTGAGTGTTCTCCTACCCTTCTTTGTGTTTTGAAATATTTTCTTTGAGAGCTTGCAATTTTAAATGTATGTTTGTGAAAATGCTCAGAACTTACATTTAGGGTTTTTACTGTGGATTTGATCAAATTACTGTGGTATTTACATAGTGCATAACAGAAACAATTAGATCCTTCGGTAGATTAAATGAGGTATAGATTAGATCTTTCTAACTTTTCCCAACCCATCTGAAATATTTAGCTGAAAACGTAGGAATCTAAAGGAAATTGTCTCAAATTTGAAGAAGCATGCATAACAGAGCTATAAGTAGACAGTTTTCATAAATAGATAAAGAAGAAAGCTGCAAAAAATTTAAGAAAACCATCTAAAACTTGCAGCCCGGTAACACTTGTATGCAAATGAATAGAATACTTGTTGAAATCTATGACCTTTTTGCATATTCTTAGTCCAGTAAGCCACCAAACAAACCTAAACTACATAAGGCCCCTTGAACATTACAGCTTCACATTGACCAACTGAACTTGACCAACCGAACCATTGTAGACTTGGGATTAGTTGAATCTCAAATGATTCCTTCTTATCTTTCAAGTATAGTTTCAGTTCATTATATGTGAATTTTAACTTATTGTTATGATTGCATCAAAACGATCATCAACAGTTTTCTGGCGCTAGAAGGAGGGCCTTCTTGAGTTAGGTTTCATTTCAAACTGGCTAACGACAGTAATAGAGTGACTAGGTCTAGGTCCAGTTCAGGAGATATATTTGTGCAACTACCTGATACAAGGCGAAGTAAAAGCCCTTGAATTTGGAATCCAAAGATATCGCAAGCAGGAAGTTCATCTGGAACACCTCCTGGGTCACCTTTTAACATCCGTAGTATTGTAAGTCCTGACAGATCACTGTTCAGATCTTTAAATCTTGGTTCAGGCACTTCTGGAGGTCTCAATCCTCCTCTAAATCCTAATCCACCAATCAATTCAGGTATTTCTGCAAGTTCAAGTCAAGCTCAACCACCTACAATGGCTTATTTCGATGTCAATTCTCCCATATTCTTCAATGATTATCATGACATGCCAAAAAATCTGGAAAAGATATGTCCCAAATACCAGTTGCATCAGGACCCAGAAGATCATATTAGAATATTTAAGGAAGCATGTTTTAGGGCTATGTTAGAGCACGAGGATGTTGTGTGTAGATTGTTTCCTTACACCTTTAACGAGCAGGCCTCTAGCTGGTACGTAAACTTACCCAATGGTTACATTTCTTCCTAGGCACTTATGGAAGAAGCATTTTTGTCAAGATTTAGAGGACCCATTGACCCTTGTGCTTTGTATCATAAATTGGCTGCTATAAAACGAGGTGAGGGAGAGCTAATTGATAATTTCAATGACAGATTTTAAAAGGCCTATTCTAGGCTGGTAGCCCCTTATACCATAGATGATGCTCCCTTGTTGGCTATGTACTATGCTGCTTTGGATCCTTTAACTACCATGTTTGTCAAAAGAAAACCTGACATAGATTCAATATCCAAAGCCTATAAAGAGGCAGCCTTAGTGAACCAAGAAATGAGACATACAACTTATAGTCCATTTGTCAATGGAGGAAATTTTGGGGTGCAGAATCAGGCACACCCATGGAATGGAGTCCCTGTGCAGCATGCTCCACTAGTAAATCCGGTTCCTTCTTACACACCTGTGTATAATCCTACTCCAATCCAAGCTATAACTCCTTACACGGCTAGTACTTCCAATAACAGTCAAAATAATGGTCAGCCTTTCTTCCAACTTCCTAGGGATGTAACTGTGGCAAAAGCACAAGAGGATAGGGAAGAAATCAAAGAGATTACTGCACATTTGAAAAGATTAACAACCAAAGTGACACAGCTAAGAAATGAGAATCTCTATGGAAGAAGCAACCAAAACTACAATCCACATCAAAATCACAACCAAGGCCAAAATCAGAATTATAGTCTCAACCAAAACCAGCAGTACAATCAGAACCAAAGCTACAATCAGCATCAAGGCCCCAGTCAGGGGCAACCAATGCAAAATAGGGGGCCAGTGATAGATAATAGGACTTGGGGTAATAATAACAAAAATCAGAATCAACCTAGGCCACCCAAGACATGGAACACTGGGCCCAACAACAGTACTCTGGCTTCTCCTTTTGAGAATACAGATAATCATGGTGCAAAACAAACAACTAGCATACAAATGGCCAATATAGCACCCAAAAATTGGTGCAGATTTCACAATACTAATGCCCATGCTGAGCACGACTGTCCACAGTTCCACTTGGCAACTAGTATTTTCAACATAGATGTACAGCCTCCTACCTCTGAATTTCTCATTCCTAAGGGTAATGAGGTAGTACCCTCAGAATATGACACAGCATTAGTCTTAGAAACGTTTACCTTTGCAACTGCAGAAGAGAAAGATGATGAATTGCTAGAGGATGAACCATACTATTGTGAAAGTCTTTATCCTGAATCAGCCTTTGTGCTAAATGCTTTTCAGTTTCCTTTTGAATCTGAAAATGAGATATTAAATGAAACAGAAGAGGTATAGGCCTTTCAACAAACAAATAAAAGCCACACCTACAATTTGAGGAACAACCCTAGGCCGGGAGGACCTTTCACCACTTCCACTCCTCCGAATAACATCAATACACCCCCAGATCAGAATGCTAGCAACAATCCTGCCATACTTAAAGCTAGTCAGCACACAAATAATGAAACAACAGTGCAAAAGGATGAAACAAGTAAGACAGAAGCAATGGAGACAACAAGACTAATGAATTACTTATCAGAGGAAATAAAGAAAATTAAGGTCAGTATACCTCTAAATGAATTATTGAAGACCCCAGGGATCAGAAATGCTTTTTTAAAATCCCTGGATACATCTATAACAAACAAGGTGTCTGCTAATATAACTATTCCTAGTAGTGATTCACCACCTAAGGAGAAAGGTAAGAAAGTTGAGCAGCCTTCCAATACAAATGTGGTAATACATGCGGATAAGAGGGATACTCAACCTTTCTTGTTAACTGTTAGGTTGTGTGGGAAGAATATACACAATTGCATGGTAGATTCTGGTGCTTCAGCCAACGTAATGCCCTTAGGAATATGTAAAACTCTCGGGCTGACTCCCACCAAATCTGCCAAGGTTGTCATGCAATTAGATAAGACCGAGGTTAGCGTAATAGGAGAACTCATGAACATACAAGTGCAATTAGCTTCAGACCCTAGGGTAAGCCAAATCATTGACATTCAAGTAGTGGATATACCCGTAAATTATGGAATGTTGCTAAGTAGGGATTGGTCCAAGACATTAAATGGATATATGGCTACTGACTTTTCACACATGTGGTTACCATGGAGAGGCATCCCAAACCAGATCAGAATAGGGGCAGAGCCCAGAATGAAACATATGATAACAGAGTATAATCGAACTAATGAAATATTATATGCTACTGTTGAACCAGGTGTCCATAGAATTACCAACAATGGGATGCGGATTGAAGAGATTATGATGTTAAACATTAGAAAGAAGTGTGTCAGCAATAGAACGGCACTATTCATTGAGTCTGACAGAAATTCTTCAGATGAAGAAAACAATGCAATAGACAAATTTGGTCATGCCATTAGACGAGAGGTGGAAGAGTGCGTTACACACAATCTCCCAGTCCAATGTAAGTTATATAAAAATAGGTGTAGAGTCCATGATAGGCAACATTCTGAGGAGAATTGTGAAATATGCAAAGACATCATTGAATATGAATACAAAAAGTGCATAGGAAGGGTAGAGTCACAAGAGAAAAATGAGAATCCTGATCCGACACAGAGATATGTTCAGGATAATATAGATGCCTTGATTCCAGATTTAGGGAAAGAAATAGAGGACGAGGGTAGTTATCTTTCTGAGTTGCAAACTAAAAACACACATATGCAAGATAACCAAATGGAAAAACCCATAAATAAACAAGATAACACCCCACAGGCAATAAAAGGGACAAAGTATGCCAAGGTAAAAGATCAGAAAAGTAAAGATGGCATGTGGACGTTAAAATGTGATGGGTCCAAATCAAAATAGGGCGCAGGTGCGGGTATTGAACTCATAAATCCTCAAGGTAAATCACATTTGGCACCATATAGATTACAATTTTCCTGCACTAACAATATTGCTGAATATGAGGCCCTAATTTTAGGACTTGTCATGGCCATCAAGAAAGGGGTAAAAACCATCAGAGTATTTTCAGACTCTGAATTAGTAGTCAGACAAGTGAGGAAACTATATGCCTGCAATTATAAGAAAATGATTAGTTACAGACATAGAGTACGGAGTTTAATGGATTCATTTGATGCTTCTAACATAGAGCACATTCCTAGAGAGCTGAACCACAGGCCAGATGCGTTAGCAGTTGCTGCTAGCACATTAGAACCATTGACACTGTCAGGACTAAGATGATTTGATGTTGAGCTAGTTAACGTGCCCAGTATACCAGACAACGTTACACACTTTCAGGTATTTGGAGAGGATCAGCAAATTATTAATTTTCTGACTTGTAATGAGGCATTTGAGACCCAAATTATTGATGAACAAGAAAGGCCCGAAGTAACATGGGACGAAGAAGATATGATCAACTTAAAGAGCAACTTCTTGCCAAAAGGAGTAATTGAATTAGAACACATCTTTGACTTCGACGGAATAATAAGACAGAAGGACTTACCCAAAACAGAAGGGGGTAAGTGTGATTTACATAACTTAGGGACTGAGCTAAATCCGCAAAACGTACTAATTGGGAAAGCTTGCTCTGAGAAAATTAGAAAGGAGGTTCTGGACGTTCTGAAAGAATATAAACATGTCATAGCATGGACTTATGAAGACTTGAAAACATTTGATGAGTCCATCATAACTCACGTAATACCTTTAAGAAAAGAAGTCAAACCATTTAGGCAGAAACAGAGGCCTGTAAATGCCATTCTAGAGCCTTTAATCTTTGAGGAAGTTAAAAAATTACTGTCTGCTGGAATAATTTTTCCAGTCAGACATTCTGTCTGGGTAGCTAACTTAGTACCAGTGAGGAAGAAAAACAAAGACATCAGGTTGTGCGTAGACTTTAGAAATTTAAACAAGGCTTCTGAAAAGGATAATTATCCTTTGCCCCCAATAGATGAAGTACTGCAAGCAGTAAATGGCGCAAAGATGATGTCTTTTTTAGATGGTTTTTCATGTTATAACCAGGTTTTAATTGACAGAGAAGATAGACTAAAAACCACCTTCACTTGCAAATGGGGAAATTAGGCGTATAGAAGAATGCCTTTTGGTCTAATTAATGCAGGTGCCACTTTTCAGAGGGCCATGGACGTTGCTTTTCGTGGATTATCAGGTAAATGCATTGTTGTGTATATGGATGATTTAACTGTGTATTCCAAGGATGCATCCACCCATGCTGAGGACCTCAGAAAAGTACTCCAGCGATGTGAAAGGTATGGGATTTCCCTTAATCCTAAGAAATGTATATTTGGCGTAACTAAAGGTAAATTATTAGGCCATGTCATTTCTGAAAATGGAATTTCAATTGATCCGGATAGAATAGAATCCATAAAAAAATTGCAAATACCAAACAGTAGGAAAGAATTGAAATCATTTTTTGGTAAAATTAACTTTGTTCAGAAGTTTATAACAGGTTTTGCAGAGATTGTGCAGCCGTTGAATGCCATGTTAAAGAAAGATGCACAGATGGAATGGACGCCAGTGGCCAAAGCCGCATTTGAAGATATCAAGGAGGCAATTTCTAATGCCCCTGTATTGGCAAGTCCAGACTACACAAACCCGTTTTACATCTACTCCTTTGCATCTTCTCATTCTGTCGCGGTTGCCTTGACACAGAAAGGTGAAAATAATGAAGAGAGGCCCATAGCATTTATGAGTGCGCCTCTGAAGGATGCACAGCTGAGATATCTAGATATCGAAAGACAGGCATTCGCATTAGTAAAGGCTGTGAAAAAATTTAGACACTATATTCTGCGCAGCCAGATTAAAGCCATAGTACCAGACGCAGCAGTAAAAATGTTGCTGATGCAAAACGAGCCTGGAGAAAAAAGAGCCAAATGGATCACCACACTGCAAGAATTCGACATGGAGATCATTCCCGCAAAGCTGGTCAAAGGGCAGGCGCTGGTGCAGACAATAGCAAACATGGATCCAAATCTGATAAAACAACAATATGTATTGAATTCCCAAGACGCATCAGGCTGGTACGATGATTTAAGCACCTTCCTGATAGCTGGAAAGTACCCAAGCAAGATGAAGGCTTCTCAGAGGAGAGCTTTGAAGATTAAGGCACAGCATTATATGGTGCAAGGAGGTCTTCTATTCAGGAAGAACCATGATGGAATTTATCTGAGATGCATAAACAGAACTGAAGCTGATAGAGTGTTGACAGAACTACATGACAAATACAGAACCGGCCATGGTTCCCATTTAGCTACAACACACAAAATACTGAGGGCGGGCTATTACTGGCCCACTATATTCAAAGATACTAAGAGTCACATCAGAGGTTGCCACACCTGTCAGACTACAGCAGACAAAGGAAGAAATCTGGCCAATCCACTGCAGCCTGTGATCGAGTCTAGACCGTTTGCACAGTGGGGCTTGGATTTTATCGGAGTCATCAATCCCCCATCTTCTGCAGGACACAAATTTATATTGACGGTAACAGACTATTGTACAAGGTGGACTGAGGCCACCTGCTGCAAATTTTCCACGACTGAGGTAGTTATCAAGTTCCTTGAAGAAAACATTATCACCAGGTTTGGAACGCCCTATTCATTGGTATGTGATAACGGCCCTGCTTTCTCTTCTTTAAAATTTTCTAAATGGGCATTTGAATATGGGATTATTCTAAGGTTTTCTTCGAATTATTACCCTCAAGGTAATGGACTGGCTGAATCAACAAACAAAATCTTATTAGACATAATCAAGAGGTTAATTGCCAAAAGTCCTAGAGAGTGGAATACCCTATTAAGATATGCATTATGGGTAGACAGGACCAAGTTTAAAACAGCTTTAGGTAGCACACCTTATCACTTAGTTTATGGGACTGATCCCATACTTCCGGTTAATCTGAGAATACCAACCTGGAAGTTTACCAATGAATATCTAGGCTTTGATAACCATAGGGAAGCCAGAATAGTGCAAATGTTACAACTAGAGGAGAAAAGAGGTCAAGCCCTCGAGAAGTTTGCCAAACACCAAGCAGTTGTTAAGAGGTGGTTTGACAAAAGGGCAAGAGTCAAGACATTTAGGATATCAGACTTAGTGTTGTACTGGGACAAAGCACATGAAAAGAAAGGAAGCCATGGAAAATTCGATAAATTATGGTTGGGTCCATTACAAGTCTCAGAAATAATAGGAGATAACACCTTTAGACTTAAGACCTTGACTGGAGAAGATGTGCCATTACCAGTTAATGGCCAGCAATTGAAACACTACTTCCAGGCTTGAGGTAAAAGGGGGGGGCAGTCCTTTTTTTTCTTAGTGTAAAGTGCTGTAGATAATGTACAGTTCTTCTTTTGCTGTTTTCTTTTGGGTTGGCTGTTTGTATAGTTTGTCTTCTGTTTGTTTTTGTTTTTGTTTCTTTCTGTTTGTACAGCTTTTTCTTTTGTTGGGTTTTTTCTTTTGTTGTGTTGTTTGTACAGCCTGTTTGTTTGGTTTGTTTGTTGTCTCCTCAGCGGGGATCTTTATTTTACTGTAGAGTATTAAGGAGCAAAACTAGCAACCATTCAAAACAGTATATAATTTAGGATATTCAGGTTAACCATTTGCAATTTACACATAATTTGTCACTGTCATGAATGTAGGAAGTTGTTCATCTTCTGAAGTTTTGTATTCAATAAATGTGATTGAGAATTCGAAGCAGGTTTCTCACGATGACACACCTAAAATCCTTGGGTTTGTTGAACCTACCAGTGTGGATATTAGGTGAAAAATCAGAGATCACCCTTGCTACCATTACAATTCTCAGCTTAATTTCAGCAAGTGCCCACTCCTTGCATCATGAAGTTACAAATTGCTATATCTTATGAAATCTTTCAAAATTAGAAAACAAAAAATAAATAAATAAATAAATAAATAAAGTGGATTATATTGAAAATCCAGATTAAGCCATCTAAGTAACTCTACCGGGGCTATGGACGCTCGCTGGCAGTGGGGCTCTACTTAGGAGAATTATAACGATAACCTGGCCGGGGCTATAGATGCTCGCTGGCAGCAAGGCTCTATCCGGTCGGCTATGAGGGAATATCCTCACCTACATAGGCTAATGTCAGTCACTGGTTTGTTCAACCGATCTTCAAGATGAGGATAATTAATCACATGCACACAACTAAACTGAAAATGGAAATTCATGCATCTTTATTGAATACTTTGAGTCTCAAGCTCAATAGTAATTTGCAGGAAAGATAGTTGGAAGTTATGAGTTCATTTCATCTAGTTTCCTTGAACACTCTGAATTTAATTATTTTGTTTTGGTTGCTAGTTGTTGTGATGTTCACAACATGCCCCATTATGCTCCTTAGCAAAATGGGGACCCCTGCTGATGTTTTGCTTTTTGCTTCTGCTTGTGTTTTTCTGCTTTCTGGCGGTTTGGTAAAAATGAAGGTCAGGTGCATCATCATCATGATATTGGATGAGGTAGGTCATCATCATGAGGTCAGTTTGTCAAAGTTCATATTTTGTTTCTGTGACCTCATATTTAAAAAGAGCTTGAAATTCCATGTAGGTTTGCCTTTTACTTCACTTGAAAATTCGTCCATATGTGGAAGTTATGCACAGTCAAAGTTTTGGTCAAACCTGATAATCGCAAGTGATCATCATATTTTTTTTCATGTTGACAAGGTCATCATGATCTTGGTCTATCACCCGATAAAAATCATGCAGTCACAATATCCGGACGTCAATCTTAGGTGGTAGTGCCCTTTACCCGTCAAATGGCCTTATGCGCATTATGCAGCATCATGATCTTTCACAAGAGGGTCATTCGTTGAAATTCGCTAAGTGATGGAGACATCATCATGATATTCGATAAAGAGGATCATCATATTCATATCCTCCTGATCTCCTTTTGCATGATCATGATGATCACCCTATCTTTTTGAAGAAGAGGTCGATATTGCATTCCTCAACAGCATGATCATATTTTACAATATCACCCTAGCGCAAATATCATGATGACCTCAACTCATCCTTGTGCTCCAAACACGAAATATCATGATGACATCACCATGATAATTCGATGAGGAGCATCATCATCATATTTTTTATCCTGTCATATTGTCAAGATCATCATGATCTTGTTTGTCCACCTGATATTTCGTAAAGTCCTCCTGCCGATGAAGTAAGACCTTTTGAAAATATCCTGATGATCATCATCATCACATTTTCCCTTCGGCAGGATATTTTCTAAAACATGATCCGGTTAGCGAAATATCATGATGACGTCATGTTCTAAGTTTAACGAAGGCTCCGGATATCATGATGACGTCATCCCGATCTGCTAAATGAAGAAGCTAATATCCTGATGATCATCATCATCCTGATCTTTCAAGAGGGTTGCCTTGGCCGCAAAGGGGTCATATTACATTCATCATCCTGATCATGCTCCTTAGGTGACCCGATATCATAATTATCCCCCTGATCTTAACTGAACATGATGATGACATCATTTTTTTTGCATTTTAATGAAGCCCGAATATGACGATGACGTCACCATCATTTTTCCTTTCCTCAGCAGCAGGATCATATTCCATATCCTCCTATTCTTCTTCAACATGATGATGATGATGATGATGTTCTTTTTTCCCATTACACAGAAGCGAAACATCCTGATGACGTCATCTGGACCTTCAGGAGGGAGAGCATCATATTTCCAGAATATCATGATGATGAAGTGAATATCGACCAACATATTTTTTTGACACGCCGATAGCGATAGTCATGCCGATGGGCAGGAAATGAGGCGGTGGAATTTTAAAGTGTTTTTTTGGCGCCTGTGGCATTTTCCCAGTCAGCGATAGTTGACCCGATGAATTTTGAGCAGTCTGAGTGCATTTTGGACGCGTTTTGAGAGTATTCTAGATCCGATTTCCACAACCTTGCGCAGTCACCTGGGTTTAAATGGTTATTTTAATTTCATGCTGTTTATGTGATAAATGAAATACTTATTGCTTGTCTTGTCTTGCAGGCTTGCAGTTGAGGAAGCAGCTGGAAAGTCAACACAGTGACCTCATGAAGGAAGGAAATCTGATCTCAGGAGCAAGAAGATAAGGATGAAATGTGAAAAGTCAAGGCCATTCAAGTAAAGAACAAGGTTGCAGGTGAAGGTATTACTGCAACAGACAAACAGAAGTTATTACCCAGCTGCCGGAACTTCTCAGAAGGGGCAATATTTCGCCCAGATTTGACACTGCTCAGAGATATTTTTTGAGAGCTGGTTCAGCTGTATTTATTGCTGTAACTAGGGGTTTGAACCAGGGGTTCAGTTAGGTTTTTTGCTGTAGTGAGGACAATCAGAATATCTTTATATTGTGCCTCTCTACACTGTAATACTTTACAATAGGGATTTTAGGAAAGCAACAAGGGTTACAACAGATATTTTCTTTTAGAAGCATACAGCAAGTTAGCATAGTTTAGAAGTAGAAGAAGGAGGTCGCCTGTTTGTCTGCAGTAAGGTGCGTGTGGAATGTTTGGCTGCCTTACTGTATCTGTAAAGCTTGTAAGTTCTCTGCAGTATGATCAATGAAACTAAGAGTCATTACTACATTGTAAATCGTGTATGACTATTCGTTTCTAATACAATAGAATCTGGAGTTCTGCATCTATCTTCTGAGTGTTCTCCTGCCCTTCTTTGTGTTTTGAAATATTTTCTTTGAGAGCTTACAATTTTAAATGTATGTTTGTGAAAATGCTCAGAACTTACATTTAGGGTTTTTACTGTGGATTTGATCAAATTACTGTGGTATTTACATAGTGCATAATAGAAACAATTAGATCCTTCGGTAGATTAAATGAGGTATAGATTAGATCTTTCTAACTTTTCCCAACCCATCTGAAATGCTTAGCTGAAAACATAGAAATCTAAAGGAAATTGTCTCAAATTTGAAGAAGCATGCATAACAGAGCTATAAGTAGACAGTTTTCATAAATAGATAAAGAAGAAAGCTGCAAAAAATTCAAGAAAACCATCTAAAACTTGCAGCCCGGTAACACTTGTATGCAAATGAACAGAATACTTGTTGAAATCTATGACCTTTTTGCATATTCTTAGTCCATTAAGCCACCAAACAAACCTAAACTATGTAAGGCCCCTTGAACATTACAGCTTCACATTGACCAACTGAACTTGACCAACCGAACCATTGTAGACTTGGGATTAGTTGAATCTCAAATGATTCCTTCTTATCTTTCAAGTATAGTTTCAGTTCATTATATGTGAATTTTAACTTATTGTTATGATTGCATCAAAACGATCATCAACAGGCAGCTCTCAGCCAAGCTATCAAGGAATGAAGAAGAACAGCAGTTTGAATCAAAGGTATGACAAGAGTAATATTCAATGCTATTAATGTCATAAATTTGGCCATTATGCTAGTGAGTGTAGAAAGAAACAGCAAGACCATGGAGGCCATAATGCTAATGTAGCAAATGAGAATAGGGCTGAAAATGCGAAACAATCCAAGGTATTTATTGTGTGCAACCTTGCTGAGAAGTGCAGTTCTGAAGTCTGGTATTTGGACAGCGGGTGTAGCAACCACATGAGTGGTAATGAAAACTTGTTTGCCTCCATTGATAGAAATGTCAAGTTTAAAATCATGATGGGGAACAGCCAAAAGGTTCCTGTCATAGGAAGAGGCATCATCACAGTCCTTAGCAAGCAAGGTGAGAAAATGCAGATCCATGATGTCTATTATGCCCCTGGCATAAAACATAACCTATTAAGCATTGGACAGATGGTCAAAAATGGTTATAGAATCTTGATGGAAAACGGAGGGTGCACTATATTTGATAGAGGAGGCAGCAAGAAGGTCATTGCAGCAGTGCAGATGATGAGAAACATAATGTTTCCCTTGTCGCTGACTCCAGCGCCATCTCTGGTGCTATCTCTAGCGCAGTTTCCTGTACTATCTCCGGCGCTCACAGCAGCGGGACAACAAACAACGTTCAAGACAGTCATCAAAGACCCATCCAAACTCTGGCATTTAAGGTATGGGCACTTAAGCTTTTCTAGTTTGAGTTTACTATCTAGGAAAGGCATGGTTAGAGGGCTACCGAATATTGTAGAGCCTGATGGAAAGTGTGAAGCCTGCATCCTAGGAAAGCAGCATAGACAACCCTTTCAATCAGGGTATTCTAGAAGGGCAAAAGCACCTTTTGAGTTGGTGCATTTATATTTATGTGGCCCTATGAAGACTCCCACATTAGGTGGGAATGTATATTTCATGACCTTCATTGATGATTACAGCAGAAAAATCTAGATTTATTTCTTGAAGAACAAATCAGAGGCCTTTGAGAAGTTTAAGGAGTTTAAGGCATCGGCTGAAAAGCAAAGCAGCTGACACATCAAGGCCCTAAGAATAGATAGAGGAGGAGAGTACATCTCCAAACAATTTCTAAATTTCTGCAAGTATGAAGGCATTCATAAACAGTTCACAACAAGGTACACTCCACAGCAAAATGGAGTTGCTGAAAGGAAAAACAGAACCATCACAGAGATGGCAGCAAGCATGCTGAAGGAAAAAGGTCTGTCAAATGATTATTGGGGTGAAGCTGTAGTAACAGCGGTCTACTTATTGAATAGGTGTCCTACAAAGGCTGTTCGTGATCGGATTCCACAAGAGGCATGGACAAACAACAAATAGACAGTTGAGCACCTAAGAATTTTCAGGTGTGTGGCATATGCATTCGTGCCTAAAGAGAAGAGGAAGAAATTTGATGATAAAGGTGAGAAATGTATCTTCACGGGCTATAGTGAAGAATCACAAGCCTATAGACTGTATAATCCCATCACAAAAAAACTTGTGATCAGCACAGATGTTGAGTTCATAGAGAATGAAGTATGGGATGGAACGGTGGACAGCACCATGGGTATTTTAGTCACAATACCCCTTGAAGATGAAGAAGCTCTGGAGAACAGCAACTCTGGAGGAGCTACGGAGAGCAGCAGCTTGGGGAGAAACTACCATAGAGCACTAGAAAATAGCACCTCCAGAGATGCTCAGCACAGCAGCTCTAGAGGTAGACAGCAGCATTGCAGCTCCGGAGATCAGCAGCTCCAGAGGTCTGCAACTCTGGAGAATAGCAGCTCTAGAGGACGTTATAACAACAGCTCTGGAGGTCATCAGAACTGCAGCTCCGGAGGTCACAGCAGTAGCTCCGGAGGTCAGAAAAGTAGCAGTTCTGGAGGAAATTCAGACCCCACACTCGCATCATTGATTCCACGGAGGACAAAGAGTGTGAAGGAGATTTATGACAGCACAAGGTACGCTGATGATGATAAAGATTTGAATTTTGCATTATTTTCTTCTAGTGATCCAATCTACTTTGAAAAAGCTATGAAAGAAGAGAAATGGTGTGAGGCCATGGATGAAGAATTAGATGCCATAGTGAGGAATGACACATGGTAGCTAACTGATTTACTCAAGGGTAAACAAGTGATTGGAGTTAAATGGGTCTATAAGACTAAGTCTACTGCTGAAGGAAAGATAGAAAGATATAAAGCAAGGCTGGTTGTCAAAGGGTACAAACAACAGCCTGGAAGAGATTATGATGAGACCTATGCACCAGTTGCAAGGCTAGAAACAGTTCGGGTAGTCATTGCTATAGCAGCCCAACATAGATGGAAGGTGTTTCAAATGGATGTAAAGTCACCCTTCTTGAACGGAGTGCTGAAAGAGGAAGTGTATGTAGAGCAGCCACCTGGCTATGCAGTCCCAGGGCAAGAGGACAAGGTATACAGGCTCCAGAAAGCCCTCTATGGGCTGAAACAAGCTCCTAGGGCATGGTACAGTAGGATTGACTCATATTTGTTGAGCAATGGCTTTAGTAAAAGCAACAGTGAGCTTACTCTCTACATCAAAGCAGCTGAAGGATCTTTTCATTGCTGATTTGAAAGAGGCAATGAAGAATGAGTTTGAGATGACAGACTTAGGTCTGCTGAAGTATTTCCTTGGCATTGAGGTCAAGCAAACAGAGCATGGCATATTTATTTCGCAAACTAACTATGCCAAATAGATTGTGAAAGGGTTTAAGATGGAGAATAGTAAACCTTCCCCTACACCAATAGCCACAAGTCTAAAGTTGAGTAAAGAGGACAACAGCAGGGAAGTAAACCCAACCCTCTACAAGAGCATGGTTGGAAGCCTCATGTACTTGACAACAACTAGGCCTGATTTGATGTATGCTGTAAGCCTAATTTCTAGGTTCATGGAGAAGCCTAAGGACACACATTGGCAAGCAGGAAAGAGGATCCTGAGGTATGTCAATAGCACAATAGGTTATGGCATTTTGTATGATGTTTCTGATGAGTTTAAGTTGGCTGGTTTCACGGACAGTGATTGGGCAGGAAATGTTGATGACCAGAAGAGTACATCCGGCTATGTATTTCACATGGGTTCAGGTGTGATATCATGGGCATCCAAGAAACAGTCCATTGTTTCTCTCTCTACAGCAGAAGCTGAGTATATTGCAGCAAATGCAGCCGCATGTCAGGCTATTTGGTTGAGGAGGATCCTTGCAGACTTGTATGAGCAGCAAGATGGTACAACCATTCATTGTGACAATATTTCATCAATAGCTCTAACAAAGAATCCAATCTTCCACAGACAAAGTAAGCACATTGAAATCCGTTATTACTTCATTAGGGAGTTGGTAGAATGAGGAGAGATTGAGTTGTAGTATTGCAGATCCGAGCAGCAGCTCGCTGATATTTTCACAAAAGCATTGCCGAAAGATTCCTTTGAACGCCTAAGAGATAGGCTCGACATTGTGGACAGCTCCGGAGGTTCAGATCCAGAAAGACAGCAGGAGAACTCCAGAGACTCAACTCTGGAATGTATGTGCAGCTCCGGAGATGCAGAAAAGGATCTCTGGAGTTGCAGAGAGTCAGCTCTGAAGATGCTCCGGAGACGCTGAAACAGGAAGTCAGCTTCGGAGATGTAGACAGGGAGCTCCGGAGATGCAGAGGGCAGCTCCAGAGATGTTGCAGCATGACAGAAAGAGCTCCGGAGATCTACTCCAAAAAGGCAAAGGCAAGTGTATATCTCTAGAGATCAGTTCCGGAATGAAAATTGCAAATTAACGTCTGACTTCAGATTAAGGGGGAGTGTTGGAACTTTAATCCTCCATCAGATATTTAATGTTGACTGCCCCCGCGTCAAACCTGGGGATCTCCCGCATCCTCCCCCAGCACTGTTGGCCTGCCAGCATTCAATTCTGGTAGGTGCATTTGAATTTGAAATGGTTGAGCACCCATTTTTCTGGGTATGTAGAAGAGACAAAAGAGAGGGAAAAGAGCATATATAGTCGACGAAAGATAGGAACCTATAGCAGCAGAGGAATGAGAGGGTTCCAGGAGAGAATAGCAGAAGGAGAACAGCATAGAGGAATGTTACAGCAGCAACAGTAGACAGCTACGAAGTTCTAGGCAGCTTCGGATATATAGTGTGCAGCTCCAGAGATTGGGGTAGAGTAAGAAAATAGAGCAGCAACTCTGTCTGTAGTTTGTACATGAAATTTTAATGTAATCTGGAAATAGAGAAATATATATAAAGATATATTACTGTCTCTTTGGTGTTTGGTTTCTTTCTGTGTGTGCACTTGTTTTTGCCGTTCATTATTGCTATAGCATTGCATCTACAGAACAGCATTTTGCCCATCTCCCCTATTTCTGCTAACAAAGACGATCTAAACAAACTTCCTAAAAATGACATTAAAACCTACATTTTTCGACACAGACTGGCCCAGTATAATTTTTTTTCCAAAGTATTCATTAAAGATCTACATTTCTTTGACACGGAGTCGGACTATCTCAGTGTATACTTCTTCCAGATGTGCATTTAGGGTGTATCACTTCCTTCCATTATTAGTGGGAGGCATTTCATCAATAACCAAATAACAGAGCAACTAAACAAGAGAAAACAAAGAAAAAGAAGTAAAACAGAAAATACTAGTATCAGCAAAGGAAAAATTCACACTGCCTTAAATTAACTACACTTTGCCACCAACTGCTTATCTGGCTTGATCTTGAACCACTACAGGCAGTAACTCTAGCAATAGTATCCCACTAGCTGAAAGGACTCTGTCACATCCATTCACATGCCTGAGATCTCCCAAGAGTGTTCCTAGGAGCACTCTTCCTATCAAGATTCTAGAGCCTGATTAATCTTAAGTTATCAAAAGTCATGGTTTTTAAAATCTTATAAGCTTCCCTTACAGTGAGATTAAAGAACCTTTGGTGACCAAATTTTGCATGTGCCTCCAACTCTACAATCAATTACTGATTATAGACTCTTGGCAAACAGGAGACAATGCCACTCCTCCATTCACTAGTAAACGAGAAGGCATATTAGCTTCACAAAATTAATGAATGGAGCTTCTATGATTAAACTGGGGTAATAAAATTTAAGTCTTGAATAAATGAACACAGATAAAGGTTTTCAGGAATGTCTTTTAATAAAGAACTCTACCACAGATTTCAACAAAAACTCAGCTATCTTCCAATCTAGTGTTGCATTTGGTAATTTACCGTAAATACAAATCAAGCAAATAGAACTAGCAGACAAATTGATGCTTGCAAAACTTTACAGTAACACGGTACAAATGTGATCACACAAAGAAGAACTAATTCCAATAAAATCAAGTATATGGTAAGATAAGATGGATACTATTGAAAGAATAAGCCATTCGATAGGAACTGCTTCTGTGTCCAGTGACAATGATGTAATGCGTACAAAGTCAAAACATGTTTTCCTTGAAAAAATAAAGATAAATTTTCATCAGAAGCTTGCAGGTCATATATACAATCAATTAAGCTATACAACAAATTTCTTTCTCTCACGAAAGTGACTTATTTGATTCATTGCGTAGCAGAGGATACTAACATATAAACGTTGAAAATAAATCTATTTGAAGTCAAACAGTAGGTCATCTAGATATTAACTTGAAAGAGTTTGTAATCTTCAACAGAAGAAAATTAAGATTACCCTTTGCAGTGCAACATCTCCATAGCAGAAATGAATGATGAGGTAATAAAACCTTCCACTTGAAACTGTTCTTCAATGTAGCTGGCCTATATTTGCAACCATGGGAACCCCTTTTTGACCTTGTTAAGGCTATAGTACATTATGTCCCTTTCTAGGTACCATTGGAATACAAGGATAAATCCATTCTCCAAATTATTGGTAATACACTGGGTACTTTTTTAAGCTTGGAAGAAGAAACATTGTTAAACCCAGATGAAAATATCAAAATTTGTATACTTCTGGAAGCGGCTATAGGGTGTCCCCAATTCATTACCATCGCAAGCTCAATTGGGAAATGGGAATAGAAGCTTTTCTATGAAGCCCCTGAACTTAGATGTCAGACATATATTTAGGGTACGGGCACATAACTTGTAAATTTAGACCCTCCTCAAATCAACCTGTGATTAACAGTACACCAATGAACGAACCTCTTTCTCCCCCAAGAATAGACAATTTAACTCCACAGGTAGTAGAGATTAGGACTGAAATAGCTCAAGGGCCTTATCAAGAGACATTCCAGTCCAAGAACCTATCACCTCGTAGTGAAGCGACTGAGCAAAATAACTAGGAGGATGCTAGCAAAACTCCTCAAGAAATTTTCCTACAAGTGCATCTGCAAACTGAAGAGGATATACATACCCCAATGGACTCTCAGGTTCAAGGGGGTGAAGAAATCATTAAGGACAATGTAGAAATACAAGAATCTCTACACTACTTCGTTGATAAAGTCCTAAAGAATGTAGATGAGAATCTGATTGATGATATTGCAGAGGAAGTCCTCCAAGAGGATATGGAAATGCTATTTTCAGAAAAAATTTCTATTACACAAACACAAATATGAGAAAAGGTAGGTCTTAGTCCTCAGAGCCAAAGTAAAAGGAAGAGGAAGCCTAGAAAATCAAAGACTCGGGTAGAGATTGTAGCAGGAATCCAATCTACCCTTGACCAAACTCTGAAGATGAGGAAAGAAGGTAGCTCTCCTCAGGAGCAATGAAGGATGGAATGTTAGGGGCATTAATGCTCCTAACAAAAGACGCTTGATTAAGCATCAAATAGAAAGTGTAAAAGCTAATATTATTTTACTTCAAGAAACAAAAGTCTCGGGAGAACAAGGTTCCTATATTTTCAGCAATTGGTCTGAGTGGGAGACTTCTATGGTGGCAGCAAAGGGAGCTTCAGGTGGATTGGCAACTCTATGGAACAAAAAAATTGTTTCCACAAACTGAGTTTCAATGGGTGAAAATTATATTGTATTCAACATGGTGTATGGAACGCTACAGATGGATATTTAGGTTATGAATGTTTATGATCCAAGTAATTCAAATCAGAAAAAAACTTTGGCATTCCATCAGTTTGATTTTGTCATCATTACATTCAGAGCATGTCACATTGGGAGGGGATTTTAATGCAATAACAGAGCATGACGATAAAACTGAAGGAATCAGTCCTCCTTCAAAAGTAATGGACAATTTTAGGGACTTTATCTCTATCAACAATTTTTATGATTGTATGCCAAGAAATGGAAGGTTTACATGGACGAACTGAAGACAACACTTAAGTCATATTACAAAAAGACTTGATCAGTTCTTGTTGTCTCACAAATGGCTAGAAGTAATGCAGAATTTATTTAGTTCTATTTTGCCCTTATCTGGGTCAGATCATTTTCCAATATCTAGAGATAGAAGAGGAATCAGTCAAATCTAAGGGCCTCTTTAAGTTTGAGGCCATATGGTTTAGAGACCCCGATTGTCTCCCTTTGCTAGAAAAATCGTGGACCTCATAGCCATTTACCCCTGGTTCAAGAATGTTTCAATTATCCCACAAATTGAAGTATGTTAAGGGAAAAATCATGGTGTGGAATAAAATTTATTTCAAAAACATCTTTGTAGAAAAAGAAATAATTTGAGAGATAATTGGCCAGTTTAGCCCAACAAATTATCAAGCAAGGGATGAATTCTAAAATTTTCATAGAAGAGAGAAAGATAAAAGAAGATTTGCAAGAAATTCTTTTGAGAGAAGAAATTTATTGGTGACTAAAATCAAGAAAACTTTGGTTGAAAGGAGATAGGAATACAAAATTTTTCCACATTTCTACAAAATTATAATATTTTCAAATACCATCTCAAGTATTAAAATGAGCAATGGAATCCATTTGAGTATCAATGATGACATTAGGAGGGAGGTGGTGAATTTTTTCAGGCATCCTTGGCCAAATAATGATTCAAATCATGCTAGTCAGTCCATCTCAGTTCTAGATAATATCCCCTTGTTGGTCACTAAGGAACAAAATAGGGAATTGATGGGGTATTTACTTTGAAAGAGATTAAAGCATCTATATCCTCCATGTCAATGGATAAAGTCCTAGGACCTGATGGATTTATGGCTCTCTTTTTCCAAAAATGTTAGCAATTTGTTGGTAAAGATATTCTACTGGCCCAATGGAGGAAGCAAGAAAACATAAAATCTATTGAAAGAATTGAACATCAATTTCATAGCATTATTCCTAAGGTAAATCATCCTTCAACATTTGGTGAATTCAGGTCAATTTCTCTGTGTAATGTGATATACAAAATTATTTCAAAAACCATTACTTTAAGATTGAGCACAAATATTCCTTCACTAATCTCAGAAGAACAAGGTGGATTTGTCCGGGCCAAAGAAACTTCAGAAGGTGCAATTATATCACATGAGACACTCCACTCAATAAAGACTAATAGACTCTAAGCAATGGTGTTAAAGTTAGATATGGCAAAAACATATCATAGAGTCAATGGGATTTTATTTTGCAAGTTCTTAGAAAATTTGGGTTCTCCAATGCATGGTGTAAATGAATCTTGTCTTGTATTTCAGATGTAAAAAATTTCGTGCTGATAAATTGCAAACCAACTGATTCATTTAGTGGACCATACAAGGTTTTAGGCAAGGAGCTCCTCCTTCTCCATTTTTTTTCATACTTATGGTGGAAGCATTTAGTAGATCAATTAAGGCAGAGAATGAGAACCATAGGTGGTCAGGAATTCAAATACCTTATGTTCTTGAACTAATAACACATTCTTTTTGCAGATGATACAACGGTGTTTGGTAAATCCACCAAAAATGAAGTTGATACTATTCAAAAAGTTATTCAGTTGTATTCATTCATATCTAGACAGTTGGTAAATGCATCTAAATCTAAGATTTTCTTCTTTAACACCCACGCACAAGTTCAATAAAGAATTTCTAGAATTCTTGGCTTTCAATTAGAATCACTACCAAGCAAATATTTAGGTGTACCCCTCTTCACAAGAGCGCGAAAAAAGGAAAAGTGCTAGAATATTTTAACCTTGATCAGTAATAAGATATCCACTTGGAAAGGTAGATGGTTAACATTGGCAGGTAGAATTACTATGGTTAAGACCATTCTCTCAGCCATCCAAATATATATGATGTTAGTTCTTCAAATTCCAAAAGGAGTTCTATCACAAGTTGAAAAATGTATTCAAAGATTTGGGAGAGTGTGAGATCATGATGGGCCAAACAGTGGTAATGTCAAAAGGATCTTGCTAGTTGAAAAAATTCTAGCATTTAGACATATTTAGATTTGGATGGAAAAAGTGTTAATTTTTCTAGCTCAAATATGGATTCCCTCAAAAAATACCTTGGGATTACCTTAAATTTAGTTAAGTGCGAGTCCTATACTTGCCAAAGAAACTTGAAAAACCATTTGTTTAGTGTTATCCTAAAATTTTCCATGACTTCATCCTTGACGCTGATAGAATTTTTTATAATTAAATTTAATAAAACAAAAAGGGTTTGTAAAGGAAACTATCAAGATTATGAAAATATAATATATGCCCCATTATAATTTTAATAAGTAATTATTATTAATTTTTTACTTATATTTTCCAACTGATATACATATGGAAAAACATTCATAGCTTTCAAACTATTTATTCTTTTTTAAATCCAAAAGATGTGTCACATTCTAGGCTTTAATGGTTATAGGTTTTTAAAAAAAGGTTTTGAATTTTATATATTTTTGACCAAGGTTGGCTGGAATATTATTTTTTAATATTTTTAAAAATTCATAGTAAAATTTTATAAGGAATTATTTATTTATTGAAAAAAATCAAACAAATATGCATCACATCTACTCATGTGTCTTTTACTTAAATTCAAAATTTGGAGGAACATTATTTTCTTTTTCTCATACTTAGGTTGGCTAGAATGACACCTAGTTTTTACCTTTTTTCTAAAAATTATAGTAGTGCCTCATTGAAATATCCAAAATTCACAAAATAAATTTTAATTTTTTTTTTAATAGTAGTCCATAAACTACATTCAATTTCCTACAACTTTTATTACTACCCTATTTTCACATTATGTAGATAACTCATTCAATTTTTGATGTGAAGTTACTTAAGTCTATTTTTAGCATTTTCATCACCACTTAGGGGTATTGGTTAACCCATCATGATCTTGCATTCACCCATTTCTATAGCAAGGTAGTGCGGAGAAGAAGCAGATTCATCTTTAAATTTCATGGGAGAAAATTTGTCAACCAAAGATTTATGGTGGGGTCTGGATTAATGACCTCACAAAACAAAATCTTGCCTTGGGAGCAAAGCTGACATGGAAGATGTACTCCAACCCAACTACAAAATGGGTTCATTTGGTCCAATCCAAATACTTGGATAACTATGATAGAGATAGAGTTTTCACTATTGCTAACCCACCAAATGTATCTCCAATGTAGAAATTTATTCAAGGAAGATATGTAATTGTTCCCCAGTTATCATGAGTAGTTCATAATGGAGAAAGAACTTTCTTTTGGGAGGACTCTTGGAATCCTTTCCAAGATTTATCCCTTCGAACTGCTCTAAATGAAGCTAGAACTTATCTAAAATAGGCCTGGGGTTCCACCATTAACAAATATTGGGTCAACAATCATGACAAGAAAAGAACATGGAAGAATTTTGATAATTCTAATTTTCCTGACAATCGAAAAAAATACTAGCAGAGATCTTGTCAAATAGGTCCATATATGCTTGTAGAAAGGAGGATGAAATCATGTGGATAGGTTCCAAATCTGGCTCAAGTATATAGTTAATCAAGGATATAGAGTACTTTCAAACTCAAATGCTAGGTCTTGGCCCTTTAACCTTTTATGTAGTGAAGCATGTCTTCCCAAAGCTGGAGCGTTTTCCTAGTTAGCATTGCATAACAAAATCCTCATGGGTAAAAGGATTCAGAAAATGGGTATATCTAATACCTTCAATTGTGTTTTATGTGGAGAAAGGGAAGAAGAAACATATCATCTTCTTCTTCATTGTTCTTTTAGTAGTAAATGTTGGCAATGGCTTTATGAGAAACTAGAATGGTATGGCCCAAGCCTTCAGTCCCTATTACAACACTTTTACAATTGGTTGTCACTGTATAAGAACTCCTTGTTTGGATGTTTATGGGATATTTGCCCTTCTATTCTTATATGGTGCATTTTCTTAGAACATAACTACAGGATCTTTAGGAGGTCTTCCATCTCATTTAACTAGATGATTAGGAAAATGGAAACATTGATTGTGAAATGGTTATGGCCATGGTCAACAAGAAATCATGGCTAGGAGATAAGTTTACAAATTGGGACATGATGTTATTGAAGCATTGACCCTTTATTCACACACCACATTTGAGTGATTCAATAAATTCAGAAACAAGGAAAATTGATAGAACAAAATTTCATTGGTCCCCCCTCTCCCTCCCTTCTTTAAGACAAATTTTGACAGTGCCTCAAGGGTTAATCCGAGTCCATCGGACAATGGATGTGTGATCAAAGACACAATTGGCAATCTTATTACAGCCATGACGATTAAATTACCCAATAGCACCAATAATGAAGCAAAAGCCTCAACATTATTGCATGGTGTACAATTGGCAAAAGAAAATAACATTTCAAATTTACACAATGATAAATTTTCTAAAGCGAAAGGAAATTAGCAATTGGAAAATCAAATATACTTTCCAACCAATCTGAAACTTGCTTGATTAGTTTGACCAATTTTCCATATCTCACTACTTTCGTGAGGCAAACAAGGAAGTTGATCTAGTCGCCAATGCGGCAATTGACACACTCATCACCATTACCCATTTTGACTCAACGATTGACATGGCATTCCCACCCGTGTGTGACATCATTCAATTAGATACTCCGTCGTTCAAAGCTTCTCACTACTTCTGAATTATTTTCTTGAGAAGAGATTATCCCGTTTGAAACTAATGGTAACTTTTACCCGTTGGCAAGAGTACATGCCCCTTGATCACCACCTTTCTTGGTTGCGTTTGATGTCATGTCTTCATGAATCTCCTCCTTGATGGTGTGCCATGTTCATATTTTATTGTACTCTAATGCCATCTATTCATATTTATGAATTTATTGGTGTATCTTTGCTCCCATCATCGCTTTGCATTGGGATGAATTGGCCTCCATGTGTATGTCTTTATTACTTTTCCTCTTTTAAAGCCCTCATCACCATTGGCATTTGCCATTCCATTTTCCCCCCTTTGATTTGATCTGAGCTATTACTATTCCCTCCTAGTCACCATGAAACCAGTTTGCACGAATTGTCATGTCCTCATTTAGCCTTTGAAATGGGAACCCATGGAAGTTGGGGCATACGATTCAGCTAAATTGGGTTATGTCTTTGATTTTGACTGTTCGTATGTGCAATTTTCTCTACGTTGTGGTGTTAGTGATATCTTATTGTAGGAACAGCCAAGAGTGCTACTATATTCCGAGGTCACATCTATATTTCTCTCAAATACTATGGATGTTGTCTAGGATGTTGAGTTTGTGGAGACAATGGCTTCCACATACATCCATGTGTTCCTGGTGAATGTAGAAAAATTGAAGCCAGCCATAGAAAGCTACGACAGGTTTTCAAGAGAGGCATCGTTATGGGGTTTGTTCTATGTGGAACTCCTTCACAATTCAATTGCGGTTGGATATGTTTTCAATACTCTACAAAAAACCTATAAACTGGTTGTGCCAATGCCCTTGGTTTTGTGCTGGAGATGCATCATTTTCAATTTCCAAATAGTTTCGGTGATAAAATAATGGAGATGTTCAATGCTATTCGGTTCTTGTGTTTACATGCTCCTGATTTGGCTCCTTCGCCCCAGGTTGCCAATCCTCCTCCTATCTTGTTGGCCCCCATGCCCTCACCTAATGTTGATTCCATAGATTCTCAAGATCCGGATTGATGTTCCTCTGCCATATGGTGTCCTTTTTATTTTTATTAGGAACTTATAGCTCTCCTTCGAGACCATTGGACACTGTAAATCACCTCTATACCATGGTTTCTCAGTGCTCTAGTTTAGGCTTTGTATCTCTGGTTTTGTGGATATATACCCTTTATATCTCAGGGCCCTCTATGATATAATTTTTGTCTTATATTTTAATATATTGTATAGGTGTTTACCACCTTTAGAAAAAGACCTGCACGAAACTAGATATTTGATACTAATTGGTGATGGGACCTACACTTGTTCCCATTTCTTATGTTTTTTTTTTTCTCACAATACATTTCCTTGGATAATTTCACCTAATACCTGAAACTTTATATTAATATTTGAAGTTTAAAGCACTAGAACTGATATATAATTTCTTGACATTTATATTAATATTTGAAGTTTAAAGCACTAGAATTGATATATAATTTCTTGATATAAATCACTGTGTCTTGATAATTATTCTCAAAATGTAATAGTATATTATATTGATTATGGTGATTTTAGTATAGAAATATTATGGAAAAAGAGCTAGCCCTTCATGCAACAATACTATGGATGCCCATAGCCAAGGTTGTTGTAAACATGCAGTCGTAGGAATAACTATTCGTAGTTAATGAAATAGGTACCCGTAGCCAAAGGAGCAAATGCTCAAATATGAAGGAGCTAGTTCCTGCAACCATGACCTCAATCACTAATGACTTATCAAGCAACAATAATGTCTTCCACAAAAATAAGAGAAAACTCAAAGTACCAGAAGATAGTGGCAAAGAACTGAAGTGATCCTTTAGTAAGGGTTGTGCAAGTCATGTCCCCTATCTGCATGTCTCCATTACTTCTGTTTCTTTCATTTTTTAGTTGAAAAGTTGTATTAGGATAGTACTCTTAGAAATTTTAATTGCAACTAAGTTTCCTATTTACATGTTTTGTTGGAATAAAAATGATCCTCTTCCTATGTCCTAAGAAAGAGTTGACACATGTAGCTTGGGTTGTTAAGAGTCCAGATTAGTTAAGGATGTATAGAAGGGGTATATATATTCAAGGGACTTTATGTAATAGATAATGAAGATTCCACCAGTAGTCTATATTATGTTTTCTGAATTCAAATAAGATATTTTCAAATTACTTAATATTGTGCATGAATAGTTAAGATATTTTAATTAATATCTTCTGAGTAAAAGATGGCAGTTCACCCAAGCAAGGGCCCACTTGAGGTAAAGTTGAACTTCTCTTGTTAGTATTAGTTTTTTGTAATTTTAGTAGCTTTAATGATATTTACTTCATACAAATAATTGGTAATTGACAATAGAAGTAGCAGATACCTGTAGCATAGTAATCTATTGTTCTTGATAAAACTTGCTACAATAATAATAGCCCATAGCAACTATTGTTGAATTTATGTTTGATTAAAGTTCATAACATAGACTTCTTCTTAATGTAGAGCTTATTTTCTATACACCACCTTGTAAGATGGGAAAATAAGGCCTAATCAATCATGAAGTAATTAGATTAACTTTCCTCATCAAACATTGGAACACAAGCTATTAGCGACTTGAGGCTTGGCTGTTGTCCCTAGAGAAGAGCCAACTTGTGGTTGGGAGGGGCTCTATTCCTTTGTGGTAATGATTAAGGATTGATGACAAGTGTATTGATTAAACTATGCAAAAAGAAGACCTAGTTAACTATCCAAGTAGATATGTAGACAATAGTTACAGAAGACAAAAAACAAGAGCAAAACTAAAATGAGCAGACCAGAAGGAACCCCTCACTGGAAGCAGGGGTTATTAGAGCTAAACACGAGCATTGGGAACCATAGTCCTAGGGTTTCTATGCAAACAAAGTTCTGTGTGACGATCTCTGTCTTGGTATCCTTCATCTTCCTGTCGCTCGTCGATACTTGAAACCCTCTATCTAGATCTACACACAAGAGAGGAAAATGGTTGTGTTGTATAGGGGCTTGCCTCTATCCAACTCTGTGTTGGTGTTCCCACCTCCACAACAATAGTTGATAGAGAGAGTGCGTGTTCATGATGAACAGAGGCAGATAACTGATAAAGATTGCAGTAACCAAATGTAATGAAATGAACTCACCATGAGAATGAAACCGTAGTTGGATTGGGATCACAACACTAGTCACACACTAGGAGATGTTGGAGAAGGAAGAAGCTTCCACGTATACCTTCAAAGGTTAGTGCAATAGCAATAATAATATTTCACAAGAAGAGAGCTTCAGAATTATAGAGAGAGCTTGTTGATAGATAAACTATGTATGTATAGCCTTGTATCATTTTCTTGTCCTCCTCAAAATGAGGGAGAGAGAGTTGTATATATATGAATCCCAATCACTTTTCAGAAGAGTTGTGTTAGGCTGAAAAAGGTGTGAAAGCCAACACTTCAATATTCAAATTTGTTCAGAGCCAAAGGGCAAGACCCGAGTGCTGGGCACCCTAGTCCTTGCTAAATTAGCTCCTAAAATCTTAGCAATCAAAGGATTTATTAGTATTTCTTATCCCAGTGTTAAAATAGACACCTCACAAGTGGAGATAAACATACACACTAAAAGGAGTGCTAAACCCAGTGTGAAATTGTAAGTGCTAACAATTTATGACACTACATTTAGCCCCCACTTTAGTGAGGGTATGAGCTTACATTCATATGCACACTAAAGTACATAGAAGACAAATCTCTTTGCCAAACATAGAAGAAGTAGAATGTCACTAAGTCGAGAGATGCGGTAGCCCCCAAGCTTAGGATTCTATGAGTCTATAATGCCTAGATAAAGAGGTTACATACACACAAGACACATAGCAAAGATCACACATACACACATACACATATATCTGAAACATAATAAACATGAGATGAGACCAAATATTGTATGCCAGAACAACTATGGTTAGCAAAAGTAATACATGGTCAAATCCAAAACATTCATAAAGCATACATAGAGCATACATGGAAAACACAAGCATACAAGGTATTATTCTTAGGCTAGCAAACTGTGTTATGCTAGGAACCAAACCAAAAACACACATCATGAGCCACAGGCTAATAAAATCCATTATTACTAGGTGGTCATGAGTGTGTGGAAAAATGAAAACATCATAGGCTAGTAAGATCTGCAGACTTACTAGGTGAGTTCCATGTCAACAAATAGCAAATGAAAACATCACAAGATAGTAAGATCCACAGATTTACTAGGTGAGCTTCATGTCACCAATATCAGAAATTACAGGCCAAGTAGAATGCGTTGTTTGCTAGGTAACTTTGGTAAAGTGCTACAAAGTTGATCAAAAAATGTTACGATAGCAATACCAGCCACATGGTGTGTGAATAAAGTGAGGCACATAGCTGAGTGTATGCCCCCACCTTAAAGTAATTGCTAACACCATCAAGGAGCAATTGCCTTTAAGGTAGAGAGTGATACATGCAAAATAGACATGAGAGCTTTTTGGAAGCATATGCCCAAATGATATGTTTCCTAAAGGTACATTGTGACAAGGGGTTGTCCCCATGCATGAAGCTGAGTATTAAGTAACATCATACGATAGCATCAAGGGATCTACTTGACTGGAGTTAGTATATGAATGGTTGTATAAAGGGACACTCATTTTTGGAATTGTCATCATCCTCCAAGTAGTAGAATTATGAATGGCTACTATCACTTGTGATTATCGTAGTCCATCTTATTTAACTCTATCCTTGTTGATCATGAATTGTCTACTAACAACTCACTATCTTGTGTCTTTAAAGTCATTCACATTTAGCTCATAGTGAGGTATTTGTTTAGTGCTCATTTTCATATCGTAATGGAGTCATGATCTTTGATAAGACCTATAGGTGTGATTATATATAAATGACCATAAGGACTATCTTCTAGGTCCATACTGTGTATTTGGTTGAATATTATCTTATGGACCATCCTCTTTGCCATCTGATGTTATTCTTAAGGACTGTCCCACTTCATGTAACCCTCTCTTTCCCATGATCAACACCTTGAAATTGACTATGGTAGATCCTTGAGAAATTGTCCATGCACTCCTTAATACACTTGTAGGTTGTCCTCTTTTGAAACTTTGTGAGATGGAAATATTTATTAGTTTACCATACTGCTTTGAAGACAATGAACCCTTGACAAGATTTATGATGTTTTAAAATCCCTCTTGACTGCTTAGTTACTTGTCTTTATATATATTTTAAAGTCCGTCATACTATCCTATCACTATTATTATTAATTTCAATGCCCCCTTCATGATTATGTCATGGACTATCATTGTTTATTTGAATAGTCATGACTGTGATCTCCTTTTGGGAATCTATAGGAAAGTGTCATGCCTTACTTTGAAGTCCATTTCCTTAAATCTTTGCTCTCTGCTTGTTGCACCTATCCTAGGGCTTGGGGTCTCCTTTTTCTCTTTTCCCACTACATAGCTTGAAGTATTGTATGATGATGTGCCATAGACTCCTTCCAATTTGGGCAGTAGACTCCATTTTGTGAGAATGAATGGTTGATAAAGAGTCAAATTTTGATACTACTCCCATTGACCCCAAAAATGTTTTCCTATGGGTTTTGATTCTCTTGGATGTTCCTTCAAAGAAGGAACTTCATCATCATCTTGAATCAAAGTAGCCTATGCCTTCAAATCCTCTAAATTGAAACTTTATGCAATGATCCCACAAATGCATTAGCTCTATCCTTTTATTATAATGAGTGTTGTCTTTTTCATTGTATTCTCGCATTATGATTTTGATCACTTGATCACATATTCATATTAAATCATGTCTATTAACTATCCTTTGTAAACATTTCTTCATTATTTCCCACTTTCACTCTTTACCTCTTAACACCATGGCCATAATGATTGTTATTTCTCTTAGATAGAGGCTATTGTCACTATCATCACTATCTTATTATTTTTTGAAGACTTTGTCTCTATCTTAACAGTCATCTATACCTTCATCTTAGCCTTCAACCTTCTACAAACATCTCTTCCCTCCTGCATAGGTGGAAGAGTTGTCATAAGAAACTCGTTTAGTAACATTTCCTTTACATTCTTCGTGGATACCCGCTCTCCCGCAAGCACTTCAAGAACTACTTGCGGTGATGTGGGGATTTCCCACATCACCATAGGTATGACTTGAAGTGCTTGCAGGATAGCAGGTATAAAAATTTCAATATCCAAAAATATATAAAATTTCAATTTCCATGGCCATATTCACTGAACGCTTCCAAATATTCACTGAAAGAAGAATGCTTCCACATATTCAAGAATAACCTTGCTTATATAGAGGCACACAACCAGAAGAATGAGCCTTATAGGTTGGGACTCAACAAGTTTGGAGACCTCACCCATGATGAATTCAAAAACATCTACTTGGGTACCATGTTTCACTCTACAAGCTCTACCTCTCTTCATTATCAGTATGCCCATGGGGACTGCTTACCTACATTTGCAGATTTGAGGAAGAATGGCGCTATTGATCCAAACTTTCAATGGAAGGCACATCCACTCTTATGCCTGGGTCACCGCAACACCTTAAGGTGGTTGTCGGGCCTTCGCGGTGATGCAGAGAGTTTCCTTGCATCACTGCGAAGGCCCAACAACCACCTTGCGGTGTTGCAGTAGTCTTTTGCACAACTACCCTAGTAAACATGTATGCAAAATGTAGAAGCATTGACAAGGCATGTAAAGTGTTTGGCAGAATACCACAAAGAGATGTCATCTCATGGAATGTAATGGTTGTGAGATATGCACAAAATGTATTTGTTGAAAAGGCTTTAGAAACTTTCAAGAAAATAAAATTAGTAGGTATAAAGCCTTATTCAACAACCTTTGCCAGCATACTCCCTGCCTATGCCATAATGGGAGCTTTGGAACAAGGTATGGACATCCATCAAAGCATGAAGGATAGAGGAATTTTATCATTTGTTGTAGTTGCAACTGCCTTGGTAGACATGTATGCAAAATGTGGAAGCATTGACAAGGCATGTGAACTGTTTGGTAGAATGCTTCAAAGAGATGCTATCTCATGGAATGCAATGGTTGAGGGATATGCACAAAATGGATTTGTTGAAAAGGATTTAGAAACTTTCAAGCAAATGCAATTAGTAGGTGTAAAGCCAAATTTGACAACCTTTGCCTACATACTCCCTGCCTGTGCCAAAATGGGAGCTTTGGAACAAGGTATGGACATCCATCAAAGCATGAAGGATAGAGGAATTTTGTCATTTGTTGTAGTTGCAACTGCCCTGGTAGACATGTATGCAAAATGTGGAAGCATTGAAAAGGCATGTGAACTATTTGGTAGAATGCCTTAAAGAGATGTCATCTCACGAAATGCAATGGTTGTGGGATATGCACAAAATGGATTTGTTGAAAAGGCTTTAGAAACTTTCAAGCAAATGCAATTAGTAGGCGTAAAGCCAAATTTGACAACCTTTGCCAACATATTCCCTACTTGTGCCAAATAGGATCTTTGGAATAGGGTATGGTCATCCATCAAAGCATGAAGGATAGAGGAATTTTGTCATTTGTTGTAGTTGCAACTGCCCTAGTATGGACTGCTTGCCTTTCTGCCAGTGACAACTAAACAACTTAAAGTCTTGTCTAAAATTCTAGCTTTGAGTTGATTTAGACATTTGGAGGATTGTTTTCTAAAAAGGTAATATAATGGTTAGTACTTGCATTTGTGATATTTATAAGGATATCCGTAGCAAATTTAATGAAAACTTTTGGATACATTACAATTAATTTGTATATTAGCTTATGCTATTTCCTGTTTGTATTTCATTTCACTGAATATTGATCTTTTTTGCAGACCATTTTCTTGGCAGTCATAGCAAACTTTGGATAAAGTTTCTATTATTGCATCTGTGTTGCATTGTAGTACAAAACAAAAGAACTATTTTTTTTCCAAAGTGCTTTGTTAGTTTTTATTATCCTATCATATGATACTAATTTTATCCTATATAAGAGATACCATGAATAATTAGTGTTTACCTACAGGTCTAAGAAAATGGAACGATGCATTACACTTGTGCCTAAAGTGAATGATCCAAATGAGGTAGCTAGATGAGTTTTGGAGAAGTTCCCAACACACCTAAATGTTGTTCCTCCAAGAGTTCTTAGTGGTTTGTTGCTAGGTGATACAACTGAGACATATGATGCTGATACAAGTCTATGGAAGAAACATGTTAAGGCATACAAAAGAATCAACAAATATATTGGTGAGACTAGATATTGCAATATTATGGACATGAATGCAGGTCTTGGTGGCTTTGCAGCAGCACTCACATCCAACAAAGCTTGGGTTAAGAATGTTGTCCCTAATATTGTCAAGGAAAATATACTTGGTGTGATTTATGAATGAGGGTTTATTGGGATCTATCATAACTGGTAAGAGTACTTTTTGTTTCTACTTTATTTTTCCAAGATTTTCATCTTTCCAAGATGGCTTTATTCTCCATACTTTAAACAATCTTATTGGATTTTTTTGGAAATTTAGTTGCATTGTGTATGAAGTATGTATTGCAGATTCCTGACATTTTTTTTTACGTATCTGGAGTGTGTTTATAAAACAATCTTCCTACTCAATTTGGCATCTTGCAATGCTTGTTTCAAAATCTTCTTATACTAGGCTTCATTTCAAAAGTTGTGTTTCTTTACTTGTTACATGAATTAAAAGTTTACTTTTTGTATTCGCAGGGTATGTTCAAAATGTTGAAAGTTTCATCTAGGGTTCATTTTGTCTTTTGTGTATACTTCAATATTAGAGTGCATATGAATATAAGATGGTGTTTTCAAAGAGTGACAGTATACAAAAAGAGGAAATCGTGACAATGCATTTAGGCACTTCTATGTACAAAGACTTGGAGATAGCAAAGTACATGGATGAATAGGTAGTCATAGTGGTTACTGTGAAACACAATGCAGACATGATCTTATGCATAGGGAGGCAGGGGTATTAAATGCAAGAAATATGGTGGCAGGGAAACACAATGCTAATTATCAGTGACAATAAAGAGCATAGAAGCAATAGGGTTGTAAAGACAGTGATCAAGGACGACAATCTCAAGTGCAATTTTTTCATAGGTGGCAGTCAAGTCTCAAATGCACAATATATTCTTAGTAATTATGTTTTGTTTCTTGTCTTTTCATCTATTTTGCTGGACCTTGAGAGGAATGTTGGATGTGCCTAGTGTGTTCCTTATTTCACTTGATAGTTTGCAATCTTAAAGGTTTTGAGATAGTGACTTCTTGCTGTGTATTAGTCTCATTATCAGATTTTTGAACTGAGGTATACATTGGAGGTTTCAAATTCTTTCAAGGTAAAGTTTGCAATGTATAAAGATGACAACAAATAGCAAGGTAGTGAAATCCAAACCCTGCATAGTCAAGATTGCAATTAATGCTTCATTGAGGTTTAAACCATGGTGACATAGGGTTTTAAGGGAAGTAGTTTTGACTGTGAATTGTAGAAGGCAACATTTGGACTTGTTATGATATGTTGTCAAAAATTACAAGGTTTTTGTAGCAAATTACAAGGAATTACAACCTTCTCTTCATGGAAAGTTTTCTATTTGAAGGCTTCTCTATTTAAGGTCTTCTTAGAGGACTTTTATTTTTTAGTTCTTGCTTCTTTTGCAACAGAAATAGTTGCCTTGTAACTCTTTTTCAAGAGATTTTATGTAACATCAACTCTTTTCAAATTAATAAAGACAACAATATTCCTTTTTCAAGACTTGTGTTTCTCTTTGCAACTAGTGATATATGTTTAATAAACAATGTATCAATATACTATCAGTTGACAAAAATTAGTGAACAAAAACAATTAAATAAACTACCAAATTGATCAAAATGATGATTAAAATTAATGACTAAATAAACTACCAATGGAAGGAACTCGGTGAATAAAAATGACTAAATAAGTGACCAGTTAACAACAATCAATGACTAAATATATCAGTGATTAAAAAATGACTAAATAAGTGACCAGATTACAACAATCAATGACTAAATCAATGACTAAATATACTATCAAATCGATCAATCTAAACAACCAATAAATGACTAAAAATGTTTTAGTCATCAATTTGGTCGCATTATAAATGACTGGCAATAAACTACTAATGGTCATGTGACCATGTTTAGTCATTTATAAGCAATTTTTAGTAGTTTTTTTAGTAATATATTGATGTTTTTGTACTAGTGTTTAGAAAATCAACCCACATAGACCTTTACATTCATGCTTCCTCGCATCACCACCTCGCTCAAAAGGCAAGTATCCTCAAGACTGTCAACACTAGATCCCTTCACATTTGTGATGATGAACACATTGACCAAGAGCTTTCCCACCATTCCAAGGTCTTTAAATTAAATGGGTACAATAGCAAACAGATTGTCAGGCAAGCCAAAACTTGACTTATTTCTAAACGAACCAATCAGAACTATCTTGGAGTCTTTGGCGCCACCCTCCCCTACATCGAGGGAATCTCTAATAAGATTACCAAAATCCTCTGTAAAAAAAGTTCTCATTTGTCCCTTCAAGCCCATGCCGACCATTAGAAACCTTGTCCTAACCATAAAAGACCCTAAAAACATCCTTCTCAATGTAGGGGTCTACAAGATTGATTGCTCTTGTGGGACTCCTTACATTAGGGAGACAGGGCGCTCTATAAGCACCAGAATCAAGGAACATGCTGCTGACATCAGTCATGAGAGAATCACAAAATCTGCCTTGGTAGAGCATTCCTTGAGCACAAAACACCACGTATACCTTGAAGGTGCTCATGTTCTGGTCAAAGAAGATAGTTTCTTTAGGAGAAAACTTAAAGAAGCTATTTTCATAAGAGACCACCCTACCAACCTTAACCGAGAAGATGGATGGAACCTAATCCCAACTTGGTATCCTCTTTTAGATTCCCTCCAAACTAGCTCACCTTCCCTATGATTCCCCTCTACTCTTTCCTCTCACCCTTGTCTTCTTTCCTTTTGTCTTTTTTTCTCTTTGATTTATTGTGATGACCTTATCTCCCACTTTTTATCTCCTCTTATTTTATTCATTTTATTTTTATTTTTATTTATTATTGTCTCCTGTCTCCTTCTTTACCTTTTTACATGAACTTAATCTTCTTTTCTTTCACTCTTCTCTTTATTATCTTTCTTTTACTCTATTTTTTTTTGTATTCTCTACCTCAAGTCTTGTTTTTCCATGTCAACACCCCTCTCTCTCTCTCTCTTAATAAACAATTAGTTATCATGTTACCACAAGAAAAATGTAATAATGGGATAGATAACATCATCTAAAATAATAAATTATAATCTAGTGTTTAAGTAGACAAAACATAATGGCAAAACATGCCTTTAATAATGTGCTATGAAAATCACATGAAATGGTTATCAAACTAGGGTTTATGATGATTTTTGGAAAAAAATGGAAGGATCTGCTACTGTTTTGATTGTTGCAGCTATGGTAAAAGTTTCAAAATGGATTAAATTTCATCTTTTCAAACTTAAATTATGGCTTCATGGTAGTCCATGCATATTTGATTAATGTTTGTGTGTAGGGATATTACCTATGGCTACTAGTGTTCTTGTCTTTAGTATTACATCATGGGCTTTCCTTTTTCTAATGAATCCATGAAGTTATCCTATTGAGTTATTCATTAGATCATCAAGGAAAGAATTTTGAGGATACTATGAGGGTGTCATGAGTGGAGGGTAACCTTGTTGAACATCTAAAATCCTCATTATCATTGTCAAAAGCATGTAAAATTCTGACAGTGCTATGATTGTAGCAGCAACAAGAAGATGTCTTATTCATAAGTAAAGACCTTAGTTTTCATCAACGATGTTCTCCCTATGTGTCTCTCTCTATGTGTTAAAGTACATTGGTCACTAATGTAGGTGCACAGAATGTGGGTAAGAATTCCATCTTTTGTTTCAAATTACAAAAGGAATAGGCATAAAGAACAAGATTGAAAATTACAAGTTTCATGAATAACTTGTATAGAAATTACCATTATTATTTTATGTCCAAAATGAACACCACCACTAATAAAAGAACAACTCACCTAAGTCAATGCATGTTTTGGGGTATTGTATCACATGTATACTTGTTATTAAGCACATATACAACTTGTAGTGGTTTATTGTCACATGTTGTAAGCCATGTATGTGAAGATGAAAACATAGTTTATCCATTTGCATGAGAAAGTAAGGGAGATCACATGTATTGATGACATGAGAAACACTACTACATATTCTTCAGTGTTGTAAATATGCATCTTCTTATTTCATCATGTTGTGCTTCATTGTAGCATGAATCACTTGTTGTAAGAATGCACAATTATAGCTTGTTATAAATATCACAAATGAAGGAATGTTGTGACTCCAACACAAGCTGCCATAAACATGGGGGAAATGTTTTCTCATGGAATGCAATGATTGTAAGATATGCACAAAATGGATTTTTTGATAAGGCTTCAAAGAAACTTTCAAGCAAATGTAATTGGCAGGTGTAAATCCAAATTCCACAACCTTATCTAGCATCCTCCTTGCCTATGCCAAAATGGGATCTTTGGAACAGGGTATGGACAACCATCAAAGCATAAAGGATACAAGAGTTTTGTCAGATGTTATATTTGCAGTTGCCCTTGTAGACATGTATGCAAAGTGTGGAACCATAGAGAATGTATATGAACAATTTGGTATGACACCTCAAAGAGATGCCATATCATGGAATGCAATGATTGCAAGATATGCACAAAATGGATTTTTTTGAAAAGGCTTTAGAAACTTTCAATAAAATGCAATTCGCACTTGTAAAACGAAATTCCATAACCTTTGCAAGAATATGTTGAACACACCAGGATACTAAGAGGGAGGGGTGAATCAGTATCTAGAAAAACTTCAAATTCTCTGGAGTAGATTAAAACTTAAACATTATAGCATTAACATAAACATAAAAGATCAACACAAAACACTAGATATACATGGAAAACCCTGAAAGGGGAAAAACCACGGTGAGGATTAACTCACAATATATGAAGCTTACTACTATAAAAATTACAACTTTGTTTTAGGGATACAAGCCAAGGAACCTACTATTGCTTGAATAATTTGTTTTAGGGTCACTCCCAAGGAAGCTACAACTCCCTACAAACTTTGTTTTAGGGCTACAACCCAAGGAAGCAACTACTCCCTAAATTGAGAACAAACTCAAAAATGATTATAGTATGACAATCCTTCTACTGCCTGAAAACTGACATTGAAGCTCATGCCTTTGATAATTGCAATTTTTCTTTTTCACTCTTCTTTTGATGATTGGATCAATTAGGCACAATCCTCACTTCCCTTCTATCACAAAAATGTCTTCAAGATGAGTTAGGACAACCTCTAACATTTCTTCTCTTTCTCCTTTAGTCGTACATCATAATACATATCATGTTCATATTCTGCTCTTCACACACTCATATTCTCATTTTCGCAATCATACCTCACCTTGATCAACTAGGTTTACAAATATATACATGGCATTACATTGATTTTATTACAAGTTAGCCAATACAACAAGAATATTACATTTTAGAAGTCGGCCAAAGATCACACAATATGAAACATGCATAGGGAAAGCCCTATCATGAACTACATGCCACTCCAGAAAGAGAAACACGCCTTACGAACCCAACCACATGCTTAGCCTAGTCCTAAACATTCTTCACAACATCATCCTTCAACGAATAACAGCTGCACACTTCACAACTTTGAAATAGGTCTCCCTTAAGTAAGAAAACATGAAGCTAGTAACACATCATTCTTCACACTCTAGGCAACACTCATGAATGATTGAACATTGCTTGTTCTTCTTCTAGATGAGTCGGTAGGACCTATACAACATATCCAAACCCACCTTGAACTCCACACAACAAGAACTTTGTGGCTCACATCATCAACATACTCTAGTCGGCCTTATAAACAATAATTCTTCACAAACTGACTTGAAAACTTTGTGCAGTACTAGAAACATGAAATATTTGCATGTGCTTCAATTGTGAGAGACATAGACATGTAGAACATCCACATAAATTCAAATAATTAATCTACACATTCTCCAACTGGTGCAAGTACTCAAACATATATCCTGAAGGTAATTAGGCATCTAGAACCATCTATATCACTTTTGTCATTTGAAAACTGAGCTTGCAGACCTCCAAACCTCTTGAAATGATAATTTAGAATATATTACATATCTCTAAACATGTCCTCAAAACTCGTGTAGGGGCACCTAGTTCATACTTTCTAAATATGTGTTAAATATGAATTTTATAATGTTGAGTCTTGTATTTGGGTGTAATAAGGTCTATTGAGACCATTTCTAATGTTTTTAGTAGATTAGAGTCATATGGGATCAAGGTTTTGTAAAAGTTGTCATGTTGTGTCAAATGTTGCGAAAGTTGCAATGCAACTTTACATTTTTGTTTGGGGTTTGGAAGTTGACTGGTCATATCTTCAAAAAATAGTTTGAGGTTGTTGGTTTTTGGTTGGAAAGGTATAAATACTGCCTTGTGTGGTTGAGGCAACTGGCTGGTGTGATTTGGAGATCAAACAACAATAATAAAACTTTGTTTTTTTCCTACTTTTCCTTATTTTTTTCACTGCTCCAGCTCTGAGTACGGCCTTGTATGGCATGGAAGTGAAATAAGAGTTATATGAATCAATTCTATGTTGAATACACTTCTGTTTGCAGGTGGTTTTATTCATTTTCATCAAAGTTGAAGGAAGATAGAGGATTTTGATTTGGAACAGTCAGGAAACCCTAGGTTGAGAGGGTTTAATTGAAGAAGTGAGTTTTTTTTTTAATCATTCCACAACTCTAGTTGATAAAATTGACATATTCAGACCTTAGGTAATGTGAGGAATTCCTTGAAGTGAAAATTTGTATTGTGGGTTTTGTTTAATACATAGTTGCTTTGGAAAACAGGGTTAATTAGGCCTATTTGAAAAATAACAATCAATTTTAGACCCCTGAGTTACAAAACAATCCCACCTACATTTGAGATATGTTGTGAAAGAGGAAAATGGGTATCTAAATCTATAATTAATTTCTGGGTGTGATGTCAGGTTTAAAAATTATGCTTGAAAAACCTAGTTTGTTGTCCTAATTAGGCCTTTATCAAAACAGAACAGTCAATCTTAAGGCCCTATGTTGCAAAACAACCACCCCTAATTTCTACATATGTTGAATAAATTCTAAATGTGTACCCAAAACAGGTTTTAGATTTTGGATATGAGGTCTTCTCTGAAAATTATTTTAAAAAAACCTCATTTGTTGTACTACTAGGGAAGTTGAAGAGTTGGTGAGCAAATAACCAAGTTAGGGTTTCAATTTTGCAAAGATTGTTCATGGGTGATTGTGTTTGATATCCTCCATTGGCTCTACATCATATTGGTATTAGAGCATAGGTCGATCTGATTTGAAGGAGAGAAGTTGTTTTGAAAAGTGGTCAAGATGCGTCAAAAAAGCAATCATATGGCTAGAGAAATTCAAGAGATGAAAGAGAAGACTAAAAGGGAGATTATAAGGTTGAAGGAACTACAAGATAGGTTGGTAGAAAGGATAGAAGCTATGGAAACTAGTCAGAGAAGAGGTGTGGTCATAAGTGATTGGAGTGACAGTGAAGAGGAAGGGGAAAAGGAGAATCCCCCTGAAGAAGATGAAGAGGAAGAGTTGGATCCGGATGAGCAGAAGTTTGCCAAGCTACTGAGAGAAGTCACGGAAGACAAACACAAGGTGAAGATGGATGTACCAATGTATGAAGGTAACTTGGATGATGAAGAGCTATTAGATTGGATTATAGTACTTGATAACTACTTTGAGTGTGAAGATGTTCCAGAGGAGCAAAGAGTGAAGATAGAAAAGACAAAATTGAAGGGTCATGCACTATTATGGTGGGATTATGAGCAGTCTGAAAGAAGGAAGAAAGGTAAGTCAAATATTGTTTCTTGGGACAGAATGGTGGCTAAGCTTAAAGATAAGTTTCTTCCAAATAATTATGGAGCTTAATTATACAAGAAACTTCAAGGTTTGAAGCAAAAAGATATGGATGTCAAAACTTACACTAACAAGTTTTATAAGTTGAGTATAAGAGTAGGTCATATGGAGGATGATGTGGAGAAGGTGGCTAGATACCTTAGTGGATTGAGATTTAATATTCAAGATGAGTTAACTATGGCAAATCCAAGAATGATTGAGGAATGCTATCAAATGAAAATAAGGGTTGAAGAAAAGATCAAGAGAATGCAACACAAGTCAAATAGGGGCAGATGCAGCAATATCAGAGGTAGAGGATCATTTTCCAACTCAAGGCAGTCATATAAGGGTCAAGAAGATGCAAGAAAGGTGCAAGAACAAGTTGCTGATCAGAGAGGTGGACTTAGAGGTGGTAGATCAGGCTTTATAGGCAAATTTGGAGGACAAGGAAGAGGTTCACAAGGATTCTCAGGAATGTACTATCAATGCAACAAATTTGAACATCAAGCTTGGTAGTGCAATGAAGGTCAAGCCTCCAGTTCACATAGAGGAGAAAGAAGGAATCAATTGGTACAAGAGGAAGATAGTGAGAGTGTAAAATCTACATCACAACATGCTACTCCAGAAGTTGGAGAATCACTCATGGTAAGGAGAACACTCATCAAGACATCAAAGGTAAAGGAGCCATCACAAAGGACACTCTTCAAAACAACTTGTAAGTGTATGGGTAAGGTATGTAAAGTTGTGATTGATTCAGGAAACACGGATAACATCGTGTCTAATGAGAAGGTTGAGAAACTTAAATTGCCTAGGATGTAGTGCCCCTCCATTCTCACCTTGCTTGTGCAAGTGGTCGGACTAAGGAGCATGAAGATGAAGTTAGTATGTTTTATTGATAATCCTTATTGCGACACAAACAACTCATATGCTCTGACATTGTTTACATTCAAGTAATTATGATGTTGATCTTACTATGATTGTCATATTATAGAATTAAGTTTTATGCGACTAATTCTGTGTCATAGGAGGATATGATGTTTTATGTGGATCAATCATATTATGAGTATCGTACGACTATCTGATGATGGTTCTTACTTAGTTGTTTAGTAACTGATTGCTATGTGTGTTGTGATTACATGTTTGATGTGTGGGTGAAAGGAACAATGAAGTATTACTCATGCATGAGTACCCTGCTACACTGTGACTTCCTTTCACTATGTGTATGACTACATGATTGCATATATATACATGTTTGATCATGTTGTTTGCTGTAGGTTGTAGGTAGCAGGCATCCACTCCACCTGAATTAACAGGTCTGAGTGTTCCTTAACCAATGGAACTATTGAATGGAGATAACATATTGTCCCCTATCTTAGCCATCATCCTTGAAGAGGATGAGTATCCGGTTGTGCACCCTGTCAGTGTTGTCGGTTTGGTCATGATAGTCAGTCATTGTTGTGGTGGTCTTGCTTTCTGATCTTGCATAGTAGTCAGGTATGGTTTGGCAGTTGGATTATTTTGTTGGTATTGTTTTAGTTATTGTTGACTTAAAATAAAATAATTAGTTATGAATTATTTTTTAAATAAATATATAAATGTCCTTATGTAAATTTAGTTTATGAAAAATATATTATTCTAGAAGTTAAGTTAATAAATAATAATAATAGTAATAGTAATAAATGTAATTCCAACTAGAGATAAATAAATAAATTAATATAATTTAATGTTGCGTTAATGGTAATAAAATAGATAATATTTGCAAGTTGTCATATATATATATATATATAATACTAAAGTAGATAAAATGAAAAAGAAATCTTGTCTAGTTGTAAATGAAATAAATAGTAAATTCTAAAATAAATAGAATCAAAGAGAAATTATTGTTTGGTTAAAATTAGCAAATTGTTAGAAAGTAATAAAGGAGAATCTTGTGGAAGAAATCATGGGGGTGGTTATGCATGCTCAACTTTATTTTGAAATCGCAAAAAAACATCATTTGGAGGGAAACATGCATTTCAAATAGCAGAATATGTTTTATGTTTTCATTAAATCTCCGTCTCAGGAAGTTTTCATTTTTCTTTTGGCAACATAAACCATAGTTTCTAGAAGAAAAGACTTCGGGGAAAATGGATGCGAGCTGAGAATTTTGTGAAAATGTGATAGAAGTAATACACTAGGTATGGATTGAGATATGAATCTGATTTATTGTTGCATTAGATTTAGTAAAATATTATGTGAATTCTCTTCTACATTTTTTGAACCCAGTCTGTTGCATTAGCCATAACTTTATTTTTACAAACTAGGTTTCTCTAATTTTTTTATATATGGTGAACAACCTGAACATCTAAATCATATCTAGAAATCAGCCATACCCAGTTTGTCATTTTTGAGATATGAATATTTTGTGACTGTTTACCTCTCACCGATTTCATCTCTGTTTTAGCAGTCTATTGCGTTAGCCATAAATTTAATTTTACGAACTCAATTTCTCTAATTTTTTTTATACATGGTGCACGTCCAAGATATCTAAATTATACCCATAAATTAGCAATACCGAGTTTGCCATTTTTAAGATATGAATATTTTGTGACTGTCTACCTATCACTCATTTCATCTCTATTTTAGTAGTCTATTACGTTAGCTATACATTTATTTCCATTAATTGGGTTTCTCTAATTATTTTATATATGGTGAATCTCTAGCATATGTATATCATATCCAGAAATCAGCAATACCCAGTTTGCCATTTTTAAGATATGAATATTTTGTGACTGTCTACATCTCACTCATTTCGTCTTTGTTTTATCAGTCCATTGCATTAGCCATAACCTTAATTTTATGAACTGGGTTTCTCTAGTTGTTTTATACGTAGTGCATGACCTGGATATCTAAATAATATCCGAAAATTAGCCATACCCAGTTTCATATTTTTGAGATATCAATATTTTGTGACTGTCTACCTCTCACCTATTTCGTCTCTGTTAAAACAGATAGTGCCATCACCAATAACTCTATATTTTTGAACTAGGTTTCTCTGAGATTTTTTTTAACAAATTTATTTTGTGCATATCCTACAATCATTGCTTTCGATCATATGACTCTCTTTGAGGCATTCTACCAATCAGTCTGCGTGCCCTGTCTATGCTTTCACATTTTGCATTGTTCGTAGCTTCTAAAGCCTTCTCAACAAATTCATTTTGTGCTAATCCTATCATATGCATGTGGTTAAAAGTGTGGTAGATTTGATGAAGATGTTAGATCTCTAGGAATGTTTTGTTGTTCTATATTCTTTTTCCTCTCAAGCTAACCTTAGACCAAGGTTCTTTCATTGTAGCTTTAGGTTTTATATCTTGTGATTCTAACTAGTGTAAGATATTTATAGCATTCTAATATTATAGGGTTTTAGTCTTGCTTATACAGTTATATTTAATAGTATTTACAAAATTATCTTGTTTATTAATGAAATCTACATTAGTGTAAATAGTGTAAACAACTGTTGTGTTTAATTTGTATGCCTTAGGGTTATTTGCATGTTGTTCACAATCACTTTAATTAAATGAAATTAAAAATAAGTCTTGAAAATTATTAGTTAATATATTGATACTCGTGGATATTTATATCTTATGATCATATTATAACTGCTATTGGTGATTAGAAAGTTATAGTTCTGTATCATTGAGATAGATTCACTTTATAATTGTTAGATGATTGATCATGCTTCGATTAATGTTACATTCCTTAAAATATTGTTGAAGGGTATTAGTTTATGATGTGCTTTGAGAGTGAATGTGATGTGAAACTATTGTGTTTTTAATGGTGTCAAGTGTTGTGTCATTTCAGGAAATTGTTTCCAGAGGCATAGGTTTTAATGTTTTGATTTCATGTATATGCTATGATTGAAAAGTGTCATGATGTGGAATAAAGTCTTGCAAGGATGATATGGTTCATTATGGTGTTGATTATGCATTAAGTAGTGTGTCAAATTTTGTGAATGGGGAAATGTTGGATAACATAAAAGAAATATGTTGGTTATGGTTTGCTTCACATGGAAACTATGGGCAATGTTTTGTGAAAATTGTCCTTGTGATTAAGTTGGTATGCAAGAGGGTTAATGCCTTGTATGGTTCATATATACTTGTTATTACGATAATAATTGCTATGCTTGATGAGTAGGGTCTTCTAGTTACAGGTAGGGGAGTGGTTCTCAATGGGGGTTGGAGGCCAAAGTGGCGTCCAGAACAACCCATGTGGGAGTTTCTTAACTCAGTGATAACCTAATTAATGAATTAAGGGGTTGGGTAGTTAATCACACTAAACAAGATAAGTGGATGCCTCACTCAAGGCTCAAGTGCTCGTTTAGGCTTGAGATGAGATGAGAAGGCTTGGAATGGCAAAATTAACTACCTCGTCCTCATGAAAGGTATGTTGATTCTGCATGAGTTTGTATAGGGGCCGGGGGTCAGGAGAGGATACTAGGACAACCCAAGATGGGGGCCGAGGCTTAGGAAGGCCTACCAAGACAACCCATGACAAGCTATGTGATGACACTTCTCCCTGCTATAGTCTAGCATTCCTTAGTTGTACTCTTCCCATTCATTGTGTGGTTGGCTCTAGAAGCGATGTTTGAGTTACTTGTGTTGTTCATATTGACCCATGTTGTATTGGAGCCATGTGTAGTCCTTGCCCCTATTAGTCTACAATCTTTGTTGATTATTTTCTTAGTGGGACCTTATTGTTATCTCCAAGCATGGGGGGTAGACCTTACAATTCCACATGGTTGGGTGGTTGTGCTTTTCTCTCCATTAGTTTCCCTTGTTGTTGATTGTGTACGAGAAGGATGTACCTTGTATAGTAGATTTCAAATCTTGCTCTAGCTTGAGTTGACAGATACCTATGATCATGTTCTAATCTTGTATATCAGTTCAATCATGTACTGTTAGCTTGATGTATGTACTCTAATGTAATCTGGATAACGATATTGTAAACAATGTAATATTGTACTCTCTTGTAAAGGAACTTGTTTATATATTTGTGATTCTATGTGCAAGAATTTGATGCTTATTTATCTGATAATATAATATAGAATTGTATGTGTTTATCCATCTGATTCAATTAGATATAGAATGAACCATGGTTGTTAGTTAATTCATAATGTTGGTTAGATCTTGTTTTAGTTCATTAGTAATGTAGCCATGGAACCCTAGAGGATAAAGCTTAATTTAAATATTATGAATAAATATATGATTGTTATTTTTTCTTTCACTTAATAAAAGAAAATATGTCTTGTTTTGTAAGTTTAGTTGTATTACCCTCTAGGTTCCTTGGCGGGGCGTTACATTTGGTATCAGAGCCTACGTTGCAACACTAGGATATCTGGATTATTGTTGTTGCTCTAGGTTAAGTGTTTTTCTCTCCTTGTGGTGAGTTGGTAATAGCACCTCTCACCTATGTGCTTTAGTATGATGTTAGAAGGTTGATAAATTTACAGACTTGTTCTTTGATTCTGAAAGAAAGAAATTCTTTATGTCTTGTTTTACTTATGTGTCTGCTATGTGTTCTACCTCCTTTTCTAAAAATGTGATGATGTATCCAACAATATGTGTTTCATGTATGTTAGTGCTTGCTGATTTGTTAAGGCGTTGAGTTCCTCTTGTGGTCTCTAGTGCTTTAGAAGAAAGAAGCATGATTACTGTTAGTGCATGTAATTAGAAGTGTGGTATTTGCCCCCTCTAGTGATGTGAAAGGGTAGTGGTGTTTTGTGTTCCCTGGTTTGGTGAAGTAATCATACTTGGGGGCTATATTTAGCTATTGGTGTGGAAGCACCATACCATCTTTATGTTAGTTGCACTGCTTTTATATATGTGTAAGTATTGGAATGATTTAATCATTCGGTGACATCATGCATCGCGAGCCATGTGGTTATGTGGTGTTGCCATATGTGGGTTATCTTTACATGGTTGCTTGATTATCTGATATCTATGTCCTACTTGGCCACAGCCTCATGAGGAAGTTCTATGGTGATATATGAAAGTTCTCATTATGTATGTCTGTGTAAGAATCATGTGCAAAAGATCAAATATGAGCTTGTGTTGGACCCAAGAGATCATGAATGTGATACTGTAAGTCAATTAGAGTTTTGAATTATTCTTGTGTGTGACATCATACATTTCCTTTGTAAGTATCTTTTTACATAAGGAAGTAATTGCATATATTCATAGCTAGGTAAAAAGAAATTGTACTGCATTAAAGATAGAAATTTTTTGTAAATAAGTAGAAATTGTGTTGCCTTAAATTCATGTATAAAAGTTGTTTAGATATGAAGATGTAGAAAACTTAGTTGTCTGTGTGTTTCGTGTACATTCTCTAATGCATTCTGGACTCTGGGTCCTAGGGTGTTGTGTAGTGAATACTCCCTTTTGTGGCTTAAATTAGTCTCACCATGATGTGGATTTGTTTGTAATATTGGTTGTTTTGGAATTTTTGATAGTTGTTTTATGTGTTGTTGGTGGGCTAACACTGAATTTATTTTCCTTGAATTCTCTTATTATAGGAGTGGTCAGCAAAACCTTTTTCTTTATACTTGATTTATTGTTGAAAATTGGCAGGATTTTGTGACTTAAAATGGAATTTGATTATTCCCCCAATTGGGTTTGCATTTTTTTAAAATTTTCTATTGTGGCTATTCTGAATGTTTGTTTCTATTGGCTCCGTTTCATGTTAAGTGTTGTTTCTATCATGTTCATTTCAAACCTCTGAAGTGTGTTCAAGCGAGGACTCCGTGGAGGGTTGTACTTTGCATGTTTGATAATTAGTTGGAACCGTAGTGGAAATAAGAGATGAGATGTATTTTTCCTTTTTAATATGTGAATACAATTCTCTAAATCATATGAAATTCTCAAAATATGAGTGATTGGTTATAAGTAGATCACATGATACATCTTAACGGTGAGGAATTGATGCCCTTCTTGTCTTTATTGAACAATTGTGCCTGTTTTATGAACAATTACTTAATATGGATGCGTATGTTGGCTATAAAAAATTGCAATACTAATATGTTATGTTTCCGCCCTATTCTGTGACTTCAAGGAATAAGTCAAGTTTTAGGGGGGGGAGGATGTAGTGCCCCTCCATTCTCACCTTGATTGTGCAGGTGGTTGGACGAAGGAACATGAAGATGAAGTTAGGATGTTTTATTGATAATCTTTATTGCGACACTGACAACTCATATGCTATGACGTTGTTTACATTTAGGTAATTATGATGTTGATCTTACTATGATTGTCATATGTTAGGATCAAGTTTTATGCAACTGATTCTGTATCAGAGGAGGTTATGATGTTTTGTGTGGATTAATCATATTATGAGTATCATGCGACTATTTGATGATAGTTCTTACTTAGTCGTTCAGTAACTGATTGCTATGTGTATTGTGATTACATGTTTGATGTGTGGGTGAAAGAAATAGTGTCGCATTACTCATGCATGAGTACCCTGCTACACTGTGACTTCCTTTCACTATGTGTATGACTACATGATTGCATATATATACATGTTTGACCGTGTTGTTTACTATAGGTTGCCAGTACTAGGCATTGACTCCACTTGAATTAACAGGTCTGAGCGTGCCTTAATGAAGGCAACTATTGAATGGAGATAACATATGGTCCTATAGCTTAGTCATAATCCTTGAAGAGGATGAGTATCCAGTTGTGCACCCTGTCAGTGTTGTTGGTTTGGTCATGATAGTCAGTCATTGTTGTGGTGGTCTTGCTTTCCAATCTTGCATAATAGTCAAGTATGGTTTGGCAGTTGGGTTATTTTGTTGGTATTATTTTGGTTATTGTTGCTTTAAAATAAAATAATTAGTTCTGAAACTTTTTTTAAATAAATATATAAATATCCTTATGTAAATTTATGTCATGTCCCCATATCAAGACACTGTTAAAGTAAAGATTTGAACATGATAAAGATGGTTTGTAAAATATTATTTTGGATGATAGAAATAATTACATATTATTTAATAAATAATATTATTGTATGAATATTTTATTATAATTGAAATATAATATCCATATTATAAATAACAATATATATAAATATAATATATTATAAATATATCTAATAATATAAATACGAATATTCTTATAATTATCTTGCATTATAATATAAATACAAATAATATAATATAAATCATATATCATTTATTATGATATAAATGATGATATAATATAAATAATATAAAATATATAATATTTCATTTATTATAATATAAATATAAATAAAATAAATAAACATCTTTTAACCTATCCTCTTATGATAACGGAGTTAGTATGGTTAGAACTAGTTTTACCACAAAAGGGAATTAATATAAAGTAATAAAAATTATAAGAGGGTAAGTATGTCTTTTACCAATAAGCATAATAAGAGACATGTCTCTTCAAACATATCCTTTGAAAGGGAAATAAATAAAAGTTGTGAGATAGAAAGAAAACATCATCGGCAAGATATCATAAATTAATATATATAGAGATATGTATATGAGGTAAGTATACTTAACATGCTTATCTTATAATTATTAAATGTAAGATTTGTAAGTATGTATAGTTAATTTATGTTTAGTATAAAGATTAATTAAGGCCTTAGGGTAAAACCTAAGGAGAAGGTTTTAGGTAAAACCTAAAGGTTAATAAAGGCATGAATTCCTAAGGGTAGATACGAAACTTCCTTATTAACCACCTAACACTAAGAAGGTGGGGTAGATAGTTACGGTAGGTATGGATCATTCCATGGGAATGAGCCTTGACTGACGAATCAAGGATATTACTATGGACCTTCGATTTAAGTATCGAAGGAATGGGCCTTAGTTGACGAACTAAGGAATATATTAATGGACCCATAGGATTGAGATGGCATCACCTACCTAACGAATCTTCTCTCACAAGGTGGAAGGTGAGGTTAATAAGAGGCCTAAGATTATCTCATCCAAGGAGAATCATGATGTATGGAAAAATGGATTTATGAAATGGAAAATAGTATATGGTTATGATTATGATTATCATCAAGATTAAAGGAAATGTAAAATGGAATACTAATGTTCTCTTTTGGTAAGTTGAAATTGTGTGCAAGATTGCGGAAAAATTGGGCTAGAAGGGGACATTACAGTGGTATCAAAGTGGTCATCCTGCCATTCTGTGGATAATAGTTAAATAAAATAAAATAAAATAAAAATTAATAATAATAATAATAATAATAAATTTTTAAAAAAATGAATTTCATGAATTGCTGGAATAATGGTGTTTAATACATTGCTAAAATATTTTAAAAATATATATGTAAATTAAAAAAATTAAAATTTACTCAATATGTTATGATGCAACATTAAAAAAATAAAATAAAATAAAAATTTACTTACAAATATGTAATAAGTAATGAGTAAATAAGGTAAAAATAAATAAGAATAAAATAACTCTCAAAATTACATTAAGTAAATATACTAAAATAAAATAATTAAATATCTCTATGGGTAACTTACGGCTTGAAATGGCATGAGAAAAACAATTAAAATATATGTAAACAACTAGCTCAAAATATTTATTGTGTACATAAACCTCAATAAAATATAATGTTATAAAATATTATAGGATACCTAATTATAGTTGCTTGAGGACAAGCAATCTTGAGTGGGGAGGGTTGTCATGTCCCCATATCAAGACACTATTTTTTTTTTTATGGAAACAATTTTATTACATTCTGCACCAAGAATACAACTTGACTATCGAATAAATATCCAAAATTGCAATGTTAATAATGCTTGCCAAAGCTACTTGTTAAATACATGCTCATGATTTAATGGAAAAACCACCTGCCAATACCAAACCTGTCTACAAAGATGCCAAGTGCATTCTGGATTCCTTTCTACCCCATATTTGTTGTAAACTTCTACACAAGAAGAATACCCTTATGTGATAAATAAATAAGGGGATCCCACTAGTCATCACTGCTGACCTTTTGGCCTACTTTGCATTTCCTTCTACTCAGCGAGCAAATCAAAATCCATGTTCTGCATCCGTTGATCCTTCATCATGGAACATATTTGTCTGAATTTCCATGCACCAGACAAACTGCACATTATAGATTGTACATGAATTAACATGGCTTTACCCAACACTCTGTTTACCCAACTCTCCAATATTCACACAACAGGTTATGGATATTCTCATGCATTTTGATGAATACTGTACAACACATACATTATGCCAATCATGAGGAACAGCTTTCAGCCCCAGTTTTACAGCAGTAGAAAAAATATTCTACAGAATCCAGTCATTGTGCTTTTTTTGTGTTCCGTATAGGAGACCACTAAAAAACACAAGATAAAAAGAGTTTGTCTTCATCCCACATGATATCTTGACCCTTAAGCATCTTTAATATATGATGTGTCACCATTTGCATGAGAAAAATCTTCTCTCCCATGTTCACCATTTGCTTGGGAAAAGTTTTCTTTCCCACTATGTACAAGTTGTTCATAAGATTTCAAGGAGAAAGAGGTAAAGTCTGTCAAAGCCTCAAATACATGTTTTAGATCTGTCTGTAAAGTGTTCAAGGTGACATTGCAAGCTTTTTGCATAACTTCATGATGCTTTGCATTCTCCCCCTCTACTTGTTTCCTAAAAGAATCTATAGAAATTTTCTATTCGGCCAAACCAGCACTAACTTGTCCTATATCTGATTCAATTTTTTTATCAGAAGAGGGTTGAGGTTCATGCAGTCTGTTTTCCATTTTTTCCACTAAACGAACCCTTCCATTTAGATCCTTTTCAAGAAACTCAGCCTTCCTCTTCTAACGCTGCTCCTTGTCCTGATGTTCCCACACTTGTTTCACAGCCACTGCAAATTTTCCTATGGCATTAGTAACTTCACTTGCGGGGATAGTATCAAATGCTTGAGACCAATCATTGCAAATGACAAATACAGGGGGTGCGCCAACCCTGCGAGGGGAGAATGGTGGACGTCCATCAGGAGTTTCTTCGGGCTCTTGATGAAGGCACTTCAAAAGCCACCCATTCAAAGCTTGAACATAAGCCCTCTGGGCATCAACCCAATTACTGAAACATGCATGCCAATTTTGAAGTTCATTTTCTAAGTGCATAGTTGCCTTTAGATGCATTTCACTGGATACATCACTAGCAGCAACATGACCTAGAGATTTAGCAACTGAGATAATCTTATTTTGTTTTTTATGACAATCAAGCATTTCCTTCCACATTCTCATGAACCCTTGTATTAACTCCGCAATCAAGACACTGTTAAAGTAAAGATTTGAACATGATAAACATGGTTTGTAAAATATTATTTTGGATGATAGAAATAATTACATATTATTTAATAAATAATATTATTGTATGAATATTTTATTATAATTAAAATATAATATCCATATTATAAATAACAATATATATAAATATGCCGATGATGGCATGGTTCGGTGGTTAAGTCACTCAGGATGTAGTGGTGGCCACCAGAGTTCAAACCCCCGCTGGGCCAACGAGCTCGCAAGGCTTTACGCCTTCGCTGGGCCAATGAGCTCGAGGGTTTGAAGTGTTCTTCCTAGGGGATGAGGTCCCCCAGTTGTGGCCTCACCGGTTCATTGCTCCGGGCAAAAGCATTCGCGTGGAGCCGGAGGGCGTGTCGCACCAGCGTCGCCGGTCACGTTAAAAAGTTTACCAGGCGCATTATCTTTAAAATATATATATATATATATAAATATAATATATTATAAATATATCTAATAATATAAATATGAATATTCTTATAATTATCTTACATTATAATATAAATACAAATAATATAATATAAATCATATATCATTTATTATGATATAAATGATGATATAGTATAAATAATATAAAATATATAATATTTCATTTATTATAATATAAATATAAATAAAATAAATAAACATCTTTTAACCTATCCTCTTATGATAACGGAGTTAGTATGGTTAGAACTAGTTTTACCACAAAAGGGAATTAATATAAAGTAATAAAAATTATAAGAGGGTAAGTATGTCTTTTACCAATAAGCATAATAAGAGACATGCCTCTTCGAACATATCCCTTGAAAGGGAAATAAATAAAAGTTGTGAGATAGAAAGAAAACATCATCGGCAAGATATCATAAATTAATATATACAGAGATATGTATATGAGGTAAGTATACTTAACATGCTTATCTTATAATTATTAAATGTAAGATTTGTAAGTATGTATAGTAAATCTATGTTTAGTATAAAGATTAATTAAGGCCTTAGGGTAAAACCTAAGGAGAAGGCTTTAGGTAAAACCTAAAGATTAATGAAGGCTTTAGAGTAAAACCTAAAGGTTAATAAAGGCATGAATTCCTAAGGGTAGATACGAGACTTCCTTATTAACCACCTAACACTAAGAAGGTGAGGTAGATAGTTACGGTAGGTATGGATCATTCCATGGGAATGAGCCTTGATAACTTTAATTTTTCAAAGTGGGTTGTTCTTTTTTTCTTATATATATTGCATATCCGTGATATCCAAATCCTCTCTAGAAATCACCAATACCCAGTTTGCCATTTTTAAGATATGAATATTTTGTGACTGTCTACCTCTCAATAATTTCATCTCTGTTTTAGCAGTCTGTTGCGTTAGCCATAACATTAATTTTATGAACTAGGTTTCTCTAATTTGTTTATATATGGTGAACGGATGAAATACCTAAATCATATCTAGAAATCAGAAATACCTAATTTTCCATTTTTAAGATATGAATATTTTGTGACTATCTATCTCTCATTCATTTCGTCTCTATTTTAGCAGTCTGTTGCGTTAGCCACAACTTTAATTTTATGAACTGGGTTTCTCTAATGTTTTTATATATAGTGCATGACTTAGATATCTAAATAATATCTAGAAATCAGTGATACCAAGTTTGTCATTTTTGTGATATGAATATTTTGTGATTGTCTACCTCTCACTCATTTCATGTCTGTTAAAACAGATAGTTGCATCACCAATAACTCTATATTTTTGAACTGGGTTTCTCTAAGATTTCTTTTAACAAATTCATTTTGTGCATATCCTATGATTATTGCTTTCCATCATATGACTCTCTTTAAGGCATTCTAACAATCAGTCTGCGTGCCCTATCTATGCTTTCACATTTTACATTGTTCGTAGCTTCTAAAGCCTTTTCAACAAATTCATTTTGTGCTAATCCTATCATATGCATGTGGTTAAAAGTGTGGTAGATTTGATGAAGATGTTAGATCTCTAGGAATGTTTGGTTCTTCTGTATTCTTTTCCTCTCAAGCTAACCTTAGAACAAGGTTCTTTCATTGTAGCTTCAGGTTTTGTATCTTGTGATTCTAACTAGTGTAAGATCTATATAGCATTCTAATATCATAGGCTTTTAGTCTTGCTTATATAGCTATATTTAATAGTATTTATAAAATTGTCTTGTTTATTAATGAAATCTAGATCAGTGTAAATAGTGTAAACAAATGTTGTGTTTAATTTGTATGCCTTAGGGTTATTTGCATGTTGTTTGCAATCAATTTAATTAAATGAAATTAAAAATAAGTCTTCATAATTATTAGTTAAAATATTGATACTCTTGGTTACTTATATCTTATGATCATATTATAACTACTACTGGTGATTAGAAAGTTATAGTTCTATATTATTGAGATAGATTCACTTTATAATTGTTAGATGATTGATCATGCTTGGCTTAATGTTACATTCCTTAAAATATTATTGAAGGGTATTAGTTTATGATGTGCTTTGAGAGTGAATGTGATGTAAAACTATTGTGTTTTTAATGGTGTCAAGTGTTGTGTCATTTCAGGAAGATGTTTCCAGAGGTATAGGTTTTAATGTTTTGTTTTCATGTATATTCTATGATTGTAAACATGTCATGATGTGGAATAAAGTCTTGCAAGGATGATATGGTTCATTATGGTGTTGATTATGCATTAAGTAGTGTGTCAAATTTTGTGACTAGGGAAATGTTGGATAACGTAAAAGAAATATGTTGGTTATGGTTTGCTTCACATGGAGGCTATGGGCAATGTTTTGTGAAAATTGTCCTTGTGATTAAGTTGGTATGCAAGAGGGTTAATGCCTTGCATGGTTCCTATATACTTGTTATTATGATGATAATTGCTATGATTGATGAGTAGGGTCTTCTAGTTGCAGGTAGGGGAGTGGCTCTCAATGGGGGCTGGAGCCCAAAGTGGCATCTAGAACAAACCATGTGGGAGTTTCTTAACTCAGTGATAACCTAATTAATGAATTAAGGGGTTGGGTAGTTAATCACACTAAACAAGATAAGTGGATGCCTCACTGATGGCTCAAATGCTCGTTTAGGCTTGAGATGAGATGAGAAGGCCTGGATGGCAAGATTAACTATCTTGTGCTCATGAAAGGTATGTTGATTCTGCATGAGTTTGTATGGGGGTTGGGGGTCAGGAGAGGATACTAGGACAACCCAAGATGGGGGGCGGGGCCTAGGAAGACCTACCAGAACAACCCATGACAAGCTATGTGATGACACTTCGCCCTGCTACAGTCTAGCATTCCCTAGTTGTACTCTTCCCATTCATTGTGTGGTTGCCTTTGGAAGTGATGTTTGAGTTACTTATGTTGTTCATATTGACCCGTGTTGTATTGGAGCCATGTGTAGTCCTTGCACCAGTTAGTCTACGGTCTTTCTTGATTGTTTTCTTAGTGGGACCTTATTATTCTCTCCTAGCATGTGGGGTAGACCTTAGGGTTCCACATGGTTGGGTGGTTGTGCTTTTCTCTCCATTAGTTTCCCTTGTTGTTGATCGTGTGCAAGAAGGATGAACCTTGTATGGCAGATTTTAAATCTTGCTCTAGCTTGAGGAGATAGGTACCTATGATCATGTTCCAGTCTTGTATATCAGTTCAATCATGTACTGTTATCTTGATGTGTGTAATGCAATGTAATATGAATAACGATATTGTAAACAATGTAATGTTATACTCTCTTATAAAGGAACTTGTTTATATACTTGTGATCCTATGTGCAGGATTTTGATGCTTATTTATCTGATAATATAATATGGAATTTTATGTGTTTATTCATCTGATGCAATTAGATATAAAATTAACCATGGTTGTTAGTTAATTCATAATGTTGGTTAGATCTTGTTTTAGTTCGTTAGTAATGTAGCCATGGTACCCTAGAGGATAAAGCTTAATTTAAATGTTATGAATAAATATATGATTGTTGTTTTTTCTTTCACTTAATAAAAAAAAATGAACTTTTTGTAAGTTTAGTTGTATTATCCTCTGGGTTCCTTGGCGGGGCATTACATTTGGTATCAGAGCCTAGGTTGCAACACTGGGATCTCTAGATTGTTGTTGTTGCTCTAGGTTAAGTGTTTTTCTCTCCTTGTGGCAAGTAGGTAATAGTACCTCTCTCCTATGTAATTTAGTATGATGTTAGAAGGTTGATAAATTTACAAACTTGTTCTTTGATTCTGGAAGAAATAAATTCTTTATGTCTTGTTTTACTTATGTGTCTGCTATGTGTTCTCCCTCCTTTTCTAAAAATGTGCTGATGTATCTGACAATATGGTTTTCATGTATGTTAGTGCTTGCTAATTTGTTGAGGCCTTGAGTTCCTCTTGTGGTCTCTAGTGCATTAGAAGAAAGAAGCATGATTACTATTACTGCATGTAGTTAGAAGTGTGGTATTTTCCCCCTCTAGTGATGTGAAAGGCCAGTGGTGTTTTGTGTTCTGTGGTTTGGTGAATTAATCATACTTGGGGGTTATGTTTAGCTATGGGTGTGGAAGCACAATACCATCTTTATGTTAGTTGCATTGCTTTTATATATGTGTAAGTATTTGAATGATTTAATCATTCGGTGGCATCATGCATCACGAGTCATGTGGCTATCTGGTGTTGCCATATGTGGGGTATCTTTACATGGTTTCTTGATTATCTGATATCTATCTCCTAGTTGGCCATGACCTCGTGAGGAAGTTCTATGGTGATTTATGAAAGTTCTCATTATGTATGCCTGTGTAAGAACCGTGTGCAGAAGATCAAATTGGAGCTTGTGTTGGACCCAAGAGATCATGATTGTGATACTTTAAGTCAATTAGAGTTTTGAATTATTCTTGTGTGTGACATCATACATTTCCTTTGTAAGTATCTTTTTACATAATGAAGTAATTGCATATGTTCATAGCTTGGTAAAAATAAATTGTACTGCATTAAAGATAGAAATTTTCTGTAAATAATTAGAAACTGTGTTGCATTAAATTCATGTATAAAAGTTGTTTAGCTATGAAGATGTAGAAAACTTAGTTGTCCGTGTGTTTGGTGTACATTCTCTAACGCATTCTGGACTCTGAGTCCTAGGGTGTTGTGTAGCGAATACTCCCTTTTGTGGCTTAAATTACTCACACCGTGATGTGGATTTGTTTGTAATATTGGTTGTTTTGGAATTTTTGATAGTTTATTTATGTGTTGTTGGTGGGCTAATAGTGAATTTTTTTCCCTTCAACTCTCTTATGATAGGAGTGGTCACCAAAACCTTTTTCTTCATACTTGATTTATTGTCGAAAATTGCTGACATTTTGTGACTTAAGATTGAATTTGATTATTCCCCCACTTGGGTTTACATTTTTTTTTATTTCTATGGTGGCTATTCTAAATGTTTGTTTCTATTGGCTCCGTTTCATGTTAGGTGTTGTTTCTATCATGTTCATTTCAAACCTCTAATAGTGTGTACAAGGGAGGACTCCATGGAGGATTGTACTTTGCATGTTCGGTCATTAGTTGGAACCATAGTCGAAATAAGAGATGAGATGTATTTTTACTTTTTAATATGTGAATGCAATTCTCTAAATCATATGAAATTCTCAAAATATGAGTGATTGGTTGTAAGTAGATCACATGATACATGTTAACGGTGAGGAATTAATGCCTTTCTTGTCTTTATTGAACAATTGTGTCTGTTTTACGAACAATTGCTTAATATGGATGCGTATGTTGGTAATAGAAAATTGCAATACTAATATGTTATGTTTCCGCCCTAGTCTGTGACTTCGAGGAATAAGTCAAGTTTTAGGGGGGAGGATGTAGTGCCCCTCCATTCTCACCTTGATTGTGTAGGTAGTTGGACTAAGGCACATAAAGATGTAGTATGTTTATTGATAATCCTTATTGCGGCACTGGCAACTCATATGCTCTGACATTGTTTACATTCAGGTAACTATATTGTTGATCTTAGTATGATTGGCATATGTTAGAATTAAGTTTTATGTGACTAATTCTGTATCATAGGAGGTTATGATGTTTTGTGTGGATCAATCATATTATGAGTATCGTGTGACGATCTGATGATGGTTCTTACTTATTCATTTAGTAACTGATTGCTATATGTGTTGTTATTACATGTTTGATGTGTGGGTGAAAGGAACAGTGTCACATTACTCATGCATGAGTACCTTGCTACATGGTGACTTCCTTTCACTGTGCGTATGACTACATGATTGCATATACATACATGTTCGACCATGTTGTTTACTGTAGGTTACAAGTACCAGGCATTGACTCCACCTGAATTAACATGTCTAAGCGTGCCTTAACCAATGGAACTATTGAACAGAGATAACATATGGTCCCCTAGCTTAGTCATCATCCTTGAAGAGTATGAGTATTCGGTTGTGCACCCTGTTAGTGTTGTCGGTTTGGTCATGATAGTCAGTCATTGTTGTGGTGGTCTTGCTTTCCGATCTTGCATAATAGTCAGGTATGCTTTGGCAGTTTGGTTATTTTGTTAGTATTATTTTGGTTATTGTTGCCTTAAAATAAAATAATAGTTATGAAGCATTTTTTAAATAAATATATAAATGTCCTTATGTAAATTTAGTTTATGAAAAATATATTATTCTAGAAGTTAAGTTAATAAATAATAATAATAATAATAGTAATAAATATAATTCCAACTAGAGATAAATAAATAAATAGATATAATTTAATGTTGTGTTAATGGCAATAAAATAGATGATATTTGCAAGTTAGTAAAGTAGATAAAATCAAAAAGGAATCTTGTCTAGTTGTAAATGAAATAAATAGCAAATTCTAAAATAAATAGAATTAGAGAGAAATTATTGTTTGATTAAAAATAGCAAAATTGTAAGAAAGTAATAAAGGAGAATCTTCGAAAAGAAATCATGGGGGTGGTTATGCATGCTCAACTTTATTTTGAAATCGCAAAAAAAATCATTTGGAGGGAAGCATGCATTTCAAATAGTAGAATATGTTTTATGTTTTCATTAAATCTCTGTCTCAGGAAGTTTTCATTTTTCTTTTGGCACCATAAACCATAGTTTCCAGAAGAAAAAACTTGGGGGAAAATGGATACGAGCTAGGAATTTTGTGGAGATTTGATAGAAGTAATATACCAGGTATGGATTGAGATATGAATCTGATTTATTGTTAAATTAGATTTAGTAAAATATTCTATGAATTTTCTTCTACATTTTATGAACCCAGTGTGTTACGTTAGCCATAACTTTATTTTTACAAACTGGGTTTCTCTAATTTTTTTATATATGGTGAGTGACCTAGATATCTAAATCATATATGGATATCAGCCGTACCCAGTTTGTCATTTTTGAGATATGAATATTTTGTAACTATCTACCTCTCACCTTTTTCATCTCTATTCTAGCAGTCTATTACGTTAGACATAAGTTTAATTTTGCAAACTGGGTTTCTATAATGTTTTTATATATGGTGCACGTCCAGGATAGTTAAATCATATCCAAAAATCAGCAATACCTAGTGTGCCATTTTTAAGGTATGAATATTTTTTGACTGTCTACCTCTCACTCATTTCGTCTCTCTTTTAGCAGTTTGTTGCATTAGCCATAACATTAATTTTACGAACTGGGTTTCTCTAATTTTTTTATATATGGTGAAGGCCAAAATACCTAAATCATATCCAAAAATCAGCAATACCCAGTTTTCCATTTTTATGATATTAATATTTTGTGACTGTCTACCTCTCATTCATGTCATCTTTGTTTTAATAGTCTATTGCGTTAGCCATAACTTTAATTTTATGAACTGGGTTTCATTAATGTTTTTATATATAGTGCATGACTTGGATATCTAAATCATATCTGGAGATCAACCATACCATGTTTGTCATTTTTGTGATATGAATATTTTGTGACTGTCTACCTCTCACCCATTTCGTCTCTGTTAAAATAGATAGTTGCGTCACCAATAACCCTATATTTTTGAACCGACTTTCTCTAAGATTTATCTTAACAAATTTATTTTGTGCATATCCTATGATCATTGCTTTCCATCATATGACTCTCTTTGAGGCATTCTAACAATCAGTCTGCATGCCCTATCTATGCTTTCACATTTTGCATTGTTCATAGCTTCTAAAGCCTTCTCAACAAATTCATTTTGTGCTGATCCTATCATATGCATGTGGTTAAAAGTGTGGTAGATTTGATGAAGATGTTAGATCTCTAGGAATGTTTGGTTGTTCTATATTCTTTTCCTCTTAAGCTAACCTTAGAACAAGGTTCTTTCATTGTAGCTTCAGGTTTTGTATCTTGTGATTCTAACTAGTGTAAGATATTTATAGCATTCTAATATTATAGGCTTTTAGTCTTGCTTATACAGTTATATTTAATAGCATTTACAAAAGTGTCCTGTTTATTAATGAAATCTACATCAGTGTAAATAGTGTAAACAACTGTTGTGTTTAATTTGTATGCCTTAGGGTTATTTGCATGTTGTTCGCAATCACTTTAATTAAATGAAATTAAAAATAAGTCTTCAGAATTATTAGTTAAAATATTGATACTCGTGGTTACTTATATCTTATGATCATATTATAACTTCTACTGGTGATTAAAAAGTTATAGTTCTGTACTATTGAGATAGATTCACTTTATAATTGTTCGATGATTGATCATGCTTGGATTAATGTTACATTCCTTAAAATATTGTTGAAGGGTATTAGTTTATGATGTGCTTTGAGAGTGAATGTGATGTAAAACTATTGTGTTTTTAATGGTGTCAAGTGTTGTGTCATTTCAGGAAGTTGTTTCCAGAGGCATAGGTTTTAATGTCTTGTTTTTCATGTATATGCTATGATTGTAAACGTGTCATGATGTGGAATAAAGTCTTGCAATGATGATATGGTTCATTATGGTGTTGATTATGCATTAAGTAGTGTGTCAAATTTTGTGAATGGGGAAATGTTGGATAATGTAAAAGAAATACATTGGTTATGGTTTGCTTCACATGGAAGCTATGGGCAATGTTTTGTGAAAATTGTCCTTGTGCTTAAGTTGGTATGCAAGAAGGTTAATGCCTTGCATGGTTCATATATACTTGTTATAATGATGATAATTTCTATGCTTGGTGAGTAGGGTCTTCTAGTTGTAGGTAGGGGACTGGCTCTCAGTGGGGGCCAGAGCCCAAAGTGGCATCCAAAACAACCCATGTGGGAGTTTCTTAACTCAGTGATAACCTAATTAATGAATAAAGGGGTTGGGTAGTTAATCACACTAAACAAGATAAGTGGATGCCTCACTCATGGCTCAAGTGCTCATTTAGGCTTGAGATGAGATGAGAAGGCCTGGAATGGCAAGATTAACTACCTTGTCCTCATGAAAGGCATGTTGATTCCGTATGAGGTTGTATGGGGGCCGGGGGTCAGGAGAGGATACCAGGACAACCCAAGATGGGGGCCAGGGCTTGGGATGGCATACCAGGACAACCCATGACAAGCTATGTGATGACACTTCACCCTACTGTAGTCTAGCATTCCTTAGTTGTACTCTTCCCATTCGTTGTGTGGTTGGCTCTAGAAGTGATGTTTGAGTCACTTGTGTTGTTCATATTGACCCATGTTGTATTGGAGCCATGTGTAGTCCTTCCACCAGTTAGTCTACGGTCTTTCTTGATTTTTTTCTTAGTGGGACCTTATTGTTATCTCCTAGCACGAGGGGTAGACCTTAGGGTTCCACATGGTTAGGTGGTTGTGCTTTTCTCTCCATTAGTTTCCCTTGTTGTTGATCGTGTGTGAGAAGGATGTACCTTGTATGGAAGATTTCAGATCTGGCTCTAGCTTGAGCAGACAGATACCTATGATCATGTTCCAGTCTTTTATATCAGTTGAATCATGTACTTTTATCTTGATGTATGTACTCCAATGTAATCTGGATAATGATATTGTAAACAATGTAATGTTGTACTCTCTTGTAAAGGAACTTGTTTATGTACTTGTGATCCTATGTGTAGGATTTTGATGCTTATTTATCTGATAATATAATATGGAATTGTATGTGTTTATTCATCTGATGCAATTAGATATAGAATGAACCATGGTTGTTAGTTAATTCATAATGTTGGTTAGATCTTGTTTTAGTTCATTAGTAATGTAGCCATGGAACCCTAGAGGATAAAGCTTAATTTAAATGTTATGAATAAATATATGATTGTTATTTTTTCTTTCACTTAATAAAAAAATAATGTCTCTTTTTGTAAGTTTAGTTGTATTATCCTCTAGGTTCCTTGGTAGGGTGTTACATTTGGTATCAGAGCCTAGGTTGCAACACTGGGATCTCTGGATTGTTGTTGTTGCTCTAGGTTAAGTGTTTTTCTCTCCTTGTGTGAAGTTGGTAATAGTACCTCTCACATATGTGCGTTAGTATGATGTTAGAAGGTTGATAAATTTACAGACTTGTTCTTTGATTCTGGAAGAAATAAATTTTTTATGTCTTGTTTTACTTATGTGTCTGCTATGTGTTCTCCCTCCTTTTCTAAAAATGCGATGATGTATCTGACAATATGTGTTTCAGGTATGTTAGTGCTTGCTGATTTGTTGAGGCCTTGAGTTCCTCTTGTGGTCCCTAGTGCTTTAGAAGAAAGAAGCATGATTATTGTTAGTGCATGTAATTAGAAGTGTGGTATTTGCCCCCTCTAGTGATGTGAAAGGCCAGTTGTGTTTTGTGTTCCATGGTTTGGTGAAGTAATCATACTTGGGGGTTATGTTTAGCTATGGGTGTGGAAGCAGCATACCATCTTTATGTTAGTTGCATTGCTTTTATATATGTGTAAGTATTGGAATGATTTAATCATTCGGTGGCATCATGCATCGCAAGTCTTGTGGTTATGTGGTGTTTCCGTATGTGGGGTATCTTTATGTGGTTGCTTGATTATCTGATATCTATCTCCTAGTTGGCCATGACCTCATGAGGAAGTTTTGTGGTGATTTAAGAAAGTTCTCATTATGTATGCCTGTGTAAGAACCATGTGCAGAAGATCAAATTGGAGCTTGTGTTGGACCCAAGAGATCATGAATGTGATACTGTAAGTTAATTAGAGTTTTGAATTATTCTTGTGTGTGACATCATACATTTCCTTTGTAAGTATCTTTTTACATAAGGAAGTAATTGCATATGTTCATAGCTTGGTAAAAAGAAATTGTATTGCATTAAAGATAGAAATTTTTTGTAAATAAGTAGAAACTATGTTACCTTAAATTCATGTATAAAAGTTGTTTAGATATGAAGATGTAGAAAACTTAGCTATCCGTGTGTTTGGTGTAGATTCTCTAATGCATTCTAGACTCTGATTCCTAGGGTGTTGTGTAGCGAATACTCCCTTTTGTGGCTTAAATTAGTCACACTGTGATGTGGATTTATTTGTAATATTGGTTGTTTTAGAATTTTTGATAGTTGTTTTATGTGTTGTTGGTGGGCTAACAGTGAATTTATTTTCCTTGAACTCTCTTATGATAGAAGTGGTTACCAAAACCTTTTTCTTTATACTTGATTTATTGTTGAAAATTGCCGGCATTTTTGACTTAAGATTGAGTTTGATTATTCCTCCACTTGGGTTTGCATTTTTTTTTAAATTTATATGGTGGGTATTCCGAATGTTTGTTTCTGTTGGCTCCGTTTCATGTTAAGTGTTGTGTCTATCATGTTCATTTAGAATCTTTGATAGTGTGTTCAAGGGAGGACTCCGTGGAGGATTATACTTTGCATGTTCGGTAATTAGTTGGAACCATAGTGGAAATAAGAGATGAGATGTATTTTCCTTTTTAATATGTGAATGCAATTATCTAAATCATATGAAATTCTCAAAATATGAGTGATTGGTTATAAGTAGATCACATGATACATCTTAACGGTGAGGAATTGATGCCCTTCTTGTCTTTATTAAATGATTGTGCCTATTTTATGAACAATTGCTTAATATGGATGTGTATGTTGGTAATAGAAAATTGCAATACTAATATGTTATATTTCCATCCTAGTTTGTGACTTCGAGGAATAAGTCAAGTTTTAGGGGGGGAGGATGTAGTGCCCCTCCATTCTCACCTTGATTGTGCAGGTGGTTGGACTAAGGATCATGAAGATGAAGTTAGTATGTTTTATTGATAATCCTTATTGCGACACTGACAACTCATATGCTCTGACATTGTTTATATTTAGGTAATTATGATGTTGATCTTACTATGATTTCCATATGTTAGAATTAAGTTTTATGCAACTGATTCTGTATCATAGGAGGTTATGATGTTTTGTGTGGATCAATCGTATTATGAGTATCGTGCGACTATCTAATGATGGTTCTTACTTAGTCGTTCAATAACTGATTGCTATGTGTGTTGTGATTACATGTTTGATGTGTGGGTGAAAGGAACAATGTTGCATTACTCATGCATGAGTACCCTACTACATGGCGACTTCCTTTCACTATGTGTATGGCTACGTGATTGCATATATATACATGTTCAACCGTGTTATTTACTATAGGTTGCAGGTACCAAGCGTCAACTCCACTTGAATTAACAGGTCTGAGTGTGCCTTAACTAATGGAACTATTGAATGGAGATAACATATGGTACCCTAGTTTAGTCATCATCTTGGAAGAGGATGAGTATCCGGTTGTGCACCCTGTCAGTGTTGTTGGTTTGGTCATGATAGTCAGTCATTGTTGTGGTGGTCTTGCTTTCCGATCTTGCATAATAGTCAGGTATGGTTTGGTAGTTGGGTTATTTTGTTGGTATTATTTTGGTTATTGTTGCCCTAAATAAAATAATTAGTTATGAAGCATTTTTTAAATAAATATATAAATGTCCCGATGTAAATTTAGTTTATGAAAATATATTATTCTAGAAGTTAAGTTAATAAATAATAATACTAATAATAGTAATAAATGTAATTCCAACTAGAGATAAATAAATAAATAAATAAAATTTAATGTTGTGTTAATGGCAATAAAATAGATAATATTTGCAAGTTACTAAAGTAGATAAAATCAAAAAGGAATCTTGTCTAGTTGTAAATGAAATAAATAGCAAATTCTAAAATAAATAGAATCATAGAGAAATTATTGTTTGGTTAAAAATAGCAAATTGTAAGAAAGTAATAAAGGAGAATCTTCTGGAAAAATCATGGGGGTGGTTATGCATGCTCAACTTTATTTTGAAATTGCAAAAAAACATCATTTGGAGAGAAGCATACATTTCAAATAGTAGAATATGTTTTATGTTTTCATTAAATCTTTGTCTCAGGAAGTTTTTATTTTTCTTTTCGCACCATAAACCATAGTTTCTAGAAGAAAAAACTTGGGGGAAAATGGATGCGAGCTAGGAATTTTTTGGAGACATGATAGAAGTAATATACCAGGTATGGATTGAGATATGAATCTGATTTATTGTTAAATTAGATTTAGTAAAATATTCTATGAATTCTCTTCTACATTTTCTAAACCTAGTCTCTTGCATTATCCATAACTTCATTTTTACAAACTGGGTTTCTCTAAATTTTCTTATATATGGTGAACAACCTAGATATCTAAACCATATACAGGTATCAGCCATACCCAATTTGTATTTTTTGAGATATGAATATTTTGTAACTATCTACCTCTCATCCATTTTGTCTCTATTTTAGTAGTCTGTTGCATTAGCCATAACTTTTATTTTTGTAAACTGGGTTTCTCTAAATTTTTTTATATATGGTGCATGTCTGGGATATCGAAATCATATCCAGAAATTAGCAATACCCAGTTTGCCATTTTTATGATATGAATATATTGTGGCTATCTACCTCTCACTCATTTTGTCTCTGTTTTAGTAGTCTATTACGTTAGCCATAACATTAATTGTTCTTACTGGGTTTCTCTAATTGTTTTTATATATGGTAAACATCCAAAATACCTAAATCATATCCAAAAATCAGCAATACCCAGTTCCCCATTTTGAAGATATGAATATTTTGTGACTGTCTACCTCTCACTCATTTCGTCTTTGTTTTAGCAGTCTGTTGTGTTAGCCATAACTTTAATTTTATGAACTGAGTTTCTCTAATGTTTTTATATATGGTGTATGACCTGGATATCTAAATTATATCCAGAAATCAGCCATATCTAGTTTGTTATTTTTGTGATATGAATTATTTGTGACTGTCTACCTCTCACCTGTTTCGTCTCTATTAAAACAGATAGTTGCGTCACCAATAACTCTATATTTTTGAACTGGGTTTCTCTGAGATTTCTTTTAACAAATTCATTTTGTGCATATCCTATGATCATTGCTTTCCATCATATGACTCTCTTTGAGGAATTCTACCAATTAGTCTGCGTGCCCTATCTATGCTTTCACATTTTTCATTGTTCGTAGCTTCTAAAGCCTTCTCAACAACTTCATTTTGTGTTGATCCTATCATATGCATGTGGTTAAAAGTGTGGTAGATTTGATGAAGATGTTAGATCTCTAGGAATGTTTTGTTGTTCTATATTCTTTTCCTCTCAAGCTAACCTTAGAACAAAGTTCTTTCATTGTAGCTTCAGGTTTTGTATCTTGTGATTCTAACTAGTGTAAGATATTTATAGCATTCTAATATTATAGGATTTTAGTCTTACTTATACAGTTATATTTAATAGTATTTATAAAATTGTACTTTTTATTAATGAAATCTACATCAGTGTAAATAGTGTAAACAACTGTTGTGTTTAATTTGTATGCCTTAGGGTTATTTGCATGTTGTTCGCAATCACTTTAATTAAATGAAATTAAAAATATGTCTTGAGAATTATTAGTTAAAGTATTGATACTCATGGATACTTATATCTTATGATCATATTATAACTGCTACTGGTGATTAGAAAGTTATAGTTCTGTATTATTGAGATAGATTCACTTTATAATTGTTAGATGATTGATCATGCTTGGATTAATGTTACATTCCTTAAAATATTGTTGAAGGGTATTAGTTTATGATGTTCTTTGAGAGTGAATGTGATGTGAAACTATTGTGTTTTTAATGGTGTCAAGTGTTGTGTCATTTCAGGAAGTTGTTTCTAGAGGCATAGGTTTTAATGTTTTGTTTTCATGCATATGCTATGATTGCAAAAGTGTCATGATGTGGAATAAAGTCTTGCAAGGATGATATGGTTCATTATGGTGTTGATTATGCATTAAGTAGTGTGTCAAATTTTGTGAATGGGGAAATGTTGGATAACATAAAAGAAATATGTTGGTTATGGTTTTCTTCACATGGAAGCTATGGGCAATGTTTTGTGAAAATTGTCCTTGTGATTAAGTTAGTATGCAAGAGGGTTAATGCCTTGCATGGTTCATATATATTTGTTATTATGATGATAATTGCTATGCTTGATGAGTAGGGTCTTCTAGTTGCAAGTAGGGGAGTGGCTCTCAATGGGGGTCGGAGCCCAAAGTGGCATCTAGGACAACCCATGTGGGAGTTTCTTAACTCAGTGATAACCTAATTAATGAATTAAGGGGTTGGGTAGTTAATCACACTAAACAAGATAAGTGGATGCCTCGCTCATGGCTCAAGTGCTCGTTTAGACTTGAGATGAGAGGAGAAGGCTTGGAATGGCAAGATCAACTACCTTGTCCTCTTGAAATGTATGTTGATTCCGCGTGAGTTTGTATGGGGGTCGGGGATCAGGAGAGGCTACCAGGACAACCTAAGATAGCGGCCGGGGCGTAGGAAGGCCTACCAGGACAACCCATGACAAGCTATGTGATGACACTTCTCCCTGCTGCAGTCTAGCATTCCCTAGTTGTACTCTTAGTATTCGTTGTGTGGTACCCTTTGGAAGTAATGTTTGAGTTACTTGTGTTGTTCATAGTGACCCGTGTTGTATTGCAACCATGTGTAGTCCTTGCACCTGTTACTCTACGGTCTTTCTTGATTATTTTCTTAGTGGGACCTTATTGTTATCTCCTAGCATGAGGGTGGACCTTAGGGTTCCATATGGTTGGGTGGTTGTGCTTTTCTCTCCATTGGTTTCCCTTGTTGTTGATCGTGTACAAGAAGGATGTACCTTGTATGGTAGATTTCAGATCTTGCTCTAGCTTGAGAAGACAGATACCTATGATCATGTTCCAGTCTTGTATATCAGTTGAATCATGTACTATTATCTTGATGTATATACTCCAATTTAATCTGGATAGCGATATTGTAAACAATGTAATGTTGTATTCTCTTTTAAAGGAACTTGTTTATGTACTTGTGATCCTATGTGTAGGATCTTGATGCTTATTTATCTAATAATATAATATGGAATTGTATGTGTTTATTCATCTGATGCAATTAGATATAGAATAAACCATGGTTGTTAGTTAATTCATAATGTTAGTTACATTTTGTTTTAGTTTGTTAGTAATGCAACCATGGAACCTTAGAGGATAAAGCTTTATTTAAATGTTATGAATAAAAATATGATTGTTGTTTTCTCTTTCACTTAAAAAAAATATTTGTTTTTTTTTGTAAGTTCAGTTGTATTATCCTCTAGGTTCCTTGTAGGGGTGTTACATAGGATACCACATGATACTCCTTATAAAGTTTCTTGGTTAAATAAGGGTCAATTTGTTTTGGTTAATGAGCAGGCTTGGGTGGAGTTTAATATAGGAGGGTATAAGGATAGAATTCTATGTGATGTGTTTCCTATGGATGTGTGCCATTTGCTGCTAGGGAGGCCTTGGCAATTTGATAGGCATGCCTTGTATGATGGTAGAACAAATACCTATGAGATAAACAAAGATGGAATCTCATTTACTTTGACACCATTGAAAGAGGATGATAAAGGGAAAACCATGAAACCTAATGTGATGATGGTCGGTAGGAAGGAATTCATAAAGGTAGAGGAAGAAAAGCACATGGAGATACCATGATAGCAGGCCTAAAGAATGATTTGACTTTGGAGGGAAATGATATTGAGTTGGTGTCAATATTTGCTTTGTTGAAGGTCAAGGATGAATTGATTCTTGGGATACAAGATTGGATTAAAAGTTATGTTGATATGTAGATAGAAGAAGTGTTCTATACATTGTTTGCACAAGGGGATGTTAGTCATTCTACTTCTTTCAAGATAGAGGTCAGTACACCTAATAAAGCAGTAGTCATAAGGGCAGATGAGCAGATGGAAGCGATGAAAGGTAAGAGTGAGGAGGTCAAGGATAAGTTGCAAAGGGAGGTGGACAAATATAAGCACACAATGGGAGTGAAGAAGAAGATAGTGCATTACAAGGCACAAGGAGGTGTGGTAATAGATAAAGATGCAGATTTACCAGTATTATTAGGTGAAGCACAGACCAAAGATCATCCATCAAGTGAAGAACAACAGTCTCAAGGGAAGAACTGGTCAAGGGCAAGAAACAATGCATGTTTTTAGTACTTGACTCATTGGAAGGGATTGCCAAATGGAGTTGTCACTTGCAGATTAGAAGATGACATGAACAAACTTGAATCCATTGTTGCAACACTATCCTCAAAGGGGTTTGAGTCAAATTTGCCCGCGGTGTATGGTGCAGGGGCACCTAGTTCATACTTTGTAAATATGTGTTAAATGTGAATTTTGTAATGTTGAGTCTTGTATTTGATTGTAATAAGCTGTATTGAGACCATTTCTATTCTTTTAGTTGATTAGAGTCATATGGGGTTAAGGTTGTGTAAAAGTTGTCATATTGTGTCAAATGTTGCAAAAGTTGCAATGCAACTTTACATTTTTGTTTGGGGTTTTGAAGTTGAACAGTCACATCTTCAAAAAAAAGTTTGAGGCCATTGGTTTTTGGTTAGAAAGGTATAAATATTGCCTTGTGTGGTCGAGGCAACTGGCTGGTGTCATTTGGAGATCATACAATAATAATAAAACTCTATTTTTTTCTTGTTTTTCCTTATTTTTTGTCACTGCTCCAGCTCTGAGTAAGGCCCTATACAGCTTGGAAATGAAATAAGAACTATATGAATTGATTCTACATTGAATGTACTTCCATTTATAGGTGGTTTCAGTCATTTTCATCAAAGTTGAATGAAGATAGAGGATTTTGATTTGGAATAGCCAGGAAACCCTAGGTTGAGAGGGTTTAATTGAAGAAGTGAGTTTTTTTTGAATCATTCCACAACTCCAGTTGATAAAATCAACATATTCAGACCTTAGGTAATGTAAGGAATGCCTTGAAGTTAATATATCATCTTCCATCTTAATGCTTCTAATTCCCATATTAATATATCGTCATGAAATCATCTTTGCTAACCACAAACATGATCAATACAACCTTACTTGACATTAATCAGGCATCACATCCAACCGTTAACATCAGCAACCAACCATGAACATCAACAACATCATTGTATCTCTATTACTACAATGGTATATAATCAACATGAACATTCATATCAACCACATTAGACAACTACAAACTGAGTGCAAACATCACTCTGAGTGTTGACATCAACGACAACACATATTGCTAACAGAATCCTCCCCACCTGTGCCAAATTAGGATCTTTGGAATAGGGTATGGACAACCATCAAAGAATAAAGGATATAGGAATTTTATCAAATGTTTTATTTGCAACTTCCCTTGTAGACATTATGCAACTTGTGTTGAAGCATAGACAATGCACGTGAACTGTTTGACACGATGCCTCAAAGGAATGTTGTCTCATGGAATGCAATGATTGTAAGATATGCACAAAATGGATTTTTTGATATGGCATTAAAGAAACTTTCAAGCAAATGCAATTGGCAGGTGTTAAGCAAAATTTGACAACCTTATCCAACATCCTCCTTTCTTATGTAAAAATGGGATCTTCGGAACAGGGTGTGGACAACCATCAAAGCATAACAGATATAGGAATTTTGTCAAATGTTCTATTTGCAGCTGCCCTTGTAGACATGTGTGCAAAGTGTTGAATCTTAGATAAGGCATGTAAACTATTTGACATGATGCCTCAAAGAGATGTCATCTCATGGAATGTGATGATTGCAAGATATGCACAAAATGGATTCTTTGGAAAGGCTTTAGAAACTTTCAAGTAAATGCAATTGGCACATGTAAAACCAAATTCCATAACCTTTTCAAGCATCCTTCCTGGTTGTGCCAAATTAGGATCTTTGGAATAGGGTATGGATAGCCACAAAAGAATAAAGGATATAGAAATTTTGTCAGATGTTGTATTTGCATCTTCCCTTATAGACATGTATGCAACTTGTGTGGAAGCATAAATAATGCACATGAACTGTTTGACATGATGCCTCAAAGAAATGTCATCTCATGGAATGCAATGATTGCATGATATGTACAAAATGAATTTTTTGATAAGTCTTTAAAGAAACTTTCAAACAAATGCAATTGGTAGGTGTCAAGCCAAATTCCACAACCATATCCAACATCCTCCTTGCCTATGCCAAAATGGGATCTTTGGAACAGGGTGTGGACAACCATCAAAACATAAAGGATATAGGAATTTTGTCACATGTTCTATTTGCAGCTATAGTGTAGACATGTATGTAAAGTGTGGAAGCATAAACAAGGCATGTGAACTATTTGAGATGATGCCTCAAATAAATGCAATCTCATGGAATGTAATGATTGCAAGATATGTAGAAAATGTATTTTGCAAGGATGTTATCAACATTTAGATAATGTCATGAAAATATATAATGTCATAAAAATATAATGTCATGAAAATATACACAATCTCATAAATACATAATGTCATGAAAATATACATAATGTCATGAAAATAACATATAGTGTATATATATCAAGCCATATAAGCATGTACAAATAAATCCATACAAGCATATACAACGATATAGATCAGTAACATACAGAAGTATGTTTACAAAGCCAAATAGGCATATTTAAAAAAATGTCCCAAAATCAAATCTCCTATGGACTGCTATCAAATAATCGATAGACCTTGCTAGGCCATGAAGATGGTGAACAGTCAACAACTCATCCTCTATCACCCATTGACTACACCTCCTCGATAGAGATTGTTGAAGTTCCATCTGTTAATACAATCAAACAATATCCATATTATATAGAAGATATGCAAAATATATAACATGACATATGTAATCAATCACTTACCACTATATGGTGATTCCTCTTGATCATTTTTTGTCTCTCTTCATATATCACTAGATGGGTTGGAGTTGTGACCTCCTATGAGAAGCGTGAAGAAGAAAAATTGAGAAAACATGAATATAATTTCTGTACATTAAATGATGTGAGATAAAAAAAAGAAATACAAAATGACATTTACATGTTACTGGCTCATACCTCAGTCAAAGGATTTGTAGACAAAACAACTGCAACAATGGCCACCTCTACTAATTGACAAATATGAGGAGTCATCTACATATTCAACAGCTAAAAATAGAGTAATATTATTTGAGAAAAATATATACATAACATTATTTAAATGCATAATGATTAGAAATGGTAAAATTTACCTCAGTGAAGGTGGCTCTGCCTAGGGACCAAGGAAATCATCCTGATGGTGATGCTCTAACATCCACCTATTCATTATCAAATTGTAATTAAATAAGATTACCATTGATATATGACAAAAATTTTACATGTACTATATTTATGATCTTGTGATAAATTACATACCTGTTGACTGTACCTCCTCTGATAACCCTACACTGGATGACTAGCAGACATAGGATGAATACTTTGACCCTAGAATTTTATAGTGCAGACAATTACATACATTAATTTTGACTTATAATATCTACTCATATAATTAACTAGAGACTTCAAATACAAATATATTAAATTGTAGAATGTTGTAACAAATTACCTAGGAGTCAATACCAAACTATGTTGTAAGAGGTCATCTATGAGAACAATATCATCCAATATAGATGTGTCCATCACCTACTGCTGCCCTTGCATCACATCGTCCTGATGCTCTGGAATGTTTGTGTCCTAGGTAGCCTCCTGGGTCCCAACATCACACAATGCCCCACATGACCCACAAAGATGGGGGGACCAATGATGCGTACTGCTCTTAGCCTCTCCAGCCTATGAAAGTTCACTACCATGCTATGCTAAAGTCTGTGTGAAGGAACTCAGGGAATGCAGTGTCTCCATCACATCACTCTCCTTCAAAGTTGGAGGGAGTGAGACATGTTGTGGCCTCATAATGGGTCTCGGTGGATGGTCCTAGGCACAATGTGCACCCTCTCTATCCTGTGCAAAACCACCACCTCTAACCTAGAACTCTCAGATGTCAAAGTAGTTTGGGATGTCACTAAGGACAAACTCACAATAGAGTTTCCTCAAAAAATATTGGGGGACCTCATTATTATTACAAGGGAGGTCATAAAAAACCATGTATCATCTATCCCAAAAGTTTTAGGATATTTATTAATGCACACACTAATGAATTGGGAATCATTTGCAATTCCCATGTATGGTTGTTTTGTTTTGGGATTGATGAAAAGTGTACATAGATCACTTTTCAGCATTTTCTTATCTTTGATTTGTTTGTATGATAATCTATCAACGTAGAATTATCGACACTCCTCCCTATATTCCTTCCAATTGGTGTTTTGATTTGTAACTAAGTCAATATGAGAAATAATTGACTCTAGTGAAGTTGCAAGGCTTCTCCTGTAATTGTTGCTTGTATTTAGATTTTTTAATGTTTCAACTAAGGATTGAAGTAGTTTTTTGTTTTCTTCAATTTGGCTTAAATAATTTTGTTGGGTGTCATGTAGAGGGTGAGGACGTGAAGGTGGAGTTTGGGGGTTTTGAGGTTTCTCTTCAACAAGAATTTCAACATCTGGATCAAGGTTTTGCAATCATTCATTAACTAAAAAATTGAAAAGAAAATTTCAATTAAAACAATGAAAAATAACTACATTCTATTTTGAAATGAAGAAAATTGATAAAACCCAACCTTATTCAGTTGGTCGACTTTGTTTCCCTCATCCACATAAAGATTGATGATGCGACATTGTGTTAGATGGTTTTCTCCTTCAAATATTTCAATAGGCACTCACGTTAAAGCCCTAGTCACGTTTTGGATGTAATAGGAAAATGAGAGTGAAAAAGTGAGGTTGCAGGACTATGTTTTTTTACTTTATTTAGCAGTTGAAAACATGATTGTGTTATAACATGACTGCATTATAACATGATCACGTTATGGTTTCCTAGCACTAAAAAGTGGGGTGCCCACTTTTTGGGCCCCCATCTTCATGTACATGCCCAAATTTCTAAAGATAGTTCTCAACTATTGATCTAAACCAATCTAATAGATCTTGGTTGATTATGGAGGTTTATGTTGGTAATATGCACCTTTCAAGATTTACCTTCCAAAATTGAACTACAATTGTTCATTCTTGATCATCAAATCATAATATGCTTTGAAAGTTTTTTTAATAAATTATTAATATGTCAAACTTACATACATAATTATTAAAATCAAATAACTTAAAAAATTAAGGCTAGAATAAGTGGACACATAACCATGTGACATGAATTATAAATTCTTATACTCACCATCAAAGGTAAGAAGAAAATATATTTTTTGATATATAACCTAGTTTAGGATCCAAGAACTGGAAAATCTAGTGAAACTAGGCATCATTTCCACAAAAATTAGGTCCAATGAGTAGTTGGACCAGAAATATATCTAACTACTATTTATATACCATCAGTTTATGATCAGATTTTGAAACCCTGTCAAAAAAACATACCACTAGCTATATGTTCATAAGCAGTCTATAGGAAATAAGTGGCGGTTGAGGAAAATTACATAGGCCTCATGGCCCCCCAAATATAGACTTACATTTTTCACAATATGTTTTTGGACTAAGAGCCTTAACAACTACCTCCACTTCCTCTTCTTCATCATCATCATAGCATCCAATTTCCATCGAGATGGCTTCCGTGGGGAGAGAAATCTTCAAACACAAGGATATCTCTTCCACACTATGCTAGGGGAAGAGTTGATGCCTTTTGATGGCATGTAGATGTTCCAAAAAAATCAAAATGGACCTTTGACTAGTGGACAACATCTCTAATGTTGTCATGGAGTAGGAACATGGTAGCCATTGTTGATAGCATTGAGGCACATGTCAGGGACTGTGCCACATCGAATGTACTCTATCTCCCCTAGGTATAACCTAGATCTAGAAGGAGCTTCACCATCGCATTTTGAATACCTACACTAGGGGACCCATCCATATCTTTGATGAGTTCCCACATTCTCACCATCTAGAGGCAAAGACCAAGGTTTGAGATATCTCTATCCATCATAGCCATAAAGTCCACCACCTCCTCCTCACCAAAGACTTGTTGTTTTCACTTTTTGGTTCTTATCAACCGCAACACCTTTACCCTTGGAACTTCCAACCATTTTATCCCTCATTCCTTGTACACTAGTCATAGATGCCATTTCCAAAGTCTAATCTCTTGAGATGCAACAAACGAAGTGAAGTATCAAGAATTTTGCTACACCAACCTGGACATAATTACCCAGGCCTCCACCACACAAAATAATTACTATGCACATACCACCTTCATCATTAGAATGACATCTACCACTGCCAAGACAACCTCTTAATGGGTTGTAAGAAGACAAATATTATGTTAATAAAATTGTCAATTATAATCTTTTTAAATTTTATTATACGAACTGTAATTATATATCAAGTATTATATTTTTATTTTTTAAATATAATACATATATATATATATATAATATTTTAAAACTATATTTCTATTTACATACAAATTAATTTAAGAAAATATAGACAAGTGAAAATGGATTAATCTTCATTATATATATAGAATATTTTATACATAACTTTATAAACTTTGTAGTGTAGACTATGAAATCTATATTATAGTTAGTGTAGTAGATTTTCCACTACAAACAACTAATATTTTATTTCATCCTTACTTAGTATGAATATTCTATAGGCAACTAAAAATTTATTTATGCTTTGCCTTCAATGTACTTGTTGTTTTGTAATTGTAATTTTCATTTATCTAATTAAATGTTGTATTCCATTTTGCTGGCAATATCTAAGTTCTATAGTCTTGGCATTATGCTACCTCCCATGTTCTCCAATTGGCTAGCTTGCAAATCTGATCCTACAATTTGTGGGGCTCACAACAAATGGGGTCAAAATTAAAGTATCAGACCTACACAATTGGTCCAACTCATCAGTGGAGGAATTAGTGAAAGAACTAAAAATATTTGGATTCTCAAATGGGACCCACATGATTTTGAGCACAAAAAGGAAAGTATTGAAATAGGGTATGTGGCACCACCATGGGCATTCATAAAGGAGCTAGGGAAATTGATATCAAGGTTCCCCACAAACCATTTGATTTGCCAACTCACTAGCTTTATCCAATGACTTGTGAGACCCTGTAAATAAAGAAAGGCTAGTGGATCCCATTACTTTAAAAAATAGATAAGTGATGGCAAAGAATCACCAGTGAGAAGTGAGACTACATTACATATCATTTCCATTAGGATTGTTAATGGTGGTGAAAAATACCTACTATTATTTAATTCATTACCAACCAAATCAAGCATTCCATCTACTAACAATGGCCACCATTATTAACAGGTGACGTGAAGAATAATTATGGCACCCTAGATTTGTAGAGTGGTCATTCATAAGAAAGGAATTAATGGGGGAAAAATCTCTTTCAAGGATTGTTTGCATCATCATTATTGGCCCTAGGATCTTTTCGGTAGATATTTTTGGGTGGATGATGTGTCATACCTATTTTCTCTATATATTGTATGATATCACCTTTTGTAAGTACAATGTCTCTTTGTAGCTGAGCCATTTTTTTATCCTGATGCATTAGCTTCACAATTTGCATAGCTAGAACTAGAAGACCTCTATGACTGTGTCTCTAGAAGAACTATTTTCTATATTTACCCTAAGAAGTAATGTCGTGATCACTAGTTAATGAGGAAGTTATTCTAGAAATACTAACTCATCACTATTGTATATTATTTATTATGTTTGTCATAGTATTGACTAGTCCTTATTGACTATGTTATAGTGCGTCATTGATTCTTATCTAGCTACGCAAATATTTCTACATTGGCTTATGGGATTTTAATTTTATAATTACCTTTCTTGTAATCCCTCTTTATTTTCTCTTAATGTTGTCATAAGCTTCAAAGGAAGATAGCCAACCCTAATTCAAAGATTGATCCATTGGCTTGATTTACACCTAGGCCAACTTTTCTTTCCTACATTGATAGTGTTGAGTAGTGTATTTGGAAGATAAAATCCCTCAGCATAGAAAGACCATCAATAGTTATATTTATAATTATATATTAAATTTAACATAATATACATTATTATATATAAATGTTGGTAAACATGTTTGTCATTGTGATATTCCATTGAAAATATCTTAGAATTACCTAATTTGTAATAGAAAATATTCCAACAGTCAAAGAGATCACTATTGGACTAGTGATCTTCCTCTATGTTTAAGAGGGGCAACACCCTCGTATGATAGAAATTTGACTTTCGTTGTCTTCCTTTTAGTACTTAAAACTTACCATAAAATAAAACTAATACTTGTCATTTTAGGTCCAAATGCAAGACAAAGATAAAGGTAAAGGCCATGTTTTGGAATGGTACCTACCTTTTGTTGGCAAGAGACATTGTGTGGCTTCATTAGTGTTTTCATTGATGGCAATAAAGTCTATCCCACACATCGGCAATATATAGTATGCATATATCGAAATCAGATTGAAGATTGTTTTGATCCAGTGAACAAGAACATAGTATGTAACAAGGTCCGACAATCAAGTCCGGATCTCTTAGATGATGTAACTCAGTAAGTTGTGGACTTGGAAAAGTCAAGAGGGGTATCATGACTACTTTTCTCCAGAGATTTAGCCTCTGGTGATAAAGCAAAGAAAAGATATGAGGATCTGAGTATTGGGTTCCAGTCAGGTAGAACAGATAGAGGAAGAACTGACCGATAGAGTATTAGACTTCAATCGGGATGAGTAAATGGTATTCATCAAACAATTTGCAGGATCATACATTGTTGGCCGACATAATTAATGACTTACTTCAATCGGGATGAGTAAATGGTATTCATCAAACAATTTGCAGGATCATACATTGTTGGCCGACATGATTAATGACTTATATGTCTATGTTTTTGATATGCATCACAAATCAAGCATGGATTCAACCGATAGAGTAATTACTTGCAGTGTTCTTGATGTCGACTAGCATGTTAATAAAAATCCTTGATGCGGATATATATACCAAATAGATTTCAGCATGTGAGGGTGTAATAAATCAAGTAGTGAAGAAAAGTGCGAAGAAAAGCAGAGATAAGTGAGGGAACAACAATTCAAGCCTGGCATGTGATAGAACAACAACATTTAGCAGAGGAAGGATGAAGGGCATCAAATCTGTATATTGTGCCTAAACCAGAACTGAACTCTTGCATTTGTAGATTCTTCTCATTAGTTCAAACACTTGATTATCTTCTGTAAGTTATGTAGACAGTGAGTCTCTTGTAGGTAGTGTGCCTCTTGTGAACAGTGTGCTCAGGCAGTAAGCCCTAATTGGCAAGTGCCATTTTGTACTCCTTTATTCTTTTAATAGAGAATACAATCTTGGGTTAGTCACCCCGTGGTTTTTCCATGTAAAAATCCTTGTGTTATGTGTGTTGATTTTATTTCTGCTCTTATGATCACATATGCTTATATAATTTGATGCTGCATTGATTATTAAGATAACAAAAGAAAAGAAAGTTAATGAAATTTTGAGATAACTGATTCACCCCCCCTCTCAGTTATCTGTCTTGTTTCCAACAATTGGTATCAGAGCTAAGTTCCTCTGAACAAAGCCTAATAGCTTAAGGAAGATATGGGAATCTCAATGGATATATGGTATGAAGGAACAACTTCAGTCTGCCCTAGATGATCTTGAACAATCCCATTATGAAGTCAATAATTTGAGAGAAAGACTCAAACAGGCTGATGATTTCATAAATGAGCTAAAAGAAAAACTTAGTATCTCTGTGAAAAAGAGAAAGGAACTACTTCAAAAATTAGCCAATTAGAGTGAAGACAATGATACTAATGAAGATCTGAATGAGAAAAATAAGCTATGTGAGAAGCTGTCAAAAGAGGTCATTATGGTAAGGCATGAAATAGAATTAGGGGTTATGAGATTCACCCAAGAAATTGAAGAAAAAAGGAAAAGTGAAGATAATCTAAAACAATCCCTCAAGGAGAAGACAGAGGACTGCCACAAAATGGACAGAATAATCAGGCATCTTGAATCTGATCTTGAAGAAGCTAGAGATAATGAAGAACAACTTGAGAATTAGATAGACACTCTTAAACAAGATCTTCAAACAACAAATGAATACAAAGAGAAATTCAAGATAAGCTCAGCACTACTTGAAGTTCTTCTTGAAAGCCAAAAGAGGGTAGATGATAAGCGTGGCTTGGGATATGAGAAAGGTGAAAGCTCCAAATCCAGTCAGAAGAACTTTGGATCAAGAAATCAATGAACTAGGCCTAGAAGACCTTTGGTAAGACAACCAAATGCTCAAAGATATCCATCCTTGAATGGATATTGCTTCAATTGCAACAATTTTGGTCATAAAGAAACTCAGTACAGAAGGAGAATGAATCAGACTAATCCATCCTTATCTAGACAATGTTTCAATTGCAAAAGGTATGGTCACAAATCTCTTGAATGCAGAAATATGCAAATAAACAATTCATTCAATGGTAGATGCTTTGCATGCAATAGAATGGGACATATGGATAATCAATGTAGATCAAGAGGATATCAATCAAATATGCAAATAAATGTTGTCTGTTACAATTGCAATAGATCTGGTCATATTGCCAAATTCTGCAGAAGTGAAAATTAAGATAAAAAGGGTCCGGTGCAACATAATAAAAAACAAGGTAAGGGTAAAGGTAAAGTGAATGCAGATGAAGTTAAAAAGGAGATGAGCAAGATTTGGGTGAAGAAGAGTACAAAAAATATTGGGGATGGATCCGCACTGGAATCTGGTGCTGATATTCCTTTTGGAAACTAAATAGATGAGCTCTAGCTCAAGGGGAGTCACAGAGAAAAACAAATTCCCCCAGCTAGTCAACTAGTGCCTAAATTCAGCACATGGAATGCTACAGATTAAAGGGCTCTCAAAAAAATATCTACATAACCTTCTATAAAAATATGAAAGATCCGCATGGAGTTTTGCAAGGGTTTAACCACTCAAGTTAATCCAGTTCCAACAACACTTTCATAAAGCAAGATTTTCACAAACAGATCTGGTATGATTCAAAATTAAAATACTTTGATCTGTGGACCCATAGCATGATTGAAGAAAAGAAGATACATTGTAAATCCTCACTGACAATGATTCTAAGTTTAGCACAGTGATTCAAGAAGATCTATCTCAAAATAGGGCAACCAGATAACTTATGTTGTGCATTTATTACAAAAGAAAATTAGGGTTTACACAAGGATAAAAGGATTCATTCACTCATTATTTGCACATTTTCATTCGAGAAAAAGAAAAGAAGAGCTCTGCAACAAAGTTTCTATAATTCACTCAAGATCAACTGGGAAATCAAATTCAACCAATGATTTGTTCCAGCTCCTATTTCAAACCCTAAAAGTGTAAAAAGGTATTTCCATTATGAAAATCTCTCTGAATCTTTTGCAAGATGGCTACTCCAATGGTTGTAAAGATCTCTGATAGGCTGCATCCTAAATTCAAGAAACACCTGTATAAATCTCTAGAAGTTGATCCTTTAGGCGCATTTTCTAGCATTTCGCATGGGGTATTGCACGTAGAAGATGTTAGGGTCTATGTCCATGCCAACATTGAGGAATTTGGAGACTCAAAATTGATGGACATCTATCACAAATAGCTAATAGATGAGAATTTTGAACTCAAACCTCAATACAAGGCCCTCTGGGATAAACACTTCAGACATTGCATACACTTTCCCTATTTTGTATAAGATGATTGGGTCCATTATGTCCTAAGCAGGATGCATGATAATTTCATGTGGTTAATGAGGCCCTTTAAGATAACTAAAGATGCCATTAGGGCAGTGACTGGACTGCATTCTTCTGGTGGGTTACCTACACTTAAATCTGTCAAGAACTAGACAATAACTGAAGCCACTGGATCTAAATTTGACAAAAGAGCAATGACCATAGATGACATCACTGATCTGGATGTCAAGTTTGCCTCAATGATAATTGGCTACAAAATTTGTTATTTGAGCAGGGAGAATTCTGTGTTTGGGATTGCAATATATGCAGCATATCAGATGTTGAGGGAAGATGTAGATTATGACCTGTGTTATCTTCTCCTAAATCAACTATTAGAAAACTTGTAGAAGATCAAAAAGGATAAAAAGAATTCCTTCAAATATGGTTGTCTAATACTGTGTCTATTCTTCTACTATATGAATGAGCTACCTGGATCTAGTGGTTGTGTTTGGCAAAATGATAAACCAATTGCAATCTAGATTAGAGATTATATGTATGGACTTGGTGATGCTAAAGCTTAGAACATAGCTCTCTCGGGTTACTTTAAGAACTTCCAGAGCATGATGCAAGCCAGAGAGAGGATACCTCAATCCATAGTTGAGAAATACAAGGACACATTGTGATTCATGGTTGACACTAATCAATGCCTAATGGAGGCAGTTGAGCCCAGAACTATGTGGATAATGCCTATGGGATATGAGGTTGATGAAAAAATCTTGGAGCTACATATTCAACACCTATTGAGCCAGCCTAAGGACCCTAAAGAAAAAAGGTTTGGCACCTTTCAAGATCTAAGTGTAAAAAACCATGTTGAGTTAAGGCAACCGGAGATAAAAAGGAAAGTAAGAAGGGAAGTTGAGGAAATTGCCAAAAGTTTTGGCTTATCAAAAGAGGCAGTAGATGCAAATAGAGAGAAAATGGAGAGGGCTGAGAAAGAAAAATAAGAAGCAAAGAAAGGAGATGCTCTGGTGCAAGCCTCCTCCCAGACTAGATCTTCCAAGAGCTCTGCACCTGCCACTCCTGGAAGCTTAAGGACCACCAAACTAGAAGCCAAGACATCCGGAAAAGGAGGAAAGAGGACAAAGACCAAAGTCACAAGGTCATTTACAGCCTTAAAGATGATGAAGAAATAGAATTCGACAAGGAAATCACGAAGATGAAGAAGAAAACATCTAGGAAATTCTCTGCTAGTAAAAATGAGGAAGAAAAAATAGAAGAATTTGTTGAAAAGCCCACTCTTTCCATTGATGACATCATCAAGGCAGTTACTGTGGATGGGAACCTGCAGCTAGTAATAGAGTTCTATGATGAATACAGTGATACTGACAAGAGTATTTTGGAAGAAGCTACTATCAGGTACCTGAACATTTACAATAAAGCTTTCATTGAAATTATATCATTAATTCCTAAGAGTCTAGAAAAGGTACTTGAACTGAGAAAAGAGAATGCAAAAGCAAAAGACCTAGAGATTTGGGAACAAATAATGATTTAGCTTTATCCTTCTATCACTCCAAAACAAATGGACATGATTTTTAAGGATTGTAAGGATGAGTTCAGAAGTAAAGCAAGAATGAATAAACTTATGCTTGGAGAAACTGATCAAGTGGCAAGAGAAACAAAAGACATCCTCTAGAATGCTTTGAAAAGATTCAATCTTCCTGTTATAGAGGAATCAGTTAAAGAACCTTTTACCATGGATGTTGAAGGATTAAATGCAACCAATGAAAAATCTTTTGATGTAGAAGGATCAAAAGAGATAGGTGAAGAGAAGTCTAAGACTTGGATTCCTCTATTTCAGAAGAGGAAGTTCATGAAACAACAAACACCGGTGACATCTCTCCTCTAGATCCCACTACAAACATTCCACACTCTGAAGCTGAAGGAGAAGTTAAAAGAGAAGAGAAGGTGATTCAAGAAGAGGAGGTAAAGGGAAAAGAAGAAAAAGCAAAGAAGACTAATGATGACTATTCTAATGTCCCAAAAGAAAAGAAGACTCAATCACCAGCAAGAGACACTGTAGAGGTAGTGAAGAACTTCTTACACAAAGAAATGACAAAGATAGATGAACCTGATCTATTTCAAGGGCCACTGAATTTTGACTCTCTCTCTAGTTTAGACAATGAAAATAGCATCCTTTGCTCAAGCCAAAGTAAAAGAAAAACTCTAGAAATCTCACATGGAAGACTGTGAACTATTGGAGATTACATTTGGGATGCTAGAGAAGATCATACCATCATTCCATTGCGAGAGCAAATTTTCTCAAAAGTACTTACTCATTATCTCAAATAGTTACATAGGCAAACAAGAAAGAATAAAAACAAAAGCATAGTTGACACCAATGACAACATTGGTTAGGCACATACTTGCAACAGGTGTATGCAAACTTATTTCTTAGTTCCTCTTTAGTAGCACCTTTTACATAGAAAAACTATACAAACTTCTTAAAAGATACTTGGTTAAGGGAAAACGTGTAGCAATATAAAAAAGTAAGGCTACATAGAATATTAGCCACCTTTTGTGGAAAATCCACTACAATTTTGGCAACTCAAAGGGGCTCTTTATATAGGAAAGAGTGGGAGACCTAGAATATTGGTGCATCCATTAGGCAACAAAGTCCATATCAAATTTTAGAACTTATAAATTTTTGTAGTGTGTCTAGTTGTTTATAAATCTTGGAGAGAAGCAAATAACTACTTGAGCTATTGATTTGATGGCATGTCCATCTTTCTCATGAGCTTGAAGCACCTTTCTAGATCAAGAGTTGGTTGATATGACACCTTTTAATTTTGAATGGCATTGTCCTACACCAATGTTTCCAAATATATCCAATTCTTGAGCAATGTCTAGGCCTTCTCAATGAAATGTGTCAGGTGTCATCCTACTAATTCTTATTCATCTTAACCCTTGAGCTTGACAAAATCGATGTATGTATCATAGTTGATCATTTCTGGTGGTGCAATCATGGATAGAGGGTCCTAAGAAGGGACTTTCCAAAACATGTAGCTAGAGTAAAAACAACGGAAAACAACACAATAACATAATGCAATGGAAGATTCAAATGTTCAATATAATAGACAATCAAAATGCTTATATGTCAGCAACATGTGAGCTACAATCAAAGGGCTCATAGGCCTGCTATCTAGGTTACAATAGATATGAAAGATAGGGCATTGAAGTACCTCTTGAAATGAAATTTTTCATCTAAAGTATCATATCTATTAACTTAAGAACTGACTCCCTAATGCATCTAAGAGATGTATATATCATCTTCAAGCTCATAGAATCCTCTGCGTTGGCAACAAGAGGTTACAAACTCCAATGAATGATGAAACATGTAGAAACATGTAGGTTGACCTATAGCATCTGGTATTGCTCAGCAAATGAATGAACCATGTGTGGACCTCAAGGAACATCTATCTATTCCTTATGTGCCATGTATGATGTTCCATTAGGCTTTGCATGGAAGTGCTCTACAAACCTTTTGTCCTCATGCTGACTGATGAATGCTCTTCTCTGTGAAAGTGGATGATCTTCTGATAGCGATATCTTTCTATGGACAAATACAAATCTTCTAAAATCTTAGTATGATGTAGTTGACATGGCATAGAAGATAATTCAAGTTTCGTGAGCTCTAATATGAAGATGTGGTAAAATGCAGTAGAGAATGTTGAGCTGTAAATTACTGAACTGCAACTAAAATGAAATAAAAGAAAAGAATGCAATTTTTTTTGGGTTGATGCAAGATTGCTCTGCAACCGGGGATGCTCCTACATTAAACACCTGGGGTTGTTGAAAAAGTGAGTCCCTCACTTTGCTAGGGCTAGAGGAAAACCAAGGCAATCTACCTCAACTTAAGAAATCCATGATGAGTCCTCTTCTGATCTTCCTTTCCACTTAACCAAATACTCTTTATACTACTTGCCTCTAGTACTGTGTTCAATTCTTCTATCCAAGATGTCCTCTATCTGTTCTGGTTATTGTTGTGGTAACTGATTCTTCAAACCATCTTCAATGATGTCACTTGACTCTCCTTCATGGCACTGATATAGGTCTGTAATGTTGAATATAGGTGATATATCAAATGTCTGTGGTAGCTCCACTTCATATGCATTCCCTGAAACAAACTTCTTAAGAATCTTACATGGTCCTAAATTCTTCATCTTTAACTTGTTGTATGTCCCCACTAGAAATCTCTCCTTTCTTAGACATACCATAACTTCATGTCCAACTGAAAATTCATTGTCTCCTCTTCTCATCTACTTTCTCCTTATACTTACTAATCAACTCCTCCAAATGTTTTCTGACTTGATTATGTAGTGTCTCCATGTATCCTGCAAATTCTTCTACCTCTGTACTCCTCTTGTTCTCCATACTGATGTCTCTTAGCTCTGCTACTCCTCTAGGTTTTACTCCTATCACAACTTCAAATGGTGTCTTCCATGTACTTCTATTCATTGAATTATTGTATGCAAACTTTGCTTGTGGTAGAATTAGATCATAATTACCAACTTTGTCTCCTACTAAACATCTCAACAAGTTACCCAAACTCATATTTTCCACTTTTGTTTGTTCATCTATCTATGGGTGAAATGTTGAACTAAACTTTAGGTCTATCTTCATCCTTTTCCACAATGTCCTCCAAAAATATTCAATGAATCTTGTATCCCTATCTAAAACTATACTCTTAGGTAATCCATGCAATCTCACAACCTCCTTAAAAAATAGGTCAGCAACAAGTACAACATAATTTGTCTTCTTACAAGGAATGAAATGTGCCATCTTTGAAAATCTGTCTACTACTACAAATATAGATTCATATCCCCTCTGTGTTCTTAGAAAACCTAATATGAAATCCATGGTTATATCTTCCCAAGGTCTCTCCAGTACTATCAAAGATTTGTACAATCTCGTATTATGACTACTCCCTTTTGCAACTTGACAAATTCTGCAACTTTGAACAAATTTCCTTACATCCTTAAATATCTAAGGCAAAAATTAATGCTCACCTACCAAAACTATTGTCTTGTCAATCCCAAAATGTCATGCTAATCCACCACTATGTTTTTCCTTGAACAAATTATCTCGCATTGAACTCTTAGGTATACACAATTGATTTCCTTTGAACAACAATCTTCTTGAATGAGATAATCCAACCACTTACTTCTATATGCCACAATAGGTTCCTTACATGCTTTCCATGGTTCTACAAAAACAAGATCTTCTTCATACATATGCTTAAGTTCGTTAAATCCTAATACTTCTACCCTCATCTCTGTCAGCAAATTCCTTCTTCTGCTCAATGCATCTACAACTTTGTTTGACTTTCCACTCATATGCTTCAATACAAATGTGTAACTCTGCATGAACTCTACCCATCTCATATGTCTATGATTTAACTTTCCTTGACTATTCAAATATTGTAAAGCTTGATGATCAGTGTATAACACAAATTCCTTAGGCAACAAGTAATGTCTCCACTTGTTCAAATCTTGAATTATGGCATAGAACTCTTGATCATAAACTAAATATCTTCTCCTTGCATCATTCAACTTCTCACTGAAATATGCTACTGGTCTCCCTTCTTGACTTAACATTGCTAAGGTATTGCATTTCTGCTCACATCATAATCTAATTGAAATACTTTGTGAAAATCCAGTAATGCTAATACTAGTTGCTATGTCACTTTCTACTTCAATAATTCAAAACTCTTATCTGATCCTGATGTCCACTTAAAATCCTTTCTGTCACCTCTCATTGTCTCTATCATATGTGTGCATACTGTACTGAAATTTCTGATAAACTTCGGGTAAAAACTTGCTAGTCCATGAAATGATCTTACCTCTCCAATGTTCATAGGTGTTGGCCACTCAACAATTGCTCTAACTTTCATAGGGTCCATCTTCAATCCTTCCATGGAAATCACAAATCCCAAATATACCAATTCTTCCTTCATGAAACTACATTTCTTGATGTTTATTAGCAATTTCCCTTCTCTCAACCTCTGCAATACTTGTCTAATATGCCACAAATGTTCTTCCTTTGTCTTACTAAACATTAGAATATCATCCAAGTATATAATAACAAACTTACCCAAGTGTTTCTTCAAAACCTCATTCATCAACCTCATGAAAGTACTCGGTGCATTAGTTAATCCAAAGGGCATCACGAACCACTCATACAAATCCTCATTTCTCTGAAATGCAGTCTTTCACTCATCTCCTTCTCTGATCCTGATATGATGGTATCCACTCTTTAGGTCTATCTTTGTGAAATATTTTTCTCAACTCAAATAATCCATGATATCATCCATCCTTGGCAATGGAAATATATACTTGTAATGTTAGAAAATGTCCCCTTGGGGGCTTTCCCCTCATAAGGTTTAGCTCCCAAGTTTTTAGAGTACATTTAGGACATTTTAGTTCATATTTTAGCATCCCGATGGAATGAGACCTAGGTTCCATGACAAATAGGACCTAGGTGGACCCCTTGAGTTGTACCCTGCCAAAAATAGGGGGGAGGACTTGGGTGCCCGTGCCCTAGTCCTGCCCTATTTTGGGGTAGCCCTAATTTCTGGGTGTTGATTTATGATCGTTAGGAGGTTATTTTGCCGACACGGTAAAGTTTGATTTTTAATATCTTGGTGGGAATGCTTGTAGGTGCATATATAAGAAATCTTAGGCATTCATTTGTAAACTAGATTGCAATTAGATAGCAAGTGTGATGTTCAAGTGTTCTCAAGGTGATTCAAGGCTTCTATTGTGTTGCAAGAGTAGACTTGTGTGTTTTATGTGTTGATATTTGTAGATTTGAGCTTCAATCTCCTCATGGCATGAAGAGCATCTTCCTCCATGAGACCTTCACTACAAGGTGATTTATCATTGTGTTTTTATCATTGATTCCTTTGGTTTTGGCCTCTACCTCACAAGGGCATGTCCTCTTTATTTGACAATGGTGTTCAAAGACTTAAGTGTCCTCTGAGGTTTGACTAAGGCAAACCTCTAAACACCACAACCCCCAAACCAAGTCTTGTGATTGCAGGTTACAGATGTCAGATTTAGAAAAAGTGGAGTTGCAGGAAGGAGTGGCAGACATCAAGGATTCAAGATCTGAAGAGAAGCTAGACATAGGAGCACTTCCAGGACTAGGGCACCCGCAAAAGTGTCCTCCGCAGACAGATCTCAGGAAACAGAAGTTACAGGGCTGACTAGTGTCGGAAGGAGGTCCAAATTCCCTAAAAAAGTAGGTACCTTGGACTTGGGCACTCACACTAGTGTCCCCGACAATTCCACCTTAGAACCTTGAAAATAGGTATTTTGTAATTTGTTATTTTACTCCCGTCTGCAAGAGCTTTTTCTATTTTTCATCAATTTGCTGTCGTATTTGCGTAATTAGGGTTTTAATGGTTAATTAGACATAAGAGAATGAAAAATTGATAATTAATTCCCTAGTCCAAGATTCCCCTCATTTTCAAGTGACCTAGGGTATGATAGTGCTCGCCACTCGACCCCAGATCCTTCAATGTTAGGGTTGAAGGAGGATTCAAACATCTAAAGAACAAAAGATTAACAAGATCCAATTTTACCTTAAACATTTTGGTGAACCCCTATTTTTGGACTTAAATTGCAACTTTCTGAGTGTTTTTCTTCACATTTGGATTTCATTCATTCATTCATTTGGTCATTTATTTTATTGCATTGAGAAAAATTCAAAAAAATTGAAAAATTCGAAAAATACAAAAAAAAATTGCATTGTTTGGCTTACTAAATTACATCAATTCTTTCTATATTTTCCTAATTCATGATTTTTACATTAGATATGATATAAACTATATAAAAATCCAAAAAATCATAAATTTTCCTTGCATTTTCATCATTTAATTGCTAGGGTTTTGTGGAAATTTTGACAAATTTATATAACCTAGTAATTCCAAAATCTAGGGTTTGTAGGAAAAATCTTTTATCAGATTTTTCTACTAATTTTAGAGGCTCATTAAAACTTTCATTTGGCTTTATTCTTGCAGTTTAGTGTGAATTTGCATTTAGATTTAAAATATTTGCATTTTTACATAGAAAATTTCAACAAAAACTAGTAATTTTGGTGCATTTTCATTAAATTTGCATGGGCATTTTGCATGTTAAGGATTAAAAATAATTTTAAGATCTAAGAGTAAGTAAATTTCATCATGAATCAGACTTGAAATCATTTTCATAGTATTTTGTGTCAAGATTTCAAACCTAGGGCTTAAAAAAAAAACAATTTTCACTAAAATCAGCCTTATTAACTCTCTAAACTCGCATTATAGGTGTGTTGTGAAGGATATTTTTGCATTAATTTTCTATTATTAGGGTAATCATTTTCTTCCCCTCATAAAAATTTTCACAACACCCTTTTAACGGGCTCTTGGAGTGAAAATTTGGCAAAAAGCTACACATTTTGACCATTTTTGCCTTAGGGTTTGACCTAGTTTGCACTCCAAGCATGTTGTGATCAATTTTGTGGATTGAGGTGACTGATATTATTGATATTCTTTGTTGTAACTCATAAAATTCCTTACAACACCCCTTTTTCTAGTTATTAGAGTTGAAAAATCATGAAAAATAGCTTATTTTTGCTGTATTTTCACTAGGGTTTGACCTTAAGTGGCGCTAAAAGCATGTTGTGTTGGGTATTTTGCATCAAGTGGCTGTTATTTCTAATATTATTTTCTTTGCATCATCATTTTCCTCACAACACCCTTTGTTATGCTCTTTTGCATTGAATTTTGGTGAAAAAAGTGCTCATTTTGACATATTTTCACTATATTTTGACTTGGCTTTATCTTGGATTTGCATCAAGAGTGTGTTGAGAGTGATTAGATTTCTTTTTTGGACTTATATCAGACATATAAATTTCTATCCTTGATTAGAATCCTTACAACATTCTTTGTTTCACTCGTTGGCATTGAAAAGTATCGAGAAATCAAGCACTTTTGCATATATTTCGTATTTATGGATTCTCCTAAGGATACATCTTTAGAAGACTTATATGAGTACATTGTCAACTATGATAATTTTTCCAATTTCACTAAAAAATATCCTCAAGTATTGCATCAAATCATATACATCTCTAACACTGACATAACCGATAGTGCTACATGTGATATTCTTCGATCAATAGCCTACTTTGATAACTTTCGTGATACTGTGGATGTTTTTCCTTCAATCATGGATAATCTCAAAAGTTTTATAGCTAAAAACAATCATGGGGAAAGTATTGGTGACAACTTTACTCCCGCTCCCTCTATATTTCATAATGATATAATGCAAATTCTTTCTGAGACCTATGAGAATGAAATAGCAATAGGTGATCTATCAAAAAAAGAGACTTGTCCCACAATAACCCCACTTGGTGAGGATATATTGGAACAAGAAAAAGATATCATTGATACATTTCTCCACACTACTTTTCCATCCCTTTCCGCTCCCCCTAATCAGGATGAAGCTTTGAATGATGTAGATTCTCTTTGTGACTATTTGCTTGAATCTAATGATAATTTACCACCTAATGTTCAAGAACTTCTTGATCACATTCTAAACAAGAAAACAGATCATGAACCGTCACATACTTTGGAAAGAAATGAAATTCTACATGCTATGGAAGAACAAGCTATCCATTTGACACAAGCCATTCCAACACCCTATATAGGGACTGAAATGGGTATCTTTCGGATACCTCCACAATCTCATTTAAATAACATTTCAAATGCTCCTATAGTTGACACAGACAATGGCAACATCCCCTCTCAACCATCATTAAGAGAAACCTTTCCTACACAATTACCCTCACACACTCCTAAACATATGGAAGAGAAAAGAAGTGGTAACACCTTAACCATTAAGATAAAGATCAAGATTCACAACAAGTAGCCCGAAATGGGCCCTATAAGTAAGTATCTATAAACTTTTATCTCTCTCATAATGTGCTTCCCCCATGATGTGATATATGTTGTTTAGGCCTCCTAGGATGACATTGGATGCTCCCATAAGGTTTGAGATACTAGAAGACCACCTCTGTTGTGACTTTCTTCTATTTGCATCATCATTATTCTATTTCCTCTCTCTCTAATTTCATTGTTGTGTGTTGTGTCTTATAGACATAGCATCGTGGTTGGTGACTTGGGGGCACCCTCCTACATGACTGTGCCTAAGACACTTGTTTCTCCTCTCTTATTTATTGTTTCCCTTCCTCTAGTGTTTCCACCTAGCGGGCGGATGACGACAAGCATTTATACTGATGTGGACCTAGTGTCCCTTTCAAGAGCAATCAAAAAATGGACTTAGTTCCTAATATGACGATGGGGTTGTATATTCTTATCGACTCTTGGCTAGTAGAAGCACTCGTGCTTTTCACGTAGTGAATTTCATGATGTTTCTATTGCATTTACAAACCTTAACAATACTGCTGCTCCGTGCACCTTTGTTTGCCTTTGAATCTAGCCTTGGCGGTAATTGATTCAGAGAGCTTTGTGATATAGCCCCTAGTTATCCTTGAACTATGAATTCATTGTATAACCTTGGCTCTTTGTGTGGTTAATCATATGCATTGAAGTTGTTGTTTATCATGATGTTGTAGACACTAACATGTTTCTTGTAGGGATGTGTGTCGGCAAGAGACACTATGGATTCATGTTTGTTATCATTGATGGCAACAAAGTTCATCCCATACATCCGTAGGACATGGTGTGTCTCTACCGGAAGTCAGAATGAAGATTGTTGTGGTCCGGTAAACAAGAACAGAGCATGTGGCAAGGTCCGACAGACAGGTCCAGATCTCTCAGAGGAAGTATCTTGGTGAAGTACGGATTTGGGGAAGTCAAGAGGACTACCTTAAGTGATATATTCCAAGGTTGTAGCCTCCGGTGATAGATGAGGTAAAAGATATGAATACTTGAGTAGCAGGTTCCTGAGTGACAGTGTGAACAGAGGAAGAACTGACTGACAGAACATCAGACTACTTTCTGGATGTGTTATTGATGGTGGTAAAGGTTATGAAGGCATGAATCATGTTTGGTCGACATGATTAATGATTTCTACAAGCATAGTCTTGATCCGCATTACTTGATGTAGAAGGTTTTAGCTGTCAGATCAGAGTTTGTGAAAAGAATTGACTATTCCAGGTGCCGACTTGAAAGGTGATGAAATCACTTGTGTGGATATATATACATGATGGATTTAGTTGTGAGGAGAGTTGGTGTGTGGTGTTGTTCGAAAAAAAAAGTAGAAGTGCAGAGCAGAAGTAGTAAGGAAGGTCTGGTATGTGAAAGGAAAGCAGCAAAAGAAAAGAGGAAAGATGAAGTGTAGTAGATCAGTGTACTGAGCTTAACTGAAACTGAACTCTAGCATTTGTAGATGCTTCCAATCAGTTCAAGTATTGTATTACATTCCTTTTGTAGACAGTGAGTCTCTTGTAGGCAGTGTGCCTCTTGTGAGCAGTGTGTTCGGGTAGTGAGCCCTAATTGGCAAGTGTTGTTTTGTTTTTCTATTCTTCTAATAGAGAATACAATCTTGGGTTAATCACCCCGTGGTTTTCTCCCTTAATAGGGTTTCCATGTCAAAAATATTGTGTCATGTGTATTTCCATTTCATGGTTGTGTTTTCTTATTTGAATTAATGCTACATTGATTAATAAGAAAGTTTAGAAAGAAGAATTAATTAGGATAACTGATTCACCCCCCCTCTCAGTTATCAACAATTGGTATGAGAGCTAAGTTCCTCCTAAACATAGTCTAATAGCTCGAGGAAGATCTGGGAATCTAAATGGATACATATGGTTTAAGGGAGCAACTCAAGACTGCCCTTGAGGATCTTGAACAGTCAAACTCTGAAGTCAATGAATTAAAGGAAAGACTTAAACAGGCTGATGATTTCATGAGAGAACTAAAAGATAAATTAAGCCTCTCTATGAAAAAGAGAAAAGAGCTGCTTTAGCAATTGGCAAGACAAGGTGAAGCAAATGATGCAAATGAAGAGCTGAATGAGAAAACCAAGTTATGTGAAAAGTTATCAAAAGAAATCATTATGGTAAGACATGAAATGGAATCAGGAGTCATAAAGTTTACCTAAGAGATTGAAGAGTAAAGAAAAATTGAAGACAATCTAAGACAATTTCTCAAGGAAAAATCAGAAGATTACCACCAGATGGATAGAATTATCAGATATCTTGAATTTGATCTTGAAGATGCTAAAGAGAATGAACAAAAACTTGAGGATCAAATTATCTCTCTCAAAAGGGATCTTCAAACAGCAAATGAATATAAAGAGAAATTCAAGATAAGTTCTTCTCAACTTGAAGTTCTCCTTGGAAGTCAAAAGAGGGCAGATGACAAGTGTGGTTTGGGATATGAGAATGGAGAAAGCTCTGGATCAGGTCAGTAGAATTTTGGACCAGAAAATCCAAGGAACAGGCCTAGAAGACCTCCGGTAAGACAGCCCAATGCTCAAAGATATCCATCCTTCAATGGATACTGCCACAGCTGCAATCACTTTGGTCACAAAGCTAATCAGTGTAGAAAGAGAATGAATCAGACTAATTCATCCTTCTCTAGACAGTGTTTTCAATGCAAAAGGTATGGTCACAAATCTCATGAATGCAAAAATATGCAAATGAACAAATCATTCAATGGTAAATGCTTTGCATGCAATAGAATAGGTCATATGGCTAATCAATGCAAATCAAGAGGATATCAATCAAATATGCAAAGAAATGTTGTTTGCTAAATTTGCAATAGATCTGGTCATATTGCAAGATACAATAGAAGCAAGAATCAGGACAAAAGAGGTTCAGTATTTCATAATCAGAATCAAGATAAGGGTAAACAAAAGGTGAATGCGGATGAAGTTAAAAATGAGATGAGCAAGATTTGGGTGAAGAAAAGCACTGAGAATGTAGAGATTGGATCCGCACCAAACTCTAGTGCTGATATTCCTTCCAGAAATTAAAAAAGTGAGCTCTGGCTTAGGGGGAGACACAAAGAAAACCTTGTTCCCCCAGCCAGTCAAGTGGCGCCAGAATTGGCACAAGAAGAGGATGCGGATTAAAGGGTTTGTAGATATGAGTCTTGAAATGATCTAGTTAAGATTTCATAGGTCTGCATGAAGATGTGAAGAAGTTGTGATCGATCAAGTAGAACCAGTTTCGGGAGATGCTCTGGAGTGATAGAGTGCCACAAAAAGGTCCGGTGAGATCCGGAAGTGCATTGTCCTATTCTACAGACTAGTCAGAGTGTTTGGGATGTCCTTGTGATGTGTCATCTTGATTTATTCATGGTTTGGAAGATCCGCATGATGTTCACAGATCAGGACAGATCTGGTTCTTCAAGTCATCTAAATAAGACAAACCAGAATAATGTAGGTCAAGCATTTATTGCAATCTGATATTAGGGTTTGCGGAGCAATATAAGAGTTTTCTCATTAACCACTTGTTCATTCTACACTCAAGAAGAAATGAAAAGTGGAGCTCTGCAAAAAAATTCGTCAAGTTCATTGAAGATCATTTGCAGAAGTCAATACATCCAGAAATTAATCCAACCAACTCTGTGAAACTAAAAGGCGCAAAAGGTATTTTCTGTTTTCAAATATCTCACTGCAAATCTCTTGATAATGGCTACTCTGAATATTGTAAAGATTTCTGATAGGCCTCACCCTACATTTAAGAAACATCCATACAAATCCTTGGAGGTAGATCCCCTAGGTGCATTTTCCAATGTTCCGCATGGTGTTCTGCACACCGAAGACATTAGGGTTTATATACATGCAAATATTGAAGAGTTTGGAGAATTCAAACTAAGAGATATCTATCACAAACAACTGTTAGATGATTCATTTGAGCTCAAACCCCAATACAAGGGCCTCCAGAACAAGCACTTTGCACAATACATACATTTCCCCTGTTTTACGGAGGATGAATGGGTTAGGTACATTTTGAACAAAATACATGACAATTTCATGTGGTTAAATGGACCATTCAAGATCGCTAAAGATGCCATCAGGCCAGTTACTGAACTACACTCATCCAGTGGGATCCTTGTTCTTAAATCTGTAAAGAACCAAACTGTGAGTGAGGCTACTAGATCCAAGTTTGACAAAAGAGCAATGACAGTACATGACATCACTGATCCGGATGTCAAGTTTGCTTATATGATCATTGGATATAAAATATATCATTCTAGCAGAGAAAATTCTGTACCTGGAACTGCCATCTATACCACTTATGAAATGCTAATAAAGGATGCAAACTATGATCTTTGTCAGCTTCTCTTGAACCAACTCTTGGAGAATCTGCAGAAAATCAAAAGAAGATAAAAAGAATTCATTCAAGTATGGTGGATTAATTTTGTGCTTGTTCTTCTACTTTACGAATGAGCTTCCCGAATCTAGTGGCTGGGTATGGGAGAGTGATACACCAGTAGCCATCCAAATCAGAGATTATTTACATGGACTTGGTGATAACAAAGCACAAAATATAGCTCTGTGGGGATACTTCAAAAACTTTTAGAACATGATGCAAGCAAGAGAAAGAATTCCCCAGTCTCTTGTTGAGAAATACAAAGACACAGTCTATTTTATGGTAGAAACTAATCAGTGCCTAATGGAGGCATAGAACCAAGGATAGTCTGGATCATGCCCATGGGATACGAAGTTGATGAATAGATTGTAGAGCTGCATGTTCAACACATGCTAAGTTAGCCTAAAGATCCAAAGGCAGAGAGGTTTGGAACCTTTGAGGAGCTGAGTGTAAAAATTCATGTGGAACTCAGAGAACCAGAGATGAAAAGAAAGGTGAGAAAAGAAGTAGAGCATATTGCCCAAGGCCTTGGCATCTCAAAGGAGGCACTTGATGCCAACCGGGAAAAGAGACAAAAAGCTGAGGAAGAGAAGAAAGAGGCAGAAAAGGGAAGTAAGAAAAGTGCTCCAGTAGAAACTTCCACCCGGACCAGATCTTCAAAGAAACCAGCACCTGTCCCTGCCAAAAGCTCAATATCGGAAGCCCAGACATCTGGAAAAGGAGAAAAGAGAACAAAGAAAAAGGCAACAAGGTCATATGTTACCCTAAAGGATGATGAGGAAACCGAATCAGATGAGGAGATAAGGGAACTAAAGAAGAAGAAGAAATCATCCGGTAAACTCTCTACCAGTCAAGGAGAAGAAGAGAAGGAAGAGAAATTTGTTAAAAAACCCACTCTCTGCTTAGATGATGTAGTGAAAGCAGTCACAGTGGATGGGAACCTGCAACCCTTAACAGAATTCTATGATGATTATAATGAAGTAGATAAAAAGATTATGGAGGAAGCCACAGTTAAGTTTTTGAACATTTACAATAAAGCTTTTATTGAAATTATCTCTCTAATTCCTAAGAGTCTAGAAAATGAGTTGGATATGAGAAAGACCAATGCCATGGCAAAAGACCTTGAGATCTAGGAACAGATAGCTATTCAGCTATATCCTTCAATTGATCCCAAGACAATGAACATGGTATTCAAAGACTGCAAGGATGAATTCAGGAGCAAGGCAAGGATGAATCAGCTTATGCTTGGTGAGACTGACAAGGTAGCCAAGGACACTGAAGAGATTCTCTAGAAAACCTTCAAAAGATTTAATCTTCCTATTATGGAGGACTTGGGCACTGATCCCTCAACCACAAGTGTTGCGGAAGAATCTCCTAAGAAAATGACAGAAGAGGTGGCCTCTGAATAGATTAACATTTCTCCTCCGAGTTCCCCTACAGTCTCCAGAACTAAAGGAGAAGAAAAATTGTAGGAGAAAGAAGCAGAGGTGAAGGAAAAAGAAGATGACAGTGCTAAGGTTGCAGAAGGAGAGAAGACTTCAGCAGAGAAAACCACAACTGCTAGTGGTAGGAATGTAGAAGGAGAGAAAACTCCAAAGGACAGCTCCAAGACTGTAGAAGAGAAGAAACATCTGTCTCAAGCAAGAGACACTGTACAAACTGTCAAAGAATTCCTTAACAAAGAAACAATGGAGATTGATGAACTGGAGCTTCTACAAGGTCCATTCAATTTTGATTCTCTTTCTCTGGTACATACAATGAAGATAGCTTCATTTGCAAATGCTAAGGCTAATGAAAAACTCCTAAAGTCTCATATGGAAGACTGTGAGTTGATAGAAGCTGCATCTGGACTGCTAGAAAAGATCATGCCATCTTTTTAGAAGGATCCCACAGCCTCCTCTTCCGGTAATCTCAAAACCTTAGTCAGTGGTGTTAGTACACATTTTGACTCTCTAGAAAAATTAGCTGAAGAAAAGGTCCGGAAGGAGTTTTTGGATAAGAGATTCTCATAGGTACAAGGATTAATCACTAATGATAGGAGAAATATGAGTATTGGGATAAAGAGCTTAGAAAATGCTCTTAATCATGGTGGTGAAATATACAAATTTTGTATCTCCTAGTCCAAAGCAACAGTAGAGATTGAGAAGAAAATAAAAGAGCAAGAGGATAAACTACTAAGTTTGTCTCAAAGTTTTGATCCTCTCTCTTCCTCCATAGTTAATCAAGAGTGTCAAACTATTGCAATCACAAATGCAATAAAGAATTTTGAGAAGGAAAGGAAGAACAAAATTAACTGGATGGGTGAACTTAGAAGGATAATTATCCCTAAGTTAGAGGCCATGCATGAGGCCATAAATGATGCTTAGATTACAGCCCGGACCAATGATCCAATAGATCTTAAGAAGGCTGAAGCATTCGCTTTCCTATTGAGTGGTCACATCTCAATTTTGGACAGGATGAAGTAGAGTTGGGCGACAAAAGTTGTACAGCTGAAGAACACTTTTGCAGACATACTTAAGTATATGTAAGTATTCCATATATATATATATATACTTATGCAGCTAAGTATAATTAAAATTTTAAAATTTTTGGTATGCGGACCCTACCCTTTTCCATTGATATCAAAGGGGGAGTGAGGAGTAGTGAAAAGTGAGGAATCCATCTAAGGGGGAGCTCCAAAAAATGTATATAAAGACAGAGCATTAGCCAAGGGGGAGCATAGTGTAAACACTCAGTCATTTTTCACTAAGTGTTGCCATCAATGCCAAAGTGCGAGATTGTTGGCAAGAGACACTATGGATTCATGTTTGTTGTCATTCATGGCAACAAAGTTCATCCCATACATTTGCAGGACATGGTGTGTCTCTACTGGAAGTCAGAATGAAGATTGTTGTGGTCCAGTAAACAAGAACAGAGCATGTGGCAAGGTCCGACAGACAGGTCCAGATCTCTCAGAGGAAGTATCTTGGTGAAGTATGGATTTGGGGAAGTCAAGAGGACTACCTTGAGTGATAGATTCCAAGGTTGTAGCCTCCGGTGATAGATGAGGTAAAAGATATGAATACTTGAGTACCGGGTTTCTGAGTGACAGTGTGAACAGAGGAAGAACTGACTGATAGAACATCAGACTACTTTCTGGATGTGTTACTGATGGTGGTAAAGGTTATGAAGGCATGAATCATGTTTGGTTGACATGATTAATGATTTCTACAAGCATAGTCTTGATCCGCATTACTTGGTGCGGAAGGTTTCAGCAAACAGATCAGAGTTTGTGAAAAGAATTGACTATTCTGGGTGCCAACTTGAAAGGTGATGAAATCACTTGTGCGGATATATATACATGATGGATTTAGTTGTGAGGAGAGTTGGTGTGTGGTGTTGTGCAAAAAAAAAAGTAGAAGTGCAGAGCAGAAGTAGTAAGGAAGGTTCGGTATGTGAAAGGAAAGCAGCAAAAGAAAAGAGGAAAGATGAAGTGCAGTAGATCAGTGTACTGAGCTTAACCAGAATTGAAATCCAGCATTTGTAGATGCTTCCAATCAGTTCAAGTATTGTATTACATTCCTTTTGTAGACAGTGAGTCTCTTGTAGGCAGTGTGCCTCTTGTGAGTAGTATGCTCAGGCAGTGAGCCCTAATTGGCAAGTGCCATTTTGTTTTTCTATTCTTCTAACAGAGAATACAATCTTGGGTTAATCACCCCGTGGTTTTCTCCCTTAACAGGGTTTCCACGTCAAAAATATTGTGTCATGTGTATTTCCATTTCATGGTTGTGTTTGCTTATTTGAATTAATACTGCATTGATTAATAAGAAAGTTTAGAAAGAAGAATTAATTAGGATAACTAATTCACCCCCCTCTCAGTTATCAACAATGTGTTTATGGGAACATTTGGTGATCATAAAGTACATGTCACCTCTGGGGGGCATGGGCTTTGTGAAAGTCGATGTTCCCTTGTGTGTTTTCTTCCTACCTTAACGTGCTTGATATAAATAACTGATATCAACCACCTTAAGGTGGGGGCATATAAGGTAAGTTGTTTGCTATAGATTTTAGCAATGTGTTTGACCTCAGATGCAAAGACTTGTGCCCCAAAGTAGTGCATCGTGCATCCTGAGCATGTTTGTAATCAATCAATCATGTAATCCCTCTTCAGAGGTAGGATATTGAGCATATCCTTTTTCTTAATCCCTCTGCGGAGGTAGGGATGGTGTATTTCTCAGAGCAGATTGCATCATCCTGTCATTTTCAAAAGTCCTTTGCAGAGGTGGGGAGTGGTTCTGTGACTAACTCAACCCTTACGCATGTCTTCAGTGATTGTTGTGGAGAAGCCCAATCATCGGTGTGTGCCTGTAATGTGCTTGAGATGATGATGAGCCTAGAAATAGGGAACACACCATCGCTTGTCTACCGTGTTGTCAAGTGTGTGTGTTTTGGCGTGTTTGTTTTGTATTGCATGTTTGTTGCCCCATATGCAGAGACCAATGCCTTTGAGTAGTGCTTCATGCATTTTGGGAGGTTTTGTGTGTATTGCGTGTGTGTTGCCCCATATGCAGAGACTAGTGCCATTGAGTAATGCTTCATGCATTTTAGGAGGTTTTGTGTGTATTGCGTGTGTGGTGCCCCATATGCAGAGACTAGCACCATCGAGTAGTGCTTCTTGCATTTTTTGGGAGGTTTGTTTACTTTCCAGTACTTGTATTTGCATTTCATATACATGAGAAAAAGAAAAGAAAAGATATCATTTCTGTCTTCCATGCGTTAATGTGTCTTCTATGCATTGACTGTCTACTCCGTGTTCTGCATGACTATAATTGTCTTCTTTGTGTTTTACATGCTTGTTACTATCTTTTATGCGGTTGGTGTGTCTTCTCCATGATTGGTGTGTTTGTTGTGTTTGTGACCTTACTTTAATGCATGTTTGGGCCTTGCATTCATACATACATTAAAGTGGGGGCTAAATGTAACATTAGAAAATGTCCCCTTGGGGGCTTTTCCCTTAGAAGGTTTAGCTCTCAGGTCTTTAGAGTGCATTTAGGACATTTTAGTTCATATTTTAGCATCCTGGTAGAATGAGACCCAGGTTCCATGACAAATAGGACCTAGGTGGACCCCTTGAGTTGTACCATACCCAAAATAAGGGGGAGGACTTGGGCACCCGCACCCTAGTCCTGCCCTATTTTGGGGCAGCCCCAATTTTTGGATGTTGGTTTATGACCTTTAGGAGGTTATTTTGCTGACACGGTAAAGTTTGATTTTTAATATCTTGGCAGGAATGCTTGTAGGTGCATATATAAGCAAGATTAGGCATTCATTTGTAAACTAGATTTCAATTAGATAGCAAGTGTGATGTTCAAGTGTTCTCAAGGTGATTCAAGGCTTCTATTGTGTTGCAAGAGTAGACTTGTGTGTTTTGTGTGTTGATATTTGTAGATTTGAGCTTCAATCTCCTCATGGCATGAAGAGCATCTTCCTCCATGAGATCTTCAGTACAAGGTGACTTATCATTGTGTTTTTATCATTGATTCCTTTGGTTTTGGCCTCTGCCTCACAAGGGCACGCCCTCTTTATTTGACAATGGTGTTCAGAGACTTGAGTGTACTCTTAGGTTTGACTGAGGCAAACCTCTAAACACCACAACCCCCAAACCAAGTCTTGTGATTACAGGTTACAGGTGTCACATTTGGAAAAAGTGGAGTTGTAGGAAGGAGTGGCAGACATCAAGGATTCAGGATCTGAAGAGAAGCTAGACATAGGAACACTTCCAAGACTAGGCCACCTACAAAAGTGTCCTTCACAGATAGATCTCAGGAAACAAAAGTTACAAGGCTGATCAGTGTCAAAAGGAGGTCCAAATTCCCTGAAAAAGTAGGTACCTTGGACTTGGGTGCTCGCAACAGTGTCCTTGACTATTCTGCCTCGGAACCCTGAAAACAGGTATTCTGTAATTTGTTATTTTACTCTCGTCTGCAAGAGCTTTTTCTATGTTTTGTCAATTTGCTATCGTATTTGTGTAATTACGGTTTAAATGGTTAATTGGACATAAGAGAAGGAAAAATTGATAATTAATTCCCTAATCCAAGCTTCCCCTCATTTGCAAGTGACCTAGGGTACGATAGTGCTCACCACTGGACCCTAGATCCTTCAATGTTAGGGTGAAAGGAGGATTCAAATATCTAAAGAACAAAAGATTAACAAGATCCAATTTTACTCTAAACAATACTTAACTATGATCTTATTAATTGCTCTAGAGTCTATACACATCCTCCATACTCCATCTTTCTTCGATGCTAGCACTGTAGGTACCGGACATGGGCTTAAACTTTCTCTGATCAATCATTTCCTCAATGGCTTTTGTATTTGTCTATTCGAATCTAAATTCTCTGTTGGTGTCATCTAGTGTGCTTCTTTGTTATGCACACTAGCTCTAGGTATAAGGTCCATATGATGATTGATACTCCAGATTGGTGGTAATCCTTCAGGCACATTATCTTATATGATGTCTTGGTACTATGTCAACAATTTAGGTATTTCCTCTAGTGGTTGTTCTTCTTCTTTTCCAATAACAATATGCAATTAGGGTTATGTACTTCTTTGGAATAAAAGCAAAACACATATTCTCATGTCTCAATCCATCCAAAAATTTCCTTCCATCAACCAAACAGATTCTAGCATTCCCACATACTTCACTTTTAGGCTCATCTTCCAAAGGTATCAAGATATGTTTCTTCGCATCAAATGTTATAGTATAAGTATTCTTCCTCCCATCATGTATAGCCTTTCTATCATACTTCCATGTTCTTCCCAACAATATAGGACATACATCCATCGGCATAATATCACACAATACTTCATCAACATAAGATCCTATATGAAATTTCATCAAACATTGTTCACTCACTAGTACCTTGTGCTCATCTTGAAACCACGCTATCTTGTAGGGCTTAGGGTGTTTCAATCTCTTAGTGTAGCTTAGTCACCATCTCCTCTAAAACCAAATTATCAATACTACCACTATGAATGATAACCTTACAAAATTTACCTCCTGATTTGCATCTTACCCGGAACAAACTTTTCCTTTGTGGTGGTTCCTCAATTGTTTCTTCTTGAAATAATGATCTCCTCATGACTAATGATTCTCCTTTGTCTGGCTTTCCCATTGAACTAGTTGATCTAATAGGCTCTTCCTCTACATAAGGTGATCTTGCACTATTTTCTATCCTTTTTCTTGTACTCCCTTGATGACATTCAAATGCTCTGTGTCCACCTCCACACTTAAAACAAGTTCCTTGGAATGATCTTTTATCAAATCCCCTTCCTTCACTGTGGTAAGAATTATGATTCCCTTTGCCATTGTGGTAGAAACTCCTATAATCTCTCTGGTGTGGATTATTATCTTTGTCTTCCTTCTTATATGGGCTACTTTCTCTATTTTGCTCTGCATAAGGTCTTTCTCCTTTGGAATATGTTCTACCTCTTTGAAATTTGATTCCTCTACCTCTCTGTCTTTTCTCATGCCTCTTATTCAACTTGTCTTCAACTTTCAATGCAAAATGATATGCTTCTTCTACTATTGTCATTCTCACCAAAGTGAGTTCTTCTTGAATATTCATCCTCAATCCATTTATGTGCCTTGCTACTTTTTTCTTATTTGCTTCACTATGTCCAGTCCTTATGATCATCTTATGAAATTCTTTAGTGTACTCCACAAATTTCTCCTTTTGCCTTAGGTTTTGTAATCTCTTCAACAATTCCAACTCATAGTCAGCAGGTATGAATCGATTCTTCAGCTTTGTCACCATCCTATCCCATTTTATGATATTCTCTTTTCCTCTCATATTCCTATCTAATTGACCTTCTTTCCACCAAATAGCAGCATGTCCTTTCAATTTAGTTTTTGCAAATCTCAATCTCTCTAGATCTTTAATTTCTTCATATTCAAAGTACTCCTCCAAGTCATTTATCTAGTCAATCAATGCCTCAGGATTCAAATTACCGATATAGTTTGATACTTCCACTCTAGGTCTCTTTCCCATCTTAGAAATAGATTTCAATATCTTTACCTGATCTAATTATTCTTCTTCTAGGGCTTCCTCATTTTGGTTAGCAACTTGAAATTCATCATCATCATTTTCATCTTCATGTCTATGGCTTAGTCATCTTCTTCTATCTTCTTCTACAACATCCACTCTAACCTTCATTCTCCTCATCACCTCTATCATTTCTTCCATTCTTCTAGCAATATTGGCCATAGCAGGCATCCTCCTTCATGGCATCTCTTCCTAGGATCTGGTGCAACTGCCTCAATTCAACAATCTGACTACAAGGTAGCAACTAGATCACAATCAGTGCTCTATTGACAAACACAAGTAGACTACCTCAGGTCGACGATCTACTCACCACAAGATCTTTTGAAATGCCTTCACTTCCCAGAGGATTCTCAACTTCGCTCTGATACCACTTGGTGTAGTCATGGATGGGGGGTTCTAAGAAGGAACTATCCAAACCATGCAGCTAGAGTAAACACAATGGAAATAACAAAATAATAGAATACAATGGAAGATTCAAATGCTTAATATATCAGACAATCAAACTGCTTATATGTCAGTAATATGTAGGCTACAATCAGAGGGCTCACATGCCTGCTTTTCAGGTTACAACATATATGAAAGATAGGGCATTGAAGCGCCTCCTAGAATGAGATTTTTCATCTAAAATATCATAACTACCAACTTAATAATTGACTCCCTAATGCATCTAGGAGATGTATATATATCATCTTCAAGCTCATAGAATCCTCCGCATCAGCCACAAGAGGTTACAAACTGCAATGAATGATGAAACATGTAGAAACATGTAGGTCAGCCTACAACATCTGGTATTACTTTGCAAATGAATGAGACATGGTGTGGACCTCAAGGAAGGTCTTTCTGGTTCTTATGTGTCATGTATGATGTTCCATTAGAATCTGCAAGACATGGAAGTGCTCCGCAAACTTTTTGTCCTCATGCTAACTGAAGAATGCTCTGCTCTATGAAAGCAGATGATCTTCTGATAGCGATATCTTTCTATGGATGAATCCAAATCTCTTGAAATCTTAGTATGATGTAGTTGACATGGCATAGAAGATAATTCTTGCTCTGTGAGCTCTGATATGAAGATGTGGTAAAATGCAGTAGAGAATACTAAATTGTAATTTACTAAACTGCAACTGAAATGAAAGAAAATAATAGAATGCAAATTCTTTTTTGGTTGATGCAAGATTGCTCTGCAACCTAGGATTCTCCTCCATCATCTTGGTTCTCATCTAAGGGTGAAGGCAATCCTCTCATGAATAAATGGTTTATGTGACTATTCATATACTAAATTTTTTGAACTACATTATCACATTGTTCCTTGTAATGTTGAGTGGCCCATTTTCTAGCCAAGATGTCATCAATTTTTTATGTAGTAGCTACTTTGCTCATAATTCCTACTAGAACTAGTTTGGCAAAGGAGGAGTCATACAAATTTTGAATACATTGTTGGAAATATTGTAATTGATGTCAAAAGAGAATATATCACTTGAAGATATTAAAACACCAGCAGAAGTGTATGCTGCTCTTAAGGGAGATGGTTACAATGTTCATTACAAGAATGGTTTGTAGATTCAAAATGGTATGTTTGATTTGAAGAAGAGACTACATATTAGAGAGTTACCATATAATGGAGTGAAGGAGAAAGGACCGTTAAAAGAGATGCCTATGGATTTCCATGATGTTGTTTGAGATGATTTATATGCAGATACAACAATGAGAAAAGATAATATGACTGTTAAAGGAATGAACAAAACAATAGTTAAAGAAAAGTCAAATGCTACATACAATGACATTGGTGGATGCAAAGAGTAGATTGACAAAATGTGAAAGGTTGTAGAGCATTTAGTGCTACACAGAATTGAATATTGCCAGAAATAGAAAAGACAACCATGGCCATCATATCATACATAAGAGTATAGTCACTGAGTACTGTAGATATGTTGAGGGGTATGTAGAACATAAAGGATATCAAGTATGGGGTACGAAGTCTATGTCGAGATGTACATTGGTAATGGGAGTTAACAAAGATCTACCAAAGGTGGGAGTCAATAATGTTGGATGTGCATACCAGCATAATCTTAGTATAAAGGAAAGGGACCATGAGAATAATCCCAAGGGAAATTCTAAGAGTCTTCATTGCTAGAGATACACATTACAACAACTTGATCCAAGACCTAGATGCCATATCAAGCAACATAGCATTTGTGAAGCAAATACATATCAAATTGATATCAATCGGGGCCCATCCACATTGTCCAGGGAGATTCAAAAAATAGGTCAAAATTGTTGGTCAAAATTGTTGTCTATAGTTAGAATTTAGGAGTGAGATAATTGCAAACATTCTCTAAAAAGTTGGGCATGTGAATAATCATTGATGTTGATAACTGAGAGGGGGGGTGAATTAGTTATCTTAATTAATTTTAACTTCCTATTACTCTTTAGTAACTAGTACAGTATCAAAACATATAAGCTTAAATGAACATGAAAGAAGATATAAACTCAGCACACATGACACAATATTTTTGACGTGGAAACCCTATTAAGGGAGAAAACCATGGGGTGATTAACCCAAGAATGTATGCTCTATTAGAAGAATAGGAATACAAAATGGCACTTGCCAATTAGGGCTCACTGCCCAAGCATACTACTCACAAGAGGCTCACTGCCTGTAAGAGACTCACTATCTACAAATTATGAAGAGAGTAACAAGATACTTGAACTGATGAGAAGCATCCACAAATGCTGAAGTTTAGTTCTGGTTAAGCTCAATACACTAATCTACTATAGTTCATCTTTTCTCTTCTTTGGTGCTGCTGTCCTGTCACATACCAGACTTGTATTACTGCCTTCACACTTTCCTCTACTTTTATTTTCCCCTTGCCACACACCAACACACCTTCACATCCAAATCCATCTGGTATATATATATATATATATATATATATATATATATATATATATATATATATATATATATATATATATATATATATATATATATATATATATATATATATATATATATATATATATATATATATATATATATATATATATATATCCACACCAATGATTTCAACACCTTTCTAGTCGGCATCCGAAATAGTCAATATTTTCCTTAACTTTGAACTGTCGGCTGAATCTTTGCATGCCAAGTAATGTGGATCAAAGAGATGCTTGTAGAAGTCATCAATCATGTTGGCCAATCATGAATGATACCTTAGAAAACTTAATCACCATCAATATCACATCTGGATTAAGGTCTGATGCTCTGCTGGTTAGGTCTTCCTCTGTCTACTCTGCCAATTAGGAACTCAACACTCAAGTGCTCATATCTCTTCACCCTTATATCATTGGAGGATAAATCCTTGGAATATATCAGTCAAGGTACTCCTCTTGACTTCCACAAATCTACACTTTACTGAGATACTTCCACTGAGAGATCTGGACCTAACAGTTGGAACTTGCTGCCTGCTCTATTCTTGCTTACCGGACCACAACACTTCTTCAATTTGACTTTTGGTAAAGACACACCATGTCCTGCGGATGTGTGGGATGGACTTTGTTGCCATCAATGACAACACTAATGAAGCCACATAGTGTCTCTTGCTGATAATCTCCCCCTTTGGCATTGATGGCAACACTTAGTGAAAAATGACTAAGCGTCACACTATACTCCCCCTTGGCTAATGCTCTATTCTTATGTAAATTTTCCAGAGCTCCCCCTTAGTTGGATTCCTCATTTTTCACTGCTTCTCACTCCCCCTTTGACATCAATGGCAAAGGGTGGGGTCCGCACACCAAAATTTGCAAAATCTCAATCTATACTTAATCTCATAAGTATATTACAGGTTATACTTACATATACTTAAGTATGTCTATAAAGGTATTCTTCAACTGTATAACTTCTATTGCCCAACTCTACTTCATCCTGTCCAAAATTGAGATGTGACCACTCAACAGAATGCAAAAGCTTCTACCCTCTTCAGATCTGTCGGATCATTGGTCCGGGATGTGGTTTGAGCATCTTTTAGGACTTCATGCATGGCCTCTAACTTAGGGATAATTATTCCTCTAAGTTCACTCAATCTACTTATTCTATTTTTCTTCTCCTTGTCAAGCTTCTTAATTTCATTCAAGACTAGAATAGTTTGACATTCTTGATTTATTATGGATACAGTGAGAGGATCAAAATTCTGAGAGAGGCTTGACAGTTTATCCTCTTGTTCTTTCACTTTCTTCTCAATATCCTTTGTTACTTTTGTCCAAGATATACAAAATTTATATACTTCTCCTCCATCCTTAAGAGAATTTTCTAAGCTCTTTATCCCAATATCCATAACTCTCCTATCATTTGTTATCAGACCCTGCACTTCGGAGAATCTCTTTTCCAAAAACTCCTTCCAGATCTTTTCTTCAACTAACTTCTCTAGGGAATCAAAATGTGTATGAACAGAATTTACAAGGGACTTTAGATTACCGGATGTAGAGGCCGAAGAATCCTTTTGGAAGGATGGCATAATCTTTTCCAATACACCAGATGTAGCTTCTATGAGCTCACAGTCTTCCATGTGAGACTTCAGAAGTTTTTCTTTTGCCTTTGCCTGAGTGAAGGATGCTAGCTTCATGGTTTGCACCGGAGAGAGGGAATCAAAATTGAATTGACCTTGAAGCAATTCTGGTTCATCAAATTCCATCATCTCTTTGGTCAAGAAATCCTTGACAGCTTTTGCTATGTCTCTTGCCGGAGATAGAGTTTTCTCCCGTTCTGTAGCCTTACCACTGTCATCTGAGGCTTTTTCTGTTTGATCTCCTTCTCTTCCCTTTACTTGTTCTTCTTGAATGGATTTTTCTTTTATTCTTTCTTCTCCTTTAGATCTGGAGTCTGTAGGGGAAATCAGAGGAGAGATGTTTTCTTCTTAATGAACTTCCTCTTCTAGATCAGAGGAATCTAAGTCCTTAGTTTTCTCTTCACTAGTCTCCTTTGCCTTTTTTGCCATTGTCTCAGTAGATTCTTCTTTGTCATCCATGGCAGAGGTTTCATCGCCTAAGTCCTCTATCACAGGAAGGTCGAATCTTTTGAAGGCATTTCGGAGGATATCTTCTATTTCCTTTGCAACTTTTTCAGTTTCTCCAAGCATAAGTTGATTCATTCAAGCTTTGCTCCAGAACTCATCCTTGCAATCCTTGAAGATGATGTTCATTTGTTTTGGGGTGATGGATGGATAGAGCTGAATAATAATCTACTCCCATATTTCTAGATCTTTTGCTTGGGCATTATTCTTCCTCATTTCAAGTTCTTTCTCCAAACTTTTGGGGATTAGAGAGATGATTTCAATAAATGCTTTATTATATATGTTCAAGTACTTAATTGTGGCTTCCTCCAAAATCTTTCTATCTGCATCGTTGTATGCATCATAGAATTATGTTATTGGTTGCAGGTTCCCATCCATAGTAATTGCTTTTACTACATCATCTAAGGATAGAGTGGGCCTTTCAACAAATTCTTCTGCCATGTCTTCCTTGTCTTGACCTGTAGAAGATTCATCGGATCCTTTCTTCTTCTTCTTCTTCTTCATTTTCTTTACCTCCTCATATGACTCGGTTTCTTCATCATCCTTCTGACTGATGTAAGACCTTGTGGCCTTTGTCTTAGTTCTTTTCTCTGCTTTACTAGATGATTTTGTTTCCAGTTTAGATGCCTTTGAGCTTTTAGCAGTTGCAGGTGCAGAGCTCTTAGAAGATCTGGTCCAGGAGGGGGCTTTTACCAGAGCACTTTCGTTTTCTACTTCTTCCTTTTCTTTTTCTACTCTTTTCATCTTTTCTCTGTGGGCATCATGTGCCTCTTTTGAGATTGCATGCCCCTTGGCAACTTCTTCAACTTCCCATCTCACTTTCCTCTTGATTTCAGGTTGTCTAAGTTCCACATGAACTTTTACACTCAGCTCTTGGAAGGTTCCAAACCTTTCTACCTTAGGGTCTTTAGGCTGGCTCAGCAGATGTTGGATATGTAGCTCTACAATTTTCTCATCTACTTCATATCCCATTGGCAAGATCCAGAATGTATGTGGCTCCACTGCCTCCATTAGGCATTGATCAATGTCTACCATGAAACACACTGTATCTTTATACTTCTCAACCAATGATTTGGGAATTCTTTCTCTGGTTTGCATCATATTTTGAAAATTCTTGAAGTAACCCCACAGAGCTGTATTTTTTTCCTTAGCATCCCCAAGCCCATGCAAGTAATCTCTGATTTGAATTGCAATAGGTTTGTCATTCTGCCATACCCAATCATTTGATTCGGGCAGCTCATTCATAAAGTAGAAAAATAAACACAATATTAGTCCACCATATTTAAAAGAGTTCTTTTTGTCTTTCTTTATCTTCTATAAGTTTTCCATTAGTTAGCTCAGGAGGAGTTCACAGAGATCATAATTTGCATTCTTTCTCAGCATCTCATAAGTAGTATACACAGTAGTTTCGGATACTGAATTCTCCTTGCTGGAGTGATATATTTTATAGCCAATTATCATAGATGCAAACTTGATATTTGGATAAGTGATATCTTTTATGGTCATTGCTCTCTTATCAAATTTTGATCCGGTGGCCTCAGTCACAGTTTGGGTTTTGACAGATTTGAGAATAGGTAATCCTATGGAAGAGTGAAAATTGGTTACTGCCCTAATTGAATCCTTGGTAATCTTAAATGGTCTATTCAACCATAAGAAGTTATCATGCACTCTGCTCAACACATACCAGACCCACTCATCTTCTTTAAAATAGGGGAAATGGATGTACTGACTGAAATGTTTATCCCAGATGGTCTTATACTGAGGTTTTAGTTCAAATGAATCATCTAACAGTTCCTTGTGATAGATGTCCATCAGCTTGGATTCACCAAAGTCTTCAATGTTACCATGAATGTAAACACTAACGTCTTCTACATGCAAAACCCCATGCAGAATGCTGGAAAATGCACCTAAAGGATCCGCTTCTAGAGATTTGTAGGGATGTTTCTTAAATTTAGGATGTGACCTATCAGAAATATTCACAACATTCAAAGTAGACATCTTTAAAGATTTAGAGAAAGAATGGAAAATACCTCTTACGCCTTTTCGGATTCATAGAATGAGCCGAAGAGATCACCAGCTGATTTGAATTCTACAAATGATCCTTGAAAGAGATGAGTCAAGCTTGTTTGCAGAGCTCTTCTTGTCTATTTCACTAATGTAATTGTGCAAATGAAGAGTAAACAAACCCCTTTATCACTGAGCAAACCCTAATTTCACATTGCAATAAATGCACAGCTCAAGTCATTTCAGTTGCCTTGTTCTCCTTGTTCTGAGAAAAATCTTTTTCTGGATTACTGAGATATGCTTCGAATTATACTTGGTGATTGTTGACAATCTATCTTCCTTTCCCCAAACATTTCATCTATCCGCAGATCAAGATTTCTCAAATTCAAATCATACCAGATCTAACTGTGAAGATCCTGTTCGTGCCGGATGACTATTTAACCTGGATTGATCTTAGATAATTTGATCTCTTCAAATTCATTACGGATATTTCATATCTTTCCCAACGGTTATTTAGATGTTTCTTAGAGAGCCCTTTTAGTCTGCAACCTTCCATGTGCCAATTTCAGGCACTACTTGACTAGTTGGGGGAAAAATTTTCTTTTGTAACTCCCCCTGAGCCAGAGCTCATCTATTCAGTTTCTAGAAGGATTATCAGCACTAGATTCTGGTGTAGATCCATCTCCTACATTCTCTATGCTTCTCTTCACCCAAATCTTATTCATCTCCCTTTGAATTTCATCCGCATTCACTTTTCCTTTTCCTTTGTCTTGATTCTGATTATGATGCACTGGACCCCTTTTATCCTAATTCTTGCTTCTACAGAATTTGGCAACACAACCGGATCTATTGCAATTATAGCAAACAACATTTCTTTGCATATTTGATTGATATCCTCTTGATCTACATTGATTAGCCATATGTCGCATTCTATTGCATGCAAAACATCTACCGTTGAATGAATTATTCATTTGCATATTTTTGCATTCATGAGTTTTGTGACCATACCTTTTGCACTTAAAGCACGGTCCGGAGAAGGATGAATTAGTCTGATTCATTCTTCTTCTACACTGATTTGCTTTATGACCAAAGTTATTGCAATTGTGGTAGTATCCATTGAAGGAAGGATATCTTTGAGCATTTGATTGCCTTACCAGAGGTCCTCTAGGCCTATTTCTTGGATTTTCTGATCTGGAGTTCTTCTTCAATTCATTGACTTCAGAGTTAGATTACTCAAGATCATCTAGGCAGACTAAAGTTGTTCCCTCATACCATACATATTCATTTGAATTTCTAGATCTTCCTCAAGCTGTTAGGCTTTGTTGGGAGGAACTTGGCTCTGATACCAATTGTTGATAACTGAGAGGGGGGGTGAATTAGTTATCTTAATTAATTTTAACTTCCTGTTACTCTTTAGCAACTAGTACAGTATCAAAACATATAAGCTTAAATGAACATGAAAGCAGATATAAACTCAGCACACATGACACAATATTTTTGACATGGAAAACCTATTAAGGGAGAAAACCATAGGGTGATTAACCCAAGAATGTATTCTTTGTTACAAGAATAGGAATACAAAATGGCACCTGCCAATTAGGGCTCACTGCCTACAAGAGATTCACTATCTACAAATTATGAAGAGAGTAAAAAGATACTTGAACTGATGAGAAGCATCTACAAATGCTGAGGTTCAGTTCCGGTTAAGATCAATACACTGATCTACTGCACTTCATCTTTTCTGTTCTTTGGTGCTGTTGTCTTGTCACATACCGAACCTGTATTAATGCCTTCACACTTTCCTCTTCTTTTATTCACCCCTTGCCACACACCAACACACATTCACATCCAAATCCATCTGGTATATGTATATTCACACCAATGATTTCAACACCTTTCTAGTCGGCATCTGGAATAGTCAATATTTTCCTCAACTTTGAACTGTCGGCTGAATCTTTGCATCCCAAGTAATGTGGATCAAAGAGATGCTTGTAGAAGTCATCAATCATGTCAGCCAATCATGAATGATACCTTAGAAAACTTAATCACCATCAATGTCACATCCGGATTAAGGTTTAATTCTCTACCGGTTAGGTCATCCTCTGTCTACTTTGCCAATCAGGAACTCAACACTCAAGTGCTCATATCTCTTCACCCTTATATCACTGTTGGTTAAATCCTTGGAATATATCAGTCAAGGTACTCCTCTTGACTTCCCCAAATCCACACTTTACTGAGATACTTCCACTAAGAGATCCGGACCTGACTGTTGGACCTTGCTACCTACTCTGTTCTTTCTTACCAGACCATAACACTTCTTCAATCTGACTTCCGGTAAAGACACACCATGTCTTGCAAATGTGTGGGATGGACTTTGTTGCCATCAATGACAACACTAATGAAGCTACATAGTGTCTCTTGCCAACAATTGACATACCCAAAAATGGCATCAACGATTAATTAGTGGAGGTAATTCTGTTAAATCAATTGTTTGAAGGAAAATGATTATTGATAACAATGAAGAATATGATCATGAGAATGTAATGGTACCCATTAATGAATCAATTTGAGTACAATAGGTAGAATCTCAACTCTTGGTGATCGAATGAAAGAGCAGAGTTTGTACCTACTCAAGAATGGATGAGAATTTACTTTGAATTGTTGGAGATGTTGAAAGCCCATAAGAAGGGGATTTGAAGGGCAACAGTGAATACATTTGGATACATTGGCATTCTTTCAAGCTTTAGATCGAGATTGTTGGTAATATTTCTGAGTGGCAGAAAGTTATATGTGGGATCTTATTGTTGATAATGGTTGTAGGAAACTTTGCAAATACCATGGAGACTCTAATTGCAAAATTAAGAGTGGAAGTTGGATTAATGATACCAGTAATTATAGATTATCATAATTAGAGTTTAAGTTACCAAAGGCAATGATTAAGCATAAAGGTTTGATGCAGGAGCATCTAGTGGTGTATGGGCAATCTTGCATCACTCAAAAAGAAGTTAATTCAAAATTATTGTAGTTGTTTTAATTCTTTCCATAATTACTGTTTCTGGTTCCATAAATCCAGAATAATGTTGTAGGACATTCAGTTTTTCCAAAACTGCTAAAAATAGCAGCCTGCCTGTTTTGGAAAGTGTACTTGCCATTTTAGGAAAGTTTGCATTTGGACATGGATTGAAGTGAAAACTTACAGAAAGTTACATAATAGAAATATAAGACATTTGCAAAGGAATTAGGCAAAGATCATTTGTGAGCTGAAAGATATTAAAGTTTTTATTTTTTGAAAAGCCCCTAAAAATTTTTGGAACGAGATATGAGGCACTAAAACATCCCCTAATGTCCCAAAAAGTTGAAGGAAATTCATTTACAAATTTTTGACATGATAGTTCACATCACGAGCTTTCTGGTGCTTAAAATAGTTCATCAATCAGACACTCGAATCAAAAGTTATGCTTCCCAGAAGTTGACCTACTTTTGGACGGAGTTACAAATTTTGAAATTTAGCTGGAGGCCACCAAAAAGTGCTATTTATGACTATTTTGGGAACACTGGGCAGTAGTAGAGTTAAGGGGGCAAGTGTGGAGTCAAGAATAGGCGGGAAAATAGAAACCCTAGTTGATTTGGGGTTACAGAAGGTAGAAGATTCCAGAGCATGGTGAGGTGTAGCTATAGTGTGTTGTAGCTTGTGGAGGATTGACTCCTCAGATTGTAATTGAGCTTATATAATGTAATGACTTGCCCAGATCAATAAAGAAATATTCTATTTTCTATATTCTATTTCTATTATTGTGTGTTTTATGATTTACCCCTTCATCAAGTGGTATCAGAGCAAGGGTTCCTGAGTGTGTAGATAGATCACCAACCATGAGGAAGTTTGCACCAGGACCTGAGGTTGTGGGTTTACTGCGGAGACTGAGATACTTCCACGAAGAAATCATGTTAGGAGGAATGCTTTGATGGAAGAGGGTTTTAGAGCCCTGCAAAGGCAAATTGATGCATTGCAAGAGGAGCTACGAAGAGGGTTTGAGTCAAGGACAAGAGAAGAAAGTGAAGATGAAGCTGAAGAAGAGCTATTTGAGGAAGAACAAGAAGCTGTAGGAGATCCTGTAGAAGTTAGGTTGTTGAGGGCCATTTCAAAGATTAGAAAGAGGCCCAGGATCGAAGTTTCTACATATTCTAGAGATTTGAATCTGAAACAGCTCATTGATTGGATCAATGACATGGAGGAGTATTTCGAGTATGAAGACATGGAGGACCCAGATTGGGTCAAGTTTACAAAAACAAAGTTAAAGGGCCATGCAAATATTTGGTGGAAGGAGGTCTAGTTAGAGAGGAATAGAAGAGAAAAAGGAAAGATCACCAGATGGGATCAGATGGTGGAGAAACTGAAGAAGCAATTTATTCCTGTGGACTATGAGATGGAGTTGCTAAAGAAGCTACAAGGATTGAAGCAAAGTAACAAGTCTGTTAAGGAGTATATAGAAGAGTTTTATAAAATTACTATTAGGACAGGCCATGTAGAGCCCAACAAGGAGAAGGTAGCCTATTACATTAATGGGTTGAGGCCAAGTATTCAAGAGGAGCTAAGCCTGGTCAGAATGACCACCATAGAAGATGCATACCAGTTTTCCCTAAAGCTGGAAGAGAAGCTAAATAAAAGATTCGACAACAAGTAAAGGGGAAGAGGTCAAGGCAGAAGGACTGGTGGAAGACCCTATGGAGGCCATAATGAAGATCAAAAGAAAAGTGAAGAAGCTAGCACCATTTGGAATCAAAGAGGAGATAATGCCTACCGCCCTTGTTTCCAATGTGGAGAAGAAGGGCATCGGGCATATGAGTGCCCGCAATATCAAGGAAGGACAAATAGAAGACCTGAAGGTAATGCATGAGTTGCACATGTAGATGAAGATGCGCAATCTGAGTGTTCTGAAAATGCTAAAAGGGGAGAAACCCTAGTTGTTAGAAGAACTTTGCTGAATGAGGAGAAAGAACCCAATTAGAGGAAGAGTCTATTCTGCACAAGGTGCAAATGTGAAGGTAAGTGTTGTGATATTATTATTGACAGTGGAAGTACTGACAATCTTATTTCAGAGGAGATGGTTGACAAGTTGAAGTTGACAAGAAGAAATCATCCACATCCATATCAGATTGCATGGTTGCAGAAGGACCACCGAGCTTTGGTCGATGAGTAGTGTTTAATGAAGTTCAAGATTGGGGACTACCATGATGAGGTTCTGTGTGATATCATACTGATGGATTCATGTCATATGTTGTTGGGGAGGCCGTGGTAGTTGATAGGAGCGCTGTCCATGATGGCTGTGCAAACACATATTCCCTAACAAAGGGTGGAATTCATCAGAAGTTGAAGCCCTTGAAGGAGGTGGAAGAAAAGGTATGTAGTACTGCTAGAATTTACTTGGTAGATGGTAGAAAATTTTTGGAGGGTATGAAGCATGAGCGTCATTGCTTTGCATTGATTCCTAAGATTAGTCAAGAGAAATGTGAAGATGTACCAGTAGAAGTTTTAGATATGTTGGAAGAATTTCAGGACATTATCTCTGATAATGTACCAGAGGGTTTACCACCAGTAAGGAAGATAAGTCATCAAATGGATTTGATACCAGGAGCCAGCTTGCTGAATAAGGCAGCCCATAGAATGACTCCAGCCGAGAGTGAAGAGTTGAATAGACAAGTTTAGGAGTTGTTCAGAAAGGGATTGATAAGAGAGAACCTAAGTCCCTGTGTGGTACCTGCAGTACTAATACCAAAGAAAGATGGAGAGTGGAGAATGTGTACAGATTCTCAAGCCATAAATAAGATCATGATCAAGTACAGGTTTCCATTGCCAAGAATGGATGACATAATGGATTGTTTGAGTGGAGCCAAGTACTTCATAAAGATTGACCTAAAGAGTGGGTATCACTAGATCTGAATCAGAGAAGGAGATGAATGGAAGACAACCTTTAAGACAAAGGAGGGTTTGTATGAGTGGTTAGTCATGCCATTTGGGCTAACCAATGCACCGAGCACATTCATTCAGCTCATGAACAAGGTACTGAAAGAATTTTTGGGAAGTTTTGTTATTGTCTATGTAGATGATATTTTGATTTTCAGTAAGACTTGGGATGAGCATCTGATGCATATCAAAAGAGTTTTAGAGAAGCTGATGGAGGAGAAGTTGTTGATTAATCTAAAGAAATGTAGTTTTGCAAAGGAGTTGGTATACTTGAGATTTGTTGTCTCAGAGGAAGGTCTTAAGATGGACCTAGAGAAGGTGAGGGCTATCATTGAATGGCCTATGCCGAGGAGTGCTTAAGATGGACCTAGAGAAGGTGAGGGCTATCATTGAATGGCCTACGCTGAGGAGTGCTTCCGAGGTAAGATCTTTTCATGGTTTGGAAAGTTTTTACAGAAAGTTTATCAGGAATTTCAGTAGCATTTGTGCACCCCTAACTGAGACAATGAGAGGGGATAGAAAAGAGTTTAGATGGACAAAAGGAGTAGATAAAAGCTTTGATACATTGAAGCAGAAAGTCACAGAGCAACCTGTTTTGGCACTTCCAGATTTTAATAAGGTATTTCAGGTAGATTGTGATGCTAGTGGTAGTGCTATAGGAGCTGTTTTGAGTCAAGAAGGTAAGCCCATTGCCTATTTTAGTGAGAAGCTCAATGATGCCAAGAAAAAGTATTATGTTTATGATCAGGATTTTTATGCAATAGTTTAAGCTTTGAAGAAATGGAGACATTATTTGTTGCCAAAGGAGTTTATTTTATATACTGATCATCAGGCTTTGCAGTATCTTAATAGTCAAGGAAAGTTGAACCAAAGGCATTTAAAATGGGTTGAGTTTTTGTAGAGCTATACTTTTATTTTGAAGCACAAGAGTGGGAAGTCCAACAGAGTTGCAGATGCCTTGAGCAAAAGGCAAAATTTGTTGACAAAAATGAAGATAGAGGTTGTTGGGTTCGATGGGCTCAAATGTTTGTATCTAGAAGATCTAGATTTTGCAGAGGCTTGGAAAGCATGTTCGGAACCTGTAACTTTGGATAGGAGAAAATGGTTGGATTTCATAATCCAAGATGGCATGTTGTTTAGAGGAACCCAGTTGTGCATTCCGAGGAGTTCCGTGAGAGAGAATCTGATAAAGGAGAAGCATAGTGGAGGATTGGCTTGACACTTTGGTTGATATAAGACCATTGCTATTGTTGGTGACAATTATTATTGGCCACAGTTTGTAGCAGGATGTGAGGAAATTTGTACAGAGTTGTCGAGTATGTCAGATGGCAAAAGGAGCAAGTCAAAATACAAGTCTATATCAGCCACTACATGTACCAGAGAAGCCATGGGATAATATTAGTATGGATTTTGCTCTTGGTTTACCAAGGACATAGAGAGGACATGATTCCATTTTTGTGGTGGTGGATAGATTCTCAAAGATGCCACATTTTATTCCTTGCAAGAAGACTAATGATGTTGTTCATATTGCAGAGTTATTTTTCAGGGAGGCGGTGAGATTACATGGTCTATTAAAGAGCATAGTTTCAGATCAAGATACCAAGTTTGTTGGTTATTTTTGGAGGACGTTGTGGAAGAAGTTGAAGACAGATTCAAAGTTCAATTCTGTACACCATCCATAGACTGATGGACAGACCGAAGTGGTGAATAGGAGTTTGGGTAACTTACTACGATACTTAGTAGGAGATAAGCCCAAGGGATGGGATTTGATTTTACCATAGGCAGAATTTGCTTACAACAATTATGTCAATAGGAGTACTGGTAAATCACCATTCCAGATTGTATATGGGAATAGTCCAAGAAATGTTTCAGAGTTAAGAAATCTAGACAAAGGAGAAAAGACAAGTGTCGAGGCTGAAGACTTTGTAGAATACATGAAGAATTTGCATGAAGAGGTGAAAAAGCACATTAATAAGATAAATATTCAGTACAAGGCTAAGGTAGATCAGAAGAGGAGATATAAGGAATTCCACATAGGAGATGAAGTCATGGTTCACTTGAGAAAAGAAAGGTTCCCAATTGGAACATACAATAAGCTAAAAATGAAGAAATTTGGACCATGTAGAATTTTGAAGAAACATGATTCAAGAAATGCATATGAGGTAGAGCTGCCAAGTGGGATCAATATTTCCCCTATTTTCAACATTGCTAATTTATCAGAATATCATGAAGGTGGAATAGAGGATGGACCAACAGAAGCGCAGTGGAGTATTCTGACATCTACTTCAATGCAGGAGATAGAAAAAATCTTGGATAGCCGTGTGGGAAGAAGTACTCAGAACAGGCAATATGAAGAATATCTAGTAAAATGGAAAGGAAGGCCTATTAAAGATTCTTCTTGGTTGTCTGAGGCAGAGGTTGACCGTTTTGGTTTTCCTCACACAAACATCTGAGATGTGACAAGGTAACTTCTCAAATTACCCTGGGTGTTTGATGCAGGAGCATCCAGTGGTGTATGGGCAATCTTGCATCACCCAAAAAGAAGTTAATTCAAAATCATTGTAGTTGCTTTTATTATTTCCATAATTAGTGTTTCTGGTTCCATAATATCTAGAATAATGATGTAGGACTTTCATTTTTTCCAAAACTGCGAAAAATAGAAGCCTGCCTGTTTTGGAAAGTGTACTTGTCATTTTAGGAAAGTTTGCATTTGGGCACGGATTGAAGCAAAAACTTACAGAAAGTTACATAATGGAAATATAAGACCTTTGGCGAAGGAATTAGGCAAAGATCATTTGTGAGCTGAAAGATATTAAAGTTTTTATTTTCTAAAAGGCCCCTAAAAATTTCTGGAACGAGATATGAGGCACTAAAACATCCCATAACATCTCAAAAAGTTGAAGGAAATCTATTTATAGATTTCTAGCATGATAGTTCACATCGCGAGATTTTCGACACTTAAAACAGTTCGTCAATCGGACACCTAGATCAAAAGTTATGCTTCCCAGAAGTTGACCTACTTTTGGAGGGAGTTGCAAACTTTAAAATTTAGCTAGAGGCCACCAAAAAGTGCTATTTATGACTATTTTGGGAACCCTGGGTAGTAGTAGAGTTCAGGGGGCAAGTGTGGAGTCAAGAATAGGTGGAAAAATAGAAACCCTAGTTGATTTGGGGTTACAGAAGGCAGAAGATTCTAGAGCCTAGTGAGGTGTAGCTGTAGTGTGTTGCAACCTATGGAGGATTGATTCCTTAGATTGTAATTGATCTTTTGTAATGTAATGAGTTGCCCAGATCAATAAATAAATATTCTATTTTCTATATTCTGTTTTTGTTGTTGTGTGTTTTATGATTTACCCCCTTCATCAAGGTTTCTTAACAAAAGGTCATGTCTATTTAGATGGCTGTGTCTATTCAAAAGGATGCCTCCCTTCATCAAAGAGGTATATGGAAGATATAAATGTATAGAGAAGTTGGAGAGAAAGTATGGAAGATGAAGTGAGAGATATGTGAAGATTAAATAAGAAATGGAAGGAAGCAAAGGTGGAGAATAAGAAGATATATCATACAAACACATGCAGATTTGAAGAAAAGAATAACATAGAAGATCATTCTAGGCAGACTTTGTTAAGAATTTATTTGAATATTATTTGTTGAAGGAGAAAATTCAAAAGGGAAATATTTTGGAGGTTGGTGCCTCATATTGGATAGGTTGGTGCCTCATGTTGGAGAGGTTGGTGCATCATATTAAAGAGATTGGTGTCTCTTGCTAAGTTGGTTCTTAGTAGTGGGGATTGGTGTCTCTATATGATTGGTGCCTACAAAGTTTGTAAATGAATTTTATTTTGTGGTTTTATTCTCAGAAAGGGTTTCCATGTAAATATTATGTCTCTTAATTGTGTTATCTTATGTGAATGGTGTTATTATGGATATTAAGTTTTAATAAGGAAAATATTAACTTATACTGATTCAGCCCCCTCTTAGTATAAGTGTGTTCTTATAAATTGGTATCAAAGTGGGTTCCTTTGGAGATAGTCTAACTGCTTGAAAGTAGATCTCAGGAGCAAACATGGCAACAGAACAAGGAGTGATGTCATTAAAGAAGAAGATAACCTTGTAAGAGAAGGAAAATGAAAGATAGATTCAGAAGAGGAAGAAAATGATGAAATAGATGAGGAAGTAGATTTGGAAAAGGAACTTATTTGTGCCTTAAATGAAATCAAGAAACTTAAGAAGAAGAATTTGAAGCAAAAAATACAGCTTCAAGAGGATTGTGAATCTAAGACAAAAATGTCACAAAGTCTTGAGGAGTCAGAGAAAATGATCATCAATCTAAAAAATTCAAACGGAAGAGGCAAAATGAGTTGAGGAAGAGGTAAAAATTCAACTAAAGTCAAAAAGAAGAAATTTTTGAGAGGCATGAGTCTGAAATCATTTGTTTGAGGAAAGAATTAGAGAAAACAACTGCTAAGCTAAACAAGATCCTAAAGTTTGAAAAGAGTAATGAGATCTTGGATGATATTAGAAATGGGCAAAGGTCACCATTTATAAATACTGGTCTTAGATATAAGGAAAATCAGATGACCAAAAAAGAAGATTTCAAAGAGCCACTAAAGAAGACAAATGAGGAAAAAATTGAAAAGTTATGCTAATACCCTCAAAAGTTCCATCAAAAGTGGAAGCAACAAGAAGAAAGAGAGTCAAGTTGCACATAAAACATGCACTCCTCCAAAAGTTAACAAGGACAAATTTAGAAAGTCCTTTCCTTTGAGGAAAGTGCATATGACCAGCTTCCAACATTCTTTCTTTGGTTATTGATTTTCATGTAATTAGTTTGGTCATAAAGTAATAGACTGTAGGACTCATGAAAGAAATTTTGGTTGGAACAACAATAGAAGTCTTTATATGGATTGTAAAATAGGAATTATAATTCATTTTCTCCTTTAGTGAGTTACAATGTAATATTCTATAAGGGCAACAAATATAGGCATACAATACGTTTCTATTGAAGTGGTTTTGTAAAACCTCCTAGACAAATCAAGAAGGTAGATACCATTGGAAAGAATAAGGAAGGACCTACAAAAGTCTAGAAGAGGAAGCAAGAAAAAAATAATTTAGAAATAAATTAAAAAGACTCTCATAAAGAGATAAAAAAGGATGACCTTCTTCATTTAGTAGGCATGGATAAAAGAAGGAAGAGTTAATGGCATTCTCAAACTTGTAAGATGTGTAGAGAATGATGGGATAGCATAACAAGTTCCTAATTTTTTAAACCTAAGAAGATGATTGAAACCATTTTTAGATAGCTATAGAGGAAGCATGTCACCTAAGCAACATAGAAACAAAGGATAGAGAAGAAAGGATATTGTAGTAGATGTGAGTATTGACCATAGAGAAGATGAATAGATGAGTAACATGCTTATAAGGCATGGTGAAATTTTTTTGATTAAGTTTAGCTGGGAAAGAGGGTCTTGGTCCCATATAGTCAAAGTTTTAGAACCATCAGTCCATCAAGTATAATAGTTTACAACCACAAAGCCTTGATAATAACCCTAATTGGGCCAAGGAATATAGCGAAGAAGCAACAAGATAACAACAACCAATAGGACACAAAGAAAACCAAAAAATGAAAAAATAGAATAACAACTAGTTTAGATACTAGTTTTATCCCATTCCTTTCTCATTTAAAGCATCATCTGATCTCAAGTAGAAGCTCCCATTTGTTGTTCCTTCCTCTATTTTTTTTAGAATTATGCACCTTATCCTGCTGAACCTTTCGTTTATCCATCTGTGCTCAAATTTCCAACACAACAGAAGTTGTTTTCTTCCTAATATCATTAGAGAACCGTGCTAGGTCATTTAGACCTTGTTCAAGCTTTACCACCCTTTGTTGATAGATCTACATCATATCAAACATATTAACCCAGCTATCCTAGCAAGTAGTGCAATCCATTCTCTTATGAAAGACCCTTTCCAACTCTTCCATTTTTTAACTAGATCATTAATTCAATTAACATTGCCTGAAATAACATCCACCTCATTCGTATGAAGTTCATTTTCAAAAGTACCAATATCAGCCTCCACATCTTCATACTCATTATCATCATAGTAGTTAAACCCAAAATCCCCTTGTTCATACTTAAAATTCATGTTACCCTGCTCCATAATCTCATCCTCTTATGGTTGTGGATGATCTTCATTCTTATCATTCTCCTCTTCTTCAACCCCCTTCTTTACCTAGAACTCCTCAATAAGTTCTAACTCCTCACCTTGATCATCAACCATCATAGGATTAATATCATCAGAGATAGTATCAGAGGCAATTTCTTAAATAGAAATCTCATCCTTCTTGTTACCTTTACTACCATTCTTTGTCTGATTATGCTTTTGAAGACTAGCTTTAGCTAGCCTAGTTGATCTTCTACTCATAGTAGCAACATGAGAATAGATATCCTCCATAGTTTCTTGTGGCTCAATTTCCTCAAATCTAGCATTGAGGTTAACTTTAACAAAGGCATATTTGATTTTTACATTTTTATTTTTCTTTGTCAAGACTTTAGTGTTTGTTGTTCTCAAAATCAGCTACGCTCATTTTTTGTAGACAACCCCCATGAAACTTGTCCATTTCGTGAATCTACACTCTAAGCTCGCGGACCGAGACAAGTTTCTCTTGATCTCGCGCGAAGTCATTTGACATTCTAAACTGGTTTATGACATCCCTTTGAATAGGTTTCTCGATATTTGTGAAGAATGTTCAAGTTGTAAATTGGTTAAAATGTTAATTTTAGTTATTTTTAAGTGTTAATAAAATTTTAAGTCTTGATATGCAAGAGCGGCAAAAATTGCTACTCCTGCATATCTCTTTATGACGTTTTTCTTATATATGCAATGGTGGTGTTTTTTACCGCTTTTGCATATACTTTTCATTTTGGATGTAGAGGTGGTGGATTTTGCCACCATTACATGTGGACTTGGTTTAACATGTGAAGTCGGCGATTTTTGCCGTTTTTACATGTTTTTCTTCTTTTATGTTTGGTCAGCAAATTATACTGCTGGTGCTTCTTTTCGATTTGTGCACTTGTTGCCGAAATCTCCGCTTGAACGAGATCTTTGGAATCTTGGTCACACAGTGCCATTAATGGCCACTCGTGCCACTCGCTGAGCATTTGTGCTTGTGTTATTTAATGTTTTTCGATGGCTTATTTTACCATTTCATGCTTCCTCCTTAGCTATCCTCCAAACCTCTCCTAACACTGCTTGATCGTGCCTTCGAAGAGATCGATCAACATCCATCGCCGTCAAACATAGGGTTTCAGGTTTTAGACGGGTAAGTGTTTCTCTTTTTCCGTTCTCCTTCCTCATTGATTATGACGTGTATCATTTAGATTTTTGTTTTGGATTCGTTACGTTCTTGTCTTTCGTTTTTGTTTTGTCATTTTCGTGATTTGTTTTCGCACCAGAGGTGCCCTAGGTTTTGCCCCAAAATCTCTAGGTTTCTACCACCTAGATCCCCAACCCTCGCTACATACCATTATGTAACCTCAGCAGAATTCGTCGATCCCACCTAGAAACCCTGTGACCACTACCAAGTGTTCAACATGAAACTCCCGGCCCTTGAACCTACAAAGAAAACCTCAAATGCAATGTCAGCAAATTTTGCCATTGTAACCTCATCATTCATATCAATGTGCAAGATCGGTGAAATCTGCCGCTCAGATAGGTATCGGTTCCCCTCATGAGATGTCGGTGAAATTTGCCAACTAAACATCAAAACCTGAAGTGCAGTGTCAACAAATTTTTCCGCTCTGACAAACCTTGCCTTTCTCATTACCTGCATCGTCGGCGAAATCTACCACTTTTACCAACTCAAAGTCTTCATCAACATGCATGGGCGGCAAAATTTCCTGCCAATGCAAAAAATACAAAACCCTCATATGCAAGGGTAGCAAATTTTGCCGCCCATGCAAAAATGTCCCAAATTTTTCTGACTCTGGAAAATTTCCAATTTTGATTTCCCGAGCCCACTTCTCCTCTGATTTTTGGCTAGCTCGCACTATAGCCCTTTTTCAAGTGCATTCCCATAGTCGTGATCATCAACATGCAATTTTCCCAAATTGCCCATATTTTCCCCTAATTGCATGATCATGACTTTTGTTGCAGTTTCTTCTGTGGAGCTTCGTTCAACATCAGACTTCTTCTCGGTGAAAGTTCATCCAAATGACTGACTTGTCCCCGAAGAAGTCAAAAGCAATGAAGTAAAAATATCAAGGTGTTTTCCCAATCACCTCAGTCCATTCTAATGTTGAGGACATTAGAGATACAAAGATTGGCCATGTTGATATGGCTAAGATTGTAGAGAGAACCAAGTCAAGCAACCCTAGTGCTATGATGAAGAAGATAGTGGACAGTAATATTCATCTGGTATCATCCTTCCCAGTGGCGGCTCACAATACAGAATTTGTTCTTCAATGTGCCCATTTCTATAACAAAGATATTAGAGCCGTGGTGGACACCAGTGGCAATGTGATAATCAGGTTGGATCCTGAGTTCACTGACAAGGTGTTCATGTGTCCTCCTGCGACAGAGGTATTGATGCTTGACTTTGTTGAAGCTCAGAAGGAATATGACAAGAATCCAGAAAAAGTGAAGAAAGTGATCAACAACAAATGGTTGAAGACTTCAAGGTCAAGTTTGTCAAGGTGGCCACATAGTTTTCCTCGAAGTGATTTTGTAGAAGAAGTTGGTGACTTGATTACCCTCCTCAGCAGGATAAGAGGTTTGTCCTCCTCTTCACAGTTTCATGAATGGATGTATCCTTTCATTAAGGTCATACTCCAGGGCAGGCAAGTTATTTTCTGGGGAGAACAAATCAGTAACGCTTTGCATGACCAACTGACGAAGGTATCCACTACCTCCAAGTTCTTCATGACTTCCTATTTGGTATACATTGCATCCTCCATGAGGATTTTTCTGGGATTATCATCAGAAGGGGATAGGAGAGTAGTCCCAGTATACCAATATTATTCTCAGCTGACATTGAAAGGTTCAATTCACCATTTTAGGAGGGTGAATGATGCGTTCTTTGTTGTATTCTTGTGTTTTTTTGATCCCCAACTAGAGCAGAGAAGAATTTCAGACGAGGCATGGACAGTGGTTAATAACTTTGGTTGTATGTTTTTGCAATTTCCATCTTTCTCATACTTGAGGGTTGGCTTTTTCCAAGGCTACCCTTATATGCTTCCTAGGTTTCCTTCAAATAGACTGGTCTTGATGGAGTTGTGCAGACAAATGATTGTCATGCATAACAAACAAATGGAACTCAAGAAGCCTGGTTTCAGATTTCCAGTGGAAATCGACAAATATTCAGTGTTGACTGCCGCAAAGGCAAGGGCCATGGAGATAGAAATGCAGTTGGTCACCATGAAGCAATTCAAGAGGAGACCAAATTTTGACTATCGGGGCGTAAAGGATAAAATCAGGAGGAAAACTTAGTTTCATGAACCCATGGTGGAAGATCTCTGGATAGACTTGAGAATAGAGGAAGATATCAGGAAACTAGACTATAGCATGCTGTCTCTAGAACAAATTGAATATTTGGGGCTTGCTGATATTCCAGAAGATCTTGTGGATGATGGGGAATTGGTTGATGCCAGGTACGATGCAGAACAGATAGCTAGTACTCCTCTCCCTCTGATCCAATGGTCCCAAAAGGAGTCGACTTCACTAAGGAAGAGATTTGAGCCTATATTGGCTAAAACCAATAACTGGCTGGCGGATAAAGGAATTACGCTGAAAGAATTCCTCACTGGTTCAGAAACTGAAATTCAAGAGCAAACTGGTAAGAAGGCAGAAAATAGAATGAAGAACAAGAGTGATGTTCCATCATCCTCTAAAACACACAAGCCTAAAATCAGATTTGTAACGATGAAAGCAAAAGCTGTTGAGGAAGAACCTGAAACGAAAGATATGGAAGTCGAGGAGCCAACGACTGAGGATCCAACAACTGAAGAGCCAGCTACAGAAGAGATGGATGTTGAAGACAGGAATTCAGATCAACAAGATGAGGAGGCTTTGTCTCCACAGGACAATACATCTGTCACAGCCCCTATGTCTGTTTCCCCTATTAACATTCCTTCCTTTGAATCCCCCTCTCCTCCTAAAATAATTTTTGATAATCCCCAAAGCACTTTTGAAAATGTTCTCCGTTCTTCTGAGTCAATTCCTAGTTTGTGTTCTTCGTCTTTTGATATTGGGGATACGTCCATGTTTGATCATTTTGTGATGAATACTGAGCAAGTTTCAGATGCAAATGTAATAGTTGCAGTTTTTACTAACACCCCGCCTATTGTTTCTACTACCAGTACAAGCACAGTTCCGGGAACACTAGCAGTAGGAATGGATCCCAATGTGAATACTTCTCTGCTTCCACCTTGGTTATCAGTTTACACGCTAAAGAGGAAAAAGCAAGTCATCTCTACAGATGATTTTGATTTCACTAAGTTGGTACCTGCAAAGCCTAAGGCCCCGAAGAAACCAAAGATCCTTTCCAGGGTACTTGAAGATAAGGGGCATAAATTTCTGGAGATAGCAAAACTTCCCCAGGAGGCAACTGTTAAAAATTTTGATATGAATGACTATTCTATTTCTAGGGTTGAATTGGGCAAAATCACCCATGAAAGCACTAAAAATGATATGCAGTCAGCCATGGACATCCTGATCCAGAAGTTCAACAGGGAAAAAGAAATGAAAGGTTATTACAAGGCAAAGGTAGAACAGCTGACCGCAGTGGTAAGAAAGATTAGTTTGAACTTGGAAGCAGTTACTCCAGAGGCCATTTCTGTAGAAGACCCCGTCATTTTGAAAGTAGAAAAGACTCACCTCAGAGGAAAAGTACTTGAAGAGTACTTAGACAGGATGCGAGCGCAAGGAATCTCTTTGCTCACAGATGTATTTGAGAAGATGGATAAAATGAGGAAAGTAAGGGTGGAACTTAATGATCTCATTGATTCTATCTCTCAAGATATTGAGCGCATGGAGGATACTCATGATAAATGGGTGGAAATGAGGAAGCTAAAAATAAGTACCCTAATATCCATTTGCACTATTTCCAATAGGGATTCATATATAGAAACAAAGGAAGCTCTGATGTACAGGAACAATATGCTAAGAAAATTGATCAAGGATCTTGAAGTCGCTAATGAAATCAATGAAGAAAATGATGTTAATATTTTGCATAAGTTGGAGGAGTTACCTTATAAGTTGGTGTCATAGGATAACCAATTTCTTTCTGCAGAAGAAATGGTTCAGGAATTTGAAGACATGTTCTAGAAAGAATTTGAAGATAAAGCATTTTCAATAACTTCTGTGGACAACATTTTAGACAACCAGTTAACCTTAGACAATCTGAAAACCAGGTTAACTAATCATGCCAAATCAATCACTATAGTGAGGGATGCCATAGTGAGGGCCAGGATGATCTTCAAGAATGCATTCGACCCAGATATCATTGAAATGCAAGCGGCCTTCACTATGTATGATCACCACATGAGAAAAAGTGGAGATACAAATTGAAGCAGTTGTTTTTTCCCTTAGTTTATTTTCTAATTTTCATATGTACTTTCAAAACAATTTTGGACAGTTTTACATGTACATTTTTAATATGTAATTACATGTAAAAATATAGGAAGTCCCAAGTCAATAAGGACTCCTATTTTTGAATAAGTCAAAGTAGTTAGTTTTTTCCTAAATTTTCTCAAGGCCTTTCCCTATAAATAAAGGGGGCCTCTTTTGTAAATATCTATCTTTTGTCTATTGCAAGAAAACTCTGGCGAATTGAGAAGCAAATCAAGACTTTGTGCTTTTTGTGAAAATCAATATTCAAATATTTATCAATACAAGAAAGCAAGTCCAATTCCAATCTTTGTCTTGGGATTATTTGTGTTGTGATAGTTTTGTTCTTACGTCTTGCTATCATAATCTTATTTGATAATAATTGAAGGGTGGAGTTTGTTACAAGTGATTGAAGAGTGCTCTTAATTTGATTCTGATAAACTGTGTTATCAAATCAGTTGTGGGTTATATGTTCATGTTTGTGAGAATACAATAGTTTGGAGACTTTGTGCTGCAAGTTGTTATATTTGATTTACTTTTACCATCTTGGAGAAGAGTGAAGACTTTGGGCTGCATTCTACTTCAAATAGTCTCGTTTACAAGTAGTGAGTGAGGTAACAGAAAACTTTGTGTTTCTGTGATTTTGTGATAATTTATCAGTCTTATATAAAGAGTTTGAAGTATTAACATCTATTCTAAAAAAAGAGAATAAGATGAGATAGAACCACCACAAACATAGTTTTTAGTGTACATAAATTTCATAAGTTGTTTCGTTTGTAAAAGTCAAGTAATTAGAGGGAACCTCCCCTTGCTGAGAGGAGAGACTTTGTCTCATCATAGCTGTGACTGATATACCCATTTTACCGTTAGCGAGTTAACAACAAAATATTCACCCAACTATTTTTTGGCGACTCTACTAGAGAAGGAACTCACAACTTGAAGCCTCATGCTCCGAGTTGAAGCATTTTCAGTTCTTTTCCATTTTCTCGCAAAATTGTGCTTAGTATAATACAGTCTGGTAGATTCTCGGTACACTAGAAGTAAGAGAGCTCAGGGTATTATTGATCCTGCATTTGAATTGATGCAGCAGAATAATTTTGGATTCTTAACTCCATGACCTCGTCTTTAGCGCACCAGGATTTTTCCCCCTACAAACACCAAGTCTCCAATACCAGGTGAAGTTTCTATTGCCAGTGCTAATAGAGTTTTGGCTATTCATACGCCACAAAGGTTTGTTATACCACCTTTCAATTAGCGCATCATGGCAGCCCAAGGTCCTTGGGGTAATACCTTTGGTCCTCTAAATTTGACCCCACCATTGCATGAACTACCTCGTAGTTCAAGAAAGAATTTCCCCAAATTCTATGGTGATGGAAAAGTTCATCCTGATGAGCACATTGCGGCTTTCTGTATAGCCTATGGTGTGATAGGTATCGAGCACGAAGACGTGGCTGTGCAACTCTTTGTAGAAACACTACAAGGTGCTGCTACAGACTGGTTTTACCACCTCCAAGCTCAGACCATAATGAGCTGGGCTACTCTCAAAACCAAGTTCGAAGCCAGGTTTAAACCTGTGGAAGATGCTCATGCATTGTTGGCACAGCTGACACAGATGAAAAAGGAACCTCATGAACCAATGCGAGATTTCATCGCTAAGTTGAACAAATTGAGAAATAGGATTCCTGCCACCGTTGAACCCACAGCGGAGAACCTCAAATGTTTCTTTATCAATACACAGCTTTCAGAGGTGGGTTTCCTATTGAGGCGAGCTGCTCCTACTGATCTTGCTGCGGCTCAGATTCTGGCAACTGAAGTAGAAGATGATCTTATCCTAGCGGGTAAGATAAGAAGGGATACTAATAGAAATAAAAGCCCCTCTTCTACTGAAAATGCTTCCACAAGCACCACGGATCCCATGGTGCAAAAGCTAGCAAATGAATTGCTAGCTCTGAAGAGACAAATGTCCCAAGGTATATCTACGCCTCCTTCTTACTGAGATATACCAAGGAGGACATTTTCAAATAATTCATATCAAGGCAATGCTGCTAGGAATCAAGGACAACAAAATCATCTTCCTCCTACACAAGGGAAGCTTGCCATTAAAGCAGCACCGATCAACTCTGTTGTTGGCTACTATGAAACCGAAAATGAACTTTCTTTCCAACCTGAGTTGGAATATGAAAATGGTGCTAATCTCTTCATAGAAGGAGGAGAAGAGTTAGCTGGCGACTCTACCATCAGCTTTCTGAACTACCAGGATGAAGCTGAAAAAGGAGAAGTGAGTGAAGGAGCATATGCTGTTTTCACTAGGTCTCAAAATCAGTTAGCTCTTCAAGCTGATAAAGGGAAGGTGAGAGAAGAATCTCAACCAGTGATTTCAATCGCTAAATGGGGGACTCCGCTACCTTTCCAATCAAAAGACCCGATGGTCGATAAACAAGTAAGTGCCTCTAATGAATTTGTACCTTCCACCTCTACTCCTCAAACTAGTGTTGTCTCTACCAAAAATCAAAATGATGGTTTTTCTTCCTTCGTATCTAATTCTTTTCAGCAGTTTGATATAATAGATCATGCTAGGAGAACTAAGATACAAATGTCTGAAGTTGAGTATCTACAGGCAATCCTGAACAATTTGATAGATTAGCTAAATATGTCAAAAATAAGGCCGTCCCTGTAGGACAAGAGTTTCCCAAAGCTACTCATGACTCCTCCAAAAGTAAACCTACCCAAAACAATCTTGTTACTACTCCCCCTGAAGCCTCTAGAAAAATTGAACCTTTTTATGTTTCCCTATTAGTAAATGGTCATAAATTAAGCAATTGCATAATAGATTCTGGAGCCTCAGACAATGTTATGCCTGCTAAGGTAGCAGATGCCCTTGGCCTCACTTTAACCAAAACTTTTGGGAGGTGTTTCTCTATGGAGAATAAGCAAGTTCCACTTTTGGGTCAAATCAAAGACGCCCAATTTGTATTTGCAGCTTTTCCAGATAAGAGAATCAAGATGACAGTCTTGGTAGCTGATGTTCCAGCTTCATACGGCATTCTTCTTGGACATAATTTCTGCAAGGATGTGGGTGGAGAGTTGAACATGGATTTGTCTGAAGCTAGGATACCTGTCAAAGGTGTCATGCAGAAGCTGCTTCCTGAGAAGGAGGCAAAACACATTGTTACTCAAACATCAAACCCCAAAGCTCAAATTTTGTTTGAGTCCTCAGGAATGGGTAACTATTTTCTGTCTACTGAAGATTGTTCCAATTCATCAGATGAGGGTACATCGGGTGATAGCTCTGATATGTCAGATGGAGACTCAGAAGAGTTTTCAGATGAAAGTTCAGGTAAGGGTATAGCAATTCTAGATTCTTCTCTCATTGACGAAGAGGAATCTTCGGACAAAAGAAAGTACAAGAAATCAAATTCTGATTGAGTTTGGATTTTAGAATTTGATGGCAGCTGTTCTTCTACTGGTTCTGGAGCCAGAGTGGTCTTGATATCGCCACAAGGTGATATTTTACCTTTTTCATACAAGCTACAATTTGATAATACAAATAACACTGCCGAATACGAGTCCTTGTTGCTTAGATTGGAAGCGGCACGTGCCAGAGGTGTTAAAATCCTTCATGCTCAAGGGGATGCTGAATTGGTGGTTTGTCAAGTAAGAAATTTGTACCAAACAAAAAATGAAAGACTGAGACACTATCGCAATCGCGTATGGGATTGCATTGAAGATTTTGATGCTTTCAATATTTCAACAGTGCCTAGAGAGTTTAATGATCGTGCAGATTCATTGGCTATTTCCGCCACTCTCATGGTGCCTCACAAAGATTTCAAAGGAAACAAGTACACTATTGAGCTGGTCTTCCGAACAAGTGTACCTAATAACGCTGACCATTGGTAGGTGTTCAATGGTGATAATCAAATCATTGCTTTCCTAGAAAAGATGGATAGTTTTGATGAGCTTTACTTTGAAGGAAGCAAATCACCACTGTGGGAATATGTTTCTGAGGTAGATTCACAAACCGGCGAAGAATTTCTACAGTTGAAAGGAAATAAAATCCTAAAAGGTTTGGTTTCCCTTGAGAAACTCTTTGATAAACATGACAGGTATATCAAGCAGCGGCAACAACAATAGGATTCGAGTTCCTCCATGGAATTCAAGCAGGTCAATTTGGGTACGGAAGCAGAACCTAAGATGGTCAACATTGGAAAATGTTGCACTGCTAATGAAAGATTCAAATTCATTACCCTCCTCCACCATTACATTGATGTTTTGGCTTACTCCTATGATGACCTGAAGTCTTTCAGGCCTAAGGAGGTTCAACACGAAATTCCCCTCAAGGCTGGATCGTTGCCTCACAAATAGAAGCAGAAGCAATACAATCCAAAGATATCAGGTACGATTCTTTCTGAAATTCAGAAGATGCTGAATGCAAGGATAATTTTTCCAATTCATCATTCCACATGGATTTCAAACATAGTACCTGTAAGGAAGAAGAACGGAGAAATCCATATCTGTGTTGATTTTAGAAATCTCAACCAGTCCTCCTTGAAAGATAACTACCCTTTACCCATCATGGACCAAGTATTGCAAACAGTGACAGGTTCAGAAATGCTATCTATGTTAGATGGTTTTTCAGGGTATAACCAAGTGGAGGTAAATGAAGCTGAATAGTTTAAAACTGCCTTCACCACACCATGGGGCACATTTACATATCGCAGAATGCCTTTTGGTCTGATCAATGTTGGCGCAACATTTCAGAGAGCAATGGATCTTGCCTTCAGAGATGAAATGGGTAAGTTCATCGTGGTGTATCTTGATGACTTGACTGTTTTCTCCAAAAACTGTCATGATCATGCGCATCATTTGCGACAAGTGCTAGAGCACTATCGGCAAAATGGTATTTCCCTCAATCCCAAGAAGTCAGTTTTTGGGGTGATGGAAGGCAAGCTTCTCGGGCACATTGTATCCCAGGAAGGTACTAAGATTGACCTGGAGAGAGTTAAATATATTCAAAGTCTCACTCTGCCAGCAAGTAAGACTGTTGTTCACTCTTTCTTTGGAAAGGTGAATTTTCTGCGAAGGTTCATTCCTGAGTTTGCAGAAAAAACCCATCACATTGTTAATATGATGAAGGGTAAGGCCACTTTCCGTTGGACTGCGGAAGGTAAAGAAGCATTTGAGGATATTAAGAGAGCTATTGCTCATGCTCCAGTTCTTGTTTGTCCCGACTACACTAAGGATTTCGTAGTCTATATCCATGCTTCAGAGCACACACTTTCAGCTATTCTAGTTCAGCAGAATGAAGAAGGCGTTGAATCCCCCATATCATTTATGAGTTGTCCTCTCAAAGCTCATGAATTGAAGTATTCGAATATGGAGAAGCATGCCTATGCTGTAGTCAAAGTGGTTAAGCATTTCAGGTTCTATATTCTAAACTCACACACTGTTGTCATGGTGCCTGATACAACAGTCAAATCTATCCTAACTCAACAGGAGTTCGAAACAAAGAGAGGTAATTAGATCGCTAAGATCCAAGAATTTGATCTGGATATCAAGCCTACCAAGCTTTTGCGCGGTAAAGGTTTGTGTCAATTGATCGCAGACATCGTTCCAAAAGAGACAGGGGACGAAGAAGAGGAAGTTGTGGACACGCCAACTGTTCTTTTTGTTACTACAACTGATGAGTGGTATTCTAATATTGCTCATTTCCTTACCTATGGTGAGTGTCCTTCTCACTTGTCTTATAAGGAAAAGAGAACTGTCAAGTTAAAAGCTGCTAACTATGTCCTTTGGGACAATGGTTTGTACAAGAGAAGTCTTGACGGTGTATTTTTCTGTTGCATGGATAAAGCACAACAAGGTAGACTTTTGGAGTCTTTCCACAATTTGGCTTGTGGAGGACATTTTTCAGCACCTGTAATAGCTCACAAAATTCTACAAGCTTGATACTACTGGCCCACACTATTCCAAGATGCGTACAATTGGGTGCGCAGGTGTGAGTTATGCCAACAGTTTGTTGGGAAACCAAAATTGGCAGCCTTACCTCTAAAACCAGTGGTGATTGAGGAGCCTTTTCAGCAATGGGGTATTGACTTCATTGGTGTAGTGAATCCATCATCAAGTGCAAGACATAACTATGTTCTCACTGCAACAGACTATTTTACCAAATGGGTGGAAGCTATTCCAGTCAAGCACGCTACTTCAGAGGTGGTGTGTAGTTTTCTTAAAGAGAACATTATTTCCAGGTTTGGAGTTCCAAACAAGATTGTAGCAGACAATGCTACTTGTTTTTCCTCTCATGAGATTACTGAGTTTTGCTACAAGCATGGGATCATTCTTTCCCATTCTTCAGACTATTATCCACAAGGGAATGGTCAAGCAGAATCAAGCAATAAGAATCTGGTCACTATCATCAGGAAACTGGTAGATGAGAATCAGAGAACTTGGCATAAGGCATTGTTTGATGCTTTATGGGCAGATAGAATTACACCCAAAAGAGCAATATGCATGTCACCATTTCAGCTTCTATATGGTTTGAATGCAGAGATACCAATTACCTTGGAATTGCCAGCATTGAAGTTGGTAAAGGCATTGGAAGATAGAACTTTTGATAGTTCTATCGATAAAAGGATCATGTATTTGACTAAACTTGAGGAGCAGCACACTATAGTGGTGGACCGTATTGCTAAGCACCAAAATCAAGTAAAGAAACTCTTCGACAAGAAGACAAAGGCTCATGATTTTCAGGTTGGAGATCAAGTCTTGCTGTGGGACAAGAGGAGAGAACCAAAAGGAATGCACGAAAAATTTGATTCCTTGTGGAGAGGTCCATTCACCATTCATTAGTTCTGTGGTGAAAACAGTTTCTTGCTGGAGTATCAGGATGGGACACCATTCTTGTTGCCTCACAGTGGACAACATCTGGAGCACTTCGATCCTTGAAGTTTCAGATAAGTTAAATTGTACATTTGTATAGTTTTGTGTTTTATTCTTGTGTTTTCGTTTAATCTTTTGTGTCTTTTTCTTTTTTTTAGCTTGACTCTATAGCCCAATGGCATGGATGAAGGCACTTAGAGACTGGATCCTACTCCCCTCAATCATTTCAAAGTTTGATTGAGGGAATGTTCCCCAGTTAGAGCCAGCTGTTGTTCTCAAAATTAGCTACGCTCATTTTTTGTAGACAACCCCGACAAAACTTGTCCGTTTCATGAATCTACACTCTAAGCTCGCAGACCGAGACAAGTTTCTCTTGATCTCGCGTGAAGTCATTTGACATTCTAAACTAGTTTATGACTTCCCTTTGAATAGGTTTCTCGATATTTGCGAAGAACGTTCAAGTTGTAAATTGGTTAAAATGTTAATTTTAGTTATTTTTAAGTGTTAATAAAATTTCAAGTCTTGATATGCAAGAGCGACAAAAATTTCTGCCCTTGCATATCTCTTTATGACGTTTTTCTTATATATGCAATGGCAGTGTTTTTTACCACTTTTGCATATACTTTTCATTTTGCATGTAGAGGCGACGGATTTTGCCGCCATTACATGCGGTTTTGGTTTAACATGTGAAGTCGGTAATTTTTGCCATTTTTACATGTTTTTCTTCTTTTATGTTTGGTCGGCAAATTATACCGCTGGTGCTTCTTTTCGATTTGTGCACTTGTCGCCAAAATCTCTGCTCGAACGAGATCTTTGAAATCTTGGTCACGCAGTGCCATTAATGGCCACTCGTGCCACTCGCTGAGCATTTGTGCTTGTGTTATTTAATGTTTTTTGATGGCTTATTTTATCATTTCATGCTTCCTCCTAAGCTATCCTCTAGACCTCTCCTAACACTGCTTGTTCGTGCCTTCGAAGAGATTGATCAACATCCATCGTCATCAAACATAGGGTTTCAGGTTTTAGACGGGTAAGTGTTTCTCTTTTTCCGTTCTCCTTCCTCATTGATTATGATGTGTATCATTTAGATTTTTGTTTTGGATTCGTTACGTTCTTGTCTTTCATTTTTGTTTTGTCATTTTTGTGATTTGTTTTCGCACCAGAGGTGCCCTAGGTTTTGCCCCAAAATCTCTATGTTTCTACCACCTAGATCCCCAACCCTCGCTACATACCATTATGTAACCTCAGCAGAATTCACCGATCCCACCTGGAAACCCTGTGACCACTACCGAGTGTTCAACACGAAACTCCCGGCCCTTGAACCTTTGAAAAAACCCTCAAATGCAACGTCGGCAAATTTTGCCGCTGGAACCTCATCATTCATATCAATGTGCAAGATCGGTGAAATCTACCGCTTAGACAGGTATTGGTTCCCCTCATGAGATGTCGGTGAAATTTGCCGACTAAACATCAAAACCTGAAGTGCAGTGTCGGCAAATTTTGCCGCTCCGACAAACCTTGCCTTTCTCATTCCCTGCATCGTCGGCGAAATCTGTCGCTTTTACTAACTCAAAGTCTTCATCAACATGCATGGGCGGCAAAATTTCCCTCCAATGCAAAAAATACAAAACTCTCATATGCAAGGGTGGCAAATTTTGCCGCCCATGCAAAAATGTCCCAAATTTTTTTGACTCTAGAAAATTTATAATTTTGATTTCCCGAGCCCGCTTCTCCTCTGATTTTTGGCCAGCTTGCACTATAGCCCTTTTTCAAACGCATTCCCATAGTCGTGATCATCAACATGCAATTTTCCCAGAATGCCCATATTTTCCCCTAATTGCATGATCATGACTTTTGTTGCAGTTTCTTCTGTGGAGCTTCGTTCAACATCAGACTTCTTCTCGGTGAAAGTTCATCCAAATGATTGACTTGTCCCCGAAGAAGTCAAAAGCAATGAAGTACAAATATCAAGGTGCTTTCCCAATCACCTCAGTCCATTCTAATGTTGAGGACATTAGAGATACAGAGATTGGCCATGTTGATATGGCTGAGTTTGTAGAGAGAACCAAGTCAAGCAACCCTAGTGCTATGATGAAGAAGATAGTGGAGAGTAATATTCATCTGGTATCATCCTTCCCAGTGGCGGCTCACAATACAGAATTTGTTCTTCAGTGTGCCCATTTCTATAACAAAGATATTAGAGCCATGGTGGATGCCAGTGGTAATGTGATAATCAGGTTGGATCCTAAGTTCATTGACAAGGTGTTCATGTGTCCTCCTGCGACAAAGGTATTGAAGCTTGACTTTGTTGAAGCTCAGAAGGAATATGACAAGAATCCAGAAAAAGTGAAGAAAGTGATCAACAACAAATGGTTGAAGATTGCAAGGTCAAGTTTGTCAAGGTGGCCACGTAGTTCTCCTCGAAGTGATTTTGTAGAAGAAGTTGGTGACTTGATTACCCTCCTCAGCAGGATAAGAGGTTTGTCCTCCTCTTCACAGCTTCATGAATGGATGTATCCTTTCATTAAGGTCATACTCTAGGGCAGGCAAGTTATTTTCTGGGGAGAACAAATCAGTAACACTTTGCATGACCAACTGACGAAGGTATCCACTACCTCCAAGTTCTTCATGACTTCCTATCTAGTATACATTACAGCCTCCATGAGGATTTTTCCAGGATTATCATCAGAAGGGGATAGGAGAGTAGTCCTAGTATACCAATATTATTCTCAGCTGACATTGAATGGTTCAATTCACCATTTCAGGAGGGTGAATGATGCGTTCTTTGCTGTATTCTTGTGTCTTTTTGATCCCCAACTGGAGTAGAGAAGAATTTCAGACGAGGCATGGACAGTGGTTAATAACTTTGGTTGTATATTTTTGTAATTTCCATCTTTCTCATACTTGAGGGTTGGCTTTTTCCAAGGCTACCCTTATATGCTTCCTAGGTTTCCTTTAGATAGACTGGTCTTGATGGAGTTGTACAGACAAATGATTGTCATGCATAACAAACAAATGGAACTCAAGAAGCCTGGTTTCAGATTTCCAGTGGAAATCGACAGGTATTCAATGTTGACTGCCGCAAAGGCAAGGGCCATGGAGATAGAAATGTAGTTGGTCACCATGAAGCAATTCAAGAGGAGACTAAAATTTGACTACCGGGGTGTAAAGGATAAAATTAGGAGGAAAACTCAGTTTCATGAACCCATGGTGGAAGATGTCTGGATAGACTTGAGAACAGAGGAAGATATCCGGAAACTGGACTATAGCAGGCTGTCTCTAGAACAAATTGAATATCTGGGGCTTGCTAATATTCTAGAAGATCTTGTGGATGATGGGGAATTGGTTGATGCCAGGTATGATGCAGAACAGATAGCTAGTACTCCTCTCCCTCTGATCCAATGGTCCCAAAAGGAGTCGACTTCACTAAGGAAGAGATTTGAGCCTATATTGGCTAACACGAATAACTGGTTAGCGGATAAAGGAATTACGTTGAAAGAATTCCTCACTGGTTCAGAAACTAAAATTCAAGAGCAGACTGGTAAAAAGGTGGAAAACAGAATGAAGAACAAGAGTGATGTTCCATCATCCTCTAAAACACACAAGCCTAAAATCATATTTGTAACGAAGAAAGCAAAAGCTGTTGAGGAAGAACCTGAAACGAAAGATATGGAAGTCGAGGAGCTAGTGACTGAGGATCCAACAACTGAAGAGCCAGCTATAGAAGAGATGGATGTTGAAGACAAGAATTTAGATCAACAAGATGAGGAGGCTTTGTCTCCATAGGACAATACACCTGTCACAGCCCCTGTGTCTGTTTCCCCTATTAATATTCCTTCCTCTGAATCCCCCTCTCCTCCTAAAATAATTTTTGATAATCGCCAAAGCACTTTTGAAAATGTTCTTCATTCTTTTGAGTCAATTCCTAGTTTGTCTTCTTCGTCTTTTGATATTGGGGATATGTCCATGTTTTATCATTTTGTGATGAATACTTAGCAAGTTTCAGATGCAAATGTAACAGGTGCGGTTTTTACTAACACCCCACCTATTGTTTCTACTACCAATACAAGCACAGTTCTGGGAACACCAATAGTAGGAATGGATCCCAATGTGAATACTTCTCTGCTTCCACCTTGGTTATCAGCTTACACACCAAAGAGGAAAAAGCAAGTCATCTCTCCAGATGATTTTAATTTCACTAAGTTAGTACCTGCAAAGCCTAAGGCCTCGAAGAAACCAAAGATCCTTTCCAAGGTACTTGAAGATAAGGGGCATAAATTTCTGGAGATAGCAAAACCTCCCCAGGAGGCAACTGTTAAAAATCTTGATATGAATGACTATTCTATTTCTAGGGTTGAATTGGGCAAAATCACCCATGAAAGCGCTAAAAATGATATGCAGTTAGCCATGGACATCCTAACCCAGAAGTTCGACAGGGAAAAAGAAATGAAAGGTTATTACAAGGTAAAGGTAGAATAGCTGACTACAGTGGTAAGAAAGATCACTTTGAACTTGGAAGCAGTTGCTCCAGAGGCCGTTTCTATAGAAGACCCCGTCATTCTAAAAGCAGAAAAGACTCACCTTAGAGGAAAAGTACTTGAAGAGTACTTAGACAGGATGCAAGCGCAAGGAATCTCTTTGCTCACAGATGTATTTGAGAAGACGGATAAAATGAGGAAAGTAAGGGCAGAACTTAATGATCTCATTGATGCTATCTCTCAAGGTATTGAGCGCATAGAGGATAATCATGATAAATGGGTGGAAATGAGGAAGCTAAAAATAAGTACCCTAATATCCATTGGCGCTATTTCCAACAGGGATTCATATATAGAAACAAAGGAAGCTCTAATGTATAGGAGCAATATGCTAAGAAATTTGATCAAGGATCTTGAAGCCGCTAAGGAAATCAGTGAAGAAAATGATGTTAATATTTTGCATAAGTTGGAGGAGTTACCTTGTAAGTTGGTGTCACAGGATAACAAATTTCTTTCTGTAGAAGAAATGGTTCAGGAATTTAAAGACATGTTCCGGAAAGAATTTGAAGATAAAGCATTTTCAATAACTTCTGTGGACAACATTTTAGACAACCAGTTAACCTTGGACAATCTGAAAACCAGGTTAACTAATCATGCCAAATCAATCACTACAGTGAGGGATGCCATAGTGAGGGCCAGGATGATCTTCAAGAATGCATTTAACCCAGATAACATTGAAATGCAAGCGGGCTTCACTATGTATGATCACCACATGAGAAAAAGTGGAGATACAAATTGAAGCAGTTATTTTTTCCCTTAGTTTATTTTCTGATTTTCATATGTACTTTCAAAACAATTTTGGACAGTTTTACATGTACATTTTTAATATGTAATTACATGTAAAAATATAGGAAGTCCCAAGTCAATAAGGACTCCTATTTTTGAATAAGTCAAAGTAGTTAGTTTTTTCCTAAATTTTCTCAAGGCCTTTCCCTATAAATAAAGGGGGCCTCTTTTTTAAATATCTATCTTTTGTCTATTGCAAGAAAACTCTGGCGAATTGAGAAGCAAATCAAGACTTTGTGCTTTTTGTGAAAATCAATATTCAAATATTTATCAATACAAGAAAGCAAGATCAATTCCAATCTTTGTCTTGGGATTATTTGTGTTGTGATAGTTTGTTCTTACATCTTGCTATCATAATCTTATTTGATAATAATTGAAGTGTGGAGTTTGTTACAAGTGATTGAAGAGCACTCTTAATTTGATTCTGATAAACTTTGTGTTATCAAATCAGTTGTGGGTTATATGTTCATGTTTGTGAGAATACAATAGTTTGAAGACTTTGTGCTGCAAGTTGTTATATTTGATTTACTTTTACCATCTTGGAGAAGAGTGAAGACTTTGGGTTGCATTCTACTTCAAATAGTTCCGTGTACAAGTAGTGAGTGAGGTAACAGAAAACTTTGTGTTTCTATGATTTTGTGATAATTTATCAGTCTTATATAAAGAGTTTGAAGTATTAACATCTATTCTGAAAAAAGAGAATAAGATGAGATGGAACCACCACAAACATAGTTTTTAGTGTACATAAATTTCATAAGTTGTTTGGTTTGCAAAAATCAAGTAATTAGAGGGAACCTCCCCTTGCTAAGAGGAGAGACTTTGTCTCATCATAGCTGTGGCTGATATACCCATTTTGTCGTTAGCGAGTTAATGACAAAATATTCACCCAACAGTGTTAGTATGCATAGGACAATTGAGAGGGGGGGTGAATCAGTTGTACATTAAAAACTTGAATCCTCAATGCTATTCCAATCTTCAAACTCTTATTATGCATTAGCAGAATGTAAACATATGAAGCATCAATGCAAACACATTTAAACACATAACAACACCATATTTACATGGAAAACCCAAGAAGGAAAAAACCATAGTGAGCATTAGCTCACATATATATGAATAACAACACTAAATACAATTAGGCTCAATGCCAAGGGATCACTACCCAGAAGAAAGGCTCACTGCCAAAAGGACTCACTATCAAGAAGAGGGAGGAATAGAAGAGGACTACTATAGAGAGATTCACTATCTCAAAGCAACATGGTAAATCCACCACTACAACTTTATGCCATCTGCAACCTTCTACTCACTACCTCCAGCAACTACAAGGAAACTGAAATGTAGACACCTTCTACTCACTGCATCTGGGAGTCATAAACATTTAAGCTTGTATTTAAATCACCACCCTTGATGCACATTTGCATCATCTTCTCTACTTTGTTCCACTCAAGTTCATCTTGCATATATACCATCCATGACCTCAAACAATCTCAATTAGGTCGGTCCTAATAAAATGTGTGCACCTCAAATGTGCAACACCGAAATAGGTCGGCACCAAACACTTCCACGATGGAAAGAAGTAAAGGTTGACCATGTCAAGGGTTAACTAGGACTCAAATCTATATCACCACACCGCTCATCATATCCATAATCCACGAAGTACCTTTGCAAATAGTACTAGTAGGTTAGGTCGATCAAACCTAAACTAACACAACAAGTAATCACCTCCACACTTCTCCAAGTGCAAAAACATCATGTATACCACAAAGAACCACTCTACAACATTCAAACACCTTTGCAAAATATTCAACATCATTAGAATCAAGACATCCTTTCACTACTGCAAGTAACCATCTTCAACTACTGCACGATCCAAAACTGGAAATGTTGGATATAACACCTCTAAACACGTTTGATCAACACTTCCAAACCGCACAAGCATATCTTAAACTAGGAGGAAATGCAGAGTACAACACTAAGCACACTTTTGTCACACTACACACCTTTTTATTCAAATTTTCTCAAAAGCAGTTGGAAACCAAGTGAACTACTTGCTAGAGGTTGACATCAATGACAACGAAAATGAGTTCTTCAGGATTATACTGTGTGTGAGTTTTTTCCCTCAACATTTTAGATCACACTCCATGATCCATCATCAGGAGAAAAGAGAAGAGAACAAGAGAAGAGAAGTAGAAATGATAATTTGCAGATCAAGCAAGATAAAAGGATAGGGAGAGAGGGGTAAAGGTGGCATGAGGATCAATAGACCTAATAGACTCATATATACAAATGGATGAATGTATAGATATAAGTACATATCTATACCTAAACTTGTATATATAAATAAATGTATAAATACAATAAAAACATACAATTGTTCCTTTTTGCTTTTTTGGTTTTCCTTATTTTTATTTATAAGTTTTTTTCCTTCTTCTTTGTTTTAATGTCTTGATTTCTCTCTTTTCCTTTATTTTCTCTCATGAAATAGTAATTTATTTGCATGGTTGGTTTTTTTGCACTTTCTTGTAGGTTCTAATTTTTTATCTTTTTTCTATTAGGTCTATTGATCCCCGTGCCATCTTTACCCCTCTCTTCCTATCCTTTATCTTGCTTGATCTATAAATTATCATTTCTACTTCTCTTCTCTTGCTCTCTTCTCTTTTCTTCTGATGATGGATCATGGAGTGTGATCTGAAACATTGAGGGAAAAAACTCACACACAGTATAATCCTGAAGCACTCATTTTCATTATATTATGGACTGTGGAAATCTGATGTCTATTATCAATGACAACACCAACAAGTTTCCAGCAATCTCCCCCTTTGTCATTGATGGCAACACCAACTTTTTGAAAAACCATCAAGACCTAAAGAAATTAATCACCAGCTCAGTAGTACTCCCCCTGACTGGAACAACTCTGACTCTTCACACACTTTCCTACATAATGTTTTTTTATCCACTTTAACTTTTTTCCCCTTTGAAATCAATGGCAAAGGGAAATACTAGCAAGTACTTGCTTTCACTCCACTACTTTCACTTTTCTACACTCTCCCCCTTAGGGGCATATGATATGCTCCATCTAATTATGCCAACCAATACTACCTACTCCCCCTGAGAGGTAGCCTTCAACATTAGTCCAGGACTAAGAATGTATCTTGAAATGTTTCCTGAACATATGCACACACTTATGCATCTAATTAAAGGGAGGGACAATGATCCTTAATTTCTACCAGAGATACTCAAAAGTATCTTTAGAAAGAGCCTTTGTAAATTAATCTGCAACTTGATCCTTGGTAGGCACATACTCCAATTTCACCTCATTCTCTACAACCTTCTCTCTTATAAAGTTATACCAGATTGAAATATACTTTGTTCTTCAATGAATTACCAGATTCTTTAAAATGTTAATAGCACTTGTGTTATCACATAAGATAGGAATAGTTTCATCATATGACACTTTGATATCTTTCAATGTCTACTTCATCCAAAACACCTATGTACAGCAAGATGCTATAGTGTACTCTACCTTTGCAATAGATAATGATACTAAATCCTGCTTCTTACTTAACCATGAAACTAGTCTACTTCCAAGAAAAAAAGCACACTACTTGTACTTCTTCTATCATCTGTACATCCTACTCAATCTACATCTGTATATGCACTCAAAGAGAAATCAATATCCTTGGGATACCATAAGCCAAAATCTAGAGTGCCTTTCAAGTATCTAAATATCCTTTTTACTACTGAAACATGTGACTCTCTAGGATCTACTTAGAATCTAATCACAAAACAAACTGAATGCATGATATCTGGTCTAGTAGCAGTTAAGTATAACAATCCACCAATCATTGATCTATACTTGCTCTGATCAACCCTAGGAGATTCGTCATCTTTTCTTAACTTACAACCAGTATTCATGGGAGTACATACCGGTTTGGAGTCTTCCATTCCAAACTTCTTCAACATTTCCTTAACATACTTTGACTGTGAAATAAAATTACCTTTTTTTGATTAACTGATTTGTAACCCAAGGAAGAAATTTATTTCCCCACACATTGAAATTTCACACTCTTTCTACATCTCTTCTATAAATCTTTTGCACATGCCTTCATTTCCTCTAAAAATTATATCATCAACATATACATGTACAATCAAGATTTGATCTTCTTCAACTTTGAAGCACAAATTGCTATCTGCAGTGTACCCTTTTTGAATTCTTGTTGCAATAGATATCTATCCAATTTTGTATACCAAGATCTAGGATCCTATTTGAGTCCATACACCACCTTCTTCAATTTGTAGACAATATTTGGATCATCTGGTAACTGAAAGCCTTCTGGTTGATCAATGTATACCTCTTCTTCCAACTCTCCATTTAGGAATGTAGATCTCACATCCATCTAATAAAATTTGAAGTCCTTATTAACTGCAAAGGCCAAGAATATTCTAATGGCCTCCATTCTTGCCATTGGAGCATATGTTTCCTTATAATCTATTCCTTCCACTTGTGAGTAGCCTTTACAAAAAAGCCTAGCCTTATTTCTGACTACTTCTCCATTCTCATTCAATTTGTTCTGGAATACCCATTTATTTCCTATTACATTTTTGTCTACTGGTCTTGAAACAATTTCCCAAGTTTAATTTTTCTCAATTTGTATCAACTCTTCTTTCATAGCTTTGATCCAGTGTTCATCTTTGCATGCTTCAGTCACTATTTTGGGTTCTATTTTAGACAATAAGGACAATTTTACAAGTTCATCTGCTATAGCAATTTTCCTTCTTGTTAATACACCTTTGTTCTTATCTTCAATGATTTGATCTTCAGAATGATTCTTCTATACATACTTGGGAGTCTTAGGAACCCTTTTTGGAGCATCTTATTCATTCACTTGCATCTCCTCTTCCTTTTCTTCTTCTTTTTCTTCATCTCTACAAGGGGGCTCATCAGATTCATATCCTCCTATCAGTATTGAGCTTTGACATGGTTCTTCATCCACTTTGACATTTGCACTCTCAAGTAACTTCTTTAGCCTCTTGTTGTAGCACCTATAAGCCTTCCTCTTTGTAGAATATCCAATAAAGATTCCTTCATCTGATCTTGTATCAAATTTTCCTAGATTTTCTTCATCTCTCCTAATGTATCACTTTCATCCAAACACTCTAAAATGTTTTACAGTAGGAGTTCTTCCATACCATAGTTCATATGGAGCCTTTGAGTTGTTGACCCTTGCTTGCACTCTTTTTTGTTTGTAGACTATAGTGTGAATAGCTTCTCTCCAATAGATATTTGGTAGACTTTCTTCTTTCAACATTGTCCTTGCTGCTTCCTGAACTATCCTATTCTTTCTTTCCACAACTCCATTCTACTGAGGAGTCCTATGAGATGACAAATGCCTTTTTATTCCATGATCTTCATAAAAATAATTAAATTCATTAGAGGTGAACTCACCACCTCTATCGGACCTCAAGCATTTTATTTTTCAGATCAATTTCATTTTCAACCATAACCTTAAATGCTTTAAACTTATATAGAGATTTTGATTTTTCTTTGAGAAAGGTTACCCAAGTCATTCTAGAAAAAGCATCAATCAAAAAAATGAAATACCTATCACCTTGAAAAATTCCTATTCTTGTGGGTACACATAGATCTGTATGCACCAAATCCAACAATCCTATGGTAGAATACTCTTTGGTTTTGAAATTCTTTCTTGTTTGCTTCCCAATTTGACATTCCTTGCAAATTGCATTGATAGGGTTTGCAATTCTTGGCAGATCTCTCACAACTTGAGTAGAGTTGATCCTTACTAGGCTATCAAAATTGATGTGACACATTCTTCGATGTCATAGCCAACTTTCATTAATTTGAGTCATAAAGTGTTGGGAATTAAGGTGTCTCAACCTTGGTAATTCTTTGCATTTGTAATGTTTGTATTTATTATTCAATTGCCTATGTTGTAAATAATTGGAAATTCCACTTTGTCATATTGTGGGATGTGGCACGGTGATGTGTCAATCCTACATGGATTATGACAACTTGTTATTTTGTCCTCACATGAGGAGATAGGCATCCCACTTAGTGGTAGGAATATTCTGCGATGTGTCGGCATCTTCTATGTTGTGTAAGGAATGTTTGACCGAAATGGTTATGACAGATTCCTATGACGAATCTGACATGTAAGAGTCGAGAATAGAAGGTTGTAAGACAGGTAATGACATGTGTCATAAAGCATCTTTGAATGAGTTATATTTGGGTGCCCCAAGGTGGAATATGACATGTAAGAGAATATGCTATTTATAGCATGTGTATGATAGATTCTTTTACAACTGTAAGTTGTAACCGCTATGACAGATTCTATGACGATCGTAAGTGTCGTAAGAGCATTTTTCATAGCCCATTTTAGGAATAGGTGACATCTTTGGGATGGAAGCTATGGACAAGTGTTAGACACATTCTACAATGTTGACCAAGTGTCCCTAGGCATGGGTTTTTGTCCAAGATGCCATATTGGACGCCCATTCCAAGAAAGGTCCAAAATTGCCTTGTATGTTCTATTTAAACAGGTGCTTGGAGATGGAGTTTGTATCACAGGTTTATAGGTACTATCATGCTACCAGATTGACTCTAGACATGAGTGTCAAAGACCATTCAATCTTGCATTGCATGTGTGTTGTAAACATTCTTTCAGATTTGTTAATACATTGTGCAGGTTTCTGAGTGTGGGGTTTTTCTCCCGATAAGGGTTCTCCCCACCGTAAATCTTTGTCTCTTCTTCTGTCAACATTCTAGTTCTTGTGCTTTGCTGCAATATCTCATGTTAATGGTTTAACATTGCTATAATAGTTAGGATAAAGTTGAATTTGCATAGCCCTCTCCTCAATAGGTTAGTGTAGGAAGCGTTTCCGCACACCTAGCTTCCTTCCAGTTGGTATCGGAGCTTGATCACCTTTGGTCCTAGTTGTTGGGTAGGGATTTTTTTAGCTAATCTTAGGTTGAGTGGGAGTCTGCGTAGAGCATTCCGTATCTTATTGCAGCAAGGAGATGGCAAGTACATTAGGAAGGTTTGAAGTAGAGAAGTTCAACGACAGTAATTTTGAGTTGTGGAAGCTCAAGATGGAAGACATGTTAGTTGATCGAGACCTTTGGGAAAGTGTGAACAGAACTAAACCAGCTACAATGACTCAAGATGAGTGGGATCTCAAGGATCGAAAGGTTAAGGATCTCATAAGACTTAGTCTTACTGATTCTGTGTTGTTAAATATCCATGAGGAGGCTACTGCAAAACTCCTTTGGAAGAAGTTGGGAGATGTGTATCAAGCCAAATCCCTAGTCAATAAACTTTTTCTGAGAAAGAAGTTGTATTCTCTTCGAATGGAGGACAGAGGATCCATGGCTGAGCATATGAATGCCTTTAACATGCTAGTTGTACAATTGACATCTATTGGTGTAAAGATGGAGGAGGAGGATCGGTGTATGACCCTGCTTTATTCTCTACCGGACTCATGGGATCATCTTGTCATGGCAATTGGAAGCACCACATCCACATTCAAAATGGAAGAGGTGGTTTCTTCACTATTATCTAAAGAGATGCGAAGAAAGTCTTCTAAGGCAGCTAAAGAAGCCCTTGTAGTTCGTGGAAGACCCAAGGAGAAAGGGAAGAAGAAGGACAAGAAAGCTAAGAAGGGTAGATCCAAATCCTGTGGGAGATCCAAATCTCTTGGAAAGTCCAAGGCTCTTTGTTGGAACTATGGCAAGACCAGGCATTTCCAAAAGGAATGCAAAGAGGAGAAGAAGAAAAAGAAGAAAGCTCCTGATTCAGATTTTGACAAATCACAAGATGACGGTGATGCCTTCATCGCAGCCCTGGCAACCCATGCATCTGATGATGTGTGGCTAATCGACTCTGGTGCATCATTTCACATGACCTTGCATCGAGACTGGTTCACTAAGTATGAGGAATTCAATGGCGGAAAGGTGTATCTAGGTGACGACTCTCATCTGAAGATCGTTGGTCGTGGAAGAGTCTCTATCCAATTCCCTGATGGTCGAGTGAAGGGGATCTTTGGGGTTATGCACATCCTAGGCTTAACACAGAACCTACTTTCTGTAAGTAGTTTGAATGATGCAGGTGTGCAGGTTATCTTTTCGAAAGAAGGATGCAAGATGACTAGAGGATCTATGGTGCTTGCTAAGGGTACTCAAAGAGGTACTCTGTTTCAGCTGGAAGCATGCATTACACAATGCAATAGTTCTTCTGACTCAAGGAAGAGGGCAGTAGTCACTTCATCCCCACCATCTGAATGAGCAATGAAGAAATCTATTGTTTCTAGTCTTGATGGTTGTAATCGTGCATTAGAAGTTAAACTTCTTGCAAAAAAGACAATGTTATGGCATAAGAGATTTGACCACATTGGTGAGAAGGGTCTGCATACCCTGAAAAATAAGAACCTCGTTAAGGGGTTAGATGATTGTAATCTTGAGTTCAACTTTTACAAACATTGCATTTATGGAAAACAAAACTATGTTCAGTTTTACTCGAGTTCTCATAAGCCTTTTGGTGTGTTGGACCTTATTCATTCTGATGTGTTTGGTCCTATTAATGTTCCTTCATTATCAAAATCTTTATACTTTGTATCTTTTATAGATGATTACAATAGAAGGACATGGATTTATTTTCTCAGAAGCAAATCTGAAGTCTATAGAAAGTTTTAAGGAGTTTAAGGCCTTTGCTGAAAATCAGACTGGTAAAAAGATTAAATGTTTGAGAACTGACAACAGTGGTGAGTTCTGTTCTATAGAATTCAATAAGTATTGCAAGGAACTTGGGATTGAAAGACATAAGACAACTCCATACACACCGCAGCAAAATGGAGTTGCAGAGAGGATAAACATGACACTGATGGAGAAGGCTAAGAGTATGCTTAGTGGAGATGGTCTAGAACAAAAGTTTTGGGCTGAAGCTGTTGCCACTACTTGCTATTTGGTAAATAGATCTCCTACATCAGCTCTTGTTGGAAAGACACCCATGGAGATGTGGTTTGGTAGAAAGCCTTCAGTAAGGCATCTTTGTGTTTTTGGTTGTGAGGCATATGCACATGTGCCTAGGGAGAAGCGGTCAAAGTTGAAGAACAAAGCTATTAAGTGTATCTTCATCGGCTATGGTGTTGGTGTGAAAGGATACAAGCTTTGGGACCCTGTGGCTAAAAAAGTGTTGTATAGCAAAAGTGTCATCTTCAAAGAGCTTACACCTTCTTCCACTATTTTGTAGCCAGAAGAAAAAGAAAAGAAAGAGTATGTTGTTCAGTTTCCTCTCACCCCTAAGAAGACTAAACAGAAAGACAATGTTGGACCTGATGATGAGGAGAGCTCTAGAAGCTCTGAAAGCTTAGAGGAAGAAGCTAAACCTCAACCTCAACTCTTGAGGAGGTCTACATGGATAAGAAAGCAACCTGAAAGGTTTGGTTTTACCTTGCTTGATTCTAGTTGTGCTTATGCTTTAATCACTAACAGTGATGAACTTAGAACTATATCAGAGGCTTTGGATATGAAGGATGCAAGTTCCTGGAAGGAGGCCATGGAGGAAGAAATGGCTTCTTTGGAAAAGAATCAAACTTAGTACTTGGTGCCTTTGCCTCCTAGACAGAAACTCGTTGGATGCAAATGGGTGTTCAAGAAGAAGATTGGTACAGATGGTAGTGTTGAGAAGTATAAGGCTAGATTGGTTGTGAAGGGATATTCATAAGTGGAGCGTATAGATTATGGTGAGATCTTCTCTCCCATTGCAAAGATAACATCTATTTGATTCCTATTGTCACTCATAGAATCTTATGACTTGGAGGTAGAATAGATGGATGTGAAGATAGCTTTCCTTCATGGTGACTTGGAAGAAGAGATCTACATGTCACAGCCAGAGCATTACATGGTAAAAGGTAAAGAAAATTTGGTTTGCAAACTTAAGAAGTCTTTGTATGGTTTTCAAAGCAATCCCCTAGGAGATGGTACTTGAAGTTTGATGCTTTTGTGTTGTCAATTGAATTTGTGAGATCAAAATTAGATCACTGTGTTTATTATAAGTTTGATGGTGATCATATTCTCATTGTTGCACTATATGTTGATGATATGTTGCTAATTGGGAAGGGTAAGAATATGATTTCTAATTTTAAATCTCAGTTGTCAGCTCAGTTTGAAATGAAAGATTTAGGGGTAGCCAGGTACATTCTAGGAATGGAAATCAGAAGAGTCAAAACCAACAGAAAACTTTGGTTAAGCCTGAGTAAGTATGTGAAGTCCGTGTTGGACAGATTCAGCATGGGAAATTGTAGACCATTGTGTGTTCCCGTTTCCTTAGGGACAAAGTTGTCTATTAAGGATTGTCCAAAATCTCCTAGTGAGGTGGAGGACATGAGTAGAGTACCTTATGCTAGTGTTGTTGGTAGTTTGATGTATGCTATGGTCTGCACAAGACCAGACATTGCCTAAGCAGTGGAAGTCCTTAGTCGATTTATGGCTAATCCGGGATGGGTTCATTGGGATGCAGTTAAGCGAGTGTTTAGATATTTGAGGGGTACTTCTAAGTATTCCATTTGCTATCATGGTAATGTTTTAGGACCTCCACATTCTGTTGATATTCATGGATTTGTTGATTCAGATTGGGCAGGTGACATTGATAGCAGGAGATCCACCAGTGCTTATGTTTTTACACTGTTTGGTGGTGCTATTAGTTGGATGAGTAAGAAACAACCTGTTGTTGCTTTGTCCATGATAGAAGCTGAGTATGTGGTAGAAACTCATGCTTGTAAGGAAGCCATTTGGCTTAAGAGATTGTGTTTCGATATTGGTGTTGATGTGGGTTAGATCACGATTAGTTGTGACAGTCAGAGTGCAATTTGCCTTGCGAAGAATCCAACTTTCCATGCTAGAACCAAGCACATTGATGTTTAGTTTCACTTCATGAGGGACATGGTTGAGGATGGAAAGGTAAATTTGGAGAAGGTAGATACTTTGAAGAATGTTGTAGATGCATTGACGAAACCAGTGGGCACAGAGAAGTTTAGATGGTGTTCGGAGTCTATGGGCCTCTCGGCCTATAGCAGTTAAATCCTATTTTTCTGTTGGCTCTTACAAGGTGTTCGACAAGTGGGAGAATGTTGGAAATTAAGGTGTCTCAACCTTGGTAACTCTCTACATTTGTAATGTTTGTATTTATTATTCAATTGCCTATGTTGTAAATAATTGGAAATTCCACTTTGTCATATTGTGGGATGTGGCACGGTGATGTGTTAATCCTACATGGATTATGACAACTTGTTATTTTGTCCTCGTATGAGGAGATAGGCATCCCACTTAGTGGTAGGAATATTCTGCCATGTGTCAGCATCTTCTATGTTGTGTAAGCAATGTTTGACCGAAATGGTTATGATAGATTCCTATGACAAATCTATGACATGTAAGAGTCAAGAATAGAAGGTTGTAAGATAGGTAATGACATGTGTCATAAAGCATCTTTGAATGAGGCATATTTGGGTGCCCCAAGGTGAAATATGACATGTTGTAAGAGAATATACTATTTATAGCATGTGTATGACAAATTCTCTTACAGCTATAAGTTATAACTGCTATGACAAATTCTATGACGATCGTAAGTGTCGTAAGAGCATCTGTCATAGCCCTTTTTGGAAATAGGCAACCTCTTTGGGATGGGAGCTATGGACAAGTGTCAGACACATTCTATAATATTGACCAAGTGTCCCTAGGCATGGGTTTTGGTCCAAGATGCCATATTGGACGCCCATTCCAAGAAAGGTCCAAAATTGCCTTGTATGTTCTATTTAAACAGGTGCTTGGAGATGGAGTTTGTATCATAGGTTTACAGGTACTGTTATGCTGCCAGATTGACTCCAGACTTGAGTGTCAAAGACCATTGAAGCTTGCATTGCAAGTGTGTTGTAAACATTCTTTCAGATTTGTTAATACATTGTGCAGGTTTCTGAGTGTGGGGTTTTTCACCCGATAAGGGTTTTCCCCACCGCAAATCTTTGTCTTTCTTCTTCTGTCTACATTCTAGTTCTTGTGCTTTGTTGCAATATCTCATGTTAATGGTTTAACATTGCTGTAATAGTTAGGATAAAGTTGAATTTGCATAGCCCTCTCCTCAATAGATTAGTGTAGGAAGCATTTCCGCACACCTAGCTTCCTTTCATAAAGCACATACCATTAGCACATTTAAGCTGATATAAATTTACTTTTGTCCTTGTTCCTATAGCAACTAGAATTCCAGAGCTTTCTTTTATGATTTCACAACCACCATCCTAAAATGCAAGATTATATCCTCTACTAAACATTTGTCCCACACTTAGAAGATTATGTCAGAGACCCTCGACATAAAGAACATCTGTATTGTGCTTGCCATTAAAATTGATTGAACGATTTCCACAGATCTTAGTAGATGCATCATCTCCAAACTTAACAAAACTGTCATCAAACTTCTGAAGCTTACCAAACTTATTCTTATCATCTGTCATGTGATTTGAGCATCCACTATCAAATAACTAGTATTTCTCCTCTTCTCTTGCATGAAAAGAAGTTATCAAAGCTCCTTTGATATTGTGCTATATTTCTAGAGAAATTTCCTTCATACATCTTTCAAAATCAGTAGAATTAGTTCCAACATTCAAATCCAACAACAAGCATTCATCACTTTCATCATCCAGATAGTCAAACTCATCATCAGATATGCTAGCATATTATTTAACATAATAACTCATCTTGATTACTTTACCTTTGTTATCCTTGTATTTTTCATTTGAAATTTTGACTGGACATTTTGAAGCATAATGACCTATCTTTCAACAGTTGAACCATTTGAAAGGTAACTTACCTTTGTATTTTCCAGAGCCATTTTTCAATCTACTTACAAAATTTATTATACATCAAAATCTTCTAGATCTAACTTATCATTCTTTTATGTCTTGCTAGCCTTAAAATCAATTTCTTTTCTTGAATCATCTTGACCAAATTCTCTTATCTCAAAAGTAGTTAGAGTAACAAACATTTGATCCCTAGAATACTTATCCAAATCTTGAGTTTCAATAGCATAAACTTTAGCACTATAATATTTTGGAAGAGTTCTTAGTACATTCTTTACCACTTCAATTTCCTCTAGCTTCCCACCTAGACCATTGATGGAATTGATAACTTAATCCACTTTCCACATGTAGCTTGCAATATTTTCATCCTCTAACATCCTTAAGGTTTCAAACATGGCCTTCAAATTCTGCATCTTTTCTTTCTTGACCTTGTCATCTCCTTCATAAATACTTTCTAGCTTCTTCTAGAATTGAATCAAAAAGACTATTCAGAAGAGCACTCCTTTCGTTGTCATTTCTCTCATAGTGTTTAATCTTATCTTCATCCTTTGGACCATTATTAGGAATAGTATATTTTTCTCAACTAACTTCCATATGCCATATCCTAATGAGATAAGAAAGTTTTCCATCCTGGTCTTCTAAAAAGCATAATTTGCTCCATCAAACACTACAACCTCAATGCCTTTTCTATGCGCCATCTGAATCTACCCCAAGCGGTTAAGCTTCTTCAAGGAACCTTGCTCTGATACCAATTGTTAGTATACACATGACAACTGAGAGGGGTTTAATTAGTTGTACATTAAAACATTAAACACTCAATGTTATTTCAATCTTCAAACTCTTATTATGCATTAGCAGAATATAAACATATGAAGCATCAATGCAAACCCATTCAAACACATAAGAACACTGGATTTTCATGGAAAACCCAAGAAGGGAAAAGCCATGGTGAGGATTAGCTCACATATATATGAATAGATATGTATTGAATATAATTAGGCTCACTGCCAATGGCTCATTGCTAGAAGGACTCACTGTCCAGAAGAGAGAAGAATAGAAGAGGACTGTTATAGAGAGATTCACCATCTCAAAGAAACATGATAAATCCATCACTACCTCCAACAACTTCAAGAAAACTAAAATGTAGACACCTTTTGCTAACTGCAACTGGGAGTCATAAGCATTTAAGCTCGCACTCAACTCACCACCCTTGATTAACATTCGCATTATATTCTCTACTTTGCTCCACTCAACTTCATCTTGCATATATACTATTTATGACCTAAAAACTCAAAATTAGGTTAGTCCTAATGGAATGTGTGCACCTCAAATGTTCTACACCAAATTAGGTCAGTACCAAAAAATTCTGTGGTGGAAAGAAGCAAAGGTGGACCATGTAAAGGGTTAACTAGGACTCAAATATGTATCACCATGCTACTCATCACATCCACAATCCATGAAGTGCCTCCACAAATAGTGCTAGTAGGTTAAGTCAGCCAAACCTGAACTAACACAACAAGCGATCACCTCCATGCCTCTCCAAGTCCAAAACCATCATGCATACCACAAGGAACCACTCTAACAAATCCACACACCTTTGTAGAGTATTCACCATCATCAAAATATTCTTCAACACTGCTACAACCACCTGAAACAAAGAATGCCTTTGCTATCCACATCAGGATGCACTATTACTGATCTTCAACATACAATTAATCTTGCAGAGAAATCCAACACTCGAAGCTTCTAGGGAAGGTAGATACAAATAATTTAAGCATGTTCCTAGATCTCTAAGACAAGAGACCTCAATGTGGAAAAATGTGGAGCAATCTCATTTCTCCCACACAATCTTTTACACAAGCAAACACTCTGTGAAACACATCTTCCACTACCACACGATCTAGAACCTAAAACTCTAGATATAACACCTTTGAACACCTATGATCAACACTTCCAAACTACACAAGCATATCTTCAACTAGGAAGAAATGTGGAGCACAACATTGAGAACACCTCTATCACACTACAAATCTTTTTATTGAAATTTTATCAAAAGCACTTGAAAACCAAGTGAACTACTTGCTAGAGGTTGACATCAATGACAACACCAGCAAGTTTCTAACATTTAGTAGAAGGGGCCCCATCCTTACTTTTATCTTTAAGAGAGAGTAGAATGTTATGAAGGGAGTCAAGATCCCTACATTCCATATACTTCCTCAATTTAAGGGTCAGAGTATGAGGGGAAGGGTTTTTATCATAAGGCAACTAATCCTTATCAATAGAGACCCTAATAACTTTCCATTTATAACTGTGAGAACCTTTCTTAGGATTAACATCCTGAACTTTTTTCTTTCCATCAGCTTGCATATCAGATATCCTAATCTTACCTTGGGGATTATCAGTAATGTGATCTATAACCCCTTCATCACCCTTTTTGTTACCATCTTTACCCTTACCCTTCCCATTTATTCTAGGGTTAGAAACAAATGTATTCTAAAGGATAGGAGGGATAAGTACTACATTAAATTGATATAAAACAAGCATAAGGCCTTGGTGAAGAGGAGTAGTAGCCCCTTTATTTATATTCTTCTAAAGCAAGGATATAATGAAGAAGGGAAAACTTATATAATTGCCATGCCTTAAATTATCTAATAGAGGAAAATGATAACCATGTATGGTTTCATACCTTCCTTTGAGAGTAAAGTACTTCAACAAGTAGTAGCTCTGATAATGCCCCAAGGAGGAGGAAGCTCCATACACTGATAGCCATTTCGATGTTGCATCAGGGTCTCTTTCCCTTCCAAGAAACTTTCTATAAACCTCTTGTAATCTCCATTACCAACCCTATTGACCTTTCTCCCACTCTTTCCCAACCCAGTATCTTCTGCAATAAGGTCCCCAGTCACCGTGAATGAAAGCACAGTCATAGAAACCACTTTGTTTCTTCATTTGTTTAAAAAAAATTTAGTCACTGACTAGTCATGCCCTCGCATAGACTTAATGTAGGTGGAAATGCATGTTCCTCAAAATTCCACCAGATTTGAGAATTTTTCTTCAGTGACACATAAGAAGTAGGTTCAACCCTAAGCAACTAACCACCCAATATGGCAAAGTTAGGAAATTTGTGAAAGGGAAGTCAAATGTAGATTTTCAAAAGAAGGTTAGTAGTAAGAAGAATCGAGAAGTGAGAAATAATGAAATGATCCTCCTTACTACCACCAATATCAAAATCATTAATGCTACATAGATCAACTCTCCCCACCACTCAAGTGAGATGATAGTAATTTAGAATCTTAACCCCCTTTAATTCATTCTCTTTCCCTAAAAATCAGACTATCTAAGAAGGAAATGAATATTACTTTTTGATTTCTTCATTCTTAATAATGTTGTAGACTCCACTAGGAAGGTCATCGACTTCGATGCAATACCACCAATAATGAAAATGAAGGCCATAATTAGCAATCTTGTTAGCTGTCGAATTCCCCTCACAGTAAATATGTTGAATTTTTATGTTATTTAATCTCCTTAGGAAATTTTTTATGTCTTCCACATAATCTTTTAATTACCAAGGGGTATTAGAAGTTCTCATAATAAGGTCTAAAATGACCTTAGAATCCCCTTCTATCACCACATTCTAAAAGTTGTGGTAATGAAATCTATTTAGCCCCCACCATAAGGCATACACCTCTTCTAGATTATTAGTTTCCCTACAAATAGACTTAGCATAGAATTCTATCAAACCACGTTGATCATCTCTAATTATACCTCCAACTGTAGATGGGATTGAGTTGCCTTTAGGGCACCCATCAAAGTTGAGATTTACCCAACCATTAGGTGGAAATTATCCATCTTGTATGTTTCCTTATGCAATCTTTGTGCCAATCCATGTCATTTAGATTATGAGATATGCCCCAACATTTACAAACTCTCATCTCTTGAGATGTGGGGGGAGCCTTTGACTTAATAATTTTTACCACATTTACATTTTCTTGAATAGAACAACAAATAGATTGGAACACCTAATGAGGAGTAGCAAAGGTATTCCTAAAAATTATGTCATTTATTTCCTTCTAGACACCCTAAACAACATGAAGAGGGGTTTGAAAATAAAGTTTCTTCATAACAAGATGCTGGAAAGGATAAAAACTGATCCAAGTGTTGGCACCTAGGTTTTTAGTCTCATATTTGCACCATTTTGTCAAACTTGTCAAATTTTCCTAAGGGGTCCTTATGCCTTTATCCTGATGCATGTTTCTGAACTCCTGATATTGGCTAAGTCTAAAACCCTGAAAACCTTGAAAAATTGGCTAAGTTTGAAATCTGATGGATCCTCCAAATTCTAAAATTTGTAGTTCAACTCTTATGGATCTGAAACCCATCTCAAACATCTTGATAGTATATTTTAAAATAACTTAAAGTATAAGAAAGGTAAATAGTAAAAGGTAAATACAAACTTATACTTAAATGTTAATTTAAAATAATTGTCTTGTCAGAATTTCAGGACCTAAGGCAATTTTAAGACTTGAGAGCATTTCAGGACCTAAGGGCATTTCGAGCCCTGAGGGAATTTCAAGACCTGAGGCAATTTTGGGATTTGAGGTCATTTCAGGACCTGAGACAATTTTGGGGCCTAAGCTAATTTGGGACCTGAGGCAATTTTGAGACCTGAGGGCATTTTGGGACTAAGGCAATTTTAGGATTTGAGGCCATTTTAGGACTTGAGGGCATTTTGGGACCTGAGGCAATTTCGTGACCTTAGAGAATTTTAAGATCTGAGGGCATTTCGAGACTTTAGAGCTTGATGGGACTTCTTGTCCTAGTCCAAAATCCATTTGTGCCCCTGCGACCTACCAAAGGTCCAAAATCTTCTTGGACCTCTTGAATTTTCAAGACCAATTTGGAGGTGCAAAAATTTGAGTTTTCAAATAATTTTTTTGAGGAAAGGGTTATGTATTTAATGATGTTTCAGGTCAAACTTTAAGTTTTGAATTTCTACACTTTTGGTCCCATCAAGATTTTGGGACCTGACAAGACTTTTGGACTTTTTCTAAAAGGGTTCAAAATCTGTAGTCCTCTCACCGACCTGACACTCACCAAAATCCTAGGAATGTCCAAAAATGTACTAACTTCTCTCTGGATCACCATTAATGGAAAGTGCGTGGTCGAATTTGATGTCTTTATTGTTGTTGGTGGAGTTGGTGGGGTTTTCCCTCCCATTCCAACATCAAAACGAGCTGCCAAGGCTATAAACAAAAGATTGGAATTCATTTCAAAGGTTGGTTGTTGAACCAATTGTCTGGTCTGCGACTGCCTCAAGTTGATTTTAGAGCTTCAAATCACACCAATCTATGTAGTGAATGGAGGAATACATCTGATATAGTGTAGGAAAGTATTGTAATGTACATTTTCATGCAATGTTTTCTCTCCATGGCAGATTGTGATGATTCAGGGAAATATATGAACCTAGTTATGTATTTTCTCATACCACACTTGTTGGTATGTTGTAATAGGGATTTGATAATGTATGACACCATTTAAATCAATACAATCTTTTTGTTGGGTCATTTCTTTTTTTGCAAGTAGATCATTGTAATTTCTCAGGATTAATAAGTATACCAAGTGTATGAAATGTAATATGAGAAATATATGTGAATACATTTTAGTTTTCTTTTGATGCTGGTTCAATCCTTTTCAATCCTCTTTATTTTTATGAATTAGTTGCCCAATGGAGTAGGCACTAGTCCATATTTAAGATGGATCAATCACTATTTTAATCAAGCCCTCATCCTATTAGTTATAGGAGCTGGAGTAGGTTTAGTTTAGGGATTCTCATGATGTCCATGATTTAGTGTAATAACTAGGGATAGATTTGAAGTGATGCAAAATTGTTTTATTCTTTTGGAATCATGTACATGTATGCCTGCACTATGTATCTTGTGTATGTGAAGTTAAATGGAGTCATCTCAAGGAATGTAATATTGTCATGTTTGGGTGCAAATGTATAGTGTGGTTATCAGCTTAATATAGAAGCTTGTGTAACCAATTTATCTTGACCTAGTGACAACTTTTGGGGTCAAGTGTACATTAGGTATGGTTGTGTTTGTTTGTTTCTGATGAAACCCATGACCTGGGTAATTGTGAAATGTTTTAGGGTTTTGGGTTGTAGTAATTTTAGGAACCAACATTTTGGCACTGTTGGTAGGGAGAATTTAGGGGTTCAAAGAAATTGAAGACTTTGCTGGTGAGCTGAACCCAAAATTAGTTTGTGGCCTTAAAGATTAGTCACACTTCAAGGAATTCCTCTTTGGAAGAGGTTGTGACTCTGTTGTCAAAGAAGACAAGTTCATTACTACTGCCCCTTAGTTGTTGTTGGTAATTTGAAGATCCCATCTCATGGTGCAACAACTCATGAAATAAAGGTACACATGGTTTTCTTCCTGACCTTTGAGGATTATGTTGTCATGTTGAAGAGATAAATTTGTATGCCTCTTGCTTTTTTTCTTGCATTGTAGAATTCTTTAATCATGGCCAATTGGTATGAACATGGATACCATAGGGATGCTCCTTCATATGCATCTTCTTATGTTGTAGACCCTAGAAACTATCAGGCTTTTGGCCATTCTGGAAATGCATATTCTAGTCATGACTCTGTATGTTATACAAACTAAAACTTATATGCACCCATACAAAATAAAAATGACTTAGCAATGCAGCAATATGAAATTGATAAGACTAAATAGTTGCTAGAGTCCTTATGGTAGAAAGAAGAAGAAATAGAAAATTAGATTAGGTTGCTAGAGTCTAGGGAGCAGTCCATTTCATTCTTTGTTGCCACAAAATATCAAATTACTCAGTCCCCTACTCCTCCCTTAGATCTGGTATACAACCAACTAGACTTCTCATGGGTTGATTACAAAACATGAGGCATGCCAACTAAGGTCTACAACTAGTTGCCCAAGTTTGATGGGTACAATATTTGGGAAGGAGACACAGATGTTTCATTTTTAGAATTCATGGAAGAACATCAGTTTGAGGATGAGGACATGTGGATGAGGTACTTTGTGTTGGCAAGAGACATAGTATAGCTTCATGAGTGTTGTCATTGATGGCAACAAAGTTCATCCCACCCATCCATAGGACATGGTGTGCCTATACCGAAAGTCAGATTGAAGAGTGTTGTGGTTCGGTAAGCAAGAACAGAGCATGTGGCAAGGTCCAATAGTCAGGTCTGGATCTCTCAGAGGAAGTATCCTAGTAAAGTACAGACTTGGGGAGGTCAAGAGGTGTACCTTAACTGATGCATTCTAGAGATTGAGCCTCCAGTGATGGAAGAGTGAAGAGATATGAGCACCTAAGTGTTGGGTTCCTGTTTGGCAGAGTTGACAGAGTAAGAACTAACCGGCAGAGCATCAGACCTTAATCTGAATCAGTTATTGATAGTGATCAAGCTTCTTGAGGTATCACTCATGATTGGCTGACATGATTGATGACTTCTATAAGCATCTCCTTGATACGAATCACTTGATAAGCAAGGATTCAGCTGACAGATTAGAGATTAGGAAAATATTGACTATTTTGGATGCCAACTAGAAAGGTGTTGAAATCATTAGTATGGATATATATACCAAATGGATTTAGATGTGAAGGTGTGGGTTGTGTGTTGTGAAGTGTGAAGAAAAGTAGAAGAGCAGTGTGAAGGTAGTAAGACAGGTCTGGAATGTAACAAGATAGCAGCATCAAAGAAGAGGAAGAATGAAGTGCAGCAGATTACTGTATTGAGACTAACTGGAATTGAACCTCAGCATGTGTGGATGCTTCTCATCAGTTCAAGTATCTTGTCACCTTATACTTTGTAGATAGTGAGTCTCTTATAGGAAGTGAGCCTCTTGTGAGTAGTGTGCTTGGGCAGTGAGCCCTAATTGGCAAGTGCCATTTTGTACTATCTTATTCTTCTAACAGAGAATACAATCTTGGGTTAATCACCCCGTGGTTTTTCCCTTAACAGGGTTTTCCATGTCAAAATCATTGTGTCATGTGTATTGATGTTATTTCTATTTCATGGTTATGTTTGCTTATATGATTTGATACTACATTAATTGTTAAGGAAAATCAGGAAGTTTAAATAATTGAGATAACTGATTCACCCCCCCTCTTAGTTATCAACAATTGGTATCAAAGCCAAGTTTCTCCAAATAAAGCCTAACAGCTTGAGGAAGATCTAGGAATTCAAATGGTTGTGTATGGTATGTGGGAACAACTTAAGTCTGCCCTAGATGATCTTGAGCAATCTAACTCTAAAGTTAATGAATTAAAGGAAAGACTCAAACAGGCTGATGATTTCATAAATGAACTAAAAGGGAAATTGATTATCTCTATGAAAAAGAGAAAGGATCTACTTCAACAATTGGCAAGTCAAGGTGAAGCAAATGATACAAATGAAGATCTAAAGGAGAAAACCAAGTTTTGTGAAAAATTATCAAAAGAGGTCATTATGGTAAGACATGAAATGGAATCAGGAGTTATGAAATTCACCCAAGCAATTGAAGAGAAAAGAAAAATTGAAGATGATCTAAAACAATCTCTCAAGGAGAAATCAAAAGATTGCCACAAAATGGATAGAATAATCAGGCATCTAGAATTTGATCTTGAAGAAGCTAGAGATAATGAAGACCAACTTGAGAATCAGATTGACACTCTTAAAAGGGATCTTCAAAAAGCAAATGAATACAAAGAGAAATTCAAGATAAGCTTTGCTCAACTTGAAGTTCTTCTTCAAAGCCAAAAGAGGATAGATGACAAGCAAGGCTTGGAGTATGAAAAAGGTGAAAGCTCTAGATCTGGTCAGAAGAACTCCAGATTAGAAAATCTAAGAAATAGACCTAGAAGACCTCCGGTAAGGCAACCGAATGCTCAAAGATATCCTTCCTTCAATGGATATTGCCACAATTGCAATAACTTTGGTCATAAAGCAAATCAATGTAGAAGAAGAATGAATCAAACTAATTCATCCTTCTCCGGATAGTGATTTAATTGCAAAAGGTATGGTCACAAAACTCATGAATGTAGAAATATGCAAATGAACAATTCATTCAATGGTAGATGTTTTGCATGCAATAGAATGGGACATATGGCTAATTAGTGTAGATCAAGAGAATATCAGTCAAATATGCAAAGAAATGTTGTCTGCTACAATTGCAATAGATCCGGTCATATTGCAAAATTTTGTAGAACTAAGAATCAGGACAAAAAGGGTCCGGTGCATCATAATCAAAACCAAGACAAAGGAAAAGGAAAAGTGAATGCAAATGAAATTCAAAGAGAGATGAACAAAATATGGGTGAAGAGAAGTATAGAAAATGATGCAAATGGATCTGCACTAGAATCTAGTGCTAATATTCCTTCCGAAAACTAAATAGACGAGCTCTAGCTCAGGGGAGTAATAAAAGAAAAATATTTTCCCCCAGCCAGTCAATTGGTGCCTGAAATTGGCACATGGAAGGTTGCAGACTAAAGGGTTCTCAGAGAAATATCTAAATAACCCTTGGGAAAGATTTGAAAGATCTGCAAGGAAATTGAGAAGGTTAAATCATCTGAGATCAATCCAGTTTAATAGTCATCCGGTAAGAATAGGATTTTCACAGTTAGATCCGGTATTATTCAAATTTAAGGTATCTTGATCTATAGATAGATCAAATGTTCAGGGAAAGAATGATATATTGTCACCAATCACCAAGAATAACTCTAAATATATCTTAACGATCCGGAAAAGATCCTTCTCAGAACAAAGAGAACAAGGCAACTAGAAGAACTTAAGTTGCACATTTATTGCAATGTGGAATTAGGGTTTTCTCAGAAATAAAAGGGTTCATTCGCTCATCATTTGTACACTTGCATTTGAGAAGAAAAGAAAAGGAGCTCTGCAACAAAATGTTTCAAATTTCTCAAAGATCAACCACTAAAGTCAATTCATCCAGCAAATCAATCCGGCTCACTCCACAGACCCTAGAAGCATAAAAGGTATTTTTCATTATTGAATATCTGTCTGTAAATCTTTTGAAAGATGGCTACTTTGAATATTGTGAAGATCACTGATAGGCCTTGCCCCAAATTCAAGAAACATCCCTACAAATCCATGGAAGTAGATCCTCTAGGGGCATTTTCTAGTGTTCCGCATGGAGTTCTGCATGTAGAAGATATTAGGGTTTACATTCACACAAACATCGAAGAATTTAGAGAACTCAAGTTAAGGGATATCTACCACAAGGAACTGATAAATGAATCACTTGAACTTAAACCCCAATATAAGGCCATCCAGGAAAAACATTTTGGGCAGTGTATTCATTTCCCCTATTTTGCTGAAGAAAAGTGGGTCCGGTATGCTTTGAGCAAAGTGCATGACAACTTCTTGTGGCTGAATAGACCATTCAAGATCACAAAAGATGCTATAAAAGCAGTAACTAGTTTGCACTCATCTTGAGGGTTACCTGTTCTCAAATCCGTCAAGAATCAAACTGTGAGTGAGGCTACCGGATCAAGGTTTGACAAGAGATCAATGACAATAGAAGATATCACTGATCCGGATATCAAGTTTGCTTCCATGATCATCGGTTATAAGATATATCACTCTAGCAGGGAAAATTTAGTACCCGGAACTACAATTTACACTGCTTATGAAATGTTGAGAAAGAATGCAGATTATGATCTTTGTGAACTCCTTCTGAGCCAACTGATGGAAAACCTACAAAAGATTGAGAAGGACAAGAAGAACTCTTTCAAGTATGGTGGGCTAATACTATGTTTGTTCTTCTACTTTATGAATGAGTTGCCCAGATCTAGTGGTTGGGCATGGCAGAATGACATACTTGTTGCAATTCAAATCAAAGATTACTTGCATGGGCTTGGTGATGCCAAGGCACAAAATAGAGCACTATGGGGTTACTTTAAGAACTTTCAGAATATGATGCAAGTAAGAGAGAGAATCCCCCAATCTCTAGTGGAAAAATACAAAGATATAGTATGCTTCATGGTGGATACTGATCAGTGCCTAATGGAGGCAGTGGAACCAAGGATTTAATCTAGATCTTGCCAATGGGGTATGAAGTGGATGAGAAAATTATTGAGCTACATGTTCAACACATGCTTAGTCAACCCAAGGATCCTAAGGCAGAAAGGTTTGGAACCTTTGAAGAGTTGAGCGTGAAGATCCATGTGGAGCTAAGGCAACTGGAGATGAAGAGAAAAGTGAGAAAAGAAGTAGAGAATGTTGCCAAAAGGTATGGTATTTCAAAAGAGGCACTTGATGTAAATAGGGAAAAGATGGAAAGGGCAGAAAAAGAAAAGGAAGAAGTAGAAAAAGAAAGTGCTCTAGTAGAAGCCCCCTCCCGGACCAAATCCTCTAAGAGCTCTGCATCTACCACTGCTAAGAGCTCAAAGGCATCAAAATCAAAAGCAAAATCATCTGATAAAGGAGAAAAGAGAACAAAGAAAAAGGCTACAAGATCATACACAAGCCTTAAAGGTGATGAAGAGACAGAATCAGATGAGGAAGTAAGGAAAATGAAGAAGAAGAAGAAGAAAACAACCAGTGAACCCTCTACTGGTCAAGACAAAGAAGAGAAGGTAGAGGAATTTGTTGAAAAACCCACTCTCTACATTGATGATATCATCAAATCAGTTACTATGGATGGAAACTTACAACCAATGGTTGAATTCTATGATGAATATAATGAAACTGATCAGAAGATATTGCAAGATGCCACAGTCAGGTATCTAAACATCTACAACAAAGCATTCATTAAAATTATATCTCTGATTACCAAAAGCTTAGAGAAGGAACTTGAAATAAGGAAGAACAATGCCCAAGCAAAAGATCTAGAAATCTGAGAGCAGATTGCTATTCAGCTCTATCCTTCAATCACTCAGAAACAAATGAATATGATCTTCAAAGATTGCAAGGATGAGTTCCAGAGCAAAGCTAGAATGAATCAGCTTATGCTTGGAGAGACTGACAAAGTGGCAAAAGAAATAGAAGAGATCCTCTGGAATGCCTATAAAAGATTCAATCTTCCTATTATAGAGGATTTAGGTGATGAACCCTTTGTCATGGATGACAAAGAAGAATCTACCGAAACAATGACAGAAGAGGCAAAGGAAACAAGTAAAGAGAAAACTAAGGACTTAGATTCCTCTACTCTGGAAGAGGAAGTTCATGAAGAAGCACACATCTCTCCTCCAATTTCTCCAACAGACTCCAGATCTAAAGGAGAAGAAAGAGTAGAAGAGAAAATCAGTCAAGAAGCAGAGGAGAAGGGAAAAGAAGATGACAGTAGTAAGGCTACAGAAGGGGAGAAAACTCCAACAGAGAAGGTGACAGATGATAGTGGTAAGGCTGCAGAAGGGGAGAAAAATTTGTCTCTGGAAAGAGACATAGCAGAAGTAGTCAAAGATTTCTTGACTAAAGAAATGATAGAGATTGATGAACTGGAGCTTCTTCAAGGACCATTTGACTTTGACTCTCTCTCCCTAGTTCAAACAATGAAGATAGCATCCTTTGCCCAAGCAAAGGCAAAAGGGAAACTTCTAAAGTCTCACATGGAAGACTGTGAGTTGCTAGAGATAGAATCCGGTGTGTTGGAAAAGATCATGCCATCCTTTCAGAAGGATTCCTCAGCCTCTTCATCCGGTAATCTCAAGTCTCTTGTTAGTTCTGTTAGCACTCATTTTGAGTCTTTGGAGAAATCAGCTGACGAGAAAGTCTGGAAAGAATTTTTGGATAAGTGATTCTCTGAAGTGCAGGGTCTAAGCTCAAATGATAGGAGAATTATGGATATTGGGATAAAGAGCTTAGAAAATGCTCTCAAAGATGGCAGAGATATTTATAAATTTTGTTTATCTTGGCCCAAAGTGACCAAGGATATTGAGAAGAAAGAAAAAGAGCAAGAGGATAAACTGTTAAGTTTATCTCAAAGTTTTGATCCTCTCTCCTCTTCCATAGTAAATCAAGAGTGTCAAACTATTGTAGTCACAAATGAAATAAAGAAGCTTGAGAAGGAGAAGAAAAATAGAATAAACAGGCTGAGTGAACTTAGAGGGATAATTATCCCTAAGTTAGAAGCCATGCATGAGGCTCTAAGTGATGCTCAGACCACAGCCCGGACTAGTGATTCGACAGATCTGAAGAGGGTAGAAGCTTTTGCATTCTTGTTGAGCACTCACATCTCAATTTTGGACAGGATGAAGAAGAGTTGGGCAACAAGAGTTGTACAATTGAAGAATACTTTTGCATATGTACTTCAATATATGTAAGTATAACATGTATATTCACTTATGCGGCTAAGTATACTTGGATTTTTGGGATTTTTGGTGTGTGAATCCTACCCTTTGCCATTGATGTCAAAGGGGGAGTGAGGAGTAGTGAAAAATGTGGAATCCAGCTAAGGGGGAGCTCCGGTAGAGTGTACATTACAACATAGCATCAGCCAAAGGGGAGTGCAGTGTGACACTTAGTCATTTTTCACTAAGTGTTGCAATCAATGCCAAAGGGGAAGATTGTTGGCAAGAGACAAGTATAGCTTCATGAGTGTTGTCATTGATGGCAAAAAAGTTCATCCCACCCATCTGTAGGACATGGTGTGCCTATACTGGAAGTCAGATTGAAGACTGTTGTGGTCTGGTAAGCAAGAACAAAGCATGTGGCAAGGTTTGACAGTCAGGTCCGGATCTCTCAAAGGATGTATCCTAGTAAAGTACAGACTTGGGAAAGTCAAGAGGTGTACCTTGACTGATACATTCTAGGGATTGAGCCTCCGGTGATGGAACAGTGAAGAGATATGAGCACCTAAATGTTGGGTTCCTGTTTGGCAGAATTGACAGAGGAAGAACTGACCGACAAAGCATCAAACCTTAATTCAGATCAGTTATTGATAGTGATCAGGCTTCCTGAGGTATCACTCATGATTGGTTGACATGATTGATGACTTCTATAAGCATCTCCTTGATACACATCACTTGATAAGCAAGGATTCAACCGATAGATCAGAGTTTAGGAAAATATTGACTATTCCAGATGCTGACTAGAAAGGTGTTGAAATCATTGGTACGGATATATATACCAGATGGATTTAGATGTGAAGCTGTGGGTTATGTGTTGTGAAGTTTAAAGAAAAGTAGAAGAGTAGTGTGAAGGCAGTAAGATAGGTCTAGAATGTAATAGGACAGCAGCATCAAAGAAGAGGAAGAATGAAGTGCAGCAGATCAGTGTATTGAGCCTAACCGGAACTGAACCTCAGCATGTGTGGATGCTTCTCATCAGTTCAAGTATCTTGTCACCTTATACTTTGTAGACAGTGAGTCTCTTGTAGGCAATGAGCCTCTTGTGAGCAGTGTGCTTGGGCAGTGAGCCCTAATTGGCAAGTGCCATTTTGTACTATCTTATTCTTCTAACAGAGAATACAATCTTGGGTTAATCACCCCGTGGTTTTTTCCTTAAAAGGGTTTTCTATGTCAAAATCATTGTGTCATGTGTATTGATGTTATTTCTATTTCATGGTTATGTTTGCTTATATGATTTGATATTGCATTAATTGTTAAGGAAGATTAGGAAGTTTAAATAATCAAGATAACTGATTCACCCCCCCTCTCAGTTATCAACACTTTGTTAGGTCCTTGCATGGAAAGGAAAGAGAATGGTTTCATAGTTTTCCTAAGCAGTCTTTTGCCTCATGGAGTGAACTTTTGGAAGCATTTGAAAATGAATTTGCTAGAATTTTTGACCTTGCTAATCTTGTCATCGAGCTGGAAAAAATTAAAAGACAAGAGGGAGAGTCAAGAAAGGATTTTAGTCACAGATTAACTGTTGCTCTTTCCCATATTCCTAAAGTTTTCAGACCTAACATTCCAACTTGCATTGATATGTTTTTTGAAGCATATGAAAATGGACTGAGTTATGTGTAGGAAGATTTCAAAATAACGAGTATGGAATAGGCATATTTTTCCCTAGACTCCATGGAGAAAATGAGAGATGACTATATAGAGGGTTTGTTATCCACAAGTGCATGCGTTACTAGTATGTCTAGCAATCTAAACAACAATAGTTTGGATACAGGAAATCAAGTGAATGGAACATTAGATGATGATGATTTTGTAGATAAGAGGGTAGAAAGTGAAGGTGGTGCATTATATAATAGTGATGCAGATGATGAAAGTAATGTATATTGCACCAACCTTCTGTTGGTTAGTTCATTAAGTAAAAATGATAATGATAGAACCAATGGTAACCTCTAGCTTAATGCTGAGGTATGTGGCTCAATGAACAATGAGGATGTTGTGTACAGGGATGAATAGTCAATGGGAGATCATCTTGTAAGGTTGATTATGTTTAGTGTACACATGTATGTTAAACAAGGGACGAAAAAGAAACTTATTTCTTGTTTGATATGTTGCCCTCTTTTGTTCTTGTTTTTGATGATGAAGCAATTAGTATTTGTTTTCATGAGGATCACATGGAGGTCACCGCATTTGATGATAACTGATCAAAGATAAATGTTAGTGCAGCCATGGATATTCAATGTGAAGAACTTATCATTGATGAATGTGAAGATAGTGATCATGTGGATGCATATGAGAACCAGTTTCTTTGGTGCAAGGTATGTTGTCTTCCCCATGTTAAGTGTCCTTAAAGTTAGCTACAAAGAAATTATATGAGAATGAATGTGGAAGAAGAAATGTGTCATCAGTCTTGCTACAACAATGAGTATGACACAACAAATTTCTAGAGTGGACTCCAAACAAAGAGACAATTTGAACAACATGGTTCTTCACATGAGGTGTCTCATGGTATTGATTTGTGTGCTGATGGTTTGGATTGTATCCTGAGTCATGCTTATGATTTAAAAATTAAAATTTGTAGCAACACATGTGAAAGTTGTGTTTAAGAGCTTGGTGGAAATGCAAATGAAGATGAGTCTTTCCACTTTGATGTGGAACATTTATCATTTTTTGAATGTGTTGGTATTGTAGTAGAGGTTGATTCCTTTGTATGGGACATTGATGTGAATGAGTAGCGAGGCATACATATGCCTAAACTTCAACAGATGACAACCCAACTAGGTAGAATAATTGCAAGTCAGAAGAGTTGTGATGACAAAGAAGGCTTGGGATTTCATAAAGTTGAATGTTCTAGAACAAGTCAAGAAAAGAATATTGAGATCAAGAAGGACAAAGAAAAATAGATCCAAAATCAAAGGAATAGACCCAGAAGACCACTGGTCAGGAAACCAAATGCTCAAAGGTAGCACTCTTTCAATGGTTATTGTAATGCATGTAATAAGTTTGGTCATAAGGCTACTCAATGTAGGAGTAGAGTGAATCAAAATGTTCCATCACTTTCCAGTTAGTACTTCACTTGTAATAAAGTAGTTCATAAAGCTAATGAATATAGAATCCAGATAAGGAATGGTTATAACAATGGAAGGAATGCTCAACCATTTAGAGGTAACTACTTTACATGCAAGAGAATTGGTCATAAAGCTAATGAATATAGAAGTTAGATAAGGAACAACTATAATAATGGAAGGAATGCTTAATCTTTCAATGGCAATTATTTTGCATGCAATAGATTTGGACACAAGGCTAACCAATGCAGATCAAGGATGAATAGAAGGATCAATGGTCAAAGAAATGTTGTATGCTTCAATTGCAATAGGACTAGACATATTGCAAGATTCTACACAAGCAAGAATATGAAGAAGGATAATCAGGTAAAGATGAAGAAACTAGTACAAAAGGTTGATCTGGAAGATGCCAAGAAGGAGATGAACAAGATTTAGGTTAAGAAGGAAGTACATGAAGTCAAGAATGAGTTTGTACCAAACTCTAGTGTAGACACTTCCTCCTAGAAGTGAATTTGGAGCTCTGGCTTAGGGGGAACTTCAATGAAAATCTTGTTCCCCTAGCTAGCAAAATGGTGCTAACATTCAACATGAAGGTATAAGTTAGAAAACATTTTGGTAGATCATTTGAAGAAGATTCTAGTAGAAAAGAACCTAATGTTGTGGATTGTAGAGCAATTTAGATCGACTGTGGGTGGTAGAGAAAGAGTTTGATAGTTTTTTAAAACAAGAATTTATGATGATTAGGTTTGTTGGAAAAGGTATATAAGGAACTCACTTGAAAGAAAAATCACTTTGCATTCAAACCCTTAAGCGACTAAGGAGACCTGAGAAGTGAAGCCAAAGAGATTTCAAGTGATTAGTGCGAGGAAACCCTAACTGGACACATAAGGTATTTACAACTCTCTCTTTTGAAAAATTTCTATGTTGAGTCAGTAAAGATGTCTACTTCTCAAGTGATAGAGATTATGGAGAGGCCCAAAATTCAAGAAGCACTCATACAAATCACTTGAAACTTATCCGTATGGTGCATTCTCTGAGGTCCCGCATGGAGTTATGCATACGGAAGACATTAGGGCATACATTCATGTAAACATAGAAGAGTATGATCATGTGAAACTAGGGCAATTTTGTTTGGACAAGCTGACTAGTGATAAGTTTAAGCTGAAAGAAGAGTATCGTATGTTGCATGAGAAGAAGCTGATGAACAGATGATTAGCAATACTACTCTGAAAATAGAGGGAAATCAGCAAGAACTTATTCAAGAAGACCCTTTGGAAAGGAATGATGATGAGATGTCTCATGAAGAAGACAAAAGAGACACTACTAAGAATGAGTCAATTGACTCTTTGAGAGAATTTTTGGAGAAGCAAAAGGAAGCTCAGATTTGGACTACACCTGAGCTACTGCAAGGACCAATTAACCTTGCCACAATGTTCCCATTACAAAAATTGTGGCTAGGGACAATTTTTCAAACTACTGCACAAGAAGAGATTTTGAAATCTCATATGGAAGACAATGAGTTAATTAGAGATGCAACTGCAATGTTTGAAAAGATTATGCTTGGAATTGTAATGTCAAAAAATTTCCCCTTGGGGGCTTTTCCCTCAAAACGTTTAGCTCCCAGATCTTTAGTGTGCATTTAGGACATCTTGCATCATAATTCAATATCCCAATAGAATGAACCATGGGTATCATGACAAATGGGGCCTAGGGGGACCCTTTGAACCTAACCCTACCTGAAATAAGGAGGAGGACTTGGGTGCCCAGGTCCTAGTCCTACCCTATTTTAGGTTAGGCCCAAATTTCTAGTGTTGGTTTATGACCATTATTTGGTCCCTAGGCCGACACAGTCAGTTTGAATTTATGAAATCTTGGAGGGAATGTTTGTAGTTGCATATAAAAGCATGTTTAGGCATTCATTTGTAAACTAGAGATTGTTATGGTGAACTTTATGCATTCTAAAGGTGATTCAAGGCTTTCATTGTGTTGCAAGAGAAGATTTGTGTTGTCTATGTGTTTGTGTTTGTAGATTTGAGCATCTACCTCCTCATGGAATGAAGAGCTTCTATCTCTCATGAGATCTTCACTACAAGGTGGCATCTATTATGATTATTGAGCATTTATCATTTGGTTTTTCCCTCTGCCTCCCTAGGCACACACTCTCTATCTGGTAACAGTGTTCAGAAGACTTGAATGTCTCTCTAAGGCTTGACTGAGGAAAGCCTCTAAACACCACAACCCCTCCCAAAGTTTTCATGATTGCAGGTTATAGGTTAGATTTGTAGACAAAGTACAGTTGCAGGAGGCTACAACAGAGTGTTAGAATTATAGATTAGAGAAGAAAATAGCTCCCTAGACTTGGGGGCCCTCTCATTGGTCCTCAAAGTTTTGCAATGGAAAAATATTTGGTACAGCAGATACAGGTTGCAAACCTTGTTTTGAGATCTCGACAAAAAGTAGGGCCTTGGACTTGGGCACCTGCTCTTTAGTGCCTAAATTTTCCACCTCAGAACCCCAAAAATAGGTGCACAATTTTTTTTATTTTACATCTTTTTGTAGAAGCTTTTCCGTAATTCATCTGTTTACTATCGTATTTGTATAATTAGGGTTTTAAGGTACAATTGAGCATAAGAGAAGGAAATTGTCAAACAAATCATAAAAATCCAAGTTTCCCTACATCTCAATAGTGACCTAGGGTATGATAGTACACTACAACTTGACCCTAGGTCCTTGAATGTAAGGGTGAAAGGAGGATATACACCAAAACTACCAAAAACCTAACATCCAAATTTTACCCTTTACAGGAATAAAGATAGATACATCATTAGCTCCTACTAGTCAGTTGAAGAAACTCATTGAATCAGTTAACTCTCATTTTGAGTCCCTTGAACAAGCTATAGAAAAGAAGGTAAGGGTAGATATTGATAGAAATTTGTTAGTTGAGCTTACTAACAAATTTTGATGCAGGAGCATCTGGGTTCACGTGTAATCCTCATCAACCTAAAAGATTTGTTTTTACTTTTTTTGTTGTCCATTTTTGTCTGTAGGAGTTACCTCAGGGATGAATTGAGCAAATTTGGAGAATTTTCCTAAGGAAGTTGACCAAGTAAGGGATTTATCTTGAAGAAGGCCCAAATGGGTATCCGTACCTCAATTTTGGTGAAGAGCTGATCAAAATTGGCGAAGTTATGCTCCAACATGACTTTTGGGTCCTACTGACTTGGCGCTAAAATCCTATGACACTGGAAATTTATGCTAGCAGTCAATGACGGAGTTTGCGCTAAAATCCAAGGGTTCAGACTTGCATTGAAAGTGGCTCTTACCCACTAGGTCAAACACCTTTAAATCTCCTGCCAAGTCAGACACCGTCAAATCCTCCGCTAAGTCAGTGACGCCATCATTTTCTACCGAGCATTTTCACACCTCTTGTGCTAAAAGCCTTCATCACCAACCTCATGTTAAATACTATTTCCTCTACATAATTTGGTCGGCGTCCAAATCCACACAGGTCAGACAGATGGAAAATCACTAGTTAGTGCTAAAAAGCTTGGTCACCAACTTGCACTAAAATTGAACTGCACTGACAAAGTTGGAGGAGGGCGAAATCCATGCTAGTCAGACATGGTCAATTTCTGTGCTAAGTCAGTGGAGGTCATTTCCAGTTCTTTCCTCTGTGTAAGTCAGACAAGGTCATTTTCCGCACTTCTCCTGTTGCGCTGAAATCCAATCGGTCTGACTTTCCCACCAGAAAAACAAAAATGACAAAAGGTTAACTTTGACAGCCTATACAGCCATTCTAAGGACAAATCATGATGTGACACATGTTAAGATCATTAATGATGGTTGGTGGCTGCCATAGAAGTCTATAAATTCATAGGAATTGATCTTTTTGGGGACTTCTGCTCAGTAGTATGTTTTTGGGAGTCTTTTGGGAAATTCCTCTAGCTTGCATGATTAGTTTGATCTACATTCTTGAATGTTGTAAAGGCTAAGGCCGATGCATGTATGGTGCATTTGTAATGCAGACTGCATTCCTGCTGTAATCTTTCTCCTATAGATTAATAAAGAATTATTGTTTGTTCTGTTCTACTATTCTATTGTTTGATATTTACTTCTTGGTTTAGCTATCTGATAAGATTCTTGAACCTTGGACTACATTAAGTGGTATCTATAACATTAGAAAATGTCCCCTTGGGGGATTTTCCCTCATAAGGTTTAGCTCCCGAGTCTTTAGCATGCATTTAGGACATCTTAGTTCATATTTTGGCATCCCGATGGAATGAGACCTAGGTTCCATGGCAAGTTGGACCTAGGTGGACCCCTTGAGCTGTACCTTGTCCAAAACAAGGGGGAGGACTTGGATGCCCATGCCCTAGTCTTTCCCTATTTTGGGGCAGCCCTAATTTCTAGGTGTAGGTTTATGACTGTTATTAGGTCCTTTTGCCAACACGGTAAGTTTTCACTTTTAAAATCTTGGCGAGAGTGCTTGTAGTTGAATATATAAGTATGCTTAGGTATTCATTTGTAGACTAGATTTCAATTAGATGATTACTAGCAAGCTATTGCGTTCTCAAGGTGATTCAAGGCTTTCATTGTGTTGCAGGAGCAGACTTGTATGTTTTGTGTGTTGATATTTGCAGATTTGAGCATTAATTTCTACATGGAATGAAAAGCATCTTCCTCCCATGAGAACTTCACTACAACATGACATTATGTTATGTTTTCATGATTGATTCCTTTGGTTTTTGCCTCTACCTCACAAGGGCATGCACTCTTTATCTGACAACAGTGTTCGAAGACTTAAGTGTCCTCTAGGGCTTGACTGAGGCAAGCCTCTAAACACCACAACCCCCAAACCAGGTCTTGTGATTGCAGGTTACAAGTGTCGCATTTAGGAAAAGTGGAGTTGCAGGAAGGATTGGCAAGCATCAAGGATTCAAGATCTGAAGAAAAATCAGACATAGGAGCACTTCAAGGATTTGGACGCTCGCTGTAGTGCCCTTTGCAGACAAATCTCTGAAAATAAAAGTTACAGGGATGATTAGTGTCAGAAGGAGGTCCAGATTCCATGAAAAAGTAGGTACCTTGGACTTGGGTGCCTGCTCCAGTGTCCTTGACTGTTCTTCTTTGGAACCCTGAAAATAGGTATTTTGTGATTTAGTATTTTATTCTTGTCTGCAAGAGCTTTTTCTGTCTTTCATCAATTTGTTGCCGTATTTGCATAGTTAGGGTTTTAATGGTTAATTAGACACAAGAGAAACAAAATTAATAATTATATTCCCTAATCCAAGTTTTCCTACATCTGCAAGTGACCTAGGGTATGATAGTGCTCGCCACTCAACCTTAGAACCTTGAATGTATGGTGGAAAGGAGTATTTAAACATCTAAACATTAGAACATTAACAAATTCAATTTTCCCCTAAACATTTTGGTGAACCCATTTTTTTGGACTTAAATTGTAACTTGTTGAGTGTTTTTCTTCATATTTGTATTGATTTTATTCATTCATTTGGTCATTCATTTCATTGCATTGAGAAAAATTCAAAAAAATTGAAAATTTTGAACAATACAAAAAAATTGCATTGTTTGGCTTACTTAATTGCATCAATTCTTCCTAAATTTTCCTAATTCATGATTTTTGCATTAGATCTGATATAAACTACATAAAAATCCAAAAATTCAAAATTTTTCCTTGCATTTTCATCATTTAATTGCTAGGGTTTTGTGGAAATTTTGACAATTTTATGTAACCTAGTAATTCCAAAATCTAGGGTTAGTAGGCAAAATCTTTTATCAAAAATTTATACTTATTTTAGAGGCTTGTCCAATTTACATTTGTCTATAATATTTCATTTTAGTGTGAATTTGCATTTAGATTTAAAATATTTGCATTTTTACATAGAAAATTTCAACAAAAACTAGCAATTTTGATGCATTTTCATTAAATTTGCTGGGGCATTTTTCATGTTAAGGAATGAAAATCATTTTCAGATCTAAGATTAAGTCAATTTCATCATAAATCATACTTCAAATAATTCACATAGAATTTTATCCCAAGATCTCAAACCTAGGGCTTCAAAAACAACAATTTTCACTAAAATTGGCCTTATCGACTTTGTAAACTTGCACCATAGGTGTGTTGTGAAAGATATTTTGGCTTTATTTTTTTGTTATCAGTGTAATCATTTTCTTCCCCTCATAAAAATCTTCACAACCCCCTTTTAGCGGGCTCTTGTAGTGAAAATTTGGTGAAAAACTACACATTTTGGTTATTTTTGCCCTAGGGTTTGACCTAGTTTGCACTCCAAGCATGTTGTGATCAAATTTATGGATTGAGGTGACTGATATTATTTATATTCATTTCTTTACCTCCTGAAATTCCTTACAACACCCCTTTTTATAGGCCTTGGAGTTGAAAAATCGTGAAAAATAGCCTATTTTTGCTATATTTTCACTAGGGTTTTACCTTAAGAGGCACTAAAAGCATGTTGTATTGGGTATTTTTGCATCAAGTGGCTGTTATTACTGATATTATTTTCTGTCCATCATAATTTTCCTCACACCACCCTTTGTTATGCTCTTTTATATTAAATTTTGGTGAAAAAGGTGCCTATTTTGACATATTTTCACTATATTTTGACTTGGCATTATCTTGGATTTGCATAAAGAGTGTGTTGAGAGTGATTATATTGTTGTTTTGGACTAATATCAGACATATAACTTTCTTCCCTTTATCAAAATCCTTACAATATCCTTTGTTTCATTCATTGGCATTGAAAAAGTGTTGAAAAATCAAGCATTTTAGGCTATTTTTGCTCTTATCTTTTGCACCAATTTTGAAAAGCTTTCAAAATCCGATTTGGCATTGATTTGAGCATATAAAAATGGCCTCTAATCAAAATGGAAACAATAGGTTCCCTCCTATACCTTACATGAAAAGAAAGGCTCCCGAACTTGAAATTGTCTTTACACCTCATGATAGAACAATCAGTGACTCTGAAGGACCTCTTTACATCACTGTGAAAATAATGGGAAATCCCATGAATTTCCCATGAATGAAACTCTTATTGACCCTAATTGCATTACTAATGTTGCCACTGAAGAATTCCTCTTCTCACATCAACTAATGCAAGGTTCTTATGACCTCTCGAGCATGATGATTAAGACGCATAAGGGAACTTTTATCAAGCCTTTGGGTAAGATATCATTGTTAGTAACATTATCCAGAAAACATATCAAACAATGGTTTGATGTTGTCCCTATTTCTGACCTCTTTCACATTAAATTGGGACATCCTTGGCTAAAAGAAATGAAAGCTATCCCTTCAACAATACACCATTGTCTGAAATTCCCTCTGGATGGCCGTATAATCACCGTCCCTCGAAACAAGTATAAACCTTTGATTCAGCAAAAACATTACAAGTTGAATTACTTTTGGGATAAAACTGAAGTACCTAGTCCTCCTACACAAGAAATGACAAAAGATAAACAACCCACATATGAAGTGAACTTTAGACCAAAAGGACAAGGTCCCTATGCTGAGGTTCCTCCCTCGAAATCCTTACAAGGATCGTAGGTCGTTGTCAACAACAAAATGTTCCACCACGACAAATGAGATTTGATCCCAGTGCTTCATCTTCTAATTTGCACAAGCCTATGAAAGAGGATAGCCCTATCTTACAAGAGATAAGTGGTAAAAGAAGATGAAATAGAAAAGTAGGAGAAAGAAGAAAAAGAAGACAAGAATATGCTATAAACCTTAGCTCTCAACAAGAAAACATCAATCCCAACATTCAACCAAACAATAATGATCCTAATGATGAACATGATGAGAAAGATATGAATATGGCTATGGTACCTTATGTCCCACTATCCTCCAACATTAGGGAGTGGGAAGATGATGACGATGATTTGATTATAGACAACTTCTAGCCCAAAAGCGGCCCTACAGGTAAGTCTCTCTAACCCTTTATCTCTCTCATGATGTGCTTTCACCGTGATGTGTTATGTGTTGTTTAGGCCTCCTGGGATGACCCCTAATTCACCTGTAAGTTATGGGATACTAGGAGATTACCTCTATTGTGACCTTCTTCTATTTGTATCATCATTCTTCTAAATTGCTCTCCCTCTGATTTCATTGTTGAGTGTTGTGTCTTATGGACATAGCATCATGGTTAGTGACTTGGGGGCACCCTCTACATGATTGTCCCTAAGACACTTGTTTCTCCTCTCTTATTTATTGTTTCCCTTCCTCTAGTGTTTCCACCTAGTGGGAAGATGACGACAAACATTTATACTGATGCGGACCTAGTGTCCCTTTCGAGAGCAATCAAAAAATGGACTTAGTTCCTAATATGACAATGAGGTTGTATATCTTATCCGATGCTTGGCTAGTGGAAGCACTTGTGATTTCTGCGTAGTGAATTTCATGATGTTTCTATCGCATTTACAAACCTTAACAATATTGTTGCTTTTGTGCACCTTTGTTTGCCTTTGAATCTAGCCTTGGCGGTACTTGATTCGAAGAACTTCATGATATAGCCCAATGGTTATCCTTGAACTTTGAATTCATTGTATAACCTTGGCTCTTTGTGTGGTTAATCATATGCATTGATGTTGTTGTTTATCATGATTTCGTAGACACTAACATGTTTCTTGCAAGGATGTGTTTGTGGGAACATTTGGTTATCGTGAAGTACATGTCACCTCTAGGGGGCATGGGCTTTGTGAAAGTCAGTGTTCCCTTGTGTGTTTTCTTCCTACCTTAACATGCTTGATATTGATAACTGATATCAACCACCTTAAGGTGGGGGCATATATAAGGTAAGCTATTTGTTATAGATGTTAGCAATGTGTTTGACCTCAGATGCAAAGACTTGTGCCCCAGAGTAGTGCATCGTGCATCCTGAGTTTGTTTACAATCAATCAATCAATCAATCATGTAAGCCCTCTGTGAAGACAAGATATCAAGAAAATCTTTTTTCTTAAGCCCTCTACAGAGGTGGGGATGTTGTATTTCTCGGAGCAGATTGCATCATCCTGTCATTTTCAAAAGTCCTCTGCGGAGGCAGGGAGTAGTTTTGTGACTAACTCAACCCTTAAGCGTGTTTTCAGTGATTGTTGTGGTGAATCCCAATCGTCGGTGTGTGCCTGTAATGTGCCTGAGATGGTGATTAGCCTAGAAATAGGGAACACACCATTTCTTGTCTGCCATGTTTTCTTCATGTCTTCAAGTGTGTGTGTTTTGGCGTGCTTGTTTTGTGTGGCGTGTTTGTTGCCCCATATGCAAAGACTAGTGCCCTTGAGTAGTGCTTCCTACATTTTGGGAGGTTTTGCGTGTCTTGTGTGTGTGTTGCCCCATATATACAGAGACTTGCACCTTAAGGTAGTACATCCTGCATTATGGGAGGTTTGTTTACTTTCCAATACTTGCATTTGCATTTCATAGAAAGAGAAAAGGAAAGATATCATTTATGTCTTCCATGCATTAATGTGTCTTCTATGCAATGACTATCTTCTCCATGTTCTGCATGATTGTAACTATCTTCTCCATGTTTTGCGTGCCTATTACTGTCTTCTATGTGATTGGCGTGTCTTCTCCATGCTTGGTGTGTTTGTTGTGTTTGTGACCTTAATTTAGTGCATGTATTGGCCTTGCATTTATACATACATTAAAGTGGGGGCTAAATGTAACATCAAAAAATATCCCCTTGGGGGCTTTTCCCTCATAAGGTTTAGCTCTTGGGTATTTAGCATGCACTTAGGACATCTTAGTTTATATTTTGGCATCCCGATGGAATGAGACCTAGGTTCCATGGCAAGTTGGACCTAGGTGGACCCCTTGAGCTATACCCTACCCAAAATAGGGGGGAGCACTTGGGCACCCATGCCCTAGTTCTACCCTATTTTGGGGCAGCCCTAATTTTTGGGTGTCAGTTTATGACCATTATTACGTCCTTTTGCTGACACGGTAAGTTTTGATTTTTAAACTCTTGGTGGGATTGCTTGTAGCTTCATATATAAGCATGCTTAGGCATTCATTTGTAGACTAGATTTCAATTAGATGATTACTAGCAAGCTATTGTGTTCTCAAGGTGATTCAAGGCTTTCATTGTGTAGCAAAAGTAGACTTGTATGTTTTGTGTGTTGATATTTGTAGATTTGAGCATAAATTTTATCATGGAATGAAGATCATCTTCCTCCCATGAGAGATTCACTACAAGGTGACATAATATTGTGTTTTCATCATTGATTCCTTTGGTTTTTGCCTCTGCCTCACAAGGGCATGCACTCTTTATCTAACAATGGTGTTTGGAGACTTAAGTGTCCTCTGGGGATTGACTAAGGCAAGCCTCTAAACACCACAACCCCCAAACCAAGTCTTGTGATTGCAAGTTACAGGTGTCACATTTGGGAAAAGTGGAGTTGCACAAAGGCTTGGCAAGCATCAAGGATTCAGGATGTAAAGAAAAGTTAGATACATGAGCACTTCCAGGATTTGGACGCTCTCTCTAGTGTCCTCCGTAGATAGATCTCTAAAAATAGAAGTTACAGGGTTGATCAGTGTCGGAAGGAGGTTTGGATTCCGTGAAAAAGAAGGTACCCTGGACTTGGGTACCCTTGTTGATAACTGAGAGGGGGGGGGTGAATCAGTTATCCTAATTATTTCCCTTATTGAACTTTGCTTTTAATTGATGCAGCATAAAATCAAACATAAAACATTAACCATAAAACAAGAAACACATGACACAGTATTTTTGACGTGGAAACCCTGTTAAGGGAGAAAACCACGGGGTGATTAACCCAAAATTATTCTCTGTTAGAAGAATAGGAAATTACAAAGATGGCACCTGCCAATTAGGGCTCACTGCCCGAGCACACTGCTCACAAGAGGCCCACTGCCTACAAGAAGACACACTGTCTACAAAGTGATGAGAATCACAGTCTTGAACTGATTGGAAGCATCTGCATATGCTGGAGTTCAGTTCCGGTTAGGCTCAGTACACTGATCTGCTGCACTTCATCTTTCCTCTGTTCTTTATTCTGCTATCTTCCACATACCGGATCCTTTTTGCTACCTCTGCTCTTTCTTTGGACTTCTTCGCATATCTCTCCACATCACAACACACTTCACAACTAAATCCATCCTCTATATATATCCGCACAAGTAATTTCATCACCTTTCTAGTCGGCATCCGGAACAGTCTAGTTTCTTATAAACTCTCATTCTGTCGGCTGAATCCTTCCTCACCAAGCAATGCGGATCAAGCATATACTTGTAGATATCATTAATCATGTTGGCCAAACATGATTCATGCCTTCACAACCTCTGTCATCAACAGTAACCCATCCGGAAAGCAGTCTGATACTCTGCCAGTCAGTTCTTCCTCTGTTTTCACTGTCTCTCAGGAATCCGGTACTCAACCATTCATATCTTTTTCCTTGTCCATCACCGGAGGCTAAATCCTTGGAATATACCACTCAAGGTAGTCCTCTTGACTTACCCAAATCCGCACTGCACCAAGACACTTCCTCTGAGAGATCCGGACCAATCTGTCGGACCTTGCCACATGCTCTGTTCTTCTTCACCGGACCACAACATTCTTTATTCTGACTTCCAGTAGAGACATATCATGTCTTGCGGATATGTGGGATGACCTTTGTTGCCATCAATGACAACAACCATGAATCCATATAGTGTCTCTTGCCAACAATCTCCCCCTTTGGCATTGATGGCAACACTTAGTGAAAAATGACTAAGTGTTTTCACTGTGCTCCCCCTTTGCTGATGCTCTGTCTTTATATACAATTTCCGGAACTCCCCCTTTGTTGGATTCCTCATTTTTCACTGCTCCTCACTCCCCCTTTGACATCAATGGCAAAGGGTAGGGTCCGCATATCAAAATTTTCAAAAATTTCTTATACTTAGCCGCATATTTACATACTCACATATATTGAAGAATGTCTGCAAAGGATGTCTGTAATTGGATCATTTCTGTGGCCCAACTTTGCTTCATTCTGTCCAAAATTGAAATGTGACCACTTAACAAAAATGCAAACGCTTCTGCCCGCTTGAGATCTGTCGGATCTTTTGTTTGGGCGGTGGTCTGAGCATCACTGATGGCCTCATGCATTGTTTCCAACTTAGGGATTATAATCCTTCTAAGTTCTCCCATCCGGTTTGTGATGTTCTTCCTTTCTTTCTCAAGATTTTTTATTTCATTCAAGACTACAATGGTCTGACATTCTTGATTTATTATAGAGGAAGAGAGAGGATCAAAACTTTGAGATAAGCTTTGTAGCTTATCCTGTTCCTCTTTTATTTTCTTGTCAAATGCTGTTGTTGCCTTTGACCAGGATATGCAAAATTTGTAGATGTCACCGCCATCCTTAAGAGTATTCTCTAAGCTCTTTATTCCAATGCTTACAATCTTCCTATCTTTAGAGATTAATTCTAATATCTCTGAAAATCTTTTATCCAAAAATTCCTTCCGGACCTTTTCTTCAGCTGATTTTTCTAAAGAATCAAAATGTGTATCAACACTGCTGACTAAGGTTTTTAGATTACCGGAAGAGGAGGCTGTCGGATCTATCTGGATTGATGGCATGATCTTCACAAGTACTCCAGAAGCAGCCTCTATCAACTCACAGTCTTCCATATGAGACTTCAGGAGCTTTTCATTTGCCTTGGCATTTGCAAATGAAGCTATCTTCATTGTTTGTACCGGAGAGAGAGAGTCAAAATCAAATGGGCCTTTTAGAAGCTCCGGTTCATCAATCTCTAGAGTTTCTTTGCTCAAAAATTGTTGAACAGTTTGTGCAGTGTCTCTTGCCGGAGACAGATGTTTCTTTTCTTCTGCAGTTTTAGAACTGTCAACCTCTTTGTCTTTCACCACTGCTTCCTTCTCCTGTAATTGCTCTTCTTCTTTGGATCCGGAGACTGTAGGGGAAACCGGAGGAGAGATGCTAGTTTGTTCATGAGCCACTTCTTCTGGAGCAGAGGGTCCCAAGTCCTCAGCTGTTTCTGTACCTAAATCCTCTACAACCGGAAGATTGAACCTTTTGAAGGCCTTCTGGAGGATCTCTTCTGTTTCTTGGGCCACTTTGTCAGTCTCGCCAAGCATGAGTTGATTCATCCTGGCTTTGCTTCTAAACTCATCTTTGCAGTCTTTGAAGATAATGTTCATGGTCTTGGGATCAATTTGAGGATATAGCTGAATAGCTATCTGCTCCCGGATCTCAAGATCTTTAGCATGAGCATTATTCTTTCTTACTTCCATTTCCTTTTCTAGGCTTTTGGGAATAAGAGATATTATTTCAATGAAAGCCTTATTATATATGTTAAGATATTTTACTGTGGCCTCCTGCAGAGTCTTTTGGTCGGCCTCACTGAAGTCATCATATGATTCAGTCATTGGTTGAAGGTTTCCATCCACCGTGACCGACTTGATTATGCTCTCTAGTGACAGAGTGGGCTTTTCAACAGTTACCTCTGCCATTTCCTCCTTGTCTTGGCCTGTGGAGGGCTTACCGGATCCTTTCTTTTTCTGTTTCTTTACTTCTCTTACTCCCTCATCTGATTCTGTTTCCTCTTCATCCTTTTGGCTTCCATAAGCCCTTGTGGCTTTTGCCTTTGATCTCTTACCGGATGCCTGGACTTCCGGTTTTGAACTTTTGGTTGTGGAAGGTGCAGGTCTCTTTGATGATCTGGTCCGGGTGGGAGTTTCAACCGGAGCACTTTCTTTGCTTTTCTCTTCTTCCTCGGCCTTCCTCCTCTTTTCCCGGCTGGCATCAAGTGCCTCCTTTGAGATACCTAGGCCTTGAGCAATGTGCTCTACTTCTTTTCTTACCTTTCTTTTAATCTCAGGTTCCCTGAGTTCTACATGTATTTTTACACTCAGCTCCTCAAAGGTTCCAAACCTTTCTGCCTTAGGATCTTTGGGCTGACTTAGCATGTGTTGAACATGCAGCTCCACTATCTGTTCATCAACTTCATACCCCATGGGCATGATCCAGACAGTCCTTGGCTCCACTGCCTCCATTAGGCACTGATCAGTGTCAACCATAAAGCACACTGAGTCCTTGTATTTCTCAATGAGAGATTGGGGAATTCTCTCTCTTGCTTGCATCATGCTCTGAAAGTTTTTGAAGTATCCCCATAGAGCTGTATTCCTCGCTTTTGCATCCCCAAGTCCATGCAAATAGTCTCTTATCTGGACTGCAACAGGTTTGTCATTCTGCCATACCCATCCACTTGTTCCGGGTAGCTCATTCATGAAGTAGAAGAATAGACATACAATCAGAGTACCATACTTAAAGGAATTCTTCTTATCCTTCTTGATTTTCTGTATATTTTCCATTAATTGGCTTAGCAGTAGTTCACAGAGATCATACTCTGCATTCTTTCTTAGCATCTCATAGGCAGTGTATACTGCAGTTCCGGATACAGAATTCTCCCTGCTGGAGTGGTAGATCTTGTATCCTATTATCATTGATGCATATTTGATATCCGGATCGGAGATGTCTTCAATGGTCATTGCCCTTTTGTCAAATTTTGATCCGGTGGCCTCAGTTACAATGTTGTTCTTGACAGATTTGAGGATAGGTACTCCTCCGGAAGAGTATAGGCCAGTTACTACTCTAATTGCCTCTTTTGTGATCTTGCAGGGTCTATCTAGCCATAGAAAGTTGTCATGTATCCTGCTCAGTACATACCGGACCCATTCATCCTCTTCAAAACAGGGGAAATGAATAAATTGCTCAAATTGTTTCTTCTGAATATCCTTATACTCTGTTTTAAGCTCAAAAGCATTGTCAATCAGCTGCTTGTGATAGAGGTCTCTTAATTTGAATTCCCCAAATTCCTCAATGTTTGCATGTATGTAAACCCTAATGTCTTCGGTGTGTAAAACTCCGTGGGGAACACTAGAGAAGGCTCCTAGTGGGTCTACCTCCAATGATTTGTAGGGATGTTTCTTGAATGAGGGGCGAGGTCTATCAGAGATCTTAACTATGTTTGGAGTAGCCATTCTTCAAAGATTTGCAGTGAGGTAATGAAAAACGGAGAATACCTTATGCGCCTTCGGTTTGCACGGAGTGGTTGGATTGATTTCTTTATGCAATAGCTTCGGCAGGAGATCCTTGGTGCTTGATGAACCTTGTTGCAGAGCTCCACTTTTCGCTTCTTCTCGAGTGCAGAATGAGCAAATGACCTTTGAGAAATCCCTTAAATTGCTCCGCGAACCCTAATATCTGTCTGCAATAAATGCTTCACCTACATCATTCCGGTTTTGGAGTATCCCGGATTGGTTCTGATCTGAGGATATCATCCGGATCTTTCAATCATGAATAAATCGAGGTAACATATTACAAGAGCATCCCAAACACTGTCCAATCCGCAGAACAAGATAGTGCATTTCCGGATCTTTCCGGACCTTTTTGTAATCCTCTATCATACCGGAGCATCTCCCTGAACAGGTCTTATTTGATCGATCACAGCTTCTTCATAACTTCATGCGGACCTCTGAAAACTTGACTGAAGTATCTCAAGACTCATATCTACAAACCCTTTGGTCTGCATCTTGTGCCACATCCGGTACCACTTGTTTGGCTGGGGGAACAAGATTTTCTTTGAGTCTCCCCCTGAGCCTGAGCTCACTTTTTAATTTCTGGAAGAAATATCAGCACCAGAGTCTGGTGCGGATCCAACCTCTACATTCTCTGAACTTTTCTTCACCCAGATCTTGCTCATCTGATTCCTAACCTCATCCGCATTCATCTTTTGTTTACCCTTGTCTTGATTCTGATTATACACCGGACCTCTTTTGTCCTGATTCTTGTTTCTGCAAACTTTAGCATTATGACCGGACCTATTGCAGATCTGGCAAATAACATTTCTTTGCATATTTGGCTGATATCCTCTTGATCTGCATTGATTAGCCCTATGACCTATTCTATTGCATGTGAAGCATCTACCTTTGAATGATTTGTTTACTTGCATAATTCTGCATTCATGGGATTTGTGTCCATACCTTTTGCAGTTGAAGCATTGTCCGGAGAAGGATGAATTAATCTGATTCATTCTCATTCTGCACTGATTAGCTTTGTGACCAAAGTGGTTGCAGCTGTGGCAGTATCCATTGAAGGATGGATATCTTTGAGCATTTGGCTGTCTTACCGGAGGTCTTCTAGGCCTGCTCCTTGGATTTTCTGATCCAAGATTCTTCTGACCGGATCCGGAGCTTTCTCCTTTCTCATATCCCAAACCATACTTGTCATCTGTCCTCTTTTGACTTCCAAGAAGAACTTCAAGTTGAGCAGAACTTATCTTGAATTTCTCTTTATATTCATTTGCTGTTTGAAGGTCTCTTTTGAGAGAGACAATTTGATCCTCAAGTTTTCCTTCATTATCTTTGGCATCTTCAAGATCAGATTCAAGATGTCTGATAATCCTGTCCATCTGGAGGCATTCTTCTGATTTTTCTTTAAGAGATTGTCTTAGATTGTCTTCAGCCTTTCTTTTTTCTTCAATCTCTTGAGTAAACTTTATAGTTCCTGATTCCATTTCATGTCTTAACATAATGACTTCTTTTGATAACTTTTCACATAACCTGGTTTGCTCAGTCAATTCTTCATTTGTATTGCTTTCTTCACTTTGTCTTGCCAACTGTTGAAGCAGCTCCTTTCTCTTTTTCATGGAGAGACTTAATTTGTCTTTTAATTCTCTCATGAATTCATCAGCCTGTTTGAGTCTTTCCTTTAATTCACTAACTTCAGAATTCGACTGTTCAAGATCCTCAAGAGCAGTCTTGAGTTGCTCCCTTAAACCATATGCATCCATTTGAAATCCCAGATCTTCCTCAAGCTGTTAGGCTCTATTAGGAGGAACTTAGCTCTGATACCAATTGTTGATAACTGAGAGGGGGGGGGTGAATCAGTTATCCTAATTATTTCCCTTATTGAACTTTGCTTTTAATTGATGCAGCATAAAATCAAACATAAAACATTAACCATAAAACAAGAAACACATGACACAGTATTTTTGACGTGGAAACCCTGTTAAGGGAGAAAACCACAGGGTGATTAACCCAAAATTATTCTCTGTTAGAAGAATAGGAAATTACAAAGATGGCACCTGCCAATTAGGGCTCACTGCCCGAGCACACTGCTCACAAGAGGCCCACTGCCTACAAGAAGACACACTGTCTACAAAGTGATGAGAATCATAGTCTTGAACTGATTGGAAGCATCTGCATATGCTGGAGTTTAGTTCCGGTTAGGCTCAGTACACTGATCTGCTGCACTTCATCTTTCCTCTGTTCTTTATTCTGCTATCTTCCACATACCGGATCCTTTTTGCTACCTCTGCTCTTTCTTTGGACTTCTTCGCATATCTCTCCACATCACAACACACTTCACAACTAAATCCATCCTCTATATATATCCGCACAAGTAATTTCATCACCTTTCTAGTCGGCATCCGGAACAGTCTAGTTTCTTATAAACTCTCATTCTGTCGGCTGAATCCTTCCTCACCAAGCAATGCGGATCAAGCATATACTTGTAGATATCATTAATCATGTCGGCCAAACATGATTCATGCCTTCACAACCTCTGTCATCAACAGTAACCCATCCGGAAAGCAGTCTGATACTCTGCCAGTCAGTTCTTCCTCTGTTTTCACTGTCTCTCAGGAATCCGGTACTCAACCATTCATATCTTTTTCCTTGTCCATCACCGGAGGCTAAATCCTTGGAATATACCACTCAAGGTAGTCCTCTTGACTTCCCCAAATCCGCACTGCACCAAGACACTTCCTCTGAGAGATCCGGACCAATCTGTCGGACCTTGCCACATGCTCTGTTCTTCTTCACCGGACCACAACATTCTTTATTCTGACTTCCGGTAGAGACATATCATGTCTTGCAGATATGTGGGATGACCTTTGTTGCCATCAATGACAACAACCATGAATCCATATAGTGTCTCTTGCCAACAACCCTCTCCAGTGTCCCTGACTATTCCGCTTCAGAACCCTGAAAACATGTATTCTGTGATTTGGTATTTTATTCCTATCTGCAAGAGCTTTTTCCATCTTTCATCAATTTGTTGCTGTATTTATATAATTAGGATTTTAATGGTTAATTGGACATAAGAGAAGGAAAATTAATAATTAAATTCCCTAATCCAAGTTTCCCTACATCTGCAAGTGACCTAGGGTATGATAGTGCTCACCACTCGACAATAGATCCTTGAATGTATGGTGGAAAGGAGGATTTAAACATCTAAAATCTAGAACATTAATGTTACCTTTTGAGTCGCCCTTGTTTATTTATGTATTGGTAATATTTCTTGAACAAAAGTCGGTTTATCGTGCTATATTCCCGATCATCCTTTTTTTGTAAATCGGCTCTCAATCCTTTAATTTTTACCCGTGCGTCGCCTTTGTAAACAAAGTCACTTAAAGGTTTGAACCTTTGAACCCTAACCATTCTCAAAGTCTAAAGTTCAATGGTTCAATGTGTCTGAAGTGTCATATAAAGCAAGTTGTTTTGTGTTTGACTCAAGCGTCTTGGAACTTTCGGGTTGAACTTGAACTCCCGCTTGAACTCTTCCGCGGGGTTCAATGGTTCAAGGTTCAAGGTTCAAGGTTCAAATAATTCAAAGTTCAAAGAGTTCGCTATTTCATAATTTGGGACCTTATACTAGAAGCCGTGTAACCTTCTGTTGGTCTATATAGCCCATGTGTCGTTGAACCTTCATATTGAACCATCGCGTTGAACCATGTTTCAAAGGTTCAATGGTGCGAAAATTTGGTAAGTTTGGTCCCATCTGCTCCCGCGGTTTTCCAAGCCAAATTTAGCGGGAAAGTTGGAGGAGATTTTGTCAGGAACTCATCATAAAAGCGAGAGCTCTAATTTAACGGAGGCTACGGATAATTATTGTACCTCATGATGGCGCGACAACATTACTTGCTATTAATGGAAAAATCAGAGTTCACGTCCCTTCAAAAGTTTTTGGCACGTATTGATCTGAGCGATAGACATTCATTCTGGTAAGTGCCATTGTTAGCCAAAAACAACCCAATTTTAGCGAGTAATCACATTGTGCGACGCGGAGGAGAATAGCGCTGAAAGTGTAAGGCTCTCGTTCTTCAAGCTTTCGCAGTGCTTTCAAATTTCCTGAAGGTGAGTTCTATTTCCCCCTGTACTATTCTGAGTTCTTATACTGGAAAGAAGAACCCCTAGAATTTCTGTTATTTTCGAGATTCGAATTGCTATATCATAGTCTTCCCAATATGTCTTTGAAGTCTACATGTTTGGGGGATGAACACGGCCCCAGTCTTATTTATTCCCACCCAGAGTTTGGAGACACCGCATTAGTTCAGTATGACTTGGAGGAATTCATAGAAAGAACAAAGAACCCTGTCCAAACCCCCACAATGAAGAAGATTGTAGACAGTGGTTTAGTGGAAGCTGCAGCCTTTCCTCAGGCCATTCTATGCCCTGAATTGGTTCAAGAATGTATAAACAGATATGACCCCCAGAACAGATGTGTCAAAAACGCCAACGGGGATGTGCTGTTTTGTGTCAACAGACAAACCCTTATGTCTGTGATGAAGATACCACATAAGGGGGCATATTCCAATCTCGACATTACCTCCTCCAATGGATATTTCTCAGAAAAGAAACCAACTTACAAGAGTGTGATAGCACGGAATTGGCTGCTAAAATTTCAGAAAGGTGGTTCAAGGCTGCCCAGACCCCTCACTAGAGATCATTTAATACAGGAGGTAAGGGATATTGTGGTGTTATTGAACAGATTGAGAGGCAATCAACATGCCTATTACTGGGAAGACTGGATGTATTTTTTTATACAAGTTGTCCTCCAGGGTGAACAATATTTGGATTGGGCCGAGATAATAGCTGACTGTCTGCATCAGAGCTTAAATAATCGTCTGGGCAACAGGGATTTCTTTATGTCTTCTTATCTATTTTACTGTCTAGCCTCCACAAGAGATTGGTTTGACCTGCCTCATGAGCCTTTAGATGAAAGCAGCAAAGTTTATCAATATTACTCACAGTTGCAAAGAAAAAATTGTTATGAAAATTACAAGAGGATCAATGATGTCTTCACTGGGAAGATGACCTATGAATTGACAGGCAACCCAGGTAAGAGAATGACCAGTGAAGCAATGCAGCTAATCAGTATCTACGGTAGCTTTTTCATCCAATTCTCTGAGTTCACCTATATCAGAGTTGGGGGATTCGATGGTGAACCAATGAAGTTGCCCAGATATGTATTTGACCGTTTTGTACTAATAGAAGTATGTCGGCAATTGGCACATGTTGATAAAAAATTTCCATCAAAAAGGGGTTGTGGTATTTCTTTTCCTGTTGAACTTGGGCATTATTCATGCCTGTCAACTTCTGATGCTTTAAATCTGGGGGTGAACCTCAAGAGGTTCAATTTTCAATCCTTCACTGCTAGAACCAAATTCGACAGTAAAAGTTTTGTTAAAGATAATTTAAATTCTGGAACAGGGCACTCGCACCTTCCTAAGCTGGAGGATTATTGGATGGATTGTCCAGATGAATTTGAAGTTAGGAGAAGGTTATGGTGCAGGTTTTCTTTAAGACAAATAATTACCTTTAACTTAGACATGGACATTTCTGGAGTTCTTGTTGATGATGAAGAAGTGGTTGATCCACAATTTGAGAAGGTGGAGCACTTACCCATTCCGGAGGTGGACTGGAGCAAGAAAGAGGAGGACAGGATTGAAATTAAGACCCTCCCGGTGATAAGGAGGACTGAAAAATGGTTGAGAGAAAAGAAGCAACAGGGGTCTCAAGATAAAAATGTTCAACAATTATCTTCAGTGGTTGCATCACCACTTCCCCTGGATCCTTCTAATCAACCTCTTGCTATCTGTGGTGCAGGTGCTTCTGAGCCATCACCTGAAAAGAGCCCTGTCACCAAGAAATCCAGGAGGGTCCTCACAGATATTCTGCCTTCTCGTGTCACCAGGCTGAGAACCAAAGGTAAAAGGAAGAAGCCAGTTTCTGAGACAATAATTGTCGACTTAAATTCAGAAGAAGAAGCAGAGGACCCCATGGGGGACAAAGAAGCAAGCCCAACCGGAACAGAAGCAGTTGATACTGGTTCACAGTCAGAGGATGTTTTGGGTACTCCGGAGATGTTGATGATTTCAGATAAACCTTCTGATGGAGAAAAACTCAGGGAGACATCCCCGGCACCAAAGTGGCTAGAGAGCTCTATATCTGATAAAAAGAAGGTGGTTCCTTTCGTTCTCCCTCTGGAAGATATGGTAAGTAAATGTCTGGGGAAAACCCCCAAGTCCAAAAGACTTAAAACAGTGTCTAGAATAGATATTGACCCAAGCACTGGTAACTGGAGCGCAGAAATAGCCAAGCCAGTGACCGAGGGAGAGGTTCAAGATCCTACAGTGCATGATTTCACTGTGGAAAAGATAGACCTCGGTACTGCCTCCAGAGCTGCAGATGTACATCATCTCGAAGCTTCAACTAAAAGAATGGTCAATAGAACGATGAAAGATGAAAGGGACAAAAGAGAATTAAAACAAGCTCTGCGTGCAATGGCAGAATATATTGAAGCCATCAACAATCCTAACCCACAGCCAATCTCACAAGTTCCCTTGTCTTTCGACCCAAAGTCACCTGTCAACCAGAAAATGTTAGATCAAGTTCATAGGAACAAAATGGTCTCAAAAACATTTGATGGCTGGTTAGACAGCATTGAGCAAAAGGGAACTGAGTATATCCATGAACTCAAAGGCATATATGACCTGACTGCTACTACCATTGAAGATCTTAAAGCACAGGTTGCTGTCTGGGCTAAGGACGAAGGCAAGTGGACCAGTGTGATGAACCAAATAGAGGAAGTTCGGAAATATGGGCTGGAAAAGTTTTTGGCAGAGATGAAACTGACTGGTGTGGATGAGGATTTATTGTATGTGAACAAAAAGAATATCGAATGGAGGAACTCCATATCCCGACAAGCACGCTTTGAAGTCTCAAAGCTCATTAAGGAGATAACGGACTTCACTCAGTCATTGCAACGTGATTTACAGTGTATCGACGTAAAATACATGAAGGATGATGGAAAGCCTGAAGAAGATGTTGAAGCAGTAGCCCAATCCTTTAGGGATAAGATCCGTTTTGTTAAAGAGAATGATAATATTCTGATTGAGGATCTCTCCAGAGTTTCTAAAGTCGAATCCCTGCTCTACCTCTGTATCGACGCACTCCCTGAACATAAGGAAAAATTCGGGAAAATGCGAAGAGAAAAGGAGGTTTGGAAATTGAGGATGAAGCATATAGGCATACCAAACTTTCCTAAGATTCAGGAGTTCGTGGCTGCCTTTCAGGAGTGGAGAACCCAGCATGCTTCTCAGGCTCTCGACAGCAAATCAGGGGATGCTGATTCATCGCCCCAGTCATAACCGCATCAGCTCTTTCTTTTTCAAGTCTTTAATTTATGTTATTTCTGGCAACTTTAATCTTTTACGATCAGTTGTTAAAACTAAATCCCGTATGGGTCAGAGTGATGTTAACTCTGGGTTTAATTTGCTCGTGGATGGTTAAGACCTTGATATATATTTGTTTTTCAGAATTTTTAAAAAAAAGGAGAGAAAGTGAGGGAAAGAAAAGAGAAAAGGGGAATTTCAGAAAAACTGTATTTTTTTTATATATGATGATTGTTTGAAAAATTTTCATCTGTGAATGAAAAGAGGAACGATTGCTGCTTATTTGGATCTGTGCGTCTAAATGTGTGAAATTTGATTTTCTGTGAGAAATCTTCTTTTACCTGGTAATTGCTCTTTGTTTGAACAACCCATCATATGTATTATCTTTCCTTTCGAGTTCAGCAAGTTTGTATAAACATATTCATGTATTCGAATGTACTAAAGTAGAATCTGTGCATTCTATCCTGCTGTTGTATAAATTAATCGCATTCATGACATGGCTATGTATGGATGTTAGTCAGCCTTAGGCGTTTTCTGGTTAAAAATGCGATTTAGTTAGCTGAATAAGCTAAAATTCATTGAAAATCATAAAGGGAGCTGTACCTTAATTCAGAGGGGAACTAATTCAAAAAGTTCACCCATTTGTTGTTTAACTCATTTGTTCTTGAAAGAAGGGTATAGGGTCAGAGCAAGTAATTTTCAGAATAAGAGCAAATCTGTTAACCAACAGTTTTTGGCGACTCTACTGGGGAAATTAGACAAAATCATTAATTATTAATCGCCTGAATATGAAGCAACAATGGTGCTTCCACACGAAAACATAATTCCTGTTTTGCAACCCAATCTTGGATTTCAGGACGAACAGGAAGATATCATCGGTCAGTTGAATACTCTTGCTTGGCGTACTCGTCGAAATAGTGAAGATTACAGAAGAGCGAGCAGAGTGTTGGAACAAGAAGAAGAGTTGGCCGATAACCTGAGATTACTGTTACTCAGGCAAAGAAGAAGGCAGGCAAGAAACGCTGCAAGAAACCAAGCCCTTGAGGTACAAAGAAATCAAGAACAACAAAGAAATCAATAACTGCCTACCTATTTCCAATATTATTTTAAGCTGGATTCTAGGCCCTACACCAGGTCTTCGAGAAGAGAGGGAGTTGAAGACCCTACCTTTCAAATATTGCAAAACCTTAATTTTCCTTATATCCCTACCCGTGCAAGAAAAGCAAGAAGTAGACCCCCTAGTCCTTCTAGGCCTGCTACTTCCCCTCTCTGCCAAGCTTTAACCCTTTCAGGCACTGCTATCCCCTTAGCTATAAATTTTCTACCCATGGCTCAACCTTGGGGAGCTGCCATAGGGCCTCTGAACCTAGGGGCCAACCTTAATCCATTACCTAAAAATGCAAGAGAGAATTTGCCCAGGTTCAATGGAGACGGTAAAACATCACCGGAAGAACATTTATGTGCCTTTGCAGCAGCATGCAGTGTACTGGGTGTTCAACACCAGGACGTTGCCATAAGACTCTTTGTACAGACTTTGACCGACACTGCTGCACAATGGTTCTACCACCTGACTGATGCCTCAATTACGAATTGGAATGAAATGAAAACTGCCTTTGAAAATAGGTTCAAGAGTGCAGAGGACGAACATTACCTCCTTGCACAGCTGACTCAACTTAAAAAGGAGATTCATGAACCTATGAGGGAGTTCGTAGCCAAATTTAATAGAATTATGAATAAAATCTCTGCTACAAAAAGACCGTCTGGCGAAAATCAAAAATGTTTCTTTATTAATGCTATGCCTCCCGATATTAGCTTCCATCTCAGGAGAGGTGCAATTGCCGATTTGACAGCTGCACAAAACCTAGCAGTTGGATTGGAGGATGATCTCATCATGGCCGGCAAATGGAAGAGGGAGGTTCAGGTGCCAAATGCCCAATCCTCATCTTCTACGGACCCTATAGTGCAGAGGTTGGTTAATGATATGATTGCCTTAAAGAGGCAATTACCTAAGGCTGGCGCCCCTTTCCAGCAACCGTACCAAGATATGAGCAGAAGAAATTTGAATCAGCAAGCAAATACTGGTAGAACTTTACCCTTAACGGCAGCACAACCAAGACTGGCTATTGAACCTGCTCCTGGAAGAGGAAACATGTGCATTTTTCACTTGACTACTGACCATGATGGGAATTCTTGCCCAGAAATGCTCAGGTACACTCAGATGACTGCTACTCAAGATATGCTAGGGGAAGCCACAGAAGATGAAAGGAACTACGAGGAACCTGGCGGCTCTGAGATACACTTCCTTGAATATGAGTCTGATTCAGAAAGGGGAGGTGAAATATTGGTAACCCTTGAAGACCCTTCATGCGCGGTGCTAACTAGAGGTCAGAAGAATATGAAATCTTCTAATACTCAAGAAATACCTGGCAAAGGTAAAGAGCCCTTAACTAGAACTCATGATGCTAATTTGAAAGCTCAAGAAAATAAATTGCTACATAGAAATGAGCTAGATGCTTCCTTTGATATTGTAGACTTTTGTAAATCTGCAAAAATTCAAATTTCTCCTATTGAATATCTCAAGTTGAAACCTACTGAACTTGACAAATTAGTTAAACATGTTAAAGGTGGTCCTGCACACACCGAATTTGCGAATCAATTGGAAGTCGATGCTGAATCCCCTATTGCTAGATTATTTACTTCCTCATCTGAGTCACCTTTGTCTGCCCCTAATACAACTCCCAATACATCCAACAATATTCCCTATAATGATTTGAAACCTAATCCTTTTTATGTGTCCCTGTATATCAATGGTCATAAACTTAGCAACTGCATTATAGATTCAGGAGCCTCTGATAATATTATGCCCTCCTCCGTAGCTAAAGCCCTAGGGTTATCACTTACAAAAACATTTGGAAGATGTTATTCTATGGACGGAAAACAGGTTTCCTTACTTGGACAAATTAAAGATGCACGAGTCGCACTTGCAGCTTACCCTGATAAGAGGGTGAAATTGACTATTCTGGTAGCAGATATCCCTGCCAGTTATGGAATGCTTTTGAGCAGGACATTTTGCAAGGATCTAGGTGGACAAATCAAGCTGGATTGGTCAGAGGCTACAATTCTAGTAGGAAAGCAGAGAGTGAAGTTGGAACCTGAGCCCAAGTGCAAGTTCACTGTCTACCCCTCTGATGATCCCAAGGCACAGATTTTGTTTGAGGAATGTGAATTCGGTAATTATTTCTTCTCTTCTGAACAAAGTTTCGAGGCAGAACCCAAGGAAGGATTAGTGCAAAAACCTGTACATTCTGATGATCTATGGGTTATGGAATTTGATGGCAGCTGTGCTACCGCTGGTTCAGGGGCTGGAGTCGTGTTAATCTCACCTGAAGGCGAATTGTTCTCTTACTCTTTTAAGTTAGAGTTCAAAAACACCAACAATACTGCAGAGTATGAAGCCCTACTGCTCGGATTGTTTGAAGCCAAAGAGAAAGGTGTGAAGGTACTTAAGGTAAAGGGTGATGCTGAACTAATTGTGAAACAGGTAAGGGGAATCTTTTCTGTAAAGAATGAAAGACTAAGGCATTATAGAAATAGGGTATGGGATGAAATCGAATATTTTGATGCTTTCTCTATAGAAACAATTCCCAGGGATCTGAATTCCCGAGCAGATTCTCTGGCAGTGTCAGCTTCTCTCCTTTTACCACATCCAGATTTCAAGAAAGATTCTTATAGGGTAGAAATGATATATCGCCCAAATGTCCCTGACAATGCCGAGAACTGGCAGGTTTTTGAAAGTGATAATCAAATTAGAAAATTCTTAGAAAACGCTGAAATGTTCCTGGGGACCTATTTTGAAGGTTCCGAAGCAGAGTGCAAAGAATTCAGTCCTGACCCTGGGATTAACTCAAGAGATGATATGATTCAATTAAAGGGAAACAAAATCCCTAAAGGGCTGGTTTCTTTGGAACATCTATTTTCTAGAAGAGATGAATATGTTAAAGGCAAGCTTTCCTCTATTCCTGATAAAGCAGAGGATTATGAGAAAATAAATATTGGAGATAAAGCCGATCCTAAGTGGATATCCATTGGTAAATGCTGCTCTTCGGAGGAAAAAAACAAATTGATCAAATTGCTAATCAGATATAAGGATGTTTTCGCCTGGTGCTATGATGACCTCAAAAATTTTAGACATGGACAGTTTCACCACCATATCCCTCTGAAAGCAAACGCAGCTCCATTCAGACAGAAGCTGAGGAATTACAACCCAAAAGTTGCTGAAGCCATCTTTAAAGAGATAGATAAGATGTTGAAAGCCAGAATCATCTATCCAATCCATCACTCCACCTGGGTGGCAAATATTGTTCCGGTCCGGAAGAAAAATGGAGAAATAAGGATCTGTGTTGACTTCAGAAACTTAAATCAAGCCAGCCTGAAAGATAACTATCCTCTGCCTGTGATGGACCACATCTTGCAGACAGTTGCTGGGTCTGAAATGATGTCTATGCTGGATGGTTTTTCAGGTTACAATCAGATAGGTGTGGCTGCAGAGGATCAACATAAAACAGCTTTCACCACACCTCGGGGAACCTTTGCCTATAATCGAATGCCCTTTGGCTTGATCAATGCAGGAGCAACTTTTCAACGAGCAATGGATTCGTCTTTCAGGGACCTGAAGAACAGGATCATCGTTATCTACCTTGATGATTTAACTGTCTTTTCCAAAAATAGAGAAGATCACTTGAGAGATCTGGAGTCTGTCTTGCAAAGGTGTCGGAGCCACGGCATCTCACTCAACCCCAAGAAGTCAGTTTTCTGTGTGACTGAGGGAAAATTGTTAGGACACCTAGTTTCAAAAGATGGAATCAAGATCGACCCAGAGAGAGTCAGGGCAATTCAACAGCTTAGTCTCCCCTCAAACAGGACTGGAGTCAAGTCCTTCTTCGGTCAAATCAATTTCCTCAGAAGGTTCATCCCTGACTTTGCTGAGATTACAAAATACATTGTCGGGATGATGAGTGAGAAACAACCTTTCAAATGGAACGAAGCTGCTAGAAAGGCGTTCGAGGATATCAAGGAGGCTATTGCGAACACTCCCACTTTGGTAAATCCTAATTTTCAGAAGGATTTTATCATTTATTGTTATGCTTCGGAACACACCATGTCAGGAATTTTGTTGCAGAAAAATGAATTAGATCAAGAGGCCCCCATAGCCTTTATGAGTGTTCCCCTAAAAAAGCATGAGCTAAAATATTCTCTAGCAGAAAAACAAGCCTTCGCTGTGGTCAAAGCTGTCAAGCAATTCAGATATTATATACTCCATTCCCATTCAGTTGTATTTGTTCCAAATTTAGCTGTGAAAAGTATTTTGACTCAGCAGGAGGTGGGATTAAATAATAGAGCAACGTGGGTTGCTAAAATACAGGAGTATGATCTGGAAATTAGACCTACTAAGCTGATCAGGGGTCAAGGTTTATGTAAGCTGATTGCTGAGAATAAAGAACAAGAAGGGGAGGGACTCCCCACAGTCTTATTGGTAAGTTTACAGGATCCATGGTTTCTGGATGTAGCATATTATCTTACATATGGTGACTGTCCTAATCACCTGACTCCTAAAGAGAAAAGAAACTTGAAGCTGAAAGCTGCAAAATATGTTATTTGGGGAGATGTTCTTTACAAGAAAGGGTTAGATGGGACTTTTCTGAGATGTGTGGATAAAGAACAGCAGGATAAACTCTTGGGAGTTTTCCATAATGAAGCTTGTGGCGGACATTTTTCTTCTTCAGTTACAGCTTTCAAGATCCTCAGAAATTGTTACTACTGGCCAGGGATGTTCAAGGATGCGTATAGGTTCGTGGCTAATTGTGAGAAGTGTAAAATGTTCTCGGGAAGGCCACAACTTGCAGCTCTACCTTTAAGGCCTGTTGTTGTTGAAGAACCCTTCAAACAGTGGGGATTGGATTTTATTGGACCTATCTCACCCCCCTCAAGTGCAGGGCATACCCATATCTTAACAGCAACAGATTATTTCACGAAATGGGTTGAGGCAGCCCCTGTAAAAAGAACAACTTCCGAGGTGGTTTGTGATTTTCTCAAGGAGAATATCTTAGTTCGATTCGGTGTGCCCCAGAAGATTGTAGCTGATAATGCTACCAGTTTCTCCTCAGGTGAGATGACCTCCTTCTGCTATGAACATAGTATTTCTCTTTCTCATTCATCGGATTACTATCCCCAAGGGAATGGACAAGCTGAGTCCAGTAACAAAAACCTGATTGCTATCATGAAGAAATTGGTTAATGACAGCCCCAGGGATTGGCATAAGAAGTTATATGAAGCTCTCTGGGCTGACAGAGTAACCCCAAAGAGAGCGATTGGGATGGCACCATTTGAATTAGTTTATGGGATAGGAGCCCAGTTATCATTACCACTGGAGCTATCTACAGCCAAACTGCAAAACGTAATTGAGGATCAGTATTTCCAAGATTCCCTGGAGAAGAGGATCATGTATTTAACCAAAATTGAGGAAGAGAGGAATGAACTGGTTGACCGAATCACTGTACATCAGGCTAAAGTTAAGGAAATTTTTGATAGAAAGGCAAGACCCAGGAAGTTCATGGAAGGTGATGAAATACTACTGTGGGACAAAAGGAGAGAACCGAAGGGCGCGCACAGCAAGTTTGATTCCCTCTGGAAAGGGCCTTTTAAGATTCACCAGGCATTGGGTCCAAATTCTTTCAAACTGGAATATCCTGATGGAACTGTTTTACCCCTGTCCTATAATGGACAGGATCTCAAGCTGTATCGTCTGTAAACAGGTTCCCCAGTTTTGTACATAGTCTTCCCTTTGTTTCTTTCTGCTTTTTCTTTTCCCGTTTTTGTTCGGCCCCGTCCTGTTTCTTTCTTTCTTTCTTTTGTTTTCCTGTTCTGCGAAACCAGAGCTTCTGAGTTCTCTGCAATTTACCATGAAATGCAGTCCCCAGTCAGAGCCAGTGTTACCTTTTGAGTCGCCCTTGTTTATTTATGTATTGGTAATATTTCTTGAACAAAAGTCGGTTTATCGTGCTATATTCCCGATCATCCTTTTTTTGTAAATCGGCTCTCAATCCTTTAATTTTTACCCGTGCGTCGCCTTTGTAAACAAAGTCACTTAAAGGTTTGAACCTTTGAACCCTAACCATTCTCAAAGTCTAAAGTTCAATGGTTCAATGTGTCTGAAGTGTCATATAAAGCAAGTTGTTTTGTGTTTGACTCAAGCGTCTTGGAACTTTCGGGTTGAACTTGAACTCCCGCTTGAACTCTTCCGCGGGGTTCAATGGTTCAAGGTTCAAGGTTCAAGGTTCAAATAATTCAAAGTTCAAAGAGTTCGCTATTTCATAATTTGGGACCTTATACTAGAAGCCGTGTAACCTTCTGTTGGTCTATATAGCCCATGTGTCGTTGAACCTTCATATTGAACCATCGCGTTGAACCATGTTTCAAAGGTTCAATGGTGCGAAAATTTGGTAAGTTTGGTCCCATCTGCTCCCGCGGTTTTCCAAGCCAAATTTAGCGGGAAAGTTGGAGGAGATTTTGTCAGGAACTCATCATAAAAGCGAGAGCTCTAATTTAACGGAGGCTACGGATAATTATTGTACCTCATGATGGCGCGACAACATTACTTGCTATTAATGGAAAAATCAGAGTTCACGTCCCTTCAAAAGTTTTTGGCACGTATTGATCTGAGCGATAGACATTCATTCTGGTAAGTGCCATTGTTAGCCAAAAACAACCCAATTTTAGCGAGTAATCACATTGTGCGACGCGGAGGAGAATAGCGCTGAAAGTGTAAGGCTCTCGTTCTTCAAGCTTTCGCAGTGCTTTCAAATTTCCTGAAGGTGAGTTCTATTTCCCCCTGTACTATTCCGAGTTCTTATACTGGAAAGAAGAACCCCTAGAATTTCTGTTATTTTCGAGATTCGAATTGCTATATCATAGTCTTCCCAATATGTCTTTGAAGTCTACATGTTTGGGGGATGAACACGGCCCCAGTCTTATTTATTCCCACCCAGAGTTTGGAGACACCGCATTAGTTCAGTATGACTTGGAGGAATTCATAGAAAGAACAAAGAACCCTGTCCAAACCCCCACAATGAAGAAGATTGTAGACAGTGGTTTAGTGGAAGCTGCAGCCTTTCCTCAGGCCATTCTATGCCCTGAATTGGTTCAAGAATGTATAAACAGATATGACCCCCAGAACAGATGTGTCAAAAACGCCAACGGGGATGTGCTGTTTTGTGTCAACAGACAAACCCTTATGTCTGTGATGAAGATACCACATAAGGGGGCATATTCCAATCTCGACATTACCTCCTCCAATGGATATTTCTCAGAAAAGAAACCAACTTACAAGAGTGTGATAGCACGGAATTGGCTGCTAAAATTTCAGAAAGGTGGTTCAAGGCTGCCCAGACCCCTCACTAGAGATCATTTAATACAGGAGGTAAGGGATATTGTGGTGTTATTGAACAGATTGAGAGGCAATCAACATGCCTATTACTGGGAAGACTGGATGTATTTTTTTATACAAGTTGTCCTCCAGGGTGAACAATATTTGGATTGGGCCGAGATAATAGCTGACTGTCTGCATCAGAGCTTAAATAATCGTCTGGGCAACAGGGATTTCTTTATGTCTTCTTATCTATTTTACTGTCTAGCCTCCACAAGAGATTGGTTTGACCTGCCTCATGAGCCTTTAGATGAAAGCAGCAAAGTTTATCAATATTACTCACAGTTGCAAAGAAAAAATTGTTATGAAAATTACAAGAGGATCAATGATGTCTTCACTGGGAAGATGACCTATGAATTGACAGGCAACCCAGGTAAGAGAATGACCAGTGAAGCAATGCAGCTAATCAGTATCTACGGTAGCTTTTTCATCCAATTCTCTGAGTTCACCTATATCAGAGTTGGGGGATTCGATGGTGAACCAATGAAGTTGCCCAGATATGTATTTGACCGTTTTGTACTAATAGAAGTATGTCGGCAATTGGCACATGTTGATAAAAAATTTCCATCAAAAAGGGGTTGTGGTATTTCTTTTCCTGTTGAACTTGGGCATTATTCATGCCTGTCAACTTCTGATGCTTTAAATCTGGGGGTGAACCTCAAGAGGTTCAATTTTCAATCCTTCACTGCTAGAACCAAATTCGACAGTAAAAGTTTTGTTAAAGATAATTTAAATTCTGGAACAGGGCACTCGCACCTTCCTAAGCTGGAGGATTATTGGATGGATTGTCCAGATGAATTTGAAGTTAGGAGAAGGTTATGGTGCAGGTTTTCTTTAAGACAAATAATTACCTTTAACTTAGACATGGACATTTCTGGAGTTCTTGTTGATGATGAAGAAGTGGTTGATCCACAATTTGAGAAGGTGGAGCACTTACCCATTCCGGAGGTGGACTGGAGCAAGAAAGAGGAGGACAGGATTGAAATTAAGACCCTCCCGGTGATAAGGAGGACTGAAAAATGGTTGAGAGAAAAGAAGCAACAGGGGTCTCAAGATAAAAATGTTCAACAATTATCTTCAGTGGTTGCATCACCACTTCCCCTGGATCCTTCTAATCAACCTCTTGCTATCTGTGGTGCAGGTGCTTCTGAGCCATCACCTGAAAAGAGCCCTGTCACCAAGAAATCCAGGAGGGTCCTCACAGATATTCTGCCTTCTCGTGTCACCAGGCTGAGAACCAAAGGTAAAAGGAAGAAGCCAGTTTCTGAGACAATAATTGTCGACTTAAATTCAGAAGAAGAAGCAGAGGACCCCATGGGGGACAAAGAAGCAAGCCCAACCGGAACAGAAGCAGTTGATACTGGTTCACAGTCAGAGGATGTTTTGGGTACTCCGGAGATGTTGATGATTTCAGATAAACCTTCTGATGGAGAAAAACTCAGGGAGACATCCCCGGCACCAAAGTGGCTAGAGAGCTCTATATCTGATAAAAAGAAGGTGGTTCCTTTCGTTCTCCCTCTGGAAGATATGGTAAGTAAATGTCTGGGGAAAACCCCCAAGTCCAAAAGACTTAAAACAGTGTCTAGAATAGATATTGACCCAAGCACTGGTAACTGGAGCGCAGAAATAGCCAAGCCAGTGACCGAGGGAGAGGTTCAAGATCCTACAGTGCATGATTTCACTGTGGAAAAGATAGACCTCGGTACTGCCTCCAGAGCTGCAGATGTACATCATCTCGAAGCTTCAACTAAAAGAATGGTCAATAGAACGATGAAAGATGAAAGGGACAAAAGAGAATTAAAACAAGCTCTGCGTGCAATGGCAGAATATATTGAAGCCATCAACAATCCTAACCCACAGCCAATCTCACAAGTTCCCTTGTCTTTCGACCCAAAGTCACCTGTCAACCAGAAAATGTTAGATCAAGTTCATAGGAACAAAATGGTCTCAAAAACATTTGATGGCTGGTTAGACAGCATTGAGCAAAAGGGAACTGAGTATATCCATGAACTCAAAGGCATATATGACCTGACTGCTACTACCATTGAAGATCTTAAAGCACAGGTTGCTGTCTGGGCTAAGGACGAAGGCAAGTGGACCAGTGTGATGAACCAAATAGAGGAAGTTCGGAAATATGGGCTGGAAAAGTTTTTGGCAGAGATGAAACTGACTGGTGTGGATGAGGATTTATTGTATGTGAACAAAAAGAATATCGAATGGAGGAACTCCATATCCCGACAAGCACGCTTTGAAGTCTCAAAGCTCATTAAGGAGATAACGGACTTCACTCAGTCATTGCAACGTGATTTACAGTGTATCGACGTAAAATACATGAAGGATGATGGAAAGCCTGAAGAAGATGTTGAAGCAGTAGCCCAATCCTTTAGGGATAAGATCCGTTTTGTTAAAGAGAATGATAATATTCTGATTGAGGATCTCTCCAGAGTTTCTAAAGTCGAATCCCTGCTCTACCTCTGTATCGACGCACTCCCTGAACATAAGGAAAAATTCGGGAAAATGCGAAGAGAAAAGGAGGTTTGGAAATTGAGGATGAAGCATATAGGCATACCAAACTTTCCTAAGATTCAGGAGTTCGTGGCTGCCTTTCAGGAGTGGAGAACCCAGCATGCTTCTCAGGCTCTCGACAGCAAATCAGGGGATGCTGATTCATCGCCCCAGTCATAACCGCATCAGCTCTTTCTTTTTCAAGTCTTTAATTTATGTTATTTCTGGCAACTTTAATCTTTTACGATCAGTTGTTAAAACTAAATCCCGTATGGGTCAGAGTGATGTTAACTCTGGGTTTAATTTGCTCGTGGATGGTTAAGACCTTGATATATATTTGTTTTTCAGAATTTTTAAAAAAAAGGAGAGAAAGTGAGGGAAAGAAAAGAGAAAAGGGGAATTTCAGAAAAACTGTATTTTTTTTATATATGATGATTGTTTGAAAAATTTTCATCTGTGAATGAAAAGAGGAACGATTGCTGCTTATTTGGATCTGTGCGTCTAAATGTGTGAAATTTGATTTTCTGTGAGAAATCTTCTTTTACCTGGTAATTGCTCTTTGTTTGAACAACCCATCATATGTATTATCTTTCCTTTCGAGTTCAGCAAGTTTGTATAAACATATTCATGTATTCGAATGTACTAAAGTAGAATCTGTGCATTCTATCCTGCTGTTGTATAAATTAATCGCATTCATGACATGGCTATGTATGGATGTTAGTCAGCCTTAGGCGTTTTCTGGTTAAAAATGCGATTTAGTTAGCTGAATAAGCTAAAATTCATTGAAAATCATAAAGGGAGCTGTACCTTAATTCAGAGGGGAACTAATTCAAAAAGTTCACCCATTTGTTGTTTAACTCATTTGTTCTTGAAAGAAGGGTATAGGGTCAGAGCAAGTAATTTTCAGAATAAGAGCAAATCTGTTAACCAACAATTAACAAATTGAATTTTCCCCTAAACAGTATTAGAGCAAGGTTTCACACTCCTTGAGTCCATGGGATCACTACAAAGGATCTGAGACATGGCACACCATGACAGAAGAAGGAGAGGACCACCTCCAAGGATTGGAGATGCAACGTTGACAGAAATGCTCGGAGGCATCAAGGCTAGGCTGGATGCAATGGAAAGAACGTAGTGCAGAGGAGTACCTATAGCAGATGTAAATGACAATGAGGAGGTAGAAGTTAGTGAAGAGGAAGTAGAAGGAGAAGATGGATTTGAGGGGAGATTTCTGCATGCAATGATGAAGATTTCCAGTAAACCCCATGTTGAGCTACTAAGTTATAATGGTAGTGTGAAACCAGATGAGCTAATAGACTAGATTTTAGAAATGGAAAAGTTTTTTGAGTTGGAATCTATTGAAGATCTAAAAGGGCTGAAACTTGCAGCTTCAAAGCTGAAATGACATGCATCTCTTGGTGGGATCATGTGCAGGTTGAGAGATAAAGAAAAGGAAAGGAAAAGATTAAAACCTAGGAGAGGATGTTAACCAAGTTAAAGGCAAAATTTCTACTTGTCGATCATCAAATCACCATGTTCAAGATGTTGTAGAACCTCAAGCAGAGGGAGAAGACTGTGTAAGATTACATTGAAGAATTTTACAGATTGAATATTATGGTTGGTCACATTGAAGATGATGCTAAGAAGATTTCTAGGTATGTGAATGGGTTGCATTATTCGATCCAAGTTGAAATTAGCATGGTTAGAATAACCAGCATAGAAGAAGCCTATCAATTTGCACTGAAGGCAAAAGAAAAGATCTCTAGAAGGCATAATAGCTCTAGAGGGAGAGGTAAATCCTCTAAAGGAAGAGGACAGTCAAATCTAGGACATGGATCTTAGGATAAACAAGGTGAAGCAAGTTCTTCCAATACCCAAGGAGGTAGAGGAAGAGGTGATTATTCCCGAGGTAGAGGAAAATATGGAAGAGGAAGAGGGTTCAGTGGAACGTGTTTCTAGTGTGGACAGGCTGGACATAAAGCATTTGAATGTCCTCAGGTACAACAGAGCAATGGCAAAGGAAAGGAGATTAGAGCCCATATGGCACAAGCTGAGGAGGAGAGTGTGGCTAGTGCAGCCTCACCGAAGCATGGAGAAGAAGCTGAGGATGGAGAATCCTTGATGATGAGGAAAGTTCTTCTAGCCCCAGAGAAGGTATGAGAGGAACCAGAACAGTGAAGAAGCTTGTTTAGAACCAGATGTAAGTCTGGAGGAAAATGCTGCAAGGTCATTGTGGACAGTGGCACACTGACAATTTAGTATCAGAAGAAATGGTGCAGAAACTAAATCTGAAAAGATTGAAGCACCCCACTCCATACAAGGTCCCTTCATTGCAGAAGAGACATTAGTTACTTGTAAGTGAGCAATGCCTTGTCAAATTCCATATTGGAAACTATAAATATGAGATATTGTGTGATGTTATGCTGATGGATGCATGCCACCTGTTGTTGGGCAAACCTTGGCAATATGACAAGTAGGCCATTCATGATGGTAAGAGTAACTGCATAACACTCAAGAAGGGTGGGGTTGAGTATGTGTTAAATCCTTTGAAAGATAAGGATGATGATATTGAGAGAGGCAATAAGGTTTTTCTAGTAAGTGGAAAATAGTTCCTAAAGGAGATCAAAAAGGAGAGGGTATGTTATGCCTTCCTACCTTAGATTGCAAAAACTGTGATAGTTGAGAAAGGGAGAATAGTTCCCACAGAGGTCCAAGAAATTCTGAGTGAGTTTGATGACATACTAATGAATAACTTACCAGATGGACTACCTCTAGTTAGAAGCATAAGTCACTACATCGATTTGATATCGGGAGCAAGCCTACCAAACAAGGCACCATATAGGATGACACCTATGGAAAATGAAGAGTTGAATAGGCAAGTGCAAGAGCTATTGGATAAAGGGCTTATTAGGAAAAGTCTCAGTCAGTGTGTTGTACCTACAGTATTAGCACTTAAGAAAGATGGAAAATGGTGGATGTGCACATATTCAAAGGCTATAAACAAGATCACCAATAAGTATATGCTTCCATTGCCTTGTATGGATGACTTGATGGATTGGTTGAGCAGAGCAAAGTATTTCAGCAAGATTGATTTGAAAAGTGGATACCACCAACTCAGAATTAGAGAAGGGGGTGAATGGAAGACAACATTCAAAACTAAGCATGGACTGTATGAGTGGTTAGTGATGCTATTTGGGTTGCTAAATGCACCCAACACTTTTATGAGACTGATGAATGAGGTAATGAAACCATTCCTTGGAAAGTTTCTCATAGTTTATTTGGATGACATTTTGGTTTTTAGCAAAACAAAGGAGGAGCACCTACTACATCTTAGAAAAGTCTTGCAGAGGTTACAAGAAGAGAAGTTGCTGGTGAATGTGGAGAAGTACAGTTTTATGCATAAAGAACTAGTGTATTTGGGTTTTGTAGTATCAGGGGAGGGGTTAAAAATGGACCCTGAGAAGGTTAAGGCAATACTGGATTGGCCTTCACCCAAAAGCATGTTTGAGGCTAGAAGTTTTCATAGCTTGGCGAGCTTCTATAGGAAGTTCATCAAAAAATTTAGTGGAATATGTGCATCAATCACCAAAACAATGAAGGGTGTTAGGAAAGAGTTCTAATGGATAGCTACAACAAAAAATAGTTTTCAAATGTTGAAGAAGAAGGTGATAGAACAATCAGTATTGGCGTTGCCAGACTTTAATAAAGTTTTCCAAGTGGATTGTGATGCTAGTGGTAGTACAATTAGAGGAGTGTTAAGCCAAGAAGGTAGACCCATTGCCTACTTCAGTGAGAAACTTAATGAAGCAAAAAGGAAATACTTAGTTTATGACCAAGAATTCTATGCTATAGTGTAGGCCTTAAGAAGTGCTGACATTGTCTGCTATCAAATGAGTTTGTGTTGTATACTAATCATCATGCCTTATAGTACATCAACAATCAAGGTAAGTTAAACCAAAGACATATGAAATGGGCGGAGTTCTTGCAAAATTGTTCATTTGTTTTGAAACATCGAAGTGGTAAGTCAAACCGATTAGCAGAAGCACTTAGTAGAAGATGTTTGTTGATGAATGAGTCATGGGTTAACATTGTTGGTTTTGATGCAATGAAGGATTTGTATCCAGATGATCTTGATTTTAAGGAAGCATGGGCTATTAGTAAGAATCTAGTGATCGAAGATAGGACACCATGGTTGGAATATTTTTTCCAGGATGGTTTGTTGTTCAAGGGGCATAAATTATGCATACCTAGAAGCTCAATGAGAGAGAATCTTATCAGAGGAAAGCATAGTGGAGGCTTAAGTGGACATTTTGGAGTAGATAAAATAGTGGCACAGCTGAATGAAAGTTATTTTTGGCTTGGAATGAGTGCCGATGTGAAGAAATTGGTACAAGGCTGTCGAATTTGCTAATGGCAGAATACAGGACTGTATTAGCCATTGCCCATACCTGATAGACCTTGGGAACATATAAGTATGGATTTTGTTTTGGGATTGCCTCAGGCACAGAGACGTCATGATTCCATTTTCATTATTTTGGATAGATTTTCAAAGATGGTTCATTTTGTACCATGTCAGAAAACCAGTGATGCATCCCACATAGCTACATTATTTTTTAGAGAGGTAGTTAGGTTGCATGGGTTACCTAAGAGCATAGTTTTAGACCGGGAAACAAAGCTTGTTGGTCATTTTTGGTGTACATTATGGAAGAAAATGGGCAGTAAATTAGGTTTCAGTTCATACTATCATCCATAGACTGTTGGACAAACTAAGGTTCTAAACAAAATTTTGGGAAATCTATTGAGATGCTTGGTAGGAGATAAACCACATCAATGGGATCTTATCCTGGCATAGGCAAAATTTGCTTATAATAATTCAGTGAATAGAAGTGAGGGAAGGAGTCCTTTTCAAATAGTTTATGGGTATAGCCCTAGAGGTATTGATGAACTTCGTGATAGTGCAGATTTGAATAGGAAGACTGTTGTTGCAGAAGATTTTGTAGAATACCTTCATGAGGTTCATAAGGAAGTGAAGGAACAGTTGGAGAAAAGTGCCAGCAAATATAAGGAGCATGCTGATGTGCATCAGAGAGAATAAGAGTTTCAGGTAGGAGACTTAGTTTTGGCACATTTGAGGAAGGAAAGGTTTCCACAGGGAACATATCATAAATTGCAATTCAAAAAGATAGGTCCATGCAATGTATTGAGGAAACTCTCATCCAAGGCCTATGAGATTGAGTTGCCAACAGGGATAGATATGTCACCTATTTTCAATGTTTCTAATTTGTATAAGTTCTATGAAGGAGAGTCAAGTTCACAAGGAGGGATACACTCACATTCACCTAATGAACAAGGGTGGATAGATCAGTTGCCTGAAAAGAAGATGGAATAAGTGGATAGAGTGATTGACTCCTGAGTGGTTAAGAAGACCAGAGGAAAGTAGTACATGGAGTATCTGGTCAGATGGAAGAATAGGGCTACATATGAAGGTTCTTGGCTGACTACTACAGAACTTGTTAAGTTTGGGATTTTGGTTCCAGACTTGACAAAATGTTCTTTAGTTTTCAACTCATGGAACATTTCAGTTACCCGGCATGTCTGATATAGGAGCATCCGGGTTCACATGCAATCCTCATCAACCTAAAAGACTTGTTTTTACTTTTTTTGTTGTCTATTTTTGTCTGCAGGTGTTACCTCAAGGATGAATTAAGAAAATTTGGAGAATTTTCCTAAGGAAGTTGACCAAGTAAGGGGTTGATCTTGAAGAAGGCCCAAATGGGTATTCATATCTCAATTTTGGTGAAGAGCTGATCAAAATTGGTGAAGTTATGCTCTAGCATGACTTTTGGGTCCTACTGACCTGGCGCTAAAATCCTATGACACTGGAAATTCATGTTGGCAGTCAATGAAGGAGTTTGCACTAAAATCTAAGGGTTTGAACTTGTGCTGAAAGTGGCTCTTACCCACTAGGTTAGACACCTTCAAAACTCCCGCCAAGTTAGACACCATCGAATCCTTCGCTAAGTCAGTGACAACATCATTTTCCACTGAGCACTTTCACACCTCTTGCGCTAAAAGCCTTCATCATTGACCTCACGTTAAATACTGGTTCCTTTGCATAAGTTGGTTGGCATCCAAATCCACACAGGATGGATGGATGGAAAATCGCTACTTAGCGCTAAAAAGCTTGGTCACTGACTTGTGCTAAAATTGAATTGCACTGACAAAGTTGAAGGAGGGCGAAATCGGTGCTATTCAGACACGGTTGATTTCTATGCTATGTTGGTGGAGGTCATTTCCAACGCTTTCCTCTGCGTAAGTTGGACAAGGTCATTTTCCACACTTTTCACTATGAAGTTCAATAGAGGCCAAATCTAGCACTTTCTCCTGTTGCGCTGAAATCCAGTCAATCTGGCTTTCCTGCCAGTAAACCAGAAATGACAAAAAGTCAATTTTGACAGCCTATACAACCGTTCCAAGGCCAAATCATGATGTGACACATGTTTAGATCATTAATGATGGTCAGTGGCTGCCATAAAAGTCTATAAATTCATAGAAATTGATCTTTTTGCGTACTTCTGCTCAGTAGTACATTTTTGGGAATTTTTTGGGAAATTCCTCCAGCTTGCATGATTAGTTTGATCTGCATTCTTCAATGTTGTAAAGGCTAAGGCTAATGCATGTATGGTGCATTTGTAATGCAGACTACATTCATACTGTAATCTTTCTCCTGCAAATTAATAAAGAATTACTGTTTGTTCTATTCTACTATTCTGTTATTTTATATTTGCTACTTCGTTTAGCTATCTGATAAGATTCCTAAACCTTGACCTACATTAAATTTGCTCAAGATAAAATTTTCTTAGATAAGAGCATAGAGTATGCACGGATGACCATTAAAGAAGCTAGTGAACTATATCAATTTTGTCTTACATGGACTGAGAAGACTAGGGACATAAAAGAGAAAATAGATGGATGGGAAATTCAAATAATGAAGATCTCCAAAAGTTATGATCCTATAAAAGATGCTATTGGGAATCAAAGGACTACAATTGAAACCATTCATTCTAACATAAATAAGCTACAGACTCAGAAGGAGGTCATCGGGCATAAGATGAGCCAACTCTCAGAGATAGTGAGCTTCAAGATTGCATCCATGACCAGGTTAGTAGAAACAATAGATAAGACAAGGAAAACCACTAAGGCCCCTGCTACCATGAAGAATGCAGAAGAGTTGGTGTCCTAGGTTAATGAGCATATATTAGTTTTGAGTGATGCTAAGGTTAGATGGGATGTGGTTGTACCTAGCTAGGGTTCAGGGTTTTAAGCTAGGGTTTTATGAAGTATTTCCTCATTTCCCCTTAAAACCTTAGGTCTCATGGTCATGCTTTTACTTTATGTTATAATCCATTGTTGACTATCTAGCCTAGGTTACCGGTCGTTTAAGTTATAACCTTGAGTCTTATATGTCATGAAGTGACTGACCCCTTTAGCCTAGTGTTACCTTTTATAGCTTGTTGAGTCATATGGTCTTAGTTTTAAGTCTTTGTAAGGTCTCAAGGGTGCCACTTGGTAGGATATTGCAAGCCCTCACAACACTGGAGCTGATGTCATAACTATATCGTGGGGCTGCAAGATCAAGACAGGTGTCAAGAATGCTTGGACCTATGGCCATGGTATCGATGATTTTGAATGGACAAACGATATGCTGCCAGGTGCTAAGAAATCAAGTGAGGTAATAGGACTATAGGTGTTGAAGGATGCAATGATAGCATAGTGTCATGGGAGAATCTTGTCAGAAGGAAAGATTCTCTACGTTGTTACGGGATGATGACATGTAGTTTGTTCTCAGAAGGAAGGAAAATGATTTTATAAGAAGATACATGTGGAACCCTTAGCACACACTCGTGGAGCCACATGGAGGTGGCCCACTTCCTACCGTGCTACTGTGAGATGATGCCACATGGCCATGTCAGACAAAAGGGTGGAAAAGTCAACAAAAAGCAAGTATGAGATTTAGTGATCTGATTGGCTAGAGAATTTTCATCTAAAAGGTCAGATTTTCAAATCTAGTAGGTATCTCAGGGTCATTGATCTTAATATATGCAACTTACATCAATGGTTGATTTTCAGATTCTCTGAATAGATGTTGGAATGCATCCTTGTGTCATGAATTTGTAGTAATGGCCAAAGTGACACGCAGTAATGAGGTGAGCCCTAAAATTGCAAATTCAATTAAAGTTGAAGGCAAGGGTTTCTCATAACATTTTCATGGGCCTAAAAAGAGTTCCTACATACAGTGAGCATTGGCCGAGAAGACATTGAGATTCTGAAGCTTCTACAATCAAAAAACCAGTAAGTCACTCTCACCAGCTGTGTGCATTTCAATTGAATTGATGTCCTATGAATGAATTTTGAGCATCATTAAAAAAGAAAAACCCTTATTCAGATAAGTATTATTTCAAAATGAGTCAAAAAAGTTATGCTTTGACTTTCAAGAGGGGTTTAGATGAAGACTTGATTGTTTAGTTGCCTGGGTCTTCAAGAAGGCCTGTAAATGTTTATGGTCCCAGTGGGCCAAATGACAGACTATTAGATTTATGCCCTGGGTGCTGAGATACTCAATTGCTTGTACCAGGCTAGATCCTATTTAAACATTGGTACGATAGGAAGGAGTATAAATCCCCTATTTGTAATGCTTGGAATCTCAATTTGGTGAAGTTAATATGCCCTAATGTGTTCATAAACCTAGATTTTGTGAGGGTAGTTGCACAAAGGTATGATCCCAGGTCAGGGTAGGAAATAATTAAATTATGATCAGGACAACAAAAGCATTCATCACCAAAGTATTCATCATCAACCTTGCTGCAAACAAAAGGATAGATTTCGATATTCTGAAAGATGACTACAAAAGAGTTTGGCATGCATACAGAGTGTTCAAGCCGCCGAAGCACAAAACAAGGGGAATTGATGGAAAGATAATCAAAATATTAGATAGTGAAGATGAACCCTTTGATGTTTCTCAATTTATGCACTATTTTGTGAAGACATATCATACTTTGTGTCATGTGTTGGAAAGGGATGCATTACATAAAATTCCAGTCCTTATGATGATGATAGTTACTGATGTGTAAGACATTTCAACAATAGAGGAATTTGATTATGCAGCTTATATAGCAGACAAAATGCATGATTAGCTGGTGAAGATTAAGAATAATCTATATACTGTGGATGCAAAGGTGGAGTTTAAATGGTATTTAATCATGTTCCATATGTTTTATATGCTAAATCAGAGATGTGGCATCAAGATTTGCATGTTAGAGAAGTTGATCATGATGGTACTCTATTCCCTATCCAGATGTGGACTCATATGATAGATATGCACTGTGTAGATACTAATTATGTAATTTTTGAAGAGCATTTTGTCAGGAAGCTATTGAGATTCTTGGAGCTTGAAGGGGAAAGGGTTCCAAAGGATGTGCTGGACTTATTGAGACCACTAGATAGAACCCTTGAGTTGGGAATTCGACACAATTGGGGAGCTTGGTTTCTTCATACTCATACTACATGTATTAGAGTTTATGGGAGCAAGTTTGCTCCATACATATTTCCAAAGTATGTACCAAGAAGAAATGCATATTTGGAAATCATCAAAAAGTTGAATAAATTAGACAAAGAACATTTGGGGTTGCAAAACAAAGGATCATTCTTCGCCACGACCACCAAATTTTGTGACTTTTGGGGGCCTCTAATAAAGATGCTCTAGATCAAATTGATTTAGTATTGAAAATCTACAGGATGGGGTTGGAACAACCAAGGGTGTTTGATCCAGAAGGATCATTAACAAAGTAAGACTTGGCATCAAAAGGCCACAATTTGCCCATCAGGTTTTGTATGATGAGGATGTAGTGAGAAACTATGCCACTATGGAGGAGATTCATTTTTTGAGAGGAAAGTGGCAGGAAGTGATGGAGGGAGAAAGGACGAGAACCAATCTTAAACCTACATATCCAAGGGCATTTGCAGAAGAAAATGATCCTATAACAAGGATTCAAAGAATCTTGGCCCATGTGGAGACCTTAATTGAAAGTGCTCTAGCAGGGGAAGAAAGGCCAGCTTATGTCAAGGACCCAAGGACTCCAGTCAAGCCATATCAAAGGGGAGATGAGTCCCCTGATTCATCTCCAGCTAAGAAAATGAAAATTATTGATTTGGAGCATAAAGAAGAGATAGAATTTATGGACTAAGAGGAGGAAACAAATGAACAAGAACAAGAAATTTCCCAATAGGTAAATTCACATGTGAGAATAAGGCCTTATGCTTCTCTAGGTAACATGATGGTAAGGTCACTTTCTAGTCATCCGATAGATACCGAGGACATCGGAGTGCTTCCTTGTTCATAATTCTTGGAAGATGATGTCTTTGTCAATACCCCTGAATTCAAGGGGTATGTGTTGAAAGTGAGGAATGAAGAGTTTCAAAAGAAAGTGGAAGAAGCCAAAAGAGGAGTTGATCCTAAAAGGTATGAAGAAATAACACAGAGAGTGCTCAATGAAATGACCTAGGATATGAGCAGGATGGCCCCTGATGAAGGAAGAGCTTTGGTGGAAAAGAGTGGTTTGTTATTTCTTCCTCACTAGACATTAGCAGATGTAATTGCATTTGATATTGTTGCACGAACTAGCATACATATCTCAGATGATCAGGTTGATAAAGCACTCTCTGGTGCAGGGTTTAATCCCAAATTTGAGACCTTGGCGATATGGGCATTGGCCCTAAACAATAATAAGCCAAGGGTTGGTCTAGGAGAATTAATAAGAGATGTGATAATAAAATGCATATTAGATACTCCAACTCCTCAAGCTGCAAGCTTGAGTGTTCACACAACTGAATTTGCTGAGGTTGTCACTAATAAGTTGTAGAAAGACTATAATGACCTTTTATTGAAATATGGACATGCAATGGCAGAGTTGAACAAGTACAAGGGGCAAATGTTGTTATCATTAGGTACTTCAACTCAGAGTGCTCTAGTTCCTGTGGAGACTGCAAAGGCTTTCCCAACAGATAGGGAGACATTGCTCTCAAAGATTAAGGATTTGAAGGAAGAGGTAAAGAATCTAAAGGATGAGAAAAAGAACACTGTCAAGGAAATAGTTATAAATATGATCAACCATAGGTTATCCAAGATTATAGCTAGGGTTGATGATACATGGAAATCTTATTCAAACTTGAGGATAACCTTGGACAAACATGAGAAGGATAAGGAAAGCCTAAAAGACATATGTAGGGTGAGGTTACCAAGAACTAGAGAGATAAGGGAAGTTCATAGATGTTCAAGGTTTACCCCTAATGCTCCAGCAGAAACAAAATTGACCCTTGATGTGTTACTTTTATTAGAAGAGGTAGTGGCCTTCCAACTAAAACTGGATAAGGTTTTGAATGAGAAAAGACAATCAATTGAAAATATAGATAAAAAGATCATTCCAATCATATTGGAGGATGATGGACAAATAAAAGGTTTAGACAAATGAAAGGCTGATTTTGAAAATATAGCTGGCCAACTCATATCTTCAAGTTGTGTAGATGGTGACCCAAGCATGAAAATTTTAAGTTCTACACTCATTAAGCTACATGTGTTGGAATTGAATTTTGAGATATTTTGTAAGGAATCAATAATTTTATTAGATGCAAGCTATATAGGACATAATGAAAAAATAGCAAAATTGATTCCTTTCCAATGACCATCAGAGAAATCTTGTGCAGCCTGGGTGGAGAAGTATGGATAAATGTGTCCAGGATGATTGAGGATCCAATCATGTGATATTTCTTCTTCATCATTGGGATAGAGCATCTCCAACAGTTTTTGGCATCTCCAAGATAAATTGTATTTTCATCTTTTCTCTTTCATATGTAATTTGAGTTAGTTTCCCAATGCCTATGGTGGTGGCTTGTAATGTAAGATTTGTAACTAACAGTTGGTAATGAGTTTTTGAGCAACATGTTCTTGTGTCTATAAAATAGCATGTTGTTCCACTTTGTAAGGTTGTTGAAAGATTTGGGAAACTTTGATAAGTGAAATACAAAGCATTTCTGAGATGTTGTCCATATTTTGAGTTGTAAGTTTCAATTTCCTACATGTTAAATGTATTTTCTTATTAAGCACTTTTATCAGTTTCAGATTGCAATATATGAAAAATGCCTTTGAGCATGTGTTTCCATCAATTGTCTCCTATGTTTTTTGGATTCCACTTTTTGAATGAAGATACTAAGGGTTTCTGAGTCCTTGAATATTCATGTGCTATATATTGCATGTCTGGTTTATTGCTTCTGTTCAAGGAATATAGATTAAAATGCTCCAAGTCAAATTGGAGAGATGTGTTTTACAATAGGGATATTTATAAGAAAAGTTGTGGGAAATACTCATTCTTGGATTGTTATCTGTAAGACAGGAACATAATAAATCCTCTAAATATGAATGTTTGTTTTGTTTATAAGAAGTAATTTGCATTGTAAGGAATTGACTCCAAACCCTAGGATTGGCACCGATCAAAGTTGGGCTTATTTTCACAAATCATGCATAATCAACAACCATACATACATCACAAAAATAGAACACCGTTGTCAGAGAGAGAGTGCATATCCTTGTGGGATAGAGGCAAAAATCCAAATGATAATGATGATAAAGCACAATAAATGTCACCTTGATGATGAAGCTCTCATGCATGAGGAGAAGATGTAATCCAACCTGCAAAAACAAACACAATAACAATACCATGCTCTGCAACGCAATGATATCACAAAAATCTCAAGTATGCATAAAGTTCACCATCATCTTCTAGTTTGCAAATGATAACCTAAACATGCTTATATATGCAACTACTAAGATTCCCGCCAAGAATTTTGTATTTGAAACTTATGATATCGGCCTGGAAACTAAATAACAGTCACAAACCTGACATTTGAATTTAGGGTAGATTCAAAATAAGGTTGGACTAGGGTGCTAGCGCCCAAGTCCACCCCCTTATTTTGGTTCAAGGATCATCAAAATAGACCCCCTTAGGTCCCATTTGTCACAAGATGCAAGGGTTTTCTCATCGGGAGTCTGAATTATCATGTAAGATGCTCTAAATGCAATCTAAATATTAAAAGCTAAACCTTAAAAGTAAAAAGCCCCCAAGGGTGCCTTTTTCCAACATAATAGCACCAACTCAATGCAATGAGGCACCAACCCCTATTTTTCTCATTCTATGAACTTTTGATAGTGAGAAGAAGGGCATATGCATTCTCAACAACATTTTTTGTTCTTCAAAACCAAATATATGTCACTCCTACATCTGACTCAATAGTTGAACCACCTTTAACTACTAAGAAAACTAAATGTCGACAGTTTTAGAATCGTTACATAATAACCACCAATCAGTTAAACAGTAGCCCAATAATGGAACAATTATAGATCTGAATTATCATCTCAAACATTTATTATGATATATAATAGTTGCCAATATAATTCCCAATATGTATTCTACATTTGAAACATACCCGAGCTTCAAAAATAGTTCATCGGCAAAATACCCATCACAAGATATTGACAAATTTTTGCTTTTACAAACTTGCCCTTTGTCATCTTTATTAGAAAAAACCTAGTTTTACAAACCTCATCCTTTGTCAACTTTATCAATGAAAAGTTTCATTCACAAACTTATGTCTTTGTCACCTTTATTGGCAAAATTTCCCTTTTAAGAACCTTGAGCACATTGCCTTTATTATCGGCAATTTATCATTCACACATACCATGACTTGATCAATTTTCACCTTTTCCTTGAACTGCAAGGCAACTTCCCTTTTATCAACAAAAACTCCAAACCACAAACTTACTTTCCTTTATGTCATTTGTCACTTAGTCATTGAATTGGCAAAATGATGAACTCTCGAACTTATTTGTGAAACAGAAACTTTTTCAATAACACTTTGCCAATAGAGTTCTCAAACTCTCCATTTCATAGACAATAAAAGAACTTCTTCCAAAGCTCACTTAAAGTGCAATCAGTAAAGTTTCCAATGGCTAACTTGAATAAGTCAAACTTTTCCTTTTATAAACTTTGAATAATACAAATCATCCTTATGACTTGTCGGCAAACTATCTGATCAGGTAACTATTGGGTCAACAAACTAAGCAATTCATGAACTGAAGAAATCATCGACAAAAAATCACTGACAAGAAATCACCGACTGGCTATATAACTTAGCTAATTTTTGCCCAATATTAACAAAAATGGAATTGGGGATGCCCGATTGGGTCTTTAACAAAATGATGTCCTTAGTTTGACCAAACAATTTGAAATGGCCTCCAATCCAACAATCTCCTAATCTCAATATAGTCACATCAATGACAAACCAAACCAAATCCAAAAATATCATCAATGACAAAATCAATAATCTCCCCCTTTCTCATTGATGACAACTCAATCCTCCATACTTGAATCTCCTCATTTGACATCAATTACAACGGGAGTCATAGAAAATGCCTAACTTGAAATGGCTCCCCATGAGGACTACTCTAATAGAAAAATATGCTTTCATACTCCCCTGGATGAATACTTTCTGTATTCAAGAAGAAATAGGAGAAGGGACAACTCCTAACTTATGTCTGACGCATTCAAAAGTCTCCTTGGGAATGGGCTTTGTAAATATATCTTCCATTTGTTCTTTGGAGGCAACATATTCCAAATTTATTTCCTGGGCAACAACTTTCTCCCATAGAAAATGATATTTGATAGATATATGATTTGTTCTTGAATGCATTATAGGATTCTTGGAAATGTTTATAGCACTTGTAGTCATAAAAAATATTGATTGGCCCTTCAAACTCAACGTTTATATTTTGCAAAGTTTGTTTCATCCATAGGACATGAGTGCACAATGGTACAACAACAAGTATTCTACCTCAGTTGTTGATAGTGAAACTGACTCTTGTTTCTTACTCAACCATTCAACTAAGTTATCACCTAGAAATAATGCACCACCACTAGTGCTCTTTCTATCATCTACACAACTGGCCCAATATGCATCTATATATGCAGTCAAAACCAACAGAATACCATATACCATAGTCTAAAGTACTCTTCAAGTATCTAAATATCCTTTTCCCAGCTTTGACATGTGTCTGCTTAATCTAGCAACTATGTAGACAACTTGCATGATATTAGGCCTTGTTGTAAGGTATAAAAAATTCCAATCATGGATCTATACAAGGTTTGATCTACTACTATAGATTCATCATCTTTGGTGAGTTTACACCCAGTGACCATAGGTGTACTAACTGGCTTGCAGTCCTCCATCATATACTTGGTCTAAGAAATTAAAATCCCTATATCTAATTGATGCACTTGTAAACCAAGAAAAAATTTCAATTCACCTAGCATTGACATCTCGAACTCTTTCTGCATTGATTTAGAAAAGTCTTTGCACATCTTATCCTTATTACCACCAAAGATTATGTCATCAACATAAACTATAAAAATCAACATATGCTTGCCTTCACATTTGAAATACAGATTGCTATCAGCCATACCCTTTTTGTAGGCTTGTTTTTGGAGATATTTGTCCAACCTAGAGTACCAATCCCTAGGGGCTTGTTTTAGCCCATACAGAGCCTTTTTTAATCTACATGAATAATCTTTGTCATTAGTCACCTTGAATCCTTCGGGTTACTCTATATAGACTTCCTCATCCAGATAGCCATTGAGAAAAGCAAATTTTACATCCATCTAGTATACCTTGAAGTTTTGATAAATTGAATATGCAAGAAACATTCTAATGGCTTCAATCCTAGCCACAAGTGCAAATGTCTCCTCAAAATCTATCCCCTAAACCTAAGCATAACCTTTGCAAACTAATCTAGCTTTGTTTCTAGTTATTTTCTCATCTTAATTCAGTTTGTTTAAACACCCATTTTATGCCTATGACATTCTTATCAATAGGTCTTTGAACAAGTTCCCAAGTCTGTTTTTTTTCTATTTGCTTGAGTTCTTCTTTCATGGCCTTAAGCCAGCTCTCATCTTTACTAGCATCTTCATAAGATTTGGGTTATAGTTTAGACAATAAAGAATAGTTTGCCTATTCTTGGTTTGCTAGCATTCTTCTTGTCATGACACCATCATCTTTATTTCCAAGAATATGATTTTCAGAATGGTTTCTTTTCACATACTTGGGTAGATCTTTTGAATTTATTCTTGATTATTCTTCTTCAGTAGCATTGTTCTCTTGTGACTCTTCTAAATGGAAATTTCAACTTCTGAATGTTCTTCTTCGGTAGTATTATCCTATTGCAACTCTTCTCTAGTGACTTCATTCTCTTCCTCAGCAACATCAACATTCTTTGAATATATATTATGTTTTTGTGACAGTTGAGAGAGATCTTCATCTAATTTTACATGCACACTTTCAACTATCTTCTATATTATTTTATTATAATATTTTAAGGCCTTGCTTGTAGTTGAATAACCAAGGAAAATACCTTCATGTACTTTTGTATCAAACTTGCTTAAGTTATCTTCATCTCTCTTTATTGAACATCTACTACCAAATATCCTATAATACTTCACTGAATTAGGTCTACCCTTCCATGTAGTTCATATGGAGTTTTATCATGATTCACTCTTAATTGCAACTTGTTAATAATGTAAACTACAGTATGAATTGCCTCCTTCCAAAATCTATCAGGTAACTTAGCCTCATTCAACATGGTTCTAGCCATATCTTGTACCATTATACTTTTCCTCTCAACAACACTATTTTGTTGAGGTGTCCTAGCTGTAGAGACTCGTCTTCTAATACCATGTTTTGTACAATACTCATTAAACTCAATAGAAGTAAATTCTCCACCTCTATCAAACCTTAAGCATTTGATCCTTGTACCAATCTCATTCTCAACAATAGATCTAAAGATTTTGAATCTTTCTAAAGCTTGAGATTTATCTTTAATAAAAGTTACCCATGTCATTCTTGAATAATCATCTATTAGTAACATGAAATATAGGTTTCTCCATTTATACTTTTGGTTTTGGTTGGTCCACATAGATCTGTATGTATCAAGTCCAAGGGTTTTGAAGATGAATGTTCCTTTGTCTTGAATCTGACCCTTGTTTGTTTCCCTTCTTGGCATTCTTTACAGAAGGTACTTGCTGGCTTGCTAATACTAGGCATATGTCTGATTGCATTCTTTTTGTTGGCCTTCATTAGATGATCAAAGTTGATGTGACCCAACCTATTGTGCCATAACTAACTCTCATCAGTTTGTCCTAATAGACATCTTCCATTTCTCACCTCTTTCAAATGATATATATTGTTGTTTGTTCTATTTGCCTTAGCAACAAGTCTACTAGAGCTAGCTTTTCTTATCTCACACCCACTAGCATAAAATAACAAGTTGTACCCCTTGTCACACATTTGAATGACACTAAGCAAGTTATGTTGTAGTCCTTCTACATACAACACATCCTGAACATTAGTCTTGCCAACCACACACAATGTGCCTTTCCCTACTATCTCGGTAGTGGTATTGTCCCAAAATTTTATAGAGCCAACTTCCACTTCTCCAACTTGATGAACTTTCTTTTCTCTCCAGTCATATGACTAGAGCAATTGCTATCTATAACCCACAAATTATCTTGTCCTCTATCATGGAAATCTTCTTGAACAATCATAGACTTTGCACTCTTCTTCTTATTCTTCTTCTACTTAGTCTTCTTCTCTATCCAACACCCTACAAGTTCTTTCTTCTGAGAAGGAGATGTAGATCCTTTCTATTTCCTTGCAGCAGTATGTGTTGGTATGTCTTGCTTTGGAGTAGATCTCTCCTTCTCCTTTGTAGAGGACTGCATAAATAAACTTCTACAAAACTTGGCTATATGTCCATGGTTGTTACAATTATAACATATAATGTTCATATTAGCTAAAGGAGCAAAAGGATTCTCGCCTACAAAATCATGCCTATCAATTCTCCTAGGTCTAATTCTACAATTTATTTCTTCATGTCCAAACTGATTACATGAAAACAAGTAACCATAAAAAGCATAATTGAACCTGATTTGTCTTGCAAGTTGATCCTTGAATCTCCTCTTTGGATTGTGAGCTTTGATGAATTCATCATCCTTCCTTCTTATGCCTTCAAATCTCTTGTTCCTCATGGGATATTTAGACTTCATTGATGCCGCAACATTTGTTGTCTTCTTAGTTTATGCAGTTTCCTTGGACATAGAACTTGACTCATCTTTCTCCTTAAAGTTCATCTTAGAGACAGTAGCCTTTTCAACATGTCCTAGACCATCAAACTTGTTGAATATGGATCTTTGACTGCTAAGCATCTCATCAAGAATTTCATAACTTTTCTAAGCTTGAGACTTCTATTTAATTATGTATTTACCTTCTCTAATTCTTTCCTTAGAGATACAACTTTAGCCTCTAGTTTTTGACATTCTTCTAGTTTGGTTTTTAAACTCAAACTAGTAACTTCCTCTATTCTCTTAGATTCTACTAGTTGCAACTTCAAGTCTACTACAAGTTTTTCATCTTCTTCAATCCTTAACTTGTATTCTTCATTTTGTCTTCCTTCATATTTTAGATCGGGTAGTGCAGAGACTAGTTCACCTTCCAAATCAACTTCACCTTCTTCTTCCTCACTAGAGTCTTCACATTCTTCTGTAGGAACATTTTGATTCTCTTTGATTTCAATAGTCATGAATATAGTTTCATCCCTTTCACTCACTGATTAGTAGTTGAATTAAAAGAATTGATTTCTTTATCTACATAAAGACTCTTCTTTTTTCTAAGGTTCCTTTTCTTATACTTGGAAACTTTTTTCCTAGAACTATTCCCTTCCTAATTATCACTTAAAGGACATTTAGATGCAAAATGACCAATTTTTCTACAATTGAAACATTTGAAAGGTAGTTTAACTTTGTATTTTACATATCCTTTCTTTAGTTTTCTAACAAAATTTGGTTCTTCTTCACTTGAACTAGTACTTGATTCAAAATCTTCTTCAATCTTCTTGGCTTTGGAAGTCTTCAATACTACTTCTTTCTTTTATGAGTTTGTACTTTCACTTCTCATTTCATATGTTATTAGAGATCCAAACAATTCATCCATAGAGAAATTGTCCAGATCTTTAGCTACTTCTATTGTAGAGACTTTGGAATCATATCTTTGTGGTAAAGACCTCAAAACTTTCTTTACAACCATTTTGTCTTCTATGTCTTCTCCAAGACCTCTAATTGTATTCACTGCCTCATCTACCCTAAGCATGTAAGATGCAATATTCTCATCATATTTCATATTTAAAGCCTCAAATTTGCCTCTATGAGTTTGCAATTTTACTTGCTTGACTTTAGTATCACCCTCATAGATGTTGTGTAGCTTCTCCCATATGTCTTTTGTAGATTTACAGTGCATGACTTTCACAAATTTTGTATTGGTTAGACCATATAGTATAACATTCTTTTCTTTGGCATTTTTTTCACAATCTTTCTTTCCATCTTGATCAGTGGGAGGAGTTGTTGGTGCTGTGTAGCCATCTACAACAGAATTCCATACATCAAATCCAAGAGAGTTTAGGTAAGTCTCCATTATGATGCTCCAAAAAGCATAATTTGTTCCATCAAATAATGGTGCTTTATTTGAAGAAGAACCCTCTTGTCCTGTCATAGTGTTCTTGTGACCAAATATTCCTTAAGTGATTAAACTTTCTTCAAGGATCCATAGGCTCTGATACCAATTAATGAAAGAACACCAATACAATGAGAGGGGGTTGAATCAGTGTATATTAATTTTTACAATTCAACCAATATAAGAACTAAGATCATTCATAAACTAAGATCACACACAATCCACATAACACCAAATGTATGTGGAAAACCGTGAAAGGTAAAAACCATGGTGAAGATGATCAATTTTCACAGAGTTTTTACAAATGTTTTGTAAGCATCCACTTATAGGTTCATTAACACCCAAGACAATGTTTTGAAGGCTCCAACCTACAGGTACACTATACACCTAATTGAGCATATGTTTAGTAAGAAAAGGGGGATGATGGAATGTGGTTGTTTTAGTTTGAATCCCCCTTTCCACAACACATTCCAAGGGCTTTTCAACCAAGTGCTTCTCCTATCAAGAGGAGAGTCATCTATCAGATTAGGTTGCCACTTGGTTTTTTACTAGGAAATTTAGAAGTTATCACACATTGTTGCTAATTAATGCTTTGATGCTCTTGAAACCCTAATTTAAGCAAAACAGTAATTAAATATACAAATGATGACAAATGGTACCAGAATTAGACAAAGGGTAGAGAACCTTAACTCACTATTTTTTCATAGTCTAGAAAATGGAAATGTTGTGGACAATGGTGATGGTGCCCTAGTCCGAGCTATAGGTTTTTCTATGGATTCCTGATCTCCTTCTGACATTGATCTCTGATGTATCTTCAGTTTTAGATAATGTGAATGAGGAGGACAATGTTGATGGTTCCCTTGTCCCAGAATCCCATACAGTGTCCACTTCTTTTCATATCCTGAATCTTCAATGTCCACTTATCTTCCTGACAACTCCACTTTTTCCAGATCCGATACCTGTAACCTATAATCACAAGGAGTGTGGGAGGGGGTTGTGGTGTTTAGAGTCTTGCCTCAGTCAAGCCTTGGAGAGACATTCAAGTCTTCTAAACACCATTGTCAGAGAGAGATTGTGTATCCTTGTGGGATAGAGGCAAAAATCCAAATGATAATGATGATAAAGCACAATAAATGTCACCTTGATGATGAAGCTCTCATGGAAGGAAGAAGCTCTTCAAGGCCATGAGGAGAAGATGTAATCCAACCTATAAAAATAAACACAATAATAATGCCATGCTCTGCAACACAATGTTATCACAGAAATCTAAAGTATACATAAAGTTCACCATCATCTTCTAGTTTCCAAATGATAACTTAAACATGCTTGTATATGCAACTACTAAGATTCCTGCCAAGAATTTTGTATTTGAAACTTATGATGTCAGCCTGGAAACCAAATAACAGTCACAAACATGACATTTAAATTTAGGGCAGACCCAAAATAGGGCTGGACTAGGGCGCTAGCGCCCAAGTCCACCCCCTTATTTTTGTTCAAGGATCATCAAAATAGACCCCCTTAGGTCCCATTTGTCACAAGACCCAAGGGTTTTCTTATTGAGAGTTTGAATTATCATGCAGGATGCTCTAAATGCAATCTAAAGACTGGGAGCTAAATCTTAAAAGGAAAAAGCCCCCAAGGGTGCCTTTTTCTAACAGTAACAACACCAACTCAATGCAATGAGGTACCAACCCCTATTTTTCTCAATCTTTGAACATTTGATTGTGGGAAGGGAATATGTATTCTCAATAACATTTTATGTTCTTCAAAACCAAATATATCTCACTCCTACATCTGTCTCAACAATTGAACCACCACCAACTGCTAAGAAAATTGAAAGTTGAGAGTTTTAGAATCATTACATAACAGCCACCAATTAGTTAAACTATCACCCAACAATGGAACATTTATAGATTTGAATTGTCATCTCAAACATTTATTATGGTGTATAATAGTCACCAATGTAATCGCCAATATGTATTCGACATTTGAGACATATTCAAGCTTCAAAACTAGTCCATCGGTAAAATACACATCACAAGCTATCAACAAATTTTTCCTTTTACGAACCTACCCTTTGTCACCTTTATGGGAAAAATCTTTCTTTTACAAACCTCAGCCTTTGTCACCTTAATTGGTGAAAAGTCTCACTCACGAACTTAGGCCTTTATCAACTTTATTAGTAAAATTTCTCTTTTAAGAATCTTGAGCACATTGCATTTACTATCGACAATTTATCATTCTCACAAACCATGACTTGATCACTTTTCACCTTTTCCTTGAGCCACGAGCCAAATTCCCTTTTATTGGCAAAAACTCCAAACCACAAACTTACTTTCCTTTGTGCCCTTTGTCGCCTAGTCGGTGAATCGGTGAAATTATAGACTCTTGAACTAGTTTACGAAACAAAAACTTTGCCAATAACACTGTACTGATAGAGTTCTCAAACTCTCCATTTCACCAACACTAAAGAACTTCTTCCAAAGATCACTTAAAGTGCACTTGGTAAATTTCCATATGACTAACTTGAATAAGTCAAACTCTTCCTTTTATAAACTTTGAACAATACAAATCATCCTTATGACTTGTCAGCAAACTATCTGATCAGTTAATTGTTGGGTTGGTGAACTGACCAATTCATGAACTAAAGAAATTACCGACAAGAAATCACTGACTGGCTATAACTTACCCAATTTTTTCCCAATCTTCACCAAAATGGAACTAGGGATGTACCCAATTGGGTCTTTAACAAAATGATGTCCTCAGTTTGACCAAACAATCTGAAATGGACTCCAATCCAACAATCTCCTAATCTCAATGCAATCATATTAATGACAAACTAAACCAAATCCAACAATCTCATCAATGAGAAAACCAACATGCATTTGTGTTGAAAAAAATTTTGATGTTCACATTTTGTTAATATTTTTCTTTCTTATCATTTTTTGTAATGATTTCTATATTAAAGAGATATTATTTTTTAGTTTGAGATAAAAGAGTAGGTTTAGGAATCATTTTGATTTTAAAGAGTCCCTAACATCACCCTCATAGACTATTATTAGATCTAATTACCTCTTGATGGGAATTTTTCCAATTCATAATTGTTATGATGACCTATCAATCATGTGTCATAATATCCTTGTAATGAGATTATTTAGCATAACCAACATGTGTTGGTATAATGGGTTGAATACATACCTAATCTATCCTAGATGCTTTGTGATAGAAATTTATTGTTCCTAAGGTTACTTTTAAACCTCCTATGGTTGTTACATATGACCCTATACATGATAGTCCTTAATAATGTGTATCATAACATTGAAGGGTGATTTGATAGTGAACATTTGTATGTGATAGTTCCTTGCAGCTAGTGTTTAAGCCATTTATGAATGGATTGTATAGTGCTTTGATATATGTAACTAACCTTTCAGTTGATTATGAATTTTGATTGTTTATTTTAATTACTTACTCCTTGCAATAATTTATAAAACTATTTCAAAGTACTTATTTGACCAAATCTTTTTGATGTGTCATATGGGATTTTATCACTCAATTGTGGATTATTGAAGAATGCTTAGTTATAAATGTTTCTAGTATTTGGGAGTATATTCCAATATTAATTATAGTATCAAACTTTTTTAATTCCAAATGTATACCCAATTCTCCATGTAAGGACTTAAATATGTGTTGGTATTTGAAATCTAAAGTTAGACTTAGTTGTACCCATGTGGTCAAGGTACAAACCATTGGTAGAAAATCATTCTATCTCATTCAAACAAAACTTAACTTTTACATTCTAGATTTGTGTAGTTTTAGAATATTCAATAAATAGATTAAATAGTTCATAACTCACTTGTACCAAAACATTTAAGTGAGTCCCTACTTGATTCATCCTTAGGGAAATAATTATAAGATTTCCATCTTAGTTTTAGCTAATGCAACTATCACTAAATGAGGGTTAGCAAAATTTAAATGATGAAGAGGAAAGTCATGCCATTGCACATCCCTTAGAATTGCCATTATGCATTCCTTAATGGGTTGTTCTAGAGTTTTCATGAGGTAGAGTGAGGTCGCTAAAGTGATTACTAAAATGAGCATGAAAAATTAAGAACAATCCCTTTATGATCTAGTTCCTTACATTTATGGCTATCCTCTCTACTATTATAACAATTTTATGACCATTTATTCATCATTGTGTCCTTATTTCTATCCTTATTTTTGTCCTCTCTGCTATTGTAATTGTGCTATGACTGTCCTGACTATGGAATTGTCCTGGAAACAACATTTTATGTATTTCACACAAGGTTGGAGTACTTATATATTCTTATTAGGTTGGAAACAACATTTTGTGTATTCTACCTAGACCGTGATTATCTTATGAGTATGATGACATTATTTTGCTTAACAATTTTCTAATACATAAATGCAGGTGTTTTGGAGAATAAAAGTATTATATTCAAGGGATTGAGATCAATGGTTAAAGCATTTAGCTTTCATTTTGGAGACATTTGATATAATTTCCAAGGTGACATCAAAAATAGAATTCTAATATTAGTGTTTCTTAATCTTCCATCAAACTTCTTATAACAAATTTTAATTTAGTTGTACTTGATGTTGTTTATTTTTCTTAATATTTTTTTAAATTATAAATGCAGGTGTATTTCACACAAGGTTGCAATACTTAGATCTACTTATGAGGTTGGAAACAATATTTTATGTATTCTACCTAGACCATGACTATGTTATGAGTATTCAACAAGGTTATGATGACAATACATCTACCATTGCTAAGTTAAAAGTATGTTAAAGTTTATTTTTCTTAACAGTTTTTTAATATATAAATGCAAGTGTTTTGGAGAATAAAGCTAAATTGTATTCAAGGAATTGAGATTAGTGGTTAAAGAATTTATCTTTCATTTTGGAGACATTCGATATAATTTCTATGGTGACATCTAAGATAGAATTCTAAACTAAGTGATTCTTAATATTCCATCAAACTTCTTATAGCAAATTTTAAGTTAGTTGTAGTTGATGTTGTTTATTTTTCTGAACACTTTTTTAATATATAAATGAAAGTGTTTTGGACAATAAAGCTATTGTATTCAAGGGATTGAGAACAATGGTTAAAGCATTTAGCTTTCATTGTGGAGGCATTCAATATAATTTCTAAGGTGACATCTAAGATAGAATTCTAAGTAGTGATTCTTAATCTTCCATAAAGTTTCTTATAACAAATCTTAAGTTAATTGTAGTTGATGTTGTTTATTTTTATTAACAATTTTTTAATATATAAATTTAAGTGTTTTAGACAATAAAGCTACTGTATTCAAGGGATTGAGATCAATGGTTAAAGCATTTAGATTTTATTGTGGACACATTCAATATAATTTACATATTATTTAAAAACATCTATTGAATCTACATTTTGAGGACATTTTGTATATTTTATATATTTAAGATTTTTTTAAAATCTTTAATAGAAATAATTTTAAAAAGAATTATTTCATGTTTGAACATGTAAAGGTGAGAAGGTATTATCATATAAATTGTTGAGCTATAAATAATAAAGTAAAAAATTGCCTAATTTAACATAATATGTTGTAATTAATATGTTTTGAATAACTAAGTTGTGAATAGTATGTTAGTGATTTGCAAATCATTTTATTATAGAGTTATAATTTTTCTATTTTAATGAGTTGGCTCAAGTTTCTCTTGATTGTTCCTTGCACAAAAAATAAAAGCTATGCATTGAACGCTAACCCATTAATTTAATAATAGACATCAACCACAATTTGTTTTAGCTTTTCTATGCATACAACACTAATCCACTAAAGTTTGGCTAACATAAAATGTCTTATGGCTTTTAAGAGACTCTCTTAGTCCATTGTAGCTTGGAAGGATCAAAAGACCTAGGGAATGAAATGAGGCCTCCATTAGCATTCACTGGCCCACCTTGACATGTTGGCACTATTGGTTCAATCCCGTGAGGTGTGGTAGAAAAAAGAATGTTATTGGAAACTTTACACTACTCTGAAATGAGCCCAACATCCACATGTATGCACAAATGAGACATTCCTAGGTGTCTCTAGTATACTCTAGCCCACAATAGCATGTTAGCACTATCACTTCAATCCCATGAGGTGAAGAATACAAAATATGGCTCTTCGCACCTTTAGAATAAATGCCATTGAGGTATTTTGCAAGAATGCATCATTGTTGGAATAGTCAAATTATGTTGATTTGATGAAAACTAAGAGAGGTTATTGTGGAGATGCCTATCATACAACTATAGGTCCAAACAAATCATTCCTAGGTGTCATAGAATCTAAGAGATACTTCATCAAAGTTTGGTAGTTTTTTGACATGGTCAAATAGTTTTGAGTTGATGAAAACTAAGGGAGGTCATTTTGGAGGGACCTAACATCTAGTTGTAGGTCCAAATGGATCATTCCTAGGTGCCATAGAATTTGAGAAATAGTCCGTCAAAGTTTGGTAATTTCTTTCTTTTAAGTCTCTTTAGAGACATTGTTGGATCCATGTAGCTCGAAAGGATTGAGACACGTGGGAAATGAAATAGAGCATCCTCTATCATACACCAGCCCACACTGATGTGTTAGCACTACTAGTTTAGTCCCACAAAATGAAGAATGTAAAATATGGCTCTTGGCAACATTATGTTGAATGCAAATGAAACATTTTCGAAGAATGAATTCATTGTTGGCATGGTCAAATGGCATTGAGTTGATCAAAATTGGGAAAGATTGTTATGGAGGGACCTAAAATCTAATTGTAGGTCCAAACCAATCATTATCTCTCTCTCACTCTCTCACTCTCTCTCTCTCAGCCTCTCTTCCTCGATATTCTCTTTTCGTAACCCATACAGAAGGTGAAATGAGTATAATAAAATCATGTTAAATATATAGAAGGTGAAATGAATGTAAGAAAATAATGTCAAACATATACAACATGAAATGAGGATATAATGTCAAACATATCATCTCCCTCTCTATCTATCTCTAAGTCTCTCCCTAAATAAACATTAATGTGAAACATATACCTAAGGTGAGATGTGTTATGGAGTAAACTGTGTACACTAGCATTTTTTACCTACTTTAGCACCCAGGTGGACCTAAAATATTTACCCTTGTTAATCATGACCTATTTTAACACCTTTTTGAGCATTAAATGAATAATTCTTCATCTTGATGATGAAACATGACAAAATAAAAATGAGGCTGACATAAACACACTTAAAGGGACTTATGCTAGATTTTTTGGGGCTAAAAGACAAGGGCACCCTAGCGCCCTGGCCCCTCATTTACCTAGACTTGATTTAAAGGCATGTCATCTTAAGACATCTTAAATTGTTGCTCATGTTAGCCCCATTTGGTTTTATTCATCATTGGTCAGTGTAAATGTATATAAAAGCAAGTTAGTTTATTCATTTAAACATCTCTAAGTTCTCTATGCAATCTAGGTATACTTGCACTCTCTCTTCTTCTCTCATGCTTCTCTAAAGCTCTCTACAGTGGATTATTGTTGCGGCACTAACTTCTTGCAAGTCTTGTGAAGATCTTTCTACTTCTTTAGGCTAGACCAACTTCTTGAGTAAAGTTGTGATGCTGCATCAAGCATGCTAGGGTTTCCATGCTCATGGTGACTTACTTCCTTCATGCTTTGTTCTAGAATTCCATTATACTTTAGATTTGCCTCTTCCCTCCTAGGGCACACACTCTTTGCCAGATCTTATCATTGTTATTGCGGAGGTGGAAACACCATTCACAAATCTTGACTTATGCAATCTCTTAAATAGCACCCAACCATTTTCCTTCTTATATGTGTGCAGGTAGCATCGAGAAGAATCTTCAGAAAGCAAGTTATAGGAAGTAGGAACACAGAAGGCCAAAAACACAGGAAACTTAACATTCTACAAAAAAATAAAGGTCTAGAACACCCAAGCACCCTGCTCCTTTGGGATTCCAAATATGGATCCATGTTTTATTTTTCCCTCAGATCTACATTGTGGTATTAGGTTTCTGATATCTTTTTTTGACAGTTGTATTTTAACAGATCTTGCTTAACTAGGGTTTCTACTTTGCCCTAGCTTGATTGGTTGGATTTGGTTGATTCTCCTCTATACAAAATGGGGACAAATCCCTTGTAGTTTGTCTCTCCTTCTTGGGTAGAATCCAAGCTCGTATTGTGTTCTAATGTTGGATAGAAAAGGGTTTGACCTAGTTTAATCCTTCAAGCTTGTCTATCTTTTCTATCCAACATTTTGGTGAACCCATCATTTCTTGCACTTTTGAATCCTTATTGCTTTAGATCTGAGCTATTTTCTACCCTAGGTCTGGTTATATTACATTCATTCATCATTTTTCATGTTTTCATAGCTTAATTTTACATGATTTCATTGTTAGGGTTTGAAAAAACCTTATGTTTTTAGAAAATCTAGCTAGTCTTGAACCTAGGGTTTGGAGATTAGTGAGTTGTTTCAGATATTTATGGCATGACTAAATTGATTTAATTTGTTGTAACATATCATCTTTGTATTTAAAGAAAAGACACTCTTGCATATTTGCATTGAAAAGTGAAAAATCAAGTATTTTAGGCTTAGAAAAAAAAAGCATTTTTATTGCATTGTTTTCATTACATAGGGTTTAAATCATCATAGAAAGATTTAAATTTATGATTTTTTTATCAGATCTGATTGGTATTGCAGAAATTAGTCATTTCATAGTTCTTTATTTTGGCATTTTCACTTATTCACTGTTAGGGTTTTCAAAATTTACATTTTTTGGAAAAGTTTAGTTAATTTGAAATCTAGGTTTGTGATTCATATCTTGTTTCAGATTTTGCTGATGATAGTTGGTGGTCAAATCTTATTTTTAATTACTGTAGCATTTCATAAATATAATTTGTGTTCAATTCATGAAGAAAAATCATTCTTGCATCGAAGAATTTTTGTGTAAGATCCAGGGTTTGATAGCAAAACCCTAGCTAGTCTTGTATTTAGTGGTTTCTTATTTTAAAATCTTGGATATGTTAAATGTTTGATAAATCTGATTTTAAGTTTATTTAACTCATCATATGTGTCATATTTGTTTAATTTATAAAGGAAAAACATTTATGCATTCATCTTCTCTTTAAAATTTGAAAGCAATAGCATAGGCATAAACTCTCTAATTGCATACCGCATTAGGCACTTTTGCATCTTCATAAAAACAAAGTTCTCTAAATATTTGTTGCATTTAAATGGATAAATCACTTAGGCACTTATTTTTCACATACTACACATCTTACATTTGCAAGACTTAGTTGTTGTGGTTACCAAGTGTACACGAAATTTTTGACAAAAACGAAAGATAAAACAAATAAATGCAATACCTTTTGACCCAGACCCTTCGAATACCTCAGATATCTTGAAGGATCGATGCATGCATGTTTGATTTCTTGAATGATTGAATGTTGATTGCTCACGTTCGTAGCATAATGATAGGATGAAGATTGATGGGAAGAAGATAGATAGAAGATTAGACGATTTGAAGAATATTTCAGCAGAGTAAGGAGATCAAACTCAATGCATACCAAATGGCTTATGAGAGGGTAGATTTATAGGCAAGGGCTGATTTTTTATGTGGAGGGAAGAAGATTTGATAAGATAAGATTTGATTTGATTTTTTGATAAAAGACTAAACAAAACAAGATAAGATAGGAAAAAGATAAAAAGACTTGCTTTTAGTTTTAAATCCTCAAAAAGGAAATAAATTGTCAAAAAAGGATGGGAGGATAATTGATGAATTATCTAATTAAATGAATTAATTAGATACACATGAGTTTAAATTTGGAAAGAAAGAAAGAAGATATTATTAGGATTTTATTAATTAAATAAATATTTAATTAATTTTGGATTGTGGTGAGAGATGATGTGGAAAGATAATTAAATAAATAAAAACTTATTTAATTATAAGAAAATAGATAAATGACTAATTAAACAATTAAAAATAATTATTTAATTAGAGGGGATAAATGGACATGAATAATTAAATAAATAAAGATTTGTTTAATTATAGAAGAAGGGATTATGGGATTGAAATGAAATAAATGAAATTAGTCAAATAAATAAGATTTATTTAAATAATTAGTTAATGATACGGGTGCTTAGGGAAAAACATGCTACAAGATGTCTAAATGATGTAAAGTTGTGACAAGGTGTTGCAAGAGGACATTTTTGGGTGTCTACATTTTATCCCTCTTTGAGATGATGTTCAAAATGACGAGATTTATGTCGAGTAACATCATTTCAATGAAGATATGGTATGGATAGTAGAAAAAGATGATGACAGAAAGATAGGATGATGATGCCCCCTCAAGAGGATAGGCAGGTTGGAAGAAAACAAGTATGCTCTTGAAATGAAATGAAATGATAAAGGAGGGAGAAGATGAAGGATGCAAGATAGGAAGTGGATGAAAGAGATGAATGATACATTATGCTACAATGAAATGAGCAACCATGATGTTTGATATAGCACTAGAAATTATGCACTAGGGTATGAGGACCAAGGTGATGATGTGTCTCGTGCCCTAGCGTAATACAACTTTGTCTAGACGTATGAGGAAGAAAACTTAGAGCATTAAAGCCCTTTTGATGATTGTTTTTACACATTCATAACAAAAGTTAAAATTCACAAAATGAACCTAAACTGTCTTGAAAGATATGAAGAAATCAACTAAGAGTTCTTAATCCCAAGTTTCTATATGGTCAGGTCTTGACCTTGTGGACAATTTAGTAGGTTAATGTGAAACTATAATATTCAAGGGGCCTTACTTGATTTAAGATAATCTATGACTTACTGGACTCAAGTTATGCAAATTGTTATAAATACAAACAAATTATTCACTCCTTTGCATAAACTTACTACTGTATTACAAAGATTTGTATGATTTATATTGAAACAAGCTCTGCCTTTCAAATTGATATGAAAATTATCAAATATTAACATAATTCTTCATGCTTCTTTCAAATGTAAGACAATTTCCTTAAGATTTTTGTGTTTAAGCTGATTATTTCAAATGTTTGGTGGAAAGTTAGAGAAATTGAGTTGAATATCACTTCACTACAGGATCTAAATGCTCTATTACTCATGTCTTTAAGATATACAATAAGTTAATCAAATCAACATATCTAAATCTTCAAATGTAAAGTCTTGAGTATTTTCATGAACATACATCAGAGATTGCAAGCTTTCAAAGGATAGTACTTCAAATGCCAGTAAGAGTCAGAAAACACTCTGTAATAGATGCAGAATTCCAAGTTTACTTGTATTCAAAGCACAAAGTCATATAGAATTTACAATGTATGAATGACCTTTTGTTTCATTAATCAAATTGCTAGAAAACTTACAAACATTTTTATAGATACAATATGGAAACTAGACATTCTGTGTATTCCTTAGTGTAGATATAGGTGACCTCCTCTTCTAAACTAAAAGAAAGTACTTCCCTACTCAAATACTCAAACAAATTACAAGTGCAAACTATAATTCAAAAATCCCTGTGTAACTATTATACAAGTAGCAGAGCTTCTTATATAGAATTTGAAGCTGCATTCTGTGATGGCCACAAAATTTAATCTATGGTCAGTATTCAAACTTTCTTAATCAAGGGTGTACATTCAATCTTAACTGTTTCTACAAATATCTTTGTGGTATCTTTGCTTGCCTCAAAGGATGCCATTGGAATCTTTTCAAAACAAGATGCTCATTGACCACTTCCACTTTGTTGACCTTTCCCTCTAATACCCTTCAGTTAACTTTCTTTAGTATTATCTGCCTCTTTTGATACTTTACTATTCCTTCAAGTATATTCTGAAGTTATTGATGACACCTTCTATGAAAGTGCGATCTCTCCCTAGACTTCTTGTCCATATGTATTCTTGCATTGTGACTTCTTCCCTCAATTTCCTTTCTTCCTTATTCAAATCTTCAACCTTTTTCCTATACTTATTTATTTTGGCACTTGTTTCCATTAAAGAATCAATCATTTGCTTACTCAAATAGGCTTCTAGATTCTCTAGACATCGTGCAAAGATGGCATTAAACTCTTTTAATGCCTTTTGTAATTCATATGCTGGTATGTCCATGCATTCATTGTCAATGAGCCTCTCAACTATCTTCATATGTAACTTGATCATGCTATCAACCTTCTCCTCTAAATCCTGAGTAGCTATGATGCATCTTTTGAGACTGTCATCTTCAAACTTTAATTCTAATCTGGCTTGTGGTACTTGATTATCCATAGGAGGAGTAATGACTCCTTCATTTATTAATTCATCTACTCTTTCTTCAATCTCTTCCAGTTGCGTCAATTCAAACTTGTATTCTTCCCTTCTAAATTGACAATTATGTATAAGTACGCTACATTTATTCTTCTCTGTTGCAGCCATTTCCCAGCCTATCACTGCATGTTTGGTCACCTCTTTTCCTTCTTGCATAAATTCTCTTAACCATTCTTCAAAAATATTAGCCTCAAGCCTTTTATTCTCCATGTCTTTTACTTCATCCTTTGACAACACGGCTATTTCACTAGGTAACTCTAGTAGTGTAACATTGGGATCAAATATTCCTTTAATGAATTGTTGCAACTGGTCAATGTGTCCTTTCAAATACTCATGTTTATCTTTGTCTTTCTTTAACATTTCCGCAGTAGCTTGCTGCATATCTTCCCACTCACTTATATGTTGCTCTCTTGTTGTGTGTCCTAGGTCAAAATTGAGTATCTTGTAGTCATCTACTATTATTTCTCCTTTGGCTTTCTCCTTCTATGGTATGGCCAAATTTAGTGTTCTGGATCCATCAGGACCCCTTTGTATTGCTGACATTGTTCTGGGCTTCCTCTTTTCTTTCTGTGGTGTTGCACCACCCACCAAAATTTTGATATTTATGGGTACTAATTGTACCTCCACCTTTTCTCTCCTGACTTCTGTACCCAACCAGGCTAGAACCTCTTTTGCACTTTCAGTATCTTTTTCTTCATTAAGTACCCCTTCTTGAGGCTTCTCTATTTCTCCTTCTTGTTGTTGTTGTTGTTCTTGTTGTTGTTGCTGCTGTTGTTCTTGTTGATATTGTTCTTGTTGTTGTTGTGGAGGGGATTATGGTTGAGGGGCCTATTCTAGGGCATTGGTATTATTCCATTGCTTAGATTCACCCTCATTAGCATCCTCTTCAATTCCTGTATCTCCTCCATCCTCATCCTCTTCCTCTGGATTTTCTTCTTTTGACGGGTCCTTTTCTTCTTCTTCTTCTTCTTCTTCTACTTTATTCTCTTGTTCCATATTTGCCATGCCTTCATCCTCCATTTGCTTCTCAGGTTCAAAATTATCTACATCAATATTCTCTATGCTCTTTTTGCTTTCAAGTTTATCTGTTATTTCCTCTTCCTCTACTGCTATTTCAACTTTCTCTTGTACCTTTCTAGGCTTGTCAACTTGTTCTATATGTAAAGGTGAACCTATAATCTCATCAGATTCCTTTGTATCTTTTTCTTGTTCATCCTTGCTTTCTATATTCTTTTCCTCCTCATTGTGTTCTCCATACATGTTTAAAATATTTAACATATCTACACCAAAAGTGCTAGCTCCTGTTTCTTCCTTAGCTTGAGCATGTGTTTCCTTTATTACCTCTTCAGGTGCATCCTCCATTTCAGATTCTTCTATTTCATGTGCTACATCCTACACATCCTTAATGATATTTGGAGGTACTAGTGTACCAAACAGATCTATTGTTCCAAACCCTTCTTGTACATTCTCTTTCTCAAACTGTGGGCTTTGTTCAATTTCCATATATGTCAGATCATTCTGCCCTTCTTCTTCATCCATACCAATTTCTTTTCCTATCTTGGGATCAACTTCCTTTACCTCACTTCCACTGCTATCATCCTCAACATTGACAGTCTCAGTTACTTGTTTGGCTTCATGTACTTTTCACCCATGCAGCTTTTCTTCAGCCAATTATATTTTAACTTTAGCATATGTTGGTCTTTTTTTCTTCTGAGGTAGATGTACTAGGTATGCTCCCTAATTTAGCACCTACCAGTTGTGCTCCTATAACATCACTCTATTTTGAAGTTCCACCTTTTAACGTTTCCACTGGTATTGCTTTCATGACTTTTTGTCCTGTTGACCCCTTAGCGGCCTGTGCCTGCTCTGTACTGGTATCTTGACCAAATGATTTTGCTTCTACAAATGTGCTTGATGATACTGCCACTATTACCCCTAGTGCATATGGGTCTGTCAGAGTGGCATTTTTATCTTTTTCAACAATCTTTGCTTCTACAATCTTTCTCTTCTTCTCACAGAAACACTGGAGATCATCCTGATGTTCCCTCACTCTCTTCTGACCCTTCTTTAGATATGTAGGCTCAATTCCTTTATCCTTAAGCTCTTCTATTTTATTTTTTAACCAAGTTTTTGAAAACAAAATAACAGGCTTGGACAATATGTCCAATTGTCCAAGCCTGTATTCCACTGTTGTGACCAATCAGGCTCACTAATAGGGGTAAGCCTAACATTCTTATAACTATAATGTAGTAATTCATCATCATCTTCTACCTCAGGAGGCATATAAATTTCCCCCATGGACATCATTTGTTCTACGGTCAATCTTTGGTGAGCTCTCTTTCTCACTTCTCTGTCATTCTTGTAGTCTGACCAATAGTCCTCAATGTGTATTTGATGTTTAAACTTAGGATCAATAGTACTTTGGATCCTATGAAAAGGATCAAACCTCCTTGCTACCTCAAATTCTTCAAATCCATAATACCTCAGCTCCTTTTCTGAGTAGCTAGCCACTTCTTCACTGTAACATGAATACCTACCAATTGCCCAAGGGAGTTTAAGATTCCCTCTACTATATTTCTTCTTTTACATTTTGAAGGCATTCAATTTTTGCCTTAAGAATTCTAAAATAACCAACTTGTTAGAAGGATACCTAGGCAGCATAAAAGGGTTTCCTTCAAAACCTTCCATTCTAATATATGTGAAATTTTGGAATTGTATGTACCATGAACTATGCAAACCAATTGTATCTTCTGCATCTGTATATAATCTCGTATCCTTCTCTTCTCTCAAAACCCTGACCATGTATGTATAAAATACATCATTTACTAAAGCATACTTTCTTAGTACATTATCCTCCTGTAGATCAGGATAATGGTCATATACAAGCTTTTGATCTAAGCCATTCCCTAGGGTCCCAACTCTGTCAATCCCATATATATATATGGTGAACCATTGTTGCACATGAGTATAATACATATGAGGACAAATAGAAAGGCATCATCTTTTGTTTTCTTAGCATTGCCTATTTCCATATGGCTATGCTAATAGTCTTAGCCCAGTGAATTTGTCCTAGTTCTTTCTTTGCCTCTGTCATCAATTGGATAACAGTGAACATCCAAGGTTCACACTTAGTGGCATCTCTTAAGCCTATTAGTCTGCTTAACATTGTTATCATAAAATGTATCTACTCCTTGAAATCTATTCTTTGCAAGATCTTATGTACTCTTGCCATGGCTTTGGGTTTATTTTTAGCATTATACCAACTGTAGAATATCCTGCTTCTACAATCCCTCTCATTATTATTATTAAAATCTTCATTGTATTGATCTATATCAATGTCTACCATTTTTTCATGTATCTCTAGACCAATGTTATTGCGATCCCCTCCGTAGATAAGTCTGCAATGACCCTATCTTGGTGTATTACTCTCCTAGTAGCCAAGTCATATAGGTGTATACAATCCAGACATAAGTCCTAAGCTTCTACAGCTAGCAGGAAACCCACAGCTCTGTATAATCCACTTTCCCATATACACTTCATGTCCGGTGTAGCATCTGATGTTGTAATCTTCTGCAAAACATCCTCAGCATCATAATTTCCTATGCTAGTGTCTGTTCCTACTCCACTTGTGCTAATTAGTGAAGGGTAACCTCTGTGTATTGGTAACTCTTCTTTCTTAGTTTCTTTGCTAGGCTTTATTTCCTTTTTAATCTTTTCTTCACCCCCTGTATCCATCTTCTTCTATTTTGGGGCCATCTTATAAAAAATGCATTTTTTAACTTGCCATTTTACTCTCGTAACCTAGGGTTTTACCATGCATTTTCTATTTTTTACATTTACCCTACCCCCCTTTTGTCTTTTCCATTTTGACTTTCATATTATTTAACCCAAATCAGGTAATTAACTATTAGAAATAGTAATTCCACATTTTCTTGCATTTTAAAATGAAATTACTGATAATCATTTTGGATTTTCAATCAATTAAACTATAACAATGTTAAGATAAATACCTGTATTTTTGACAGCTCAACCATACAAATGTTGACTCACTTTACCATTTTATGATCTTTTCCCATTTCTGAAATTCTATCTTGTGATGAATTTTCCGTTCAATTTATGCAACAGTTCTTCTTTCTACAATTTTAATTTTAACAATGCAAATCTGAAAGAAAAACAACCTTTTATTTACCCTAACCTGTGAAATTTCATCTTTCCAATGGTAGTTCAACATTAATTACAGTAATCAATGCACCTATGGCTTCATCTTTCTATTTCAACATTTTAATTTTAAACATTCTATCTATTAGTCTATTCTTTGCATACATCGCGCTTTCTTGTAGTCTCCTTGTATATCATTTCTTGTATGTTAGTTTGTATCTTTTCAATATACAAGCCTACATGCAATGGATTATAAACAATGTTACCCTTTTTCGTTATGTCCAACTTTGTATCTTTTGTTTGTATGTTACAATGTATGTAAAATAGATACAAACAATTATACAAGTGCAACCCATACAAACCCTCTTTACCTTTTAGTTCTTGACGGTGCGTTTCATTTCTTTGCATATCGGGATTGTATGCCATCAACATACAATCGCCCAAACATACAAAGCCTTACCATTATTTTACTTCCTTTTGAAATCTTGGTTGTATCTTACATTTTCACTTCTTTGCATCTGTGCTTGTATCTCAGCTTGTATATGCCCTTGTATATCTATCTGTTTATGCAATATACAACCGTGAGATACAAGTGTGGGACCCACTTTACTTACCCTCTCGTATCTCCCCGAAACAACAACACTTGCATCTACACTTAGATACAACCTTCCATACATGTAAATTCTTATACAATCATCCTAGACTTTCCATTGTTCTTAACCGTATTGTATAACCTTTTTGGATCCATACATGTATATAAAGCGAATGCATATTTCTAAAAACATTAAGGTATGATGCATCACTTACATCTGATTTAACTAACTTTTGAAATCCGCACTTGTATGTCTGCTAAAAAATGTAAGCCCGACACATACAAACATACAAACTATGAAACATACCCTTTCTCACCTTAATAAAACTATATTTTATACCCTCCTCGGGTCCATGGGATGTATATTGCTTTGTATATCTCCCTTTTAAACAAACATACAACTCAAGATACAATGCGAACTTAACAATTTATTCACTCCATTTCTGAAAACCTATCGGGTCTGACTTGTACACGAATAATAAAACACTAAGCATATGCATACAAATTACCCTAATATATAAACCTGACTATACTCTATGTGACTTATACAATGACTCCACATACAAACCCTTCTTATAATGCATTTTACCAAAAAATGCATATATCTTACAAAATATTGGGAATTTTTTACTAGTTCAAAAAGCAACCCTTATTCATTTTTGACAATGAATTCACATCTATTCCCTTATGGCACTTAATGCTAAATCTTTTCAATTTTCAACATAGTTTGTAACCTTTACCTCTTTTACCTTTACCACCAAGCAAGACCACACACACAAGCAAAAAGCAACAGCAACAACAGGGGTCCTCATTTTGCTAAGAGGTAAAATGGGGTGTGTTGTGAGCATCACAACAACTAGCAACCAAATAAAACAATTAAATTAAAACCATTAAAGAAAACTAAATAAAATAAATTCATAACTTCCAACTTCCTTTTTTGTAGACCATTATTTAACTTAAGACTTAATGTATTCAATAAGGTGCATGAATCTTCCAACTGAGTTTAAGTGGGTGCATGTGATTAATAATCCTCATCTTGAAAATAAGTTGAATAGACCAGCGACTGATATCAAACTACATAGTTGATGTCATTCCCTCATAGCCAACCGGATAGAGCCTTGCTGCTAGCAGGCGTCCATAGCCTCGACAAGGTTATCGTTACAATTCTCCTAAGTAGAGCCCCACTGCCAGCAAGCGTTTATAGCCCTAGTAGAGTTACTTAGATGACTTAATCTAGATTTTTAGTAAAATATATTTTATTTTATTTTTTAATTTTTACTTTGTGTAAGGTAAAAATTCATAAGATGTTATCATTGTAAATTCATGATGCAAGGTGTGATCACTTTCTGAAATAAGCTGAGAATTGTAATGGTAGCAAGCGTGACCTCTGATTTTTCACTTAACACTTACACTAGTATGGTCAACAAACCCAAGGATTTTAGGTGTGTCATTGTAAGAAACTTTCCTTGAATACTCAACCCACAGTTATTGAATATAAAACTTCACAAGTCAAACCATTTTCTACATTCATGAAAGTCACAACAAGTTATGCATAAGTTTCAAATGATTAACCTGAATGTTCTAAATTTTATACTATTTTGAATGGTTGTTAATCTGCTCCTACATACCTTAAATCAAAACAAACATCCCTACCAAGGAAACACAACACACAAACCAACCAAACAACAGAATAAGACAAAACAAAACAAAACAACAAAAAACAAAGACAAACAAAACAAAACAAAAACAAAACAACTGTACATTGTACAATATGATATATAATGGGACAAACACCGCCACCTCAAGCCTGGAAGTAATGTTTCAAATGTTGGCCATTAATAGGTAATGGCACATCTTCTCCAGTCAAATTTTTAAGCCTAAATGTATTGTCTCCTATTATCTCTGCAACCTGTAGTGGACCTATCCACAATTTGTCGAATTTCCCATGATTTCCTTTCTTTTCTTGTGCTTTATCCCAACACAACACTAAGTCTAATATTCGAAATGTTTTGACCCTTGCTCTTTTGTCAAACCATCTTTTGACCACAGCTTGATGTTTAGCAAATTTCTTAATAGCCTGATCTCTATTTTAATGCAATTGTAACATTTGGACTAACCCGGCTTCTCTGTGATCATCAAATCCTAAATACTCATTAGCAAACTTCTAGATAGGTATTCTTAAATTCATTGGAAGTATGGGATCAATCCCATAAACTAGGTGATAAGGAGCATTGCCTAAGGATGACTTAACCTTAGTCCTATCTACCTACAACGCATACTTTAACAATGCATCCCACTCTCTGGGATTTTTTATAATTAATTTCTTAATTATATCTAGTATAATCTTGTTTGTGGACTTAGTTAAACCATTACCCTAAGGATAATAATTTGAAGAAAATTTTAAAACAATCCCATACTCAAATGCCCATTTAGAAAATTTCTGAGAAGAAAATGCAGGGCCATTATCACATACCAGTGAATATGGAGCTCCAAACCTTGTTATGATGTTTTCTTCAAGAAATTTGATAACTACTTTAGTAGTAGAAAACTTGCAACATGTGGATTTAGTCCACATTGTACAATAGTCTGCAACTATTAATATAAACTTATGTCCTGTAGATGATGGAGGATTTATAACTCCAATGAAATCCAAGCCCCACTATGCAAACAGCCTGGACTCAATGACTAGCTATAATGGATTAGCTTGATTCCTTCCCTTGTCTGCTGTAGTCTAACAAGTGTGACAACTTTGAATATGACTCTCTGTATCTTTAAACATTGTTGGCCAATAGTATCCAACTCTTAAAATCTTATGCGTAGTAGCCAAATGAGAACCATGAGCAGTTCCATACTTATCATCCAACTCCAACAATACCTTATCTGTTTCAATTCTGTTCAAACACCTTAAATATATACCTTCATGGTTCTTCTTGAACAGAAGACCTCCCTGTACCATGTACCTTTGTGCTTTAATCTGTAAAGCTCTCCTTTGAGAAGACTTTATCTTACTTGGATATTTACCTGATATCATAAATGTATTCAAATCATCATACCAACTTGATGCATCACTAGAGTTTAGCACATACTGTTGCTTTACCAAATTGAGATCTGTGTTTTCTATGGATTGTACTAATGCTTGTCCTCAAACTAGCTTCATTAGAATGATTTCCATATCAAATTCTTGCAATATTGTAATCCACTTGGCCCTTTTCTCTCCAGGCTCATTCTGCATCAGCAACATTTTCACTGCTGCATTTGGTACTATAGCTTTAACTTGACTTTGTAAGATGTAGTGTCTAAACTTTTTCACTGCCCTTACTAATGCAAATGCTTGTCTTTTTGTGTCTAAATACTTCAATTGTGCATGCTTCAAAGGTGCACTCATGAATGCTATGGGCTTTTCTTCGTTATCTTCTCCTTTTTGTGTCAATGCAGCTACAACTGAATGTGTAGATGCAAAAGAATATATGTAAAATGGTTTAGTATAATTTGGATTTACCAACATAGGAGCATCAGAAATGACCTCCTTAATATCTTTGAACGTGGCATTTACTACTGGTGTCCATTCTATCTTTGCATATTTCTTAAGCATTGCATTTAATGGCTGCACAATCTCTACAAACCCTATAATAAACTTCCTGACAAAGTTAATCTTACCAAAGAAAGACTTTAATTCCTTCTTACTATTAGGTAATTACAATTTTCTTATTCCTTCTACTCTGTCTGGATCAATGGATATCCCATTTTTAGAAATGACATGTCCTAACAATTTTCCCTCAGTTACACCAAATGAACATTTCTTTAGATTAAGAGAAATCCCATACCTTTCACATCTTTTAAGAACCCTTCTCAAATCTTCTATATGAATTGACAAATCTTTAGAGTACATAGTTAAATCATCCATATAAATAATGATGCACTTACCTAATAATCCACAAAACACGATGTCCATGGCTTGCTAAAAAGTGGCGCCTGCATTGATCAAACCAAAAGGCATTCTCCTATATGCATAATTACCCCACTTGCAAGTGAATGTAGTCTTCAATCTCTCTTCTTTATCAACCAAGACCTAATTATATCCTAAAAATCCATCTAAAAAAGACATCATCTTAGCTTCATTTACTGCTTGTAGCACTTCATCTATTGGAGGCAAGGGATAATTATATTTTTTAGAGGCTTTGTTCAAATTTCTAAAGTCAACACATAATCTAATGTCTCCACTTTTCTTTCTCACGGGTACTAAGTTAGCTACCCATGTTGAATGCCTTACTGGGAAGATTTTTCTAGCCAACAATAATTTTTTCACTTCCTCAAAGATTAAAGGCTCTAAAATAGCATTCACAGGCCTTTGTTTTTGCCTAAATAGTTTAACTTCCGCTTCAAGGGTATTACATGAGTTATGATGGATGTATCATATGTCTTCAAATCTTCATATGTCCATGCTATTACGTGTTTGTATTCTTTCAAAACATCCACAATTTCTTTTTTTAACTTTTCAGAGCAAGCCTTTCCAATCAGCACATTCTGTAGACTTTACTCTTTTCCCAGGTTATAAGGATCGCATTTAACCCCTTCAGTTTTGGGCAAATCTTTCTGTCTAACTACCCCATCAAAGTTGAAAATCTTTTCCAACTCAATTACCCCCTTGGGTAAGAAATTGCTTTTCAAGTTTATTATGTCTTCTTCATCCCAAGACACATCAGGCCTTTCCTGCTCATCAATGATTTGAGCTTCAAACACTTCATTACATGTAAGAAAATCCACAATTTGTTGATCCCCTTCAAATACTTGAAAATGAGTAACATTATCTGGTATACTTGGGATATTCACTAATTCTACAGCAAACCTTTTTAGACCTGACAATGTTAAAGGTTCTAAAGTGCTAGCAGCAACTGCTAACTCATCTGGTCTATGATTTCTCTCTCTAGGGATATGTTCTATGTTAAAGGCATCAAATGACTCAATTAAATCCCACACTCTATGTCTATAACAAACCATCTTCTTATAATTGCATGCATATAATTTCCTCACTTGTCTAACCACTAACTTAGAGTCTAAAAAACCTCTAATCATTCTTACTCTTTTCTTGATAGCCATAACAAGCCCATAAATCATAGCTTCATATTCTGCTACATTGTTATTACAAGGAAATTATAGCCTATATGTTGCTAAAAATTACTTACCACTAGGATCTATAAGTTCAACACCAGCTCTTGCACCTTGATTGGACTTAGACCCATCACATTTCAGTGTCCACATGCCACCTTTATTTCATTGACCTTTTTATTTTGGCATGTCTCACCCCTTCTGTTACCTGCGCTGTAATATCTTGTTTCTTCATGGGTGATTCATTTTGATCTACTTGTATATTTATATTCTCAACTTGTAAATCAGAATGACAGATACTTGTCATTTTTGTTTCTTTCTCTAAATCCTGAATTGGTACATCTATGTTATCATGAAAATATAACTCAGGCTTCTCAGGATTAACCTTTCCTTCTTGTAGTTCCATCCCTTTTGTGCACTTTATGTATTGATATTCTATAATGTCTTTGCACATTCCACAATTCTCTTCAGAATGAGGCTTATTATGGACTCTACACATACTTTTGTACAACTTGCACTAAACTGGAATTTTTTGTTCAATGCACCTTTCTATTTCCTGCCTTATGATCTGACGAAGACTATTTACTACATTATCTTCCTCATCAGAGGAATTGCAATCAGACTCAATGAACACTACTGTTTCTTTACTGACAAGTTTTTCTCTAAAATTCAACATCAGGATTTCTTCAATTTGCACTCCTTTATTAGTGACTCTATAAACACTGGGTTCACCAGAAGCATATAATATCTCATTTGTTCTATTGTGTTCTATAATCATGTGTTGCATTCTAGGCTCAGCTTCTATCCTGATCTGATTTGGAACACCTCTCCAAGGTAACCACATGTGTAAAAAATCAGTGGCCATATATCCATTTAATGTTTTGGACCAGTCCCTACTTAATAACATCCCATAATTCATAGGTATATCTACTACCTAAATATCAATAAACTGACTCGCCCTTGGATCAGAAGCCAACTACATTTGGATGTGCATCAATTTGCCTATCACATTGACTTCAGTTTTGTCCAATTGTGTAATGACTTTGGCAGATTTGGTAGGAGCTAGCCCTAAAGTTTTGCATATCCCTAAAGGCATTACATTGGCTGATGCACTAGAATCTACCATGCAATTATGTATGTTATTTCCAAACATCTTAATGGTTAACAAGAAAGGAGGAGCTTCCCTCTTATTTGTATACATGACTACGTTAGTGTTGGAAGGCTATTCAGTTTTCTTACTTTTATCTTTGGATTGTCTATCTCTACCAAGAGCATTCATATCAATAGAGACCTCACCTACCACAGATGTATCTAAGGATTTTATGAAAGCATTTATAACCCATGGACTTTTCAACAACTCACACAAAGGTATACTAACCTTGATTTTCTTTATTTCTTCAGACAAATAGCTGAATAACCTCACTGTTTCCACTGACTCTGTTTTCCCTGTTTGAAGTTTTGATGCTACTATCCCTGCATTCCCATGATGATTAGCCTTCAATATCGTAGGGTTATTACTGGCATGCTAGTCTGGAGGAGAGTTAAAATTGTTGGGAGGAGTGGAGGTAGTGAAAGGACCTCTAGGCTTAGTGTTACTTCTCAGATTGTAAGTATGATTTTTGTTGGACTCTTGGAAAGCCTATACTTCCTCTATTTCATATAACACTTCATTTTTAGTTTCAAAGGGAAACTGAAATGCATCCAATACTAAGGTTGATTCAGGGTATAAGTTCTCACAACAATAGGGTTCATCCTCAAACATCTGATCCTCTTCCTCTCTAGTTGTAAAGGTGAAAGTTTCTAAGACTAAAGCAGTCTCAAATCCTGAGGGTACTATTTCATTTCCTTTGGGAATGAGGAATTCATATGTGGGAGCTTGTACATCCACATTGAAGATGCTAGCTTCCAGATGAAATTGAGGGCAATCTAATTCAGTATGTGCACTTATATTGTGAATCTTGCACCATTTTTTTAATGCTACATTGACAATTTGGATTCTGGTTGGTTGTTTTGCTTCTTGATTATCTAGACTCTCAAATGGAGAAGCTAGAGTGTCATTATTTGGCCCTATGTTCTATGTCCTACATGGCTTTAGTTGATTCTAATTTCTATTGTTATTACCCCAGGCCTTGTTATCTATAGCATGTCCTCTATTTTGCATTACCTATCCCTAGTTATGGTTTTGAATTTGATTATAATTATGGTTTTGATTTGAACTTTGACCGTGGTTGTAATTTTGGTTATGGTTCGGACTGTACCCTTGATTATTTCTACCATAGAAATTTTCATTTCTCAGTTGTGTCATTTCAGTGGTCAATCTTCTCAAGTGTGTAGTAAATTCTTTGATCTCTTCCCTATCCTCTTGTCCCTTTGCCACAAATGTATCCTGAGGAGGCTGGAAGAAAGACTGACTATTATTCTAATTTTTATTGGTACTATTACCAGTATAGGGAACTATAGTCTGGATTGGGGAAGGATTATACAAAGGTGTGTATGTAGGAATTGGATTCAATAATAGAGTATGATGCATAGGAACTCCATTCCAAGGTTGTGCTTGACTTTGCATCCTAGGGTTTCCTCCATTAATAAAAGGACTATAGGTTGTTTGTCTCATTTCCTGGTTTACTGAGGCTACTTCTTTATAAGCCTTGGATATAGTATCTATTTCCACTTTCCTTTTAACAAACATAGCAGTTAATGGATCTAGAGCGATGTAATACATTGTTAATAATGCATCTGGAGTTACTATGTAAGGAGCAACTAAATAGGAGAAAGCCTTTTGAAACCTATCATTAAAGTTATCAATCAGCTCTCCTTCACCTCTTTTAATTGTAGCCAATTTATGATATAAGGTGGAAGGATCGACTGGTCCCCTCAACCTAGACAAAAATGCCTCTTCCATAAGTGCCCAAGAAGAAATATAATCATTGGACAAGTTAACATACTAGTTAGAAGCCTGCTCATTAAAAGTGTAAGGAAAAAATCTACACACAACATCCTCATACTCTAGCCTGGCTCTAAAGCATGCCTCCTTGAATATCTTAATGTGATCTTCTGGATCCTGATGTAATTGATATTTAGGACATATTTTTTTAGGGTTGTTTGGCATCTCATGATAATCATTAAATGTAATGGGACAGTTGACATTGAAATATGCCATTGTAGGACTACCTGGTGGACTTAGGTGGACTTGTATTTAAGGGAGGACTAGGACCTCTAGGAGTACCTAGATTTCTAAGAAAACTTAGACCTCAATGAGGGCTTGGACCTCTAGGAGGACTTGAACCAAGATTCAAAGATCTAATCGAGGAACTGTCAGGACTCACTATGTTATGGATGTTGAAAGTTGATCCAGGAGGCGTTCCAAATGAGCCTCCTACTTGTGTTATTTTAGGATTCTAGATCAAAGGACTCTTGCCTTATCTTTTGTTAGGCAATTGTATGTAAGTATCATCTGAATTTGACCTAGATCTAGTCACCCTACCACTATTATGAGCCAGTTTTGCACAAATCCTATCTTAACTCCACTCAGGCCCTCCTTCTAGCACCAAAAATTGTTGATGATTGTTTTTACACATTCATAAAAAATGTTAAAATTCATAAAATGAACCTAAACTATCTTGAAAGATATGAAGAAATCAACTAAGAGTTCTTAATCCCAAGTTTCTGTATGGTCAGGTCCTGACCTTGTGGACAATTTAGTAGGTTAATGTGAAACTGTAATATTCAAGGGGCCTTACTTGATTTAAGATAATCTATGACTTACTAGACTCAAGTTATGCAAATTGTTACAAATACAGACAAATTATTCATTTGTTTGCATAAACTTACTACTGTATTACAAAGCTTTGTATGATTTATATTGAAACAAGCTCTGCCTTTCAAATTGATATGAAAATTATCAAATATTAACATAATTCTTCATGCTTCTTTCAAATGTAAGACAATTTACTTAAGATTTCTACGTTTAAGCTGATTATTTCAAATGTTTGGAGGAAAGTTAGATAAATTGAGTTGAATATCACTTCAGTACAGGATCTAAATGCTCTATTACTCACGTCTTTAAGAAATACAACAAGTTAATCAAATCAAAATATCTAAATCTTCAAATGTAAAGTCCTGAGTATTTTCACGAACATACATCAGAGATTGCGAGCTTTCAAAGGATAGTACTTCAAATACTAGTAAGAGTAAAAAAAACTCTGTAATAGACATAGAATTCTAGGTTTACTTTTATTCAAAGCACAAAGTCATATAGAATTTACAATGTATGAATGACCTTTTGTTTCATCAATCAAATTGCCAAAAAACTTACAGACATTTTTACATATACAATAAGGAAACCAGACATTTCGCGTATTCCTTAGTGTAGACACGAGAGACCTCCTCTTCTAAACTAAAATAAAGTACTTGCCTACTCAAATATTCAAACAAATTACAAGTGCAAGCTATAATTCAAAAATCCCTGTGTAACTATTATACAAGTAGCAGAGATTCTTATATAGAATTTGAAGCTACATTCTGCAACGGCCACAAAATTTAATCTACGGTCAATATTCAAACTTTCTTGATCAAGGATGTACATTCATTCTTAACTGTTTTTCAAAATATCTTCATGGTATCTTTACTTGCCTCAATGGATGCCATTGGAATCTTTTCAAAACAAGATGCCCGTTGACCGCTTCCACTTTGTTGACCTTGCCCACTGATACCCTTCAATTAACTCTTTCTTTAGTATTATTTACCTCTTTTGATACTTTACTATCCCTTCAAGTATATTCTAAAGTTATTCATGACACTTTCTATGAAAGTACAATTTCCCCCTAGAATTCTTCTCCATATGTATTCTTGCATCGTGACTCCTTCCTTCAATTTCCTTTCTTCCTTATTCAAAACTTCAACATTTTTCCTATACTTATTTATTTAGGAACTTGTTTCCATTGAAGAATCAATCATTTGCTTACTCAAATAGGCTTCTAGATTCTCCAAACATGGTGCAAAGATGGAATTAAACTCTTTTAATGCCTTTTGTAATTCATATGTCAGTATGTCAATGCATTCATGGTCAATGAGCCTCTCAACTATCTTCATATGCAACTTGATCATGCTATCGGCCTTCTCCTCTAAATCCTGAGTAGCTATGATGCATCTTTTGAGACTGTCATCTGTAAACTTTAATTCCAATCTAGTTTGTGGTACTTGATTAGCCACAGGAGGAGTAATGACTCCATTTATTAATTCATCTGCTCTTTCTTCAATCTCTTCTAGCTACCTCAATTTAAACTTGCATTCTTCCCTTCTAAATTGACAATTATGTATAAGCACGTTGCATCTATTCTTCTCTGTTGCGGCCATTTCCTAGCCTGTCACTCCCTATTTGGTCACCTCTTTTCCTTCTTGCATGAATTCTTTGAACCAATCTTCAAAAATATTGGCCTCAACCCTTTTATTCTTCATATCTTTTACTTCATCCTTTCACAACACGGCTATTTCATTAGGCAACTCTGGTAGTGTAACATTGGGATCAAATATTCCTTTAATGAATTGTTGCAACTAGACAATGTGTCCTTTCAAATACTCATGTTCATCTTTGTCTTTCTTTGACATTTCCATAGTAGCATGGTGCATATCTTCCTACTCAATTATATGCTACTCTCTTGTTGTGTGTCCTAGGTCAAAATTGAGTATCTTGTAGTCATCCACTGTTATTTCTCCTTTGGCTTTCTCCTTCTGTGGTATGGCCAAATTCAGTGTTCTAGATCCATCCGGACCCCTTTGTATTGCTAACATTGTTCTGGCCTTCCTCTTTTCTTTGCACCACCTACCAAACTTTTGATATCTATGGGTACTAATTGTACCTCCACCTTTTCTCTCCTGACTTCTGTACCCAACTAGGCCGGAGCCTCTTTTGCACTTTTAGTAGATTTTTCTTCATTAATTACCTCTTCTTGAGGTTTCTCTATTTCTCCTTGTTCTTGTTGCTATTATTGTGGTTGTTGTTGTTGTTCTTGTTGCTGTTGTTGTTGTTGTTGTTGTTGTTGTTGTGGAGGGGATTGCAGTTGAGGCGCCTCCTCTAGGTCATTTGTATTATTATGTTGCTCAGATTCACCCTCATTATCATCCTCTTCAATTTCTGTATCTCGTCCATCCTCATCCACTTCCTCTGGATTTTCTTCTTCTGACGACTCCTTTTCTTCTTCTTCTTCTTCTTCTTCTTCTTCTTCTGCTTTATTCTCTTGTTCCATATTTACCATGCCTTCATCCTCTGTTTGCTTCTCAAGTTCAAAATTATCTACATCAATATTCTCTATGTTCTCTTTGCTTTCAAGTTTATTTGTTATTTCCTCTTCCTCTCCTACTGTTTCAACTTTCTCTTGTACCTTTTCAGGCCTGTCAGCTTGTTTTGTATGTGAAGGTGAACCTATAATCTCATCATATTCCTTTGTATCTTTTTCTTGTTCATCCTTGTTTTCTATATTCTTTTCCTCCTCACTGTGTTCTCCATACATGTTCAAAATATTTAACACATCTACACCAGAAGTGCTAGCTTATGTTTCTTCCTTAGCTTGAGCATGTGTTTCCTTTATTACCTCTTCAGGTGTATCATCCCTTTCAGATTCTTCTATTTCATGTGCTACATCCTGCACATCCTTAATGATTTTTAGAGGTACCAGTGTACCAAACGGATCTATTGTTTCCAACCCTTCTTGTATATTCTCTTTCTCAAACTGTGGGCTTTTTCAATTTCCATATAAGTCAGATCATTCTGCCCTTCTTCTTCATCAGAGTATTCAATCAATTCTTCTTCATCCATACCAGTTTCTTTTCATGTCTTGGGATCAACTTCCCTTACCTCACTTCCACTGCTGTCATCCTCAACATTAACAGTCTCAATTACTTGTTTGGGTTCATGTACTTTTGACCCACGTAGCTTTTCTTCAGCCAATTCTATTTTAACTTTAGCATATGTTGGTCTTTTTTCTTCTGAGGTAGATGTACTAGGTATGCTACCTAATTTAGCACCTACTTGTTGTGCTACTATAACATCACTCTTTTTTGAAGTTCCATCTTTTAATATTTCCACTGGTATTACTGTCATGACTTTTTGTCCTGTTGACCCCTTATCGGCCTGTGCATGCTCTGTACTGGTATCTTGAACAAATGATTTTGCTTCTACAAATGTGCCCGATGATACTGCCACTATTACCCCTAGTGCATATGGGTCCATCAGAGTGGCATTTTTATCTTTTTCAACAATCTTTGCTTCTACAATCTTTCTCTTCTTCTCATAGAAACACTAGAGATCATCTTGATGTTCCCTCACTCTCTTCTTACCCTTCTTTGGATATGTAGGCTCAACTCCTTTAGCCTTAAGCTCTTCTATTTTATTTCTTAACCAGGTTTTTGTAAACAAAATAACAGGCTTGGACAATACGTCCAAGGATGTATTCCACTGTTGTGACCTATTAGGCTCACTAACAGGGGTAAGCCTAACATTCTTATAACTATAATGTAGTAATTCATCATCATCTTCTACCTTAGGAGGCACATAAAATTCCCCCATGGACTTCATTTGTTCTACAGTCAATCTTTGGTGAGCTCTCTTTCTCACTTCTTTGTCATTCTTGCAGTCTAACCAATAATCCTCAATGTCTATTTGATTTTTAAACTTAGGATCAATAGTACTTTGGATCCTATGAAAAGGATAAAACCTCCTTGCTAACTCAAATTCTTCAAATCCATAATACCTCAGCTCCTTTTCTGAGTAGCTAGCCACTTCTTTACTGTAACATGAATACCTACCAATTGCCCAAGGGAGTTTAAGATTCCCTCTGCTATACTTCTTCTTGTACATTTTGAGGCATTCAAATTTTGCCTTGAGAATTCTAAAACAATCAACTTATTAGAAGGATACCTAGGTAGTATAAAAGGTTTTCCTTCAAAACCTTCCATTCTAATAGATGTGAAAGTTTGGAATTGTATGTACCATGAAGTATGCAAACCAATTGTAGCTAAGTCATATAATTGTATACAATCCAAACATAAGTTAGCTTTTCTAGCTAGCAGGAAACCCACAGCTCTGTATAATCCACTTTCCCATATACATTCATGTCCGGTGTAGCATCTGATGTTGTAATCTTCTGCAAAACATCCTCAGCATCATAATTTCCTATGCTAGTGTCTATTCCTACTTCGCTTGTGCTGATTAGGGAAGGGTAACCTCTGTGTATTGGTAACTCTTCTTTCTCAGTTTCTTTGCAGGGCTTTCTTTCCTTTTTAATCTTTTCTTCACCCCTTGTATCCATCTTCTTCTATTTTGGGGCCATCCTATAAAAAATGCATTTTTTAACTTGCTATTTTACTCTCGTAACCTAGTATTTTACCATGAATTTTCTATTTTTTACATTTACCCTAACCCCCCCTTTTGTCTTTTCTATTTTGACTCTTGTATTATTTAACCCAAATTAGGTAATTAACTATCAGAAACAATAATTCCACATTTGCTTGCATTTTAAAACAAAATTACTGATAATCATTTTGTATTTTCAATCAATTGAACTATAACGATGTTCGAGATAAATACCTATATTTTTTATAGCTCAACCTTACAAACATTGACTCACTTTACCATTTTCTAATCTTTTCCCATTTCTAAAATTCCATCTTGCGATGAATTTTCTATTCAATTTATGCAAGAGTTCTTCTTTCTGCAATTTAAATTTTAACAATACAAATTTGAGAGAAAAACAACCTTTTATTTACCCTAACCCCTTGAAATTTCATCTATCTAGTGGTATTTCAGGATTAATTGCAGTAATCAATGCACCTATGGCTTCGGCTTTCTATTTCAACATTTGAATTTTAAACATTCTATCCTTTAGTCTATTCTTTACATACATCACGCTTTCTTGTATGTCTCCTTATATATCATTTCTTGTATGTCAGTTTGTATCTTTTCAATATACAAGCCTACATGCAACGGGTTATAAACAATGTTACCCTTTTTTATTATGTCCAACTTTGTATCTTTTGTTTTTATGTTGCAATGTACGTAAAAAAGATACAAACAATTATACAAGTGCAACCCATACAAACCCTCTTTACCTTTTAGTTCTTTATGGTGCCTTTCATTTCTTTGCATATCAGGATTGTTTGCCATTAACATACAATCGCCCAAACATACAAAGACTTACCTTTATTTTACTTCCTTTTGAAATCCGCGTTGTATCTTACCTTTTCACTTCTTTGCATCTCTGCTTGTATCTTGGCTTGTATATGCCCTTGTATATCTGTTTGTTTATGCAATATACAACCACAAGATACAAGTGTGGGCCCACTTTACTTACCCTTTTGTATCTTCTCGAAACAACAACACTTTCATCTACACTTAGATACAACCTTCCATACATGCAAATTCTTATACAATAATCCTAGACTTTTCATTGTTCTTAACCGCATTGTATAACCTTTTCGGATCCATACATATATATAAAGCGAATGCATATTTCCAAAAATATTAAGGTACGATGCATCACTTACATCCAATTTAACTAACTTTTGAAATCTGCACTTGTATGTCTACTAAAAAATGTAAGCCCGACACATACAAACATACAAACTATGAAACATACCCCTTCTCACCTTAATAAAACTATATCTTATACCATCCTGGGGTCCACGGATTGTATATCGCCTTGTATATTGCTTTGTATATCTCCCTTTAAAACAAACATACAACTCAAGATACAATGCAAACTTAACAATTTATTCACTCCATTTCTGAAAACCTATCGGGTCTGACTTATACATGAATAATAAAACACTAAGCATATGCATACAAATTATCCCGATATATAAACTCAACTATACTCTATGTGACTTACACAATGACTCCACATACAAATGACTTTGTATATGCAACATATAAACCCTTCTCATAATGCATTTTACCAAAAAACATGTAAATCTTATAGAATATTGGGAATTTTTTACTGGTTCAAAATGCAGCCCTTATTCATTTTTGACAAAGAATTCACCTCTATTCCCTTCTGACACTTAATGCTAAATCTTTTCAATTGTCAACATGGTTTTTAACCTTTACCTCTTTTCCCTTTACCACCAAGCAAGACCACACACACAAGCAAAAAGCAACAACCACAGCAAGGGTCCTCATTTTGCTAAGAGGTAAAATGGGGCATGTTGTGAGCATCACAAGTTCTAATGCACAAAAGGTATGATGTGACCTTAGATGCAAATGATAATGCAAAAAGCTAAATTCCAACATACACAAGATATGAATATTAGCTGAAATAATATCGATGTGATACAAATGCAAGATAAAAGAATAAACACACAAGCAAGCAGGCATGCATGCACAAATGATTCAAAAACAAACAAGGTATTGCCCTTGTCAAGCGGTAAACCAATGATTAATTGATTGATTGATTGATGATGATAGTGTTGTCATTGCGGGAAATGATATATCCCTAGATCAACATAGGGATGATTGATTGATTGATGGATTGATTTGGTTTATGACAAGATTAGGATCAAGACCAAGGATGTTATTGGATAATTTGATTTGATTTATTAACTTGATTGGTATGACTTAAGGATAACTTGCATTTAGATTGATGCTTGGAAGTTTGGATTGATTTGAAGGATGATTAGAAGAAGTGATGTGATAGAATTTTAGTTGTTTATTGATGAGGTAGGAGATAGATGATAGAAGAAGATAAGATGGACAAAGATGATGATTGGTGAAGATTGGATGAAAGATGGAAGAAGTATTATCGCTTGTTCATGAATCTGGGTACTTCCTTCATATTCCAGATTACCTACATACCCTATATCCATGGGATCAAGGCACTTAACAATAGAGATGAGATGTAGTTCTAATTTGTGATGATGATGATGATGGAGATGGATGGATTGATCAGATTATGGATTGATTGATAGGTTGTCTTGATTTGATTTGATGATTTGATTGGATTTATGTTGATGGATTTGATGTGATGAATTGTTTGATGATGAGTGATCTTATTACTTGGATTTTTTGTTAAATACTTGATTTTTTTTGGATTCTTAGGAATATTTGATTTTTTGGATTTTTGGAATGTTTTGATTTTTTTTTTTTTGGTTTTTGAATGTTTGGAATGTCTATGGATTTACAATTTGGGGTATCCTTTGCGCTAGATACCAATGACAAGGGGAGAAGCCAAGTCTAGGTGCAAGGATGGGAATATGATTGGATAGATAAACATATAGGTGATAGTGGAGTGGAAAGGATGAGGTGTTTAGGATGGTATCTCCAAAGACTATGTTGCAAAGGAATAACATGCCCCATTCCAGGTGTAATACTTAGGATTTTTCATGACAAGGCTTATGACGATGGGATAGTGATAGGATTTGATGGAAAGGATGAGGTATATCATGAGATATCCAAGGCATGTTTCAACATTTTACTCCCAATATTTATCAACATCAAGATGAGGAAGGGAGGATGAATGGATGCAATGGGATAAGTTTATGTATGTGGAATGGATAAGGATAGTAGGAAATGGTATGGTAAGATAGGTTGAAAATGATATGGTGGATGAGACAAGGTGCCCCCAAGTGTAGGTGACATAGAAGATCAACTTACACATGACGACTGTTTGCCATGTTTTCATCATGGTACTTATCCAAGGCACCTCTTTACTAGGTTTTCACCATTTGACGAAGGGATTTATCTTTACTTTTTTTTGAATTTTTGATTTTTTGATTTTTTAGATTTTTTTGAATGTTTCGATGGGATAGGTGGATATGGACGAAAGGGGCTCAAGTGTCTAGTTCCATGAAAGTGATAGTCCCATTAGAGATAGATTTCATCACATGGACCATGTCAAGTGTGCTAATAGATGTTGGTAGGGGATTGCATGAAAGATGTGGATGGAGATGGATTAGCTAGATAGTCGATAATGATCGGAACAATAGTGGATTATGGAGGGAAGTGTCGAATGTCAGAAACACTGAGAGGGGGGATGAATCAATGTTCTATAAATCTTTTCATGTACTTTTTTTTAACCATTTCAAAAGAATAATCCAACAAAAGAAAAATATACAACTGAACAGCATCCACAAAAGCATGACACATAACACCAAGATTTTAACTGGAAAACACAAAGAGGGAAAAACCATCGAGAGGATCAGCTCTCATAAATATATTGCAATCTTTACAAAAATGATGTTCAGGCTTGGTCACTCCACAGGCCTAGAACATGCTGGCTTATAGCCATGAAGTACAACTAGATTTAGCAAGCTCACTGCCTCAACCTTAAGCCTAGAAAGATTACAATGAGTGATGTTAAACCCTACTGAAAGCTCACTATTAGCTTACTACCTTGATGACAAAAACTTGCTTCTAATCAGATCACACATGATAACTAAATACTGCTTAAGCATCTGTCACTGTGCCAAGGTGCAGTCATTTAACAACTATATTCTAAATCCCAAGTCTTCATCGTTGATGATCTTCTAATTCTACTCCACTATTTGCATTCTCGCATCACTCACACATTTTTTGACACACCATAACCGAAGATCATGGCTCTTATATATGTCTGCATCATGATTTAATCCATAATCAAGTCGGCATCCAAGAAGTGAAATGTGTACATAGAAAGGTGTACCTTGTCGCTCAATCCAATGCACTATATGTCGCTCAAACCCAAATCTTCTCCCAAGTGTGTTCATATAGGTTGGCTCTAATCATTAAATTTCTTACATAAACCCTCCAAACATAAACTCTTCTCTGCACAATGATTTATCTCACCAGTCGACCTGTTCCTCAAGAGTATGCATAACAACTTCATCTGTTGACTTACAACTTTTATTGAGGATCCCTAAACACCTTCCAAATCAGATCAAGGACTCTTTACATGTTCCTAATCTTACCCTTAGAACTGCAAGGCATTATATCATCTTGCAGAGAAATGTGGACCATCAAAACTCAGACTATGTCAAACACTATGTCGATACTTAGTAGCTTGTGGCTATCTATCCGGTGAACTTCAGATCTCCTAACTCTGGAATAAGACACTTCATATAAGTGTTTACAACACCTCAAAACTACATAACAAAATACTTGTCTGCAGAGGAATGCGGATCACTGTACTAGACCCTGTTCACTGATCCTGCTATACCTTTGCTTACTAGGACTTAGACATTTCTACAAGATGACTTCCGGAGAGGATCAGGACGTAATCTCTAAGGCACAGAACTATCAAGCACCAACTGACATCATACCTGAACCACATCTATAATTCTTTAATTGCGAAGTCATATTAGCTGACTTATTGTCTTTCACTTAGAATACCTTCCATACTTAGCCATTTTTTGTCACCCAGACCTAGAATCTAATATGTTCTTCCAAAGATATCTCTTCTTGTCATGTAGATAGGTTCTCTAAGCCTTGTTACCATCAATGACAACATATAAGTCAATGCTAGAGTAGTGTCTCTTGCCAACAATCTCCTCCTTTGGCATTGATGGAAACACTTAGTGAAAAATGCTTGATTGCTCCCCCTTACTGTACACACTTTGTTTTCCTACTCCCCCTAAGATGATTATCCATTTTTCACTCATCTACTGCTCCCCCTTTGACATCAATGGCAAAGGGTGTGAATCTAGAACTAAAAATTTGTCAAAATCCCAAAAATTGATTAAATCAGCTGCATATTTACAAGTGTAATTTACCTCTTTGTATTACACGCATTTGAGAATGTCATTGAATAAGTTCTTGATCTGTGCCCACTCATTTTCACAACCTTTCTAAGCATTATCCAAATTTTGAATGTGTCCACTGTAGAGAAAGGCTAAAGCTTCTACCTTATTGAGATCAGAAGGTGTGCCTATTTGTATAGCTACCCTAGCCTCTACAGTAAGATTTGTGATTGAGTCTGGTTTAGGGCAGACTAGGCTCCTTAGTTGTCCCATTCTACTTTTTATTTGATATTTTTGGTTTAATAACTTAGTTATATCATTGTGGATGTGGATGGCTTCTGCTTCCTTATTTCTAACTAATTCTGTTGCTAGATCAAATTTGTCAGAGATGTCCATCCTTCTCTGTTCCAGCTCTTTGATCTTTTCTTCAATCTCGTGAGTAGCTTTTGGCTAGGATAGGCAAAATTTGTACACATATCTATCTTCCTTCATAGCTCTTTGAATGTTGGATATTGAATTATCTAATGAAATCTTATCCTTGGCTATCATTGTCTTTAATTCTGCCAGTCTTTTTCCTTCAAATTCATTCCTTGCTTTTGTTTCTGTAGATTTCTCAAAAGATTCAAACTGATTACTTTCTAAATTTATTAATCCCTTCAAATGACTTGTTGGGGGCATGGATGAACCCCTCTTGTGGGTAGGTAGCAGCTTCTCCAAAATCCCAGATGCTTCATCAATCAAGTTTCTATCCTCATTAAGTGATTTCAACAACTCTTCTTGAACCTTTGCTTGAACAATTGAAGCCCACTTAAATTTCTGTGTTGAAGACATTGTGTCCATATTTATTTGGTCCTGTAGTAATTCTGGTTCATCCCAATCTTGTTTCTCCCTTTCAAGCACTTCTTTTGCTAAAGTAGCAGTGTCTTTTATCACCTTATCTTCACAAAGTGATACTTTCTTTTTCTTTTCTCCTTCAATTGTGGCTTCTATAATGGATGAGATCCTTATTCTTTTTCTGGGACTAGATGTTGGTCTCTCCTCTTCATATCTCTTGTCTTTCCTTTCTAGAGTGTTAGATGTCCATCCTACTGGAGTACTTGTGAACTTGGATCCTCTTGATTTGGTTTCTACCTTACTTAAATGTTCATATGATGTTCTTTCTAATTGCTCAAGTTCCATCAGCATTCTAGAAGATAATTCTGAGAAAGTCCTGAATCTGTCATCTTTGGGATCAGTAGGTTTACTTAGTAGAGTATCAGCTAATTCAGTTAAGACATCTTCTGTAACTTCATAACCTAGTGCAGAGACCCATACAGTTCTTGGTTCCACAGCTTCCATAAAGCATTTATCTTTATCCACCATGAATACAATGTCCTTTTCATACTTTATCACCACTTTTTCAGGTATCCAGAACCTTTTTACCATTTTCTGTTGAAAATCTCTGAAATATTTCCACATGATTTCATTTTGCATATCTGCATTACCCAAACTCTATAAATGATTTCTTATTTGAGTAGCTACAGGAATGTGATTGAGCCAGATAACATTTCCTAGACTAGGTAGCTCTCTTAGGAAGTAAAAGAGTAAACATGTAATCAGTGTTCCATATTTGAAAGGATTGTTAGTTTCTTTTTCCCTTTTCAAGTTCTCCATAAGTTCATTTCGGAGCAATTCACAAAGATCATAATCAGTATTGTTTTTTATCATGTCATACACTGTGTATATAGCTGATGTAGACACAGAATTTTCCTTGTTAGAGGATTATATTTTGTATCTGATAATCATTGATGCAAATCTGACAACCGGATCCCTGATATCATTTACTGTAAAGCCATTCTTTTCAAATTTGGCTCCTGTTAGTTGCATTACAACATTGTTCTTAATTTTCTTTATGCCTAGAACCCTTCTGGAGGAGCTCATACCGGTTACTGCTTTAATGGCTTCTTTAGTTATCAAATAGGGTTCATCAAGCCATAAAGATTCATCATATATTCTGCTTAGAACAAGCTTGACCCATGCATCAATCAGAATTGCGGGAAAGTCCAACCAGGTGTCAAATTTCTTTTCTCCTAGAACTTTGTAATCATCTTTCAACATAATGTTTGCAGTAGTCAGTTTGTCCAAATACAGTTTACCTAACTTCATATGGTCATATTCTTCTAATCTGGTATGAATGTATGCCTTGATATCTTCCATATGCAAGACCCCATGTGGAGTAATTGAGAATGCCCTTAATAGATTATTTTTCGGTAATTTCAAGAATTGTTTCTTAAACTTGGGGTGAGACATTTTTCCTATCTCGATTACATGAGTAAACATTTTTCTAGAGCAATTTAATTTTCACATTAGGGTTTCAAGTTGCAAATACCTCTTTCATTGGAATAGGGTTTCCTTGATCCGAAAATCTCTAGGTCCTTCAATTCTTGGTTGTTTGTTACTCAAAACCTGTTCCGATCTTCCTAAATACTTGATAGCTTCGAGTGAAAAGTAATTTTGGGATTAAACGAGTTACTTTTTATCCTCTGTATGGCTTGACCTAGTTGTCATTAAATGTTAATTCCTAAAAATTTGCCTAAACACTTCACTATAGAACACAGTCGATTAGAGTTGCTCCGCAATATGCTACATTGACCCCTTTTCTTCCAGTTTCTCTTCTAAGAGCTATGTCGCATCAAATTTCACTGTACACCTTCATGCTGAATTATGGCACCCACTTTCTGGTTGGGGGATTGAATCTTCAACACTGCTCCCCCTATGCCATGAAAGGAAGCTAGGTGTGTGGAAATCACTTTCTACACTAATCTAATGAGGAGAGGGCTATGCAAATTCAAATTAATCCTTAAAACTATAGAAACATAGAACATCTAACAGAGGTATTGCAGCAATACACATAAACCAGAAAGAAGACAGAAGAAGAGAGACAAAGATATAACATGGGGAAAACCCTTATCAGGTGAAAAACCCCACACTCAGAAACCTGCACAATGTATTAACAAAACTGAATGTTGTTTACAATACACTTGCAATGCAAGCTTCAATGGTCTTCGACACTCATATCTGGAATCAATTCGGTAGAGTAATAGTACCTATAAAACCTGTGATATTTCTCCACCTCCAAGCACCTATTTTTATAGAATATACAAGGCAATATTGGACCTATCTTGAAATGAGCGTCCAACTTGGCCTCATGGCCCAAAACCCATGCCTAAGGACACTTGGTCAACATTGTAGATTGTGCCTGACACTTGTCCATAGCTCCCATCCCAAAGAGGTCACCTATTTCCAAAATTGGGTATGACAGATGCTTTTACGACACTTACGACCATCATAGAATCTGTCATAGTGGTTACAACTTATAGCTGTAAGAGAATATGTCATACACATGCTATAAATAGCATATTCTCTTACAACATGTCATAGTCCACCTTGGGGTGCCCAAATAAGCCTTTTTCAAAGATGCTTCATGACATGTTTCTGTAGGAGTCTAGGACAACACTGAGAGGGGGGGTGAATCAGTGTTGTATTATTTTTACAATTTTCCAAAACTGACAAATATGATTTATCAGAATTAAACTACTATTTACTTGAACAATTAATCAACAAATGATTAATCACATAAATCATATTCGGTAAATGAAGCTATGGAAGACATCAAGACATGAGATTATGACACAAGAAAATTACAGAGTGGAAAACCCTCCAGGGGTAAAAAAACCACTCAAAATGCCTCACTGGCTTAAGTAAAAACCTCACTAGTTACAATGTTTAGAAGCACCAACTTCAAGGAGCACTAACTTCAAGGAGAACCAACCCCTAATTCATTTAGAAGCACCAACTTCAAGGAGCACCAACCCCTAACATATACTCAAAATCAAGAACTCAAAGGGATTCTCTGTTCCGATACAAATCATTTCTTCTTTCACATGTGTCTGTCATATGACCATACTTATTTGATCATCTGAATTTTCTCTTCAAGAGGATATTCAAAATATATTCAACCTAGAATGCTGATCCACCCAACAACACTGCATACTCTGTATGTTTCATCTTTATCTATTTATAAAGTTGCATCAATGCACCTAAAAAAGTATTGTTAATGAAAAGACTCTCGATGTTCCTCTTCTCTGCAAAATCAAATTCATCTTTTATGACCTTTCATATTTCAATCAATGTCATGTAGGAGAAAATAAAAACTCTTTTATTTGTATCCTCTTCATATCCACCTGGAAGAATCTTGAACCAACAAATTACATCTCTATAACATAAAATCAATTTCATATTTTCTCTGTATAACTTTTCATCATCTTGAATATTCTTTTTGTATTCTTCAATCTACAAAAACTATTTTCCTGCAAGAATAAAAATCTTCATATTAATCTATGCATAATTACTTCAAAGACTTTTCAATCTTTTCATCTTCTCTTTGACAAAAATCTTTTTCATCTTCTTCAAATCCTTCATTTTCTTTTCAACAAGACTCTTCATATTCTGAGCATAAATAAAAAGCAATTCAATTTCCCTTTGCAAATATTTATTCATCTTCTTGCAAAAGAAAATAAATAATGTCCACCATAAAAAATGTCTTCATTTTTCTTCATTCCCTGTCAGAAATCTATTCTTCAAAAATATATCTTCAATTCTCCATAAATATTTGCCTTAAAAAATATCTCCTCAAAAATCAATCTTCAATATCTTTATCCTCTTAAAAAAATCATTCTCTTTCAATTTGAGAAAATCAAAAAAACAAAATCATCTTTTAATAAAAAATTCTATCTTCAAGCACTCTTGGACTTCTTTGCACTTTAAAAAGGAAATAAATCTGTTTTAGCCTTTTTGTCATGAAAAATCTCCACAAGGAAATTGCTTTATTTAAAAGCACTAAAAAAAATCTCCTTATCCTCCAAGAAATAAAAAGTTTCTAACTTCATCACCATCCATTTAAAATGATGTTTTTCTCCATTTAAATATATATGCATATTCTCCATTTAAACGTGAAACTATCTCTTCATTTTTATAGAGCATTTTTAATGCTTTTAAAATTTCTTTCTTACAGCATATTTTAATGCCACAAAAATACTTCAATTCTTTCCATAAGACATGCTCTCCTTAAAAAGAAATTTTAAATAAATTAAGGAATCTTTGAAAAATGTTTTTTGAAGCATGGTCTTCAAATATAATTTAATCAGGCTACCTCCTTGAAATATATACCGTGCTCCTTAAAAATTTGATGCCTTTTCTAATTTATAGAAGCCTTTTTAATGAATAAAGCTTTTCACTCATAAATCCATACCATGCTTTTTCAAAAATTTAAAAATCTTTCCTCCTTTAGAATTATTAACTATTTGATAAAAGCAAATGAATGCTTTTCTTAAATTACTTGCTCCCCCTTTTTAAATATGTATTAAAATTCAAAGTTATTTGATGGCAAACTCCTCTTTGAAAAATAATTTCTCCTTTATAATATTAAATATGGGTCTTCAAATAAATATTTGTGCTCCCCTCCGAATTCAAGCTCCCTATAATTAAATACAAACCTTTGATGAACGTAAGACAACCTCCCAAGACATCATAGCAACTTAATTCCAAACTTATGAAGATGAACTGACACCATTACCTGACGATTCCTGCCATATGATGTATCTGTATCATCAACACAACACCTTTTTGACGTCAGTGACAATCAACTACCATCAGTGTCTTGACCTGTCTTACATGCTTCTATTTCTGACTCTTACATGTCATAACTTCATCATAGGAATCCATCATAACTGTTTCAGTCAAACATTCCCTTACACAACATGAAAGATGCTGATACATTGAAAAATGCTCCTACCACAAATTGGGATGCCTATCTCCTCATGTGAGGACAAAATTATAAGTTGTCATCTTCCATGTAGGATGACACATCACCGTGGCACATCCCACAATATGACAATATGGAATTTACAATTAATTTACAACATAGGCAATGAATTAATATATACAAACATAAATAATGCAAGAAATTACCAAGGTTGAGACACCTTTATTCCCAACATTCTCCCACTTTTTGAACACCTTGTAAGAGACAATAGAATAACAAAATTTAACTTCTATAGGAAGAGAGGCTCATAGACTTCGAACACCATCTGAACTTCTCTATGCCCACTGGTTTTGTCAGTGCATCTGTAACATTCTTCAAAGTATCTACCTTCTCCAAATTTACCTTTCCATCCTCAACCATGTCTCACACAAAGTGAAATTGAACATCAATGTGCTTTGTTCTGGCATGGAAAGTTGGATTCTTTGCAATGTAAATTGCACTCTGACTGTCACAACTAATCGTGATCTGACCTACATCAACACCAATATCTGAGCACAATCTCTTAAGCCAAATGGCTTCCTTACAAGCATGAGTTGCTTCCATATACTCATCTTCTATTGTGGACAAAGTAACAAAAGGTTGTCACTTACTCATCCAACTAATCGCACCACCAAATAGTGTAAACACATAGGCACTGGTGGATCTCCTATTGTCAATGTCACCTGCCCAATCTGAATCCACAAATCCATGAATATCAACAGAATGTAGAGGTCCTATAACATTACCATGATAGCATATGGAATAATCGGAAGTACCCCTCAAATATCTTAAAACTTGCTTAACTACATCCCAATGAACCCGTTCAAGGTTAGCCATAAATCAACTAAGGACTCCCATTGCTTGGGCAATGTTTGGTCTTGTGCAAACCATAGCATACATCAAACTACCAACATCACTAGCATAAGGTACTCTGCTCATGTCCTCCACCTCACTAGGAGATTTTGGACAATCCTCAACAGACAACTTTATCCCCAAAGAAACGGGAACACATAATGGTCTACAATTTGCCATGCTAAATCTATCCAACATGGTCTTCACATACTTACTTTAGCTTAAGAAAAGTTTTCTGTTGGTTCTGTCTCTTCTAATTTCCATTCCTAGAATGTACCTGGCTGCCCCTATATCTTTTATTTCAAATTGTGCTGATAACTAAGATTTGAAATCAAAAATCATATTCTTACCCTTCCCAATGAGCAACATATCATCAACATACAGTGCAACAATGAGAATACGATCACCATCAAACTTATAATACACACAGTGATCTGATTTGATCTCACAAATCTAATAGAAATCACAAAGGCATCAAACTTCAAGTACCATCTCTTAGGGGATTGCTTCAAACCATACAAAGACTTCTTAATCTTGCAAACCAAATTTTCTTTACCTTTCACCATGTAATGCTCTAGCTGTGACATGCAGATTTCTTCCTCCAAATCACCATGAAGGAAAGTTGTCTTCACATCCATTTGTTCTACCTCTAAGTCATAAGCTACTGCATGAGACAACAAGAATCAAATGGATGTCAGCTTTGTAATGGGAGAGAAGATCTCAACATAATCTATACCATCCACTTGTGAATACCCCTTCGCAACCAATCTGGCCTTATACTTCTCAACACTGCCATCTGCACCAAATTTCTTCTTGAACACCCATTTGCATCCAACAAGTTTCCATCCAGGAGGCAAAGGCACCAAGTCCCAAGTTTGATTCTTTTCCAAAGAAGTTGTTTCATCCTCCATGGCATTCGTCTAGGAACTTGCATCTTTCATGCCCATAGCCTCTGATATAGTTCTAGGTTCATCACTGTTAGTAAGAAAAGCAAAAGCACAACTAGAATCAAGCAATGTAAAACTAAACCTTTGAGGTTGCTTTCTTATCCATGTAGACCTCCTCAAGAGCTGAGGTTGACATTCAGTTTCTTCATCTAAGATTTCAGAGCTGATAGAGCTCTCCTCATCATCAGATCCAACATTGTCTTTTTGTTCAGTCTTCTCAGTGGTAGCAGAAAACTAAACAACATCCTCTTTCTTTTCTTTTTTTATGGCTGTAAAATAGTGGAAGAAGGTGCAAGCTCTCTGAAGATGATGTTTTTACTATACAACACTTTTTTAGCCACAGGGTCCCAAAGCTTGTATCCTTTCACACCAACACCATAGCCAATGAGGATACACTTAACAACCCTGTTCTCCAATTTTGACCGCTTCTCCCTAGGCACATGTACATATGCCTCACAACCAAAAACATGAACATGCCTTATTGAAGGCTTTCTACCAGACCACACCTCCATGGGTGTCTTTCCAACAAGAGCTGATGTAGGAGATCTATTTACAAGATAGCAAGTAGTGGCAACAGCTTCAGCCCAAAACTTTTGTTCTAGGCCAGCTCCACTAAGCATACTCCTAGCCTTCTCCATTAGTGTCTTGTTCATCCTCTCTACAACTCAATTTTGTTGCAGGGTTGTAATTTCCCAAACAAAATGTTTTCATCAAAAAAACAAATTTGAAAATGAATTTTTTATTAACTTCAAAATACCCAGTTTTCCCCTACACGGATTGATACCGAAATTGACAATTTTAACACAAATGCAAAGGGGAAACTTCTTAAACATACAATATTGATAATTATTTTAAAATACCAGTAATGGTATGGCCTCATTCTATTACATATCATAAAATTACCATATTTTGTGAGAAACATAAATCTGCATATTAATCTAACAATTTCACTTCACCCGATTTCACTAGAAAGCACAGAAATGACAACAAATAACCTCCAGCTTATATTAATGTGATATATGATATAATTACAGCATAAAGGTACTGTTTTAAAGTCACAAAAACAGAAATAAACAACTGAAAGAAATATGGAAACACCACTCTGAAATCTGCTCAAACTGCAAACACCAAAACACTGCAACAACACACCAACTGAAACTACACTGAACAAAGCTCTGAAGCAACCTTTGTATCTGAACCAAGAGAATCTAATAAGAATAAAACATCTGAAACATAGCTTCTACAGAAACCATACCAAACACACAAATCACAAACCTAATCTCCACAATGCTGTTATCAAAACCTGCAAAACACATAAACTAAACTTACTAAAATCCTGCAACTGTGTGAAGCTCCAATGCAACCTCTATATGAGATTACCTTCATGTACCAAAGGGGTTTTGTCCTCTGATACCTGTAACCAATGGGTTTCTATCCACTGATCACCAATCTCCAATAGGTTTTCATCCATAGAAGATTATTTGTTGAACACAATTGTCTAGACAATTTTTGGCAAAGTTTTTGTATGATAAAATGAGATGCCTGGAATGTGAAATTGCTTGCAAATATATAGAGGGGCAAATCCAAACAACCCATTCTTGGATAAATAAATAAAATAAAATCATTCCCATCAAGATCCCTACAAAATAGGTCCCATAAAGACTTTTCATAACCTCCACTTGATTTCCAGCTAAAAATAGGCAATAACTCCCTCTTGCAAGTTGTCATAAAATATGTCATAGAATATTCTAAAATTAGCTGCAATATGATCTTTGAAATTATTAATTGCACCACAAGATACTCTACACCCCACTTTGGATTTCCAACACAAAATAAAATTATAAAATACTTAATATTTAATTGGCCCCAATTAAGTAGCTTGAAAATATAAATTAATCGTTGGTCCAAAATATTAAATATTAAATAAATTATTTTCCAATCTCCTTCCTCAACCCATAATATGAAATGTTGGAATGAGAAATTTTCCCATATAATTGAATTAATAAAATTTTGGGACATGACAAGTCCTCCCTCCTCAATATTTCTTGTCGTCAAGCAATGCAAATGAAGATGCTTCTAAATCTTCATGCCAAAATAAATCATGTTATATTGCACAAAAACCCTTGATCCTATACCTGAGAGATGTTGCAATTTTTTCCATAAGACATTGTACAAACCTGAAAACATAAATTCCTCAATGCCATGTACCAAACCAAAATATCCATATGATATGAAATCTATTATATGCAAATCTTGGATGCATTCTTTCCAATACTCCAATTGATCTTCATCCTTCCACAGAGATTTGGTAACAAATCCTTGAAAAGTATACCTGGGATGATTGACATTGTGTTTTTTCTGTTGTACGATATTGCTGAAACAATATTCAATGTACAAAAAAATATCCCATGTTACCTGTGGGAATGTAGAATGCCTTGTATCTATCCCATTCAACAACCTCTTCCTTTTAGCTTGCCCCTCCCAAAATGTGTGTGTACTGTCACAAAGCAAGTTAAACAAAAAAATCCTACAACTTCTCCCAATGATACAATTCTGATTTTTTCTTCTATTAGGACTATTGTAACATTCATTGCATCCTCTACAACAATGAATACACATTTGGGAAACAACAACCACTTCTACCTTCAAAACAATGAAATCAATATGGTTGAAATGCACTCTAATTCACCCAATTTTTACCTCAACATAAGAGATGATACCTTCAGCTTCCAGGACTGATTTATAATAGTAATAGTTCAATAGAGGAGTGAAAAATAGCATCATACAACAGCAACATATGCTCCATAATTCTCCAAAAATTGAACCAAAACTCCAAATCACACAATATTGCCAACATTGTTCCGCTCCCAACTGAAAGACTAAAAGCACAACTTCTAAAGCTGATATAAATGGATAAAATAACAACATAAAATGGTATACATCAGCATCAAATTGTTCCACAATAGCATCATACTCCATCATACACAACACCCACAACTTTAGTGGAAATCTGCAAACAATACACATGATGTAATAATTGAAAAAAATGGCAAACCTGTGCAACAATCATCCATGTGATCAATGGGAATTTGATGATTAGCCATGTAAGGACTGAAAACTCCCCATTAGAAGTCACAAAATGAAAATTACTCTTCTCCATGACTAGAATTTCCACTATACCATAGGCTGCAATATGCATGAATGTGTACCAGTCATCTCGTATGCAAGTGTGCATTATTGCAATCAACCATTCAAGGTTATGAAACATTAAAATCATAAATTTCAAAAGGGTGGAACAATAGTATATCAAAAATGTCTACAATATGGAGGTAATTAACCACACAATAATATAAAATCCCTTCACAAATATTTGCACACTTCTAAAACCCTTCAAAAACAATAGTCTAATCTTTCTCATTATAACTTGATCCAAGTAGGTGATGTTCATCTCCCCTATAGATACTTTGGAAAAAAGATCATGTTGCTAAAATACAATCCTAATTGCATCCAAATACTCCCAAATAATTTTCCAAGTCTTGTTGGAGATCAAAAAATCATCATCATAAACACAATCAAAATTTCTTACCTCCTCTTCCTTGATCTGAGACCAAGGCATGCTCAAAATTTGGCTCCTCTCTTCAAGATTGTAGTCATGATAATTACCATGTATTCCAAGGACTCTTACCATGTTTTCCAAAGTTCTACCACATGAAAGATGGTTCGGATCTGATTGTATGTGGGCTAGAAGGTGGCTATAACAGTCATAGTTAGCTTGAAATTTTGTTTCAAATAATAATATATCAGCTAGAATATTGGCACTTAGTATCCCCAAAGGACGAAACTTCTTACACACAACATGAGGCAAAAAGAACTTCGCAAAACCATGGCTATAACATTGCATTCTTTTACTAAAAATAAGAAATGTAATATTTAGAAACCACCTTGTATTAGTTGAAAATACCTCAACAATGACCATGGGCTGGAAACTCCTCCACTTCATGACTAAAAACTCTTCTTGGGCTTGCAAAAGGGTCATGAATGTCTCCCATTGATATTTCATCCACATTACTATGGCAACTTTTGGAACTTCATCTTCAATGCCTTAAAGCTCTACCTCCCTCCTCTTGGATTCCAACTCCATAGTGAACTTCCCCATAGAGTGCACCCATTGCAAGCTCCATGTTTTGTTAATACCTCCAAGATCCATGATATAGAAGTCTTTACATATCTCTTGTTCACCCAATAGGATGACCAATTTCCTTGCCTTCATGATGCTAGCAATTTGTAGTGTCTCCTCCTTCATAAGTCCTTCAATTTTCTTGTAGATTGATACCCAAAGCACCATAACAAACTTAGTCACAAAATCTTGAACTTCAAAAAGACACTTATTTTTCTTACCCACATCCAACATCAAGCTTCCCAAAAGGGCTATCTCCATTTGGCTATCAATCATGAGCTTGTCTTCAAATTTGGTGCTTGGCTTCCACAAGTTCTCTTTAAACTGTGAACATTGGTCCTTCATGATGGAGTTAGAAAATAAAACAAACCCTATGTGATTTATCATAAACCTCCTTTTATTCCATATGCAAGAGATGAAGAACTCAATAGTAACATCAAATCTGCTACATGTTTTAACCCTCATGAGATTACTTGGATCCTTTATGCAACAATAATTTTGAACTTGAAATAAATAGTCCACATGCCCTATACTGCAAGTTGTATCCCTTACCCTATCACCCATTTTTGCATGCTTTCCATGATGACAAAATTTTGTAGTGACATAGGAAGCATAGAATCTGAAATATTTTCATACGTTGGGCTGCAAATAAAATGCTCATCCACCATTGTCAAAAGAGACATTGTTGAGATATCCTCAACACTTCCATCCAGGTGGCTCAACTTTTTTGTGATAGGGCTGACCACAATGCTCTTCCCATGTGTATAACCATCTATAATGATAGTCTAAGCATCAATCCGTGACTCATTCCCAACATCACCATGCTCAGCATGCTCTTCAACTGAAGCTTCTAACGAGATAGTCTGAAAAATCTTCTTGATCCACTATCTTTTCATCTGCTACTCCTCTAACTTTTGATTCTTTCTCTTTGACTTCATTGATATTTTCCTGACATATACAATCACTAGAAGTCAATAAAGAATCTTCAATGAACAAAGATTTTTTACCTTCAACCTCTATGGCTTGGAGTGCCTCTGGTTCTCCTCTTTCTTCCTTCTACAAGAAAATTTCCTGTGGTTCATGTTTGATGATTTTTTCCGTAATAACTTTGTGTGACTCAGGTGTATCAACCATTGACTCTAGTTCCATTATCTTCTTTTCTCTCACTCTTGATCCTTCTTCTAGCATCCTCTCTTCATTGTTCCCACATCTATGACTTGACTCCCAAGGTTCTTTGCATGTAAAATAGAGCCCCTTTCTTCTGAGTTCATTTTTGGTGTTTTCTTGCATCTTATTTGTAACAAATGGACTTGACTTATTTTGTGGCTTCTTTTGGAATCCTTCCTTAAAATTATTATTCAGATCTCCATTACCTTGAATATGGTAATTCTCTTGACCTCTTTTCTGAGGTTTAGTCTTCCTTGCAACATCCTCATATTTTTAATGAGACAATTTCAATTTTACTTCTTCCACCTTCCGATCTTGATATTTTTTCCTTTACCCCTTACCAAAAATTTATAGAAGTCTTTCAAATTAAATAGTTGATTTGTAGGCTTTAGATTTCTTGGAATATTCTTCAAACCACTTTGATATCTCAGCATCTTCAGCCATGATTTGTTCTTCTCCAAATTTGGAATCAACTGCTAGTTTCCTTTACTCTCTTGTCAAAGCTCTGAGGTCTCATTCACAAAGAAGCATGAATCAAACAAACCTACATGATGGAAAGATCATGCTCTGATACCACTGTAATGTTCCAAACAAAATGTTTGCATCCAAAAATCAAATTTGAAAATGAATTTTTTATTAACTTCAAAATACCCAGTTTTCCCCTACACGGATTGATACCGAAATTGACAATTTTAACACAAATGCAAAGGGGAAACTTCTTAAACATACAATATTGATAATTATTTTAAAATACCAGTAATGGTATGGCCTCATTCTATTACATATCAGAAAATTACCATATTTTGTGAGAAACATAAATCTGCATATTAATCTAACAATTTCACTAGAAAGCACAGAAATGACAACAAATAACCTCCAGCTTATATTAATGATGTATCTGATATAATTACAGCATAAATGTACTATTTTACAGTCACAAAAACAGCAATAAACAACTGAAACAAATCTGGAAACACCACTCTGAAATCTGCTCAAACTGCAAACACCAAAACACTGCAACAACACACCAACTGAAACTACACTAAACAAAGCTCTAAAGTAACCTCTGTATCTGAACCAAGAGGATCTAATAAGAATATAACATCTAAAACATAGTTTGTACAATAGCCATAAAAAACACACAAATCACAAATTTAATCTCCACAATGCTGTTATCAAAACCTGCAAAACACATAAACTAAACTTGCTGAAATCCTGCAACTGTGTGAAGCTCCAATGCAACCTCTGTATGAGATTACCCTCATGTACCAAAGGGGTTTCATCCTCTAATACCTGAAACCAATCAGTTTCCATCCACTGATCACCAATCTCCAATGGGTTTTTGTCCATAGAAGATTATTTGTTGAACACAATTGTCCAGACAATTTCTGGCAGAGTTTTTGTATGATAAAATGAGATGCCTGGAATGTGAAATTGCTTGCAAATATATAGAGGGACAAATCCAAATGACTCATTCTTGGAAAAATAAATAAAATAAAATCATTCCCATCAATATCCCTCCAAAATAGGTCCCATAAAACTTTTCATAACCTCCACTTGATTTTCGGCTAAAAATAGGCAATAACTCCCTCTTACAAGTTGTCATAAAATCTGTCATAGAATATTCTAAAATTAGGTGCAATATGATCTTTGAAATTATTAATTGCAGCACAAGATACTCTACACCCCACTTTGCATTTCCAACACAAAATAAAATTATAAAATATTTAATATTTAATTGGCCCTGATTAAGTAGCTTGAAAATATAAATTAATCATCAGTCCAAAATATTAAATATTAAATAAATTATTTTCCAATCTCCTTCCTCAACCCATAATATGAAATGTTGGAATGAGCATTTTTCCCATAAAATTGAATTAATAAAAATTTGGGACATGACAGGGGTGTATGGAGTTGTCTTATGTCTTTCAATCCCAAGTTCCTTGCAATATTTATCAAATTTTGTAGAACATAACTCACCACCATTGTCAGTTCTCAAACACTTAATCTTTTTACTAGTCTGATTTTTAGCAAAGGCCTTCAACTCCTTAAACTTACTATAGACTTCAGATTTGCCTCTAAGAAAATAAATCCATGTCCTTCTACTGTAGTCATCTATGAAAGATACAAAATATACAGATTTTGATAATGAAGGAACATTAACAGGACCAAATACATCAGAATGAACAAGGTCCAACACACCAGAAGACTTATGAGAACTTGACTAAAACTAAACATGGTTTTGTTTTCCATATATGTAATGTTCGCAAAATTTGAACTCAAGATTACAATCATCTAACCCCTCAATGAGGTTTTTATTTTTCAGGGTATGCAGACCCTTCTCACCAATGTGGCCAAATCTCTTACGCCATAACATTGTCTTTTCAGTAGGAAGCTTAACTTCCAACATATGGTTACAACCATCAGAATTAGAAACAATAGATTTCTTCACTGCTCATTCAGATGGTGGGGATGAAGTGACTGCTGCCCTCTTCCTTGAGTCAAAAGAACTATTGCATTGTGAAATACATGCCTCCAGCTGAAACAGAGTACCTCTCCTAGTACCCTTAGCAAGCACCATAGCTCCTCTAGTCATCTTGCATCCTTCTTTCAAAAAGACAACCTGCACACCTACATCATTCAACATACTTACAGAAAGCAGGTTCCATGCCAAGCCTAGGATGTGCATAACCCCAAAGATCCCCTTCACTCTTCCATTAGGGAATCGGATAGAGACTCTTCCATGACCAACAATCGTCAAATGAGAGTCATCACCCAAGTACACCTTTCCACCATCGAACTCCTCATAATTAGTGAACTAGTCTCGATGCAAGCTAATGTGGAATGATGCACCAGGGTCAATCAGCCACACATCATCAAATGTATGGGTTGCCAGGGCTGCGATGAAAGCATCACCATCATCTTGTGACTTGTCAAAATCTGAATATGGGGTCTTCTTCTTTTTCTTTTCTTCTTTGTATTCCTTTCGGAAATGCCCAGATTTACCATAGTTCCAACATATAGCCTTGGACTTTCTAGGAGATTTGGATCTCCCACGGGATTTGGATCTACCCTTCTCAGCTTTCTTGTCCTTCTTTTTCCCTTTCCCCTTGGGTCTTCCATGAACTGCAAGAGCCTCTTTGGCTACATCGAAAGACTTTCTCTACATCTCTTTGGATAACAGTGAAGAAACCACTTCATCCATTTTGAATGTGGATGTGGTGCCTCCAATATCCATAGCAAGGTGATCCCACGAGTCTAGCAAAGAACAAAGCAAGGTCATACACCAATCCTCCTCCTCCATCTTCACACCAATAGATGTCAATTGTACAACTAGCATGTTAAAATCATTCATATGTTCAACAACGGATCCTCCGTCCTCCATTCGAAGAGAATACAACTTCTTTCTCAGAAAAAGTTTATTAACCAAGGATTTGGCTTGATACACATCTCCCAACTTCTTTCAAAACAAGTTTGCAATTTTCTCCTCATGGACATTTAACAAGAAAGAATCAACAAGACTAAGTCTTATGAGACCCTTAGCCTTTTGATCCTTGAGATCCCAATCATCTTGTGACATTGCAGCTGGTTTAGTTCCATTAACACTTTCCCAAAGGTCTCGGCCAACAAGCATGTCTTCCATCTTGAGCTTCCACAGCTTGAAATTAGTGCCATTGAATTTCTCCACTTCAAATCTTCTGGATGTGATTGCCATCTCCTTGCTACAATAGAATTCAGAATACTCTACATAGACTCCCACTCAACTTAAGATCAACTCAAAAAACCCCTACCCAACAGCTAAGACCAAAACTGGCCAAGCTCTGATACCAACTGAAAGGAAGCTAGGTGTGCAGAAATCGCTTCCTACACTAATCTAATGAGGAGAGGGCTATGCAAATTCAAATTAATCTTTACATCTACAGAAACATAGAACAGCTAACAAAGATATTGCAACAATACACATAAACCAAAAAGAAAACAGAAGAAGAGAGACAAAGATATAACGTGGGGAAAACCCTTATCAGGTGAAAAACCCCACACTCAGAAACCTACACAATGTATAAACAAAACTGAATGTTGTTTACAATACACTTGCAATGCAAGCTTCAATAGTCTTTGACACTCGTATCTGGAGTCAATCTGGTAGAGTAACAGTACCTGTAAAACCTATGATACTTCTCCACATCCAAGCACCTGTTTTTATAGAATATACAAGGCAATATTGGACCTATCTTGGAATGGGCATCCAACTTGGCCTCATGGCCCAAAACCCATGCCTAAGGACACTTGGTCAACATTGTAGAATGTGCCTGACACTTGTCCACAGATCCCATCCCAAAGAGGTCACCTATTTCCAAAATGGGCTATGACAGATGCTCTTATGACACTTATGACCATCATAGAATCTGTCATAGTAGTTACAACTTACAGCTGTAAGAGAATCTATCATACACAGGCTATAAATAGCATATTCTCTTACAACATGTCATAGTCCACCTTGGGGTGCCCAAATAAGCCTTTTTCAAAGATGCTTTATGACACATGTCTTTACCTGTCTTACATGCTTCTATTTCTAACTCTTACATGTCATAACTTTGTCATAGGAATCCGTCATAACTGTTTTGGTCAAACATTCCCTTACACAACATGAAAGATGCCGACACATGGCAAAATGTTCCTACCAAAAAGTGGGATGCCTATCTCCTCATGTGAGGACAAAATTACAAGTTGTCATCTTCCATGTAGGATGACGCATCACCGTGCCACATCCCACAATATGACAATATGGAATTTACAATTATATTACAACATAGGCAATGAATTAATATATACAAACATAAATAATGCAAGGAATTACCAAGGTTGAGACACCTTAATTCCCAACAAGCCAGAGCTCTCGATTCACTTCCCAGAGGAAGCATCTGCACCGGATAGTGATGTGGATTGATCCCTGACTTCTATTACTTCTTTCTTGATTTGTACCTTGTTCATTTCTTTCTTGGTTTCAATCAGAACAGCTCTTTCTTTTCCTTTATTATTCCTCTGCTTCATTTTCCTTTCTTTAGAATAGTGATTTCTCTTCACATTCCTGCTTCTGCAAAACTTTGGAATGTGTCCAGATTTGTTGCAATTGAAGCATACCACATTCTTTTGACTTTGATTCCATCCATTGATTGAATTTGATCTGCATTGATTAGCCATGTGTCCAAATCTATTGTACACAAAACACTTTCCATTGAATGATTGGATATTCCTGATGTTTTCAAAATTAGTTCTTACCGAACTTCTGTATTCATTTGATCTATGTCCCATTTTATAGCCTGCATTGTACCTAATAGAATTCTGACTTGTTTTACTTCTGTATATAATAGCTTTATGACCAGTTCTATTGCAAGTGAAGCATTTACCTTTGAATGATTGTTTATTTCTCTTATTGTTGAAACTTTTCCCGATCTAATTTCTACATTCATTTTCTTTATGACCAATTTTATTGCAATTGAAACACTGACCAAAAAATAATGGAGTCTTTTGATTCATTATGCTCCTACATTGAGTAGCCCTATGACCAAACTTATTGCATGAATTACAATAACCATTGAAAGATGGGTACCTTTGAGCATTCAGTTGTCTATCTGGAGGTCTTCTAGGTCTTCTTCTTTGATTTCTGAGCTAATGACCTTTGTTTTCCCTTCACACCATGTTCATTTGTTAAGAGTTTGAACTTTCTCCTTTCTCAAATCCTAAACCATGTTTGTCATCAGCATTCCTCTGGCAAGTAATCATTTTGTCAAGCTTTGCAGTACTTATCCTAAATTTTTCTTCAAAACTTCTGGCCTTTTCCAGATCTATTTTCAAACTTATAATTTTTTTTTCAAGTTTTGCACAATCTTCTGATCTGTTTTTCAAAATCAAATTTAGATCATCTTCTTCTTTTATTCTTTATGTAACTTCTGCTTCCAAACCATTTAAGGCTTCATTTACTGATAGCAATTGGTCACTAACTTGTTTGTATCTATCTTTGAATTTCTTGACTTTCTCCTTCAGCTTTAAGATGCATTCATCAGCTTTCTTCATATTCTCCTTCAGATCTCTGACCTCTGCTTCAAAATTTTCAAGATTCATAAGAGCTGCTTCTAGTTGTTTATATTTCTCATAATTTCCATACCTTCTTGTTGCCATGATTACACTGTCCCAGAGCTTCCTTAAGCTATTAAACTTCTTCCAAAGGACCTTGCTATGATACCAATTGTTGAATGTCAAGAACACTGAGAGGGGGGGTGAATCAGTGTTCTACAAATCTTTTCATGCACTTTTATTTTTAACCATTTCAAAAGAATAATCCAACAAAAGAAAAATATACAACTAAACAGCATCCACAAAAGCATGACACATAACACCAATATTTTACATGGAAAACCCAAAGAAGTAAAAACTACGGAGATGATTAGCTCTCATATATATATTGCAATCTTTATAGAAATGATGTTTAGGCTTGGTCACTCCATGAGCCTAGAACATGCTAGCTTACAGCCATGAAGTACAACTAGATTTAGCAGGCTCACTGCCTCAACCCTAAACCCATCAAGATTACAATGAGGGTTGTTAAACCCCACTAAAAGCTCACTGTCGGCTTACTGCCTTGATGACAAAAACTTGCTTCTAATTAGATCACACATGATAACTGAATACTGCTTAAGCATCTACCACTATGCCAAGGTGTAGTCATTTAACAACTGTATTTTGAATCCCAAGTCTTCATCATTGTTGATCTTCTAATTCTGCTCCACTATTCACATTCTCACATCACTAACACATTTTTCAACACACCACAACTGAAGATCATCAATCTTATATATATCCGCATCATGATTTAATCCATAATCAGGTCGTCATCCAAGAATTGAAACGTGTACATAGAAAGGTGTACCTTGTTGCTCAATCCAATGCACTATATGTCATGCTGACCCAAATCTTCTCCCAAGTGTGTTCATATAGGTCAGCTCTAATCATTAAATTACTTCCATAAATCCTCCAAACATTAACTTTCTCCACACAATGATTTATCTCATAAGTCAGCCTTTTCCTTAAGAGCATGCTTAACAACTTCATCTCCTGACTTACAACTTTTATTGAGGATCCCTAAACACCTTCCAAATCATATCAAGGAATCTTTACATGTTCCCAATCTTACCCTTAGAATCGCAAGGCATTATATTATCTTGCGGAGAAATGTGGACCATCAGAACTTAGACTCTGTCTTTGTTAAACTCTGTCAAACACTATACTGATACTTAGTAGCTTGTGGCTATCTATCTGATGAACTTTAGATCTCCTAACTTTGGAATAAGATACTTAATATAAGTGTTTACAACACCTCAAAACTACATAACAAAATACTTCTCTGTGGAGGAATGCGGATCACTACACTAGACCCTATTCACTATTACTGCTATACCTTTGCTTACTCGGACTTAGACATTTCTACAAGATGACTTCCAGAGAGGATCAGGACTTAATCCCTGAGGCACAAAACTATCAAGCACCAATTGACATCATACCTAAATCACATCTGCAAGTCTTTAATTGCGGAGGCATATTAGCTAACTTACTATCTTTCACTTAGAATACCTTCCATACTTAGCCATTTTCTATCACCCAAACCTGGAATCTAATATGTTCTTCTTGAGATATCTCTTCTTGTCATGGAGATAGGTTCTGTGAGCCTTGTTTCCATGAATGACAACATATAAGTCACTGCTAGAGCAGCGTCTCTTGCCAACAGGAAGATAGTGGATTATGATGTGGATTATGTAGGACTTATGCAAGAGGATAGGTGAAAGGCTTATGCAAAAGCATGGACCATAGGGATATGATGGGTAAGATATGTAGGATAGTAGTGGAATGAGGGATAGATGGAGGCATGTGGGAATGTTGTGGGATGGAAGGGAATCATGACCAACGGTTGTACACATCGTGATAAACATTGAAGCTTTTGATGGGAAGGTGGTGTAGGAAGCAATTGTGATATTTGCTTAGGGGATGGATGATGAAGTGCTTTAGGTACCCACATAGACTTAGTATTTTTGTGATTTTCACTTTTCACGTGGGATGGAGTAACTTGAGTTTTTGGAATGGAATTGCATTTATGAATGGATGAGGATGGTTGGGATTTTTGAAAGGTGGATGCCTCACTTGACTTGATTGCTTTTTGTTTTGGGACCCATACCATCTTAGCTTTTGCCTTTTCTTTTGGAGGTATGGTATTATATAGCTTTATAGATGGAATTTTCTTTGATTCTTTGTTTTTGTGTCCTAAGGCATTAGGACCCTTAGGATTTTTTGCTTTACATGTAGAGGCATCCAAATGTTTATTTTTGAATCCCATGGGTTTGGTGGAATGAGTGGAAGCTTTATGTTTACATGATGTGTCCATTTGTTGGTCACGATTAGGAATATGAGTGTATTTATGGATGATAGGAATGTTAAGTGTTGGAAAAAATAGTGGAAAATTGGATGGAGAGATATTAGGAGTTGGAAGAAGTAGAGGTAAATTGGATGGTGGAAGGTGTATGGTCACATGCTTTTGACATTTGTAAGATGATGGAGGTGGAATGGAAACATATGTTTTGGGTGTATGATGGGATTTGAGATAGGAGGTGGTGGACTTAGGAGGCAGGGAGGAATTACCAACATCTTTAGAATATTTACCTTGGCGTGTATATCCAAGGCCAAATGAGTGTGGAGGGACCTTGACATGGTTTGGATCCAAAATTCCTTGTTCAAGAAGCCCTAAGCATTTACCTTGATAGTTCATATTTCGGAGGATGCGATTGACAATGGGACTAGGTGTGATATGGACACTAGGCTTGAGTTCTTTATTAGATGAAGAAGATGAGGTGGAGGACAATGGTTGTTGTTGTCATAAGGAGTAATATTCATGAATGAGGGTAGTAAGACCAATAGGACATGATGGCTTTCAAATGGAGTCAATAATGGATGTGGGAGGACCATTAATATCTTGATTATGTTCATTATGATCCAAGATATTGATTTGATCTTCTATGTTTTCTTGGGAGCCATGTGTCTCATCAAGGGAAATAGATGTTTGTAGATTATGGATGGGGCTAGATGGAGGATGGATAGGAGCAATTTGGATATCTTGATCATGGATAAGCATGGGATTATGGATAAGATCAAGGTGCTCATGGATAGCTTTTTTATAGGTAATGTGATCTTGATCATGGAAAAGATAAATGTTATTGATGTGTTGCATGGAAAGGATTTGATCTTGATTAGGACAAGGGATTGACATTTTCACATGCTTAGAATCATACTCTTGACATAACTCTTGTGGTTTCATGGAAGTGAAAGTGGAAGACTCTTGGATAAGTTTGATGGGTTCTTGATATTCATCAATAAGAGAATATGATGGACTTTGACATAGGCTCATGATAGGAGGCTCTTGAATAGACTCAATGGCTTGTGAGTCACATGATGGGCTTGAAGGGCTAAGCATGTTAATGGGGAGCTCTTTGGGAGGCTCAAGAATAAACATTTGATGATATGGCGATGTTTAATTCCGTGCTAATAGCCAATGGATCACATCCTTTGCAAGTGTATGGGTGAATGGACAATATAGTGGATGGACAATAAGGGTGGATGGTGTGGTAGGTTTAGGATTAGGACTTGTGGAATGGATAATAGGGGTAGAAGGTGTTGTGGGCTTAGGATTAGGATTTTGATTAGATAGGGGGATAATGAGATTGGACATATTAGGATTTGGATTGGATGGCTTGGGCTTTGGATTGGATGGAGGGATAGGAGGATTGGATGGATTAGGATTGGGATCACATTGCAGTGCTAAGATAGGACTAGTAGGATCATGTGTTAGCATGTGATTGGATGGTGGAGGTGACTCATAGGATGCATTGACTAAATTGGTATCTCCCACATCAAAGGATATTATGTCTTGTAGCATAGTTGGACTTAAGTCTATTAGGTCTTGTACCATAGGTGGACTTAAGTCTATTAGGTATTTCTACAAAAATAGACTTGGGATCTCTTGATTTATGTACAAAAGGCCACTTGAACTTGCATGTGGTTCTTGTAAGAACACTTTGTTGCCTTGTGAAGGGGTTGGGTGGTGTGTTGGAAGGTTGGAATAGGCAGTTGGATGACCTTGAGGTGGATGTTGTTGGGTAGGTATGACATTGACATGACATGAAGATAGAGGTAATACTTGGGATTGAGATAGAATGGGTTGGAGGTTTGGATGGTGTTGTGATATAATTGGTTGTTGTTGGATGATTTGATGTTGGAATTGCTAAATGGGTTGTGATTGAAGGTGTTGATGTTGTATTGATGGAGGGATCACATAGGATAATGGTTGTTGAGAGGTGGACTAATATGGATAAGGGTTGATATTGGAAGAAGTGGTATAGGTTGGTGAAGAATTGATGTGACATGTGGATGGATAAGGTTGATATGATGGCATAAGTGACACATAAGATTGATTTGGCATTGGTTGATGATGTTCTTGTTGGAATTTACAAGTGGCCAAGAGGTGTTATGTGTGTGCTAAGAGGTGTTGTACTTGAGGGGATTGGCTTGTTTAGAGTTTTTAAATCATGTAACACGGATGTCTTGAATCATTTGTGGGTCTAGAGGTTTTGGAGCTTTGTGAAGCAAATGAATGAGCCTTTGTGCTAGGTCTTCTAATGTTGACATGGATGGATGACAGATGGACTTATGCTAAAAAGTTGAGACTCTTCGATTGATTGGTTTTCTTGATTGATTGATTGGGTTGGCTTGGTTGATCGATTATATTGGTTTGATCAGTTGGTTGATTGGATAGGATTATCTCCCAAGAGATTGCCTCATGAACTCAAGTGTAGACAAGGTTGATTGATGATGTTGATATGATCAAATGCGAGATAAGGACCGAAGCCAAAGGATAATGTTCGTTTTGATTGATTGATTTTATAATAGCTGATTTAGAGTCTCAAAAAGGATGTAGGGCTCAATAGTCCAAAGTTATGATATGATCATGCTAGATAAGATGGTGTGCTAACTGTGAATGATCAATTTGATGTCTGAGAGCTAATGGATTGATTTAAAACAAGATTTTAGACCAACAAGAAAGATAGCAGTATGTGATAGGCCAGAGGCAATTTTGGTTGATTCAAAGGTGACTAGGAATATCCCAAAGGTGACCAAGAATAATTCATAGGTGAGTTGATGCGGCTGAAAGGTGACTTGTTGTTGTTCAAGTGCAATAGAGTATGATTCAAAGGTGACTATGAATGATTCAAAAGTGACTTAAATATAGACAAGAATGATCATAGGATAACTAGAGGTGAGCTACTATTGTGCAAAAATGACTAGTTGTTGTTCAAAGGTGACTGGCTATAATAGTGGCTTATTTTTTTTTATAGTTTGTTGGCAATTTGATGGAAAGAAAACAAGATAATAGACACTCACATAGAACATTCACAAACATTAGCAACTTAGGTTGGTAGAGACAATATCTACTTGATTCCCACTTGGATTGCTCCAATCACACTTATTTAGAGTGGATAGATTAGAAGTTTCGTAGCACTAGCTCCCCCTTACATGGCACACACTTCTTGAGCATGCCAAACTCTAAATTCCCCAAAGAGAATTTGCTATCTCTACTTTGAACTACGAGAATGTGGGATGGCTTTAGAGGTCCAACCTACTGTGCCAGAAAATAGAAGGATTTTGGTACTAAACAAGGGTTTTTAGTAAGGGCATTCATTCAAGTGAGCATACGTGCGGTGATTTGCTCTGATTAGGAGGCCTCCCAGCCTATAGAGGTTATGCTCTACAGGTTTTCATGCACCACAAGGGTACTAAGGAAGACATTCATTAGTATGACACATCCACACCTATTGCTTATGACTTTCGTCACAAAAATATTTTTTATATAGCAGTTTGAATGAGCTTGGCTTTAGCTTGTTACCGCTTGGGTCATTCCCTCTCACAATGGGAGGCATGCCCTCTAAAGATAATAACAATTTCTCTTACACCCAAGATCCATTCAATAGGTAGGGGGAGATGATACTTTTGTTATTAGCTTGGGTTACGAACATGCACAACAAGCAAACAAGAAAGGTAAGCATACACAAAGCATGCAAAGATTCTTTTAAAGAACCAATTCCAAATGTTCCTAATTTAGTGGGAATACATGATGAGTCTTTGACCAATCGTCTTGCAAATAGATTTGTCAGTAGTTATGATCCACCTTTCTTCGACAAAATGATAAGATGCTACAATGACAGGAAGAAACGTGAACTTGCAAGCCAAAGAGGATTAGGCTAAAAAGGTGAAATTTGTTAAAAATCTATAATTGATGATCTGATATAGCAAAATAGACTACATATATAGAAATTTTAGATGATTCTAAGCAATTTTTAAAAAATTGATGAAATTGGATACGTTTTGCTCAAGATATGCTTGTTTGAGGTTTTTAAAGGAAGATAAAGTTTGATAGAGAAATTACCTGATGAAATGGTAGAATTACCTAAAACCATTGATGCCACTATGAATTTGGGTGAACCAGCTTTCCAACGAGTCCTTTCGTACGAAAATCCAACCTGTTTTGACCAAGTTATAGCAAAAGGCAAAAATTTGCCTCCTTTACCATGTAGATGAAAACTAGGTTGACCAGTTTGACCTTTGTTTGACTTTTTGACTTTGATGTTTTACAATTTTTTTTGGTCACATGTGCATGGTGGGAGATAGTTTATGTTTGGCAATTAGAGACTAAACCTTGAATGTCAAGCGCCAAGTATTAAATGCTAAACTTAAGGTTGAAACCTAAAGGAATATATTCAAGTGCTAAATGCTAGGGTTTGAAGGTCGACTATTAGGGTTTTAGCACTAATCAGAGGTTGCTATATGTGACAATAGTCAGCATAAGACTATGAGGGAGACCAGTAGTAGTGACCAAGTAGGGCCGAGGGTTTCAGTGACACGAGTAGTTGATAGGAATGGTAAATGGCGACAAAAGGTAACATGAAGGCAATAGTTGCAAAGAAAGCAGTGATGAGAGGGTTGACAAAGGACAATAGGCAAAAGATATAATGATAATATGTAAAGGTGACGTATAATGGTTGATGGGTGATGGTGTTAAGGAAATTGGTGATAAGATTTATCAAGAGTGGCGACTGGGGCGACTGGGGCAGACTTAAGGGTAGCGATAAATTTTAAAGATAGGATCAAGGTTTTCTAAATGGCAGTAATGACCAGGATTTTAAGAGGCAACCATGGTGGAGCAAATGACGGCCTAGGATTTGTGAAGGGCAAATGGTTGCTTAACTAGTGGAGACCAGGGCTCTTAGCGGTGGAGGTGGAGGTTTTTAGTGTCGACCAGGTGTCGGCGTTGAATGTAGAGGCAAAGAGTGACCAAGAGTTAGATGTCAACCAACACAGAAGGGTCGCGACAAGTACGGAGGTCTGTCGATAGGCAGAGACAAAGGCTTTGTAAGCTATGTCGATGGTGTATTTGTAGGTTTCAACTAGTGGATCTCAGAAGTGGAGGTGGTGAATGGAAACTTGGTGGGGGATAACAAGTTTAAATTGATATCTATGAATGAGATGGAGTTTAAGACTGACAGTTGACATAAGATACATAGAATGGAGGTCTATCACAGTTTAGACATAAGTTAAAGGGAGATTCAGGGGCACCCAAGCCACATGATGTGGCGACTGAGTGAAGATTACCTACAGATGGAGTCAACAATCTTGAGGGACTCAACAGGCATAAGACTGCAATAGTAAGGGTTTTCAAATACAACAACATAAAAGGTTTTGGGAACAGGTCGATAGGGAGGGGAGAGGTCGACTTGGGCTTTGTAGACAGTCGGTCTGTAGATAAAAGCAAATTAAACCTGCATCATACAAACACTAGAAATGCCTTCAACTGATCAAAAGTTAAATAATGATGAACTTATACTAAGAGATATGCTACAAGGTCGTATGGCCACACGGTATGGCCTATGAAAATTTTAAAAAAAATCATTTTTTTCCAAAAATTTCACAGTTGCCAACCATGGACAAGTTTATAGTCAAAAAACATGGAAACAGCCTCCTGGATGCGATAGTGCAGTCAGTTTGAGCCCAGGAGATCACCTATAATAGATCCATGCAAAACTTTCCCAACAAGGGTTAGAACAACACACATTTTTATAACAAAAATTTGTAAAAAATGTGAGATTTGATCAGGAGAAGTGGGTCTCACCGGGCGTGCCAGAAATGTAAATGAAAAATTTGGAAAAAAATGAAAGATAAAAAAAATAAATGCAAATACCTTTTGACCCAAACCCTTCGAATACATTAGATATCTTGAAGGATCAATGCATGCATGTTTGATTTCTTGAATGATAGAATGTTGATTGCTCACGTTCGCAGCATAACGATAGGATGAAGATTGATGAGAAGAAGATAAATAGAAGATTAGAGGATTTGAAGAATATTTTGGAAGAGTAAGGATATCAAACTCAATGCCTACCAAATGGCTTATGAGAGGGTAGATTTATAGGCAAAGGCTGATTTTTGATGTGGAGGGAAGAAGATTTGATAAGATAAGATTTGATTTGATTTTTTGATAAAAGAGTTAACAAAACAAGATAAGATAGGAAAAAGATAAAAAGACTTGCTTTTAGTTTTAAATCCTCCAAAGTAAATAAATCTTTGAAAAAGGATAGGAGTATAATTAATTAATTATCTAATTAATTCACACATGAGTTTAAATTTGGAATGAAAGCAAGAAGATATTTTTAGTATTTAATTAAATAAATATTTAATTTATTTAATTAATTTTGGATTGTGGTGAGAGATGATGTGGAAAGATAATTAAATAAATAAAAATTTATTTAATTATAGAAGAAGGGATTATGGGATTGAAAGGGAATAAATGAAATTAGTCAAATAAATAAGATTTATTTAACTAATTAGGTGATGATATAGGTGCTTAGGGCAAAACATGCTACAAGATGTCTAAATGATGTAATGTTATGACAAGGTGTTGCAAGAGGACATTTTTGGGTGTCTACACCAAGAATATCACATTTTTCGAAAACCCCGCTTCTCTCGAACTTGTAGGTCATTGAATTGCAATCTTATTTTGATATTGGTTATACATGATTAATGAATTGTACATTGTTGTTCCATATCATATTTGTATATAGTATACAAGACATTTCATTATGGCCTCTTCTAGTTGTTCCTCTTTGGTATCTTTGCATGCATATATCATAGATTTTGAAAATTTCTCTAAATTCATTAATATGCATCCATATGTTTTAGATCACATAGCATCCATGTATGATATTGATATTTTTGTGTTCCATATATGATATCCTTTTTTATATATCTGATTTTGCTAGCTTCATCAATCTCATGGGTGTGTATCCTTCAATATTAGAGGACATTACTAAATTCATCTCCATGATTTACATGAGAAAGATGATAGGGATAATTCTTCTTCTACTTCTACTATAATGATGTAGAGGCAGGGGTTAGACTATGTTTTCTATCACCACTTCTAGGGGTTTCTTCAAGCACTTCAACAAAGGTGTTCATCTAGGCACACCTTCTAGACACTAGCACTTGGATTACATATGGCTTAATTTCATGTATACTTTGACTTTGGCATTGTGAGGGCTTGTGAAATAATTGACATATGCCACAAAAGACATGATAAGACTTCCATGTGATACCATTCAACACCAACTCAACAACAAGGTCTGTACTATTAGTTTTGATGACACTTTGGTTTAGACACTTTTGAGTAGGTTACCAAACAAAAGACTAAGGTTCACCAAACTTTCAATGTGGGATTAGGAACATTTAAAATATTCCATCCAAGTGGTTTTGAAGAGGTCTCAACACCTATCCAATACAAAAACACAAATGTTGACTATTCACAACTTTACCCCAAAACTATCAAATCTGTCCTAACAGGACAATCACAAATATTGGCACAAAATCTTGTTGTTGAACCAAACCCTCACCTTCACCGAGTCTCTAGTATCTTCATACACCCTTATCCAACCTTTTACAACCTTATGGAGTCCCCAACAATGCATTTAGATCGACAAAATTGCCTTCTACTATTCCATCAGCCTGTTACATGAGGATAACAGGGTTACTGTCTACGATATGTGTGTGCAAACCAAAACCTTGAGCCTTGTAATTTTGAATTAAGAAAATATATACAAAGATACACCATCCCACCAAATTTGAGGATTTTCTACCATGGGAATGGTAAGAAATGCATTATTTTAGTTCATTGGAAACCCTAACCAGGGTTCTGGACTGTTATTAGAAAAATGCTTATAACTTTCACAAATATAAATGAAAATTTATGAAACAAAAAGGAAAATAATGTAGACTCAGAGAATAACAAATTCCAATTGGTTCTAGGTCACCCCATTAACCGTATAGGCTGTACACAAAGACAGGAGTATGAAAAACTATGGAAAAGTGCAGGAAAATGAGGTTTTGATCATTGATTTATTCAAAAAAATTTCAAGAAAGCGTAGAAATGAGTTTTGGAGGCATATTTATACCCAACACACCTTCCCCAACTATCTCCATTGGCCAACCAAATCATTTTTTCAATTAGTTACAAAAATGACAACTTTTGCAATTTTCCACCAATGGACACCAAACTTCACAAAATGACTCAAAATGGTCCAAGTTGACCTTATTTGACCCAAAACCAACTAAACCAAACCTAGAAACCCAAAATTGATCACATGTCTATCACAATTCTTGATTACTCCTAGTGCTCCTACACCATACACCCAAGGGGAAGAAAACTCAAGTCCCACTTGAGTGTAGGTCTTGAACAGTGGAATAATGTCTAAAAATGTTTGCTTCAATCATCCTTCTAGCATCCTCAATGATAAGAACAAATATGAGAGTGAACACTCTATTTAGCTATCTTGTCTGCTTCACCCTGCTATAACTCCTCTTGGAAATCTTTAAATGTCTTTTTGACTGTTGCATGACAACAGATGGACCATTGGCTCTTCTTTCAAAACCTTTCATTTTGACTTTCGCTGCTACATTGGTTGTCAAAGCAAGTTTTTGCTAGGTACTGACCAAGAAATGAAATGAACTTTCCTTATCATGAAGCAACTCAATATCCTCATCTCCTGGAATACCTTTAGGAAACAACACTACTTCATCTCCTTCTATAATAGAAATCAAATGCCTTGGTTCCCCTTTTGTATCTGTACATGCACCCAAATAATTAGATACTTCAAGTATCTCTTCATCTTTGTATTTCTTATTTGCAATTTTTGTGCCTTGCCTATGGCTATCCTTAGAAGTCATTTCATTGCTCCTTCTCTTACTTGGAACAACCTTTAATAGATGTACTTCCTCTTAGCCATGTCCACAAATCAATGTTGCCCTACTCACTATAATAACAGGCTCTTGTACTTCCTCTTCAAAATCTACATTGTTAAACTGTGTATGAACCCCCTTATGATTACCTTTATGAACAAAGTCACTATCATCTGCAACTTCTTTCTGCTGCCCAAGTTGTAGTTGCTACTGATTGAATTGTCTTGTTTCCATCTTCAAATCAATTTGAAAATTTTACTGCTCTGAACTTCCTTCCTTCACCAACCCGTGCTCATTCATCTCTGCAATTGTCTTCATATAAAATTTTTTGTCTTTAGCATCCAAATTCCTACCATTTATAGCCTTCCAAAAAGTTTGGGAATATCACCTTTATTGACACCACCTTGTGCTCTAGATATCTTGTATTCTTCATAGGCTACTTTGCATGACAAACCGGCCCCTAGTTTGGAGTCAATGTAATGATTTATATCCCTAGCTAGAGGTAATGAGTGTGGGATCCATTCCATCACTATATCAGCATGTTCCTATAATGTCAGAAAATGTCCCCTTGGGGGCTTTTCACTCTTAAGGTTTAGCTCCCGGGTCTTTTGCATGCATTTAGGACATCTTACTTCATAATTTGGCATCCTGATGGAATGAGCCCTAGGTAACATGACAAATGGGACCTAGGAGGACCCCTTGGGCTTAACCCTACCCAAAATAGGGGAGGAGGACTTGGGCACCTGCACCCTAGTCCTACCCTATTTTGGGGCAGTCCCAATTTTTGGGTGTCAGTTTATGACCGTTATTTGGGTCCTATGCTGACACGCTAAGTTTGAATTACAAAAATCTTGGTGGGAGTGTTTGTAGTTACATATAAAAGCATGTTTAGGCATTCATTTGTAAACTAGACTGCAATTAGATTTCAACTAGCTATTAACTTGTGAGTCAAGGCTTTCATTCTATTGCAAGAGCAGATCAGTGTTGTCTATGTGTTTGTGTTTGCAAATTTGAGCATCCATTTCATCATGGAATGAAGAGCATCTTCCTTCCATGATATATTCACTACAAGGTGACATTTTATTGTGTTTTCATCATTGTTTCTTTTGTTTTTGCCTCTGCCTCACAAGGGCACGCACTCTCTATCTAAAAATGATGTTCAGAGACTTAAGCGTCCTCTGAGGCTTGACTGACGCAAGCCTCTAAACACCACAACCCCCTCCCAAAGTTTCCATGGTTATAGGTTACAGGTTGTAGAGCTGGGTAAAGTGAAGTTGCAGGAAGGCATCTTCAAGTGTCAGAATTGTAGAATAGAAGGAAAAATAGCCACCTGGACTTGGGTGCCTGCTCATTAGTCCTCTAACTTCTGTGATGGGAGAATCTCTGGAACAACAAGGAAGAGTTGCAAACTAAGTTTCCAGATCTTGACAAAAACTAGGTCCTTGGACTTGGGTGCCCTCTCTTGTGTCCCTGACTTTTCCACCTCAGAACCTTGAAAATAGGTACCCTATGATTTGATATTTTGCTTCCGTCTGCAAGAGCTTTTTCTATTATTCTTTTATTTACAGTCGTATTTGCAAAATTAGGATTTTAACAGTTAGTTGAACATAGGAGAAGGAAAGTTGATAATTAAACACCCTAATCCAAGCTTTTCTACATCTTACAGTGACCTAGGGTATGATAGTGCATGGCCACTCCACCCTAGATCCTTGAATGTATAGGGTGAAAGGAGGATTCAAACATCTAAACACTTAAACATAACCAAATCTAAATTTTACCCTAAACATTTTGGTGAACCCATGTTTTTGGACTTAAATTTTAACTTTCTAAGTGTGTGTCTTCATATTTGTATTTATTTCATTCATTCATATAGTGATTCATTTTATTCCATTGAGAAAATTTTAAAAAAATTGAAAAATTTGGAAAAATTCAAAAAAATTGCATTGTTAGGCTTACTAAATTGCATCAATTCTTTCTAAATTTCCCTAATTCATGATTTTTACATCAGATCTGATATAAAATACATAAAAACACAAAAATTCAATAATTTGCATTGCATTTTCATCATTAATTTGCTAGGTTTTTTTAGAAAATTTGACAATTTTCATATAACATAGTAATTCTAAAATCTAGGGTTAGTAGGCAAAATCTTCTTTCAGATTTTTTCTACTGATTTTAGAGGCTCATTAAAATTAGGATTTGTCTATAGTATTTCATTTTAGTGTAAATTTGCATTTAGATTCAAAATATTTGCATTTTTGCATAGAAATTTTCAACAAAAAACTAGCAATTTTCATGCATTTTCATTAGATTTGCATTGGTATTTTTCTTATTAAAGATTGAAATTAATTTTTAGATCTGAGAACATTTAATTTTCATCATAAAACACACTTCAAAACATTCACATAGCATTTGGTGCCAAGATCTCAAACCTAGGCCTTCAAAAACATCGATTTTCACTAAATTTGGCCTTATTGACTCTCTAAATTTGCACCATAGGTGTGTTGTGAAGGGTGTTTTTGCATTAATTAGATGTTATCATTGTAATAATTTTTTTTCCTTCTTAAAAATCTTCACAACACCCTTTTAACGTGCTCTTGTATTGAAAATTTAGCGAAAAACTACACATTTTGACTATTTTTTGCCCTAGGGTTTGACCTAGTTTGCACTCCAAGCATGTTGTGATCAATTTTATGGATTGAGATGACTGATATAATTGCTTTTATTTTCTTTGCCTCCTAAAATTAATTACAACACCCTTTTTTCTAGGTCTTGGAGTTGAAAAACCATGAAAAATAGCCTATTTTTGCTATATTTCACTAGGGTTTTACCTTAAGTGGCACTAAAAGTATTTTTTGTTGGGAATTTTTACATTACATAGCTGTTATTACTGATATAATCTTCTTTCCATCATCATTTTCCTCACAACACCCTTTTTTAATGCACTTTTGCATTGAGTTTTGGTGAAAAAAGTGCCTATTTCGACATATTTTCACTATAGTTTAACTTGGCATTATCTTGGATTTGCATAAAGAGTGTGTTGAGAAGGATCATATTGCTTTTTTGGACTTATATCAGATAGATAAGTTGCTTCCCTTGACTAAAATTCTTACAACACCCTTTGTTGTCACTTATTTGCATAAAAAGTTACAAAAACCAATCATTTTTGGCCTTCAATCATATCCTTCTCTTATGATTTACATTCTCTTAGTTTGTGCATTGTGTGTTGTATGATTTTGTATAAGATTTATGACATGCTTTCCTAAAAACAATATCCCTTTGAGAAGAAGTAAAAGGTTAATGGGATCTAGTGCTCTTGGAGAAAATGACATTCCTACCTTTAATAATCCTTTGAACACCTTATTTACAAAGGGAGAAACTCAAATTGTGCAAGATATTATACATCCTCCAACCACAATGGAAGAAAAAACTTTTCATGATGTTAATGATACTATTGAGGTAACAAGATATGTATCTGATGAGAAAATAGAAAAATTGGATAAAGAGCTAGCTGAATTTCAATCATTTATCGAAAATGAGAGAATAGCTGAAGTTGTCCCTACAATTCATAATATAAGAGAATTGATAAAAGAGGGACAAGATGGTGTTAATGCAATTCACGGTCTAGCACATATTGTACAAACCAATATCATGCCGGTGACCAAATGTGCACAAACAATAAATAACACTTTATCACCATCTCATACTCAAGTATCCATACCTATACTGACTACGGGAATATCGACTTTTACATCAATGATCTTAACAACTGATGCAAATGCCTATAGTAATGCTACCACTAGTATTGGAGTATCTAATGGTGCTAATTACAAAGCTATGGGATTTGATTATCAGAACTTGGTTTCTAAAGGGACCTCCTCTATGCATAATTGATCTCAACCACCTACCTATTCCACTCATTTCCAACCACCTATTACCTACTCACAACCATCTTCCACCTATCATTATGTCCAACCACCGTTGACATATTCCTAGCCTCCACCTATCATATCTCAAGCTCATTCACCTCTTCACTTTGGTTCAAATTCCTCACACCGCATCTCCTAATGATGCCATCCTAAACCAACTTTTACAGGGCATGACCGCTTTACAACAAAAGGTGACAAATTTGACAAATTCTTCGTAGCCTAGTCTACCAACATATCATGCCCGTAATCCCCTTTCCTATGCAATTTTGAGAACTCCTATCCCTGAGAGGTTTGAGACTCCCTGCTTTGAAAAATATGGTGGAAAAGGTGATCCTAATATCCATGTGGTAGCATTTGCAGCTATGTGTAGTGATTTTTATTTTGAAGAGGATTTGTTGGCAAAACTTTTCCTACAATCTCCCAAAGATACTGCCTTAGAATGGTTTTGCTCTTTGCCTCTAAATTCAATACACTCCTTTTCACAGTTGATTGATCAATTTTTACAACATTTTCAAGCAAATATCAGACCCCAAGTCACCCTTATTTACTTGGTTCAATGCAAACAAGGTCCCAAAGAAAAGTTGACTCCATTCATTAGTCGATATCAAGGACTTGATGCATAGATTTAGTATTAGATGAAAGATGAGGATGTTCAAAAGATATTCATTACAAATCTACAACCTAATATTCATGATAAGATTCTCTTGATGAAATATAACTCCTTTCAACATTTATGCACCGCCCTTCATGATTATCAACTTTCATCTAGTCAGTATGAAAACCAAAACTCATCAGCTCAAGTTGGTCAATCCATGGGTGGATAATCACAACACAACTTTAAGAGGAACAATAATAAGAGTTTCATCAAGATCAACGAACCAAATACAAATATGTCTGTTATAAATAATCGAAAGAAAGCATCATATCAACCAAGAAAGTTTACTCTGATATCTGAGTCCTATCATTCTATCATGAATCAAGCTGTGAGTAATAACATTCTAAAGTTTGCCCTGATCAAGCCTGTTGATCATAATAAACAAGTACCTTACTTTGATGCTAATGCCTTTTGTCATTATCATTAGACACAAGGATATGATACTGAATGACGTATGTTTCTTAAACATGAGATACACGACCTTATTGATTCAAATGTCATCCAGGTATCAGGTGTGAATGATAATGGAAACAAGTGGGTTGTTCCACTGAATCAGAATTTACAAATCTTCACTAATCCCTTCCCTAAGCATACTAAAAACAATATGGTGGAACAGGGTTTAACAGAAGTAGATGAGGATGACTACTTGGACTATGATAGTATCATGGGAATGATTAAAGTAGATAAGAAACAAGTGGACAATCCACCTTGTCCACAATGAAATGGAATTTATGTTGAGGTTCCTCCTCTGTTATCCTTATATGGATCAAGAGATAATCATAATACACCAGAAAAACAAGATCAACAATTGATACAAATGAGTGAGATGGTACAGGATGATTCCCGTTACCATGTTAGAAAAATTCAACAATGAAAACTCACTAAAAATCGTAAAAGAGTAAGAAGACTATTAGCAGTTGGAAATAATAGTGGTTCCCCTGTCATAAGCAACAAAAAGTCTCATTTAAACAAGGATTTAAGGAACAAGCATCATATGATAAGAAACAAGAATTTCATAAGAACCACTCAAATTTTGCATTAAATATGATAGAGTACCTCTCCAAGAGGTTTGCGAGCTCCAAGATATAATATGAAGGCCCTATAGCTAAGTATCTCTAACCCTTTATCTCTCTTGTGATGTACTTCCCTAGTGATGTGCTATGTGTTGTTTAGGCCTCCTGGGATGACCTCAGATTCTCCTGTAAGGTCCAGGATACCAGGAGACTACCTCTGTTGTGACCTTCTTCTATTTGTATCATCATTCTTCTATATTTCCTCTCTCTCTCTCTCTGATTTCATTGTTGTGTGTTTTGTATTATGGACATAGCATTGCAGTTGGTGACTTGGGGGCACCCTCTTACATGATTGTCCCTAAGACACTTTTTTCTCCTCTCTAATTTTTTGTTTCCCTTCCTCTAATGTTTCCACCTAGCTGGCAGATGATGAAAAAACATTTACACTAATGCAGACCTAGTGTCCCTTTCGAGAGCAATCAAAAAAATGGCCTTAGTTCCTAATATGACAATGGGGTTGTATATCTTATCTCATGCTTGGCTAGTGGAAGCACTCGTGCTTTCTACGTAGTGAACCTGAGGACATTTTTATCTCATTTACAAACCTTAACAATACTATCGCTATGTGCACCTTTGTTTGTCTTTGAATCTAGCCTTAGTGGTACTCATTTCAGAGAGCTTTGTGATATAGCTCCACAATTATCCTTGAACTCTGAATTCATAGTATAACCTTGGCTCTTTGTGTGGTTAATCATATGCATTGATGTTGTTTTTATCATGATTTTGTAGACACTGACATGTTTCTTGCAGGGATGTGTTTGTGGGAACATTTGACGATCATAAAGTACATGTCACCTCTAGGGGGCATGGGCTTTGCGAGAGCTTGTATTCCCTTGTGTTTTTTCTTCCTACCTTAACATTTTTGATATCGATACCTGATATCAACAACCTTAAGGTGGGGGCATATAAGGTAAGTTGTCTATTATAGATGTTAGCAATGTGCTTGTCCTCAGATGTAGTTTAAAGATGAGCGCCTTAGATCATGCTTCCTTCATCCTAATTTTGTTTGCAGAGGCAGGAAGTGGTTCTATAACTAACTTAGCCCTTAAGCATGTTTTTGGTGATTGTTGTGGCAAAGCCCAATCATCAGTGTGTGCCTATAATGTGTCTGAGATGGTGTTGGACCTAGAAATACGTACACTCCATCGCTTGTCTGCTGTGTTTTCTCTGTGTCTTCAAGCGTGTGTGTTTTGGCGTGCTTGTTTTGCATGGCGTGTTTGTTGCCCCATATATAATATAAAGACCAGTGCCTTAGGTTGTGCTTCCTACATTTTGGGAGGTATTGTGTGTCTTGCGTGTGTGTTGCCCCATATATACAAAGACCTGCGTGATGAGTGCATCATGTATTGTGGGAGGTTTGTTTATTTTCTAGTACTTGCATCTGCATTTCATATATATATAAAGAAAAGAAAAGATATCATTTTTGTCTTCTATGCATTAATGTATCTTTTATGCATTGACTATCTTCTCCATCTTCTGCATGACTGTGATTGTCTTTTCCATGTTTTGTGTGCCTGTTACTGTCTTCTATGTGATTGGTGTGTCTTTTCAGTGCTTGGCGTGTTTGTTATGTTTGTTGACCGTCCTTTAATGCATGTATTGGCCTTACATTTATACATACATTAAAGTGGGGGCTAAATGTAACATCAAAAAATGTCCCCTTGGGGGCTTTTCCCTCTTAAGGTTTTGCTCCCAGGTCTTTTGCATGCATTTAGGACATCTTACTTCATAATTTGGCATCATGATGAAATGAGCCCTAGGTAACATGACAAATGGGACCTAGGAGGACCCCTTGAGCTTAACCCTACCCAAAATAGGGGGGAGGATTTAGGCACCTGCGCCCTAGTCCTGCCCTATTTTGGGGTAGTCCCAATTTTTGGGTGTCAGTTTATGACCGTTATTTGGGTCCTATGCCGACATGGTAAGTTTGAATTACAAAAATCTTGGCAGGAGCGTTTGTAGTTTTATATAAAAACATGTTTAGGCATTCATTGTAAACTAGATTGCAATTAGATTTCAACTAGCTATCAACTTGTGATTCAAGGCTTTCATTGTGTTGCAAGAGCAGATCGGTGTTGTCTATGTGTTTGTGTTTGCATATTTAAGCATCCATTTCATCATGGAATGAAGAGCATCTTCCTCTCATGATACCTTCACTACAAGGTGACATTATATTGTGTTTTCATCATCGTTTCCTTTGGTTTTTACCTCTACCTCACAAGGGCATACACTCTCTATCTGACAACTGTATTTAGAGACTTAAGTGTCCTCTGGGGCTTGACTAAGGCAAGCCTCTAAACACCACAACCCCCTCCTAAAGTTTCCATGGTTGCATGTTATAGGTTGCAGAGATGGGCAAAGTGAAGTTGTAGGAAGGCATCTTGAAGTATCAGAATTACAGAATAGAAGGAAAAATAGCCACCTAGACTTGGGCACCCGCTCATTAGTCCTCCAACTTCCATGATGGGAAAATCTCTGGAACAATAGGGAAAAGTTGCAAACTGAGTTTCCAGATCTTGACAAAAACTGGGGCCTTGGACTTGGGTTCCCGCTCCTGTGTCCCTAACTTTTCCACCTCAAAACCCTAAAAATAGGTACTCTATGATTTGATTTTTTGCTTCCATCTGCAAGAACTTTTTATGTTTTTCTTCTGTTTACAGTCATATTTGCAAAATTAGGGTTTTAATGGTTAATTAAGCATAAGAGAAGGAAAGTTGATAATTAAACACCCTAATCCAAGCTTCCCTACATCTCACAGCGACCTAGGGTATGATAGTGCCTAGCCACTCGACCCTAGATCCTAGAATGTATAGGGTGAAAGGAGGATTCAAACATCTAAACACTTAAACATAAACAAATCCAATTTTTACCCTAAACAGTTCCTTAAGCAAATCTTGGCTTTCCAAAGGCAATTCATCAAGCCTAGTTGTTGTCACAATAGGCCTAGGTTTGTTTATGCATGTAAAGCCCTTGTCTTCCTCTTCTATGGTTTGGACAAACTCCTTCCTACTTACCAACATTACACTAGATCCCACTTGTGATTCTTGAGTTTCTTCTTTCAAAGGTGTCAAAGTGTAAGAAAACCCATCCTTCTCTATGGCATACATGTTTTTCCTACCATCATGTTTGGCATTTCTATCATACTATCATGGTCTACCAAGAAGCAAATGAAAAACATCCTATGTGGAATTCTACCCAACTTTACTCATTCACTAACACTTGTTGCCCTTTATTTAACCAAGATACCTTATAGGAGTGGCATGAGGTAATCATTGCAACTTTAACTTCTCTACCATTTCAATAAAAACTAAATTATCAGTACTACCAGAATCAGTGACAAATTTACAACATTTACCTTTGCATTTGCATGTAGTCTTGAAGAGTGACTTTCTCTGTGATGGCTCCTTCTCCATAGGCACTTTGATCAAGGTCCTTCTCATCAATAGGGACTCTCCAACTTCTGGATCAACATTGTATGATGGAGAATTAACACATTCATCATCCTCACCTTGTGCAATTTGATTCCTCCTTTCATTTCTAACTGAAGTAGCAGACTGTTCTTCAGTGCATTTCCATGCTTGATGGCTAGCAGACTTGTTACATTTATAACACTTTCTGATGAATCCATTTGATCCTCCTCTTTGGCCTCCAAATCTGCCCCCAAAACTTGGTCTTCTTCCTCTAAAATTGCCCCTAGAATTTGATTTTTGTTCTTGAGAATCACTTGTCTCTCCTTGAGACCTTTGAGACTGTCCTCTACTAGCAAATGCCCCTCTACCTCTAAAGTTTGTCCTTCCCCTACCTCTACTTTTCTTCTCTTTCTTTCTTTGCAGCTTTGCATCAGCCTTCAAGGCTAGTTGATAACATTTTTCTACTATCCTTGGGCTTGTGATATTAAGTTCATCTTGCAGGCTATAATTTAGCCCATCAAGGTATCTTGTAACCTTATTAACTTCATCCTCCAGATGGCCTGATCTAATGCTTAGTTTATAGAACTCCTCTATATATGCCTTCACATCCATATCTTTTTGTCTCAAATTTTGTAATTGCCTATGCAATTGAGTGGCATAATCACTAGGTAGAAATTTACCTTTCAACTTTGCAACCAATCTATTCCAAGAGGTGATTTTGGATTTTCCTCACTTCCTTCTCTCATCTTACACATAGCCCCACCAAAGGGATGCATGACCCTTCAAATTTGTTCTTACCAACTTCACTTGTTGTTCTTCAGGCACATCTTCAAATTCAAAATACTTGTCTAGTTCGCCTATCCAATCAAGAAGTTCCACACTATTTAGACTCTCCGAATACATTGGGAGTTCCATCTTGACCTTAGGACCATCATTCTTGACAGCCTTGAGTAGCCTCTCCATCCTTATCTCTTCAACATCTCTTTCTTTGTTTTGTTCTACTTGTGGTGTCTCCTTACCCTTATCTTCTTCATCTTCTTGGTCACTCATATCTTCTGTGACCACTCCTCTTGTCTGATTTCTTTCAAGTGCAATAAGTCTATCTTCAAAGATTTCTCTCATCTCCCTCATCTCTCTTGCATGTTTCTGTTGATAACTGAGAGGAGGGGTGAATCAGTTATCTTAATAATTTGGCTTTCTTTTCTTCCTTAATAACTAGTGCAGCATCAAAACAAATAAGCATCCATAACCATGAAAGTAGAAATAAAATCAATACACATGACACAATATTTTTGACGTGGAAAACCCTGTTAAGGAAAAAAACCATGGGGTGATTAACCCAAGATTGTATTCTCTATTAAAAGAATAAGGTAGTACAAAATGGCACTTGCCAATTAGGGCTTACTGCCTGAGCACACTGCTCACAAGAGGCTCATTACCTACAATAGTTTATAGAAGGAAACTAGGTACTTAAACTAATGAGAAGCATCCACATATGCTTAGGTTTAGTTCCGGTTAAGCTCAATATATTGATCTAGTGCACTTCATTCTTCCTCTGCCTTAGTGCTACTGTTATGTCACATACCAGACCTCTATCTCTATTTCCATGCTGTTCTCTACTCTTCTTCACACTACACAATACACCACACACACCTTCTCATCGAAATCCATCTAGTATATATATCCGCACAAAGGATTTCAACATGTTTCTAGTCGGCATCTAGAATACTAAATATTTTCCCAAACTTTGGTCTTTCGGTTGAATCCTTGCTTACCAAGTGATACGTATCAAGGAGATGCTTATAGAAGTCATCAATTATGTCGGCCAATCATGAATGATTCTTAAGAAACTTGATCACCATCAATATCTCATCCGGATTGAGGTCTGATGCTCTGCCGGTCAGTTCTTCCTCAGTCTACTCTGCCAAATAGGAACCCAATACTTAGGTGTTCATATCTTTTCACTCTTCCATCACCGGAGACTCAATCTCTGGAATATGTTAATCATGGTACTTCTCTTGACTTCCCCAAGTCTACACTTTACTGAGATACTTCCTCTAAGAGATCAAGACCTGATTGTCGGACCTTGTTGCATGCTCTGTCCTTGCTCACCGGACCAAGATACTCTTCAGTCTGACTTCTGGTATAGACATACCATGTCCTGTGAATGTGTGGGATGGACTTTGTTGCCATCAATGACAACACTCATGAAGCCACACAGTGTCTCTTGCCAACAATCTCCCCCTTTGGTATTGATGGCAACACTTAGTGAAAAATGACTAAGTGTCATACTACACTCCCCCTTAGCTACTACTCTATTCTAATGTACACTTTTCTGGAGCTCCCCCTTAGTTAGATTCCACATTTTTCACTATTCTTCACTCCCCCTTTGACATCAATGGCAAAGGTTAGAATCCACATGCCAAAATCTCCAAAAAAACAATCTATACATATCCGTATAAGTATATATACAAGTTATACTTACTTATACTTAAGTATATCTACAAAAGTATTCTTCAACTGTAAAACTTCTATCGCCCAACTCTGCTTCATCCTATCCAAAACTGAGATGTGACCACTCAACAGGAATGCAAAAGCTTCTGCCTTCTTAAGGTCTATCAAATCACTGGTCTGAGCTGTGGTCTGAGCATCAGTTAGAGCCTCATGCGTGGCCTCTAACTTAGGAATAATGATCCCTCTAAGCTCACTTAACCTGCTTATTCTATTTTTCTTAACTTAGGAATAATGATCCCTCTAAGCTCACTTAACCTGCTTATTCTATTTTTCTTTTCCTTCTTAAGCTTCTTTATTTCATTTATGATTGCAATAGTCTGACACTCTTGATTTATTAAGGAACAGGTGAGAGGATCAAAACTTTGAGATAAACTTGATAGTTTTCTCTCTTGTTCTTCCACCTTCTTAATGATGTCTGTTGTTACGGTGGACCAAGATAGACAAAATTTGTATAAATCTCCACCATCTTTAAGAGCATTCTCTAGGCTCTTTATTCCAATATCCAAATTTCTCCTATCATTTGTTATTAGCCCTTGTACTTTAGAGAATCTTTTTCCCAAAAACTCCTTCTGGACCTTTTCTTTAGCTGACTTCTCTAAGGAATCAAAATGTGTACTAACAGAGTTTACAAGAGACTTTATATTACCGGATGTGGAGGCCGAAGAACCCTTTTGGAAGGATGGCATGATTTTCTCTAGCATACCGGATGCAATCTCTATTAGCTCACAGTCTTCCATGTGAGACTTTAGAAGCTTTTCTTTTGCTTTGGCTTGAGCAAAAGATGCCACCTTCATTGTTTGGACCGGAAAGAGGGAATCAAAATTGAATGGTCCTTGAAGTAGCACCATTTCATCTAATTCCATCATTTCTTTTGTCAAGAAGTCTTTGACTGCTTTAGCTGTGTCTCTTGCTGGAGACAGAGTTTTCTTCTCTTCTGTAGCCTTAGCACTGTCACCTGTGGTCTTCTCTATTTGACCTTCTTCTCTTCCCTTTACTTGTTCTTCTTGACTAATGCTCTCTTCTTTTCTTTCTTCTCCTTCAATTTCAAAGTCTGTTGGGGGATCCGGAAGAGAGGTGTCTACTTCTTCATGAACTTCATCTTCTGAAATAGAGGAATCTAAGTCCTTGGCTTTCTCTTCACTTGTCTCCTTTGTCTCTTCTGCCACTGTCTCAGTAGATTCTCCTTGGTCATCCATGGCAAAGGGTTCATCACCTAAGTCCTCTATAATAGGAAGATTGAATCTTTTAAAAGCATTCTAGAGGATATCTTCTATTTCTTTTGCCACTTTGTTAGTTTCTCCAAGCATAAGTTGATTCATTCTAGCTTTTCTCTAGAACTCATCCTTACAATCTTTGAAGATCATATTCATTTGTTTCGGAGTGATTGAAGGATAGAGCTGAATAGCTATCTGTTCCTGAATCTCAAGATCCTTTGCCTTAGCATTGTTCTTCCTTATTTCTAGTTCCTTCTCTAGGCTTTTGGGAATTAGAGATATGATTCAATAAATGCCTTATTATAGATATTCAGATACCTGACTGTAGCTTCTTGCAAGATCTTCTAGTCAGCTTCATTATATTCATCATAGAACTCAGTCATTGGTTTTAGTTTCCCATCCACAGTGGCTGATTTGATGATATCATCAATGCAGAGAGTAGGTTTTTCAACAAATTCTTCTATCTTTTCTTCCTTGCCTTGACCAGTAGAGGATTCACCAGATGTTTTCTTCTTCTTCTTCATTTTCTATACTTCCTCATCTGTCTTTGTCTCTTCATCATCCTTGAGACTTGTATAGGATCTGGTTGCCTTTTTCTTTGTCCTTTTCTCTCCCTTTCCAGATGTTTGGGCTTCTGGTTTTGATGCTTTTTGGCTCTTAGAGGTGGCAAGTGCAGAGCTTTTGGAGGATTTGGTCCGGGAGGGTGCTTTCTCTGGAGCACTTTCTTTTTCTGTTTCTTGCCTTTCTTTCTCTACCTTTTCCATCTTCTCTCTATTCGCATCAACTGCCTCCTTTGATATTCCATGCCTCTTGGCAAATTCTTCTACTTCCCTTCTTACTTTTCTCTTGATCTCAAGCTATCTAAGTTCAACATGGACTTTTACACTCAGCTCTTGGTAGGTTCCAAACCTTTCTGCCTTAGGATCGTTGGGCTGACTCAACATGTGTTGAACATGTAGCTCTATAATTTTCTCATCTACTTCATACCCCATTGGCATGATCCAAACTATCCTTGGCTCCACTGCCTCCATTAGGTATTGATCAGTGTCTACCATAAAGCACACTGTATCCTTGTATTTCTCAACTAATGATTGGGGGATTCTTTCTCTGGCTTGCATCAAGCTTTGGAAGTTTTTGAAGTAACCCCACAGTGTTGTATTTTGTGCCTTGACATCACCAAGCCCATACAAATAATTCATGATTTGTATGGCAACAGGTCTGTCATTTTTCCATATCCAACCACTAGATCTGGGTAGCTCATTCATGTAATAGAAGAATAGGCAGAGTATCAAGCCACCGTATTTGAAAGAATTCTTCTTATCCTTCTTTATCTTCTACAAATTCTCCAAAAGTTGGTTCAGAAGGAGCTCGCAAAGATCATAGTCAGCATTCTTTCTTAACATTTCATAAGCAGTGTAATTGTTGTTCTAGATACATAATTCTCTCTACTAGAGTGATATATCTTGTAGACAATTACAATGGTGGCAAACTCGATATCCGGATCTGTGATATCCTCAATTGTCATTGCTCTTTTATCAAATCTAGATCCAGTAGGCTCACTCACAGTTTGGTTTTTGATTGATTTAAGAGTAGGTAACCCATCGGATGAGTGCAATCCAGTCACCACCTTAATGGCATCCTTTGTGATCTTAAAAGGTCTCATCAACCATATGAAGTTGTCATGCACTCTGCTTAGAATATATCGGACCCATTCATCTTCTGCAAAATAGGGGAAATGAATGAACTATCCAAAATGCTTGTCCTAGATGGCTTTGTACTGAGGTTTGAGTTCAAATGATTCATCTATTAGCTGCTTATGATATATATCCATCAGCTTGGATTCCCTGAATTCCTCAATATTGGCATGAATGTATACCCTAACGTCTTCAACATGCAAAACCCCATGCAGAATGCTAGAGAATATGCCTAAAGGATCTGCTTCTAGAGATTTATAAGGGTGTTTCTTGAACTTAGGGCGTAGCCTATTAGTGATTTTGACAACATTTGGAGTAGCCATCTTTCAATAGATTCAGAGAGATTTACAGAAGCAAAAAGTACCTTTTTACGCCTCTAGGGTTTATGAAAAGAGCTGAAAAGATCGCCGGTTGACTTGAATTCTGTGATTGATCCTTGAGAGATGAAAAAAACTTATTTGTAGAGCTCTTCTTATCCTTTTCACTAATGCAAATGAACCCTTTTATCTCTGAGCAAACCCTAATTTCATTTTGTAATAAATGCACAACTTAAGTTATTCCGGTTGCCTTATCATAAGAGAGATTTTTTTAGATCATTGAGATGTACTTAGAGTTGTTTTAGTGATGAATTTCAATGTATCTACTTTCCTCGAATCATCCCCTTTATCCGCAAATCAAGATGTTTTAGTTTAGAATCACACTGGATCAAACTGTGAAAATCTTGGAAGATTAGACTCTTTAAATCTACTTGTGGATCTTCCATATCTTTACCAAGGCTTCTTTAGATGTTTCTCTGAGAACCCTTTAATCTGCAACTTTTCTTATGCCAATTTCAAGCACCAATTATCTGGCTAGGGAAATTTGTTTTCGTTCTTGACTCCCCCTGAGCTAGAGCTCATCTTATTTAGTTTCCAGAAGGAATATCAGCACTAGATTCTAGTACAGATCCATCCCCAACATTTTCTATACTTCTCTTTACCCAAATCTTGTTCATCTCCCTTTGAATTTCATCTGCATTCACTTTTCCTTTTACATTGTCTTGATTTTGATTATGATGCACCAGACCCTTTTTGTCCTGATTCTTACTTTTGCAGAATTTGGCAATATGACTAGATCTATTGCAATTGTAGCAAACAACATTTCTTTGTATATTTGACTAATATCCTCTTGATCTACATTGATTAGCCATATGTCCCATTCTATTGCATGCAAAGCATCTACCATTGAGTTAATTATTCATTTGCATATTTCTACACTCATGAGATTTATGACCATACCTTTTGCAATTAAAACACTGTCTAGAGAAGGATGAATTAGTCTGATTCATTCTTCTTCTACACTGATTTGCTTTATGACCAAAGTTATTGCAATTGTGGTAGTAACCATTGAAGGATGGATATCTTTAAGCATTTGGTTGCCTTACCAGAGGTCTTCTAGGCCTATTCCTTGGATTTCCTGATCCAAAGTTCTTCTGACTGAATCTAGAGCTCTCACTTTTCTCATACCCTAAGCCTTGCTTGTCATCTACCCTCTTTTGGCTTTCAAGAAGAACTTTAAGCTGAGCAGAGCTTATCTTGAATTTTTCTTTGTATTCATTTGCTATTTGAAGATCCCTTTTTAGAGTGTTAATATGATTCTCAAGTTGCTCTTCATTGTCTCTAGCTTCTTCAAGATCAGATTCCAAATGCTTGATTATTCTATCCATTATGTGGCAGTCTTCTAACTTCTCCTTAAGAGATTGTTTTAGATTATCTTCAGTCTTTCTTTTCTCTTCAATTTCTTGGGTGAATTTCATAACCCCTGATTCCATTTCATGTCTTACCATAATGACCTCTTTTGATAGCTTCTCACATAATTTGTTCTTCTCATTTAGATCTTCATTAGTATCATTGTCTTCACGTTGACTTGCTAATTGCTAAAGAAGTTCCTTTTTCTTTTTCATAGAGATACTCAGTTTCTCCTTTAGTTCATTTATGAAATCATCAACTTGTTTGAGTCTTTCCCTCAAGTTATTGACTTTAGAGTGAGATTGCTCAAGATCATCAAGGGCAAACTAAAGTTGTTCCCTCATACCATACATATCCATTTGAATTCCCAGATCTTCCTCAAGCTGTTAGGCTTTGTTTGGAGGAACTTGGCTCTGATACCAATTGTTGATAACTAAGAGCGGGGGTGAATCAATTATCTTAATAATTTGGCTTTCTTTTCATCTTTAATAACTAGTGCAGCATCAAAACAAATAAGCATCCATAACCATGAAAGAAGAAATAAAATTAGTACACATGACACAATATTTTTGATGTGGAAAACCCTATTAAGGGAAAAAACCATGGGGTGATTAACCCAAGATTGTATTCTCTATTAAAAGAATAAGGTAGTACAAAATGGCACTTGCCAATTAGGGCTCACTACCTGAGCTCACTGCTCACAAGAGGCTCACTGCCTAGAATAGTTTATAGAAGGAAACTAGGTACTTAAACTGATGAGAAGCATCCACATATGCTTAGGTTCAATTCCGGTTAAGCTTAATATACTAATCTAGTGCACTTCATTCTTCCTCTGCCTTAGTGTTGTTCTGTCACATACCGGACCTCTATCTCTATTTCCACGCTATTCTCTACTCTTCTTCGCACTACACAATACACCACACACACCTTCTCATCGAAATCCATCTGGTATATATATCCACACAAAGGATTTCAACATCTTTCTAGTCAGCATCCGGAATACTCAATATTTTCCCAAACTCTAGTCTGTCAGCTGAATCCTTGCTTACCAAGTGATGTGTATCAAGGAGATGCTTATAGAAGTCATCAATTATGTCAGCCAATCATGAATGAGCTCTTAAGAAACTTGATCACCATCAATATCTCATCCAGATTGAGGTCTGATGCTCGGCCTGTCAGTTCTTCCTCAGTCTACTCTGCCAAACAGGAACCCAACACTTAGGTGTTCATATCTTTTCACTCTTCCATCACCGGAGACTCAATCCCTGGAATATGTTAGTCATGGTACTTCTATTGACTTCCCCAAGTTTGCACTTTACTAAGATAATTCCTCTGAGAGATCCAGACCTGATTGTCAGACATTGTTGCATGCTCTGTTCTTGCTCACTAGACCAAGATACTCTTCAATCTGACTTTTGGTATAGACATACCATGTCCTATGAATGTGTGGGATGGACTTTGTTGCCATCAATGACAACACTCATGAATCCACATAGTGTCTCTTGCCAACATTTTCTCCTTCAACTCACTCACTTCTCTAGAAACTATATTTGTTTTTGGAGGCATCTTGGATTGGCTACAATATCACCTTATTATACCGTATTACAGACCTTTCCTTCTCTAATACCAATTTGATGTAGAGGTAGGGGTTAGACTATGTTTTCTATCACCACTTCTAGGGGCTTCTTCAAGCACTTCAACAAAGGTGTTCATCTAGGCACACCTTCAAGAGTCTAGCATTTGGCTTCCATATGGCTTCATTCCATGTATACGTTGACATTAGCATTGTGAGGGCTTGGGCAAGAATTGACATATGCCACAAAAGACATGAAAACACTTCCATGTGATACCGTTCAACACCAACTCAACAACAAGGTCTGCACTATTGGTTTTGATGAGACTTTGGTTTAGACACATTTGAGTAGCTTACCAAATGAAAGACTAAGGTTCACCAAAATTTCAATGTGGGATTAGGAACATCTACAACATGCTACCAAGTGGTTTTGAAGAGGTCTCAACACCTATCCAATACAAAAACACAAATGTTGACTATTCACAACTTTACCCCAAAACTGTCAAATCTGTCCTAACAGGATAGTCACAAATATTGGCCCAAAATCTTGTTGTTTAACCAAACCCTCACTTGCAATGAGTCTCTAGTATCTTCATACACCCTTCTCAAACCTTTGGCAACCTTATGGAGTCCCCAACAATGCATTTACATTGACAAAATTGCCTTCTATTATTCCATTAGCCTGTTACACGAGGATAACAGGCTTACTGTCCAAGATATGTGCATGCAAACCAAAACCTTGAGCCCTGAAATTTTGAAATAAGAAAATATATACAAAGATATGCCATCCCACCAAATTTGAAGATTTTCTACCAAGGGAATGGTGAGAAATGCATTATTTTAGTCTATTGGAAACCCTAACCAGGGTTCTAGACTATTATTACAAAAATGCTTATAACTTTCACAAATATAAATGAAAATCTATGAAACAAAAAGGAGAATAATGTAGAATCATAGTACAAAAAATTCCAATCAGTTCTAGGTCACTCCATTAACCATACAAGTTGTACACAAAGACAAAAGTACTGGAAACTGTTGAAAAGTGCAGGAAAATAAGGTCTTGATCATTGATTTCTTCAAAAATCTTTCAAGCAGGCATAGAAATGAGTTTTGGAGGCATGTTTATGCCCAACACACCTGCCCCAACTATCTCCATTGGCCAACCAACTCATTTTTTAAATTAGTTACAAAAATGTCAACTTTTTGCGCAAAAATGACAACTTTTGCAATTTTCCACCTATGGACACCAAACTTCACAAAATGACTCAAAATGGTCCAAGTTAACCTTATTTGACCCAAAACCAACTAAACCAAACCTAGAAACCTGAATTTGATCCCATGTCTATAACAAGTCCTGATTACTCCTGGTGCTCCTGCACTATACAAGCCATGATAATGTCATGTCTATTCCCATGGATCTCCTTTCTAATACATATGATGGTGACCTAGCTTTGCCTATGTCAGCCTATGATTTGGATCCCTCTCCCAAAATGATTCCCACTCATGAGGATATTTTGGCACAAGAGGATGAAATCATTGATACATTTCTTAACATCACTCTACCCTCTCTTCATTCCAATACTCTCCCTTCAAAATATGAAGCATTAGTGGATGAAGGGCATTCTCTCACAAAGGATCCTCCATGGGTAGATACTAGGCATTCATATCATCATCTTAAATCTTGTATTTCTCAAAAACATAACAATGTCAATTTTATCATCATTAATAAACGTATTCTGCCCACTAACCGGATAGTGAATAAGTGCATTAATGTACATGAGGCACCTAATCCTCTTCCTTTCTCTAAACCTGTTATTAAGGTTTGAGGTATTCCTAAACCATCTCAAATTCCTAGTTACTTTCTCAATATTGCAAAGCAAATTACTCAAAGGAATCAAGGTGTTCAAAATGTATTGCAACAACCTCATTATTATGTGGTTTCTCAAATACAACACTCGTAATAACAAGTAAATTAAGAAATCACCTATTGTGCCCACTTCTCTTCCACCTTCTCAAGCTATTCTTCCTCAAGCACCTCGTCTTCCTCAACATATTGGTAAAGAATACAATCTTGTTGAGCAGCTCCGCACTACTCCAACTATGATCTCTCTTTGGAATTAAATACAAGATTTGCCTATCTACTTCAAAATGCTCCAAGAGGCTCTACAAAAGGTAGTTGTTCCACCTTCTATTAGACCGAATGATGTAGCATCTCTGTTTAGTTATATGCTTGTGAAAACATTAGATATCTCATTTCAACAACATGAATTACCTCCCATAGAAGTTCAAAACCAATATGAGCCTCTTACGATATCTATCATTATTAATAAAATGAGAGTTAGATGTACCGTGATTGATGGTGGATCAGGTCTTAATGTCTTTGGCATAGACTTGTTACATAAAATCAATGTTGATACATCTTTCATTAAACCAGATAAACTCATCATTTGTGGCTTTGATAACGTTGGTAAACAATCACTAGGTATAATCACCTTAAATGTTAAGGATAGACCTGTGACATTTCCTACCCTTATCCATTCATGCGTAGTTCTCCTTCATATAATCTTCTTCTTGGTAGACCATGGATTCATGCCATAGGGACAGTATCATCTACCCTTCATCATTCAATAAAGTTCATTTTTGAAAACAAGATCCATATGATTCAAGATGATTCAGTTCTGCAAATTTGCTTACAAACAAAAGTGAGACATCTTAGAAATTTGATCCCTTCTTTATCAAAAACCAAACCACTATCCTCCACTGCTAACAACAGTGTTGGTTAGGATAGTGTCTATCCTTCAAATGCATTTTTTGGTGATGATTGGGGTTCATTATATTTTACACCCACCTTTGCCAGTGAGTATAAAATCTCACCCTCACATCCAAAAATCTTGAAGGTAAATGAAATTTTTTCAACATAAGATCCCACTTCTCAAAAACTTAAACTCAAAAGTAATTACGATGGAAGTTTTCGCATTGATGAAGATCCACTTTCTTCTAAAGAAATGATGACCATCTATGAAAAAGTATCATCCCAATCTAATGAATCATATTCTTCTAACACGTCTTGGTAATGATGAGGCTCCTTTAGATTTCAACTCCCATGGGCTTGTTGAAACAAAGGTTGACACTCCTCACAATGATAAAAAGAATGACCCTTCTAATTCTTCTTCAACACATGATGATACTTCTCATTCCAACAAAGATATTCATATGACCTCTCCTCTTCCTTCAGATTTGGAGATGTGTTATGGGTGTGGATTCAAAATTATTTCAAAATAAGGATACAATGGAAATGGGTTAGGATGCAGAGAACAAGGAATTATGGAACCTGTGGAATCAACACTACACTTGTCTAAAGTAGGTTTAGGTTTCCAACCTTCTCCTACATTCTCTCCACCATGTTCACAACAAAAAGGATTGCTTCCTACTCCACCTATATCTTCTCTTCTATCTCAACAAGAGTGTATGTTTCCAAGTCTACTCAAAGACCACTTAATCACTCTTCCTACTCAAACACACAAAAATATTCAACACAATAATCATTCAATACCTCGTTACTATGCATAACATCAAGCACTTAGCCATTCCACTAAGGAATGTTGAGTCTTGGGTGACAAAATTCAACAAGTTTGAACAAGGTATGGCTCTAGCACTCTTCACCATGCTTGTTGTAGTCCCTAGAGTAGCTTGTCCTCTATCCATTTAATCATAAGCAAGTTGGGGGGGGGGGACAATTTGTTATAGACCAAATCACAAGTGTGGTCCCTTCTTCTCATGTGTGTTATGGTTGTAAGTATAGTTATCCCTGTATTGTAATGTTTTGTTGATTGTTAGTTCTCCCTTGGCACCCTTGTTAGCACAAAGGTACAAGGAGAAAGAATTTATGTTGTGTCATTCCTCTATGTATATCTACATTCTTCTATATGTCATGATGTGCAATTTCCTTATGTTTCTTTTGGACGATTTATCATCCTTTCATGATCTTCAATTTATGTGTACTCTACTTTCATGTGATTTTTCTTCTGTCGTCTTTGTATTTTATGTGATACTTTGTTGCAATGCTCGGCGTCATACCATGACTACACAAGCTATTATGTATTATGCCTATAAGCATCGCCTTGGTTTTCTCATCCTAGGGAGACCCCTTGTCACGATGTAGGTTTTAAAAACACATATCATTTGGTCATGTGCTTTTAGAAATCTCTTGTGCCTGTTTTATATGTCTTCCTTATTCTACCTTAAATGCAATTGCTCTCTGATGGAGTTAGAATTCACTTTAAGGTGGGGGCATACATCATGCTATGAGCCTTACTCTCATCTTTCTATCAAAACACTTGTTGATCATTCTCTTGGAAAGGATTGTGGAAAGCTTGGAAACAAGATCTTGAGTCTATCTTGTTATCCTAGGTTGAAGCTCCTTGCATGTTTTGGAGAAGGGTTATGCCACCAACCAAAGTTTGGTAGTAAGGTCGCTTCACCTTCTTATTCTACAAGGCTTCATGTAAATACTCTTGTGGGAGGTGGATTGTGTATTCCCTTGAGTGGAAACACTTCTCTTTAAATATATTTTGTGTATGATTTGTTTGTATCCTCTTGTCCTTCTCATTTCTAACTAACCCGTTAGAATTCTTATTATTGCATCTTGGGGAATGATGCATGGTGATTGATACAACCTTTTATATTGAGGTCTCTTTTGTCATGTTGAATCAAGGTCTTTTGTTTTATATGCTTTTTGTGATTGTTGTATGATGCATCTATTATCCTCATATATCCTTATTCTTTATATGTTCTTCATGCCTTGCACGTGCCTCACATGTATATTCTCTATGTATTCCTTATGTATTCTCCTTGAGTGCTTTCTGTGCATTCTATGTATGTTTCATGTGCATTCTATGTATACTTTACACCTTATGTGTATGATTTGTGTATTACATGTAAACATTATGATTGCTCAAGTGTAGGCCTTGTGTATGTCTTGCCTTGTCTCATGTTTTCTAAATGCTCCATGTATGAGTGAATTATGTCATATGTCTTACGTGTATGCAACTCTTCTTTCTAATCATCATAGACTCCTAGAATCCTAATCTTGGGAGCTTGATCACCCCTCAATTTTGGTGGCATTCTATGGCTTCTATGTTTGTTCTGAATGAAATATGTCTTATCCATACTTTAGTGCAAGTATGAGCATAAGACCATACCCACACTAAAGTGGGAGCTAAATGTTATGAAGTAAAATGTGTACACTATCATTTTACACTTAGTTTAGCACCCGAGTGGACCTAAAATGTTTACCCTTATTAATTAGGACCTATTTTAACACCTTTTTGAACATCAAATGATTAATTTTTGATCCCGATAATACAACCTGATAAAATAACAATGAGGCTAACCTAAACACACTTAAAGGGACTTATGCCAAAGTTTTTGGGGCTAAAGGACAAGGGCGCCCAAGCACCCTGGTCTCTCATTTAGACCGGACCTAATATAAAGGCATGTCAGCTTAAGACATTTTTAATGGTTCCTCATGTCAAGCCCATTTGGTTTTATTCGTCATTGGTCAGTGGGAATGCATATAAAAGAAACTTAGTTTATTCATTTGAACATCTCTAAGTTCTCTATGCAATCTAGGCACACTTTCAGTCTCTCTTCTTCTCTCTCATGCTTCTCTAAAGTTCTCTATGGTGGATTATTGCTATGGAACTAACTTCTTGTAGGTATTGTGAAGATATTTCTACTTCTCTAGGCTAAACCAACTTCTTGAGTCAAGTTGTGGTGTCGCATCAAGCATGCTAGGGTTTCCATGCTCATGGTGACTTCTTTCCTTTATGCTTTGTTCTAGCATTCCATTCTACTTTAGATTTACCTCTTCCCTCCTAGGGAACATAGTATTTGAGATCTCATCATTGTTATTGTGGAGGTGGAAACACCATTCATGAAGCTTGACTTAGGAAAGCTCTTAAATAGTAGCCAACAATTTTCCTTCTTGTGTGCATGCATTTAGCATCCAGAAGAATTTGCAAAAAACAAGTTACAGGAAGTAGGAACACAGAAGGGTAAAGACACAACAAACTTAACATTTTACAAAACCCTAATCAAGGTCTAAGGCACCCAAGTTGTGGTATTAGATTTCTAATATCTATTTTTGACAGTCATATTTTCAGAAATCTTGCTTAACTAGGGTTTCTAATTTACCATACCTTGATTGGTTGGATTTGGTTGATTCTCATCTATACAAAATAGGGACAAAGACCCTATAGTTTGGCTCTCCTTGGGTAGAAGCCAAATTCACCAATCCATGAATGATCTGGACCAAAAATTTACCCAGGAAAAGGCCCATCGTACCAGCACACTCATGAGCAAGGAAGGCAGAGTGGGCTGTGCACTCAGCCTATTTTTGCCTTTATTTTTCTGTTTGCAAAGTATTTAAACATTATAATATAATGTTTATTTTATAATATTTATTCATTTAATACATTATATTGCCAAAAAATATTAAAAATACATTTTTCAGCCTAAGAAAATTGGTAAATAATCAATTTCTCCTTCTAGGCAAACAACGCATCTTCACTACGAGCACACGGGACATCTAGAGGTTGTGAACATTTTCATTGGTCCATAATCAATTATTTAGAACATACCCATTTCCTCAAAATTCACATCACCGAAAGATTTTTGGGACCTCCTTTGTAAACTGGGCCCTCGAGAGATGAATTTTTAAATATATTTTGTTTTCACACAAGGACACCTCAGATTGCCATGAAAATGGAGCTGAGAACATTTGAAAGTAAATAAAAAAACTAGGCTATTATCAGAACTAGGAAATTTGAACTTTTTTACGGGACCCTCCAGACCTGGTTTGAAGTGGTGCCAGATTAAAAAACAAGTTAAAAGACATGCTGGAAGAACACAAACTGGCAAACATACTCTTGGTAACCCATAAAAAATTTGCACCAAAGGATTTCCCTTGATGAGTCACAGATTGAGAAATTTTAATCCCAGAAGTTAGGAGCATGCTAAGTGCCATGGGGCCCGAAACTCAACTAAAACCCATCAAATAAAATACTGCCAAGCACTGAGAATTTTCCAAAATTCTAGGTGCTAACAATCTCCTCTCTAGCCTTTGTCCTCTTTGAATTATAACTAGATCACTCCCTGATAAATCCCAATTATCTTCCCAATAACCATGACCATTGGTGTTGATTCTTAACCTATAAATACCTATCACCTTTTTATTATTTGGCATCCTCTTTTCATTCTCACAAGATTCATCATGATTATTCACATCCTTTGAGCCTCTTAGTCTATTTCTTTAGCTTTAGTTTTAGTTTTTACAAAGCTTCAAATCTTTCTGTAGGATGCAAGTTTATTATCGCATTCTTGTATTGCTCAAGCTTATACAAAGCTATACCCACTAGCATTCTTATGCACTATGCAAGACTTTGTGTGCCTTTTCATTTCTACACTAGCTTTAAAGCTCAAGCAATTTTCATTTTTGAAAAATATTCTAAGCTCAATGGACATTTCCTTCAAGTCCCCAAGAACTCCCTCGTATGATAGAAATTTGGCTTTCCTTGTCTTCCTTTTAGTACTTAAAATTTACCATAAAATAAAACTAATACTTGTCATTTTAGGTCTAAATGCAAGACAATGATAAAGGCAAAGTCCAATTTTTGGAATGGTACCTATCTTTCATGTAGTCAAAAGTACCCAAGGGGGGAAAATATGTAAGTAGGTACACATACCAACATGCCATCCTGAGTCTGATATAGAAGTTCAAGTCATACCCAAGAATGAATAAATCATAATCCTCTCAGTAGCTTCTTTCTTACTGATGTATTTCCCAATGTTTTTCCCCCTTGATCATTCCTGCCAACTATCAAATTCTATTTCCCATGTCGTGCATGCCTTCTAATTGCTAATATAATCCACTTTGAGTGGGTCACCGATATGACCTATAGGATCTATTAGATGACCCTACAACTTAAGTAGGATCTCTCAAGTAACCCTAGAACTTAAGTAGGATCTCTCAGGTGACGTACCTGGCTAAAAGAGGTGAGCCACTTCCCATAAGGGGCAACCATATCATATTTTTCCATATGACATTTCTTCTAATTTAGCCTAGGTTACCTCTATTTTTGACTTGTGATTGAGATTTATTCGATGCATAATTGAGCCTTAACTTCCCTTAACTAATTTTAAACTCCCAATAACTCTTTTATTCACTCTCAATCAAACCTTTGTTCACTCCCAATGTTTAATTTGTGATCTCCTCTCTAGCTTTTGTCCTCTTTGTATTAGAACTAGATCTGTCCCTAATAAATCCCAATTATCTTCCCAATAACCACCACCATCGGTGTTGATTCTTGACCTATAAATACCCACCATCTTTTTATTATTTGGCATCATCTTTTCATTCTCACAAGATTCTTCATGATTCTTCACAACCTTTGAGTCTCTTAGTCAATTTATGTAGTTTTAGTTTTAGTTTTTACAAAGCTTCAAATCTTTTCCTTAGGATGCAATTTTATTATTGCATTCTTTGATTTCTCAAGCTTATACAAAGCGATACCCACTAGCATTCTTATGCTCTATGAAGGACTTTGTGTGCCTTTTCATTTCTACACTAGCTTTAAAGCTCAAGTCATTTTCATTTTTGCAAAATATTCTAAGCTCAATCCATTTCCTTCAAGTCCCCATTTTTACCCCTATTTTCAAGAGGAGGATCCCACTACTGTAGAGAATGATATGGCTTCCATATGAATTTTAAGGATAAAAGCCTAGCACTAGCAGCCTATTCATTCACATGTTCTTTCATGTTTTCTTAGTAATTAGATCACAAATCTTGCTTCTAAGGAAGTAAATAATTTTTTTTCTTTCTCTTGATAGGTATAATTTATTGCTTTCTTAGAGTATAATTGATTTCATTATGTAAAATTTTGTTCATTTTTCTTTTCATAGATAGAAGTTGGATCTTTCTTAAAATATATTATTTTTTATTGTGCTTAGAATCATTACAATTTTAGTAGCTTTTAATCAAATTGAAACACAAAAAAATGAAATCATATATCAAATTGAATTAATAAAAGTCATATAGTTGCATTCATCCTTTCCTTTCATAGTAATTATCTCATCATAAAAATTTTAGAAAAAGAATCAAAAAGTTGCTTGCATACATATAGATTAGTTGCATTAAGACATTCATCTAAATAATAAAATAGGTCAAAAAGGGAGAACAACAAGGAAAATCCCTTGATTTCATCATGAGGAACAAAATATACCCTCACCCTTGTCCTAAGAATTCAATGTGCCCAAGTATAAGGGAAGATTAGGTCAGATCTGTCTTGGACAAGCTCAGGGAGATCATCCTTCAACCAATTCCAACTAAGTAAATAAGCAAAGAACAAGAACTAATCTTGAGGCTCATATAACAACAAAAAAACAAAAGAGGCAAGTACAAGAACTTCGAAGTCAGGAGAAAAGACTCCTTCACCAAGTCATTCAACAAGAATAAAGGAGGTTGCAAACGTTTTCATCTCCATATAATTAATAAGAAAAATAGACTTAGACCTAGTGATCCTCTAGGTCATACAAGAATCATAACCACAATGCCCATTCAAAATCAACATCACATCCACAACAACAATCGATGACCTCACATATCAACACAATCAACCCAACCACAAGCTACAACATTCTGCTTCCTTGCAAATAGATTATCCCCTATATTTTGCATCCACTCAACTAGCTCTTTCCACAAGAGTTGGAGTGATTGGGTGGGTACTATCTATAAGGACACAACTCGTGTGCCATATCAAAGTTTGACTCACCCTTGTCATGTTTGAATCACATTTTGAGAAACACAAAGCTAAGAACACATCTAGAAATGCAAAAAAAGACTAAAAAATAATCATTCAATAGACTCCAAGGACAAAAATTAGAGTTGGGACAAGAGTCTCACCAGAAGTGCTAGAAATGTGGATGTAAATTTTGGACAAAAAAAAGAGTTAGCTGCAATCGAATAAGGAACTCAAATTCAAAATTAACATAGACCTTCAGTTTGAGCAAATGGAGGAAGCAAAATAACAATTCAAATACAACATAAAACAAGCATTTTACCTCCATGATAGCTAGGACATCTTCCAAGATGAGTTTATATGTTGTGTGATAAATGTTGGTTGATCTCTTTCTTAAAGTTTCTAAATTGGGCATCTTGTAATTACTTGTAGATTATTGATTAATGTCATTTGGGTAGATTTATTTAACTAGATTCTCCAATATGGACATGGAGGGATGAGACTTGATGAGGGAATGGACAGTGATAGGAAAATCACAAGGATAATTAGCTCACTCTGGAGATTCCCTCTCGACATAGATCACCCACATCTGAGAGGGTTTCCATGTTTCAACAGGACAGTCAAGCTTGACTTGACTAGTGGTGCAATCTTGATTGACAACAATTTCCAACAGTGAAAAATGAAATAAATGTTGCAATTTATTTAATTAGCAAAAGACTATATTAATTAAATTATACTACAATGAAAATGATACATATCTTTAATAGTTTTTGGAAGCAGCTATCCCGCACACAGTGATAGGGTTACTTGGTCTTGACTTTACCTGGCACAAACACCCACGGAGGAACTGGTTCTTGCACAGAACCAACCTGTCTTTATGACATAAACATAACCCTGACTAGGACACTCCCAGGTGTACATTATACCCTGAGTTGGACACATGTTGTGTGCCTCTTCTCCAAATGTTTAAATGCCCACCAGAACCAAAAACCTTCACTCTTGTGTGCCTTCCAAAATTTCTATTCCTTTTCCTTTCTCTTTTCTATTTTCTCCTCATTTCCACTAATTTATGGGTTTATATAATATTCCAAAGGGTGGTTACAAAAGCCACACCCTTTCACAACAATAATGTTTGTTAATTAATTTTACATTATTTTCTTGCAGTGTATTTTTCATGGGAAAAAAAGTCCTATAACAATTCTCTCCCTATAAATCAATTGTTGTCCTCAGTAGCTCAAGTTGAATCTACAACATATTCACCATAAACAATTTGTTAAGTAAGTGTGGATATAACACTATCAATATCACAATAAATATTTTAACTCCATTCATAATTATATTTCAAAATTTAGATCTTTTCAATAAATCTTTTATTTTAACTAAAACCAAAATTAGATCCCATAAAAATACTTTGTTAATCAATAACATGATTGCAACCATAAGTATATTTTCATGTGAAATAGATCATGAATTTATACTGGAGAAGCTGATACAAGAGAGTACACTAAATCTCTTATCAAATAATCTTTAAATTTTTCATTCATGTGTAACCTTATCTTTAATGCAAATATTTTGATCTTTTAGGTGTCACTTTAATACACAAAAGTATTGTCATGTAGTCACATAGGACTCACCTAATGAATGACATGCATATCCTATACTATGGAGTCACTCATCACTGAGTCCCATATACTCAAAATACATTCAAAGATGATAGGCATGCATTCTGAACTACATGAATATCTTCTTTTCATATACTCAAAACAATTGAATAGAAAAAAATACATTAGTGTTAATATAATTTCCTACTCACTCAAATAAAGTTTTGGGACAAGTCTAAATCTAAAAAGGTTTCAAATGTAAATTGGTTTATAACTGCCAATGGGTATTTATAATACCCAACTTGGATCTTCATCTTATACAAAACATGTACTATAAGGTTATTGTATTGATCAAGTCCAATAACAAAGTATAATTCAAATAAAGCATCTTAAACAAAAATAGAACAAAAAAATAATAATTCTTAAATTTGTATATAATAGGTTTATACTAATATAATTCTTGTTGAACTTCCATATCAAAAGAAAAAATTAGAGGTTGTTTCTCCCCCTGTAAAATTTGACATGTCCCCATGTTCTAGGACCTATTTAATTTGATATCCCATAAAATATTTATTCAACCAATGTTTTCTAGAGCATAATATTTTACCAATTATAAAATGTGACAAAGATCCTAGGACCTACAGGTTATGGGTCCACAATGTACCCTATATTAGACCTAACAAATCTAGTTGGTAAAAAGTTTAATTTTTATTTTTCACAAACAATAAGCATAGATATAATATTGGCTTAATATGATTATTTATATTACTGAGTAGTTTAAATATCTTTATTTCAATGTCTTTATTGTATAAAAATAATATTTTTATATCATCACCTATTCTCCACTTTTAATAGGCATACCTCATTATTGATCCTAATAATATATTTAAGGTAATTCCATTTTCTTTGAGTTATATATCTTGTCTAGGGTAGTTATATTACACCCTTATATTGTACCATTGAACTGCAAGTATTACCCATCTAGGACCATATACATCGTTTGTGGAAGATAGGAAATCTTGATGTTTCGATAATTTAGGCCCAAATTTTCTTCCATTATGGATATATACTATTTATGTGCTATAACTACTATAACCAATTCATAGAAAAAAATAACATATAATCATCCAATGGACGTGTTTGAGGTTGTTGTTTATCTAGGGTTGACAAGACAAGATGATAGGAGAGTCTCATTCACCTATTACTCTAATTTCTAGTAATAGGTAGTTGTGCTACCATGACCATCAATTTTTAAGCCAATTGATTTTTTGTTCCATTACGAGATTGATTAGTGTGCTTATTCAAAGACTAGACACCAACCAAATTAAATTATACATGTTTTAGCTTCTAGAAGACCTAGAAATCATATTGTTCATTGTGTCTAAATCTACGGTAGCAAACAATATCAACAACAACATCAGACTAGAAACTCTAATGTCACTATGCATGCACCTGAATACTCATGCTTAAGCGATTCGATGGATGCAAGACATTATAAACTAGAACTTACTTTGGATTTTGATTCATGAGGATGCTATGATAATTTGACTTTATAGTCCTTCATCAAATTAGCTCAACTAGCTTGTTGAGTATAGACACATCATTGAAGGATAAACTGGCATTTCTAGTTATTAAGAGTTTCAAATGTAAACGATGATATTTCTCAATTGTTAGTGAAGTTTAGAGGAGCTTTGATAATTTGAGAATCATTCAAGGAAGTGAAATACTATAAGGCACAATACTACACTTCGAACAAAAAAAATATGATTGATCTGTGAATATCATAACACTGATTGCAATGCGTATGCACATAGAATCACACAATGCTTAGAATGAGATTATGCTAACTCCCTTCGAATGCTTCTCTAGAGATTTGATAATGTCCAAGGTTCAAGGAGTTTCCATATAATTAAGAAAAACTCAAAATCTTGAAACACGGTCTCTAATGTGTTCGATCAAATTTCACTCTTTATGTTTTTGCAGGTAATCAAAGTGATAGTGGTTTATCTATTTAACTCAAATGATATATATTCTTTTGTTATTGTTTTATTTAATTTAATGTAGGTGTTTAGGATTTAAAGGTTACAACAATTTCTCCAGTTTTATTTAGGAGGGAATTCCGAAAGTAAAAAGATTGAGCAACTGTTATGTGAATTTAATCTATTTCCTTGTGAAATTAATTTATGAGTGAGGTAATCTAGAGGTAAGAAAAGTTTAACTGTTAAGTAAAAGATAAATATTCTACGGAACCCTAACTTGGTTAAACATTATTTTACCCAAACAAATTACTCACATATAATTTTCCTTTCTCAAAAACAAAATTTAAATGTAATTTTTATCAATAAATGCAACTAAATTTAAACTATTTTAAAAAAATTAACATATCTATTTTGTACAAATAAACATAGCCCAATTAAGGGATCGACAAGGCTCTGATACCAAATGTAACCTATTTCCCAAATTATAAATAAACATAAATTATTTCCAACAGTGAAAAATGAAATAAATGTTGCAGTTTATTTAATTAGCAAAATCTTACTATATTAATTAAATTATACTACAATGAAAATGATACATATCTTTAATAGTTTCTAGAAGTAGCTATCCCACATAGAGAGATAGGGTTACTTGGTTGTGACTTTACCCAGCACAAACACCCCCGGAGGAACCGGTTCTTGCACAAAACCAACCTATCTTTACGACATAAACACACCGTTGGCCAGGACACTCCCAGATGTACGCTATACCCAAGTTGGACACACACTGTGTGCCCCTTCTCCAAATGTTTAAATTCCTATAAGAACCAAAAACCTTCACTCTTGTGTGCCTTCCAAATTTTGTGTTCCTTTTCCTTTCTAATTTTGTATTCCTTTTCCTTTCTCTTTTCTATTTTATCCCCATTTCCACTAATTTACGAGTTTATATAGTATTCCAAAGGGTGGTTACGAAAGCCACACCCTTTCACAACAATAATGTTTGTTAATTAATTTTACATTATTTTATTGCAATGTATTTTTCACAGGAAAAAAGTCCTATAAGAGAGAGAGGGGGGTAGATAAATTTATAAAAGGATATAGAGAGAGGAACAAAGAAGTGGAGAGAGATAGAGAGAATGAAAGAGAGATAGAGGTAGAGGAAGAGAGATGAAAAGATAGTTGAATATAGAGAGAGAGGGGGACAGACAGAGAGATAGATCAATATAGAGAGACAAGGTGGAGGGAGGGAGGGGAGAGAATGAAAGAGAGATAGAGAAGAGAAAGAGGAAGATAGAGAAATATAGATATATAGAAAGAGACAAACAAAGAAGGGGAGGAGGGAGAGAGATAAATTGTTTAAATCTAATAATCCATAGTCAGCATATGTCTATGGGGGAAGAGAGTAAGAGAGAATATTTCAAATTATGGCTCACTTTGGGCATCAATGGTTGACATTGTCTTATAACAATACATGACAATAGAAATGTTGGGTTATATGTATTCAAAAAATAGAAATAAAATAAGGAACAAATGCATCAATGGACCTACTCCATATTCAACATCACATCAAGAGAAAGTAACTAGGAGAGGAAATGAAATAGTATTACCAAAGTAGTCCTTATTGCCCTTGATATTTGATAATGATCTTTGCATTGATAAATGTTGGTTACTCACACTAACAGCATAATAGTACTTGATTACGCATGTGATATCCAACATTCTAGTTCTAGATCCAGATAGATGCTCTATGAGGAAATGACTTGATTGGTAGTAATATTTATATGATCTAGGATGTGGGAAGGATAGGACCTATTTTCATGATGTCGGCTACGACTAATAGGTAAAAATGTATAAGGATTAGGATAAGTAAAAAATAAAAAATTAAATAATAAAATTATTTAATTAATTATAGGGCAAGGTGGAAGAAATAAATTAAGCTAAGGGAAGCATGGACTAAATTAATTAAATAAATATAATTTAATTAATTAATTTAGGAAATGGATAATATGGACTAAAACTAATTAAATAAATAAAGATAATTTATTTAATTAATTGGCTAATGAAAGGGTCCTAGGATGAAAGTGTCACAAGATGTCGCAAGATGGTGTCTAAGTAATATCGTAAAGACAAGGTCAAGTTTAGGTGTCTACATTTTGCCCCTCTTTGAGATGATGTTGCGACTAAGGGAAGTAACATTATTTCAAAGAAGATAAGGATATGGATGAAAAGGAAAAAAGGATGTGAGGGGATGATGGGATTGGGATGCCCCTTTGAGAGGATAGGCAGGTTAGAATAAAACATGGGTAGGCTCTCAAAATAGATGAGACTAATGGGATGAGGGAAAATAAGGACAAAATAAAAAGATGGCAAAAGAAAAGTTATGTTGCATGAGGCAAGTAATCATGATTTTTAATATAGCTCTAGACATTATGCACCAAGCTATAAATACTAGTGTGACAATATGTCTCATGTGTAAATGGATGCCCCAACACATCACAAGGCGTTTGACAACCTTAGTAGGTACTATGATCGGGAAATCAATAAGGTCAGAAGAAAACCTATGTTGTATAACACCATGATACCTTTGTGGTAGGTAGGTTATATGGAATGATGTAGATACAAGATAAAATGATGATGAACTTGATTAAATGATGATGTAGATGCAAAATAAAATGATAATGTAGATGCAAGATAAAATGATAATGTAGATGCAAGATGAAATGATAATATAGATGCAAGATAAAATGATAATGTAGATGCAAGATGAAATGATAATATAGATGCAAGATAAAATGATCATGCATATGTAAGATAAAAATGATAATGTACAAAAGAAAACACATGTCGTTAGGCACCATGATATGGATGACTATGATGTCATTCTGACAATATGTTTCAAGGACTTGATACAAATGTAAGATAAAATTATAAACACATGCAAGAAAGTGAAAAAGCATGCACAAATGATAAAAATAAACAAGGTTGTTATCGTTGCCAAATTAAAAATTGATGATTGATTGATTGATGATTGATTGATTGGACAGTGTTGTGGGAATAATATATCCCGATGATGATGATGGTGGTGGTGATGATGATGATGATGATGAGGATGATGATGATGATGATTCATTGAGTTGATTAGGTTGATAGCAAGGTAGGAAATAAAACTGAGTATGATTTTGGATTATTTGGATAGATTTCTTGACTAGATTGGCATGGATTAAGAATGGCTTGCATTCAATTTATTGCTTGGACTTTTGTATGTTTTGATTTTTTGGAATTTGACATTCCTTTATTTTTTTCTTTTTGACATGTTTTGATTTTTTTGAATTTTTGACATGCTTTTGTTATGGAATGGTTGAATGAAGGAATTGGATGGATGAAGGAGTTATGATAGTGGAGGAAGAGGTGTAGTGGGAAATTTACTTGTGGCGATTGTGATATAAGTAGAGTGAAAGGATTTTATCATGGAAGATGGTGGAAGTGTCATCGAAGGAAGATGATGGGGGACCAACAAGCTCACTTTTATGGAGTTAATTTTTATTTTCTTTTTTGCTCACATTGATTTTATTTGCTTCAAGGAAATGCTTGTGTGATGCTAGGGGAAAGATGGTTTTTTCTTTGAATTTTGATGCCCCTAATATTGTTACAGTATAATTTTTCTCCTTTAAGTCCAATACTTTTCTAATTTTTCATTTTCAGGCTTTTGTATTTTCATGTCTTGGATTTTGTTGGTCCTGGATAATAAAATCATGATATGATGATGAGGTTTCAATGGTGAGAATGGTATTGTTTTGGAATAGACATGAAATATCAAGGTCTTTGAAAGAGGCATTGATGGTCTCATTGATGATACTTTTGATGACATTAGAGGGTTCATCTTGACTTGTAGTGGAAACATAAGGATCCTTGATTTCTAAATTAAGAGGTATTATTGCAGAGTTGGTCAACATGAAAAGTATTATGTAGCTCATATTCTCCACAAAATTTATCGATGATCTTGACCTTTATGATTTTGGGATCCTGGGAAGATGATGGAGTGGAAGCAAGGTCATCAGGATGACCATAAGATGTAGAAGAGGTAACCTTAGCTGTAGTGGAGATATCATTAATAGAACAAAGGTTGTCTTTATGAGAAACAACCTCCATGTCATGACAATATTCAAAGGATCGAGGATCTGCATGAATAGTGACTTCTTCACCATTATGAGGTAACTTCAAACATTGATGGTAAGTGGAAAGGATAGCTTGCATAGCATGGATCCATGGGAAGCCAAGTAAGATGTTGTATGGAAGGTTAAGATCAAGGAAATGACATGTAGTTTTATGTAGAACAGGGCCCAATTGCATAGGAAGACATATAGTTCATTTGGATTCTCTATCGACATCATCATAGGCTTTGTAGTAAAAGTTCATGATTCCAACTCAGCCACTAAATATCCCAATTATTTTATTAATCTCAAGGTACATAAATTCAAGCTAGATCAATTATCCAAAATGACACGTTTAACTTTGTGTCTAGAAAGGAGGACCTCTATATGAAGTGCTTTAATATGAGATGGATCAATGGGAGGCATGTCATGTTGGATTTAAAGGCAAGTTGGTTAGGAGATGTGGCTTTTATGGTGACAGTGGAAAATTATGAAAGATCATGATCAATACGTCCTAGACAATAGAGTCATAGTTGTAAGGGGTATTATTATAGTGGATATTATTGGCATGATCATTTTGGGATTGGTTTGAATTGGAAGGAGATGACAAAGTTGATTAACCATGCTTTAGAAAAGGATCGTGATAAATACCGAATTGTGCATTAGGCGAGGGGTTTCCATTTACCTCTAACTTACCTTCATCAATAAGATCTTAGATAAAATTATTGAGCCTCACACACTTGTTTGTAGGATTTCCATGTACACGATGGTAATCAAAATAGTCCTTCTCATTGTACCATGTGGCTTTAGACTCATTGTCACCATATGGTATAGTGAAAGACAATGTAATCATATTAGCTTGCATCAACTTTTGAAATACCATTTCAGTGGGTTCTCCTAAGTTGGTAATGTGACATCTTGGATTAGAGGGTGGCCTAACTTGTCATTCAAGAAGGGAAATGGTATTAGTTGGGAGGATTTTGTTGTTGGGATGTGCTTTGCATTCGTGACTTCATTACTAACCACATGTTTAATCTTAGACCAAGGTTTATATTTTTCATTTGACTAATTATTGTCCTTGGCATAGGTCTTGAGTTCAAACCTTTGGCAATAAGGGCTTTTTCAATAACAATCTCTTTTTCGATGACCTCATCAAAAGTAGACAAACAATGGACTTGAAGACGAAAGGTCATTTTTGCATGAATATTTTGAATGAAGATTTTAACTAATTGTTTTTTAGGGATTGGCCATGGGATTTGACTTGCAAGGCCTCTCCAACTTTGTAGGTAAGTGGAAAATATTTCTCCATTATTTTTCTTGGTGTTACAAAGATCTAGCATTATAGTCTCATGCTCACTATTATAGGAGAAATCACAAATGTTTTAGTTAGTTGAGCAAATCTTTTGATGGACCCAAGAGTAAGATGTTAAAACAAATCCAAGACTTGACCCACCAAACTTTAGGGAAAGAGTTCATTAGATAAACATCTCTATATGCATCTTCTCAAAAATTCATGTGAAGTTTCTTGGCATGGTCTCGATGATCTCATTTTTCTTTATATTTGTCAAGTTTAGGGACTTAAAACTTAGGAGAAAAATGACTCATCATGATTGATTGATCAAAAGAGTAATGACAAAACTTAATCAAATTTGTAATGTTTACATTGTGTCCCAACTTCTAATCCTTTGAGGGCATCCCTTATTTGGTCATGAATTGGTTTAGAGGAAGGCCCAAGAAGGATGGAGGATGAAAAAGGTTGTCATGTCATGGGACTAGGTATGGCTTGTTGATATATGTTTGGGTAAGTAATGTATGAAGGTATGGTGGATTGGTATGAAGTCATAGGATGAGTGGTCAAGGAATTTGGCTGGTGGATAGCATGTGATGTGATGAATGGAGATGTAATGGATTGAGGTGAAGCATTTGAATATATGGGTGGTAGATTATTTTGAGGGATGGACATGTTATATTGATATGCTTGATGAAAAGGAGATGATGACATGACCACAAGATGGGATATGGGTTGATAAGAACTTGATTGTGATAGGATATGAGATGGTAACGTGGAAGTAATTGGAAGTGCATGTTGAGGAATAGAAAGAGGTGGAAGTGAGGTTTGTGGTGAACTGGAAAGTGTAGGAATGTATTGATGAGATGTCTTAAATGGTTTGGAGATTTGTGGCATGATTTATGGGGATTGAACTAGTTGATAGGCATTATTCAAATTAGGATCATGTGGAGGTGGTGGTAGGAAGGACATGTCACCTATTTATTGAAGATCTTGATGGTTTTTGATGATGGGTTGTGATGAAGAGATAGAATGATTGGAATATTTAAGTTTTGATGTATCGATAGAAGGAGGAATACTTACTCCTTCATCTAAGAGAAGTTTCATGACCCAATCCTTATGTTCAAGGTTTTTGATGAAATCTACAAATTTGGAGGAAAGCTTGGGTTGGTCAAAATCATGTTCATGTTCACTTGTATTATTAGGACCATGTGTCAAAGATGGGTATATCCTACGGTGAGTGTTTTCATTTCTAAGAGATGCGATGAAGGCAAGGGAGTATCTAATTTTTTCATCAATGGGATGAGGTGAGGTGGATGGAATGTCTATATGAGAGTCCATTATATTCTTGGATTGAGATCTAGTTATGGAGGGCATAAAATGAGAGATCTTGATGATGAAGCTATAGGTTGATTTGGTTGAATATCTTGGATTAGATTATGGATGATGAGGGTTTGGATGACAACAAGAATAGGGATGATGTGGATGTGAGTGATTAAGCTAGAGGGATGATGATGACTTAGACTAGATTTGGGATAAAGATAAAGACACAAGATCCTATTAGATTCGATTTGATGGATAAAAGATGGTGTTGTGGGAATGATATATCCCAAGAACAACACAAATAATGATTATGATTAAATTATTGGATGAGGGATTAAAAGATGAGGGTATTGATCAAGGGATAAATCTCAATTCAAAATCTAAGACAAAATTGATGTGGATGGAAGATAAGGTATGTGAAATGGATGGAAGTAATGTTGACTATGGATGTGGATCTCAAATGAATCAACCTTAAGCTAAAGTATGACAAGGATTATCTCAAAATGTTAAACTATGGACCCTAATATGTGGGAAATATTTGGGAAGGTTTGGATGCTTGACTTGAGACAATTGGCAAACAAGAGATTTTATACAATATACACAAGTTTGCAAAGGTTTTAGATTTTAGATGACGATATGCAAGTTTTTTGACAAAATGAACACACACACCAATTACATGAACAAGCCTAAAATTATTCAAGTGTCAGGATTGATTTCTAATGTGAGCCCACACTCAATACCTCTCAATAATCCTACCTAGCTAGGAATATTTTCTCAAGAGCATATAGCTAAGGATCAAGTGGCCTTCACTCACACTCTTCCTTTTTGTGGAGGCCTTTACACCTTTCCCAAGGAGCTTCTATCTCTACTCAAGGATGTACATGGTGAGTAACTTCAAGGTTGATTGTTGACCCTTGCACCACACTAAAATATGGTTGATAGGTATTAAACTAGGCTTGCACAAGTTCTTTAGGGATGTCCCTGATATATGGAAGGTATGTGGGGCTTAATCTATGAACACTAGTCTATTGAGGGCATGTGACATAAGTGCAAATGAATTTCACTTCACCTTGTGTCCTCGATCACCAAAGACTTCAAGGCTATGTCAATGACAATGTAACTAGATTGTGATACAACATTCATTCTCACCGCTTTATATACATTGGAACACATGGTTGAGGTTGCCTATTGGAGTGGAAGGGAAAGGTTAATGTTAGATGGTTTTTTATCTCTAATATCACACTAAGCACATGGAGAGAGCATACACATGCTAACACACATTAGGTGACAAAAGTGAATGAAGAGGTTTTCCTGATCTCAAAGATCACCTTGCGGGACAAGGAGAGAGCATAAACACACACTTGACCCACCCAAGAAATATCAATCAACCCTTATAAATCAAATGTATGTGTGAGAATGAATGTGTCCAAAGGGTGTTTCTAATTCCAAAGACTATCTTTCAATGCAAGGGAAGAGAATACACACCTCAAAATACAACCAATCTCACCAAACAAAGCAAACACAACAATTTATTTAAATGATAAGCCTTTGACAAGTGATCTTGTAGATTCAAACTTGTTAGTAGCTTGAGAAATTTTGATCTTTGACAAGCATCAAGCTACAAAATAAGTGTTAGGTAAAAATGATCAAATCTAGAAAAAATACAGAAATATGATACAATATGGAAGATTAAATTATATGATCAGATTTGTTATGAAATTTTATGCAATTTCTAAAAAAATTGTCAAATTTTAATATGGTTTGTAAAAGTTATAAGCAATTTACGTTTGCAAGAAAAAATAAACTTCAGACGAATGTACCTTCGAATCTTGGCCAAATCTCAAAAAATGGTCTACAACACTATGAAGTTGGCTGAGTTAGCTTTCCAATGCCTATAATTTTGTGAAAATTCGATACGATTTGCAAAAGTTATGTCAATATGAAAAAAGAACTACTTTAGGGTTTTATAAGGAAGGGGGTCTACCCCTAGCAATTAGGTAGACTGCTATCAATTTAGTAATATCTGGTCACTTACAACGGTCTATCTGACTATAACATTAAATGTTATTTCTGGTAGTTTGTATAACCACTAGCGGATATTGTCACTCCTATTCACGTGCGACACTGAATTTGACTCAAAAAAATGTTAGAGCATATCATAAATGTTAAGCCCTAAAAATAGTCTAGTAAATGATAGCTGTCATGAAAAATGTTAGGGGTGATGCTAGTGGTTAAGGAAAATGCAAACTCAAAATGATAAATGTTGCTGTCCAAACTGCAGTTATAAAACTGACTACCATGGTTAAGGAAAATGAAACTTAGAATTATAAATGTTACCGCTGAAACCTCTGTTCTCAAACCAAATAGCGGCAATGACCTTGTGGTTAAGCCAAGTTTGAACTACGCATCCCAAACGAGCTCGCTGGGGACTTGACCCGCGATGAGGGTTTATAAAAAAATGTCGACGCCTTATCCAAGGCTAGAGTCATGGCGGTTAAAATAAAATTAAAAATATTGAAATAATCACCACCGAAAGTAAAACACAGGCATGCTAAAAGCTTCCATATTGTCGATGGAAAGATTTTAGTTTCCCCTATAGCAAAAACCATTAATGCATCGATCCACCAGGACAAAGGTTAAAGCAGGACAAAGGTTAAAGCCCACCAATAGTTTAAAACCCATGAACGTGTGAATATGGAGTAGGTTTATTGATGTATTTGTTCTTTATTTGATTTCTATTTTCTACATACACATTTTGATCAAGTAACTAACGAAGGGAAATGAAACAATATTACCAAACTAGTCCTTGTTGCCCTTGATATTTGATAGTGATCTTTGAATTGATAAATGTTGATTACACACACTAGTAACATAACAATACTTTATTACTCATGTTATAGCCAATTGTTCTAGTTCTAGATTCAAGTGGATGTTCTAGGAGAAAATGACTTGATTGATAGTGATATTTATATGATCTAGGATGTGGGAAGGATAAGACCTATTTTCATGATGTCAGCTAAGACTAATAGGTAAAAGTGTATAAGGATTAGGATAAGTGAAAAATTAATTATAGGACAAGGTGGAAGAAATTAATTAATTAAATAAATAAAATTTATTTAATTATTGTGACTAAAGGGAATTATGGACTAAATTAATTAAATAAAGACAATTTATTTAATTAATTTAGAAAATGGATTAAACAAACTAAAATTAATTAAATAAATAAAGATCATTTATTTAATTAATTGGCTAACAAAAGGGTCTTAGGATGAAAGTGTTACAAGATGTCACAAAATGGTATCTAGGTGATGTCATAAGGACAAGATTTATTTTAGGTGTTTACACGTTCTATTGGATCTATTTATTTCTTATATTTATTGGTAGAAAACCTAAAGTATGAAAGAGAACAAGAGAGAGAGGAAGAAGGGAGATGGAGACAAATATATATATATATATATATATATATATATATATATATATATATATATATATAGAGAGAGAGAGAGAGAGGTAATCGAATGTAAAGAAATAAAGAGCTAGAGACAGATAATTTAATAGAGAGAAAGTTAGAGCTTGAGAAACAAAGAGAGATATAAAGATATTGAGAGTTGGAGAGGGAGAGAAATAGATATAGATAGAAGTATAGAGGTAGAGAGATAAAGTTGGAGAGAGATAGAGAGGTAGAGATAGAAATATAGTGGAAGAGAGAGTGAGAGATAAAGAGGGAGAGGGGGGAAGGCAGGGAGAGAGAGGGGGTATAAACAGATGGAGAGAGAAAGGAAGTACTTTGATATAACATTTTATTTGGTTTTTTATACATTCCAAAGATACATCACAACTTAGGAGAGTAAATTCTAAACATTAAATAATATATAAAGTTAATTGCAAAGGATGAATGATCATCCAAAGTTTCTACTTGTCCATCATGATCTTGATTTTGCACACAATAACATTTTTTTAATAGCCTATCAATTGACCTCATATATTACATGACTCTATGCAAAAAATTAAAACAAGTAGCTAATTGGGCTTCTATGAGTAGATAAGAGAGAGAGAGAGAGAGAGAGAGAGAGAGAGAGAGACTAACTTTTGATCGACCATTTCATGCCAACAATCCAAAGATGACACATGTCCATGAGGAGAGAGAGGAAGAGAAACAAGGAGATAGAGTAGAGGGAGAGAGGGAAGGATCTAAAGAGAGGGGGAGAGGGAGGTAAAGATAGACAAAGAGAGCTATTTTTAGTATACTATCATATTATAAGATTTTATGTTTAAATTAAATATATTATACTTATTATTCAATTATATATACTTTATATATATATATATAAATAATTTAAAATAATGTAAGTTACTATATATATTATAAATTTATATTTAGTATTTATTATTTAAAGAGAGAGAGAGAGAGAGAGAGAGAGAGAGTGTGTGTGTGTGTTTCAATTAGTCGTTTCATCCCTACAATCCAAAAATGACATGTGTAGACCTTGAGAACTACAATTAGGGAAACACATCATTTTCTTAAGGACTTGATAATTCACCTTAAGACCTCTTTAATGTACCCATTGCACACTAATGTGTAGCTATCTCTAATAGTAGTAGGCATGACTAATAGAATTGGAAACGATATCACTTATTTAAGTGGCTAAAAAATGGACATTTGTAGCATTTCGAAAGTCTAACAAATGGAAAGAATGCTACATCTCTAGATCCATTGACAAACACTAATAATGAAACTCCTTCTAATTGGCGACATGTAACGCTGCAAGAAGATAGCCCTAATGATTGGCAAGTCTTGTCAAGTATGTACCTAGGCTTGCCATTTCAACTGGATGGGCTTGACATGCTTGAGAAAGAAGAAGATGGTCAATAAATGTTACAATCACTTGCAAATAATTGACTAAAACAAAAAAGAAACTTTACTTGCATACATACTTTTATTCACTACTATTCAAAAACAACTTTACTTGTATGCATGTCAACATATTTAATTTACTACATTTATTTTCTAATACAAGACAACAAAACATACTACATTCTTGCAATGTTCAAATAATGGATGGACAACAACCATTCACCAAAAACAAAATTATATGCTCTCTTCTCAAGAAGCCACTAATTACTTTTATCTATCTCGTGCACCCATTCCACACGAAGATAAAATTTCTTTAGAGATGCTACAAATCTGACTTAACCAATTCCATGTAAAGGCGGCTTTAGACAATAAAATATGAATTATTTCCTTTGGATCGCACGAGAGACAAGAAACTAATGGTACTGTATGCTGCAGTAAAAATCAGATTTAATGAAAGGAATCTGTTTGTATTTCTTTATGTTGTCTAGCTCTTTAGAAAAGGCTCGAGTCTTAATGTTTCTTAAAGATGAAGATAGATGCCTTTTTGAAAAGACAATCGGATGTACAAGAAAATGCGTCGGTTGGCTCTTGACGAAAGGCCCGAATCTTTTTGTTTCATCAAGACAGCGTACATCATATAAAAGAGGGTACAATGTTTAGAAGAGACAGACTTCATTTTGGACAATAACTTAAAAAAAAAGACAATCTTATTCAATAGAGGCGCCTATGTACATCCTAGTTAAAAAGAGTAGTAAATAGTGAAATAAGGAGGCATACACGGAGCATGGCTAGGTTTTAGTGTTTTAATTTTTTCCATTGCATTTGTTTCAACATTCTCTTAAGTTGATATTTGAAATGTCAAAGAAGGCACAAGGCAATTGAACTACGTGACAATATGCCTAAAACAGATGTGGTCTCCTAGATTGCAATGTTTGTAGGATATGCACAAAATCATGGGTTTGTTGAAAAGTATTAGAAACTGGTGTAAATCCAAATTCCACAATCTTTGTTAGTATCTCACTAATCTATATCAAGATGTAGCTTTAGAATAGGGTATGAACAACCATAAAAGCATAATGGAAAGTGTATTTTTTTAGATTTTGTAGTTGTAAATGCTCTAGTAGATATGGTGGGAGAAAACAAAAGGCACACGATCATTTTGATAAATACATAAAAAATGTGTGGGCTCATGGAACATGTCATGATTGTGGAATATGCACATAATGGTGTTCCTAATGAGGTTTTACGGATTTTCATTGAAATGCCCCAAAGAAATGTTGTCACATGGATCAGGATCTCTAGTTTCCATAACATTTGAAAAAATATCATTTAGAATAGGGTTTGCACATGCACAAGAATACACAAGGCATGGGAACTATTTGAAAAAATTACCTCAAAAGAACATGGTTTCATGGATTGCAATGATTGTACGATATACACAAAATGGTTTTAAAAAAAAAAAAATGGAAACTATTAAGAAAAAGAAATTGAAAGGCATAAAGATAGATTCAACAACCTTTGTCAATATCCTCCTTGCATATGCCAAAATGGGAGATTTAGAATAGGGGATGTACTTCTGTAAAAGCACAATGAAAACTAGAATTTTTCCCCATGTTTTTGCAACTACCTTTGTTGACATGTATACAAAATGTGGAAACATACACAAGACATGTGAATTGTTTGAAAATATGTCTCAAAGAGATGTGGTCTCATGGACTAAAATGATTACAAGATATGCACAAAATGGTTTTAATGAAAAGGCCTTGGAAACTTTTAAGAAAATGCAACTGCTACATGTAAGGCCTAACTCCACAATATTTGGGCTAGCATCCTTTTAACTTGTGCCAAAATGGGAGCTTTAGAGATAGGTATCAACATCAGTTTGAACATAATTGAAATTAGATTTTTGTCAAATGTTATAGTTGCATGCGATCTAATAGACATATAGAAAATGTGGAAGCATACACGAAGCACTGAAGTGTTTGACAAGTTATATCAAAGAAATGTGATCTCATAGAACACTATGATCATATGATATACCCAAAATGCCTTTTACAAGGATGCTTTCAAGCTATTTGAACTAATGAAACACTTTGGAACCCAACCTAACTCTCTAAGATTTACTTGTGTTTTACTAGGGTGCAACCAAAAAAGTTTAGTGGATGAGTGTTGTAAATACTTTAATTATGTGTGAAAATAAAAAATACCTAGATGTTTTTGGATTGAAGGCCATAAAATGTACATGTTTTTTTGTGTAAATGAAGTGGTTTAGAACTCATTATGTTTGTTCAACTTATAAGATTCAAAAAAATATTTGCATCCTTTAAAATCTCTATCATTTTGGTTTTAGGGAAGGTAAAATCTATGACATGAAAACAATCAATCTTACAACACAAAAAAAAAAAGTTTAATTGCAAAATGAAAATTGACATTACAAATTTAGAGAAACATTATAACACTTTTATATTTTTTTATTAATTGTTCACAACATATAGGATGGGAACTAATATTATTAGAAATGGACAAGTATTTAATATGGCTAATTTTTCTTTCTAACTAAAACCCAAATTTAAAGTTACAAAGTGAACCAACATAAAATATTTCCACTTCATTCTATAATTCAAAAATCAACATAATTTCAATATATTATTCAAATCCAAACTAAGTAGTATTTAACATTAAAACGATATACCAACATCCAATATTATGTGTGTTATTTACTCTCTTAATATTATAATTTTTGAATTATGGATAAAATCTATTCATCTTTTGCTGCACATATTTAAAAAACCAACACATTGCATGTAAAATACGAACTATTTAAACTCTTCACCTTTTAAGACATCTTTACAATAAATAACAAGAGCTGCATAGCAGCAGCAGTCCCTGCTAAAAGCTGCCAGCACAAAGCAAGAAATGACATGGGGGGAAATAGTTGGAAAGTCGAGATGTTGCAAAGTTGAGAAGCACTGTTTGGAGAAATTGCAAATGCTTTTATGTTTGATTATTTTCAGTTACAGAAGTCACAGTTGAAGTCACAGTTGGTGTTTGTTTTTAACTGGATGTAGTATACATGTTATGCAAGGCTGTGTGTTTATTTGCTCACACACATGCATGCATTGCAATATATGTTTGGAGAAATTAACATGCATGCATTGCAATATATGTCTCGTAAATTCTAAAAAATATATTTGAAGTTCATCTTAACATTATCAGTTACAGCTCTAAAAACAATGCAGATATATTTCTTGCCTCCTTAACAAATAGCGCAGTTAAAACATAATTGAATAGTTCAAAAGACTTTGAATAACATATTTGAGAAATCAATCTTCAAATCACAACAAATGAAAGTATAGGCTTTTTTGTTTGTTTTGGGGTAGAGATCAGTTTTTTTTTCTTAATTTGGGTAAAGGTTAGATTTTAGATATTTTCTATTGTTTTTGGGTAGACAAAGTTCCCACCACCATCTTTATCAAACATTTTGTACAAGAGAAGTGTCACTTCAAAAAAAGAGTACAGGAAGACAAATAAAGGTATCAATGGTTGCTGTGAAATATGTATTCAACACTAGCATATTCTGCCCACATCTTTGCCTTTCGAAAGAAATGCTATAAACTGAAGATTATTGTGTTGAACATGGCTTGAGCTTGGTATTTATGCTCTCAGTTTCAACTTTTTACTTAATTTCATTTTCTTATTAGTTAAATCTTGAAGGTTTGCTCATGTCATGTTATTTTCCGGCTTTTGTCAACACTTAATTAGATAAGAGTGGCTGCTATTTCTTTTGATGCTAATATTTTAATGAACCGCTAAGCTACATGCACATGTGCTTGATTGTTTTGAACAGAAGGGTGCACAATTGCTCCAGTCTCCATTTGGGAACCAACATTCAGAAATTTTATACAAATACAGAGTTAATCATTGCAAATTTGAACATCCGATATAACTACAAATTGTTTTCCAACAACATTTACATACTGCCCAGCCTTGACCCATCAGGGTGTATGTAGTTACAGCGCAGCATACACATTTAGCATCAACCTTCAATTCAGCCTAGTTTATCTGTACATGTCCTATGCTTGTATATTTCTGTTGGATCTAGCCCTGCCCTACTCACCAATAAAATAAAGAAAAAAACATGTACACACTATAAAATAATATACCTCTAATGGCAGCTTGCTCTACTCATCTGGATTCTCTACGACAAATTCACAAGAAGATGTGAAAGATGTCACCAGCCCAACATGGCTAATTCTATTTTCTTTTTAAAACACTAACAGGATAGAAGATGTAAGCTATGAGATCTCCTTTGTATTCTTGTCAAAGAAAAAGAGTGTGATAGGAGAAGGGACTAGCATGATGATTGTCTTATCATTAAATGTTTAATTACCTGAAAAAAAGAGCCACTACTTGCTATGCCACATTTCCATTTCAAATTAAAGATTTACAAGGAAGGATAGAAGTCTTACACCAATCTATGTAAGTTGAAATAAAAGGCTCCAAGTCTCGGCCCTAAAATAGCCCCATGATTTGTATTTAACATAGCAAATACAAATTTAATTAAGGAGATAACATATGAACATATCAGCTACTCCAAAACATGCCCATAACCAGTTAAAGACCATATACGAATGTGCTATATGGTTAAAGACCGTATACGAATGTGCTATATCCAGGTGATATCCTTAGGCATGAAAATATCTAGGTGATATCCGGAGGCATGGCAATATCAAGGCTGTATAATTGATGTATCCATTGTAATTCATGCCCTTAAATCATTCCCTCACCCCCAGTTACTATCTAGATTGTTTCAGCCTGCAACAGAATCAGTTACCACAAAGAATCTTCTCAATCTGCTTGGGTTAAGTGCAGCACTTTTTGAAAAAAGAAATAGAATATAGGATCATCATACTAGAAATCAATAATGACAAATATAGGTTTACTCTATAGTGATTTCAATGGAGATCCGCAAGTATATATAGTTCTTGCCAACAGTCAGAAATGACCTCATAATTATTTATACGGTACATAGAAAGTCACTTATTGAAACCTCTAACAATTTCCGTATGTCAATAACCTATTGATACTTACAATCTAGACAAGATGATTGTTTCCAAGGCGGTTAATGACAACTAACCATCAATATTGCACTATTACCGACACCGTGATGCATAATGCGTTGACATGTTGGCACTGACAAATTATTATAAATAAATTAATAATATTTAGACCAAATATATTTCAACTTTTCCACATTGTGTCTTGATTCCTGCAAAAAGTATGTGTTTGCTTTGTATGCTTTTCTTAAATTATAATATTTTTATAGTCTTGTAGTAACACATCCACATAATATCATATCCTGAGGTCTTCAAAAAACTTCCATAACCATATCTTAGCTCGAGGTGGTTTGCTTAACAGTTCAAATCTTGAGAAAAAATTATGGTTAAATATTTAAGCTTTCAAAAGTCTAAAGATTTAAGTAATACTAATTTTAAAACATAAGTTTACTAAACTTCTATGGTTCTGATGGGATGCACCAAATTTCAATTTAATGGAGTGCACTGGTGGTAAAAGTTTTTAGTACAGGAAAGCACATAGACAGGCTAAATTTATGTAAAAAAATAGATGAGAAAATAACAGATGTGGCTTAAAACTGGCAAGGCAATGTTAATGGAAAGATGAGTATGCCAATAGCCAATTGTGCAAGAAGATGGTAATCGAAGTCAGAGCATTTTATACAGACTTAACTGCAAGTTCAGAAAGTTCAAAAATTTCAAAAACCCCAAGAAGCCCTTGGCTCCACAACAAGGCCTGCAACTGAATTGTCACACTGATTTGAGGCAGGCCTGCAACTGAATTGTCACACTGATCTGAGCCAGTTCAGAAATAGAAACCATAGAGGTCATTGGATTCAATAGTAGATATTTACTCTTATATGCTATGAATCGACTACCATGCACTTGGAATGACTATTTATTTGAACAGAAATTAGAAGTTGACAACCATTTATTTGAATAGAAACCATAGAGGTCATTGGATTCAATAGTAGATATTTACTGTTATATGCTATGAATCGACTGCCGTGCACTTGGAATGACTATTTATTCGAACAGAAATTAGAAGTTGACAGTTAGATAAGAATAGTGACAGAATATATCTAAGCATCCGAAGACATTGGTGTCATATTAGAGTGAATATCAGCTTGGATGGTGCCATAATTGTATATGAACCAACAATCTTATGATTGTGGCATGATTAGATAATGACAAAATTAATTGCAAGATAAGCCAAGATTATCAAACAGAATAGTGGCATGATTGAACAAGATAAGACAACAGTTTTTTAAGTGATAATGGCATGGTTCATTATGAGTATGCCAACAATCCTGTAATGGATAGTGGACTTGTCGATGAGATATCCCAACTGCGCTATGAGGGAAAATATGATCCACTAAAATAAGCCAATAGTTTTTTCAGAAATGATAACAAGATGAGCTATAACTATCCTGCAAGAGATGACAACACTTGAATTAAATGGAAATGCATTGTGAAATGAATGGAAGTAATTCAGAGCAATGAAACCATGTTTGTGAAGTAATCATGAGTTGAGTTAATTGTCAAACCCAGTGAAGTTGGATGATGTGTAAATATAAGCCACTCCACTAATTTGTCATTCTTTGATCACTGAAGAAGCTGCCTGAATGTGAGCTTTAACTTACTACTAATGGAAGCAATTTTATTTCAGATTGAACTCCTTGGACACATAAGGCATCTGACATCATATACTAACAAATTAGAATGTTTCTCGTTGAGGACCTGTTAAGAATTTGCAGCATAAAAGTTCAGAAAGGTTCATAAGTGAAAAAGTGACTAGGTTATATTCAAGGCCTCCCAAGTTCAATTAATCAAGAGAGCTAATACGATGACTCTGATCTGAACAGAATCCTAAAGTTTTGAAGTTATCTCCTTAATTTGAATGCATTATATGCATATATACAAGTTACAACCATGCATAGTTAGAAGCAAATTATCTCCTTAATTACGAGTTGATCAACATCTTAGTTGAAAGACGACACTATGTAATAATGTTCAGAGTGGAACTTCAGCGTCATTCTAAACTGTTTTGAGTTGCAATATTTTTGCAAAACTAAAAATCACAAAAAAAAAGTCAAAAACTTAATCAATATGAATCCCGTAAGACTATACTTTACAAGTTCTTTCAAATAATTTTGGAAGCACATACAAGATTCTTTGTCCGCTTACAATCACTTAAGTGTACTTTCAACCACTCTCTTAAGTATCTTTTAACAATTTTAAACACCTAGAAATTTGCTCAGTATAGCTACATTGTTTTACTATTTACAGCCTTGAAGTTCATAAATAGCTACTAGAGTTTGAAAATGGCTTCTAAGCAATGACCCTAGTTAGGCAAACCTGAGGTGTTGGCGGTGGAAGGGCAGCATCTATTGAAGATTGAGCAACAGCTCTCTTTGCCAGAGAACACAATGCAACAGCACCATCATGCTGTTGTTTTGAGTTTGCACTGTGACGAAGAAGTCCTAGAAGTACTTCCAAACCGCACATGTTATCAAAGAGAAATAACATCAATCGTTTGTTGAGAATTTATCTATCCTTCAACCTCCTATCCAGGTGGAACAGGAAAGGACTCATAATAGCATGTAAGTACCAAAAATTCCTAAACATAAAAATTTTCACGAAGGCCATAGACATCCACTATATGGGAATGCTAACTTGTTTACCATTGTTATCAACAAAAATCATCCTTTGATCATCGGGAGAACACCAATGAGCAAGGACCAAGGAAACACGTCGTTGAACATTTTTTCAGATACACGCATCAGATAGAGTAAGTGTTTCAATACCTATCAATAGGAACAAAAAACATCAACAACAGTTCAATTTTCATGACAAAGCCAAAAGAAACTGATGATTCTAAATTTTTACAAGTTGTCTCAATTAAACCACTAGATAAATAGCATTTAAAAGAAATAATCAACCATTTATCAAGATTAGACATCAAAACCTCAATAAAAACATTTATGCATAGACGACATCCACAGTCCCCTGGCGATATGATAGCAGTCAAATTAGGGTTTATAAGTAAATGAAAAAGGGTACAACTATATTATATTTGAATAAAGTAACCAGAAGATATGGGTACAGGGATCTGCATGCAATCATCCTCCCTATACTGAAATTTCCTGGTGACGATACCGACATCTATCTTAATTTACATTGAGATTCTTAGCCCACCACACCCACACCGGATGCACACCAGATTCTTGGAAATTGGAATCACCATGGAGAGAAAGTCTAAAGAGTTGAGAACGCATCCAAATTGATCTGTTAGTTTATAATATTTAAAGTATTCTAAGAGTTGAATCCAAACTGATTAATCAGTTTGGAAACAAGTTTCTTCATATGCATTTGGTTTTTTTAGGAGTAGCATTTAAAATATATATGAAGATGGGCTTCTTACTTTTTCCCAAAGATTCCTCACTGTCATGGAAAAGCCAGGGGTGTTTATGCACTAACAAATAAGATAAATATGAAACTACAGAGTCATGACTAAGATCGTGTGTGAATTCAGCTTCAAAAGAGACAAGATCTTTATAATTATTCAACATTCAAACAAGTCATCAAAATGAAGGAAGAGGCTTTTTGCCTTTCAAATCAATTTAGTTAGTTTTACAATCCATCTATGTACATGATAAATAAATCCTTTCCTGAATACTTGAAACCCCTGAACTGATTTCCATCCACATTGCAGCACAAAACAATTTATTTTTCCTTTTACAAAAAATTGCACTTTAAAAAAACAACTTTCAGATAACTTCAACTCACTTGATACCCAAATCAATGTGCTCCTGAATTCCAAAACCACTGTATCACTAAAGTTTCTTCAAAGCAATTCATATTCCTTCACTTTCAATCCACTCTCCAAAAGTTGCATAGCTTTTTCTCCTTGTACGGTAACATAGCAAGCTATTTTTTCATTGCTGTATGATTCCAAACGACCTCAGAGTATATCTTGCTGCATGTAAATGAGAAGAACCAGGACAAATACCAAAAACATTTACAGATTGTGGAGAAAAAAATACAATAAATGGAAATCTTACCCTTGGAGAAGATTGGAGTTTGACCACCTAACTGCTCCAAAACCTACCCACAGTCAACAAACAACGAAACCCAGTTTGGCAAACATTGAAAAGAAAATCAGCTACGAAAAGGCTACACTACATGAATTAAAATTACAAATATGGTGTATAGCATAAGGATGGATAAATACCTTTGCAACTCTAGTAAGCCGATCTCCGCTCTCTCCAACTGATATGTTGAGAACCAGCTTCTGCACTTTAATTTCCCTCATGGGGTTCTTAAGTTTGTCAGCCATGAGGTTCTTGAAGTCGGCAGAGTCCCACCAAAAAAACATCACATAAGTTCATCGTGAAGGAGTAAAATTGTTTAACATGCAGCAAAATTGGGAGTGAAAAGCATGCCATGAAATCACCCCAAAAGCATAACAAATTCCAAATTGTATCTGTATTCCAAAGACCACCACATGGGTTTTTAATAAAGCAAAGCAGAGTTGTCCTATTCTTCCACAGCCTCATAGAAAACCCCTAATAAAGATTTTGCATGGAGACCCTGAACCCAACCGTTAGCAAGTACTACAGATACTAAAGCTAAAAATACCCCCACATTGATTCCACACCTACAGCTGCAAAGTGCAAGTGAAATCTATGATTTACCATAGCCTTACAAAAGAGATTTCTCCATTGTTTCTTCAATGCAATCTAGAAAAGCAATAGAGGCAACCAATTGACTGCTTATCAAAATAGATAGAGTGTACTTACAAAAGATCGAAGAAAATAACAGGTGCCTAAATGTTAATTTAAAGTTGGTATTGATGAGCAGTTGTTTCAAAGAAAATGAATGTAAAGAACCTAAAAATACCTAGGGTTTAAGAGTACCCGAAGGTATAGAATAAAATGATAAAAACCACATCCAAATCGCTCAAGCTGCCTACACTACAACCTGGAAAATGACAGTATAGAATAAAATGCTAAAAACCAGATCCAAATCGCTCAGGCTGCCTACACTATAACCTGGAAAATGCCCAGCAAAGGAGGAGACGAAGAACATAGACAAGGCACGCGAACTGCTATGCAGCACACATGTCTTCCATGAAAAAACACTTGTCCACGTGCCATCCAAAACTTGAGACATTAGACACAAGTTTAATATTTTGTTTCCTATTTTCCCAAATTAAAAAATAAAAAAGTCTCGAGGAAAAATAGAGCAGCCAATCAAAAAAAGAGAAAACCAATCAAGAAAATTGGAAATATTATCGGACATTAGAAAGATGATGAAATTTATTTGCACAACACAGATTTGAAAGCAAGATTAATTGAAAATAGTTAAGTGAAAACAATAGTCTCCTGCTTATACGCAGGGACTAAAAACTATAAGAGTATGATACAAAATATTAATACAAACAAAACACAGAAAATTTTGAAGAGCGTCTTTTATTTTCCCAAATCGAAAGAATGACATTGGGATTTTGAAATCACTCATTCCTTTAAGTTGTTCCATTATAGACTTTTGTCCTTGTAATATCAATTTAAATTCTTTTTAAAAATAATCCTATCAAATTTTTCTTTACGTGGGAATTGGGAAAAAAATCAATGGTATGTTGATATCATAGAAAGAAGGCACGAAAATATGAGAAAAAAAGTTAAATTTATTTAGGCGAGTTGGAACAAAATATAGAATTTATATGTACTCGGTTTCTATTGATTATTTCTGTTTGAGTTTACATTTGATGGAGAAAGACTTGATAGAAATGGCGTGTCCAGTTCCATGTTATAGTTCCACAGCATTATAGCTGAGCCCGAATCAGATTCACACTCATGTGTGGGATACATTAACTCAGGATTAGCAGAGCAGGAAGCTTCAAATACTGCCGCAGTTGCATAACCTTCTATTGGAATTCCAGAAGGAAATGAATAGAGCATTCTAGAAAGTTCCACTGCATCAAGTCCCGCTGTGCCCATATCATTCTGAATCTCAATGCTTCCTTCTACACCCTTAGTTCCAACAAAGGAAACTTCTACTTGTGCTTGTACTTGCACTTGCTCCATATCTCTAATCACTTCTTCTATGCACAACTTACCCATTGGAGTCTCCATCTTGACTATGCCATGATTATGATTATTCTCGTACGAAAGAGGAGCTTTATCTACGTTGCCTGTGAAATCCTCGAGGCTTGATTGAAATGGCGTGTCCAATTCCATGTTCCACAGCATAACATCTGACCCCAAATCAGATTCACACTCATGTGTTGGATACATTAACACAGGATTAACAGGATTAGCAGAGCAGGAAGCTTCAAACGCTGCCGTCGTATAACTTTCTATTGGAATTCCCCAAGGAAATGAATAGAGCATTCTAGAAAGTTCAACTGCATCATCTCCCACTATGCCCATATCATTCTGAATGCTTCCTTCTACTTCATTAGTTCCCACAAAAGAAGCTTCTACTTGTGCTTCTATTTGCACTTGCTCCATATCTCTGATCATTTCTTCCATGCACAACAAATCTGTTGGAGTCTCCATCCTGACTGAGATGTTATTATGATTATTCTCGTATGAAAGAGGAGATTTAATTGCGTTGGTTTTGAAAACCTGGAGGCTTTGTTGTGGAAGAATTACTTGTTTACCCTGCATTTGTGCTTCAGGACTACAATTTTGATAGCCAATGTTTTGGGTTTGTGCTGGATTTTGAAGCTTCTTTTTCAGATGAGACCTCCAGTAGTTCTTTATCTCGTTGTCCGTTCGGCCTGGGATCCTTGCTGCTATCTGCGACCATCTGTAGAAGCACGTCATAGATCTATTCAATTCTAAACATAGTGAAATCTCTAGCTTACTGAATAAACCTCTGCTAACAAGTTATAAAATTATAAATCATCCACCTGTTACCCCAGCGGCCATGAAGGTCAATTATGATGTGTTCTTCTTGGGGAGTAATATTGCCGCGCTTAATACCGGGACGGAGATAGTTTACCCACCTCAATCTGCAACTTCTTCCGCATCTCTGCAACCCTGTACAACGTGAAATGAATTTTGGTGAGGATACACTACAGGACCTAAATAGATGCCTGAGTGTGAAATTTAAAATAGAAATCAATACTACTGCATTAACTCTGTTAGTGTTAGCTCCCGTGTTTCTCATCCTCTAATTTTCTACAATTTTGAAGCTTCTACAATTAAATTGATTTTGAGCTTTATTGTTTGTGTTTTTTGGTTTTGTTTTATTTTGTTTGCAGATATTCTAAGCATTTTCTCTTTAACTTATTATTATGTTAAAAAAATTAATTTTATTATTTTTATTATGTTGAGAGGTGTTTTACAATAGTAAGAGGTGTGGAATTTCATGTTATAACTATATATATATATATATATATAAAATTAAAAATATTGTCAATATAATAAAATATAAAAATAAAACATATAAATATAACACAAAACAATTATATTCTTAAACATTATAGCAAAAGGTCAATTTTCATCAATAAAAATAGGACAAATATTTACCACATTTTGATGAGGATGAATGTGAAATTACTATTGAGTGTTTAACCATTGAATCAAATGATGTTTAAGTAGAGTATTCTTAAACATTTAACAATCAATTTTGATCAATAAAAATAGGGAGAATATTTAACACATTTTGGTATAGATGAGGTGTAAAATTTTTATTAAGTCTGATGATGTTTAAGTAGAGTGTTCTTAAACATTCAACAATCAAAGTCAATTATGGCTAATAAAAATAAGACAAATATTTATGTGGATGAGATGTAAAATTGCTATTTAGTGTTTGTCCATTAAATCAAAAGATGTTTAAGTAGAGTGATTCTAGAATAACAACATATGGAGTCTCATGTCCTAGCCATGTACATTAAAACACAAGACATATGTTTAAAAAAAGACGTAAAACTATATTTTTATAATTAAATATAGAGATAAAATATAAAACAAAACAAATATATAATTATATTTTACTTAAAACAAAACAAATATATAATTATATTTTACTTTATCAACAATAAAAATAAACATATATATAATAAACTGATAAAAAAATTTTAGTAAAAAATTTATTATTTATTTTTTAAATATAAAACATCAATATTTTAAAATATATGTTAATAATTTTTATTTTCTTAAAACTATTAAAAAATAACAGATAAGTGTATAACATTTATTTTTTTGGATGGAGATTCTCCACAAGTTCCATTTTGTTAGATTTTGTCAGAGGAGCCTTAGATTGAATGACTAAAATAAAGTGAAAACAAAAATATTACTAAATGGTGGATGCCAAAATCAAATCAACATACAATCACATATATTTATTAAAAGAAATAAAGCTATAAAATTAAAAATATAGACAACATAATTAAATATAAAAATAAAACAAATAAATATATAATAGATATAAAACAATATATACATACATATACATATACATATACATATACATACATACATACACGCATACATAGATAAATAACTATATATAACCTATGAGTTATTTTACTTTAAAACTATTCAAGAATTATGTTAATATATTTCTCTTTATTTAAAAACTATTTTATTGTTAATTTTATTTTACATTAGAACTATTTAAAAATTATTTCATTTTCATTTCATTTTCATTTGGTTAAGAGTTATATTATAGTTGTAGTTTTTTCTTTTTTCTTTTAATAATTTTTAAATAGTTTTAAATAAAACAAAATAATTTTTCAAGTAAATAAAACAACTTTTTAGTAAATAAAATATTATTTAGATAAATGAAAAAACTATTCAAATAAAAATAAAGTAACAATCTAAATAAAAATAAGTTTTAAGTAAATCAAATAACTCTTTATAGATGTATTTAAGACATCTTGACTAATATTTAATATACTTTCTAAAATAAAAACAAAACAAAAGAGTTATTTAAGTAATGAATGGTGGCTTTCCAAAAATTAAATTATAGGGGAGAGGACCCAATTGTTGAGTATGTTCCAATAGCTGTGATAATATTTATAAATTTAAGACCCAATAATTTTAAAAGTTTGGCACTAGTAGTTGTGACTTGAAGTTTGTTAGTGTTGACTATAAATACTTATAATTGAATAAAATGTGTTCTTTAGATCCAAAAAAACAACCAATTATATGATGCCACATCAGGACACCAACAAAACATAAGGTAATACAAAACTATTGATCCACCTTTTTGATTGGTCATTGTACACTTTATATATATATGAACTTTCTGCTTCTTACCATAAATTACACTGGTATTCGAATCTTGAGTGAATGTATTTAAGTAAGTTTCATGTCACTATTTGTTATTTAAAATAACCAACGAAAATCATAAAGCATCAGAAAGCCACAGAGTAAACAAATAAAACTTTTACCACTTTTCAACTGAAAACTATGTGCTGATTATATTTATTCCAGAACTGATTAATGCCACAGAAAACAGAATGAGTGGTTGTCAGCCATGATGAAAGCTATATTAATTTGTTGCACCATTCCGTACAAATCTTATTTATGCAACTGTTTATCAACTTGCAAGGATTAAAGTACATAGACAGGTAGCAATTCCACACAGAGAAATAACAACACAAACCACAACTGTGATATTATAACAACAAAGATGATAAATTAATAATGATGATAACAAAGGAGTACCAGTTGCCTTTGCTAAAGTGCTCCAGCGGCGATCACCATGAAGTTTAATATAGCGTAGGAGACGAATATCCTCCTCAAACGTCCATGGCCCCTTCTTTAACTTTCCTTTCTCCCCACACTCGGACCATCGCGAACTCATCTCCAAAATTGTACACTCACTAATATGTTCTCTCCTCAACTCTATTTCCCCCTCGGCAATTCCACACGCATTGAACAACAATGCTCTGGGCTCGTCAATTTGAATGACAAAGCAAAAAAGATTGAATTATCCCTCCATCAGATTCTGAAACTCTTCCAGATTTATACGTTTGAGAGGGCAATATCTCGTTTGGGTATTTCCCAGTGCGGGATCAAACGCATTTTTCAAATCGTACAATTTCCTCTGCCTTGAATTGAATTATTTCCCAACTCAATACAACTTCTTGTTTGATTGGGATTGAGCATCAAAACAAGAAAAATCTGGGAACACGCCAAGCTACAAAGAGATGACCACCTCATTTGCATGTGATGGTAAATACAAGCCTGTGTATATACACCTACCATAACTGTTCATGGTTTTTTCGACTTGGATTCATGTCAATTTCAGTATTTGACTTGTTTATCACAACTCCTTCGACTTGATGTGTGGTAGATTTTACTAGATTTTCCACTATTTACAACATACCAGCTAGTTAAGTATATATATAGTAACCTAAGATAGCAAATTCCTTTAATTGACTCCTTGGGATAGATCTGATGGTTGAAAAATACCAATAGTCGCAAGTTCAAACCCTACTTTAAATGCTATGTACAATAGAGAGGGTTGTCAAGACACGGCAACAGAGTTAGAGAATTAGTTTTAGTGGCTGTTAATTCTCCGTATAATAAAATTAAAAGAAAAAACAAATTCCATTGATCGTTGGACTTGAAGTAAAGAGAATGATTTGGCGAGGAAAAACACGAACAAGATTTCAATTCCAGTTGACCCGTTGCACCTGTTGCTGCCTATGATTGCTCTTCACAAAATCACAGGAGGGAAAACAATGCTTTTCAGTGGAGGGCCACAAAGATTTTGTATCCCATGTGCTAGGGTCCTAAATATATTATGGTACGAAGAGCTTTAAATTTCAAAATGTTATCGTCAACGTGTCAAACATTTGGTACATTTTAGAGTGACCTTATTATTTGTCAATTCTATTAGCATCTTACACACACCCTCACCCCATTTTTGGTTTGTACCCTCAAATTAAATCCAACGTTAACCAAACAAAATCGACAAGATTTGATTGAACAATAACTACAAACAAATTTAAAATAGACAAGTTTTGACTTAGAAATAACTAAGCAACAAATCTTAAATAAGAGCTGTTTTATTTTACCTTAGAATTATTTAAATTATAATAATAATTATTATTTTTTTTAAGAGCTATTTTTATTTTTTAAAATTATTTTATTGATTTAAGAACTTTATTTTATTTTATTTTAGAATTATGTAATATAGGTATGGGAGTTATTTTATAGTTTTGATTTTTATGTACACAATCACAACATGACTCTAAATACCTTATAGTTATTGTAAAATATCTTTCCACATAATTATATATAAATTTAATAGTCTTTCAAATAAGAAATAAATTTTTACAACATCTTATTACTTTCAAATTAAAAATAAATGACAAACACACTATTATTATTTAAAATTTTAAATTTTTCTAATAATCTCAAAAATTATTTAAAATCCTTCATTTCTACTCTTATTACACAGAACTATATTCACGTCTAGATTTAACCTATATTCACCTTCCCTTTGTCATCCCCCACACATTCTACTTTTGGTTGGGTGCCTTAATAATACTTTGTTACATCAACTACACTTTAGAGTGACCTATATTCACATCCAAATTTAATCTATATTCGCATCCAAATTTAACCTATATTTATCTTGTCATTTTCAGATAAGCGGGGTTTCCAAGCTTTAGCAACAAAACCCACCTTGAACAGGGTTTCAAGAATGGCAGTCTAGAAAATTTCTTCTCTAGAGCAAAACAGTGAAAAGCAGAGATCCGACACGAAACAGTAGGGCACGGGGCTTTTCAAGAAAGTGGAAAGTAGGGTCAGACAATTTTATCGTAAAAGATTTATGGTGTAAAACAAGGTAGCCCCACATTGTCTTCTCCTTTAATCTTCTGTGTTTTTTGTTTTTTTCCCATATTTTTATTTTGCACAGCTGGTGAAACTGGTTGAAAACCTGAGTAGATAGAACTATGGGTGTAAAACAAGTAGGTGTTAAAAATATCTTAGCACTGCACATTTAAGGTCCTACTGTAGCACATTTTCTTTAACAAAACAAACATTTGGAAACCTTGGAAACAGTGTAGGGAGCAACTTTAAGACCCTAAATGGACCCCAGAGGTAGATGAGCGGCCCATTGGTAAGTTTTTTCTATTCGGAAGGTACGAGAGCTCCTTGGAATCACACCCTACACTTTTTGAATGGTCATACAGCTCCATACCCTAACACACTTGTAGGGGAGTTAGTAGAGTCATGGAGTCCTTTCTGGATAGGATACCCTCAAATCAACACAATGAGAGTAGAGGAGAGGTTGGTTTATGTGAATGCCAAGCAATATAAGAGGATCTTAAGGCGTAGGTAGGCTCGAAAGCTGAGACAAATGCATAGGAAAAATTCACTATGATCTTACCGAAAGCACATAGCAACAACACAAACATCTCTAGTAAAATACCTTAGATAGGAGGAGAAAAAAAGCAAGGTGAAGATAAAGAAAATGAGAAAATTGTAGAAAACCTAAAGGATACTAATTCAAAACTAGGCAAAGAAGAACTGGCCACATAAAATAATTGTGTAAGAGAAGAAATATATCAAGACAACAAAGAGCGATACAACCCTACGTCCACACCATGAATGTGGTCGTTAGAGTTATATGTCAATGATCTCATGAGCATGAAAAAGAGGCTAAAAATGCTAGAAGCAAAGGGGCTGCATGGAGACAACAGGTTGAAGAAAATAGTAGAAGTCAGATGCAAGTTGGAAAGGGAGAATAAAACATTTAGGGAATAAGTATTAAATCTAGAAATTAGCATGGAAAGAGGACAACAAGAGTTTGACACTCTAAAACAAGAAGTAAAACAACTAAAATAAATAGAAAATAAGAAGTCAAAAATGATGAATGGAGGTGACTCAACATACATGGAGTTTCAATTAGCTATTGCTAACTTGGAGATAAAAGAAAACAAGTTAAGAGACCGAATAGAAGAGGCTAAATCTTGGTAACAAGTTGTAAGTGGACCGTTAAAAGAGAAAAAATAAATCATTGAGAAACAAATCAGGATACACATAAAAGAAGAGAAAGACAAGTAAGACAAGGCAGTAAATATCATTATCAAAGGTTTGAGAGACTTCAAAGAGAAGGAAATAACCGACATTTTTGCAAGAGACTTTCTTAAAGACAAGTTAAAGTGGACAAGTGTTATCCAACAAGCAAATAGGATAGGAAAGAAGGCAGAAGACGAAAGGAATAGGCATGTAAGAGTTGTGTTAAGAAACATGGATGATAAGAATGAGATCCTAAAGAAAAGGGGGTTTCTGAGAGGCACTCACATATTCTTAGATAAAGATTTGACATTCACACAACAAGAAGGGTGAAGGAAGGAGTGGGAGAAAGTGAAAACAACAAGGGATGACAGAAAGTGGGCATGGATGAAAAATAGGAAAGTCTAAATCAGCGAGAGATTATCACACAAGAAATAAGGATTTGGGCCCCCACGAGAGTATCTACACATAGTTAGTTGGAATTGTAGAGCATACCCATGGAGAAGAGGACCGAAGTTGGGGCCCATAGCTGAGGGAAAAGACATTATTATCCTTACAGAGACACATGAGCATGATTGATGCAAAGTACCAAAATTTGATGGATACAAGAAAATTTTAGTTTGGAAATGAAGGGACAAAACTAGGTAAATGACATGGGGCAATCACTATGCTAATAAGAGAAATGTGGGGTGGAACTATGAAAATTGAAAAAGAGGACCCAAATAAGTAGCACATATGGATGAAAATAACTAATAGTGAGGTTACAATTAGGTTGGTTACCCATTACTTTGCTCCAAAAGGATCAAAGTTCTACAAGAAGAGAAATCTAGACAATGAAGACCTTTACGTAGTGTTAAAGAAAGACATTTTTACTTTCAGCACTTCAAGAGAAATTGTCTTAATAGGTTATTTTAATGCAAGGACATCAAACAATCAATCTCTTCAATTGGACAGAGAAGAAAGAGGGGACAATAATCCTTTATGGCTAGAGGAAAGTGGAGACCAGGTCTATGAAGTAACATCACAAGATGGAAATGGAAGTGTGACACATTCTGGAGTGGAATTATTAGGACTTTGTAGCTTGTATGACATGGTTATTTGTAATGTTTGAGAACTTACCCTAGATCTAGGCATATTACTTGTAAAACATACAATGATCAAAGTGTGGTGGATTATGTAATCTGCTCTCAAAATTCTACTTCCACGTTGTTGGAGTTTGACATTGGTGACTTCCCTACTGAGATAAAATCTGATCATATGCCTCTATTTGTTAAATTTGGCTTTCAAACAAATAACCAAAAGAAAGGTAGGTCCAATGCATACAGAAGAAATCTCACAGACAAGGTAAAATCATCGTGAATCAAAAAAATCAGGAGCTCTACAATGTTGCATTGGAACAACACCTTCAAACGATAAAAAATAGCATAGGGTGCAAATAAATAAGCAAGGAACAATATTTACAGTAGTATGTTGATCCCTTTAATTCACAAGGCTTTAAAGGTGTACAAGAGATCTCGGCCTAAGAAGGGGGTTTCAAATACTTTCCTAACCAATCTATGGTATGATGAAGAGTGCAAGGCAGAAAAAAGATCCATCAAATGGAATGAGACAAACAAAGAAAACAAGAGAAAATATGAGAAATTGATAAAATCCATAAAAGAAAGTTAGGTAATCTCTAGTAGGAAAGAGTTAATATCTTTGGGTAAACACAACCCCAAAAGCTTTTGGAGGGAGTTACAACAAGAGAGAAAACAAATTGAAAATAATATCACAGATGATCAATGGTTAGAGTATATGAAGCTTCTCTATGAATGAGCTCAAGAGAAAGTTAACCCTCCCATAATTAACATGTCAACCAATCTCTTCTTGGTGGAAGATATTATATAGGGTATAAAGAAATTAGCGAGTGGTAAAGAGCAAGGCATAGATGGGTTGCAAACTGAATTTTTAAAGTGAGGAGTAGAGTACCTTGCTCCATACATAAAAAAAAATGGAATGGCATCATACAAGGGGGCTTTTCAACTAAGTGGACAACTAGTGTTGTTATTCCTCTCTACAAGAGTGGAGATATCAATAATCCCTCTAATTATCGAACTATCATGGTTAATCCTCTTCTTGGAAAGCTTTTTGAGAGCTTGATAGGACATAGGATCAGCAATTGGGTAGAAAAAAGAGGGAAAAAGAGCAAAAGGGTGGGTTGGTTTTAGACCAAGGCATTCTACCATTTATCATTGCATCACTCTTAGGCATTTCATTGAAAAAGTTTGGGACACTCAGGGAGGGGAAGCCTTTTGTTTCTTCATTGATTTTAAAAAAGACTTTGACACGATACCTAGGGACAAACTTTAGAATAGGATGGAAGAAGTTGGGATTCTAGATGAGTATAGGGCAGCAGTGCATAAACTTTATGAATAGGTTAGAGCTAAAATCAGAACTAGAGAGGGTATGTCAGAATGTTTTGGTAGCAACATCGAGGTCAAGCAAGGTTGTCCCCTATCTCCCACTTTGTTTGGCTTATACATTGACAAACTTGAAGAATGGATTAAAAAAACTAATGGTGGAGGTATCCAGTTGGCAAGTTTTGAGGTGAAGTTACTTTTGTATGCTGCCGATCTTATTCTAGTTGCAAAAAATGCCCATGGTTTGAGAGAACATTTGAAGGCTTCAGAGCTCTTTTGCCAAGAGGTCGAGATGCAAGTGAAGCAAGATAAAGTCATGATTTTCTCATTAAAAAGGAAGCAGCAACAATTTAACTTTATTTTTGAAGGGATCTCATTGGAAATTGTAGAAGAATACAAGTACCTTGGAATTGTTTTCCATAATAGACTCAACTGGGAAACTTGTAGAACAAAAAAAGATTCAAGGTGGTTGGAGACCACCTTACCTACTCCAAAATAGGTCTAGGAAAATAGAGCTATGGGATTGGAAAAGCAAGAAGACTCTATTTGGTTTGTTGGCCATGCCGGTTGTCCTCTATGGTTGTGAGATTTGGGGGAGTAACATGTCAAATCACAAATGGATACAATTAGAGAGAATTCAAAAACATCTTATCACTAGTAGTCTTAAAGTCAAAAGTACGATCCCCTATGAGATTATTTTGGTTGAAGCTGGCACTTTATCGATGGAGGCATCAACAATAATTCAGTTACTATGTTACTTAAAAAATGTGGAAAGCATGGAGAATCATCATTGACCTAAATTGGTGGTAGAGGAGTTAGATCATAGGAAAAAGACGTGGATGAGCAAACTGGACAATGATTTGCAAGAGTGTCCTAAAGCCAAAGGAGAAACAAAAAAGTTTCTGTTAGAAAAATTCAGGACTGCCATGTGGACTAAACAAATTGGCCAAAAAAAATTGCATTATGTCAAAGAGTTCAACCCCACTTGGGAACATGGTGAAAAAGCCTACTTGTGTGTCACTCTTAAGGGTAAAGCTAGTCTTTTAATTGCATAGTTGAGGACTGGTTCTCAACATCTTAGGTACGAAATTGGTAGATGGACAATCCCCAAGGAAGACTGGGAAGATAGAATTTGTATTTTCTACAACAAAAGAGTGGATTAAACTGAATGGCACTTCATCATTGAGTGTGTTGCTTATGAAGACATCCGTATACAATATGAAAACAAAATGAAGGTGGGCAGTCTAAACGAACTCTTTGAGGAAGCAAGGCTTCACATAACAACTAGCTTCTTGGTCAAAATTCATAGTAGAAGAGCGAACATCAGAAAGATCTTGAAAATATCTTAGGTTTGCAACTCTTGATCCCTTAGATTGCATGATCTCATCATTAAAATTCATTTGAATTCATTATTCATTCATTCATTCATTCATTTGTTATCTTCCTCCACACATCCAACTTTTGGTTAGGTGCCCTCAAATTAAATCCAATTCTAGAAAATTCGTGATCCATAGCATAAGGATTGCACTCACCAAAACACTGTTTCATGATTGTGACCTTTTGGAAGTTAATGCTACCACGCATTTCAATAATTTAATCACATACATGCTTTTGATAGATGAATCTATCACTGACTAAGACCTCCCACGTGTCTCTCTCCCTAATGGAACGGAAAAAAATACATCTTTATGAAATATATGTAATATTAGTGTCCACATGTACATGCTAAATCCTTTCCTTAACTACATGAGTTTGTGAGTACTAAGGTTTTCACCAATGGCCTAAGTTGCCCTGTTGCTGAAAAACTTTCCTTCGTGAAAGAGAGGTCACAAGTTCAAATCCTACAGCGGGTAGGGTATGTATGTCTCATATTTGAAGCACAGTTAGGTGCCTCCTGCATACTAGGAGTATGATGTAGTCTCATATGTTATAAGCCATATGTAGTCTCCCAAAATTAGGTCACCCGAATACTGGGAGTATGAGGTAGACTCATATGTTATAAGCCATCTGTAGACCAAAAATTAGGGTGCTTGACATCGTAGACTATTAAAGGATCCATTTCCATTTCAAAATTCCAAATGCTATTATTCTGGAGATTGTATTTAATAGATGACAGCTGGAAATCTATTCGTTTCTCAAACAAATGCTTTCTATCTTATATTATTCTTTTGAAATCCTTAAACCTAGTTGTGTGTTTTGTGGAGATTATTGAGGTTCTCTACTTTCAATCACTTATTTCATCTTAATGTATAAAAATATCAAAACATAAAAAATTATAACTAAAATCTCTATCAAGCAAATCAAATGCAATTCATTAGTAATCATTGGTTTTGATGTATAAATATTTATCCCAAGAATCACACTTATAAATAAATCAAATCTAAGTTAATCCATACAATTAATTTAATTTAAATTTAAAGTTGCGTAGGGAAATAGAACAATAAATTTGATAATTAAATGAAAGTAATGAAGTATTTAATTTTAGAAATGATGATGTGGAGATAATGTTAAGGATGTATATAATCACATTATTAGGATTTGAATATTTGTAAAAAATTATTAGGGTCAATCTCAAGTGGCAAGGGTTTAATCTTGATTTCTTCATATTTAAACCTTGATGTACAAGTGTGAACTAGTAAAACTTGAATTTCTAAAACTTCCTTGATTTGATGTATTGTTAAGGACTAAGGAATTTATAAACATGTTAAGAGAATTTGGCAAATCACTAGAGTGAAGTTCACTTAGGTCAAAACTATAGTTCAATTGGTTTTATGGCTCTAAGTGATATCCAAACACAACATATGCAAGTGTGCAAGTGGCCTATATGCAAATTGAGGATTCTAATTCTTTTCTCCCTTTAAAAAATGAAGCATGCACTAATGATTTCAGTTTTTCTTGCATGTACTCCCATATGTTGTCATAACACATTGACTATCTTTAACTATCAAGACATAACAACATGTCACACAAGCATATGCTAGGCTAGTTCATAATGGCTATTGAAAGGGGGTAGGAAAGATTAAAACTTCAATTAGAAAACTTAAATTTGTTTCTCATTCTAATATTCCACGGGATCAATCCTCAATGACATAGAATTGAACCTAGGCAGTGGAATGGAAAAACTTGAGGCAAGGTGCAAATGCTTTGAGGTAAGTGTAAATGAGGTGTAATTATAATCAAGGGTAAATGGTGAATGTGTTGGAATGAGTGTAAGTGAGGAAAAATAAGGATGAATAGGGATTGGGATGTGAGCCAATCCTAGCATAAGAGTGTGCCACTTGTTGATATGTACTTATATTAAAAGCACACCCCACGATGGTCACAACACTAAATGAAAATTAGCATGGGTATATTGATTTAATCATTACATTTTGCCCCCATTTCTATGTGCATGTGATAGAACCATGGACAAAGGATCCAATTAAGTACTATACAATCATGTATCCTAAAAAAATTCTCAAATCATACAACAAAATTGAAATGCTAAGTAACAATCTTCACTCTTTGTGGATTTGGGGTCTCTTCAAACTTAAAGTATTGTTCTAATTAAGTCAACCAATCTTTCAATTCTTTTGAATTCAAATACTAGAATAACTAGTCCTAAACATTAATTCTAGATCCTTTATCAATCTTATAAATATCTTTCATTGTTCTTACTTGATCTTGATCTTTTTCATCCTTGTATTCTTCTACACCCTAGTCATTTGTATTTCTTGTCTCTTCTTCTTCATCACTTTAGTCAAATTATACGTGCATGCATTTCTTCTTCTTCTGTCTTCTTCAACAACATCTGATTTGACTCGAACATTTCTCACCATCTCAAACAATTCTTCTATGTAAGTTCCTACAATGTTAACAACACCTTGACCTCTACCGACTCTTCATGGAGGCATATTAACTTACATTTAGTGTAAATTGCCTCATAATTTGGTGATCCACTTACAACTAAGATATCCTTAGATACATTCCACCCAATAACTTAGTATTGGAAGATATCTTTTCTTCTTTTTCAAGACATAAAATTTACCTTGACACCACTTCCTGTAGTCATGGATGGAGGATCCAATTAAGGACTATCCAAACATGTAGGCCAACATAATGCTCTCAACTAATACAAAAAAATTCAAATACTTACACAATGGAATTCAAATACTCACATTAAATTCACATCATACAAGAAATATGTAAAATAAAACATTATTGATTCATAGTTTAAAATACACATTATACTCTATGGCTAGAGCTTATAATCAAAATTGGGCCTTATCCTTGAATTGAAATCATAAATTAGCAAATCCAAGTGTGTGACCTCCTAGTTACAACACCTATAAGTAGATCTTATTTTTACTACTCCTTTTTATCTCCTTGATGAATCTCTCTTCTCTAACCTCTCTTGTTTTCTCACCTCGCTGGTACTTCTATTGAAAATGTCACTCTTATAATAGAAAAGGTTGATTTAGTAATCTTAGGTTCACCATAAATATAGTACAATGTCCTAAGTACATAAAATAGGGATCACAGGTCCAACAATAAATTATTTTACTATGGAACTAGATGCTTTTCTTGTAAAACATGTAAATGAGCCTCCCTCATAAGTATGGGAAGACATAACCTTCTAAACTTATTGTGCCTTTAACCATGAACATCCATCAAACTAATAAATTCATAAGCACTACATTATCTTTTAGCGTGAGATATAAATTCATGGTGCACAATTCAAATAGGCATTCCTTATGACATTTTAGCCAGCCACGACTCATAATAATGCACTAAATATAAAATTAGACATGTGGACATGCTTAGGACACCCTTAAGAGGATTTTAAAAGGATTCATGATGAACTAGTTGTGGCATATGGAAAGATTACTATCTATTGGAGTAAGTGCTCTATAAGATGGTTGCAATAAGAATATGCATCTAAAATAATAATAAGATGATTGTGGTGAAAATAGAAACGTATACAAGAAAGAAAGAATTAGAATTAGAATATTTTTAGTTCATCAACTTCATAAGTACATAGAGAGGAAACCCAACCTACATTAGAAGTTTTCAATTTCGTTCACCCAATTGATGCTAAAAGTACCAAATGTCAAAATGGGCATACCCTTGCAATTTCACGCAATGTTCTACAGTCCTTTTGGTGTCTACTCCCCTAGTATATTCTTAGGTTCACTTTGTCCCTACCTTAACTTTTTTCCTTAACCCACAGATATGTGTTTGTGTTGTGTTTTACCCTTTATGCTTATTTTTGCCAAATTCTATTTTAGTGCCTATAAGCACTAAAAACACACACGGGATTACACAAGGACCCCATAATGATATGTAATCCTTGTCACACCTTGTTCTAAAGCAAACATATTTATCATCTTATTTCAAGTAGACAAATAGTTAGTCAGTGAAATTAATGATGATTAAAGTAATATTGTGCTAGATTAGAAAATGCATTTGATTTATATTATTTTATGTGTAATAGATATTGTATGTGGCAATATTATTATGCATATGGATTAATGATGTAATGGACTAACTACTCTTGCGCAACTGAGGTGGATACATGGACAATGTTTCCCCTCTTGAAAGAGGAGGGAGAGCATCACTAGGGAGAGGGTGATAGATCATGAGAAGAGAAAGATCAATGTGTTATTTGAGAACCACACACATACTTAGTAGTTTCTATGTGTCGGTATGCCTTTTGATTTTTATATTATTCTTCTTTAGTCAAATTGTCGTCAACTTGGTTATGAGTCTAGTTGTGTGAGTCAACTTGATGGAGTACCATCATCGATATCTTGATGTTGAATGCATGTTTAAGCATTTAAAATGCATTATCGACGTCAATGTTTAGGTGAACCATGGTTAAACTCTAGTTTGATTTTAAAGCATAGTCAAAGTATGTTTGGCATGTTATAATATTATATGTTTTATTGATAACTATGGACAAGTGTTCCAAAGTGGGTTGAGATTAAATGTTATAAGTTTTGAAAGGACTCTTTCTCCCATCACGCCCCCTCCTAGATTCTAAGAGGAGTGTAGAGGAGTGGCAACTCCATTATGCCAACCTTAAGGCATGAAATGAGGGAGAGGCCATGGTTATTTGAGAGGATAGAGTTTTAAAACAAACGTAACTATGCCTGCAAAGAGAAAAAAGGAGACACTCTCATTCTCAAAAATAGACCATGACTTGATTCTTGCAGTTGCTTTATTTTCACAAGTTCTAGATAGTTAGAAAGAGAAGAACAATGAAGAACTATACTCTTCTATGGTTATAGACTAAGCATTTCATCCACTCCTATGATAAAGAACCTTGTTAGAGGAGGTATGGATGTTTGGTTTGTTTCAAATTGGAAATGAAATCATATCTTGTTGTGGCATCGTATTGTACATGCACTATTTGTTTTAGTTATGTTTTCCTTTATCTCTGAAGAGGTTGAAAGGTGGATCCATGCTACTTGTGCAAGTATCAAACCACCTAAAAAGAATGTAACTTGTGTTACAAATCGATAAACAAATATCTTTCATAATTACTTGCTTAGAATAGTGCATGTATTAATCTTTATGATTGTGGTAGGTCATTAGGTTGTTTCTCTAAGTGTAAACCTGCTTAGTATATATCACTATCAAGACCAAAGGGTAGATATCCCTGCATGCAGTAGCCAAACTTATATTGTTTCACTTGACTTACGAACACTATACTATATGAATTCATACTTGTTACTTGAGCAGTCTGAAAAGATATATCTACAATGCATAAGCCTTGTATAGGCCAAAATGATTTATGTTCAATACAAGAGCCTTACAGTGTAAACTGATAGGATATGATTTTGTTGTAATAGCTATTTATGTCTATTAAAAGATATGTTTATATTACAATATCACCTACTCAAGGCCAATACTTAAATATACTTTTTAGTGCCTATATAGGCCGACCACCATGGGATTTGTATTCAATAATTGTTTAGAGTATAACAATGCATGGTAGCTATAGTGGTAGGCTAAAGGTAAGTATTACATTGTTTGAGCCTTGTTTAAAGGCTGAGCCACTTAAAACAACAAAAGGTCTTATCTTGTGTCCATGCTTACACTTGCCAAGGCCAACTATCTTGTCATTGTACACTTGATATTATTTAGAATAAAATAATGCATTTGTTTAAGGTTGAGAGGCAACTAAATGATTGGAGTATGTATTACAAAATTATTGAGCAAGTGTTTTATCTATGATGAAGACCAATACCTTAACCTTTGTTGTTTTGGTTAGATTATGAATAGCTAGCAACTTAGCAAGTAACACATTTGTCTGGCTATAAATAGATGACAGTAAACATATGATACAACCTTATCTTGGTAGTCATATAAGTTGTGGATATGAATCTTGACTTCTTATATTATCTTGTATTGGCTGAGAATGACCAATATTATGTCATGTTTTAATCTATCTTGGCAATGTTATGGGTATTCGATATGAATAAGTATTCATTCATTGGTAGTATTAAGGCCATTAGATATGAGCATTGTCTTTATAAAGGCATAATTAAACAAGTATTTTACAAGCATTCTAGTTAGATGAATTATGACATGCTAATTCATTCAAATATAAGTAGATTTAACCTTCTAACAAAGTTAGTTGTCCTTTGTCTTATAAGGAAATGAGACCAAGACTGTTATTGACAAAATATTTTTGTATCTAAACTTGCATTATAGATTCCCAAAGTTTACGAGGTAGATGTGTTTAATACTGTTAGTGTAAGAAGAGATATTCCCTAGTTAGTCATTCCTAGGTTCTCTTCACAGTAGTTACTTAATCTTAGTTAGTAGTTATGTCATTTAATATATTATTTGCATTAGTTAGTTGAGTCTATATGCATTCAATAATGTATAACTATGTGCATTTAATAGTTTTGCACTAGTTGTCTCATGTCATAACATTAAGACACTTGTCATATTACAGGTTGTCTTACATGCTTTTATTTATTAGTGGTGTCTAGGTGCATTAATTATTTGTGTCATCTAGTTAGTTGTTCCACTTGAGTCTCACCTCTCACTTTGCATATATAAGGGAGGTCTCTCATTGTATAACTCAATTAAGTTGTAGTCAGGCTTTGCATCTTGTAAATTTTATGCATAATTATTCTTGGCAATATTTCTTTTCTCTCTTGTTATGGATTGAATTGATTACAGGTGATCCTGGGAGTGCTTGAGCCCATTATCAACTCTTACATGGTATCAATGTAGATCTACAATCTCCTTCCATCTTTTTTTTTGAGAGATTTTTCCAAGAGCTTATTTTTGGTGTATCTTGGTGCAAAATAGGTTGTACCATTCTGATCAGAAGGCATCAAAACCTAAAGATTGCCTATCCAAATGTTGAAATCGGAGTAGTTTGATTTCTCACCTTTTTTGGGGGTTTGAAGGAGATCAAGTGAATTTTTTTTTAGTACAATCCATATAGACCATATGGCTTATGCGCTTAGTCATACCCTCCTGCATCATTTGTCCTTGACTACATCAACAAAAAAAATTTCAGGGTAAAATTTTTGCAAAGGTTAATTTTTTTTTGTTTTAAAAATTTATGCAGATTTTTTTTGTAGGCCCCTACGTCTACAGGGTACTGTTAGAAATGAAAGAAACACTACTTCAATAGAAATCTGATTTGAGTAAAATTTCAGCAATCTTTAACTATGTGCTATTAACAATGGAGATTGTAACAAAACATAAACCCACAATACAGAAATATACCAGAAGTAGAATGAAGCACATAACACAAGTGTTTAATGTGGAGAAAACACTTTTAGGTAAAAAACTCCACCAAGAAAAGAGGTCAAGTTGTATTATATTCACAAAAGGAGATTAAAAATACATTCACCTCCTCAGTCCTCCAACCTTCACTTTGGCAGAACCTAGGTACCTGTAAACTATTATATGCATCTCATCTACTATACTATAGTTTATATAGAATTTACACAACCTCATGACACTAAATGACTTCTTACAAACCCATAACACTTGTCAAGAGTAAAAAATACAACCTTGGGCATCCATGGCCAAGAATAAGCTTTTATGGGGTCATAAATGCTATCATACATGCATCCTACACTTGGAAAAATGTGCCCATGCAAGCGTGAACGCCTTGGGGCCAAAAATAGCCACTTACATCATCTTATGACATGTCATATGCTATTATAAGTGTCATAGAATCTTATGACAACTTATAGTTGTCATAGAATCTCTTACACCTTCTTACAACACCTATGACATGTAGCATAACACTAAAAATAGATTATTCCTCCACGTGTACACCCCACTTTGACCAATTACCATTTACCATAGTAAATTACATCTTGTAACTACCACTAGTAACTCTAGGACTTACCATGCAGTAACTCTGTAATTACCGTGGACAATAAATAATTTTTACCAATGCCGGTGAAACTTGTACATCCCTTATGGGTAATTACAAATTACAAATAATAAATGGAATAAATACAATATTGGGATTTACAAGGTTAATTGCACCTTATCCCAACATTCTCCCGCTTGACATTATACATTGTAAATCAACCCATAGGATATCAAATGAAAAATAATCAGGCACTAGAAACAAGGCCCATGGCCTCTCTACACCACACAAACTTGTCTGTGCTCATAGGCTTGGTCAATGAATCTACAACATTCTTCTGAGTGTTTATCTTCTTCATCTCAATCTCTCCATTTGCAACCAACTCTCAAACAAAGTGATACTAAAAATTAACATGCTTAGTTTGGGCATGATACATAGGATTCTTAGCCAAACAGATAGCACTCTGGCTATCAAAACCAATCTGAATGATCCTATAATCAAAACTAATACCTGTACATAGTCTCCTCAGCAAAACTGCATCCTTAGAGACATGAGTTGCAGCCATATACTCTACTTCTGTGGTGGACAAAGAAACGGTGGGCTGCCTCTTACCCATCCAACTCATTGCACCTCCAAACAAAGTAAACACATAGCCACTAGTGGACCTTCGACTGTCAAAGTCACCTGCCCAATCTACATCAACAAAACCTTGTATGTCTAAAGGTTTATTAGCACTATTAGTACTAGAAGAGACCAAACAATGATCAGGAGTACTTGCAAGATATTTAAACACCCTCTTTGCATAGTTCCAATGTTGTCTACCAAGGTTAGACATAGATCTGCTCAAAACTCGCACTGCTTGGGCAATATCTGGTCTAGTGTAAACCATTGCATACATCAAACTCCCTACAACACTAGCATATGGCACATTAGACATATCCTCAAGATCATCCTCAATCTTTGGACACATATCTAATGAAAGCTTAGTACCAATGGGTAAAGGAACGTTAACTGGGTTACAGCCTTGCAAACTAAACCTCTGCAAAATAGTATTCACATACTTACTTTGTGACAACCAAAGCTTTGTGTTAACTCTATCTCTCCTAATCTACATTCCCAAAATATACCTTGCAGCACCAAGATCCTTCATGTCAAATGCACCTAAAAGTTGGGCTTTGATCTCACTGATCATACCCTTAGTATTGTAGAAAAACATGTCATCAACATACAAAGCAATAACCAGTATAGAATCATCAACACAATAAATGTAAACACAGTGATCCTCCTCGCTTCTAACAAAACCCAATTTTAAAACAAATGAGTCAAACTTGTGATACCACATTCTGGGGGACTATTCAGACCATAAAGAGACCTCTTTAACCTACAAACCTAATGTTTTTTCCCTTTTACCTCAAAACCTGTAGGCTGTTGTATATAAATTTATTCCTCAAGATCTCCATGCAAGAATGCAATCTTAACATCCATTTGCACAATCTCCCAATCATAAGCTGCAGCAATGGATAAGAGAAATCTAATAGAAGTCAAATTAGCAACAAGAGAGAATATCTCACCAAAATCAACTCCCTCTCTCTGGGAGCAACCCTTGGCTACCAGTCTAACCTTATACTTCACTAATTACCCGTCTGCTCCAAACTTCTTCTTGAAGGCCCACTTACATCCTATGGCCATTCTTCCTTTGGGCAAACGAACAAGATCCTAGGTGTTACAAGAGTCTAAAGCCTAACTGCCAAGACTCACTATCGTCTGCAGAAATAGCTTCCCTATAGGATCTAGGTTCATCGTTAGTACTCAATAAAGCATATACACAACAGAAATCTGGTGGGCTATACCTGTCAACTGGATTCTATTGTCTTATGGATCTTCTCAAGGGTGGAGTAAGAGACTCTACTCGTTCTTCTACATGATCATCTACAACAACTTCTTCTGTAACAACAAACTCATCTTCATTAGAACTACTCAAAATTTCTTTTTCTTCACCCCCCAATCCATCATTATGTTCTTCCTGAGGTGCATCTTGTTGCTCTAAATCAAAGTGCACCTTCTTTACCTTTTCATCTTTTTCTTTTGGATCCAACTTAGATCGCTTTTCCTTAGGCACATGAACAAAAGCCTCACAACCAAAAACCCTTAAATGTGAAACAGAAGGTTTCTTTCCTATCCACACTTCATAAGGTGTTGAATCAAGAGCCTTACAAGGAGATCTATTTATCAAGTAGCAAGTAGTAAACACACCCTCTACCCAAAAGTATTTATCCAACTGTGCATCACTAAGCATACTTCTGGCCCTTTCCATAATTGTTCGGTTCATCCTTTCTGCAATACCGTTCTGCTGTGGTGTATATGGAGTTGTCTTTTATCTGATAATACCTGCATGCTTGTAAAACTCATCAAATTCCTTAGAGTAATATTCCCCTCCATTGTCAGGTCTTAATATTTTTATCTTTAAACCTAATTGGTTCTTTACTAAGACTTTGAATTCCTTAAACTTAGTGAAAACTTCAGATTTATGCTTCATAAAATAAATCCATGTAAATATGGATACATCATCAATGAAGGTTACAAAACAATGAGATTTTCAAATAGATTCATTATCCACAAGTCCAAACACATCCGTATGAATAAGAGAAACCATCCAACAATTCTTTATTCTTAATAGTTTTTAATACATTATTACTTGTGTGGCCCAATCTACGGTGCCACAACATACAAGTGTTTTCAGAAACCTCAAAAACATAAGAGGCATTACAAACTATAGTGGCTTCAAGCTTAAACAAGTTTATGAATCTCTTCCCTTTCGCTACCACCAAGTTCCTTCTCACCAATCTGCATCCATGCTTGTCAAATGTCACATGCATTCCCAAATCATTCAACTTCGAAACTAAAATCAGATTTCTAGCTAATCCAGGAACATGCAAAACATCAGGGAGGGTTTGAATTCTCCCATCACTGAAACACAACAATACCTTTCCTTTCTCGAAATGGGATATGAAGAGTTGTCACCAAGGTAGATATTACCTCCATCATATTCTTCATATGAGGAGAACCATTCCTTATGTGGAGTCATATGAAATGAGCATCCTGAGTCAACCAACTAGTGATCATTAGAAACAAGATTACATGCAGAAAGTAAAACTTCTTCACCTACATTTGAGAACTTATCTGAAGCACTCTCCCACTATTTCTTGGGGTTTCTGCACTCCTTCTTCACATGTCCCCTTTTACCGCAGTTCCAACACTTAACTCTATTCTTTTTACTAGGAGTCTTAGACCGGCCCTTGGACTCGTCCTTAACCCCTTTATGATCTCATTTAGGTCCTCTTTCCTTAGACCTTCCCCTGACACTGAGAGCATCCCATGAACTATATGAACTCTTCTTCCTTAATTCCTGTGATAGTAGCATTGAAACAAGAGCATCCAACTTCGGATCCACAAGGTTAGCAGTGATAACAAGGATAACATTCTCCCAAGACTCAAGTAAAGAACAAAGAAGTAAGATACATTTATCTTCCTCACTAATCTCAACATATACTGAATCAAGATGACTCACTAACAAATTAAAAGAATTTAAATGCTCTACAACTGATTCACCTTCTCACAATTTCATGGAAAACAATTTTCTTTTTAAATAAAGTTTATTTACCATACTCTTGGCTTTATAGATCTCACCCAACCATTTCCACAACTTGTATGTAGTCTCTTCCTTTGCGACATTCAATAGGACAGAGTCTGAAAGACACAACCAGATGGTTCCTCATGCCTTCTTATCCAGTCAAACCCACTCATCCAGAGAGACATCATCAAGTTTCTTCTCTTTTTGAACATCCAACCATTGGTTTCTTTCTTCCAACAAATTTTCCATTTCTAGCTTCCACAACTCATACCCTATTCCATTGAACTTCTCAATGTCCATTCGAGAGGTTGACGCCACAGTGGATGTAGCCATAATAACAACACAAGATCTGCAAAACAAGCACAACCAAATCTCCCACTATAGCTATAGCTTCCACATTACCACCCAAGAGTTAGAGTTGGCCAGGCTCTGATACCAAATGTTAGAAATGAAAGAAACACTACTTCAATGGAAATCTGAATTGAGATAAATTTCAGCAATCTTTAATTGTGTTCTATTAACAATGGAGATTGTAATAAAACATAAACCCACAATACAAAAATATACCAGAAGCATAATGAAGCACATAACACAATTGTTTAATGTGGAGAAAACCCTTTTGGGTAAAAAACTCCACCAAGAAAATAAGTCAAGTTGTATTATCTTCACAAAAGGAGATTACAAATACATTCTCTTCCTCTGTCCTCCAACCTTCACTCCGGTAGAACCTGGGTACCTGTAAACTATTATATGCATCTCATCTACTATGCTATGGTTTATATAGAATTTACACAACCTCAAGACATTAAATGACTTATTACAAGCCCATAACACTTGTCAAGAGTCAATAATAGAACCTTGGGCGTCCATGGCCAAAAATAGATTCTTACGGGGTCATAAATGCTGTCATACATGCATCATACACTTGGAAAAATGTGCCCATGCAAGCTTGAACGCCCTGGGGCCAAAAATAGCCACTTATAGCATCTTATGATGCGTCATATGCTATTATAAGTGTCATAGATTCTTATGACAACTTACAGTTGTCATAGAATCTATTACACCTTCTTACAGCATCTATGACATGTGTCATAACACTAAAAATAGATTATTCCTCCACATGTGCACCCCACATTGACCAATTACCATTTACCATAGTAAATGACATCATGTAACTACCGTCGATAACTCTGGGACTTACTGTGCAGTAACTCCATAATTATTGTGGATAGTAAATAATTTTTACCACTGCTGATGAAACTTGTACATCCCTTATGGGTGATTACAAATTACAAATAAAAAATGGAATAAATACAATATTGAGATTTACAAGGTTAATGGTACCTTATTCCAACAGGTGCTTGCATCAGTAGGGTACTTGTGTTGGCAAGGTACCTACATCATTAGGGTACCTACATTGGCAAGGTACCTGCGGTGGCAGGATACCTACTAGGTACAAGTGATAGTCGGGGCACCATGTGGCACGGCCTGCCCACCTAATCTCTCCTCGGTCGACAACGAATCTACTACTCAACTGACGAATCTCCCAACCATTGGCAATATTTGTAATCTGTGAGAGAATCTTCAGAAAAGATTCACCTCTAAATCGTATGTTCATTCGTAAGTAGTTCTGCGCCCCTCCTAGGCAGTTTCATCCCTTCAAAAGGATGGTTTTTCCTATTTGAGGGTAGTTTTACGAAAACTGAAGGTAGTTTCGACACTGTAGAGAATATACCAATGTCCTCAGGGAATATTCCAAGAGACTATTGACATCAACATGACATCATCAGGCGTGAGCCCTATTGGCTTCCCCCCTCCAATTTGCATTTTGATTTTGGCAGTTTGACTTTGAAGGCCAATATCTTGGTCATATTTGCTCTATTTTTTGAGCAATTTGTTTTGTTTTGGGCAAGATTTTTGTAGGCTTCACAATGGTGCAATCATTTTTTTGTTTTGGTACTTGGTTCATCTAGAAATTGTAGATCTTCATCATTGTTGCTAAGCAGTTCCCCTTTTTGGAACTTCTTGGGCTCCTTTTGAGCTCGTATGGTAACATTTTTTGGTGAAACATTTTTTGAAGGTGCATGATTTTTTAGTACTACTCAGATTTGTGATCCATTTGATCTCATTTTGTACCCAAATTGTACTTTTAGTATAAATCTTATTTTGGCATTTGCATGCACTAAGATCAAAAGACCACTTAGCTATTTTGGCTCGTGGCAATTGTAATTGTACTAACTATAAAGTGCCATCATCCTATTTTGCTAGTGGGTTCTCTTAATTGAGTGAAATTAGGGGGCTCTCTTTGTGTGTGTTCTAATATGGTTACTTGAGCTCTTCTTTTCCTCTACATATGGATAAATCATTAATTGACTCAAGCACTCCCAGCATCACCTACAATCAATTCAATCAACAACAAGAGAGAAAAGCAATATTTCCAAGAATAATGATGCATAATATTTACAAGATGCAAAGCTTTACTACAACTTAATTCACTTGTACAATGAGAGACCTCCTTTATATAGGCAAGGTGAGAGGTGAGACTCAAGTGGAACAACTAACTAGATGACACAAACAATTAATGCACCTAGACACCACTAATAAATAAAAGCATGTAGGACAACTTGTACTATGACAAGTGTATTAATGCCATGACATGAGACAACTAGTGAAAAACTATTAAATGCACATAGTTATACATTATTGAATGCCTATAGAATCAACTAACTAATGCAAGCAAAATATTAAATGACATAACTACTACCTAAGTAAGCTTAAGTAACTAGTGCGAAGAGGACCTAGGAATGACTAACTAGGGAATATCTCTTTTTACACTAACAAATATGTTCTACGAAGTAGAGTAAACTAACCTCAAGGAGAAGCTACAAATACTCAAGGAAGACTCAAAATAAAAAATTTATACATAAAGAATGATTTATAATAAACCTTTCTATTTATTCATTGAGTATGGAAAAGTATGTTAGACTGGCCATTGAGTAGATGACAATTGTCATAAACCCAAGATTTCAAGAATACAAAGAGGGGCTCAATGCACAATTTTAGTCATTTAGACTTTTGCTTGTAACTATCTAGTTCACCTTTAGTAAAAGGTATATTGATAATGCCAATAGACATGTATAGGGTAATATCCCTAAGTATCTTGTTTTATCGAGGTTGAATTCCTTCTAAGAGTTGTATGCTCAAGCACCTCTGTCTAGGCTTGAGAGGATGGAGTTAGTTCTCGTATTTGATAAAATTTCTATATAATCTATATGACTATGTTTGAGTTAGAAAGATGGGTTTGTTGACCATTGAATAGTTGGCAGTTGTCATAGACCCATGGTTGTGAGAACATAAAGAGGGGCTCAATGTATGGTCACAGACTAACTAATCTTTATCTTTTGATTACCTAGTATACTTTGTCAATAACTCAACATAGAAATAATGTTGGTTTCCACGTCGAGAAAGAAGTTTGTGAATAGTCAACTTTGTTATTATAAAAACTTTGGCCAAATTAATGTAAAAGTCACTACTTACATTTTTAGTTGACTATGTTCCAGATAGCTTGATGAATTAGAGGGGTTGTACATAGCTAGAGATAGAATAGAAGTTGTAAACCTGATTGTTTCATGCTAGGACTCTACACTAGTTCTCAAATGACACACGGAATAAGTTGATTCTCATTATCTATACCATCACGAAGGGAAGGGCCACTTCCACTAGGAAGGTGAGTGGGGGACCGTTGGTCTATGGTTGAAGGAAAAGCACTAGGGTGATGCTCTCCCTCTTGCAGTTGACTACGAAAGACTTGTGAACAGAAGACATCATTTCACTGTACATGTATTTATGTAAAAAATTGTAAGTCGCATGTAAAGAGACCATCAATTGATGTATTATATCATGTATCTTCGAAATGCAAATGTACCTACTTTACTTTGTATGATATAAAAAAAAAGAATTATGAGATTGTGGAATTTATTGCTTGTATTTTTAAATCTTTTATTTAGTATTTCAGTTTTCAATGTTACAATCCTAATCACATACATGGAAGTGTGAATAATAACACTCTCTCAGTGGCACTCCTCTTGGTGACATGTGTTGTTTAAATTTTCCCTTGTCGATTCTTTAATTTTGTCATGCCCACATTCGCATGTAGACATGAAAACTTGAACCAACAATTTTTTTGACAAAACACTACATGCATAGTGCTACTATCATGTATCACATGATAACCTAATGTGCACACCCCACTGCATTGCATGTGGAACATCATGAAGAGCACGCCGCACAAGCAGGGATGAGGATTCAAAACAGGTGGGTGTAACAAAGACTCCTTTCGTACACCCTGCATAGATGAATGTGTCCTGATAAAAAGTTTCGACACCATGCTACATGACGCCATGAGGGAATGTACCATAAAACAATTCTCTCCCAGGTTTTCCTAAATGAATATGAAAAATGACCCTGCTTCCATGATGCAAGGCCTAATTATCTAACAAAAACTAAATCCCTAGCATGCTAGTGTTTACTAAACATTAATTTGACTATTATGATAAAATAATCTCTATTGAAATATAACAATTGAATTAAACTAATACAATTGATTCATGTCTCAAATTAACAACATTATAGGAAGAATAAATACTATTACAAGAAAAGTACAATTTTAACCTACTACTAAACAATTGCTATATTTTACAAAAATTATGATATTAGATAATCTAATTGAAAATAACACTTAATAAAATAAATACCATAATCTCTCCATCCAAGACCATTTTCAAACTTTACAAGTAGAATTAATATTTGACCTTAAAACAAAATAAATGCACATTTGATGTGAGATTTATTGATTTTGAAGGAAAAATTAATTTCGCCTTTTTCTCTGAGAAAAATAATTATTAAGTACTTAAGATCCATTAATTATATTAAATAATGAATTAAAACATAAAATTGTTTACTTACACTAAATTCACTAATTAACAACCAACTTATTAGATTTATTTCACAATCCCTTATAAACTATACAAATATGAGGTAGTTAACTAAACAAGATTAATTAACACTAAGTATCATTAGCTTCATAATTCATTAGGGAAACTTAGAAACCCTAACAAGTTATAAAAGCACTCATCCCTCCTCTCTTAACTCACACTTTAAAGATTCACGTTGAAGAAAGGGAAGAAGGGGAGGAAGAAATCAATTTATGAGGTGAAGAGGTGGTTTCCAAAATTTGTTTTCACTTTTCTCACTAATTGTTTTGTTTGTTGTCTAACTTATTTATTTGTCACCCTCATTCCATTTTGTATATTTTCTCCAAAAACTTTGCTACTTCATTTTCCCTATTTTGTTATTGCTTAATAATTTTTTGCAATTGTAATCTCTCTTTTTTTAGATAGAATGGTAACTGGTTTGTAACCAACAAATAAATCTTTAATACATAAATATACACATTTTTGTGTATATATCTCTTCATTTATAAGATTGATTAGAATAAATATTTGTATGCAAAATAGGGATATGTATATATACATATATCTATATATAAACAGAGGTCTACATATACATATATGAATATATACATAAATATATATGTATATACAACAAAATAAATAAATGCCTATAAAGGACTATATATCTGTATATAAATAGACATGTTTATACATCTCTGTGTATATAAAAAAATATGCATATATAAATAAACTAAATAAGACCTAATATATATACATATATATCTATATATATACATAATATGGGTATATATATGTATTACTTGTGAATATAAAAAAAATATATAAAAAAATTATAGAGTGTTTTATGTTGTGGAGGGTTGACAATCACGTGCAAGGTAGCAGCCCCATTTAAGGGCCCCCAGCTCGCACAACAACTATGGCCAAGGGTGGGGATAGAGTTCTCTTGCACCCATAGTGCCACGACACTGTTGGGGTAGGGTCTCTGTCCTACTCCCGCTCCCTTCTGCCACCTACATGGTTGGCAGGGGAGATGGTAAATAGGGTCAAGCCCTAAACAAAAAAATTGTTATTAAATTTTATTTTGTTTATTATTATAATTTTTTATTTACAAACTTATTTCTGTAGAAAATAAAAAGAACATTAAACTCTTTAAAATAACATTGTATATATATATATATATATATATATATATATATATATATATATAGTATTTTCTATTTTTAAATAGAAATAAAATATTTATAAAGGTTCCTCTATTTTTTTAAATAGAAAGAAAGTACTAAAATAAAACATATAAACATATATATTAATTTATTTATATGTAGCACACATATACACACAAATACACAGACATATATAAAAGCAAATAACTATAAAATCAAATAACCCTACTAAAGAGATATGTCTTGTTATCCCTTATTAAATCATGCTATACATGCATTTGTTTTTTATTAGTTCAATAGGAAAAATGGTCATGAACCCTATTCAAAGTAGCCCCTAGGGCAAAAAGGCCTCAACTGAGCCAGAAATAGTACATTAACAGCACAACAATAGCAGACAAAAAGTGAGACTAATCAAAAACACAAAAACTAGCAGAACCACTAGGGACTATCAACTGTCCCATACTTGGCCCAGAAATTGACCATATCCTTATAATCACCGAGGCTATCCACCCTCACATCTCTGACCTTGTCATCGAAGTCCTTAATAGTAACAAACACTGAAGTCACGCGATTAAGAGCCTTGAAAGCAAACTCAGTCATGATTCACCACTTATTCTGCATCTTGTCAACCCTGACCTTGAGAACTACCATCTGATCAATAGCCTTGACACACAATGAGCAACTTCCCTTCTTCTTCCGGCCTTGGGCTTCCTTAGAAGCCTCCTCTATCTCCTCCTTGCTAGGCTTGTTCATCTCTACAAATTGGCTCGCTCCTTCATCTTCATGCATGGATTCAGTGGGCATTTCATCTTCATCCTCCCCAATGGTGTCCTCAAAAAATTTAGAATCATTAGAAATTTCCACACCTTGGGGATTAGAGGATGGGATTCCAACAATATGGTTGGACCTACGCACACCAAGAACACCCTATTTACCAGTATCGCCCCCATCATCACTCCCCACATGCTTTGTTCCTGAGTCCAAGTCAATGACTTTGACAAGCTCCTCAACCATATCGAGGCCCCCCTTCCCAGTTTTAGCTTTCTTAGACTACACATTACCCTCATCTTCCACAACCTTACGGTCCCTTTTCGGAGACACCCCTATATCCTTCTCAATCAAGACACCCACAAGCATTTGTTTCTTATTTATAATAAGGTTTATTTATTTGAAACATTTTGTTGCACACACTATAAAGGAGTTAGTTAAACTTATTATTTTGGATGAAAAGTGGTTATTATTTAGGGTTGATTTTGATAGTTGTTTGAAGAGGGTTTGTGTCGATCCTCCTTTCACCACTAAACATTCAAAGACATTCAATCGAGTAGGTAGTCTGCTATAGATCTCCTATCATTTGGAACATAGAGGAAGATTGGAATTGTATGATTTTGTTATTCAATTAAGCCCAATTATGCTCAAAACCCTAATTACATGAATTCATGAATAATGGACAAATTATGGAAAATGATCACACACAGAGATATCAAATGACAATCAAATGTGTACTAGATTTCAAAGTTTGGAGAATGAAAAAGTCAAGGACTAATGAGCGGGAACCCTAGTCTAGTGCCACAATTTTTGTCAAGATCTGGGAACCTTGTCTACAACCTGTTCTTGTTGTTCTGGAGATTTTCCTATTACGTGATTTGGAGAACTAATGAGTGGGAACCTGAGTCCAGGTCCCTATTTTCTTCTCTAATTCACAATTCTGATAGTCTGCACCACTCTCCTACAACTCCACTTCTTCTTCTTTCACAACCTGTAACTTGCAATTATAGAAAAATGGGTTGAGGGTTGTGGTGTTTAGAGGCTTGCCTTAGTCAAGCCCCAGAGAGACATTCAAGTCTTCCAAACATCATTGTTAGATAAAGAGTGTGTATCACTGTGGGATAGAGGCAAAATTCAAATGATAAATGATAGAAAACACAATTGATATCACCTTGTAGTGAAGATATAATGGAAGGAAGACGCTCTTCATGCCATGAGGAGATGGATGGCAAATCTGCAAATACAAACACAAGAACAACACAAAATCTTCTCTACAACACAATGAATGCCTTGAATTACTTCCATAAAATCATAATGCTCATCAAATTTTCATCTAATTTCCATCTAGTTTACAAATGATAACCTAATCATGCTTATATATGCAACTACAAACATTCCCGCTAAGAATTTTGTTATTCAAACTTACCGTGTCAGCATAGGACCTAAATAACAGCCATAAACTAATACTTTGAAATTGGTCCTGACCTAAAATAGGGTAGGACTAGGGCATAGACACCCAAGTCCTCACCCCTATTTTAGGTAGGATTTATGTTAAGTGCATCCCCTAAGTTCCATTTGCCATGAAACTTTAGGGTTTTCCAATCGAGAGTCATCTAAATTATGCAAGATGCTTTAAATGCATTGTGAAGGACCCAGGAGCTAAACCTTAATAGGAAAAAGTACCCAAGGTTACTTTTTCCAACATAACATTTAGCCCCCATTTTAATGTACATGTATAAATGCAAGGCCAATACATGCATTAAAGTACGGTCAACAAACACAACAAACACACCAAGCATGGAGAAGATAGTAATAGGCATGCAAAACTTAGAGAAGATAGTTACAATCATGTAAAACATAGAGAAGATAGAATTGAAGACACACAAAACACAATGAATATAGTGAATGTAGTGAAGGCAGTGAAGACAGTGATATTTTTTTTATTTTTCATTTTCATATATGAAATGCATATGCAAGTACAAGGAAAGTAAACACACCACCCATAATGCAGGAGGAACTCATCACCACCATTCTTTAAACTACATATGATGCAACAAATACGCAATACAAATTAAGCATGCCATACAATCAAGCATACCATACAAATCCCAAAGCATAGGAGGGACTCATCGCCACCGGTCTTTAAACTATTCTTGGGAACAAACATGCAATACACACACACTTGGAAGACACAGAGAAAACATGACAGACAATTGATAGAGTGTTCCTATTTCTAGGTTCATCACTATCTCAGGCACATTACAGGCACACACCGATGATTGGGCTTTGCCACAACAATCACTGAAGACATGCTTAAGGGTTGAATTAGTCACAAAACCACTCCCCGCCTCCGTACATGACTTTTTAAAATGACAAGATGTGCACTCTCCATGAGAAATACACCATCCCCACCTTCACAGAGGGCTTAATATGAAAAGGATATGTGCAATATCCCACCTCCTCAAAGGGCTTAAATGATTGCAATAGATTTCAAACAAATCTCAGAGTGCAGGAGGGACACATCACCACTAGTCTTTAAGACTGCACCTGAGAACAAACACACTTTACTAGCATCTAAAATAGACAACTTACCTTATTTTTGCCCCCACCTTAAGGTGGTTGATGTTGTGTACCGATATCAATCACATTAAGGTAGGTAGAAGACACACAAGGGAACATGAGCTCTCAAAAAGCCCATGCCCCCCATAGGTGACATGTACTTTACGATTGCCAAATGTTCCCACAAACACATTCCTACAAGAAAAGTGTTAGCGTCCATATAATCATGATAAACAACAATGCATATGATCATTCATATAGAGAGCTGAGGTATGCAAGATTCAAGATAGACAAAGTGCACGGAGCAACAGTATTTTTATGTTTTGTAAGTGCGATAAGACAACATCAAGATCACATGGAGTGATTCTACTAGCCAAGCGTTCGATAATATATAACAACCCCATCATCATATATGGACTAGGTCCATTTTTTTATTTCTCCCTGAAGGGACACCAGGTCCATATCAGTCTACATAATTTTTCATCATCCACCCACTAGATAGAAACACTAGAGGAAGGGAAACAATAAATTGAGAGAGGAGAAATAAGTGTCTTAGGGACAGTCATGTAGGAGGGTGCCCCCAAGTCACCTATCGCAATGCTATGTCCATAAGACACAACACAAAATAATGAAAATAGAGGAGAAGCAATATAGAAGAATGATGATACAAATAGAAGAAGAGTCACAACAAAGGTGGTCTCCCAGTATCCTAGACCTTACAAGAGAATCAAGGGTCATCCCAGGAGGCCTGAACAACACATAACACATTTTCCCCCTGAAACACAACATGAGAGGTAAAGGGTTAGAAATACTTACTTGTAAGGAAAACCTAATTAAAGGTTGTCAATGATCAAATCATCATCTTCCCACTCCTGAATGTCAGAGGAAAGTGGGGCGTAAGGTAGAATAGCCCAACTCTTATTCTTGTTTTCAAGTTGTCCATTCCTAAGATCTTCTTTGTTTGATTCAATGTTAGGTAACATGTTTTCTTGTTGAGTTGCAATTTGTTGGGCATAAGCTTATTGTCTCCTCCTCTTTTCTCTTGCTTGTCTATTTGTTTTTGTCTTACCACTTATCTCTTTTAATATAGTGTTTTGCTTTTCCATAGGTTTTTGTGTTTTAGAGGAGGAAGCACCAAGATCAATTCTCATTTGTCTAAGTGGAATGTTTTGTTGTCAACGACTACCTCCCAATCCTTGTAAGGATGGTTGGGGAGGAACCTCAGCATAGGGTCCTTTTCCTTTTGGTCTAGGGTTCTCTTCAAATGCGGGTTGTTCATCTCTTGTTGTTTCTTGCATAGAAGGACTGGCCACTTGATGTACTAGTTTTGTTTTGTAGTTTCTATAGCTCAAGAAGTTAAAATCTATCCATGGATATGGTTCCATTTTAGATCTTTCCCAAAAGTAATCTTGGTGTAAAGTGGTCTTGTAACCAAAGGTTTATACTTATTGTGAGGAATAGTATGCACTTGTCCATTCAAAGGAAATTTTACATAGTTATAAATTTTTGAAGGGACATCTTTCATATCCTTTAACCATGGATGTCCTAATTTTATACGAAAAAGGTCAAAAATAGGGACAACATAAAACAATTGTTCTACAGATTTCTCAAATATGGTAACCAATAAAGATATCTTCTTGGAAGTGTTTATAAAGGTTCCCTTATGTGTTTTAATCATCATATCCAAAGGGTCATAAATGCCTTGTATCAACCCATGTGAATAGAGGAACTCTTCCATTGCCACATTAGTCATGCAGTTAGGATCAATAAGGGTTCCATCCATAGGATTTCCCATTATCTTCACTGTGATATAAAGAGGTCCTTCGGTGTCTCCAATTGTTCTATCATGAGGTGTAAACACAATTTTGGGTTCGGGCACCTTTATTTTCATGTAAGATCAGATTTTAAAATCACTTCAAAAGTTATGCAAAAGACAAGTGCAAAACTATGTGTAAAAATGACCTAAAATGCTTGATTTTTCAACTTTTTTCAATGCAAATCACTAGAAGAAAAGTTGTTGTAATGAATTTGATGAATGGAAGTAGTTAATATGTCTAAGATTAGTCCAATAAAGTAAAAATATCCTTCACAACACACTTTTGATGCAAACCTAGAGTGATGACAAGTCAAAACCTAGTGAAAATACACTAAAATATGCAATTTTTCACAATTTTTCAATGTAAAAACCCAATAAAAATGGTGTTGTAAAGAATTTTAGGAGGTACAGTAGATTATAAGAGTAATATCAGTCACTCAAATCCATAAAATTCATTACAACACACTTGGAGTGCAAATCTAAGTCAAACCCCAGGGAAAATATAGTCAAAATATGCAAATTTTCACCAAATTTCAATGCAAAGGCCCAATAAAAAGGGTGTTGTAAAGAATTTGAGGAGGGGAAGTAGATAATAACCTTAATAACAGCCAATTAGTGCAGAAAAATCCTTTACAACACACCTATGATGTAAATCTAGAGAGACGATAAGGCCAAAATCTAGTGAAAAAGCAAGGTTTTGAAACCCTATGCATGAAATTTTGCAAGCAAACCACTATGATGCAACACTAAAATGGTAGTAAAATATTTTTGTTTAAAAATGGTAGTAAAATCTGAAACAAGATTTTGACTACAAACCCTGGTTAATACAAAACTAGGTTATATGTAAAAATGCATAATTTCAAGCATTTTTTATCAATTTAAGCATGAAAATGCAATTTACATGAATGATGAATGAAAAATTTCTGTATTTTAATTCAGATCTAATGATAATGACAGAAATTTATTGAAATTAAATGTAAACTAATTCAAATTATTTGAAAATGCAAGCTAAAAAATGCTTATTTTTTTCAAATTTTTCAATTTTTTTTTTTTTTGTAATTATTCAAATGTAGTAAGAAGAACAATGAAAACAATGATTGAAATGAATGTAAATATGAAGCACAACACTCAGCAAGGTGCAAAATTTAAAAGAACATGGGTTTACCAAAATGTTTAGTGTGAAAAATAGTTATTGTTTAGGGTTGATTTTGATAGTTGTTTGAAGAGGATTTGTGTTGATCCTCCTTTCACCACTAAACATTCAAGGACATTCAATCAAGTAGGTAGTCTACTATAGATCTCTTATCACTTGGAACATAAGGTAAGATTGGAATTGTATGTTTTTGTTATTCAATTAAGCCCAATTATGCTCAAAACCATAATTACATGAATTTGTGAACAAATAGACAAACTATGTCCAAAATAATCACACACAGAGATATCAAATGACAATCAAATGTGTACTAGATTTCAAAGTTCAGAGAATAGAAAAATCAAGGAATAATGAGCGGGCACCCTAGTCCAGTGCCACATTTTTTGTTGAGATTTGGGAACCTTGTCTACAACCTGTTCCTACTGTTATGGAGATTTTCCTGTTGCAGAATCCAGAGAAGTAATGAGCAGGCACCTGAGTCCATGTCCCTATTTTCTTCTCTGATCTGCACTTCTGACAGTTTGTACCACTCTCCTACAACTCAACTCCTTCTTCTTTTGCAACCTGTAACCTGCAATCATGAGAAAAAAAGGGTTGGGGTTTGTGGTGTTTAGAGGCTTGCCTCAGTCAGGCCTCAAAGAGATATTCAAGTCTTCTGAACATTGTTGTCAGATAAAGAGTGTGTATACCTACGGGATAGAGGCAAAATCCAAATGATAAATGATAGAAAACATAATTGATATCACCTTGTACTAAAGATCTCATGGAAGGAGGACGCTCTTCATGCCATGAGATGGATGCCAAATATGCAAATACAAATATAAGAACAACACAAAATCTGCTTTGAAACACAATGAATGCTTTAAATCACTTCCATAAAATCATAATGCTCATCAAATTTCTATCCAATTTCCATCTATTTTACAAATGATATCCTAATCATGCTTATATATGCAACTACAAATATTCCCACTAAGAATTTTGTAATTCAAACTTACCATGTTGGCATAGGACCTAAATAGCAGTCATAAATTGACACTTTGAAATTGGTCCTAACCTAAAATAGGGAAAGACTAGGGCAAGGGCACCCAAGTCCTCCCCCTATTTTAGGTAGGATTTATGTTAAGTGCATCCCCTAAGTCCCATTTGCCATGAAACTTCAGCGTTTTCTCATCGGGAGTCATCAAAATCATGCAAGATGCTCTAAATGCATTCTAAAGGACCCGGGAGCTAAACCTTAATAGGAAAAATCCCCCAAGGTTACTTTTTCTGACATAACACTTGTATATATACTTTCTACAATCACTCAACTTAATATTACAATGGTTAAATGCTGGCATGTATGCTATCTCCTAAACTATATTTGCAAAACATTTTACAAGAAAAGATAAAGACTTCCTTTTCTGTGTGTAAAATAAAATATGCATCCAAATGTTCCTACTAAATATTAAATGAGAATTAAACCAAAATACTTACATTTTCTCTTTTTCCTTTCTCACACCATATACACTCAAATTAAAAAGAACTATTTTTTTACACATTTAAGGGACTTTACAAGGGAGAGGTGAAATTTTATGAAAACACATAACTATTCTTAACATTCCAAGGGCCATTTACAACCACACATATTTACTTATGAACATACCAATGGTTATAACTTTTACCTATTTTCTTGTTCTTCAATGCATATAAAAGCATAAAATATATTCAACTTTTATGTTTAAGTGAATAGCGAGAATACAATCTTGACTTAAAAATCATCCCACAACAACATAATGACTCAAAGACCATATTTTTACAACATACAAGACTTTCATAACCACATTAACAAAGCTTGACTCTAGGTTCTCAATACAAAATAAGACTCTTTTACATAGATGATTTCGTCTTGAACTAGGATTCAAACTCCTCAATAGGAGACTCTTCTCCTTTCTTGGTCCATTTTCACAAAACCTGCAAAACAAGAAACTCCATCCACAGACCAATAGAGGTGCTCACCTCCCAACCATTGGCTTTCTCACAAACCACCCCCAAGCTAGGAGGCCAACTTGAAACCCAAGGAGCACACCACAACTAATACATCAATCATTTCTCTCAAGAACAACACACAATACTCACAACCAAGGCTTATACAACACAAGGAATACCAAGAAGTAATCCAAAATAGGGGAAGTAGAGTAGAAAGATCTACCTTGGGGAAAAAATCAAACTAATACACCAATAGCCACATATATGTATTTTTATAATCCTTCAACTCTCTCAAAACCTTCCATAACCATTTTCACCACCAAAATCACAATTTCAAAATACCAAATGGCACTCATGCCACTCAAAAATGAGAATATGGCACTCATGCCAAACCTCTCTCTCAAGAGAGCAATTTTTTTCCCAAGGAGGATTTTCACCTCCCTCAACCCCTCACATGGGTTGAATCTCTCAACCATTTGGAGAGCCAACCCAACACATTACACCCAACCCAACAACACAACTATCAAACCCATCAAACAATAATGTAGAAACAACAATAAGAACACAACACACAGACACTCATTTCACATTCTACATTCTCATTCATAAGCATAAATTAGTCTACAAAGAAAAGAACCTACCTCACAAAATATTTTCCCAAATTGGTGAAGAATAATTTTGGTGAAGTCCCTCCAAGATCTCCACTAACCTTCTTTACCAATCTCCAAATCTCTCACTCTCCAACTCCCTGCTCAACAAGTGAAAAAAATGAAATGCAAACTTAGTTCTTTCTCAATTTACAAGGAGGGTATAAGTAATGGATGAAATGTCACACCTCCTCTCCAAATGAGAATGTACCACATGGAATCCACCTCACCCCTCTCAACCAATCCTCAAACCCAAAAGAGTAATTTGACTCCTCATGGTTCTCACACATGTATGAGACCTAGGGGAGAGGAGTGTACTTGTACACTCTTCTCCAATATCTTCCTAGGTTAGGCTCCGACATGTGTGAAGCCTTGGGTGTAGGTGGTACTTGGTCAAACCCTCATCCCCAAACCTAGGAGTAGGGGAGAAGATGGTGACAAGTCCACCACCTCTCTTTCCAAAAGCTACCCACGCCACTTTCTTCCCAAGGAACTTCAAAGTGGTTTAAATCACTCAAAATTCAAAAATTCAAGGCCCAAAAGACCCCCAACCCCAAGGTACATGACCTAGGGGCTTAAAATAAATAAAATATTCATGAAAAGACCTCTTAATCCCCTCAAAAGTGACCCCAATTTTTAAATTTCAGAATAAGACACATAAGAAAACAAATCATCACCCATGCAAACTCACATTTACACAATCTTAAAACCAAATTAATCATAGTAAATAAATCACATTACACAATATACATTTATAAAAGACAAGTTAGTATCCATATAGACTAAGGTCAGGAATCACAGGGAATTCAAATGGGTTCCTAGTTGGCCTTCAATTTTCCATTGGTCATGGAAGGTACCTGTACACTTAGTTGCACATGTCAATATGTCCAATAAGCATATATAGCTGAAGCAACTTGAATTCAATTCCATGTATAATAACATTGAACATCTAGACTCCAAACGATAATCAAAATCTATATAGATATCAAATACATATCAATACAATTTCAATCTTCACTCAACAATATCTCCTAATGTTATCACATATGCATCACACTAATATACTAAAAACATATATTCGATTCACATCAAATAGTTCCATTACATAATTGTTAAAGCATATTTTAAATGACATGTGCATAAGGTCAATTCAAAGCATCAATTCATCACATTGTAGACACCCAAAATTGACTCATTATCATTAGCATTCAAACATCGCATTACACACATCTACATTTGTCTAACACACTTGAGCAATATCCATAACATATATTTCTTCTATTAATTAAATAAATTTATATTTAATTAATTAATTCATTAGCCATTTCCTCTAAGCTATAGTTAAACAATCTTTAATTATTTAATTATTTTCATTCTATCTATTTTTAATTAAATAAATTTTATTTATTTAATTAAAACTTCCTTTCACAAGCCACTTTCCAATTAATTAAATAAATTTTGTTTATTTAATTAATTTATCTTATCGTTTATCTCATGAGCCGACATGTGTGCCTTTTTCATTTAAAAAGATAAATGGAACTACATCCTTTTATTTAATATCTTTCACATGTAGTACTTTTTTATGTACACAAGCGCACATAAGCCCTATCTTCTTTCCACTTGTCATCTTCACATTCACCTATGTCTATCCTTTAATCTTAACCATTCACATAGCCATCGAATCTCTACCGTTGATTGATTTTGGTTGAGTTCTATATAAACACCCTTTTCATTCCATACTACATTAATCGAGCATTCGTATAATGTCAACATTATCATCCTGAGCATATTGAGCACTTGAGTATCCATAGCATCCATTAAGATTTTATCATTACCATCTATCCATCATGGAAGCTTTTATCTTCATAATTGTTCATTGTTGAAGAAGCAATCCAGATCATAAACAAGGAATCACACAATCTAGGTGATATTGTGCTTCAATTGCATGCTTTTGGTCTCATTTAGATTAGATTCTTTGATGATGGTAGGGTTAGGTTTTCATGGCTATGCTTGATCTTATTAACCTAATTTTTTACCTCACATTTTGACATGCCCAGTGGGACTCACATCCTTGATTAACATTGTTGTTTGAAGTTGTTTTTATGAAGATCAGATTTTCTAAGCACCTACGGCAAGTTCTGGTCGCTTTTGAGCAAAAAATTGTCACTGTCTGAATACCCGCATCGCTTCTGAGCTGAAATCTACCACCTGTAGCATTTTTTGGATCACTTTTATACTTACAGTGGTCACTTTTTGTTTGTTCTGCATCACTTTTATACTAACAGTGGTCGCTCTTGCATTTAATTGAATCACTTTTGATTTGACAATGATCACTTTTAGCTAACTGCATCGCTTATTGTAGAACTAGGGTTTTTGTTACATGTTGTCTCTTTTGTAGATCTAGGTCGTTTATGAGCTATAACTAGTCACTTCATTCTTTTTTCACATCACTTGTGAGCTTTAACAATTCACATCTAGATCTCTCGACATCGCTTATGATGTGTAAGACTGCGCCTCTGATAGAATAAGGATTGCTTTTGATTGACAGTGAATCGCCTCTAGTAAATTGTGTCACTTTTAGTCTGTATCATTTGCAGTTTGTTTTTATTGGTTACTAATTGGGTATTTACGCAACATCTTATCGATTATCCAAGAAAAGGAGGTTATCAAACTACTAACATGTCTATTGATCTTCAATCGGTCCAAGACTTGTGGTTTTTCACTAAATTAGGAACATTTGTGTAAGGACCCGACTCATCCTAAATTAAATAACATTAAACTTTGATTTCAAAAATACCAATGAATAAAAATTTTGATCTAGCAAATGTAGGAAATGTGAAATTCTTCTAGAAGTGCTTAATGTATGCTATAGCAATGCAATGAAACTTGAAATTTAGTTTCCTAGAATCATTAGGTTCTTAAAAGATCACCAATTTTAAATCTAGTGAAGAGAGAGTACATTACGAGAGAAGGGACATTATGTAAGATAACCTAAAAGAACAATGGGTCAGTTCATACCTTAAGTCATGCATTACATCCTGCATTCATTTTCGATAGCTTGCTTCTCCTCTAGTAACTGTATCCTTATCATTTGCACATAATTAACTTAACAATCTTATGTTAGCACAACTCAGTAATCACTACTCAGAGAATTAAGATCACGATGCTAATTGTAGGACTCCCTACATGTAGTTCTATTTTGCACTATGTTTGATGTAACTGTGAGTGGGTACCCAGCCCTTTCTAGGGTTATTCCCTGCCCCAGATAGTTCTTTGTCGGCTGCCACCCACTCGGTGAAACAGGGACAAAAGTTAGTCCACTACCACAAACACCTAAAGGGGTGTTTGTTAGCGAGTCCTAGTGTGGAGGAATCCCTATAAGGTGTCTACCCATGAAATCTAGCTTACTTCCCCAAGCCAAATTAGGTAATTTTCGTGACTAAGTCCGTTCCTGATCCCCTAGTACTTTCACCACGATCTGCAAGGGCAAGGTGAAAGCATATGATAGATAGTGTTTCTGGATTAGCCTAGTTGCCCTATCTGACATTTCACATGTCCTCCCTGATCTATACTTATGTGTCAATAAGCCTTATTTTCTGATAGTATGCTTGGAGTGTTTTCCAAATGAGCATCATGGTAATCATTAGTTCAATAGAATCATCCTTTCTTTTTAGTTAATCTTCTTAGTGGGATATCCAAGGAGATTTTCCCTTCCTACGGATTTAACCTTGACATGTTCCTTATTACTCCCTGACAATTTAGAGGGACGGTGCCCAGACGTCATTGTTGTAGCTATGTTGGGCGTGAGGTACTTGGTTCAACGCAATGGCATTACCTGTAAACGTAACACAGAGGTACCGTAAAAACTGAACACTGTGATTTGTTTGAGTTTTTGGACGTTTCTTTAAAGTTTACCTAGCTATTTGCGAGGAAAAATTAGAATAACTCAAAAGGGAACAATGAAAGGAATAAAATTCTTGATTGATCAATTCAAAACATTTGAGTAATCGAGAGATGTTGTTCTCACCATAAAATTAAACCAATTATCACATAATAAGGAAAATGCTAAATTAATTCCTCTATTAGAAAGTACCATATAATAGTCATGAAAATGTAAATCACAAACTTTAATTTATGTTCAAACACTTGAATCCTTAAACACATATTTGTGAAGAAAACTTATATATTTAACTTCGCAAGTTCCTCTCTTGCAACATTTCTAGCCCTATCAATACTCTATCCTTAATAATCCTAGCCTAAGCATGTTATGAACATATAGTCATATTTATGCAATTGGACAAGTGGTCTTATTTGTTATAAACAACTCCTCTAATGGAAGGTACTATTCCCATATATATATTTTTGTTCCATGTAATATGACATAAATGTATGACTAATCTCATAATGTGAATTTATGATTTACTAAATTAGAAACTCACATACTAATGCTACTTCTCTAAATCTATAGTTGAGTTTAAAATGGCCACTCATGGAATGCCTGTGATGGCTTGTTTGCGTTTAATTTTTAGTGTCCTTTGTAAATGAAGGGATCATACTTTCCTCTTCATTTTCCTATCATTTAATTTGGGATAATTGTTAAAACTTCCAAGAAACTCTTCCTTAAAATTAAAATATATTTACCTATGCTCTTTTTTAGATTGTAATTGTATAAACAATGTATTTCTAAATTGCAACTCTGAGTTTAAACATCTATTCAATTCATATTATATATTATGCATAAATAAATCCCACTTTCCTCGATTCAAATTTCTATTTCAAGTCAAATGTTTTAAACTACATATAGTTTGCCTTCAAATGAAAAGTGAAAAGTGAATAGTAAAAGTAAATAGTGAATAGTAAAAATGCATAGTAATTAGTGGAAAGTGAATAGTAAATAGTGAAAAGTGAATAGTGAAAAGTGAAATGGTCCCCATCCTAGGAAGAGACCCTCAAGGTGGCGGTAATTTCAAAAGCAATACTGCAACCCAAATTTCATTTCTTTCATGGTAACAAAATTTCAACTTGACTTATAACAAAATTTAAAACTAATATTTCTACTAAGCTTGCATAGAAATAATACTTTTACAAATTTAATTAAGACATCAACTAACTCTTAACTTTGCAAGTAGGAGAAGAAGGAACTAGACAATTGTAATATCCTATTAAAAATAAATTTTCTTTTCCTCTTCTCATTTCTAAATGGTAAAACTTTATGAACTGTAAAATCACAACTAACAACACATTAAGGGAGGATTTTCTCACAACTCTAAAATACCAAATTATACAACGAAAGAGAGAGAATGTTCCCCTCTTGTAAAATCAACAAGGATGAAGCTATTAAAAGACCAAGCTTCCTTAAGAGTAAAGGAAAATAAAATATTTCCCAAAACAGAAAAACTCTTCAACTCCACTTTAAGCTCAACACCACTTCACAACAAGATAAACACAACACACAAAAACACAAATACACCGATAGATATTTACACAACACAAAACTCATCCACTGTGAGTTTAAAGAGGGGTAGGAGAGTGGACACACTCAACTCTAGAGTGTCACCCTTAAATTAAATTTCAACATAGTTTCCTTCTCATGGCCTCAAGCCAGTTTGCCAACAAAGATTCCAAGGAGTTCATATTTTGATTCTCAATCCAAATATCACAATTTCCCAAAAGAAACAAGGCATGCACTCGAGGAGGATCACTCCTCCTCTACCCCACACTTGATGAGCATTTCTCCCAAGTGGAAGAAGCTTTGTCAACATCCCAATAAAATTTTCCCACAATAACAAAATTTACAACACAAGCAAATAAATAATTTTCACACATCCTTCATACAACAAATAGAAATACAAAGGAAAAGCCATGAAATCCAACCTTAAAAAGCCCTTTAATGGATGAAGTTGATGTAGAGTTCCTTTCTAGCCTCCTCTCCAAATCTCCCTTCTCAAAAATAAAACAATCTTTCTATGATTACAGCAAGGGATAATGAATGGAGGATATAGGATGGCTAGAATAATTTCAGCATTATGAGGCTATGAAGATAAGAATAGAGAAAGAATTGGGCATTATGAGGATGCTAGAAGAAGATTTCCTAGAGGAATTTAGGCATGATAAGAATGCAAGAATGAAGTCCCCCTGCAAGAATGAAGTCCCCTCCTGCAATAATGAAGTTCCCCTACAAAATCCTGTCTCTCAATTGCTTAGAGAAGGGTCTCATTTATAGATTTTTTGAGAAGTGAATGGAAGGTGAGGATCAAGAGTTGAGATCAAGGGCTCACATTATCTGTGAATTTTAAATTCATAGTGGATGAATTAAAAATTTATTGTTTTAAGATTGTAATATTTAAATAACCCCACTATCCCAAGTGGAACTAATAAAATAAACCCACTAATACAATAAGTAAACTAAACTAAGAGAGAGTGGGTGACACACCACCCTCATTAAGGGGAACCCCACCAAAAGAGAGGCACAAGGAGACAAGCACTCCATTATTAGGGGATCATGGAGTTGCTCCATGACTTGGAAGTGGGCCTGAGTGTGGATTCCACTCATCCCATTGTCCCCATGCTTCTAAATTCGTCACTTAACTTCACCCTAAAGTTGAAGTGACCATATGGAGGTTATCCCAAGGTTATCCTAGTCAAAAAGGTCCCTAGACCCATGGGGTATAACCTAGAGTTGATCTAAACTTAGTTAGGACTCCTAGGGTCAAGTTAAAGCACAAGTAAAAGGGTCTCAAAAATTTAAAATTAAAAAATGAAATTCCAAACAACAAATCTTACAACACATATCATAATTCACTTTTCAAAAATATTGAGTTGTGACAATTTGGGCTTGGTGTTTAAAATGAATCATTGCTTGCTCTGTGCTTGATTTATCTTTTTTGATTGCTTGCATGTGATTGATTGTAACTCAAATTTAATAAAAAAAAGTATCCTCTCCCCTTGCCTATCAAATGGATCTTAGGTGTATGAGAACTTGTTATTATCTTTAGAGCACCTACCTTCTCGATGTGAGAAGGGATACGACCCAAGTGGTAACAAGCTAAAGCCAAGTCCTTCTGAACCACTATATAAGAAAAGTGTTTATTTCAAAAGCCAAAAACAACGGGTGTTGTTGCATTATACCGACAGCCAACCTCCCCCAAAATCCTCCAAGGCATAACCCTTAAAGGTTGGGAGATTCCATAATGGAGAGTAGCGCTGCCACATGTATAGCCACCTGAATGGATGCCCTCATTAGCAACTTCGTGTAGTAGCCAAAAACCCTCTATTTGTTGATGCAAAAGGTGGGACCTTTGAAGCCACCTCGATTCACGTGGTTCTTAGAAAAGATAGCAGGGACAATCCTAAGGTTTGGTGAGGGATAGGCCTTATAGGAAACCTAGATCTTGGTATGCGTGAGAAGTGTGTGCTATGGAGGGGAGCTAGTGCTACCAAGATCCTGAAGCTATATGCTTTGAATAAGCACAGCCAGGTGATTCAACAAATATAGTCCTTTCCTAGCCTAGGTTGTACAAGTTTGTGATTGTTGTGAGTGTGATTGACTGCAATTACTATTTTCTTGTCAGAAATCACAAATCAAACATTTTTCCTGACAGACACAGTCACTTTTAAGCCTAAACTACCCACATACAGACAACTGAATCACTTTTAAATCGTAGTTAGCTACTTTTCACCTAAACCAAATCACTTTCAAACCACAGTAAATCACTTTTTGCCTGAATAGAGTCTCTTTTAAACAATAGTTAGCCACTTCTTGTCTGAATCGATTCACCTTTAAACAACAGTCTGTCACCTTTGGTCTAACTTGCGTCACTTCCGATCAGTAGTAAATCACTTTTGAGCCAACAGTTATCACCTGTGAAAAATTGGATTACTTCTAGTTAACACTATAACCTACTATTAGAACCTAAACTAGTCCACATTTGAGTTATTACCAGTCACCTTTGATCTTTTCTAAGTCGCATATGAGCTATCACTTGCCGCCTATGGTTTAATACTAGCAAATCTTAGTGACTCAATCAAATTTGCGACAAATCTACCTTGCTTAGTTTCAGCATTAGCTTTCAGACGTGTCTCTGATCATTAGCAGATACCTAGACTTTATCTTCTGCTTTGAGCTTACCAATCAATCACATTTCATGTTCTTTTCATCTTTTTGAGATCCCAAACCAGTAAACCAAACATCAAATCAATCATTTTGATCCATCAGCAAAAGATTAGCTTCAGCTTCAGCAAACATCAGTAACATAGCAACCTTTAGCAAACAACTTTTCCCTTGAGTGTGTGAGCTATTCTCTAGGGAAAACAAGCCAACAACACATCAACCAAAGAAAACCAACCAAAACAACAAATCAACAACCAAGCAAAACAACAAAACAACCAACAACCAACCAACCAGCAAACTATCACCTTTCTTTTGGGTCTCAAAACTTTGACAAGCTAAACTTTAGTTTTTAACATCAACATCATGCCTCAAACTAGGAGTCAATATAGAGTTGAAATGGAAGACAAATTGAGGGCTGAATGGAAGCCAAATTGCAAGCTGAGATAGGCACTAAGATGTAACAATCTAAATCAACACCTCTTAAAGACGCAACTAAATTCATGACTGGTATGCCTCCTCATATGTTTATGCCTCATGGGTATACCATTGGAGAGTCATCTTCACAACAAGTGCAACCTTAAACATTTTTGGAGACTTTTGAAGAACAATCCCAAGAAGACTTATCAAAATTTTAGGACACCCATGTGTGGGATCAAGTTGAGAGACTTGTTTTATCTGAGCCTAATCACTACTTCTTGCAACTTGCTCACATGGGTGCTAAATTACCAAGAGATTTTAACATATCTGCTATTAGAGAGCATGATCCAAACACTCTCGCTGTTGTTGCAAAGGGACCATCCACTATAGTCACACCATCCCCCACCATATCACAAGCTCTATCTTCCACCACATCTCTTTGATTGCCTATTGTTACTTCATTTGATCTACCACGCTCAGAGCACACTTTAGAACCTTTGATAATACCAACCAATGTGCTCCCTCTCATGTCACAAAATTTGAATATTCCACCTTTCCATGTTCCTCAACATACTCCTCCTCCTACCATCACCATTTCCACCCCTCAAGTAACACAAGATGTCCATGTCGCCCAAGCACAAATGCTCCAAACATGACAAGCTATCTGTTGATGACTGTTTTGATGCAATCATAACAATAAGTTAAAATTCACATATAATGAACTGAAACTATACTTGAAAGATAAGGAGGAATCATTTGAGATTCAACTAATCCCAAGTCTACAATGGTTCGGTTGGTCAAGTTCAGTTGGTCAATGTGAAGCTGTAATGTTCAAGGGGCCTTACGTAGTTTAGGTTTGTTTGGTGGTTTACTGGACTAAGATTATGCAAAAAGATCATGAGATATGTCAATACTTTTCATTCCTTTGCATAAAGGTGTTACTGTGCTGCAAGTTTTAGATGGTTTTCTTGAATTTTTTGCAGCTTTCTTCTTTATCTATTTATGAAAACTGTCTACTTATAGCTCTGTTATGCATGCTTCTTCAAATTTGAGACAATTTCCTTTAGATTTCTATGTTTTCAGCTAAATATTCAGATGGGTTGGGAAAAGTTAGAAAGATTTAATCCATACCTCATTTAATCTACCGAAGGATCTAATTGTTTTTGTTATGCACTACGTAAATACCACAGTAATTTGATCAAATCCACAGTAAAAACCTTAAATGTAAGTTCTGAGCATTTTCACAAACATACATTTAAAATTGCAAGCTCTCAAAGAAAATATTTCAAAACACAAAGAAGAGCAGGAGAACACTCAGAAGATAGATGCAGAACTCCAGATTCTATTGTATTAGAAATGAATAGTCATACATGATTTACAATGTAGGAATGACTCTTAGTTTCATTGATCATACTACTGAGAACTTACAAGCTTTACAGATACAGTAAGACAGCCAGACATTCCACGCGCACCTTACTGCAGACAAACAGGCGACCTCCTTCTTCTACTTCTAAACTATGCTAACTCGCTGTATGTTCCTAAAAGAAAAATCCTGTTGTAGCCCTTGTTGTTTTCCTAAAATCCATGTTGTAAAGTTTTACAGTGTAGAGAGGCACAATATAAAGACATTCTGATTGTCCTCACTACAGCAGAAAACCTAACTGAACCCCTGGTTCAAACCCCTGGTTACAGCGATAAATACAGGTGAACCAGCTCTTCAAAATATCTCTGAGCAGTGTCAAATCTGGGCGAAATATTGCCCCTTCTAAGAAGTTCCGGCAGTTTGGCAATAACTTCTGTTTGTTTGTTGTAGTAATACCTTCAGCTGCAACTCTGTCCTTCACTTGAATGGCCTTGACTTCCTCGCACTTCATCTTTATCTTCCTGCTCCTGAGATCAGATTTTCTTCCTTCATGAGGTCACTGTGTTGACTTTCCAGCTGCTTCCTCAACTCCAAGCCTGCAAGACAAGATAAGCAATAAGTATTACATTTATCACATAAACAGCAGGAAATTAAAATAATCGTTTAAATCCAGGTGACTGCGCAAAATCGTGGAAATCAGGTTCAAAATACTCTTAAAACGCGTTCAAAATGCATTCAGACCGCTCAAAACCCATCGGGTCAACCATCGCTGACCGAAAAAATGCCACGGGCGCCAAAAAATGGTTTAAAACTCCACCGCTTCATTTCCCGCCCATCGGCATGACTATCGCTATCGGCGTGTCAAAAAATATGTTGGCCGATATTCTCTATTTGGCTGATGTTCACTTCATCTGCATGATATTTTGGAAATATGATGCTCTCCCTTCTGAAGGTCCAGATGACGTCATCAAGATGTTTCACTTCTGTATATTGGGGAAAAGAACAACATCATCATCATCATCATGTTGAAGGAGAATAGGAGGATATGGAATATGATCCTGCTGCTGAGGAAAGGAAAATGATGGTGATGTCATCGTCATATTCGGGCTTCATTAAAATGCAAAAGATGACGTCATCATCATGTTCAGTTAAGATCAGGGGATAATTGTGATATCGGGTCACCTAAGGAGCATGATCAGGATGATGAATGTAATACGACCCCTTTGCGGCCAAGGCAACCCTCTCGAAAGATCAGGACGATGATGATCATCAGGATATTTGGGGCTTTTGTCAAACTTAGAATAAGACGTCATCATCATATTCGCGAACCGGATCGTGTTTTGGAAAATATCCTGCCGAAGGGAAATGTGATGATGATGATCATCAGGATATTTGTAAAAGGTCATATTTCTCGGCAGGAGGACTTCACGAAATATCGGGTAGACAAACAAGATCAAGATGATCTTGACAATATGACAGGATAAAAAATATGATGATCCTCCTCATCGAATTATCATGATGACGTAACCATCATATTTCGTCTTCGAAGCATGAGGATGAATTGAGGTCATCATCAGGTTAGCGCTAGGGTGATATTTAAAATATGATCATGCAAAAGGAGATCAGGAGGATATGAAGACGTCATCATCATCTTAGCGAATTTCAGCAAATATGACCCTTTTGTGAAAGATCAGGATGATGACCCTCTGATAGGATTTTGGCATGCGCATGCAAATTATGCAGATGGTGGATTTTCTAAGTCAGGGTGACTATTATAATATCATCATGATATTATAATATCAGGCAATGTTAAAATATCAGCATGATGCTCGCGATACAAAAGACCGTTCGACGGGGAAAACTTACTATGACTTAAAGTTGACGTCCGGATATTTGAACCTCAGGATATTATCAGGGGGGCGCTTCAAATATGATGATGATGTTCTTCATACAACAAAACCAAGTTTATAAAATATGACCCTCCTAAAATCATGATGCTCACGATGCGCATAAGGTCATTTGACGGGTAAAGGGCACTATCACCTAAAATTGACGTCCAGATATTTCGACTGCATGATTTTATCAGGTGATAGATCAAGATCATGATGACCTTGACAACATGAAAAAATATGATGATCATTTGCGATTATCAGGTTTGACCAAAACTTTGACTGTGCATAACTTCCTCATATGGACGAATTTTCAAGTGATGTAAAAGGCAAACCTGCATGGAATTTCAAGCTCTTTCTAAATATGAGGTCACAAAAACAAAATATGAACTTTGACAAACTGACCTCATGATGATGACCTACCTCATCGAATATCATGATGATGATGCACCTAACCTTCATTTTGATGATGCACCTGACTCATTTTTACTAAACCGCCAGAAAGTAGACAAACACAAGCAGAAGCAAAAAGCGAAACATCAGCAGGGGTCCCCATTTTGCTAAGGAGCATAATGGGGCATGTTGTGAACATCACAACAACTAGCAACCAAAACAAAACAACTAAATTCAGAGTGTTCAAGGAAACTAGATGAAATGAACTCATAACTTCCAACTATCTTTCCTGTAAATTACTATTCAGCTTGAGACTCAAAGTATTCAATAAAGATGCATGAACTTCCATTTTCAGTTTAGTTGTGTGCACGTGATTAATTATCCTCATCTTGAAGATTGGTTGAACAAACCAGTGACTGACATTAGCCTACGTAGGTGAGGATATTCCCTCATAGCCGACCGGATAGAGCCTTGCTGCCAGCGAGCGTCCATAGCCCCGGCAAGGTTATCGTTACAATTCTCCTAAGTAGAGCCCCACTACCAGCGAGCGTCTATAGCCCCGGTAGAGTTACTTAGATGGCTTAATCTGGATTTTCAGTATAATCCGCTTTATTTATTTATCTATTTATTTTTTGTTTTCTAATTTTGAAAGATTTCATAAGATATAGCAATTTGTAACTTCATGATGCAAGGAGTGGACACTTGCTGAAATTAAGCTGAGAATTGTAATGGTAGCAAGGGTGACCTCTGATTTTTCACCTAATATCTACACTGGTAAGTTCAACAAACCCAAGGATTTTAGGTGTGTCATCGTGAGAAACCTGCTTCGAATTCTCAATCACATTTATTGAATACAAAACTTCAGAAGATGAACAACTCTCTACATTCATGACAGTGACAAATTATGTGTAAATTGCAAATGGTTAACCTGAATATCCTAAATTTTATACTGTTTTGAATGGTTGCTAGTTTTGCTCCTTAATACTCTAAAGTAAAATAAAGATCCCTGCTGAGGAGACAACAAACAAACCAAACAAACAGGCCGTACAAACAACACAACAAAAGAAAAAATTGTACAAACAGAAAGAAACAAAAAGCAAAAACAAACAGAAGACAAGCTATACAAACAGCCAACCCAAAAGAAAACACAAAAGAAGAACACAAAAACAAAAACAACTACCCTACCAGACTATATACAAGCCTCTACAAGGCAATTAGAAACCCAGGAAAAAGACCCAAAAACACCCCTACTTGCATATTTCTTTAGGTTGTGCAGGAGTAACAGGGTACTAGTTATGGTCCTCATCCTAGCAGATTTATCTTTGAATTCTAAAAAAAATTCTGATATTCTAGATTCATTGTGTTTATCAGAATAGCTCTTAATGACTAGTAACTGAGGCAGCTCATCAGGGTTATGATTAATCCATATGCATGTCCTATCTCTTGAATTTCCATAATCAAAATAGCCTTTATCATTGTTTACTAAGGAGAGGAAAGAGACAACCTGATGTGCCTTTAGCTCTGTGGAACACACTTGTTTATTAATAGCTGGCTTTTCATTTAGCCCTGCATTTTCATTGCCCAGCTCTATGTCTAGTCCTTTTTCAAGTTGAAAGATGAATGACTCCAGATGTATCATTTCTTCATCTTCATCCAGCTTTGTTCCTTCATTCTGGATGTTCAGTTTATCCTCAAATTTAGCAAACCTCTCAATGTTCTCATTAGTTTCCTGCACATCAGCACTTAAGTAAGTATCTTCATCATCATAATCTGACATACAGAAATTAATCATTTCTAAATCACTTGAGAGTAAAGGTGGGACGACATCTTTTGATTGACAGGAGTACTCCCCTGTTTTATTTCTAACATAGCATGGGGGGGATGTCTGATTATGCACAGCAGCTACATGATCCTCTGTATCCTTTTTTTTCAAGAATTGCTCATCAGATGACTCATATTTGTCATTTAGTGAAGAGTCTAATCTTATTGACCTGCAACAATCTTGATTTTGATCATTTAATTCAAAGAAGTCAGTCGTAACACTAGGATTTACTTTCTTTGCTATGACTTCATTAGTTTCTACAACAGGGATCCTATCAGTTTTAGTGTATTTTAATTTTGCCAATGTTTGTTTACACTTCTTTGCCAAATCATGTTCGTTAAAACTTTTCAGGTCAGACCCAGAGGTTTCTTCTTGACAAATATTCCTTAGTAGTTCTATATATTTATCAAATGTATCAAGATGAACCTCACTTTCCTTTTCTTTTTCATTAAATCTTTTTTGCTTATTATCTAGAAAAGGGGCATGAGCTGTGATTTCTTCTCTGCATTTTTTAGGATATTTATACTTTTTGCTAACCTTAATCACAGCCGGATCTGGACGAAAAGACAGATTTTTTTCTCACCATCACATGATTCCTACCAAGAGATCTTATTATCCTTTATTCCTAGCATTGGTTCCATCTTTGTATCCTCTGCACATTTAATGACCGTTGATGCTGCATCCTCCTGTCGCTCAATAATCTCCTCATTTCCCTGCCAACTTTCAGCCTTATACACATCTGAGAGAGAGATTAGTCCTTTCAAATATAAATCTAATCTTGTAAGGAAAGCTATACAATTAAGCTCACCATGCTCTGCGGACTCATGTATCCTACACCTTCCAAATAAACCATAGCTATATAAATTTTTAGGATAAAGCTAGTTATTCAAAGCTTTCTGAAATGAAGGAATGTCAACTTGAAAACTGTCCCTATATGAGTCCATTAAAAATGGGACCTTCTTTCAACTTTTAGGCCTATGAAATTTTATGAGATCTAACATATCTCAGAATATAACATTTAAAACTCAAAATTTTAACCCTAAACCAAATCAGGCCCTCCTTCTAGCGCCAGAAAACTTGATGACTGTTTTGATGCAATCATAACAATAAGTTAAAATTCACATATAATGAACTGAAACTATACTTGAAAGATAAGGAGGAATCATTTGAGATTCAACTAATCCCAAGTCTACAATGGTTCGGTTGGTCAAGTTCAGTTGGTCAATGTGAAGCTGTAATGTTCAAGGGGCCTTACGTAGTTTAGGTTTGTTTGGTGGTTTATTGGACTAAGATTATGCAAAAAGATCATGAGATATGTCAATACTTTTCATTCCTTTGCATAAAGGTGTTACTGTGCTACAAGTTTTAGATGGTTTTCTTGAATTTTTTGCAGCTTTCTTCTTTATCTATTTATGAAAACTGTCTACTTATAGCTCTGTTATGCATGCTTCTTCAAATTTGAGACAATTTCCTTTAGATTTCTACGTTTTCAGCTAAATATTTAGATGGGTTGGGAAAAGTTAGAAAGATCTAATCTATACCTCATTTAATCTACCGAAGGATCTAATTGTTTCTGTTATGCACTATGTAAATACCACAGTAATTTGATCAAATCCACAGTAAAAACCTTAAATGTAAGTTCTGAGCATTTTCACAAACATACATTTAAAATTGCAAGCTCTCAAAGAAAATATTTCAAAACACAAAGAAGAGCAGGAGAACACTCAGAAGATAGATGCAGAACTCCAGATTCTATTGTATTAGAAACGAATAGTCATACATGATTTACAATGTAGGAATGACTCTTAGTTTCATTGATCATACTACTGAGAACTTAAAAGCTTTACAGATACAATAAGACAGCCAGACATTCCACGCGCACCTTACTGCAGACAAACAGGTGACCTCCTTCTTCTACTTCTAAACTATGCTAACTCACTGTATGTTCCTAAAAGAAAAATCCTGTTGTAGCCCCTGTTGTAAAGTTTTACAGTGTAGAGAGGCACAATATAAAGACATTCTGATTGTCCTCACTACAGCAGAAAACCTAACTGAACCCCTGGTTCAAACCCCTGGTTACAGCAATAAATACAGGTGAACCAGCTCTTCAAAATATCTCTGAGCAGTGTCAAATCTGGGCGAAATATTGCCCCTTCTAAGAAGTTCTGACAGTTTGGCAATAACTTCTGTTTGTTTGTTGCAGTAATACCTTCAGCTGCAACTCTGTCCTTCACTTGAATGGCCTTGACTTCCTCGCACTTCATCTTTATCTTCCTGCTCCTGAGATCAGATTTTCTTCCTTCATGAGGTCACTGTGTTGACTTTCCAGCTGCTTCCTCAACTGCAAGCCTGCAAGACAAGACAAGCAATAAGTATTACATTTATCACATAAACAGCAGGAAATTAAAATAATCATTTAAATCCAGGTGACTGCGCAAAATCATGGAAATCGGGTTCAAAATACTCTTAAAACACGTTCAAAACGCATTCAGACCGCTCAAAACCCATCGGGTCAACCATCGCTGACCGAAAAAATGCCACGGGTGCCAAAAAATGGTTTAAAACTCCACCGCTTCATTTCCCGCCCATTGGCATGACTATTGCTATCGGCGTGTCAAAAAATATGTTGGCCGATATTCTCTATTTGGCCGATGTTCACTTCATCTGCATGATATTTTGGAAATATGATGCTCTCCCTTCTGAAGGTCCAGATGACGTCATCAGGATGTTTCGCTTCTGTATATTGGGGAAAAGAACAACATAATCATCATCATCATGTTGAAGGAGAATAGGAGGATATGGAATATGATCCTGCTGCTGAGGAAAGGAAAATGATGGTGATGTCATCGTCATATTCGGGCTTCATTAAAATGCAAAAGATGACGTCATCATCATGTTCAGTTGAGATCCGGGGATAATTGTGATATCGGGTCACCTAAGGAGCATGATCAGGATGATGAATGTAATACGACCCCTTTGCGGCCAAGGCAACCCTCTCGAAAGATCAGGACGATGATGATCATCAGGATATTTGGGGCTTTTGTCGAACTTAGAATAAGACGTCATCATCATATTCGCGAATCGGATCGTGTTTTGGAAAATATCCTGCCGAAGGGAAATGTGATGATGATGATCATCAGGATATTTGCAAAAGGTCATATTTCTCGGCAGGAGGACTTCACGAAATATCAGGTAGACAAACAAGATCATGATGATCTTGACAATATGACAGGATAAAAAATATGATGATCCTCCTCATCGAATTATCATGATGACGTAACCATCATATTTTGTCTTCGAAGCATGAGGATGAATTGAGGTCATCATCAGGTTAGCGCTAGGGTGATATTTAAAATATGATCATGCAAAAGGAGATCAGGAGGATATGAAGACGTCATCATCATCTTAGCGAATTTCAGCAAATATGACCCTTTTGTGAAAGATCAGGATGATGACCCTCCGATAGGATTTTGGCATGCACATGCAAATTATGCAGATGGTGGATTTTCTAAGTCAGGGTGACTATTATAATATCATCATGATATTATAATATCAGGCAATGTTAAAATATCAGCATGATGCTCGCGATACAAAAGGCCGCTCGACGGGGAAAACTTACTATGACTTAAAGTTGACGTCCGGATATTTGAACCTCAGGATATTATCGGGGGGGCGCTTCAAATATGATGATGATGTTCTTCATACAGCAAAACCGAGTTTATAAAATATGACCCTCCTAAAATCATGATGCTCACGATGCGCATAAGGTCATTTGACGGGTAAAGGGCACTATCACCTAAAATTGACGTCCGGATATTTTGACTGCATGATTTTATCAGGTGATAGATCAAGATCATGATGACCTTGACAACATGAAAAAATATGATGATCATTTGCGATTATCAGGTTTGACCAAAACTTTGACTGTGCATAACTTCCTCATATGGACGAATTTTCAAGTGATGTAAAAGGCAAACCTGCATGGAATTTCAAGCTCTTTCTAAATATGAGGTCACAGAAACAAAATATGAACTTTGACAAACTGACCTCATGATGATGACCTACCTCATCGAATATCATGATGATGATGCACCTGACCTTGATTTTGATGATGCACCTGACTCATTTTTACCAAACCGCCAGAAAGCAGACAAACACAAGCAGAAGCAAAAAGTGAAACATCAGCAGGGGTCCCCATTTGCTAAGGAGCATAATGGGGCGTGTTGTGAACATCACAACACTATCCCCATATCCCATAGTGTTCAAGCTTCCCAAACTATCCCAACAACACCAATAGTCCAAGCTTCATGACCATCACAATCTGCTATATGTCATATGAATACCATATCTCATATACCAATTGCTAATATGCTTTCCACCATTTCCACCAATCCCTCCATTACACCATATAATCCCAATGTTACTCTTATTGATATGAGTGACCCTCCTATCGTTTCTCAAGCCAATCCTATCTCTATGGTCACTTATGTTGAGCAACTTACATCCATTCCATCATATTCTTTCAATCCTTCACACACCATCCATCCATCTTACGCTACCCAATGCTTGCCTATTATCACCCAACACATGACACATATTAATCCTCATGTTGTCCAAAATACAAACCCAAGTGTCCATCCTTCTTTCGTATCTACCAATCCTTCCATCACTTACCATGTCACAAATCCCACTCCAACTTCCCAACCATTAACTAGTGCCAATCCATCTTCCACTTCGCATGTCATGCAAAATCTTGGTGCTCATTCATGACAATATATCCAACCACTGCTTGTGCCTCAAGGACAGCAATCCTCAACCACATATTTGTCACATCCCAATCCTTTGACATATATTGTGAGCACACAACCTCAACAAATGGTCATGGCTTCATATATCCCACAATAGCAACCTCAATATACATCATACCATGTTTCACCCCCTTTGCAACAAAAGCACTTATCTTCAATGGATGTTCAACAATGATCAACCAAGCGGTAGGACAAGGTAAGAAGACATTTTCTCTAGAAAACATATGCACTTATCCATTTGACAAGTCTCTTCATATGACACCTTTTCCACCACACTTTGAAATCCCACAATTTGACAAGTACAAAGGAAAAGGAAATCCAGAAGACCAACTTAGAGCATTCTTTGTGCCATGTCTCGATGTTGCTAATGACGATACATATCTTTTGAGACTATTTCCTTGAATCTTAGTAGGACAAGCTCTTGAATGGTTCTCTCATTTACCTCCAGGAATTAAGTCTTTTTTGGAGTTAGCCAATAAGTTTTGATCACACTTTACTTTTAACATTGAACATGAGGTAAACATGAATGACCTTGTCAACAACATACAATGCAATGGTGAAGCCTTTTCTTCATTCACTCAACGATGGCGTAATATGGCTAGAAAACTATCATGGGAAATTCCTCAGAAGCAACAACTTGATATCTTTGTTCAAAATCTTCATCCCAAGCTATCATTCCAATTATAATTGCAAAGTGCTAGCACCTATGATGAACTTGTTTCCAAAGGTACCATCATTGAATGAGCTATAATTGCTAAAGAAACTATCAAGATCTTTCGCGATAACAAAGACTATCCTCAAAACTCCAATGATAAGTCTCTCTTTTGGAACAAAAATAAGAATGTTGTCAACGATGGTGTTGTAGATGCAAAGAACATACAAACTATGAAATCTCCCATCAACATCCAAGCTACTTCTACAACAACACAACCTTTTCAACAAATGTGACAACGACAAACTTCCAATCCACGTCAACAATTTACACCATTAGCGGAAACTATGGAAGTTGTCTTTCGAAATCTTCTCCAAGCGGGAGATATTATCTTAGTGGATGCACCACCCAATGGTGAACCTCTCTTCAAAGCTCCTTGGTATAAAAAAAAATGAGTATTGCGATTTCCATAGAGTTAAAGGACACAAAACAAATGGTTGTATGTGTTTAAAACATGTCATCCAAGATTGCATCGATTAAGGTTTAAACAAAATTAATCCAACAACTCAACCTGCACAACAATCAACATCGAACTATGATCTAGAATATTTAAAGTATCCACTTCCATCTCATGACAAAACAAGTAATCCTCATGCTAGGAATGCCATTCAGTACAACTATGAATCATCTACCATTGGCTGCATTGACCATGCTCGCATTTCTACCATTACTATCCAAGGTAAAGCACCTGATTGTGTTGTAACTACTCACAGAGGTTGAGTCACCATTCAAGGAGTGCTTGTTCATCCTCCTCGACCATTCTCTAACTATAATATCCTAGATCACCATGGCAAAACACCAGCGCACATATCCATTCTTGAGTTGCTTCACATATCCTGTACTCACAAAGCTATCCTTAACAAAGCCTTACAAGAATCTTTGGTGCCCAATAATATTGATATCACACAATTCCAATCTATGGTCACTAGCATTACAGCCCCTTGTCATTTAACCTTTTTGGACAAATATCTTCAGCCCTCCATTCATCCTTCCCACAATGAAGCCCTCCACATTGAAGTGTTTGTTAAACAATGCCGTATCAAATGAATCTTGGTAGATGCTGGTGCTAGTCTTAATATCTATTCTTTGAAATTAATAAAACAACTACGATATTCTAAGAAAGATGTTGACACCTCCAAGGTTATTACTATAAGAGCTTATGATGATGCCGAGCGAGATACTAAAGGGAAATTATTTTCTTGCCTATCCAAGTTGGGTCGATCACCATAGAAACCCATTGTTAGGTTCTTGATATTGACCTTCCTTATAATATCATCCTTGGTCATCCATGCCCTCAAGGTAGTTCCTTCCACATACCATCAATGTCTTAAATTTCCACACAACGGTGTTGAAGTTACTATCCAAGTTGATCCCAATCCATTTGAATTTTGTCATGCCTTTCAAGCTAAATATCAGAGTCCAAACTACATTCCTATCAACACTGAGGCATATCCGTCTTCATCCTATATAGACCCATCCTCCCTACTCAAGCCCTCATCTAGCAAAACCCCTTCCAATCTTTGTATCAAGTACACCGAACATGGCCCTAGTGAATCACACTACAAGAATCTTGTTGTGTTGGCACCCTTCCATTGTCTCCTAAATCCTATGGTAAACCTTCTACATCCAAACCAACTTCAGTCCCCACTGTCATCAAAGCTCCACCCACAGTATTCATTAAAGGTGGATTCCTAGATGATGAAGACATTGATGATATAGACTCTTGGATATTCTTTGATGAAAATGACCAAGTCCAACTGGAAGTAGAGAGATACAACAATGGGTTCCGTATCATAAAGAACATTGGCCATAAAGGACATGGTGGATTGGGATCATAGGAACAAGGACCTATCAAACCCATTATTGTGTCTAAAAAGGTTAATAAGCAAGGCCTTGGTTATCAGCCGGAGGTACCACAACTCAAAGACATTAAGTGTATTTTCGATATTGATGCCAAACCTTCCTTGGTAGGAGAGACTTCTAACTCTGATACCATCGATGACTCCTCCCTTCATATCACCAACCTTTTTCTAGGATCCTCCATCTTCATGCTTTCCATAACCCCTCCATCTTCATCTAATGATGAACTCAAGTCTAGTTCTCCATGCACTCCTAGTCCCAGTGTCAAACGCTGGACTCCTCAAGCTAACGGTGTTGGTAATTCCTCCATCCATCCTAAGTCCAGCATTTCCCATCAAAAACCCCATTCTAAACCCCATAAACATGTGACTGTACATCTTCCATCATCCACTTTACCTCCACTTCTTCCAACTCCTAAACTCCCGCCATCAATGTTTACTTCCATATCCTCCATTTCCCACATCCCATAACTTGCAAAAGCATGTGACCGTACATCTTCCACCATCCAATTTACCTCCACTACTTCCAACCACTAATATCCCTCCACTTTCCTCACCTCCATTGTTACCAACACCTAATTATCCTTTTATCCATCATCACCATTACATTCTTAGCATGACCAACAAATGTATACATTGCCTAAACATGAAGCTTCCACTCATTCCACCAACCTCACTTCTATCAAGTCCATGGGATTCAAAAATAAAAATTTGAATGCCTCTACTTCTAAAACCAAAAATCCTACTAAGAATCCTAAAGATTCTCATGCCTTAGGGCATCAGAGAAAAGAATCATAGCCTAGTACATCTAAAAATCTAGCTAAGTCTATAACTCGACAAGAAGAGCCTACGACCAAAATGGTCTAGGTCCCTAAGCAAACAAGCAAGCAAGCTGATTGAGGCATCCTTATCCATCCTTCAAAAATCCCAACCATTTTCTTTCATTTCCATCCCATTCCATTTAAAAATCCCACATGAAAAATAAAAACACTAAAAATACTAAATCTATGTGGGTTCCTAAATCACTTCATCAACCATGCCCTAAGTAAACATCTACATTGCTTCCTACACCACCATCCCATCAAAAGCTTCAATCTTTAACATGGTGTGTGCAACCATTGGTCATGTTTCCATTTCATTCCAAAACATTCCTACACACCTCCATCTCCCCAACCTTCATCCATTACCCTACATATCTTCTCTATCACCTTCCTATGGTCCATACTTTTGCATAAGCCTTCCATAATCCACTATCCCATTCATCTATCCTTGCATGAGCCTTCCATCTATCCTTGTGTGAACCTTCCAACATCCATATCCTAATCCATTATCCACCTAATCCATCTCCCATCAATGAAGTCCCTTACCAACATCTATGAGCACACATGACATGGTCTATGCAATGGCATTCATCTGTAATGGGACTACCAACATCCATTGAGCTAGACACTTGAGTCCCTCCTATCTATTACCTTAGTGAAAACCTGGCAAACAAGCGCCATGTGTAATTAGCTATCCCAAAAAAAAAAAAAAAAAAAAAAAAATCCATCCAATAGTGAAAACCACTTTGTGGCACTTTGGATAACAAAAATAAAATAATATAAGATAAATAATCTGTCCTCTGGTGAAAACCTGGTAAATAGGCACCTTGGATAAGTACCATGGTGAAAACCTGGCAAACAGGTGCTATGTGTAGTGACCTATTTCCATCATCTGCTTAGCTTTGTTTGATCATCACTCTTTTTTACTATATTGCACCATCCTATCCCACATAGTCCATATCAAAATCGACATTTCATCGCTATAAACAACTTTTCCACCTTTGCCTCTATCAATGCTAGCTATCATACTTGAGATATTGTTGTGATAACTATCTCTTTTGGCACCTTAGCATCTTCACCGCATGCCTTCTCCATCATTGCTCCTTCATAATAAACCTCATCCCGCACTGGGGGCATTTGTTGAGTCTTATTTGAAAGTGGATACCACTAATTGTAGCTCATAACACATCAAACACTTTGGCTCACAACACATCAAACTTTCAACTTCAACCATAGCATTCATCCAACAACAAACGTGGCAAAACATTTTGTAACCAAGATTCATATCTTTGCAATCAATTCGCGCTCATCTGACATCCAAAAATCACAAGACATCGCCAATGCAAACATTCAAGAAATCACGTCGGTCTTTTCAACATCATCCATCCAGTGCAATAAGGAAGAACTACATCCCAGCTCTATTGTTAAAGCCTTGATCCCATGGATATAGGGTATGTAGGCAATCTGAGATGCGAAGGAAGCACTCTGATTCAAGTTAAGACGATAGCCTCTTCTCTTCATCATCCATCTTTCATCTTTCTTCTAATCATCCTTAAATCTTTCATCTCACATTCTTCTATATTTCATCACACACATCATCAATAAAACCCAGAACTACATATTCATCATGTCTCATCTCCATCGTAAATGTGCTTTGATCCCATGGATATAGTGTATGTAGGTAGTCTAGAATATGAAGGAAGTTTTCAGTACTCAAGCACAGATCATCCACCCCATCTTCTTCATCTTCTTCTCTTTGATCAGCTCAAGTAGGAAGCAAACTATGTGTATATTGAAAGCTTAAGCACTTTAACCAATCAAGAATGAGCCAGAAGCTATTTGTCCACATGCCTTAAGCCAACATTTGCTATAGCAATTTATCAATATCTTTAGCCTTCAATAGGATGCAACTTTCCTCTCAACAAGGTGCTAGCTTAAATCCATCTAAGAGCACCTAAATTTGGCAAGAGAATGTGATGATAGTATCTTTTGTTTTATCTTTTGATTTATCTTTTGTCCCTTTTCTATGCCTAATCAAGACTGCCTTGATCCATCTATATCTTGGTATGTTGCGATGAAGTAAGGAATGGGGCATGGTCATATTGCTTTTCTATACCATGTTTGCGGGATGATCTTATTCTCTTCCTAAGCGTATTGGTATCTTGTACGTGTTCAGATTAGCATCCTACATATCAATATCTCTAGCATCTGAGAAGCTAAATAGTCTCTTATGCACTTGAGACTATTCTATGTTAAGACTAACTCCACACATATAACCAGCAAGCTATCACTATGTGTAGTGGAGATAAGCTCAAACCATTGTTTGTAGCATCAATGTCCATCTCAAAACACTAGCTATTATTCATATCTTGTGCATGTTGGTTCAACATCTTGACCTCATGTGTTCAGACAAGATTGTAGCATGCTAGTTGTGCATTGGATATCTCGACACCTTGGTTTCTATACCCTGGTGTATAACATCCACATGCTATATCAAACATAAGGATTGCATTTCTTTTCATTTTGAGCAATTACTTGAAAAGCTGCCTATCATCCCATCTATTCAACCTATTATTCGCCTATATAGTCCTCAACCAAGATCAATCATTTCCATCGTCCTTTGTCCACATCTCCTATCCTACAAAACAAGTGTGTTAGACATACATAAGTCCGTCATATATCATATCATTACCATGTATCTATATGCATAAGTCCATTCATCTCATTACCATTTATATATTTGCATTATCGTACCATTTTCATCCATATCATTTGTATAAACATCCATACATAATCCATGAAAATAAATACAAATATAACATGCATAACCATCATAATACCAATAGTGCATCCACTACAACATCATATAGACCACCAATACTCCATCATACATATATATATATGTATATATATATATGTATATATGTATATATATATGTATATATGTATATATATATGTATATGTATATGTATATGTATATGTATATATATACATATATATATATACATATACATATATATATATGTATATATGTATATATATATGTATATGTATATATATATATGTATATGTATATGTATATATATATGTATATGTATATATATGTTTCAATATACAAGTGTCCACAAGCTAAGCCATAAAGAATGTAGGTACAATCGGCTCTAGGCCTCATCATGATACAACATATACACAAGGTAGTGTTGTGATTTTCACAACACGCCCAATTTTACTCCTTAGCAAAATGAGGACCCCTGCTGTGGCTTTTTTGCTTCTGCTTTTGTGTGTTTTGTTTTGCTTGGTGGTAAAGGGAAAAGAGGGTTAAACTTGCAAACTTTGATAGAAATGAAGAAAAAATGCATTTTCAGTACCAATGCATGATATGGTTGGATTCCTTGTGAAAAATAAGCCAGGGTTGCTTTTTGAACCATTTTAAAATTTGCCATATTTTGCAAGTTATGATCATTTTGGTAAAATGTACATTTGGGTTTGTATATCACTTTGCATATACAAGGTCGTTTGTATATGCAAAGGGTTTTGTTTTTGTACTTAGTTGCTTTTGCATTCAGGTTCATATACAAGGTCATTTGTATGTCTTTTTGCCTTGTATACATTTGGTAGAGTTTATGCATACATACAAGATGGACCCGAGGTGGTTTTAGGTTGAAATGAATAAATGTTTAAATCCATTGCATGTATCTCACATTTGTATGTTTGGCAGGTCGTAACATAAAATGCATTTATACAAGGGCTGGAACTAAAAAGTTATTTTGTAATGTTAATTCATTGTATATTTCGGGCTTGTATATTTGAACATACATTTGATATATACATTTTACAATGTGCAGGCCGCGGACCCGAAGGATTATGAAAAGGAGTTAAACTATTGTATGTTTTTCACTTGTATGTTTTTACATACAAATGAAATATACAAGTCAAGATACATGCAATGTTCATATACATACCGCAGACGTGACAAAAAGTTAAAAGAGGTTAATTCATCGTATGTTCGCTTTGTATATTTCGATACATACAAGCCAAGATGCATCACGAAATGTACAAGCCACGGAAATGAAAAGTTATGAAACGGAGATAAATGCTTGTATATTTTGCGTTTGTATGTTGCAATATACAAGCGAAATATACAAAGGAAGCATACAGGCCGTGGAATTGAAAAGATTGAAATCCGATTGAATCAATGTATCACATCCATAATGTATATTGATATACATTGCTCAGCATACAACGAAATATACATTGCGGAACTCAGAGGCAAATTAAAACTGGTTAAATGCTTGTATCACGCCTGGCTTGTATATCGGATATACAAAGATTTAAACAAGGAAAATGAGTGGGAAAATGAAGCGATAAGAATTTTGAAGCTTTCTTTGAAACCCGAATGCATATTTTTGGTCAACGATGGTTGACCTGACTGGTTTTAACGCTGTATATGACATTTTGATGCACATTTTTCATAATTTCAGGGCCCAATGGCTGTGTTTATGCATTTGGAACCTGTTTTAATATAGATGTTCATTTTTCCTATTGATTTATTAAATGATGATGCTAATTCCTACTTGTTTATTGTAGATTGTTGGAGTAGCTAGGAAGAAGTAGAGTTGCTGACACAGTAACGGCGTGTAGGTGAACACAAAGGCAGGGTTTTAAATGACAATGATGTCCCAGGTGGCGGGCTAGATCCTGAGAAGCCAAACACACCAGAAGGAGACAAAGCTTTCAATGCGGGGGAGTTTGCATTTGGAAACATTTTGAAGGAGTGACACCCTGTCTGGGTGTACTGCTTGAATTCTTGGCAGGATTCATTTTTCACCGTTGGATGCTGCATTTCAAGATGTTGACCATTGATCTCCTAGGGTTTTTGGGTGCCAGATTGGGGAAAAACTAGAGATATATATATTAAGCCCCTGTACTGTACAAAAGGAAGAGGAGGTCAATCATACAAAAAAAAATCAGACCTGTAATAGTTTTAGGAGAGATCGGATTACTAAGACTAGTGAGGACTGGATTGTTGAAATATCAGGGTCCCTTCCTCAGATCATTATAAATGTACCTATTTTATGAACATACTGTATGGAGATGAAGTTTCAGACTATACCTTGTGTTAGGACAGTAAAAATTTGAAATTTTTACTATCTTCTCACTCCATCATATTTGAATAAATCCTGAAAAATATCCCAAAAAACCATAATAAAAATTTAATGTATCTCACAAGGTGTCTATAGATGAGCAGTGCTAAATTTCTTCAAGGTCAATCTATTGGCAAGATGTTGTGTTGCTTACACCGATACATAAGGAATCATTTGAAAGTAACCATCGGCGTGAGAATAGAGATTGGAAAGAGATTTATAAAAGTCACTGATGGAATAAGTAATGCCGATGACCTTATATCGGCAAGAGAACCAAGAAGTCATACTGATCGGTATGACTGATAACCATCGGAGGATCCTTCAAAAGCTGCCCCGATGGTATATATCATACCAATAAAGTATTTCGGCAAGAGTTTCACCAAACATCCTGCGGGGGCAACAAAGCAAATAGCCATCGGCAAGAAATTAACCATCGGGATAAGAAATAAGTAAATCTCCAATACTCAATGCCTTGGCGATAAAAGAGCTTTCGGCAAAGACTCACAGCGATACAAGTATCTGTAGGGATGACTTAACATATCAGGACAAGGGAATTAGGTCTCACCGATTCACAAGTCACGGCAATCAAAAGGTGTCGGTGACACTTTAACATACTCTGTCCAATGAAGAATATGGAAGGACCATCGGTGAGATGATGTGGATTAGGTTATCTTTTGAAAGCTATCCCGATAGTATATTTCATTCCGATGGGAATAAATTCATGCATGTTGATATTCTAGCGGCAAGACACTAAAGCAGTCATTCCGATCCAAAGTAAAATGACTATCGGTGAGACAACAAAGCTCGAGGAAACGTAATTACGTTATCCTGATGGTATTAATCACCCCGATAAACAAATTATATCGGTAAGATTCGTTACATCGGAAGGAAATCTAAATCGCACGGCGATGAAATAGGTTATGCCGATGGTCATGTCGATTGATTGTTCGCACCATAAAAGCATTAAGGTCGCCCAGACATTTTAAAATTCACACCGATAAGAAGAGTTATGGCAATGTGACACTTCACAGTGATGAACATTAAATTGATCAGATAATTAAATACAAACGGCTATGAAAATTCTACGATCATTGCATAACCGTCTGAGAAGAGAATATAGAGGAACTCTTAAGGCAAAAGTAGAGGATTCTAATTCCAGCCACCAAACAACAGGTACATATATAAAAACCACTGTATAGCCTGATATTAAATTTTCTGCCAAACTTTTAAATATGGATACTCTGGGAAAGGGAAAAGGAAGAAAGTCACAAGGGGAAACCAATAAGCCTAAAAAACAAAAAACTGAACAAACCCCTGAGGAGAAAGTGAAAGATAGAAAACTCAATCAGGACTTAATTGACCAATTGCCTAGGTCAACTCCCAAGGCCAGGAGGTCTGCCCAACTCAGGGCAGAAGTTGAGAAATTAGAAGATAAACATAAATGCCTGGGAGATATCTGGACCCCAATCCGGGGATATGAGCTTTTAAGATTTCATTATAATAGAAGATTTAGGAATGCTCCTGTGTCAAACCCATGGCACTTGAATTTGGGAGAACTAGTTGTGCCCAATGTATTCCTGAATGTGGAACTCCTCCTACTGCTTGCCAGACATTACAATTCAAGCCTGAAAGCCATCTACAACCCACAGGGAGAACCAATTGTGCATTTGTCAAAAAATGATATTTGTGAGGTTTTTGATTTAGATGATTTATGCACTGTCCCTATTATTTATGAAGATCTGGATAAAGAGTATTGGAGAATGGATACAACTTACAATGGATGGAGGTTGCCCATTCATAGGCCCAGGGTAGAAGGAGAAGTGATGCCCTTAACTGAAAATGATGGCCCTCCTTTTCATGTAGCTATATTTGAACCATACATACAGTATACCTATTTTTCTGTAGGCCAAGTCCTTGGTTCAGAGGTCCCTGAGTTCATGACTATTCCTCTAATGGTCATAGCTTCTGACATTTAGTGTCATAATGCAAGGCAGTTTGATTATGCTACTTATATTGCTAATAGAATGGACTCTCGTCTGTCTGCAATAAAAAATAGTGCTCCAGCATGCTCTTTTGAGCATTACTCAATGCTTATGCACATGGTGTTATATTATGGCCAGGAAGTAGGGTTGTGGCCAAGTGAGTTTCAAATTGTTGCTGCAGATAAGAAAGAGGAAAAGATACCCATACAAATGTGGACCAGAGTATGGGATAGTAGATATGCCCACTCCAGCTATGCTCAATTTGAAGAGCACTGTGTGAAAGTGTTGTATAGGTATTTCAACCACCCCTGTGAATATTCAATTTCAACTGAAATAAAAAGGTTCCTCAGACCAAAAGATTTTGGTGGCCCCCCTACTGTCACTCATAATTGGGGAGACTGGTATTGCTTTGAGGATGCTACTATGATCAAAGTTTATGGATTTGAGGATACTCCATTCATATTGCCCAGGACTGTCCCTGACAGACTTGCATATTGGGAGATAATTAGGCAAATGCATTGTTCAAATGTGATGAATCTAAGTTCACATGATAAACAATCATTTATGCCCAGCACCTTATGTTTTGGAGATTTTACTGTGGTTTCAAAAGAAGGTTACAATCTCATTTTGGATAAATTAATGCATTATAATATGATGACTGCTGAGGCTAGGAAAGGATCTGACCCTGAAGGTTTTATTGACTTTGCAAGAAGAAAACAAAATCTCAATGGATACATGCACATACATTATCCACATGATGATGTCATTAGAAATTTAGAAGAAGCTGAAGTCGAATTGGTGGTAGAAAAATATAACAGGGATTTAAGTGAAAAGAAAAAGCAGTTAGCAGAGATTGAAGTGGTTTCCTCTGAAGATGAAGAACTGACAGAACAAGAGCAGCCACAAGATAAAACAATAGAAATGTCCAAAAGGAAAATGCAACAATATCAGCCTCCAGTTGTGCTACATGATGAGGAGGGGTCTGCTGATGAGGATCCATGCCAAACAGCCTATGATTTTTTCATTTCACATGATAAATTTATTCAGTCAAAAGAATTTAAATCATTCTTGTATAAATACAAAGGGAAAGAGATCAGGGAATCAGTAGATGATGTTTTTGCTGATAATGAAAAACAATTATTAGATATGCTAAAGGAAACAGTAGATAAGGAAATGCAAGACATGACACCTAGCAAGGGTAGACAGTTGCTCAAGGATGCAGGGGTTATGATTTTTCCTGGTCTGGATTTAAATTCTGCTTTGGTTTTTGATAGTTTTCTGAATAGTGCAGATGATAAGTATAAGCTTACTCCAGAAGGAGTTAATGAAGTATATATGGGAACAAGATATAATACTGATGAAAATTCCTTGATGATATGGGCGTTATACCCTCCCCATAAGAAGACAGCCATCATAGATACTGAAAAGACTTTTGGCCATGTTATGACTTTGAGAGCAGGGGAAACTGACCCTATAATTACTGCAAACATTGGTATCAATGTTGCAAAATTGAATAAAGCACAAGCTCAAATGTTGATCAAAGAAAGAGATGCATACAAATTGAATTGTGAAAGATTGACAAAAGAAAATGATTACTTGAAGGATGCTGTTAAGAGTACTTTTGGCCAATCCACAAGAAGAATAACTCAAGGTGAGAGCTCACAGGGCATTCAAGTATTTGTTGATAACTGAGAGGGGGGGGGTGAATCAGTTATCCTAATTATTTCTTCTTTTGAACTTTCTTATTAATCAAAGCAGCATTGAATCAAACAAACAAACATTACCATGAAATAAGAAACACATGACACAGTATTTTTGACGTGGAAACCCGGTTAAGGGAGAAAACCATAGGGTGATTAACCCAAAGATTATTCTCTGTTAAAAGAATAAGGAATTACAAAATGGCACTTGCCAATTAGGGGGGCTCACTGCCCGAGCACACTGCTCACAAAGAGGCACACTGCCTACAAGGAGACACACTGTCTACAAAAGAATGTTATACAATACTTGAACTGATTGGAAGCATCTACATATGCTGGAGTTCAGTTCCGGTTAGGCTCAGTATACTGATCTGCTGCACTTCATCTTTCCTCTGTTCTTTATTCTGCTATCTTTTCACATACCGGATCTTTCTTACTGCTTCTGCTCTGCTCTGTATTTATTCGCATACACCTTCACATCATCACACTTTTTACAACTAAAATCCATCCTCTATATATATCCGCACTAGTGATTTCATTATCTTTCCAGTCGGCACCCGGAATAATCTATCTTCTCACAAACTCTGTTCTGTCAGCTGAATCCTTGCATATCAAGTAATGCGGATCAAGCATATACTTGTAGATATCATTAATCATGTCGGCCAAACATGATTCATGCCTTCACAACCTTTACCATCAACAGTAACACATCTGGAAAATAATCTGATACTCTGTCAGTCAGTTCTTCCTCTGTTCTCACTGTCTCTCAGGAATCTGGTACTCAACTATTCATATCTTTTTCTTTGTTCATCACCGGAGGCTAAATCCTTGGAATATACTACTCAAGGTAGTCCTCTTGACTTCCCCAAATCCGCACTGCACCAAGACACTTCCTCTGAGAGATCCAGACCAATCTGTCGGACCTTGCCACATGCTCTGTTCTTGTTCACCGGACCACAACAATCTTCATTCTGACTTCCGGTAGAGACACACCATGACTTGCGGATATGTGGGATGACCTTTGTTGCCATCAATGACAACAACCATGAATCCATATAGTGTCTCTTGCCAATAGTATTATCCCCTAATCAGGCAACCCAAATTTAGATAGATGCATTTGTTACAATACTGCAGAGCAGGTATGCAAACATGGTGCGGTGGTTAAACTGGTTTTGGGATAATTACTCAAAGAATCATAAAGCAGTTCAAGAACATGAAAGACTTGAAAAGAGAATACAAGAAAAATTGATTGAGCTACAAAACAGAAGTGCTACTGATAGTACAGATATCTCTGATGCAAGAGCATTACTCAAACAGCACCAAAATTACTATGACAAACTTAAAGCTGATGCTAAGGAAGGAAATGATGCCTCAAATGCAGGAGTGCCCAGGATATTTAAAGACAACAGAGAGGTGAAGAGTAAAGAAGAATGGATTATTGATTGTCAAATTATATTACACAAAGCCACAGGAGCTCTGAAAGACAAAGCCTCTGCATCTAGAGAAGTTTACAAACAATTGGAAAGCATGATCACACTTGATATAATTACCAGAAGTGCTGTTGACCTTACTGATTCTCATCATGAGCAGGATTACTTGGATCACTTGGCTAAAGTTTACTTATGGCTAAATAAAGCCTAATCATGATTATGTCATAGTTGTTAATGTTTGTTAAGTTCCCAAAAAACTTATTGAAGAGTTATGTCTCTTTATAGAAATATCTATATAAGTCCAAACAATCGATGCTGAGAGATCATCAGTAGTAGAATATATTCATATACCTTATATATACAATGTTTCAAAATGACTATGTTGCATATTTTATTTGAAGAAGAAGTTTGAAGTTCTTTGGTTCAGTGGTTCTACTTTGGTATCAGTTGTTTGTTAAAATTATTCAATTGTGTGGCTGTCTCCATTTCTGCATTTCCTTGATATTCAGATTAATGTATCAAGTATATATTTAATCTGTCAATACACATTTGTTGTATCTGTGTGATTAAATAGGTTGGTGTCCATTTGAGGAATTAAACCCTTCTGATTTAGTTACAGTAGCCTGGAAGTAGTAAGTTTGGATTACTAAGTAGGGCCATACAATTAGATTGCCATTCTATCTCCAGTATATCTGTTAATCTTATCTATTCATTTCATTTGGTTCCTTCAAGTAAGGATTAAAATACCTTCTGGTGAATTATAAGGTATCTGATTCTATTTGGTTGGATTATCAAGAAGAGTTTGTCAGTCATTTACTTGCACGTTTATACAAGTTATAAACTAAAACTGTGCCAAACAACTAGAATTATTACCATTAGGAAACCATTAGTCCTGGTCCTTCAAATTGACTATGTTACCCAACAAGGCACTAGTCTTATTTTACTCAATACTTAAAACCTTTTAACTTGATATTGCTTATACAATTTCTACCAATCACTCATTAGACATTAGACATAAAACTATTTAGCAAGCATTTCATCTATCCTACATCTTATGCCATTGTAGATAGATTTAATTAGTCCACACATTCACATTCAATCTGCTTTAATTTTCCAAGGTTTACCCACCTAGGTGTAGCAGGACCTAAAGCGAAGGAAATCATCAAACCTTAAAGGTTGATTTCGTCAAGTTAGTTCAGAAACATTGCCAGTTTAAACATAGAGCTTGGCATCCTCTTAGGATTGGCAACCTGCATTTTGGAGACCTAACACCTTGATTGTAAACCTTAAGTAGTCTTCAAGTTGATTTCTGGATATGTACTGGTGAATGCCGTGTTCTATAGAAGCGCTTTCATTTCATTGCATGTTGTTGTCAACTTTTCCCCTGAAGATTTACACTGAATCATGTGGATTTGTGGACTATCCTGGTGAAGTATGATTTTAGTTTTCTTCTCTCCATTGTTGTATGGGAATATGTATGTGGATCAATGATCTCAGTCAAGTAATTTTAGGAATCTCACTCTCTAACCCTTTTTCTCATTTTAATTTCATTGAAATCACTTTCATAACTGCACATCATGATAAATTAGAAGTAGAATAGAAAAATATGCTAACATCCTGAAGACAACTGAATATCATTAGCATATTTTTAGCTAAATGCATGTAGTATTGAAAATGTCATGCAGAGAATCACAAATAAGGGTAGAACTCATGCAAATATCAACTTAGACACATCATTTGGAGATATATGTTGTGTAGAGTAACTTCCCTATATAGCATAGTTGCAGAAACAGAATCTACTAATCTACGTAGGGCCCCAAAATGGAAAACAACAATACACATCAACCATAGAGTAACATTAGCAGATTATGAACTAATCGACAGGGACTTGGGATCATGAATTCTTAGAATTCATCGTATCTTTCAGGATAAAGAAGGGTTTTTGTGTGACTTTTGTTTCGTGTGCTTGGTTGTGACTGACATCACAAGCCAATCAATAGGAAACTGGTGCTAGAAGGAGGGCCGTTGACAAAGGAAACTGTAGATTCATCCATACATTGCTTAAACATCTTGGTGGTTTGAATTCTGGCCATAAACTCACCATTTTGCCTTAAAAACTTGAGAAATCCTGGCTTTCAGCCCAAATACCAGGTCCAGATCTAGTGGACTCTTCGAAGAACTGCCTATCAGGGGATTTAGACCTAGGATTGTGGACATTCATCACACCCCTGATTCTAGTGTGACAGAAGCCTTACCAGAGCGTTCTCCTGTAACCCCTATTGGCTTTCAAATACCCATAGGACCACCTATCACACCTCAGGCCCAACCTCAGCCTGTCATACCCCAGATCCAACCTCCACCAGTTGCAATGTCATTTTTCACAGTAGAGTCACCGCTGGCCTTCAATGCATATCATGCTTTGCCTAAAAATCCAGATAAACTTTGTCCTAGGTACCAAATGTATCAAGATGTTGATGATCATGTCAGGACCTTCAAGGAAGCTTGTTGTAGGGCTAGAATTGAGTATGAGGATGTGGTATGCAGATTGTTTCCATTCTCCTTAGGGGAAGAGACCTATAACTGGTATACCAGTCTAGGTCAAGGTTCAGTCCATTCATGGGATGCCTTAGAGAAATCTTTCAAGGATAGGTTCAAGGTGCCTATAGATCCTTTAATAAACTATCATCTATTTGCCACCATCAAGAGGTGCGAAGGAGAACCCATTGCAAACTTCAACACTAGATTCCAGAAGATGCTGTCTAAATTGGTTGCTCCCTACGTTGTAGCAGATGAGGCTACTAGGAGTATTTTTTAATCAGCTTTAGATCCCCTGACCTCCATGTTTACTAGAAGGACACACCCTAGTGTAACAACTTTAGCACAGGCTTTTGAGGAAGCTATCAAAGTTAGTCAGCAATTGGCTCCTACTCCCACACCAAATATTGCTTTCCCTACACTTCCTGGTTATCTTACATATCCCATCCACTAACAGACCAATGGAGCCATGATACCTTTAGCTGTGATGCCAGCCCCTTTGCAAATACCACCACTTAGTGTCATGCCCCCACCAAGTGGGAGTAACCAAATGTTACCATATCAAACACAAGTGCCTCAGGGTGTAGAACAATCCAACAATAACAATGGGTCTTCCTTTTTCAAGCCACAGACAGAGAATATGATGGCCAAGGTTCAGGAAGAGAAGGAAGAAATCAAAGAAATATTAGCTCAATTAAGAAAACTTACTACTAAGGTCACTCATCTAAGAAATCAGAATGTCTACTCTCAACCTAATCAAAACAAGGGTTATGCCAATGACAAACCTAATTATCCTGACAGGGGGTACAACAACAATTACAATAACAACAATGGCAACAATAATCCTCCTAGACAACCTAGAGTGTGGAACACTAGGTCTAACAATGGTTCCTTGCCATCACCCCTAGACAATCAGCCTCCTAGTGAACCTAGGCAGACCACCAGAGTAAACCTTGCAGAGGTAGCACTTACGAACTGGTGTAGAATACATAACACCAATGCTCATGTAGAGTTGGACTGTCCTCAATTCAGGATTGCTGCTAGCATACTCCAAGCTGAAGTGGCCAGTACCTCAAGTAACCCACCTTATGCAGAGGGAAATGAAATTGTCCCCTATGAGTATGATTCTACCCTAGTACTAGAAAGCTTCATGCATTGTACTTATCAGCAGACAATATCATCACATCAGGATTACACTTCAACATGTGAGGAATCAGCCATGGCTTTTGAGTCTAACTATGTTTTCCCCTTTGAAGATGAGAATGAGCCATCAATTGAGCATGTGGAAGTCAATGCTTATCAACAGCAACCTCAGGGTAGGCATAACTACAACTTAAGGAATAACTCAAATAGATCTGCTGATCCTTTGACTACCTCATTGCCTCCAAACAATTTCAACACTCCACCTGATCCCAAGGCAAGTAATAACCCTGGACCCCCCAAGGTCGATGCTCAATATCTGACACCGCATAACACAGCATCAAAAGGTGCAAATCCACTTCCTGAATCTGACAAATTGGTTACATATCTGGCAGATGAAATGAAAAAAGTAAAGATTAGCCTGCCAATGTCAGAGTTGCTTAAAACCCCTGCTATCAAGAATGCTTTCATGAAATCATTGGACGGTTCTGCTCAAAAGGAAGATAGCCATACCCCAGACCAATTTAGAAATAAAGATCATGCTGCCAAAGATGTTAACGTCAAACCTAAAACCCCAGCTACTATTCAAGCTGCAGATAACTCCCACATGACCCTGTACAAGGACAAGAGTGAGTCACCTCCCTTCCTTCTTACCACAAGGATGTTTGGTAAAAATTTGCACAACTGCTTAGTAGACTCAAGAGCATCTACCAATGTAATGTCCCTATCCATATGCAACGCTTTAGGGTCACATCTTGCTAAATCATTGAAGAAGGTAACACAATTGGACAAAATAGAAGTAAGTGTGGTAGGAGAACTGACCCACATTCACATGTAGCTAGCATCAGATCCCAGAATCTAGCACTATATTGATATTCAGGTAGTAGATATACCTGATACATATGGAATGTTACTCAGCAGAGACTGGTCAGAAACCCTCAACGGATACATGTCAATTGATTTCAGCCATATGTGGCTACCTTGGAAGGGTATACCGAATCAAATAAAGATCGAAGCTAAACCTCGCATGAGACACATGATCACTGAATATAACAGAACCAATGAAATCATGTATGTGGATGTGGAACTTGGAGTTTACTCCATCAGAGCTCAAACTGCCAGCATAGAAGAAATCCTGATGCTTGACATACATGATCATAATGGTGACCTTTGGAGTGATGAAATAAATTCAGAGCCTGATTGTAATCTTGGAAATAAAATAGAACTAGATCATTTCAAGAAATTTGAGATGCATTTGTTTAGATAGGTGAAATGATGTCAATTATTAAGTGTGCCTGTTCATGATATTCTGATTGATGGATGGTGCAGGTTGCATGATGAGGCTCATTCTGAAAAAACTTGTGATGCTTGTTTAGACATGTTGGAGTTGGAACAAGCATATGATGAAGCATATTTACCCACGGTGAGTTCCACAGATAACGATAGTGATACTGATTTATGTTTGTCTCTTGCAGGAATAGGAGGATGCACACAGAAGGATGAAGGTTCTGTCCAGATGACAAAAGAGATACTGGTATGCAACGGGGGTAATGATAAGAACAAGAAGAAAATCACCCCTGGGAGTGATTGTTTAGTGGAGTCAGATTACGAGTTATCTAATGAGGATAGTGGTAGCAATCTGTCCAAGTTCGAGGAGTTTTTGTCAAAAGAAATCCAAAAGATGACGCAGCAGCATAGGCCTCCCCAGGATGCCTTGATTGAGAAGTGGTGCAGGTTGCATGAGGCACCTCACTCAGAGACATCTTACTTGTTGTGCCTGCATATCTTGAGAAGGCATATGCTGCCTAGTCCAGAGAGTGTTCATCTTGGTGATAAGAGATAAGAAGTATCAACTCCTCATAAAGCTGATGAGGTGGTGTCTGAGAATACTGGGACACCAAAGCTAAAATGGATATCCAGTGGTGCGACTGCCAAAGCCAAAAGAAAGAAGGAAGCACCAGACAAGCTTTTAGCTAAGGATGAGCCACGAATCCTCAGATTTGATGGATCCAAGTCAAAACAACGAGCTGGAGTAGGAATAAACCTCATTGACCCATCTGGAAAATCCTATTTGGCAGCATACAGATTGCAGTTCCCATGTACAAATAATGTGACAGAATATGAAGCTCTAATTTATGGGATACTCTTCGCTCTTAGGAAGAAGGTGAAAATTTTGCATGTCTATTGGGACTCAGAATTAGTTGTCAGATAGGTAGGAGGTATATACTCTTGCAATTACAAGAGGCTGTCCAATTACAGACACAGGGTGTGGGACTTAATAGAAGAGTTTGATGCATTCAATATCACCCATGTACGCAGAGAGCAAAACCATAGAGTAGATGCTTTGGCCTAGGCTGCCAGTACTCTAGAGCCACTGTTTGTATCAGGCTTAAAAAGATTCTCAGTTGAATTAGTATTAGTGCCTTCAGTACCTGATAATGTAACTAATCTCCATGTATTTGAAGATGATCAGCATATATTAGATTTTATTTCCAATAGAGATGTTTTTGAGGCACAGATTATTGATGAAAAGAATCTAGAAGATCATGTTTGGGAGGAAGAAGAAATCCTGGAGCTACCAAGTAACAAAATCCCTAGGGGAATGATAGAGCTAGAGAGAGCATTTGATTTGGACAACATGCTGAAACAAAGGAATCTTCAAAAGGCTGATGAGGGACAATATTCGCAGGTTGACCTTGGGCAAGGTGATAGAAGAAGAAATGTTCTAATTGGGAGGGTCTATATAGAAGAAGAGTTGAAAGGGATAACTCAGGCCCTCAAAGATTACATCCATGTCATTGCCTGGATGTATGATGAATTAAAAACTTTTGATACATCCTTCATCACTCATACGATACCTGTGAAGTCAGATGCCAACCCTTTTCGGCAAAATCATTTTCAAAGAAGTTAAAAGACTGCTCGATGCTAGGATCATATTTCCTATGAGACACTCCACGTGGGTGGCAAACTTGGTCCCAGTGAGAAAGAAGAACGGTGACATCAGACTGTGCGTGGACTTCAGGAATTTGAATCGAGCTTCTGAAAACGATAATTATCCTTTGCCTTCTCTAGATGAAGTCTTGTAGATGGTGAACAGTGCCAAGATGATGTCCTTCTTGGACGGTTTCTCTGGATACAACTAGGTGATGGTGGACAGAATCGATAGATTGAAAACTACAGTTACCACGAAATGGGGGGTCTTCGCCTACAGGCACATGCCGTTTGGATTGATAAATGCTTGAACCACATTTCAGTGAGCAATGGACATAGCCTTTAGAGGCTTGATTGGTAAGTGCATAGTAATATACATGGATGACTTAACGGTGCTCTCCAAAGATAGAGCGGACCATGTGGATGACCTGAGAAAGGTGTTGAAGAAGTGCGAGCAGTACGGGATATCCTTGAATCCCAAGAAGTGCATATTTGGGATGACCACGCGGAAATTGCTAGGCCACTTGATAACTGAAGATGGGATCATCATTGATCCTAACAAAATAAAATCCATCATGAAGATACAACTTCCTGGAAGCCAGACGGAGCTCAAATCTTACTTTGGTAAGATTAATTTCGTTAGGAAATTTATCACTGGCTTTGCAGAGATAGTCAGGCCCTTGAACGCCATGCTCAAGAAGGACACTAAAATTGAATGGACCTCGGAAGCTAGAGTAGCTTTTGAAGACATTAAAAAGGCCATATCAAATGCTCCAGTCCTGATCAGTCCAGATTACATCAAGGACTTCTACATCTACTCATTTGCTTCAGAACATACCTCTGTAGCAGTACTGACACAGAAAAATGAAGAAAAGGAAGAAAAGCCTATAGCCTTCATGAGCTACCCTTTCAGAGACGCAGAGCTCAGGTATATGGATATTGAAAGACAGGCGCTTGCTTTGGTCTAAGCAGTCAAGAAGTTCAGGCACTACATCCTGAGAAGTAAGGTGATTGTTGTTGTACCCGATGCAGCAGTGAAAATGTTGCTAATGCAAAGTGAACTAGGTGAGAAAAGGGCTAAATGGATCACTGTCCTCCATGAGTACGATATGGACATTACCCCTATGAAGCTAGTAAGAGGGCAAGCATTAAGCCAGATGATATCAGATGTTGATCCCAATATCCTGAGCCAACAGTACATCGTAAATGCAAAAGATGACGAAGAATGGTACTCAGACATTAGGCACATCCTGACCACTGGGAGATGTCCCTCAAGACTACAGGCCTCACAGAGGAGAGCCTTGAAGATAAGGTCGTTGAAATTTATGTTAAAAGGAGGAGTCCTTTTCAAGAAAAACTATGAGGGGATATACCTAAGATGCTTAGAAAGATCAAAAGCAAATAAGGTGCTAACAGAATTACATGATAAATTTGGGACTACACATGGGTCGTCCTTAGCCACCACTCATGCTATCCTCAGGGTAGGGTATTATTGGCCCACAATTTTCAAAGATATAGCTGAACACATCAAATGCTGTCATATGTGTCAGGTTGTTGCCAATAGAGAGAAATATGCTGCTCAACCTTTGCAGCTAGTGATGGAGATGTGCCTCTTTGCTCAATGGGGAATGGACTTCATAGGACCCATCAATCCTCCCTCATCCTTAGGCCACAGGTATGTTTTAACTATTACTGATTACTGTACCAGGTGGACTGAGGCTGTCAGCAGTAGGACATGCAATGCCGAGGATGTTATTAGGTTTTTGGAAACCAATATAATGACCAGATATGGAGTTCCATATGCTTTAGTATGTGATAATGGGCCTGCTTTTGCTTCAATTAAATTATCAAATTGGGCTTTCGATCATGGGGTCATTTTAAAATTCTCCTCAAATTACTACCCCCAAGGGAATGGATTAGCAGAATCCACAAACAAGAACCTATTGAACATCATAAAAAAGATGATAGATAAGAACCCAAGGGAATGGAACACTCTATTGAAATATGCCTTGTGGGTAGATAGAACCAGGAATAAAGCTGCATTAGGAAATTCACCTTTTCACTTAGTATATGGGGTGGATCCCATCCTCCCTATCAACTTAAAGATTCCTACGCTGTAGTTTGTACAAGAGTACCTAGGCATAGATAATAAACAGGAAGTTAGATTGCTACAACTAATGCACCTAGAGGAAAAAAGAAGTGTAGCAATTAACCAATTTGCTAAACATTAGGCTGTTGTCAAGCGCTGGTTTGACAAAAGGATCAGAATCAAGGCTTTCAGGATCTCAGATCTGGTCCTGATGTGGGACAAAACACATGAAAGGAAGGGTGATCATGGCAAATTTGACAAACTCTGGATAGGCCCCTTTCAAATTTTTGAAATTCTAGAAGACAACACCTACAAGCTCAAGTCCTTAACAGGTGAGGATGTTCCATTACCAGTTAATGGATAGTTCCTCAAACACTATTTTTAGGCCTAAGGATTGCATCATGATAGTCATGTGTATCATAGTGTACTTTCTTTGTATAGTTGTTTGTACAGTGGCTTTATTTTGCTTGTTTTGTTTTGGTTGCTTTGTTTCCTCAGCAGGGATCTTTCTTTTGATTTAGAGTATAAAGGGGAAGATTAACAACCATTGAAAATAGTATAAAATTCAGAATATTCGGCTTAATTATTTGCAATTTATACATAACTTGTTGTGACTGTCATGAATGTAGAGAGTTGTCTACCTTATGAAATTTTGTATTCAATAAAAGTGATTGAGAATTCAAGAGAGGTTTCTCACGATGACACACCTAAAATCCTTGGGTTTGTTGAACCTACCAGTGTAGATATTAGGTGAAAAATTTGAGGTCACCCTTGCTACCATTACAATTCTCAGCTTAATTTTAGCAAGTGTTCACTCCTTGCATCATGAAGTTACAACTGCAATATCTTGTGAAATCTCTTTCAAAAATTAGAAAATATAAAATATAAAATGAATAAAGCAGATTATACTAAAAATCTAGATTAAGCCATCTAAGTAACTCTACTGGGGCTATGGACGCTCGTTGGCAGTGGGGCTCTACTTAGGAGAATTGTAACAATAACCTTGCCAGGGCTATAGAAGCTCACTGGCAGTAAGGCTCTATCCGGTTGGCTATGAGGGAATGTCCTCACCTACATAGTCTAATATCAGTCACTGGTTTGTTCAACTGATCTTCAAGATGAGGCTTATTAACAATGTGCACCCACTTAAACTAAAATGAAAATTCATGCACCTTATTGAATACATTGAGTCTCTAGTTGGATAATAATTTGCAGAAAAGATAGTTGGAAGTTATGAATTTGTTTCATTCAATTTTCTTTAATGGGTTGAATTTGATTGTTTTGTTTAGTTGCTAGTTGTTGTGATGTTCACAACATGCCCCATTTTACTCTTTAGCAAAATGAGGACCCCTGCTGTGGCTTTTTTGCTTCTACTTTTGTGTGTTTTGTTTTGCTTGGTGGTAAAGGGAAAAGAGGGTTAAACTTGCAAACTTTGATAGAAATGAAGAAAAAATGCATTTTTAGTACCAGTGCATGATATGGTTGGATACCTTGTGAAAAATGAGCTAGGGTTGCTTTTTGAACCATCTTAAAATTTGCCATATTTTGCAAGTTATGATCATTTTGGTAAAATGTACATTCAGGTTTGTATATCGCTTTGCATATACAGGGTCATTCGTATATGCAAAGGGTTTTGTTTTTGTACTTAGTCACTTTTGCATTCAGGTTCATATACAAGGTCATTTGTATGTCTTTTTGCCTTGTATACATTTGGTAGAGTTTATGCATACATACAAGATGGACCCAAGGTGGTTTTAGGTTGAAATGAATAAATGTTTAAATCCGTTGCATGTATCTCATGTTTGTATGTTTGGCAAGTCGTAACATACAATGCATTTATACAAGCACCGGAACCGAAAAGTTATTTTGTAATGTTAATTCATTGTATATTTCAGGCATGTATATTTGAACATACATTTGATATATACATTTTACAATGTGCAGGCCACGGATTCAAAGGATTATGAAAAGGAGTTAAACTGTTGTATGTTTTTTGCTTATATGTTTTTACATACAAATGAAATATACAAGCCAAGATACATGCAACGTTCATATACATACCATGGATGCGACGGAAAGTTAAAAGAGGTTAATTCATTGTATGTTTGCGCTTTGTATATTTCGATACATACAAGCCAAGATGCATCACAAAATGTACAAGCCACGGAATTAAAAAGTTATGAAATGGAGATAAATGCTTGTATATTTTGTGTTTGTATGTTGCAATATACAAGCGAAATATACAAGGGAAGCATACAGGCCGCGGAATTGAAAAGATTGAAATCTGATTGAATCAATGTATCACATCCACAATGTATATTGATATACATTGCTTAGCATACAACAAAATATACATTGTGGAACTCAGAGGCAAATTAAAAGTGGTTAAATGCTTGTATCACGTCAGGCTTGTATATCGGATATACAAAGATTTAAACAAGGAAAATGAGCAGGAAAATGAAGTGATAGGAATTTTGAAGCTTTCTTTGAAGCCCGAATGCATATTTTCGATCAACGATGGTTGACCCGACTAGTTTTAACACTGTATACAACATTTTGATGCGCATTTTTCATAATTTTAGGGCCCGATGGCTGTGTTTGTGCATTTGGAACCTGTTTTAATATAGATGTTCATTTTTCCTGCTGATTTATTAAACGATGGTGCTAATTCCTGCTTATTTATTGCAGATTGTTGTAGCTGGGAAGAAGCAGAGTTGCCGACACAATAATGGCGTGTAGGTGAACGCAGAGGTGGGGTTTTAAATGATGATGACGTCCCAAGTGGCAGGCCAGATCCTGAGAAGCCAAACACACCAGAAGGAGATGAAGCTTTCAATGCGAGGGAGTTTGCATTTGGAAACATTATTGAAGGAGCGGTGCCCTGTCTGGGTGTATTGCTCAAATTCTTGGCAGGATTCATTTCTCACCATTGGATGCTACATTTCAAGATGTTGACCATTGATCTCCTAGGGTTTTTGGGCACCAGATTGGGGAAAAACTAGAGATATATATATTAAGCCCCTGCACTATACAAAAGGAAGAGGTCAATCATACAAAAAAATCAGACCTGTAATAATTTTAGGAGAGATCGGATTACTAAGACTAGTGAGGACTAGATTGTTGAAATAATCGAGGTCCCTTCCTCAGATCATTGTAAATGTACCTGTTTTATGAACATACTATATGGAGATGAAGTTTCAGACTATACCTTGATTGTAAACCTTAAGTAGTCTTCAAGTTGATTTCTAGATATGTACTGGTGAATGCTGTGTTCTATAGAAGCGCTTTCATTTCATTGCATGTTGTTGTCAACTTTTCCCCTGAAGATTTCCGCTAAATCATGTGGATTTGTGGACTGTTCTGGTGAAGTATGATTTTAGTTTTCTTCTCTCCATTGCTATATGGGAACATGTATGTGGATCAATGATCTCAGTCAAGTAATTTTAGGAATCTCACTCTCTAACCCTTTTTCTCATTTTAATTTCATTGAAATCACTTTCATAAATGCACATCATGATAAATCAGAAGCATATGCAGACATCCCGAAGACAACTGAATATCATTAGCATATTTTGAGATAAATGCATGTAGTATTGAAAATGTCATGCAAAGAATCACAAATAAGGGTAGAACTCATGCAAATATCAACTTAGACACATCATTTGGAGATATATGCTATGTAGAGTAACTTCCTTGTATAGCATAGTTGCAGAAATAGAATCTACTAATCTATGTAAGGCCCCAAAATGGAAAACATCAATACACATCAACCACAGAGTAACATCAGTAGATTATGAACTAATCGATGGGGACTTGGGATCATGAATTCTTGGAATTCATCGTATCTTTCAAAATAAACAAGGGTTGTTGTGTGACTTTTGTTTCGTGTGCTTGGTTGTGACTTTCATCACAAGCTAATCAATAGGTAGCCCTAGTGACTATTGGCAGTTCCCTCCTACACTTGGCCCCCTATCTCATGGTGGCCCCATCACTGAGGCTACTAATTGAGATCCACTTGACCTCCATGAACCTGAAGCCCCTGATTTGCTCCTGAAGCAAGGCTGCCTCTGCTCTACTGGCAAAGCCCCATAGTATAAGCCACTATGGTACTCAGCCTCACCTTGTACTCTCTACAGCTATTCCTATACCTATGTCAACTGTGTGGCCAAATACATCATAGCCCCATCAATACCCAATGCAATCACTACTCTATCCCGCTCACTAGTCATCCCTTGTAGCTACTGCACAACTATATCCCTCTCTACCCGCAGACCATCTCTCTCTGTTCTCATCACCTGCACTTGCTGTATAGTCATATCTCACTCTAACCTCATCATCTGATCACTCTATCTCACTGCATCTCTCTCCCCTATCACCCTCGCAAGTGCACCATCATCCTGTCCATCCCCAGCCTACACTCTCCACTGTAACTGAGCTTGGTATGTCTGAGCCTGAGCTCTAGCATGCCGTAAGCCAATCACTGCCTGGTGTCTACCTATCTCTACCCTCCTCAATCTCATCTATGCTCACTACCTCCATCTCCTCTCCTCTATGATCCTCCTTTGTAGCTGTTGAATCCCAACATCATCACCCACCAATATCAGCCCCTAAGGTTGTGCCAGTATCTGAGGCTATCCCTGAGCCTGTCTCTACACCTATATCCTTGGTGCTTCTGGTACCACAACCTGCACTGGTGGAGCCCGTTGTCGCCTCCTCCTAACTGGTCTGTCCATCCCTATCTCTCCAATCTCTCCAACCTGCGTCAGCCGTGTCAGTCTAGATATCACCCAATATGCATCATAGTCTGGTAGCATCCTTGGATCTACAGGACCCTATCCCCACTGCCATACTACTAGTTGTAGCCCATCTCATTCCACCAAAGCCATGTCAACCACAACCTCTAGCCCCTAATCAAGCACCTCCTGTCTAGTCCTCCCAAAAATTGCATCCCCAACCGGTACTGCCTGTGATAACCTGAACTACCTCAAAACCCTCTTTGGAAAATAGTGCTCTATAATGTATATGCCGCATCCAAAAATATATCTTGCCTACCTAGCATGGACAAGCTCAACATCCTCCTCATTCCATCTCTCACATCCTAGCCATGGCCTCCATACAAATCTATCTACCTCATCTAACCTCATCTGCTAGTACATTACCCCTTTGCACTGCGAGTATGTCAAAGCTCCTCTATACATCCTTGCATAAGGCTTTCCTACTACTCTAGCCACCCATCCCTCTGGTCTCATCACTAGAATATGTTCATATGCCCACACATGCAAAACTGTAACTCCTACCGACATACTAGCTCCAAACATATATGAACAATCATGCAGGAAATGATAGAGCTGTCCAAGTACACACTCCCCCACGCATATCTCATACCATACGAGAAAATCCCCTCCATCACTATCCCCCATCCTACCAGAAAGCCTCTCGCTCGTCTATCTCCCACTATCCATCTGATGCTAGCCACTACCACTCACTGCAGTCTGTCACATAGCTCCTCCATCCTCGCCATTGAAATCTTTGAGCCCTCTACTCTAATGTTTGGTGTTCTGAATAATCTCCTAAATGTAGCTAGGCCCATATCAAGATCATACTCTACCCAGTCCCCATCTATAGAAATCCGCAGAATCTGAAACACATCCTCTAGTGTGATCGTAGCCTCTCCTATCGGTAACAAGAAAGAACTATCCTCTCTCATCCATCGCTCCACCATCGCCATCATCAGTCCTTAATGTGCCTGCACTGGCTCTAATTTCAACACATGCTCTAATCCAAGGATCTCTAACACTAGCCACTCCTCTGCATCCAACAATCTCACCAATCGTAAATCCCTAGGACGTGGCTCCTGTGATAACAAAGGCGGTAATATATCCTGCATCATTTCATTCATCATATTAGTCCCTTCCGCTACTTAAATGCTCTAAAAATTTGATCATTTATTGCTATTCTAGCTTTTATCTACCATAAGCGGTTCATTTTTCCATATGCGCCTATCTGTTGATCAAACGCAACCTCTTTTACCATATGTTCTTACATCTCGATCATATGCGATCTATTATGCCTATGCGATCACTATTGGAATACATGCGAGCCAAAACTCTACATGCACCTATCTTTTTCCCATAAGCGAGCTATAACCCCTAAGCGAGCATTTTTCCTTTCTAAGCATGCTATATTTTCCTATGCACCTACTGTTTGACCATAAGTGACTTGTTCCTATCTATCTATGCATTTTGCCTATACCTTTGCCTAGTTGACTAAAAGTGACCTAGTTTTTCTATATGCGACCAAGTCGTGCCTAAAAGTGACCTTAACTACTGTAAGTGACTTGTTTTCCTACATAAGCAACCTAAATTGCCTATCCTAAGACCTAGTCACTTATGGTGACGTGTGTGCATTTATGACGTTTCTATCCTATCAAAATCACGCTTTTAGTAAAAATTTTGATGCATACCAGTACATCTGATCCCTCTGGTCATGCATGTGTCCTCACTCGCTCGGCACGATGACCTCTGCGTGGAATCACCATCCTGATAGCTCTCCAACTCTCGTCACACACCAACTTTAAGGAGCTCTAGATCTCTATAGTTTTCTAAGCACAACTGAGCACAAATGAGCCTATTTGCCCTTGCAGAACCTACTTATAGCCCTATCCAAACCCTAATTCTTCTAAGCCAAAGCCAATTTTCCTCTGCATCATCCCATTTGTTCCCACCCAACCCCCGTTTTCTTCATGTCAACCTTGTGTCCTAGCTTTTCTTCTATCGTGATCCCTTCCTGGTTTGCCTGCCTTACCTCTTGAGGGGGCATCACCTGCCAATTACACTGGGGCATAACCTTGTTTATCAAGCAAAATATCATATCTTCCTTGACACAATGCTCTATCGAACATTGTATCAAAGAGGGGCAAAATGTAAACACCCAAAATTGACTCATTATCATTAGCATTCAAACATCACATTACACACATATGCATTTGTCTAACACACTTGAGCAATATCCATAACATATATTTCTTCTATTAATTAAATAAATTTATTTTTATTTAATTAATTCATTAGCCATTTCCTCTAAGCTATAATTAAACAATCTTTAATTATTTAATTATCTTCATTCTATCTATTTTTAATTAAATAAATTTTATTTATTTAATTAAAAATTCCTTTCACAAGCCCACTTTCCAATTAATTAAATAAATTTTGTTTATTTAATTAATTTATCTTATCATTTATCTCATGAGCCGACATGTGTGCCTTTTTTATTTAAAAAGATAAATGGAACTACATCCTTTTATTTAATATCTTTCACATGTAGTACTTTTTTATGTACACAAGCACACATAAGCCCTATCTTCTCTCCACTTGTCATCTTCACATTCACCTATGTCTATCCTTTAATTTTTGCCATTCACATAGCCACTGAATCTCCACCATTGATTGATTTTGGTTGAGTTCTATATAAACACCCTTTTATTCCATACTACATTAATCCAACATTCATATAGCGTCTACATTATCATCTTGAGCATATTGAGCACTTGAGTATCCAGAGCATCCATTAAGCTTTTATCATTATCATCTATCCATCATGGTATCTTTTATCTTCATAATTGTTTATTGTTGAAGAAGCAATCCACATCATAAACAAGGAATCACACAATCTAGGTGATATTGTGCTTCAATTGCATGCTTTTGGTCTCATTTAGATTAGATTCTTTGATGATGGTAGGGTTAGGTTTTCATGGCTATGCTTGATCTTATTAACCTAATTTTTTACCTATCACACACATAAATGAAATATAACATGTTTATCTCATAATGACATCACATGCTTATTACATTAATGCACTAAGCATAGATACTAAATTTCAATTCAAACCAACTACTTAATTTAAAAAATTTCCAAGCATAATTAAATCACAGACTAACAGTCAAATCCAAACATACATTCATTTCATAAAAAAATAAAATATAATATAGCCAACTTCTAATTGGATCGTCATCATCTGTGAATTAAAACATCTATTCTAATCCAAACATTGATGTCTACTAAAGTCTATCATAAGGATCAAAAGTCCATACACAAACATTTAAAGCTTAGGTTTATCAACTAATAATTAGTCAAAAAGAGCACATAATTCTTACATACAAAGGTGGGCCTCACAAATTTCCTAACTATTGGGACTCCTATTTTCCTTGCCCCAAAACTTGTAAAATCTTGCCAAATCCATAAAAAATGGTAGTTTGTGCCTTTTCTATCTGAACCCATCATCTATACCCAGTCTGAGATAATTTCCATGGGTTCCCTTCATAAATATTCTATGTATAAAATCCTCCTACCCCTTTTGTTTTTCCTTGTTATTTGTCTAAGTGTTAAGGTCCTTCCTAAAATTATCTAAGTTTTGCCTTGTTGAAAAGTGCACGAACCTATCATTTTTTTGACTAAGGTTCATTGGTTCATGGTTTTACCAATTTTCTAATTTTGTGACAAAGGGAAGAAGAATAAGAGAAAATCATCTAAGGAAAAGAAAGAAAAGATGAAGTGTTGTTGGCAATCTTGGCGGTTCACGAACTGAAAGATTTGTTGATCACCAAGTTCACCAATGGGGCGAAAGGGCAATGAGGAGAAGGTGAAGAAAGAAAAGAACAAGGAAGAAAACCTTGAAAAATAGCTAAGTCCAAGAGAATCATGGCTTTTTCCTTGTGTTTTTGCCTTTGTCATAATTTTGGAGTTTCAGCCTTCTGTCTTCCATCGTGCCTTTCCTATCGGCTCGGAATTCCCCCTAGTAATTTGTAAAATCACCTAAGTATTAATATGAAATAGGTAGTTGAAACTAATGTTTTTATTACATTTGGTGGGGTTGTTGGGGTTTTTTCTTCCCATTTCATTCTTAGATCCGTGTTGTAAAGGATATAAATGGAGGATTGAAACTCTTTTCAAGGGTTAATCATTCTGGACAAAATTTTCTCTACATGTGCTGAGGGTCCAAGGTAGTTAGGGCTTCATTTATTGTTCAGTTTTAGTTCTTTAGGAAGCAGGTATCAAAATTGTATGTGAAATATATTGTAATCTTTATATCAATCATTTTTTTGTCCATTGATGTAAGTGCTCTTTCAGGAAACCTCTATCTCAGATAGGGTTTTCTCTTGCCACATTTGGTGGTATGATTGTAAAATCTGATTTGAATGAATGTGACAGTTCTTAATCCATTTTCAATCTTTGTAAATGGTCATTTCATTATTACATATGGACGAATGTTTTATGGTGTTGGATTACAAAGTATTTTCATGGTTTGATATTGATTTTTATGCATTTGAATCATCAAATAGGTAGTCATACATTTCCTTGTAGTTGTGTTCCTTTCATAAATTTGAAACTTTATAGCCCAATGGATAGGCACTAGTCTGAGAAGCATGTGATCACCCAACCTCATTAAAAATCAAACAATATATCAAGTTTTAAATACATTGACAGTTCCATATAAGCATTCTCTTTCTGAAGGGTTGGTCTCACCAACTTAAGCAGAGGTTTTAGTGCAACAAGTTTGTCTTAATCTAGTGACTATATTTAGGGATTAAGAGAGTAGTTTGGGTATTCTTGCAATGATATGAATCTGAATACATCTTCCATTATTGTTAATCCTTGTTAAGTGATAACTCTAGGAATACCCTCCTTGGCTTAGCTGAGCTAGAAACAAAGGGGAGATTACCCAATCCCAACCATTGGCCCTTAATCATTCTTATCCTATTGATGAACCCCTTTTTATCTTCTTGATGACAACCCTAGCCTTAAAGATTGAATAAGATTCTAGGGATTAGGATAAGCTATTTTGGGACCCAACAGATTGGTGCTATTGTCAGGGATGTAATATATTGTTTCATATTTTGAAAGACCCTTGCAACACATTCACTAAAGAAGTTTGCAACTATTGTTGGGTGCAATTTTTATGTGTTGAAGTTGGCAGCCTGCTAACTTATGCCAATAGATTGACACCATTGGGAAAAGTGAAATGAAAGGTTGAAAAATTTTAAGGCCTTGGTAATAGTAGGTCTGCAATTTGCATTTCAGTGTGTTTAGATAAGTTTGGCCTCTCGTCAACTTACACCAACATTTTGGCATCATTGTCGGGGACAGATTAAATCAGTTTACTTCTGGTTGCTGTAGTATTAAAGTACAGTGTTTGTTCAAATATTTCTTCTCAACTGGAGAAGTGGCGACTCTATTTTTACAACCCCAAAATTAATTGTAGTTTGAAAAGAGAAGAGATTTACAATGAATAGAGGAAGAAACTAGGAGCAACCTAGGCATGATAAATCCTCTAGTAGTATAAGAAATAGGAGGAGTAGATGGAGGGCAAGAAACCCCAATGTGATGCCTCCATTGAATACCCAAGACCAAATAGGTACCTCTGGCAAAAATGATACATAATTTTGATGATCTAAGGGTCCAATATCAGTATACTTCTAAGGAATCAATTGATAACATACTCAGAACAAACAAAAGGATGAATAGGAATGAGTATGATGTTAGAAGAAATGAGAACTTTGTTGGCAGAGGAAGTAGAGATAGGTCTCATGGTGCACATTTAAGAGCATTTGGAATTCCCAATGAGAATGAAGAGACATATCAGAATACTAGGTATCCTACTTATCCCACAAGATCACTTAGAGGCTGGCATGATAACATTCCTAATGAGGAAGATCAATAGGAGGAGCCTGAAGTTGAGGAAAGAGAAAGGACCCTCCAAGATGAGATTGATGTGATTGATTATATCAGGAATATACAAAGAGAGGTATAGACTCTACTTGATCAACAAGAAGCTCAATTTGCCCAATAGGCCCAGGGAAATCAAAATGCACAGCAGCAGGGCTATAATCAGCACTATAACCAGCAAAACAATTAGAGACAACAACAACAATAACATCAACAAATGGGACAGAAGGGTATAAATCATGCCCATGCTCAAAATGATCACAATCAGCTACCACAAAATCAAGCAAATCAATAGTATGGAAATATTTAAAACCCTAGGCCTGCACAATGAAGATAAGCACAAAGATTTCCTTGACCGAGGCAACCACTAGGAGATGAGACGTATAAACAACTTGATTTCTTTGGCATACTTTACTTTCCCAATACAATTCCAAATGAGGTTAGGGGAAAGATTCCTAGGTTTCAAGGAAATAATGTTGTCACAGGTGAAGAGCTTCTTAGACAATTTATTAATGTCACTGGTGAGTATGAAATTGAAGATGAAGATGTCATGATGAAATTATTTGTACATTCATTCAAAGAAAGTGCCAAAGAATGGTATAAGGCTCTCCTGGATAGTAATATTGACTCTTGGGAGGAGTTCATGGGGGTATTAAGATTGCAATATGGAGATATGATTGACCTGAAGTTTTCCATTCATTAACTCACAGTTATAAAAAATGCAATAAATGAGACAGTAGCTAATTTTAATAGCTGCTTCATCATGACAATGAGAAAGGTACCTCCTCATATGACACCTAATGAGTCTATGTGTTTGGTTTTGTATTATGGAACATTTGACTCAAAGATTAGTTATTGTTTTAGGGACAAAAGTCCACAAATAGTAAGGGAGGCATATTCTAGCTATCAACATTGAAAGAAACATGAGAGCTTCAGGGAAATGCATTAAAAGGTCTGATGTGAAATTGTCCCAGCCAAATTGGGTAGCTTTCAACAAGCCCCTCACAACTGAAGAAAAACTAGATAAACTTATGGGGGTCATGAAAGATTTGTCCTACAAGGTTGCAAGAAATGAGAAAGGGTTGCCATCTCAGTGTACTGCAACACATTTCAATGAAGGTCAACAACTGCATAATAGGCCATACAATATTGATTGGTCAAAGAGGCCACATCAAAATGACAGACAGGCAACCCCAAGTAGGTTAGTTTCAAATAGCTTGAAAGAGACACACCTGATCCATTAAGAAAGGATTGATTGATCAATTTTCAAGATACATCTTCATGGTGACAAGCATGCTTCCTTCCCCATGATCCAACAAATTGTGTAGTAGCTCATTCAATGAGCAGGGAGGAGGAGTTTCCAAATAAAGAGGGTGTAGTTTAGTATTATGAAGAGGATGAGATAAACCAGTTTGACACTAATGATTATGAGCAGTTTGATAAGAATAATGAGTATTACAACCATGATTATGATGATTATATTTTCTAAGATGAATATAATGATGGTTTGAAGAGATATCAACTGCTAGCTCATGATTTTGAGCATTTGATGGATCTCACGCACAAGAAGTACAAGCAATCCAAACCTTCGAAAGAAGATATGAATGCCTTGACTGATGTAGCTATTATGCAAGTTCAGGGTGGGTACCAACTTAGGAATAGGCATGTGTATGTGCAAGGTAATGTTTTTGTAAACTTAGATAGAATTAAAGTTGGGAGCAAGGTTGAAAACAAAAGAGAGAAAGAAAAGGTGAATTCTAAGGCAAAAGGTAGAGATCTTCAAAATAACACATTCAAAAAGAAGAAGGTTGCAACCCAACAACCAACATCCACCAAAAAGAAATATATACAAAGGGTTCCAACACACATGGTCAAACCAACTGTTGTACCTGTTGTTAATACTCACAAGCCAAAAGGTGATGACAAAGAGAGTCATCCTCAAGTATCAAGTGAACCACCAAAGGACAAAGATAAGGAGTTAAAATGTATGGATATCTCTTCTAGTCAACTGATACCCTATATTCCTAATGTGAATGATGTTACAATTTCATGTGATACCCCTTTACCTCTATATCATCCATTTAACATGGCCCAGATGTTAAGTCAAATCATAATTTCTTTTCCATTAGGGAAAGTTCTTAGGATTCCTAAGCATAGGGATAGCATTGTCTCATTTATCATAGCCTCCAGTGCACTTATGCAACCCATTATTACTCTTTCTAAATATGATGAGATAGTTAAGTTTTATTTAGGGTCATCTATGGTGAATAGTCGGATGGGCATGGATCCTTTCTACATGACATTGATCATAAATGGATGGTTGCTACATAATTGTATGCTCAATTCTTGAGCATCTAGCAATGTTATGCCACTTGAAATCATGAATGATTTAGGATTGAAAGTGTCCATGTATTTTAACAAGTGCTTCAACATGGATTCCAGGGAGGTTAACATGATTGGTTTGGTTAAAGATCTATTGATGTTCAACTAGTTGCATATCTAGACAAATCCTTTTAAATGGATATAATTATTGTGGACTGCCATACTAAATGGGGTATGCTATTATCTAGAAAGTGGGAAACCTCCATGGGTGGAAGTATACTAATGAAACTTTTATATCCCACCATTCTAGTTGATGGTGTTGAGGTGAAGCTTTACAGGGAAAAGAAGGTAGAAGACTAAAACATAGAGGACTGCTACAAAAGCTAAGAAGTCAACTTCTTTGATATTGATTTTGATTGTTTTATGGGGTTTTGTGATGAAAATGAGCATAAGTTATGTCCTGATCTGACATAGATTGTTGCTCCTATGAATAATGAAAGTATATTATGGACATTATATTTTGATGGTGCCTATTCGAGAGAAGGCTTAGGTGCTGGTATTTCTCTAATAACACCAAATAGAGAATAGTTTGGCATGTCTTTTAGACTGGATTTTCAATGCACTAAGAACATAGCTAAGTATGAGGCATTGTTGTTGGGTTTGAATGTTTCTCATAAGCATGGAGTCAAGTGCTTGAAAATTTATGGTGATTCAAAGCTAATTGTGTAGAAGATTAGAAATGTCTTTGTTGCCAAGGATAGTAGGTTAAGGGCATATAGGAATGTAGTATGGGACACTATGTATCTATTTGATTCTATTGGCATTGAATGGATTGAAAGAATTGAAAATGAGGACGAAGATTCCCTGGCTATAGCTGCTTCAAAATTTGATCCTTGGTCAAATTTTTCTTATAATCATTATGTTTTTGAAGCGCTTACAAGGCCAACAATCCCTAATAACATATACAATTGGCATGTTTTGAATGACAACAATCATATTTTTAGTTTCCTCAATTTCATGGATGAGTTTAACAATCCATTAATCGATTGGCAGCCTATGATAGAAGTAGAAGATTGCCTATGAAAAATTGACTGTATTGTTTCTCCTTTTCCTGCTCCTTATTATTTGTTTAGCTTCCTTCACAAATTCCCCATGTTGTTTCTTAGTAGGAACAAATTATTCTTCTTCCTCATTGTCTTCTTCTTCTATCTCAATAATGTAATGTCTTATGGTATTCATTCCTTGTCTTGTCAGTACTGTAGCTTTCTTCTTCCTTCTTTTTTTTATCATTTCTAGTATGTTTTGGCTTGCTTGTCTAGTAATACTCTTCTTTTGTAGATTCATTTGAAGATATGTCTATTTCCTCCCCATTGTCCTTCCCACAATTTCTTGCTCCTTGACCCTTAGGTTCCCTTCTTATGATCCTTGCCCCTTTTTGATTATTCAAGTTCTATAGCTCATAACTCTTAGATTGTGGTTGTGCATTCTGGAAGTATTGTTGTGCTCTATCACAAGAAAATAGGTCATGCTCTATGTTGCTACAAAATGAACACTGTATTTTTCTTTTGCCCCAACATTCATTGGCAAAGTGTCCTAACTTACCGCAATTGAAACATGTAGCATCCTCTCTCCTTCTTTGACCTCTTCCATGGCCTTCACCTCCTCTGTAGCCTCTAAAATACTCTTTGTCATCATTATTATACCTATTCCCATAGGATGGATTGCCAGAGTTTGAATTTTTTATTGCATTGACATTCCTCTAGTTTCTGCAATTTGGTTGCTTGTAGCCTTAATCATATGATTTTCTTCATGCTATGCCCTTCACATATGACATGTTACTGTCCACTGAGTTTGTGTTACCATATCATGTTTCATCTTATTCATCATCACTATCTCTTGTCCTTTAGAAGTTATGTGAAGGAAAATCTAGTGTTTCATCGTCATCCCATTCTCTACACAATCCACAATATACTAAATTTATTCTTTTTGTTATTGTTTTGATGTCTATCTTAATTGCAACAGCTTTCCTTTCACCTTTTATTCTAGGGCATTCATTTATCAAGTGACCTTCCCTTGTACATTATGAGCACCAAATATTAGGTCTTTGCTTTTGTGTATTCTCCTCTTGCTTGGTAAAAATCTCTTGTCTCAACTTTAATTACTCTAATTCCAATTTTAACTTTTCCAGTTCTAGTTATTCCTTCATTTTGTCTTGTCTGTACCAGGATTGACTCTATTTGTTAGGCCAGTGTCACTACTTGTGCATATGTTTCAAATGTTCTTCCATCTAGGGCTGATCTTATTTCAAGGTTTATTCTAGAAATGAACCATTCTATCTTTTGCTTCTCAATCATTAGTTCCTCCAACTTCCTAGTTGTGTCCTTGAATCTTTTATCAAATTCCTTTATTGATTCTTTGTGTAGTTGCATCAAATCTCTCATTTTACTAATCCCTTCTATAGGAATATCCGAAACTCTAAAATTCTCCAACATTAGTTTCTTGATATCATTCTATTTCTTATCACTATTTGGACATGTATTTATATATCACTTCAATGCTTCATTCTACAACGTTCCTATGAAGTCAAATAGCTTGATTTCATCTCTTTTTACCCCCTTTCGATTCCAAATAGACTCTAGAACAAAAATGTGCTCAACTGCTTTAGTAGTGTCCTTCTCAAAGATTGGTAACTTGATAGGAATATCCATGATTGGTCTTCTCAAAGTCTCCGGTACTTTACAGTAGGTTTCCTCCATTCTTCTCTTCTAGTTAGGCCATCTTCTATCAAATCAATTTCTTTCTCTTCCCTTGTCTCTTTGTAGTCAAATATCAAAGTACTCCTCTCCTAAAACTTCTGTGAAATTACTATAGATCTCTTCTATTATTTTTGCTTCCTTGTTTGCTTGAATATTTACCTCCTCAACTAAAATTATTTTGACTTCATATGGCACTCAAGGTGACTCATGGTCTAGGGGTTATGTCTCTTTGTGGTATCTTTTCAAATTAGAGGATACTCTTCTATTATGAACGACATCATGTTAGCATCTAGTGATGATTGAAATAACCTTCTAAACTCTTCAGAACTCCTCTCAATGTTTACCACATCTTCTCCTTCTCCTCTTATCTCCTTTATGCTTTGGTAAATTAGCTCCTCAAAATTTCTAGTGTTAATTCAAAATTTCTCATAGTTTGCAGTAGAAACCCTAGTTTATATCTCTTCCTTTTCCCTTCCACATTCTTCTCTAGCAACATCCATAGTGGCATGCTCAGTAGCATCCTCCATGATGTGCTCTCTTTCCTCTCCTTCTAATCTCCTTTCTCTAGCAATAGCCACATTGGTGTACTCAACAACATCCTCCATGACATGCTTGTCTTCTTCTTCCCTCTTGGAAGAACCCTCCCTAGTATGCTCAACGAATTGCTCCTTCTTTCCTTCCGCAACTTCTGTTTTCATCACTTTTGTACTATCTTATGCCCTTTCCATCCTTCAGCTATAGCTTTCTTATCATTCCTAAATTTGCTTCAATCTTTTTTCTCTACTTATCTCCATTCTAATTTTGATTTCTTTGTCGATCTCTCTTTTCTTCCACTTCTCCCCTTTCACCATGGGTTTTCTTGATTTAGTGTTCCATTAGTTCTCTTATATCCCATGCTATCCTTGTTTGAAGAGTCACAACATTTGAAGGATCCTTACGGACCCTACCACCTTTCCACTTGCCATCCCCTTAAGTGCATGCCCTTCTCACAGAGGTAGGAACTTAAGGAGACCCAAATTTCTCTGCAACTTAAAAATTTTCTTCATCAATCTAGCCTTCTCTAATTTTTGGTGCTCCATGCTACTCCTTTGAAAGTTTTGCCCCTTCAATCTTTAACTACCTTCTTTCAAGGTCCCAGCAACAAAACCAAATGTTGGCAAGAAATGAAGAAGGATACTAGTCCAGAGATCCAGTCCCCAGTCAAGTCTTTGTAGTCAATTTATACCCCAGTCAAGTAGTTATAGATTGATAGCGAACATAAAGAATAACCAAGGAACAATTATAACCATAAGACTACACAAAATTATTCAGTACCAATAGATCTCTCTCTCTCTCTCTATATATATATATATCAACAAAACATCATACATTCATCCTCTAGCAAGTTTGAGTCTCTGCCTCATCCATCTACATACATGACTTCTATGCCATTTTTCATATCATCATCTATTACCTATCTTACTTATCCTATATCATCATATCCTATATATATATATATTATATTTATTACATCTAGAGATGTGTCTTCTAGCATCTTTAATTGGCCTCCAGCCTCTGTATAATGTATGTGCCATCTTTTGATCAGCTTTTCTTTATGCCCTACGCCCTAATAATAGAGGGAATGAGTTGTAGAAGTGATCTTGATTGGAATAACACTCACATTTCAAATTGTGGAACTTTCATCTTGATTTGCATGCAGATCTTCAAAGGATATAGGGATAGAGTGCACTTGGTTTCAAACTGTGGAAATTTTTAGTCCTTAAGGACATTCTCAAGATTCATCAAGCATCGAGATATACCCCTTACACTCCAAAAGTCTAGATTCCCTTAATTCTCTAGCAAAGATATGTTTTCAAGTCTAAATGATGCAAATGTGTGGTTTTCATGACTAAATAGATATTGCAGAGAAACCATACGTATTAGGATAAATCCCCTTACGATTCCTTTTCCCACACATCCCAAAGACTATTATTTTCTTGCAAAGGTAAAGTGACACTCTAAAGTGAGAATGTGGGGATTCGATCAGGATGTACATATACCCTAACAACCTTAAATCTCCCACAAACTCCATATCCCCACCTCCGAGTATAGTACCTTTGAATTTGTTGCACAAATTAGCATTTATTATAGATTTAGGTAAGTATATTATCCTTGCATTGAATTTGGACTCTCATTTCATGTTTTTATGATCACTGAATTAAGACTGAAGAAGATGTTAGCAATATTTGAGCAAGTGAAGACCAAAAGATTCTATCCATTTCGTGGAGAAATACATCTTTTTTCATATTGGCAAATGTTTTTTATTGAGGTATATTCTAGTGAACAAGTAGGTGAACAAAGCATTTGTTCCTTATTTTTCACTATACTTGTTAATTTAAATTTGTTCAAGTTGAAATCATGTTGCCACAAAATCTTGTAATTTCTAGGGTATATCCTAGTGTGAATATTTGAATATTAAAGCTAGGGTTCAATATTATAAGTGTATTTCCTCTTAAACCTTAGCTTTGTAGAAGCCTTGCCCTAGGTTTGGATTTTAGGGCTGATGTTATGCTTAATTTCTTGATCCTCAAAAGCAATTCCATGTTTAAATCCTCCATAGTGCTTGACTTGCAATTTTGGAATGTGACCAAGAATTAAGTGTTTAGGGCATGTTCAAAACCTAGGCTCAATTTTCAAGTTCAATTAAGAGTCATTTGTAATTTTTAGAAAATCCCCTTAAGTTGACTTACTAGTCAACATGGGAGCATTTTGAGTATGTTTGCCTATGGGGAATTTGTAGTTCTATCTTTTAGCACTGGTTTATTGTCATAGGGAAATACCACACACAAGAAAATTTCCAACTATAAGTAAAATCTCTACATGTCCTTTTTCCGCAGCAAGCTTTCCTTTATTTTCCTTTGTGGGAATTTTTATTTTGTGGCAATCTTTTTCTTGTGGGGATTTTTCATTCAATCACAAGTTTTCAAACACCCTTGAAGTTTTGCAATTCTGGTTACCTCATAAACTACCGCATATATTTTTGACTCTAAAATCTCTGCCATATCCTAGTATACACTAAACCTCCACTATGTCCCAAATGGCCACTAATTCCTGCATATCCTAATTGTCTCGAAATCCCCGCTTATCCTAAGACCATTAATGCCCCAACAATATGTCTATTTTTATGGAGTTATAAAGTATACTTGGAAATGTTCTGAAGGACCTTCTATCTTTGCATTTTTTGAATACCCTCTGATCACCCACAAGTCTGGTATACCCTTATACCTCTGCATTTCCATGTATGGTCTCCCCACACACATTTGTTCCACTAGACCTTCAAAACCCACAAATGAAATGCATATCTAATGATTTAGATTATTTCTTTATCATTTCACAAACATGATTGTCATAAATTTTTTGGTTGATTTTGGTGGTTGTGAATAGATGATTTTCTTTAGATATTTATGTATTTGCTTATAATTCCAAAATTCCATTATATTTGAAATCTCCACAAAATGACATTCAAACCCAAAACCATGAAATTTTGACATAAATTGCCAATTTTAATGAGTTCCAAATCTAATTGCTATAATTTTGAATGTTGAATCATGTTAAATATGATATTTTTCTGCAATGATTTGAATGAAATATATCTGTAAAGTTTATTTTATTACAAATTTGTTTCTTAGAGATTGAGTATCACAACTCGACGATATGAAATGTAAATAGAACAAATACTTCATGAAATTATATAAATCAAGAATAAATCAGTATACCATGATTTGAGGCCTCTTAAAGATGAGAGTGTATTAGACATGGTGCAACATGATGATGAGTGTACATTTTCAACCAATAGTACTTTAAACTAGGTTGTATCTTCCATTTTCTCATTTAGTTTTGACACTTATCATTTTGATTATGGGGATTTAGATAAGAGAACTTGCATTTGAGTTTATCATGGACATTGTGAATTCCCTTAGTTATTGATCATACATGATTCCTCCCCTAAATATGAGTGTAATTTGTTTATCTCGTACATCTCAGAATATAAGGATGAATTTTCCAGACTTAGGACATTGACATGTGTCGTATTACTTCTGCATATATTGAGAAATCATTCAAGAGAAAGTGTTCGGTCCTACTCTCCTAGGCCTTTGTACATATTTTGATTTTGTTTTGTTGGTTGCTACTGTTGGTCTACTATTTTAGTTTAGTTTCCTTTTTTGTTGCTTGTTTTAGTTGTTATTTTGTTTTAGTTGTTAATTTCCTACTTTTAGTTTTCTTTCTTTTGTTGTCTTGCTTGATCTAGGGTCTTGCATTTTCTAAATTAAGGGGTTTTTTTTCTTGTGTATGCAGTATGATTTTCTGGATTATGTCTTCTTAGTCTTCCTTTGAAAAACATTATTCATAAACTAAGGGTTTCTTGTGTATGCAATATGATTTTCTAGATTATGTCTTCTTAGTCTTCCTTTGAAAAACATTATTCATAAACTAAGGGTTGTTAGAGTTGAATGGCATAATGCCTGTTCTTGGGAGATGAGTCAATTATTTGGTATGACCTGAAGAGTTTTGAGATCTTATACTTTCACATATCTTAAGAATCATGAAGTTCCTAAGTGACTCTTTATGATCTTGCATTAAGTGAAAACCTTAAGATCTCACCTTTCTTGCCACTATGATTACCAGCCAAACAAAGTTGAAATTATGCATAGACCATCTATAAAAGCATGTGTTTTGGAAAAATAAAATCAAAATAAAAAGAGAAATGAAAAGAAAAAAAATACAAATTGGTACTTCCTAGTACTCCCGTCATATCTCTCAACTAGCTAGAGGATTCAAGTATCTCTACCGGGGCTATAGATCACTAGCTAGCAGTAGAACTACACATTGAGTGGAATCCTAGAGACAACCTCATCATGGTTATAGATGTAGGAGTACAATCAACACTGAGAGGGGGGGTGAATTAGTGTTGATACATAAAAACCAATTTTTATCTCTTCTCTAAAATTGTTAATAAGATTTGTCTGAATTGAATCAATTATCAAAGGCACATTCACCAAATCTTCAATTATATAGGACAAATGAAATTATGCAAATCATCAACACAAGAAATTCTACAAGACATCAACACAAGAAGAATTAATGAGTGGAAAACCCTCCTGGGGTAGAAAAACCACTCAAACTGCCTCACTAGCTTAAGTATAAAATCTTCAACTTCACAAAGTCTCATTGACTTGTGATTGCCTCACTAGAATACAGAAAAGTCTCACTGACTTACACCATTGCCTCACTAGCATAATATATCTCACTAACTTAATATTGCCTCACTGGCTTATAGATTGTCACAAAAAGTCTTACTGACCTTTTGACAATTATAACAATATCAAGAAATCAAATACAAAAATCAAGGGATTTCCCTTTCACAATTAAGCTCAAACCCTTATATCTCCTCTTCCACTTCTTTCAACAAATTATTTAACAATATCTGCAACAATAAATAATATGTCATCTTATTGATGTCACCAAATCACCAACACTCCATTTTGTATCTGCACAAACTTCAATAGGATTATCAATATGATCTCAACCAAGCACAACAAACATATATGACCCCTCTTTGCAAAAAGAATATTATCTCTACATAAAAATGACTATCTTTGTATGATCTCTGTATCATTCTTACAAAATAAAACTCTTTTCTCATTTATGATCATCTCTGCACATTCTTCTCCTTCATCTTGTTTTTCTTTCAATCACCATTAAAAATAGAAATTCTCAAGCCACTTAAAAAAATACATGAAAAGAGATTACCTTCAATATTAAAGAGCTCAAGCACACAAAAGACTTTCCATCTTAGTATTTGTTCCAAAATTAGAAACAGATCACACAAATCTCTGCATAAACAATGGAATAAAAAGCCTTGATTTTTTTAGGCTTTTATACAAAGCCACCATCAAATTTAGAAGCTACAACAGACCGTTGGGCTTCCCTTTCCATTTAAAACTTATCCATTTAATCACATAAACCTGCCACATGTCTTTTAAACCACAATCATCGATCTACTTTTTTGCGCCAATGATTTTATGTCTTAACCCGATGATCAGGCACCCTAGGCAAAATGACTGATAATAACACATAGTTGATGCCCTTAACTTTGTCACTTAAGTGACCATTACCTCGTCAACCGGTCAACACCAAATTATAACATAAAGTGCATATGATGCTTGACAGGCAATCAAGGTTTTAATGAGTGATGTCAAAGATTTCAAGTAATGATAAGAATAAGGATTAGAAATCATTAGAAGATGAATTAAGAATTACCAAACCCTGATTATATAACATCAAACATCTACAATATAATCCTGCATCTACATCTACAAATGATTTTAAACACTTGCACTTGAATTATAGAGGATCAAATCAATCTCCCTATCTTTCATATTAAACCTCTTTGTTAACTTCAAGCACCATGAACCCATATCAATGATCCTCAACTCAATTCATCATGACTACCATTCTTCAACAAAGACTATCATATCATTAAACAAAGTCTGATAAAAATTGTTATTAACCATAAACAAGTCTGATAAGATATGATAAAACATTAAAGCTATGATGAAGAATGAATACCCTTCACAATGTCATGTGCTTAACAAGATCAAGAAGCCAACTATGAAGATGAAGAACAAGACAACAATAACCTGATTGTCATGATGAGCCAACCAATGTTACTTCTACTAAAAGCATGAAGATCACACATGATTCCAACTACAATTAAGATCAAATGAAGACCATACCACCAAACACTGTCATTATGCAATTTGTAACTATCTAAAAACATGGTGCCACACATGATTCCAAATGCAATTAAGATCAAATGAAGACCATACCACCAAACATTGTCATTATGCCATTTGCAGCTATCTAAAATCATGATGCCACTGTATACCGCTGAAATGAGCACCAACTAGAAACATCAAATGCCACCTATGATATATCAAACACCTTTTGTTAAGAAATCATATGACACCATCAAACACCTTTTGACATCAATTTAAAGACAACCAAGATCATTACAACAAAAGTCCCCCTTTGTCTTTGTCATTGATGGCAAAACCATACAACTATCTCCCCCTTTTTGACATTAAAAGAGGATTGCCTGAGATAACTCCTGTGATAACTGATCACTTGAAGAAGATGACAAAGATAATAATATCAAATAGCATAGTCATCTATAATTAGCATACACTATCACTAGCATACCCCTGAAACCATTATACTTCATAGTGAAGAATACACAGACTCTTATCACAAACAAAATACAGTCTCTACAATAAGAGAATGAACTAGTCTTCTATTTTAATCACTGTCAACAATACCAAAGAGGATACACAACAAAAAATAATTGTTTCAATCAAATGAATAGAAACTGTCAATTTAGATAATGGTCTCTATTATCAAGAAAAAAAACACTAATTCTTAGTCAAATGAATACAAACTATACTTTTGTCATTAGGATGCTTTCAAAGAATGCATAAAGCATATTCCAAGGCACTAACCTCTATTTAGAATTTGCAATGTCTGAAATCAAAATGCTTGATCAACACACTGTCAGCACATTATTTTGCCTTATCTCAATTATCCCTATAAATTTAGAACTATGAATCAGATTAAAATTCATATCACTATCAAGACATGATAACATATTTGCACCACTCTCCTATGTATATCATTTCAAAAATATATCAGAAACTAAGAACACAGTCCCCTATTTATATACACTATCTAATCACCACAATAGAAACCATTATCTTCTCCAACATGAGAACTTGTCAATTATCAAGCTCAAGATCATCAAACACAAAAACTGATCTACACCTTATCACCTATCAAAAGAAATTCAGAGCTTCAAAAAGATATAAGCAACTACTCCCTCTGAATTCAACATCTTTGAAATTCATTGAAGAATGTATCAACAGTCTTGCTCTTTACAACTTCTATTGAAGAATAACCTAAATCATGAGGTCTTGAAACCATAATAACTATCACATAACTAATGCAAGTCTATTTACATGTTATGCACCTACACTGCTTGGACACAAGAGAACACAGAAAGCATGAGGAAACTCCACACTCCTCATTCAAACACCATAGAAGTATACATGGAAACATCATATGGACATTTCAAACACTATGATAGATCTATTACATCATCACAAAGTCCTGTCAAAAAAAAATTCAAAAACTATATATGACCTTCTTCATATTACAACACTAAAGACTGCTATACTCTTTATCTTTTCAATGGGGGTTAAATAAGAATACAATAATCAACTCCCCCTGAAATCATGCTAAATCTTTATGCATTTAGAGGTCTCTCTTGTGCATTATGCACAAGCATAGGATCCATCTTCTCTTTCTCTTCATTTTGTCTTCTTCTCAAAACCTATACACTATCCTTCTTTTCCTTGATTACAATATCTATCTTCTTGTCATATTTAGGTGATTTCACAAGACCATTTCTACAAAAAAATGCTGAATGACTAAGGTTATTACACTTATAACATTAGACATTGTAGTCCAGAATCCAAGAATCATTGTTTCTTCTTGACAAACCATAGAAACTTTTATGATTATATCTTCCATACAAGCTACAATCTCTTTCCTTGTGACCTACCTGATTGCACTTGTAACAAACTAGATCAACATTCCTTATTGAAGGAGATTGACTTCTTCTGCAGTTAATTATTTTGTGTTCAAAATGATTACAAGTAAAATAATAACCAAAAAATGTGTAATTGTACCTGTACATGTACGTTTGCCTTACTGAAGTAGTTCTTCTGAGATTTCTTCTTTGATTGTGCATTTTGACAAACTCTTCTTTGGATCTCACCTCAACTTCAATCTTTGCCTTTAGTCTCAGGAGTAGCAGCATGATGACTTAGATCAATTGAATGTGAGCACTATCCTTCTTCAAATCCTAGACCAGTTTTGTCTTTGAATCCTTTTTGTTTTTCCAAATGGACCTCAATTTTGTCACTATTTTTGCACATATCAAGTTTCTTTCTCAAGTCAATGATCTCAACTTCAAGAATGTGACATTCTTTAACCTTGACAACTAGCTCTTTTCTAGTAACATCAACTATCCTTTTACTTTCTTCAAGTGACAAATTTAAATCTGCAATTTGCTTCTCATAGCCATTGATCTTATTAAACATGATTTCATTTTCTTTTTGAAACTCATTTCTTTGAACATTTATCTCCTTGTTAAGTCTCTTGACTTCACTTAAAGCACATCTTAATTCACCTTCAAAGTCAATTTCAACTTCTTCATTTTCTGATTGTTCTTCACAAGTATTATTCTAATTTTTGTTTATGATGGCCATGAAAAGAGTCGCTTCACCTTCCTCAAGAGAGTCTTCTAAAGTACTATCTATCATATCTGCATTCTTGATAAACAAACTCTTCTTCCTGAAATTAATTTTCTTCTTAGGATTGAATTGCTTCTTCTGATATTGTTTTTGTTCTCCTCTTCATCACTATCCACATCTTTATAAGGACATTTAGCTACAGAATGTCCTATTTTTCCACATTTAAAACATTTGAATGGGAATTTACCTTTGTATTTGGTAGTTGATACCCTTTTCAACTTGCTCACAAATGATATCTCTTGATCATCATCCAACTCATCTAATTTACATTTTATTTCTTTCTCCTTTTTAACTGATTTGAATGTAGTCTCTTTGTTTGAAGGAGTATCATAATTGATTCTCATCTCAAAGGTAGTGAAGGTGCCATGAAACTCATCAAAGGTGACTTTGCTCAAATCTCTTTCCTCTTCTGCAAACACTTTGGACTCATATTTTGGAGTTAGAGTCCTTAAGATTTTTGTTACAACTATCTTTTCTTCTAGAGTATCACCCAATCCTCTTATAGTATTTACAATTTCTTGAACACTTAGAAGATATTCAGCCACTTTCTCATCATCACTCATCTTGAGACTTTCAAATTTGGCCCTGTAGGATTGCAATTTTGCTTCCTTGATTTTATCATCTTCCTGATAAATATTAGATAGCTTGTCCCATATTGCCTTAACTAACTTACACTCCATGATTTTAACAAGTATCTCATTGTCTAAGCCACAACATATTGCATTTTTGGCCTTAGCATTGTTTTCATAGGCCTTTTTCTCATCAATTGTTGTAGTATATTCATTTTCAATGGTAGCATACACATCATATCCCAAGGAGTACAAATATGACTCCATCGTATAATTCTAGAAAGCATAATTAGACCCATCAAATAAAGGTGCCTTGTAGGTTGAAAAACTCTCTTGACTTGCCATAACAAGCACTCCAAACACAAGACCTATCCAAGCTGATTAAGCTTCAAAAGGGAACCGAGCTCTGATACCAATTGTAGGAGTACAATGAACACTAAGAGGGGAGGATGAATTAGTGTTGATACACAAAAACCAATTTTTATCTCTTCTCTGAAATTGAATCAATTATCAAAGGCACATTCACCAAATCTTCAATTATATAGGACACATGAAATTATGCAAATCATCAACACAAGAAATTCTACAAGACATCAACACAAGAAGAATTAATGAGTGGAAAACCCTCCTGGGGTAGAAACACCACTCAAACTACCTCACTGGCTTAAAAATAAAATCTTCAACTTTACAAAGTCTCACTGACTTGTGATTGCCTCACTAGCATACAGAAAAGTCTCACTGACTTACATCAATGCTTCATTAGCATAACATATCTCACTGACTTAATATTGCCTCATTGGCTTATAGATTGTCACAAAAAGTCTCACTGACCATTTGACAAGTATAACAATATCAAGAAATAAAATACAAAAATTAGGGGATTTCCCTGTTATAATTAAATACATCCTCTTCCACTTCTTTCAACAAATTGTTTAACAATTTCTACAACAATAAAAGATATGTCATTTTATTGATGTCACCAAATTGCCAACACTCCATTTTGTATCTACACAAACTTCACTAGGATTATCAATATGATCTCAACCAAGCACAAAAAGCATATATGACCCCTCTCTACAAAAAGAATATTATCTCTGCATGAAAATGGTTGTCTTTGTATGATCTCTATATCATTATTGCAAAATAAAACTCTTTTCTCATTTATGATCATCTCTGCACATTCTTCTCCTTCATCTTGTTTTTCTTTCAATCACCATTAAAAATAGAAATTCTCAAGCCACTTAAAAAAATACATGAAAAGAGATTACCTTCAATATTAAAGATCTCAAGCACACAAAAGACTTTCCATCTCAGTATTTGTTCCAAAATTAGAAATAGATGACACAAATCTCTGCATAAAGAATGGAGTAAAAAGCCTTGATTTTTTAAGGCTTTATACAAAGCCACCATCGATTTTAGAAGATACAACAGACTGTTGGGCTTCCCTTTCCATTTAAAACTTATCCATTTGATCACATAAACCTGCCACATGTCTTTTAACCACAATCGTCGATTTGCTTTTTTGCACCAATGATTTTAGGTCTTAACCTGATGACTGGACACCCTAGGCATCGAGACCGATAATAACATGTAGTTGATGCCCTTAATTTTGTCACTTAAGTGACCATTACCTCTTCGACCAGTCAACACCAAATTATAACATAAAGTGCATATGATGCTTGACAGACAATCAAGGTTTTAATGAGTGATGTCAAAGGTTTCAAGTAATGATAAGAATAAGGATTAGAAATCATTAGAAGATGAATTAAGAATTACCAAACCCTAATCATATAACATTAGACATCTACAATATAATATTGCATCTGCATCTACAAATGATTTTAAACACTTGCACCTGAATTATAGAGGATCAAATCAATCTCGTCGTCTTGCATATTAAACCTCTTTGTAAACTTCAAGCACCATGAACCCATATCAATGATACTCAACTCAATTCATTATGACTGCCATTATTCAACAAAGACTGTCATATCATGAAACAAAGTCTGATAAAAACTATTATTAACCATAAACAAGTTTGATAAGATATGATAAAACATGAAATCTATGATGAAGCATGAATACCCTTCACAATGTCATGTGCTTAACAAGATCAAGAAGCCAACTATGAAGATGAAGAACAAGACAACAATAACCTGATTGTCATGATGAGCCAACCAATGTTATGTTGGAGCAATCAACCACCAGGATCAAATCTGCAAAACTAAATAACCTTCCACACAAGAGAGACAAGCAAAGGGAATGCTATATTGCCATGATACAACAATGTACTAGATTACATAATGTACAATGAGGCGTTGGTTATAAAGACCAAGGTGAGACACAAGACGTTGTAGTCATGTGACAAGTGTCTTAATCCTATGACATATGACAACTATCAACAACAACTATCAACAACTAGACAAACTAGAAACATCTAGAAGACAACTAGAATGTTTCCTAAGTCAACTTAAGATGTAAACATGTGTGTGATTATTATTTAACTAATAAATAGTTAAATAATATGAATTATCTACACAACAAAGCTTAAACCAGATAGGTAATAACCCTGTTCACACCAACACCCTCCCTTAAGTGCAACTTAGGGAGGAACAAACAAATGCAAAGATGGGTCCTGGCAACAAGGCCATGTTAGGTACCCATATACAAACAATCTCTCACAAGCAAAGAAAAGGAGAAAACCTCATGGGAAAAAACTCCTCTCCAAAAGAGAGAAAAAACATGCAAAGAAAAAAGCATGAAAAAAGTGGAGGAAGGAGGACTCCAGAAGACCCCCAAGGACAACTTCCTTCACCCCAAGCATCGATCTCAACTGAAGATAACGAGGCGATGCCAAAGGTTTAGTGAAGATGTCCACAACCTGCTCCTCCATAGGCAAGTACTCCAAGCTGAGAACACCATCCTGGATGAGCTTCCTGAAGAAGTTCATGTGGATCTCGATGTGCTTAGTATGCTGATGCTCCATGGGGTTGTGAGAAATGTGAATGGCACTTTGATTATCACACCAAAGAGTAATGGGATGATTAGGAGGAATTCTAAACTTAGTCATCAACTGTCGAAGCCAAAGTACCTCCTGGCTAGCCAAAATTGCGCCTCGATACTCAACCTCTATCTATGATAATACAATACCTATCTACTTCTTGCAAGACCATGCAATCAGGCCAGAACCAAGGCAGAAAACAAAGCCAGAAGTGGACTTCTGATCATTAACATCACCAGCGCAATCTGAGTCAATGAAGCCCATAATCGAAGAAGCTCTGGATGTGTAATGAATGCCAAAGTGTGATTTGCCCTGAATATACCTCAAGATACGTTTGGCTGCCTTCTAATGACTCTCATGTGGCTCTTGAGAGAACTGGGAGACAAGTCCAACCGCAAAGGAAATATCAGGATGACTATGTGTCAAGTATAAAAGACTATCAACCAATTGCCGATACAATGTAGCATCAACTATGGGAGTAGTGCAACTAGTAGATAGTACAACACTTGACTGAAATGGTGTAGGGGCAGGCTTGCAATTAGCCATGCCAAATCTCTGAAGCAAATCAAGAGCATACTTTTACTGAAAAATAAAGATCCCCTCAGTAGTCTGGCAAACCTGAAGACTAAGGAAGTAGTGCAGAAGACCAAGATCTGTCATATCAAAGTGCTCCATCAATACTTACTAAATACTCTAGATCATGGAAGTAGAACTGCCAGTGAGAATTGAATCATCCACATAAAGTACAAGGATCAAAAGATCATCTCCACGTCTCTGAGTGTAAACTGTAGGGTCAAAATGGCATCATGTGAAACTGGAAGAAAGCAGGAAACCATCCATCTTCTCATACCAAGCCCTAGGGGCTTGTTTGAGACCATATAATGAATGAGGAAGCCTACAAACAAGTGAAGAGTCCTGCACAAAACCTGGAGGTTGCTCCATGTAGATCTCCTCATGAAGATCACCATGCAAGAAGGGACTCTTCACATCCGTCTGATACACTAACCATCTTTGAGATGCAGCAAGAGAAATTACAAGATGAACGGAATCCATCTTGGTGATAGGAGCAAAGGTCTCAGAGTAGTCAATACCCTCAACCTAAGAAAACCCCTTGGCAACAAGATGAGCCTTGTACTTGTCTATAGAACCATCAGCTGCATATTTGGTACAGTACACCCACTTGCACTGAACCAATTTTCTTCCCTTAGGAAGAGGAACAAGATCCCAAGTATGATTCTTCATTAAAGAAGAATACTCCTCAACCATTACACTGTCCCACTCTAGAATACCTACAGCATCTGAGAACTTCTGAGGATCCATGGAAATGGCATGACTCAAACGACTGACACCTATTGTCTATGAACGAGTGTGGCGAGTATTTGTGGGATCATGAACAAGAGGACCAACCTCCTCAAGAGTAGTGCTTGAGGAGGTGGTGGGGTAGGACCTTCATCAGTATCATCCTGAAGAAGCAAAACATCCTCAAGCAATGATGAAGAAGGTAGAGTATGTAGTGAGGAAGAAGAAGTGGAGGAGGAATCCACTGGTGTGAAGGACTCATCAAAATGGACATCTCTATGAAAGTAGACATCCTAAGTGATAGGATCAAACAACCTGTAAGCCTTCACATCCTCACAATAGACAACAAAAATCAAAGGTTGACTCTTCTTCTCCATAGCTTTACGCTGACCATTCAGAATGAATGCCCAAGCCTCACTACCAAATACTCTGAGGAAGGATACATTAGGCTTGAGATGGGACCAACCCTCCTCGGGAGTCATATGCTACAGTGCCTTGTGAGGCATATGATTCTGAATATAGTTGGCACAATTGACTACTTCAGCCCAAAAGGTGAGATCCATAGACCTAGACTATAGCATGCAATTTGCCATCTCCCGTAATATCCTATTCTTTCTCTTGGCCACACCATTCTGATGAGGAGTGTAAGGAACTGAAAACTGATGTTGAATTCCATGCTCACTATAGAAATCCTAAAAAACTCGGTTCACATATTCCCCCCATTATCTGTGTGTATCCGTCAAAGAGAAAGACCTGACTGCTTCTCCACAAATGCCTTGTATGTCTTGAATGTGTCAAAAATGTCACTTTTGTACTTAAGAAAGTACACCCATGTATGTCATGAGAAATCATCAATGAAAGTGAGCACATACTTGACCGCTGAAAATGAAGGAGTTGGAAAAGACATGAGATCACTACAAACCAACTCCAAGGATGCCAAAGCTTGAGTAGCTTGACCCTTAGGAAAGGGATCCTGATGATGTTTGCCAAGTACATATCCTGGACAAACTCCCTCTCTACAAGAAATCTTAGGTAGGCTAACAACCAACTTCTTTGTGCTCAGCTGCTGAAGATAGCTGTAATTTAGATATCCAAATCTATCATGCCAAAGCTTGCTAAAGGCATCGGCATGTGCTTTAAGAGATGATCTTGATGAAGACTCAAATCCATCAAATCTGTATAGTCGAGATGCATGATCCACTCTCCCTGTAGCAATAATTGTCTCAAGATCCTGTAGTTGTCTAATAACCACATTGTGAGGAGTAAACTCAACTTTCTTTCCATCCCCAGAATGACAATTTTGATATATGGAGAGAAGATTAGTAGATATCTTAGGAACAAAAAGAACATCCTTAATGCAACCATCTTGCAATTGAATGGTTCCTGTCCCCATGACTGAAATCTATGAAGAGTTCCCCACTACAATTTGAGAAACTTGCTAGTATCAGAAAGAGTCTCAAGTAGATCAAGTGAATTGGTCATATGATGTGAAGCACCTGAATCAAGTATCTAGCTATCTGAAGATGCAAGCAAGCCATGTGTGGAAAGAGCATGTCCTTTGCCTGTAGAGGAGGGCTTGGGAAGTGAAATCTTGTGCTTCTTCATAGCTTCCTCCAAAACCTCTAACCTGTTAAAACAATAAGCTCATCATGACCTGTCATGCCACAAAAAGAACAAGTGCCACCTTTCTTCTTCTTTGTCTTGGAGGAAGACTCACCAGATTTAGAAGGATTAGGTCAAGGAGTGGGCTTCTAATCATTCTTTGGCTTTGGTTTGAAGGGAGACTCACTACCTGAAGGATATTCTATCTTGGGCTTCTTCTTATTCTTACCTTTACCCTTGGAAGATGAGGCCATCAAGGCTTGACTCTTAGAACTAGGAAGTGCGTCCATTTGAAGTAACTTGGTTTGCTCCCTAGTAAGATGCTCACAGAACAAATCAAAGCTAGGCATCTTAAAGTCTTTTCCAAAGGCATCCATAGTAGAATAGAAGGTAGATGAAAACACTTGAAATGGGCCCTTCAACTTTGACAAAATTAAGAAGATACATTCCTTTTTAGTTTATCATGCCCACACACTTTCAATTGTGACAAGATCATCTTTAATTTCTCAAGAAAATCTTGCATAGTAGGAAAACTATCTGGAGAGAGTGATGTCAATTCTGCCTCTAGTTACAAGATTCAGAATTCATTGACAGTACCATACAATGCTGCAAGCTTATCCCAAATTTGCTTAGGTGTTTGACACTTTGCAATATGAAACAACAAGTTGTCTGATACATACAATCCTGTGATTCCCATAGCTTCATCTAATTTGTTCTTATAAGCAAATAGTTCAAACTCCTTAGTGAAACTAGGTGGATTATCCTCTAGCATTTGCCAAAGTCCTTTAGATTACAACAGTTGTTTCATTTTTAACTTCCATTTGTGGTAATTATGTGGAGTGAGTGGTTTTATAGACATACTTTCTGCCATGTGTAACAGAAAAAATACCAAGAACCAAAGACACAAGGGCACTTAAATCGTGCCTTTCACCCCCTCAAAATGTATTAACAATGTAATTGTAACCCCCTAGCAAACTACAATGAAAGAATTTGTACAATCGACAAGCTTAAATCAACCATTTATAACACACGGTGATTTTTACAATTTTTGATCAAAAAAAGCTTTTCAAGGGAAAAACAAAAGTTACAATCAGATTCCTTGTGATTTTCTAACCAATTTCAAAAAAATTTCACCAGATTTCAACATCGTATGCAAAAGTTATGCCAGTTGCAAGAAAAACATGAACTGTACCTTCAAGCTGAAAAACTAGCAAAAAAATGATAAAATCTGAAAAAATCACCTATACAATAGTGAAATTCACTAAACCACCTTTCTGATGACTATAAGAACATGAAAATCTGCCTCCTAGTTTGCAAGATATGGCAAAAAGAAAAAAGCTCCCTCTTTGTCAAAATTTGCAAAAAGTTATCCTCGACTTGCATGCGACAAGATCAATGACGTGATCAGGTGATGGAACCAACAAGAAAGGTTGAGAAGTTTGTTTGAGAGGGGGTAGGCCACCTGCCTAACTGGGCCTCAATCACCATCTTTGACAAATGACAAACAAATAATTGTTCTCCTCCTTTGTTTGAAATTGTCCTCTCTATGTGTTTTTCCTTGCAATCAATTGGTGGATGATGGTGATCCAAGTCAGATCCAGTCTATAATGCTAAGTTGAATAATGAATTAGATCAGTAAATACAAGATCCAAAGGAATAGTGAGCAATGGGATTAGCTTGGATAGCTAGGGCCACAGGCAAACACCAAATGGAAGTCAACATTAATTCTAATCAGGCATGCGTTGAACAAATTGGGCTGAACCTATCAATCTAGGTCCAAAAGACCGATGCATACACAAAGTTACAAACCAAAGAATATGTGCAGACTAGCGGGCTTAGATAATTTTCCCAATCAAAAAGGAAACTACCCTATGAGAACAACAAAACCGCTGTATTGAATGGCAACAACCACAGATCGCGCTGGTGGGAAGATTTGGTTGCCGGTTTTAGAAGCTAGTCAACTGTTGACTGTGGTTTGTATAAGCAAATGCTAATTTTTATCACTGCCTTGTGCTTGAAACCACCAAAAATGTTAGTAGAACAACCGATGAGTATAGAAAATTTTCTGACATGAAACTTTTGAGATTGATAGTGATTCAAGGAATGGCAAAGACTGTCACTGGTCAAGATCTAACAACCGTCAAATTGGATGCCATCATCAACCAGAGTTTCAATGTTGTTTACCATTGATGGAAACAACTGACAGATTCTGTTGTTCATGAGATCTAACTGCCAATTGGAAAAAATGCTACCGGGCGAATGATTGCCGACAATGCTTATGCCGAGGGCGGGTGTAAATGGTCTCGTCGATAGTAATAAACCACCACTATTTGTTGATGACTATTTGTTGCAGACCACCAATGAAGATGTCCGCTAGATTTACACCCCACCGAATAGTTGAAAGATTTCCTTAAGCCGTAGATTCCCTTATGTCGTCGCCTGGATTAGAATGCTAGTGATAAATGGCAGTGGTCGTTAGGAGAGTGATATATGGATCTTCATAGATGGATTTTAGCCTACAAAAAAAAATCACAAGAAGAGGCCACAGCAGAAGATACTGACTAGCGCAAATCACATATAACCATGATCTGAAATAGAAGAGGCTTGCACAGGTGATATTTTGACCCAGAACAACAAAAAAAATGATCTACAAAGACCAGATCTGAAACAAATCTCCCAAAATAGGAAAAAAACTATTGAATCTGATCTATTAATCTGCCAAATGATGTAGAAAATTACAGGGGGCAAAATAGCCCTCTGCTAAAATTTTTTTGCCTTTTCAACAAAAAATTTATGCAAAAATGCATATAAAGCCCAAAAAAGTTGAAAAATTACCTATGTCCAAAATCAAGTTTTGGACAATCAATCTTTACTAACTTGGGTAATCTGAATTCAACGGTGAACTTCGTTTTCAGCCAGGATGTACCAGCAAAAAGTTGACAGCAAGATCTCTCAATAAAAAAGAGAAGGGGCTTGCAGGATCAAAGCTCTAATACCATGTCGGAGCAATCAACCACCAGGATCAAATCTGTAAAACCAAATAACCTTCCACACAAGAGAGACAAGAAAAGAGAATGATATATTGCCATGATACAACAATGTACTAGATTACATAATGTACAATGAGACCTTGGTTATAAAGACCAAGGTGAGACACAAGATGTTGTAGTCATGTGACAAGTGTCTTAATCCTATGACATATGACAACTATAGTATAAGATGACAACTATCAACAACAACTATCAACAACTAGACAAACTAGAAACATCTAGAAGACAACTAGAATGCTTTGTAAGTCAACTTAAGATGTGAACATGTGTGTGATTATTATTTAACTAATAAATAGTTAAATAATATGAGTTATCTACACAACAAAGGTTAAACTAGATAGGTAATAACCCTGTTCATACCAACATGTTACTTCTACTGAAAGCATGAAGATCACACATGATTCCAACTACAATTAAGATCAAATAAAGACCATTGTACCAAACACTATCATTATGCCATTTGCAACTATCTAAAAACATGATGCCAAACATGATTCCAACTACAATTAAGATCAAATGAAGACCATACCACCAAACACTATCATTATGCCATTTGTAACTATCTAAAAACATGATGCCACTATATACCACTGAAATGAGCACCAGCTAGAAACATCAAATGCCACCAATGATATATCAAACACCTTTTGTCAAGACTTCATATGACACCATCAAACACCTTTTGACATCAATGTAAAGACAACAACCAAGATCATTACAACAATAGACGCTTGACTAGAAATGAGGCAATGTCTTGGTAATTCATGAAATGATAAGCATTCACATAGCTTAATGTAAGGGAGCTTAGATGATCTTCATTTTGAAAGGATGGAAATGAATGCATTTGCACACACTTGGATCTTTAGAATATGGATAGTTATGTTAGCTTTTGATTTTGATTCCTTGATCATGATGTCATGTTTATTTGACCTGATATGTCAGTGTACGTAGAGATTCTAGGTTCTTTACCTTTGTTTATCCTTGGAATGCTTGGGAGCATTCTTCCACTAGATTTGCCATTTGTTGTTCTCTACACACATGTCCCATTTTGCTAAAATGTGGACCCCCTTTTTTCTTATGTTGTTTGGTTAGAGTTTCCAATTTTTAGTCTTGGGCATTAGAGAGTGATTTCTTGTTTCATAAAATCACTATTTTGCAAGGTTTCTAGCACTTTACTCATCCAACTATTGTGACAAAATGTTCTTGTTAAATCATAAGTCAATAGGTCTAGGAGGGGAGAGTTTTTATTCGAAGGTATTATTTCTTGATTAGGGGAATGAGTTGCATAAGTGATCTTAATTAGAATTGGACTCACATTTCAAATTGTAGAACTTTCATCTTGATTTGAATGTAGAGCTTCCAAGGATATAGGGATAGAGTGCACTTGGTTTCAAATTGCAAAAGTTTTTAATCCTTATGGACATTGCAGAGATTCATCAGGCATTGGGATATACCCCTTACACTCCAAAAGTCCTGCCTCCTTAATTCTACTGCAAAGATATGTTTTCAAGTCTAAAGGATGCAAATGTGCAGTTTTCATGACTAAAGGGATAATGTGGAGAAACCATACCTATTAGGATAAATCCCCTTATGACCCCTTTTCCCACACATCCTAATGACTATCATTTTCCTGCAAAGGTAAAGTGAAACTCTAAAGTGAGAATGCGGGAATTCAATTAGTATGTGCATATATCCCAATGACCTTAAATGTCCTGTCAACTCCATATCCCCACCTCTGAGCATAGTGCCTTCCATTCTATTGCACAGATTAGAATTTATTTAAGATTTAGGTAAGTATATTATGTAGGAGTCAAGGACAACACTGAGAGGGGGGGTGAATCAGTATTGTGTGAATTTTCAAATCTTTTTGTAAACTTTAACTTTTAAAACACAAGGAGAAAGAAAGATATCATTGATTTGTTACACACATGTGCACATAACTGAGAATGAAAGAAAAGAATAATATCTCATGAATAAATCATACACACAGAGAGAGAAGATCAATATGAATCAAGACACAAGAATTGCACGAGTGGAAAACCCTCCAGGGGTAGAAAAACCACTCCAAAACTGCCTCACTAGCTTTATCAAAAACCTCACTGATTACAATATTTAGAAGCACCAACTTCAAGGAGCACCAACCCCTAATATTTTAGGAGCACCAACCCCTAATATAGAACAATTTCAAAAACAAGAACTCAAAGGGTTTCTCTGTTTCAATACAAAACACTTCTTTCACATGTGTCTGTCAAATGACCATTCTTCTCATCAACCCAAATCATATACAAAAATCATCTAAATTTTCTCTTCAAAAGGATATTCAAAATAGTCAATCCTGTATACTGATCCACTCAACAACACACAAATCAATCCACCTGCGAATCTAATTAATATGAGATGACTTCCCACATTATGTATAATCATTTTCATCTTCTCTCAATGAAGAACTTGCAAACAAAAAACTTTTCACCTTCTCTCTGCAATTTTTCTTATTTCAAAAAATCAATCTCTTGTAATAAAAAAATATTATCTCTTTGTCCATTTTAGAGCCCTTTCATATTCTTCAAAAGAAAATCAATCACCTAAAACCTTTCCCCTGCAAACAAAAAACCCTTTCATTTGCATAGAAAAAAACTCAATATTAATTCAATTCAATTTTCTTCCTCTTTGTACAAATCCCTTCAATTTCTTCATCTCTACAAAAATAAAATCATATGTATATATATATTTTCTTTTCTGCAACAATATTGGCAAGATCATTTCAAATTCTCTTGAAATTCCTTCTCCCTTAAAACTTTTCAATATTCTACAACCTGCAAAAACCATCTCCAAACCTTCCATATTCCAAAACACATCTCTGCAAAAATTGTCAATCATTTTTCACAAACAAATCATTTGAATTAATAAAAAATTTGCCCTCCTTGTCTTCTCTTGCCTTGAAGAAAAAAATGATGAAAAATATTCTCCAATGTCATCAAAATATTCTTCTTTTCTATAATACAAAGTTTCAACTTCATTAAACCTTTCATCTTATTTGAAATCCTTCTCACTACAAAATAAATATTAAAGCTTCTTCATATGCACCGAGATAAGAAGAAAATCTCATAAAGATACTCCTTGTAAAAATATCCCTTAATATACTAAAAAAAACTCCTTAAAAATCTAATTAAAAAAAAATTTATTTAGATATAAAGAGAGGCCAACCAAAGTGTAGTTAAAAAAACAAAGTTTCTAAAAATAAGATAAAGCCATAAAAGGCTTAAAATTTGGGTTTCCTTCTTAGCACATAAGCACATAAGGGTGGGTCAGTTTCTTATGTCATAAAATGGCCTCCTTTATAATAGCTTCCATCTGCCTTTTCACTATTTGTTTTATTACATCCGATATAGCATGTTGTAAGGGTTGATGGGGCCGGTTTACAATGTTCTAACAACCCATTAGAAGGTCACTTTAAGTGACTTAACCTGCAAACACCAGTCAACATTTGAATAAAATAAAATTGCAACTCAAAAGATATAGGCAGATTAGGATGTCTTATGTTAGTATTTATGAATATTTTAACTCTCAAGAATTATGACCCCTTTGAAAACTCAAAAACATCTTGAGCAAATATATGTTAAGAATTCCTCTGCACAAGAGCATGAATCTACCAAGTGAACTGTAATGACAAGCAAGACCAACATCATTTTTCCAAAACAACACATTCACAACCTTGTTTTTGAGGCACATCAACAACTTATATTTGAAATATCTCTATCAAACTCTGAATATATCTACAAGTACCACTTTCTACAAGCCTTAACATAACATCAAAATGAGTCCATTCAAATGATAAGCAAACTCTTGATAAAGATATGAAGACTGTGATCTCCAATCACTTGTGGATAACATTTAATCACTGATGCAATCTCATTATGTATAACATTGTGCTCTTGTGCCCTTGAGAACACATTATCAACATGAAGATGTCCTGAACACACTGAAGAATGAAGCATAACATTCCTCAACATAATGTTCTCCAATAAAGAATATACAATCTCCACTTGAATTACTGACATCAAACAATCCCTGATTCCATCAAAATGATGATAACCCTTTCTTACAAGCATTAGCAACATGCAATGTCATAATCAAACACATTCTCACAAAGTATCAACTATGTTTTGAGACCCTTTGTTATGCAACTCCTGATTATGTCAACAAGACACACATCATACCTTGAACAAGCTATTTGGACCTTATAAGAACTACAAACATATCCTTGAGAGAATGAAGAACCTAATTCAATGATGACATCAATGAAGTACCTCAATGAAGATAACCTGATGATGTTCTTAAAAAAATATCACAAAATCAGACATCATACTCAACCTGTCATACAATGTCAAATCATACATGTAATACAAGTCTCCTGATAGAATCTTATCATTTCAACTTTGTCATGCTTGGAGATATTCTGATTGAAGACCACATCTATGAAGATCAAGAATATAATTCCACAATATCATCTTGCAAACAATATCAAGACATCTCAATCAAGCACATTCTTGATGAACCTTTTTGACATCAATGACAACCTGTTTCCATCATATTATCCATGAATTGAAATTGATCTTTCATTTCATGTTTTTGATCACCAAACTGAGATTGAAGAAGATGTTAACAATATTTAAGTCCACGAAGACCAAAGACTTTAGTCAATTTCATGGAGAAACTATACTTGTTGATTTAAATTTGTTCATGTTGAAATCATATTACAGTAAAATCTTGTGATTTCTAGAGTATAACTTGGTGTGAATATTTACATATTAGAACTAGGGTTCAATATAAGTGTATTTCCTCTCAAACCTTAGCATTGTAGAAGCATTTCCCTAGGTTTGGATTTTAGGTCCGATGTTATGTTTAATGTTTCGATCCTTAAAAGTGATTCAAGATTTAAATACTCCATAGTGCTCGACTTGCAATTTTGAAACGTGACCATGAACTTAAGTGTTTGGGGTGTGTTGAAAACCTAGGCTCACTTTTCAGGTTTATTTAAGAGTTATTTGTAATTTTTAGAAAATCCCTTTAAGTTGACTTACTAATCAACAAGGGAGCATTTTGAGTATGTTTGCCTATTGGGGGTTTGAAAACATTTTTTAGTGTTGGTTTATTGTTACAGGGAAATACCATACACAAGGAAATTTCCAACTATAATAAAAATCCCCACATGTCTATTTTCCCCGTGAAGCTCCCCTCTATCCTCCTTTGTAGAAATTTTTATTTTGCGGTCTGAATCTTTTACTTGTACATATTTGTCATTCAACCACAAGTTTCCAATGATGAAGGGAGTAAATCATAAAACACACAAAAATATAAATTGCACACAAAAAATAGAACTTTCTTTTATTGATTTGGACAACTAATTACATTACAAAAGCTTACATACAATCAGAGGAATCAACACTCCACATGCTGCAACACATTACAGCTTCCTCTTGCAAGACTCTGGAATCATCTACCTTCTGTAACCCCAAATCAGCTAGGGTTTCTATTTTCCTACCTATTCTTGACTGTATGATTCCGCCCTTAACTCTACTACTGCCCAAGGTTCCCCAAAATGGTTATTAATAGCCTTTTTCGCAGCCAACAACCTAATTTTGAAATTTGCATCTCCCTCCAAAAATAGGTCAACTTCCGGGAGCCATAACTTTTGATTCAGGTGTCTGATTGACAAACCGTTTTATGCGTAAAAAATCTCATGGAGTGCTCTACATGCTAATAACCTGCTCTGATGGTTCTATCCATTTTCGAGCCTGTACGGGGCCGTTTAGTGCCTCAAACCTGAGTTTGAATAATTTTCATGCATCTTTTAGGAAAGAAAAACTTTAATATCTTTCAGCTCGCAAATGATATTTGCGTGATTCCTTTGCCAAAGGTCTTATTTTTCAGTTACGAAGCTTCCTATAAATTTTCACTTCAATCTGTGCCCAAATGCAAACTTTCTAAAAATAGCAGGTTGCTATTTTTAGCAATTTAGAAAAACTGAAAGTTCTACATCATTATTCAAGCGATTATGGAACTAGAACCACAAATTTTGAAAAGAAATGGAAAGAACATCAATAATTTTGAAACACATCTTTTCTTGGGTGATGCAAGATTACCCTTACACCACTGGATGCTCCTGTATCAGACACCTAGGGTAATTTGAGAAGTGAACCTCTCATGTCTTAGGTGTTTGTGTGAGGAAAACCCAAATGGTCAACCTCTGCCTTAGACAACCAAGAAGAATCTTCAATATGCCTTCTTTTCCATTTCACCAGATATTCTTCATATTACCTATTCTGAGTACTTATTGCCACATGGCTATCCAAGATCTCTTCTATCTCCTCTGTTAAAGTAGATGTCAAAATACTTTACTGTTCTTTTGTTGGTCCATCCTCTATTCCACCTTCATGATATTCTGATATATCAGAAATATTGAAAACATGGGAAATGTTAATCCCATTCAGCAAATCTACCTCCTATGCATTTCCTGAATCATGTTTCTTCAAAATTCTACATGGTCCAAATTTCTTCATTTTTAGCTTATTGTATGTTCCAATTGGGAACCTTTCTTGTCTCAAGTGAACCATGAGTTTATCTCCTACCTAGAATTCCTTATATCTCCTTTTCCAATCTTCCTTAGCCTTGTATTTTATATTCGACTTATTAATGTGCTTTCTCACCTCTTCATGCAAATTCTTCAGATGTTCTACAAAGTCTTCAACTTCAGTACTTGTCTTTTCTCCTTTGTCCAGCTTTCTTAACTCAGAAGCATTTCTCGGGCTATTGCCATATACAATCTGGAATGGTGATTTATGAATACTCCTATTGACAGAATTGCTGTAAGCAAATTCTACCTATGGTAAAATCAAATCCCATCCCTTGGGCTTATCTCCTACTAAGCATCGTAGTAGGTTACCCAAAATCCTATTCAACACTTCAGTCTGTCCATTAGTCTATGGATGGTGTGCAAAACTGAACTTCAAATTTGTCTTCAACTTCTTCCACAATGTCCTCTAGAAATAACCAACAAACTTGGTATCTCAATTTGAAACTATGCTCTTTGGTAGACCATGTAATCTCACCACCTCCCTGAAAAATAATTTAGCAATATGAACAGCATCATTAGTCTGCTTGTAAGGAATAAAATGTGCCATCTTTGAGAATCTATCCACCACTACAAAAATGGAGTCATGTCCTCTCTATGTCCTTAGTAAATCAAGAACAAAATCCATACTAATATCACCCCATGGCTTCTCTGGTACAGGTAGTGGCTGATATAGACCTGTATTCTGACTTGCTCCTTTCTCCATCTGACATACTCTGCAACTCTACACAAATTTCCTCACATCTTGCTGTAACTATGGCCAATAATAATTTTTCCCAACAATAGCAATGGTCTTATCTTGACCAAAGTGTCCATCCAATCCTCCACTATGCTTCTCCTTAATCAAGTTCTCTCTCATGGAACTCCTTGGAATACACAACTAGCTTCCTCTAAACAACATGCCATCTTGGATTATGAAATCCAACCATTTTATCTTGTCTAAAGTAACAGGTTCCAAACAAGCTTTCCAGGTCTCTGCAAAATCTGGATCTTCAAGATACAAACTTTTGAGCTCGTCGAACCCAACAACCTCTATCTTCATTTCTGTCAACAAATTTTGCCTTCTACTCAAGGCATCTGCAACTCTGTCCGACTTCCCACTCCTATGCTTCAAAACAAAAGTATAGCTCTGCAAAACCTCAACCCATTTTAAGTGCCTCTGGTTCAACTTTCCTTGACTATTAAGATACTACAAATCCTGATGATTAGTATATAAAACAAACTCCTTTTCCATTACTTCAAAGCCTAAATTATTGCATAAAATTCCTGATCATAAACAGAATACTTTTTCTTGGCATCATTAAGCTTCTCACTAAAATAGGCAATGGGCTTACCTTCTTGGCTCAAAACAGCTCCTATACCACTGCCACTAGCATCACAATCTACCTGAAATACCTTATTGAAATCTAGAAGTTCTAAAACAGATTGCTCTGTGACTTTTTTCTTTAAAGTGTCAAATCTTTTATCTGCTCCTTTAGTCCATCTAAACTCTTTTCTATCCCCTCTCATTGTCTTTGTTAGGGGTACACAAATGCTACTAATTTTTTTGATAAACTTTATGTAAAATTTTGCCAAACCATGAAAAGATCGTACCTCCGTGGCACTCCTTGGCATAGGCAATTCAATGAGAGCCCTTACTTTTGTAGGTCCATCTTAAGACCTTCCTCTAAGACAACAAATCCCAGGTATACCAACTCCTTTGTAAAACTACATTTCTTCAGATTGATCAACTTCTCCTCTCTTAGCTTCTCCAAAAATCTTCTAATATGCATCATATGCTCATCCCAAGTCTTACTAAAAATCAAAATATCATCTAAATAAACAATAACAAAACTTCCCAAAAATTATTTCAATACCTTGTTCATGAGCTACATGAATGTGCTCGGTGCATTGGTCAGCCCAAATGGCATGACTAACCATTCATACAGACCCTCCTTTGTCTTGAAGGTTGTCTTCCACTCATCTCCTTCTCTGATACGGATCTGGTGATACCCACTCTTTAGGTCAATCTTTGTGAAGTACTTGGCTCCACTCAAACAATCCATTATGTCATCCATTCTTGGAAATGGAAATCTATACTTGATTGTGATCTTATTGATGGCTCAAGAGTCTATACACATTCTCCACTCTCCATCTTTCTTTGGTGCTAGTACTGTAGGTACCACACATGGACTTAGGCTCTCTCTTATCAATCCCTTCCTCAACAACTCTTGAACTTGTCTATTCAACTCTTCACTCTCTACTGGATTCATTCTATGGGCTATCTTATTAGGCAAATTGGCTCCTGGTATCAAATCTATTTGATGACTTATCTTCCTCACTGGTGGTAAACCTTCTGGTACATTATCAGAGATAATGTCCTAAAGTTCTTCTAACATATCTGAAACTTCTATTGCTATATCTTCACACTTCTCTTGACTAATCTTAGGAATCAATGCAAAGCAATGATGCTCATGCTTCATACCCTCCAAAAATTTCCTACCATCTACCAAGCAAATTCTAGCAGTACTACATACCTTTTCTTCCACCTCCTTCAAGGGCTTCAATTTATGATGAACTCCATCCTTTGTTAGGGAATATGTGTTTGCACAGCCATCATGGACATTGCTCCTATCATACTGCGATGGCCTTCCCAATAACATATGACATGTATCCATCAGTATGATGTAACACATCACCTCATCATGGTAGTCACCAATCTTGAACTTCACTAAACACTACTCATTGACCAAAGCTCTATGGTCCTTCTACAACCATGCAATTCGATATGGATGTAGATGCTTTCTTCTTATCAACTTCAACTTCTCAACCATCTCCTTTGAAACAAGATTATCAGTGCTTCCACAGTCAATAATAATATCACAACACTTACCTTTACATTTGCACCTTGTGCAGAATAAACTCTTCCTCTTATTGGGTTCTTTCTCCTCATTCAACAAGGTTCTTCTGACAACTAGGGTTTCTCCCCTTTCAGCATCTTCAGAGTGCTCAGATTACGCATCTTCATCGACATGTGCAACTCATGCATTACCTTCAAGTCTTCTATTTGTCCTTTGTTGATGTTGTGGACACTTGTATGCTCGATGTCCTTCTTCTCCACATTGGAAACAGGTTCCTCTGAAACCTCCTCTTCCAGGTCCTTGCCCAGGTCTGCCTCTTCCTTTTCCTCTTTCCTCACCATTGTCCTAGTCATGAGGGTGGTAGGTATTATCTCCTCTCTAATTTTGACTGGTGTTGGCTTCTTCACTTTTCTTTGAATCTTTGTTTTGGCCCCCATAGATCTTCCACCAGTCCTTCCGCCTTGACCTCTTCCCCTTTGTTTGCTGTCAAATCTTTTATTTAGCTTCTCTTCCACCTTTAGGGAAAACTAGTATGCATCTTCTATGGTGGTCATTCTAACTAGGCTCAGCTCCTCTTGAGTACTTGGCCTTAACCCATTAATGTAACATGCTACCTTCTCCTTGATGGCCTCTGCATGGCCTGTCCTAATAGTAATCTTATAAAACTCTTATGTATACTCCTTAACAAACTTGTTACCTTGCTTCAGTCCTTACAGCTTCTTTAGCAACTCCATCTCATAGTCCACAGGAATGAACTACTTCTTCATTTTCTCCACCATCCGATCCCATCTGGTGATCTTTCCTTTTCCTCTTCTATTCCTCTCTAATTGGACCTCCTTCCACCAAATATTGGCATGCCCCTTCAACTTTGTTTTCACAAACTTGACCCAATCTGGGTCTTCCACATCTTCATACTCAAATTATTCCTCCATGTCATTGATCCAATCAATAAGCTGTTCTGGATTCAAATCTCCAGAATATGTATAAACTTCAATCCTGCATCTCTTTCCAGTCTTAGAAATGGCCCTCAACAACCTAACTTCTGTCGGATCTCCTGTAGCTTCTTGTTCTTCCTCAGATAGCTCCTCTTGCACTTCATCCTCACTTTCTTCTCTTGTTCCTAGCTCAAACCCTCTTCGCAGCTCCTCTTGCAATACATTGATTGATCTTTGTAGGGCTCTAAAACCCTCTTCCATCAAAGCATTCCTCCCAATATGATTTCTTCGTGGAGGCATCTTGATCTCTACAGCAAACCCACAACCTTAGGTCCTGGTGCAAACTGCCTCACGGTCAGTGATCTGTCTACACACTCAAGAACCCTTACTTTGATACCACTTGATGAAAGGGGTAAATCATAAAACACACAACAACAGAGATTGTACAAAGAAAATAGAACTTTGTTTTATTGATTTGGACAACTTATTACATTACATAAGCTTACATACAATTAGAAGAATCAACCCTCCACATGCTGCAACACATTACAGCTTCTTCTCGCAAGACTCTGGAATCATCTGCCTTCTGTAACCCCAAATCAACTAGGGTTTCTATTTTCCCACCTATTCTTGACTCTGTGCTTCCCCCCCTTAACTCTACTACTGCCCAGGGTTCCCAAAAATGGTTATTAATAGCCTTTTTGGTGGCCAACAACCTAATTTTAAAATTTGCATTTCCCTCCAAAAATAGGTCAACTTCCAGGAGCCATAACTTTTGATCCGGGTGTCTGATTGACAAACCGTTTTATGCATCGAAAATATCACGGAGTGCTCTACGTACTAAGAACTTGCTTTGCTAGTTCCAGCCATTTTCAGGCCCATTTAGTGCCTCAAACCTGAGTTTGAATAATTTTTAGGCATTTTTTAGGAAATGGAAACTTTAATATCTTTCAGCTCAGAAATGATCTTTGCGTGATTCCTTTGGCAAAGGTCTTATTTTTTAGTTATGAAGCTTCCTATAAATTTTCACTTCAATCTATGCCCAAATACAAACTTTCTAAAAATAGTAGGTTGTTATTTTTAGCAGTTTGGAAAAACTGAAAGTTCTACATCATTATTCAAGTGATTATGGAACCATAGCCACAAATTTTCAAAAGAAATGGAAAGGACATCAACAATTTTGAAACATGTATTTTTTTGGGTGATGCAAGATTACCCTTACACCACTGGATGCTCCTACATCATCCAATCACCCTCAAAGTTTCGCAATTCTGATTACCTCATAAACTCCCACAAAACATGTTGACACTAAAATCTCTGCCGTATCCTAGTATGCACTAAACCTCTACTATGTTCCAACGACCTCTACATCCCACATATCCCAATTGTCTCAAAATCCTTGCTTATCCTAAGACACTCAGTGCCCCTACAATGATGTCTATTTTTGCAGAGTTCTTAAGTATACTTGGAAATGTCCTAAAGGACCCTTTATCTCTACATGTTCCAAATACCCTCCGATCACCCGCAAGTTTGGTATACCCTTATACCTTTGCATTTCCATTTATGGTCTCTCGACTTGCTTTTTTTCCACTAGACCTTCAAAATTGACACATGAAATGCATATGATGATATTTATTGTTTCTTTCTCATTTCACAAACATGATCTTCATAAAGTTTTTGGCTAATTTTGGTATTTTTGAATAGATGATTTGGTTTGGATATTTATGCATTTGCTTATAATTCTAAAATTCAATTACATGTAAAATTACCACAAAATGACATTCAAACCCAAAACCATGGAATTTTGATATAAATTGCCAATTTTAATGAGTTCCTAATATAATTTCTCTAATTTTGAATGTTGAATCATGTTAAATATGATATTTTTCTACAACTTGAATGAAATATATTTGTAAAGGTTCTTTTATTACAAATTTTATTCTTTTAGATTAAGTATCACAACTAGATGACATGGAGTGCAAATGGAATAAATACATTAAGAAATTCTCCAAATCAAGAAGAAATCAGTATATCAAACATCAGAGGGTTGTGTAATTAAAACATCCAGATTTGGATCTAATATTTAATCAAAGAGTGGTTTTCTTTTTCATGCTACAAAGACATTACTCCAATAACTTCATGCCCTTCTCCACCTGCTCCTCATCAAAAAATTCACACTAAAAGGATAAGCTGAATATATATAGGTATATTGGCACTAGTGCTAAAAAATGTATAAAAATCAGATCACTGTTAAAGAAAGAAGACAACACTGAGTTCTAGCTCCTATTCACACCTATTTTTCTAGAAAACCAATTCAATAATGAAGTATCGACATAAAAAATGTGCTACATTTTCATTTTTACCTATCAACTCATTGAAAATGAACTATTTTGTCTCATTTGATTTGCCTCTAAAATGAAAATTTATCTTTTTTCCTAAAGGACAAAATTCAAAATTGAGTTTGTAACAAACTCTGCCACAAATATTAAATGTTGTGGAATCTAAGCCCTTGGTGTTGGATTAATCCTCACCACTCAAAATGTAAACTCAGTACTCTTGCCTCTCCTATATAAATGCAATCACTTGTTCATTGTAAAGGGAAGGAAGGACTAAAAAGAAAAGAATTGTTGAGACTCTACCAATTTTCAAAATCAATACAAACATAAGTTTATTTGTTGTTGTTATATGAATTTGTTTTATTCCTTAGATGTGGTTTTCATGGTTCCTTTTCACCTTTTGTTAGTTAAAGTTCAGTTACATTTATGATTGATTGTTCCAAATATTTGATGGATATCCTTTGTTCATACCATTAGCAACTTGTTGGTTGTAAGCTATTGTGTATGCTTAGTCTAAACACAACTCAAATTTAGTTTGATTCTTGAAGTTAATTAAACTATGCCAGAAATTAGGTGTTTAACGAAATCCTTTTATAATTTGAAAATCCTTCATTTCCTTTGGAGATTGTACCATTTTTACAACATTGTGAATTGTCTGGTTAAGTAGAAGTTGGTTTTCAATTAAGGTCTATCTATCTTAAACAATCAATCATTCTTGTAGTTGTCCATAGGAATTTTGTCTAACCTTTATTTGTCCCCTTGCTTTTGCACTTATTTTATCATATCTGGTTAGGATATGTAGTTAGAATTGCATATTGTTGTTGTAAAGTATTGGTTATAGGCTGAAATGATATATTTTATGGTAATATATGTTTAAATTAGTTTTCTCCGCTTGCTAAATCTGAAAATTGATTAGTGTACGTGCAATTCAACCCTATATGTGAAGTTTGTCTAGATTCATGTAAGGCCTCTTGTTGTAACAAAAAAATACATCAACTACAGTGTCATTTAACAAAGTTAACACCTAGCTGGGAGAAACCTTGGGGTAGTCTTTTTTTGATTTGTTGGGATAATATTCCTTTCAAGAGATAGAATACTCAGTATTTTAACTAACTTGTTGTGTGCAAAAGCACCCATCAACAAGTCTATCTTCCACAACAAAGATGCTATCCTTACCCTATAGGTCCATTGAAGACCAATGAAGAAATCTATAGATATACTCTCCCATTTCTACCCTAGAATAGGTAGAGGCTACAATAGTCCTCCTACAAAAGTAAATTCCAACTTATTATATTGACAAGCCAAACACTCCCTAATATGTCTCAAGATCATCCTTGATTCCCTTCCAAGTGAACCTCTACTTGATTTGGTTATAATTTTTAAAGTAGATAGGGTGTATTGTTAATGGCATGTCATGGATAGCTCTCAATATCTTCTCCTTCATCTTAGACTTTGGAACAAAGTAGATCATGTCCTTGTATAAAATGAGATCATCCATTACCTTGTACCTGACATCTTGTATTTTCCCTTCAATGATATCACATGCAAATGTATTCTTAGAATATTCAACCAAGAGGTGAGCCTTCTAATCTACTAATATCTCTATCATAAAATGCAAGTTAGGTTTCCTAGATAAAGCATATGTGACTTTCCCCTTGACATATTCAATGTTGAAATCATAGGTAGGCCTATAGTTTTCTTACTCATTTTTGTTGTATTTCATTCAAATATTTCTAATTGAAGAAATATTTCAAACAATTGTGATCTATCCTCACCAAAAATCTCCCCCCTACTAGATACTACTTGAATTTATCCAACACATTCATGATGGCTAAAATTTCCTTATCATGAATAGAAAATCTTATTTATGTGTCTTTGAGCTTCCTGCTCTCAAAGGCTATGAGGTGTTTGTTCTACATTAGGGCAACTCAATTCCCTCACCAAAAGAATCTGATGTAGACAAGGGATGGCTCTAGTCTATAGACCCGATTTTCATACAATGGGCTCCATACGCCAACTCTCTCTAGTTTCACAAACCAACTTCACAATGCACCAATAAGGGTTTCATCACTCCCAACTCAACAAAGGGCATCTAAGACCTTATTACTCATTAGGGACCCAATCGCAAGTAAATCAAACACTTACCTTTCACCTGGACCAATGACTCTCAGTATTTCCTTTACAACTAGGCTATTAGCCTTGTAACCCAACTTAATGGTTTGCTAGACCACAATGTTTACTGTAGATAAGATCTCAATGAAACCAAAACATTTCTAAGCACCCATTATCCTATTTGTTAACATACCAAAATATAGGTATAGATTGTTTTTGGACATAGGCTTCAAAATCCATGACAGACTTATTTGAAACTAGGCCTATTAGGCCACATTTACAAAAAAAGTGCCTCCAAAACTTGTCACCAACCCCTAATCTCTGCAAATGGTCTTTCATCAAGTTGACAAACCTATAATTTTATAATTCTCAAGGATTAGATCACTCATTTCATCCACTAACCATCAAACCCTCACTCTAGGCCATTTCCACTAGGTTTTCCATTGGGGTTTATTGAAACTTGGACTCCCATAGCTCTCCACACTTGACCAGAATGTGAAACACTTCAAAAATGGCCCACACATGCTCACAAAACCATCAGATGAGTAGTTCCATTAACATTTTATCGAAACATCTCCTAGGTTACTCATTTTCACATGGAAAAATACTACAAACAACCCAAGGGCATCACCACAAACTCACACAACATGTCTTTCCTACCTCCAAACTATTTGGAACATCTAACCTACCATAAACCAAGTCATCCCACCAAGTTATAGGTCTAGACAGCATGTGGAATGACTAAAATCTCATTTTTTTCTTCCTCAAAACCCTTAACAGACTGTAAACAGGTAGTTTCAGAAAAAGGACGTTATCTTTTTCAAATCTTAACAAAAAACCCTCAAACCAATTGCAAAAGAGAGTTAATTCATCCCTCCTTCAAATGTATAAGGTTGCAGAGTCTGACAGATTTGTACAGGTATGGAATAAGGCTAGAAACAACAGTTTTGTAGAAAAACACAAGAAAAATAGAGTCTATTTGTATTTTTCTCTTCAAAACTTTCTTCCGCTATGTTCTTTCGATATGTGTGAAGGGATTTCATACATAATTGAATTAGTTTTCAACTTCTCTCAATAGTTTTCCAACTGAATGGTCAATTTATACTCCAAATTACATGATTGGTTAAGTGACATGCTATGTTTTGCCACTTTTATTACATTAGACCTTACATCATTTAGACCTTATTTGACAAGAAACTTAAAACATGACTTGATGCAAAATACACAAATTGGTTCTTTTAGTTACCTTATTACATCCAGAATGGTCTATGATGACCTTATTTAAACAACATGACATTAGAAAACCAAAATGCACTCAAAACTCTTTGAAGACTAGACCTTGTATCCTGATGTAACTTTAATAGTTGAAATTTGCCACTAAGGGTTGGGGTGCTCCTACACCATGCAACCCCACTAAAAGAATTTATGCCACATGAATTGGGCCTTGTACCAGTCTCTCTAAACTTCAAGCACTCTCCTTTGATCTTCAGACTCTTGCTATTAATTCATATGCTGTATTGTTCCAATCTACCTTATATCTTTGACTGTGGCTGCATATAGATGGGTGTTCACCTATGTGTTCAAACCTGGAAATGGTCCTCTACCTGCTCCTAATTGCATCCCTGCACCTATACCTACAAACAAACACTTTTTAGTATCCACTTGAGTTGATTTCACCTTTATCTTATCTTCACCATTGTGACTATTCTCAATTATTTATCCACACTATCCTTTCACCTCTGTCACTAGTTTCACTGTATTATCAACATTCCCTGTCACTGTCTTGTCAAATTTCCCAACCACTATACCTACAAGTTTCACTTGTCTTTCATCTTTATTTACAACCACAAGACACTCTATGGTTCCTATCAATATATTGGTAGCCAAATTCACTATCAAATCACACTTACCCCCTTGTTTTTTTTCTAACACCTGCAAATACACTAGTCTTGCTGTCTTCAAGCCTTAGAGGCTCTCTTTGACCAAAAATGGAAACCTTAGACTTACCCTTATGTCTTCCACTTCCCTGCAAAGGAGTTAGCCTAAAGCTCTTACCATCCTTCTTGATAGTATAGATGTTTTCTCTATCATCATACATAGACCTTTTGTCGAACTGCCATGGTCTCTCCGATAGCAAATGGCAACAATCCATTGGTAATATATCACACAAGACCCTATCTTTGTACTCCCTAGTCTAGAAATCCACATAGGCTTGCTCATTCACCCAAGATACTTTGTAGGGTCCTACATGAGTTATCTTCTCTAAATTTAATTTGTCTACCATTTCCCTAGACACCATATTATCTTGAGAACCTAAATCAATAACAACTTGACACACTTTACCTTTGAATTTGCATGATGTTCTAAATAGGCTCCTTCTTTGGCTCATGTCTTCTACCTTAGGTGGTTGCAACAATGTTCTTTTCATCATGAGTGCTTCTCCTACTTCTGGATCTGCAGGTCTGCTTGAGCTTTCACACTCTTCCTCTTGAACCATTTGAACTCTTCTTTCATTTCTCCTTTCTCCACCACTTGAAGTGGAACCTTACTTCTCAGGACACTTGAATGTTGCGTGCCCATACTCATTGCAATGATAACATCTTCCTAAAAATGTGTTTGAACTCCTACTTCCTCCAAATTTGCCTCTTGTGCCTCTCCATCCACCTCTAAAATCAGATTACTCTTGTCCCTTACTAGTCTCTTCTTGGTTCTCATTGGCTTGTATTATTGTAGGGGCTGATCCTCTTCCTATTACATTGTTGTAGCTCTTCCTCTCATGGACTTATCTTGTCTCCTTTTCATCTTCTTCTCAATCTTGACTGCCATTTGATAACATTCTTCCACACTTCTAGGATTAGCCAAAACTAATTCATCTTGTATATTCAATCTCAAACTAGCCAAATATCTAGCAACTGATAGGAACCCATATTTAACCCTTCTCTTTACTTTGTTAGTATATTACATTTGGACGCATATGCTTTGTAAGTCATCCTGTGAGTATATTGTATTAACCCACATTCATGGGAAGTAATAGTTGTTTAGATTAGACTTAGTATATAAGTACGTGCTGAGGCCAATGAAGGCACCCATGAGTTTATTGTATTGAGCTTGCTCAAAGGAGGTTGCCCCCTCAAAGTGGCCTGCGATCAATAAATTCCTTCTGTGTTCTACTATTTCTGTTATTTCATGCATTTTCATTATATTGTTGCAGGAGGTTCCTCTCATCTGGTATCAGAGCGCTTTCTTGGGCTCACTGGGTGGAATTTCTGTCGAATATTTTTTTTTGCAATGGCCTCTAGGTGCTGTGATTATTGCAGTAGTTTTTTTTCTTTGAATCTGTATTGTTTATTTCAATTGCAGGTTTGGATCAGGGAATAATGCCTATCTGTTTAACTGTGGGAAGTGCCTAGGCATAGCCCTTTAACTCATTGTGAGGAGTACCACAAGAACCCCAAAGTAGCTGGCCCATTGAGAGGACCTACCAACGAAACAGGCAATGGCCTCTACCTGATTGACTAGTTCCCATCTATGAGGTAAACCAAGAGCTGTCATTTGTGGCAAAGCGGTTATCAATTTTACCTAAGCCTTGGAGTGAGGGGTACTGCCCCAATACGCAAGCCGTTAGACAACATTGGTATCCATGTGAATCCCCTGAACCTTTAGGAAGCCAAATTTACCTGGGGTCCATATCTATTACCAGTTGACAAATTACCGATTGAATCTGTCCAGAGCCGTTGCAGATCATTTCTAGTAAAGGAAAAAAAGTAATTTTTTTTGTTTTTTCGCCATATGTTCCTTGCTTTCGCTCTGTTTCCTCTGAAAATTCACTGGAACCCTTGAAATTCCATTCTGCATATTTCCTTCCTTGAGGACCATATCACAAATTTGACTTATCGAAGCCAAAAATCCCACATTTGTCTATTTTTAGGGTTTGCCATAACTTCTTCGATTCTCACCCAATCGCCTCCAAATTTTGCCACAGTGTTCATTTCCTATTTCTGCTCCTTTGTCCCTCTTGGACAAATTTTCACCTTGCTTCTAAAATCCCCATTTTCTGCTTCCCTATCCCTTAGAAAGTGTCCAAAACCTAGTCAAACCCCAATTACCCATCAATGTTTTTCCCAAATCCAAATTTTCCTTTACTAAAAAAGTTTCTGTTTTTGTCTTTCTACCCATTCCAAAAAATAAAAAATAAAAATCCTGGTTATGGTTGTCACCCGCACAGGAGTAAAAAATTTGGAGGAGGAACTTGCAGCCATCAAGACCAAAGACCAAGATCTGGATGAAAAAATTCTTGGGCTCAATCTTCAACATTCAGCCATGAACAATAGATGGCAGCCGGAGTCTTCTGTAGATATAGGGTTTTCTTCTTCTGGCAATTTTTGTGGACCGAAGCTTGATTTTCCTCACTTCAATGGTGATGATATGACTAGATGCATATATCAGGTAGAACAATATTCCAATCTGCATAATACTTTTGATGTCAACAAAGTCCCACTTGCCTCCTTTCATTTGGAACATGAAGCCCTTCAATGGTTCCATTGGTACATCAAAGCTCATGAAGAGCCAAAATGGACAGATTTTTGCAAACTCATTTTGCAATGATTTGGCCCTAGTGCTTTTGATGACTTCACAGGAGCACTCACAAAACTGTGCCAAATAGACACTGTGAGAGAATATCAGACACAATTTGAAAAACTGGCCAATCACACAGAGGGATTTTCTGATGAATTCTTCAAGGGTTGTTTTGTCAGTGGTTTGAAGGATGCAATTATCTTTGAGGTTAAAATGTTCTGCCCAAGCACAATGATGGAAGCCTTAGGGTTGGCTAAGTTGGTAGAGAACAAGATCACAGCTCAACAACGCTCCAAATCCAACTTTGTTCCATTCACAAATATGGATCCCCAAAGCTCTCAAATAATGCCAACTCCTAGAACACCTCCTATCAAGCATTTGACTGAAGCAGAGATGCGGGCACATAGAGAAAAAGGGCTTTGTTATAATTGTGATGACAAATTCACTCGGGGACATAGATGTGTTGAGCAAAAGCTCTATCTCTTGGATGTGGATTCTCCACCTAAAACTAAAGTTTATGCAGATGCTCAAGATACAGTAGCTGAACAGGTTGCAACTCAGCAGTCACCTATTGACCCTACTTCCTAGGAAGACCAGCTAGAGATCTCTCTCCATGCTGTAACAAGAGTCACCACCCCACAAACCATGCAGGTCAAGGGTTACTTCAAGAAGCTCCCTCTTACAATACTCATTGACCCTCGCATAGCCAAATAGGCTGATTGTTTTGTTCATCCTTGCTCAAACTTTGAAGTCATGATTGCCAATTGGGGCACATTACCTTGCAAAGGGAAGTGTTACAATGTGTGTATCTCTATTGGAGATTATAACCTATGCTCCGACATGTTTTCCTTGCCCTTAGGCAGATGTGATGTGGTTTTGGGAACCTAATGGTTACACACACTTGTACCCATCTTATAGGATTTTGCTAAACTTTGGATGTAGTTTTCAGACAAAGGGCACAAACACACATTGAAGGGCTTACAACTGGGGACTCTCAGTATCATAAGTTCACATCACCTAGAAAAGCTTCTTAAGAAGAATTCACATGGTGTCATCACTCAGCTTCATTCCATTCAGATGCAACCATCTGTGGTCTCCACTACTCCTTCGTTTCTACAACGAATGATGGCTATTTTGCATGCAGTATAGAAGTGGTAGCCATACCTATTAGGGAATCATTTTTACATTGGGGTGACTCACTAGAGCCTAAAATATTTCCTAGAACAATGGGTCTCCTCCCTAGCACAATAGAAATGGATCAGCAAACTCATGGGTTATGACTATGAGATCACTTACAAGAAGGATAAGAACAATATTCTAGCATATTCTCTTTCTCGCACATGTGATGACCAAGCTTCTCTTTCAGCTATTTCTATGTCTTCCAAATTGGTTGGAATCTATCCCACAGGCTATCTTCTATGAACTCTATGTTTCTCTATCAGTAGGGCACTCTGGGTTCCTCAAAACGTATGAGCGGGCATGGTGTCACTTCTTTTGGAAGGGAATGAATAGGGCAATTCAACAGATTGTGGCTGCATGTGATACCTCAAAACAACAACATCAATGGGCAAAGTGGCTCCCTCTTACTGAATGGTGGTACAATACCTCCTACCACACTGCATCTTACATGACTCCATATGAAGAAGTCTATGGTTAGGCACTGCCAGCGCTCCCTCCATACTCCCCCAGCAATTCATGAGTTTAGGCAGTCGAGACGGGTCTCCGCACCCAGGATCAAATTGGAGATCATAAGCTGGCTCCTTCTTCCCACATTCATCCAATATTTCATGTCTCTTGTCTAAAGAAATTTATTGGTGCCAACGATAGAGCACAAACTATTTTACCCCAACTGGATAATGGAGGATCCATCCTTTTGGTGCTAGAGGTAATCTTCGACAGGGGCACTCATCCTCTTCGCTCCCGCTCCATCACAGAGGTATTAATTTCATGGCATGGAATGCACCCAGAGATTGCTATAGGGGAACCACTCCTTCAAATTCAGCAACAATTTCCACATCTTACGCTTTGAGGACAAAGATTTTCTAAGAGGGAGGGGATGTTAGGAACCTGTGTTTAACCCTTCTCTTTACTTTGTTAGTATATTACATTTGGACACATATGCTTTGTAAGTCATCCCGTGAGTATATTGTATTATCCCACATTCATGGGAAGTAATAGTTGTTTAGATTAGACTTAGTATATAACTACATGTTGAGGCCAATAAAGGAATTCAAGAGTTTATTGTATTGAGGTTGCTCAAAAGAGGTTGCCCCCTCAAAGTGGCCTACGATCAATAAATTCCTTCTATGTTATGCAATTTTTGTTATTTCATGCATTTTCCATTATATTGTTACAGGAGGTTCCTCTCAGCAACCTTTTCATCCTCATTCTCATGATGACCAGATCTCATAGTTAATTTATAAAACTCTTCAGTGTAAGACTTAATATCCATTTCCCTTTGCCTCAACATTTGCAATTTCTTAAACATTTGAATTTGATGATCTTTAGGTAAGAACTTATAATTGATTTTTACCACCATCTTGTCCCATGAAGAGACATTAGGCTTTCTTTACTTTCTCCTCTATGATTGTAAGCAATCCCACCATACCAAGGCATGACTTGTCAGTTTGGTCTTTGCAATCTTTACCCTTTGTTCCTCAGGAACTTCATCACATTCAAAATGATTATCCAATGCATCAATCCAATCAAGTAACTCTTCATCATTCAAACTTCCACCATATTTTGGAACATCAATCTTTACCTTAAGTTTATCATTCTTGACTACCCTTAACAGTTTTTCCATTCTCTGATCTTCAAGATCAAGGTCTTCATCTACATCTTGAAATTCTTCATTATCCTCTCCTTCCTTTGATTCACTCTCTTCCACTTCTCATCTTTTGTTTGTCTCCAGGGCTGCAAGTCTAGCTTGTAGGACTTCTATAAGTTCTTTCATCTCCCTAGCATGATTCCCATTCATCTGTTGCAATTCTCTAGTAGTACCAACACTTTTTGGAGGCATCTTCATAGCTTGCCTCTTCAACCTCTTCCTCATTCTTCATAAACCTACAAAACCAATCACAAGATCTATTCCCTAATGCTCTAATACCACTTTGATGTAGACAAGGGATGACTCTAGTTTATAGACCCAATTTTCACAAAATGGGCTTCATACACCAACTCTCTCTAGTTCCACAAACCAACTTCACAATGGACCAATAAGGGTTTCATCACTCCCAACTCAACAAAGGGCATCTAGGACCTTATTACTCCCTAGGGACCCAATCTCAAGTAAATCAAACACTTACTTTTCACCTGGACCAATGACTCATAGTATTTCCTTTACAACTAGGCTATTAGCCTTATAGCCCAACTTAAGGGTCTGCTAGACCACAACTTTTACTATAAATAAGATCTCAATGAAACCAAAACATTTTTGAGCACCCATTATGCTATTTGTTAACATATCAAAATATGGGTATAGATTATTTTTGGACATAGGCTTCAAAATCCATGACAGACCTATTTGAAACTAGGCCTATTAGGCCAGATTTACAAAGAAAGTGCCTCCAAAACTTGTCACCAACCCCTAATCACTACAAACAGTCTTTCACCAAGCTGACAAACCTATAATTTTATAAGTATCAAGGATTAGATCACTCATTTGATCCACTAACCATCAAACCCTCACTCTAGGCCATTTCCACTAGGTTTTCCATTGGGGTTTATTGAAACTTGGACTCCCACAACTATCCACACCCAAATAGAACTTGGAACACTTCACAAATGGCCTGTACATGCTCACAAAACCATCAGATGAGCAGTTCCATTAACATTTTATCAAAACATCTCCTAGGTTACTCACTCTCACATGGAAAAAATACTACAAACAACCCAAGGGCATCACCACAAACTCATACAACATGTCTTTCCTTCCTCCAAACCATTTGGAACATCTAACCTACCATAAATGAAGTCATACCACTAAGTTACAAGTCTGGACAGTAGGTGGAATGACTAAAATCTCATTTTTTTCTTCCTGAAAACCCTTAACTGACTGTAAACAGGTAGTTTCTGAAAAAGGACATTATCTTTTTCAAATCTTAATAAAAAACCCTCAAACTAATTGGAAAAGAGAGTTAATTCATCCCTCCTTCAAATGTATAAGGTTGTAGAGTCTGAAAGATTCGTACAAGTACAGAATAAGGCTGGAAACAATAGTTTTGCAAAAAAACACAGGAAAAACAGAGTCTATTTGTATTTTTCTCTTCAAAACTTTCTTCCTCTATGTTCTTTCGATGTGTGTGAAGGGATTTCATACATATTTGAATTAGTTTTCAACTATTCTCAATAGTTTTCCAACTGAATGGTTGGTATACACTCCAAATTACATGATTGGTTAAGTGACATGCTATGTTTTGCCACTTTTATTACATTAGACCTTACATCATTTAGACCTTATTTGACAAGAAACTTAAAACATGACTTGACCCAAAACACACAAATTGGTCCTTTAGTGACCTTATTACATCTGGAATGGTCTATGATGACCTTATTTAAACAAAATGACATTAGAAAACCAAAATGGACTCAAAACTCTTTGAAGATTAAACCTTGTATTTAGATGTAACTTCAATAGTTCAAATTTTCCACTAAGGGTTGTGGTGCTCCTGCACCATGCAACCCCACTAAAAGAATTCATGCCACATGAATTGGGCCTTGTACTAGTCTCTCCAAACTTCAAGCACTCTCCTCTGATCTTCAAACTCTTGCCATTGGTTCATATGCTATATTGTTCCAATTTGTGTTATATCTTTGATTGTGGCTGCATATAGATGGGTGTTCACCTGTGTGTTTAGACATGGAAATGGTCCTCTACCTGCTCCTAATTGCATCCCTGCACCTATACCTACAAACAAACACTTTTTATTATCCCCTTGAATTGATTTCACCTTTATCTTATCTTCACCATTGTGACTGTTCTCAATTCTTTGTCCATACTATCCTTTCACCTCTGTCACCAGTCTCACTGTATTATCAACATTCCCTATCACTGTCTTGTCAGATTTCCCAACCACTATACGTGCAAGTTTCACTTGTCTTTCATCTTTAGTTACAACCATAGTACACTCTATGGTTCCTATCAATATATTGGTAGCCAAATGCACTGTCAAATCAATGTTTACCCCTGTTTTTGTTCTCACACCTGCAAATACACCAATCTTGCTTTCTTCAACCCTTAGAGGCTCTCTTTGACCAAAAATGACAACCTTAGACTTACCCTTATCTCTTCCAGTTCCCTACAAAGGAGTTAGCCTAAAGCTCTTACCATCCTCCTTGATAGTATAGGTTTTTTCTCTACCATCATACATAGACCTTCTATCGAACTACAATGGTCTCCCCAACAGCAAATGGCAGCAATCCATTGGTAATATATCACACAATACCCTATCTTTGTACTCCCCAATTTGGAAATCCACACAGGCTTGCTTATTCACCACTAAGGTTTGACTATCATTCACCTAAGAAACTTTGTAGGGTGCTGCATGAGGTATCTTCTCTAAATTTAATTTGTCTACCATTTCCCTAGACAACATATTATCTTGAGAACCTGAATCAATAACAACTTGACACACTTTACCTTTGCATTTACATGATGTTTTGAATAGGTTCCTTTGTTGGCTCATGTCTTCCGCCTTAGGTGCTTGCAACAATGTTCTTCTCATCATGAGTGCTTCTCCTACTTCTAGATCTGCAGGTTTGCTTGAGCTTTCACACTCTTCCTCTTGAACCATTTGAACTCTTCTTTCATTTCTCCTTTCTCCACCACTTGAAGTGGAACCTTGCTTCTCAGGACACTTAAATGCTAGGTACCCATACTCATTGCAATGATAACATCTTCTTGAAAATGTGTTTGAACTCCTACCTCCTCCAAACCTGCCCCTTGTGCCTCTCCATCCACCTCTAAAATTAGAGTGCTCTTGTCCCTTACTAGTCTCTTCTTGGTTCTTATTGGCTTGTCTTGTTGTAGCGGCTGATCCTCTTCCTCCCATAGACTTATCTTGAATCCTTTTCATCTTCTCCTCAATCCTAACTGCCATTTGATAACATTCTTCCACATTTCTAGGATTAGCCAAAACTAATTCATCTTGTATATTCAATCTCAAATCAGCCAAATATCTAGCAACCTTTTCATCCTCATTCTCATGATGACCAGACCTCATAGTTAATTTATAAAACTCTTCAGTGTAAGACTTAATATCCATTTCCCTTTGCCTCAACATTTGAAATTTCTTAAACATTTGAATTTGATAATCTATAGGTAAGAACTTACCTTTGATTTTTGCCACCATCTTGTCCCATGAAGAGACATTAGGCTTTCCTTGCTTTCTCCTCTTTGATTGTAAGTAATCCCACCATACCAAGGCATGACCTATCAGTTTGGTCTTTACAATCTTTACCCTTTGTTCCTCAGGAACTTCATCACATTCAAAATGATTATCCAATGCATCAATCCAATCAAGTAACTCTTCATCATTCAAACTTCCACCATATTTTGGAACATTAAAATTTACCTTAGGTTTATCATTCTTGACTTCCCTTAACAGTTTTTCCATTCTCTGATCTTCAAGATCAAGGTCTTCATCTACATCTTCAAATTCTTTATTATCCTCTCCTTCCTCTGTTTCACTCTCTTCCACTTCTCTTCTTTTTTTTTTGTCTCCAGGTCTACAAGTATAGCTTGTAGGGCTTCTGTAAGTTCTTTCATCTCCCTAGCATGTTTCTCCTTCATCTCTTGCAATTCTCTAGTAGTACCAACACTTTTTGGATGCATCTTGATAACTTGCCTCTTCAACCTCTTCCTTGTTCTTCACAAACCTGCAAAACCAATCAGAAGACCTATTCCCTGATGCTCTGATACCACTTTTATGCAGACAAGGGATGACTCTAGTTTATAGACCCTATTTTCACACAATGGGCTTCATACACCAAGTCTCTCTAGTTTCACAAACCAACTTCACAATGCACCAATAAGGGTTTCATCACTCCCTACTGAACAAAGGGCATCTAGGACCTTATTACTGCTTAGGGACCCAATCTCAAGTAAATCAAACACTTACCTTTCACTCGGACCAATGACTCTTAGTATTTCCTTTACAACAAGGCTATTAGCCTTGTAGCCCAACTTAAGGGTCTGCTAGACCACAACTTTTATTGCAGATAAAATCTCAATGAAACCAAAACATTTCTAAGCACCCATTATCTTATTTGTTAACATACCAAAAGATGGGTACAGATTGTTTTTGGACATAGGCTTCAAAATCCATGACAGACCTATTTGAAACTAGGCCTATTAGGCCACATTCATGAAGAAATTGCCTTGAAAACTTGTCACCAACCCCTAATCACTGCAAACATTCTTTCACCAAGTTGATAAACCTATAATTTTATAAGTCTCAAGGATTAGATTACTCATTTGATCCACTAACCATCAAAGCCTCACTCTAGGCCATTTCCACTAGGTTTTCCATTGGGGTTTATTGAAACTTGGACTCCCACATCTCTCCACACCCAACCAGAACTTGGAACAGTTCACAAATGGCTTGTACATGCTCACAAAACCATCAGATGAGTAGTTCCATTAACATTTTATCAAAACATTTCCTAGGTTACTCATTCTCGCCTGGAAAATTAGTACAAACAACCCAAGGGCATCACCACAAACTCACACAACATGTCTTTCCTACCTCCAAACCATTTGGAACATCTAACCTACCATAAACCAAGTCATCCCACCAAGTTACAGGTCTAGACAGTAGGTGGAATGCCTAAAATCTCATTTTTTTCTTCCTTAAAACCCTTAACAGACTATAAATAGGCAGTTTCTGAAAAAAGACGTTATCTTTTTCAAATATTAACAAAAAAACCCTCAAACCAATTGCAAAAGAGAGTTAATTCTTCCCTCCTTCAAATGTATAAGGTTGCAGAGTCTAACAGATCCATACAAGTACAAAATAAGGCTAGAAACAACAGTTTTGCAAAAAAACACAGGAAAAATAGTCTATTTGTATTTTTCTCTTCAAAACTTTCTTCCTCTATGTTCTTTCAATGTGTGTGAAGGGATTTCATACATATTTAAATTAGTTTTCAACTGTTCTCAACAGTTTTCCAACTGAATGGTTAGTTTACACTCCAAATTACATGATTGGTTAAGTGACATGCTATGTTTTGCCACTTTTATTCCATTAGACCTTACATCATTTAGACCTTATTTGACAAGAAACTTAAAACATGACTTGACCCAAAACACACAAATTGGTTCTTTTAGTGACCTTATTACATCTAGAATGGTCTATAATGACCTTATTTAAACAAAATGAAATTAGAAAACCAAAATGGACTCAAAACTATTTGAAGACTAGACCTTGTATCCTGATGTAACTTCAATAGTTCAAATTTGCCACTAAGGTTTAGGGTGCTCCTACACCAGAATCACACTTCAAAATAAAGGGATGTGAAAAATTAGGTAATGCCAATACTAGACATGAACTCACTACATCCGTAAGTTTGTCAAAGGATTGTTGTGCTTCACTTGTCTGAGAGAAGGTCTCTTTCTTAGTCAAACCTATCAAGGGTGTTTCTAGTTGTGAGAAAACACTAATGAACTTCTTGTAATAGCTACATAACCCAAAACATTCCCTCAAATGATACAATGTTTTGGTTGGTGACTAATCTAGAAGAGCCCAAATCTTATCCCGATCCACTATGACTCCCTATGCACTAATCAAATGTCATGGATAATTTTTTTTGTCATTCTAAACTCACATTTGTTGAAATTAGGGAAGACAACTAAGAGGGGGGGGGTGAATTAGTTGTCACAAAACTTTATCTTTTCCTACATTCAATCTTCTTTACCACTTATTAACAGATTAATGATATAACCATGAAAGCATGAATCGACAACACATGAGCAAAAACACAATCAACACACAAAACACCAAGATTTTTACATGGAAACCTGGTTAAGGGAAAAACCACAGTGGGAGTTAACCCACAAGATTTATTCTCTATTAAAAGAATAGAAAAATGGGAGGGTACCTGCCTTTGGGCACACTACCCAGAGCTCACTGCTCAAAGAGACTCACTGTCTACAAAAACATTCGCATGGTTAACACTGAAAGTTTGAACTGAGCAACAAGATCTTCTCCATTCCAAGGTTCAGTTCCATTGAAGCTCACAACACCTCTTATCTGCCCCCAAACACTTCTTCTCTACCTCAACATCTTCACACCCATAGGCATATTTACATGACTTCATTACACTTATTTATACATGACATCGACTTTGGAATGAACGTCAAAGTCAGCCTTACAATCATCTATCTGGAACATTCTCCAAGATAGGCATTAAAGCAATTACATTCACAAGACTTGAATTAATACAAAATCCTACATGCGGACCACTACACTATTGGCCAAACATAGTTGGAACTCAAATCTTCCTTGAACAACACACCATGCTCCATAGAACTTCTCTTAGATCATCTGCAACATGCACAAAGCATTTGGTCGGCCAAGACTAGAAAGAACAATAACACCCAAGGAGAAATCTTCAACTACGAGCTCAGTTCTTAATGCGGACCACCAATAGAATAGGCACAAGATCGAGAGACCTCCATAAGAACAATGACATCAACAAGAACAACTGCACCACCTCAAATCACTAGAATCACTTGCATCTTCATACAAGAACTTAAGAACACTAACTATCATGATTGTCACACTAGAAAGATTGCTTGTGGAATTCCAAACCATGAACCACTTGAGTTGAGGATACACACCAACATCCCAAACATACCTCTAGAACTGCAGAGCATAATATTCCAATGCGGAGCAATCCAGACCAAATTCCTATCACTCTATTACCTCTAAACAACTGCAAAACCTAGTTCTACTTAGATGGCTATAACTTCACCAATCATCCATGCAGACCTCTCAAATATTAACTAGAGCAAATTCAAACAATCCTCTACAAAACCTTTTAATCTGCAAACTTTGATCTTCATCTCACTGGGAATGCGGAGCAATCTACTTTACTGAACTGCACTATCTTCACTATTTCTGACAAAGAGATATGTTGACATCAATGACAACACATCATAGGCTTATATTTGCAACAATATCCCCCTTCGTCATTGATGGAAACATATGTTGTGAAAAATTGATTCAACCATCAAGACAAGGACTTCTCCCCCTTTCTCTTATCACATCTACAACCACTTTCTTCATTGCTCCCCCTTTCACTAGCAACTACTTACTTCCAAGTTTTTCACATGACTTCTCTTCCCCTTTGACATCAATGGCAAAGGGCACATATTTGCAATCATCTCTCCCTTTTTGTTTCTTAGATAAAACCAAACTTAACTTCAGAATTAACATACTGACTACTCCCCCTGAGTAGCATCCCCTTAACACCAATCCAGATCATAAGATATGACTACGAGTTCCATCGGATTGATGCACACTAGTGCACCTTATTTCTGAACAGGAGGGGTAATAACCCCTAGCTTCACTCTGGGATACTCAAAAGCATCCTTAAGTAGAGGCTTAGTGAGGATATCCACAATTTGATCCTTTGAAGATACAAACTCTAATCTAACTTCATTCTCATTTACCTTCTCTCTTAAAAAATGAAACTTGACGAATATGTGCTTTGTCTTTGAATGCAACACTGGATTCTTTGAGATGTTTATTACACTTGAATTATCATAGAAGATTGTTACAGGCTCTTCAAACACAATTTTCATATCCTTCAACATTTGCTTCATCCACAAAACTTGAGTACAATTACTTGCTACTGCTATATACTCTGCCTTTGTAGTAGACAGAGATATTACCTCCTACTTTTTGCTCAAGCAAGAAACCAATCTCTTTCCCAAAAAAAATACAGCACCACTAGTACTCTTCCTATCATCCACATCTCCTACCGAATCAGCATCTGTATATGCATGAAGAGTGAAATCATCATCCTTAGGATACCATAATCCATAATTAGATGTTGCCTTTAGATATCTAAAAATTCTTTTGACTGCTACAACATGAGATTATCTAGGATCAGCTTGAAATCTAGCAACAAGGCCAACTGCATTCTTAATACTAGGTTTGGTTTGAGTCAGATAAAGCAATCCTCCAATCATTAATCTATATCTTTTCTGATCTTCCTTAAGGGAATCGTCATCTTTACTCAACTTGTATCCAATTATCATAGGAGTACTCACTGGTTTTGAATCCTCCATTCCAAATGTTTACAACAAGTCTTTCACATACTTAGACTGAGATATGAAGATGCCCTTATCTGACTAAATGATTTGCAAACCTAAGAAGAAATTTATTTCACCAAACATGGACATCTCAAATTCACTTTGCATCTAATCAACAAATTTTTACACATGCTCTCATTTCCACCAAAGATGATATCATCAACAAGTACCTCAACAATCAAGATGTGTTCATGATCAATTTTGAAATAAAGATTATTGTCAGTTGTACCTTTGCTAAAACCTAACTTTAGCAGATACTTATCTAATCTTGCATACCAGGCGCTTGGGGTTTATTTAAGTCCATACAATGCTTTCCTCAATCTGCAGACTATATCTCCTTGATTAGACAACTGGAATCCTTCTGGTTGCTCAATGTAGACTTCTTCCAACTCTCCATTCAGGAATGCTGACTTGACATCCATCTAGTAAACTTTTAAATCTTTGTAAGCAGCAAAGACAAGAAATAATCTGACTGTTTCGATTCTTGCCACTGAAGAGAAAGTTTCTTCAAAATTGATTCCCTCTACCTGAGAATATCCTTTGCACACCAATCTTGCTTTGTTTCTCACAACATCACCATCTTCATTCAATTTATTCTGGAAAACCAATTTAGTTCCAATTACATTTTGTTTTTAGGTCTAGGAACAAGATCCCAAGTATGATTCTTTTCAATTTGCATTAATTCTTCTTCCATTGCTTTTACCTAACTCTCGTCATTACAAGCTTCATTTAGTGATTTTGGTTCAATCTTTGAAATCAAACAATACTCCACTTGTTCTTCAACAATTTTTCTTCTAGTTTGAACACATTTATTTTTATCTCCTATGATCTGATCTTCAGAATGATTCAACCTTACATACGTGGGAGTTTTAGGATTTTCTTGAACTTCTGATTCTTGAACTTGTTCCTCATCATTTGCACTAGCTTCTTGAGTCATTGGATTCTCCAGAGCAATCTGAATCTGAGTTTGAGTTTGAAATTACTTTTCTTTATTTAGACTTTCATTTTGATCATCTAATTCATATCCACAAGACTTGGAAGGTCTCTCCTTGCTTTCATCAACCTTGACATTAGCACTTCCAACAATCCTTTGAAATCTCTTGTTAAAGCACCGGTATGCCTTGCTTTGGTTAGAATAGCCCAGAAATATTCCTTCATCACATCTTGCATCAAACTTGCCTAGATCTTCATCTCTCTTGATATAGCATTTACTACCAAAAACTTCAAAGTATTTCATAGTAGGAGCATTACCAAACCATAGTTCATAAGATGTTTTACCAGTATTACCTTTGATCTACACTTGGTTAAGAGTATAGACAGTAGTACTCACAGCCTCTCTCCAATAGACATGTGGAACATTTGCCTCCATCATCATGGTTCTAGTAGACTCTTGAATAGTCCAGTTCTTCCTTTCCACAACTCCATTCTACTAAGGAGTCCTAGGAGCAGATAACTATCTTCTTATTCCATGCTTTTCACAAAATGCATTAAACTCACTAGAGGTAAACTCTCCACCTCTGTTAGATCTCAGACACTTTATCTTCACACTAATCTCATTCTCCACCATAGCCTTGAACACCTTGAATCTGTCAAGAGCCTCTAATTTCTCTCTCAAGAAAGTGACCCATATCATCCGAGACTAATCATCAATTAGCAACATAAAGTATCTGTCTCCTTGCAAACTCCTAACTCTGGCAGGACCACACAAATCAATGTGCACAATTTCCAACAATCCACTAGAAAATTGTTCTTTACTTTTGAATGTAGCTCTGTTCTATTTTCCCAATTGCTATTAGATTTGGAAGATCTCTCATAGCATGAGTAGTACTTATCTTGACAATATTATCAAAGTTTACATAACACATTCTCCTATGCCATAACCAACTCTGATCAATCTGAGCAATCAGACAACTTTTACCAGTACAACTTAAATGAAAGATATTACCTCTAGTCTGTGTACCAGATGGAATCTCAGTTCCGGAGCTTCCCAAAATTTTACATTTTGCATCCTTGAATTGGAGATCATACCCTTTGTCAACCAACTATCCAACACTGAAAAGATTATACTTCAACCCTTCTACATACAAAACATCATTAGTGTTATTCTTACCATCAAGAGAGATGGAACCTTTGCCATAGATTCTACCAACTGAATTGTCTCCAAACCTCACAATTCAACCTTCATATCTTTCCAAACTTACTTTTATCACCAGTCATATGATGAGAACATCCATTGTCAATCACTCATTCATCCTTTTCTTCAACTTGAGCAGCCAAGGTACTTTCCACATTCACACAGCTAGTAGATTCAGTAGGCACCTAATCTTCTTCTTTGATAGCAATGAACACCCATTCATTTCCAGAGGTACTTCCCATATCAGATTCATCATTTGTGACTCCATCAGTAGCTTCTTGGACATAGTAGCATTTCTTCTAAACCCTAGGTCTATTAGGGTTTGGCTTTGAAACCCTCTCCAGACATCTTGAATCAAAATGACCAATCTTATTGCAAGAAAAACATTTGAAAGGTAACTTTCCTTCATACTTACCAAATCCTCTTGGTAATCTTTTGGCAACAAGGGCTTCAAGTTATTCAAGCTTAGATTCATCTTCTTCAAGTTCCTTCCTTGCCTTCTCATATCTGCTTAGTCTTCTTGAAGAGATTTCACCTGGATCAAATCTTGGCTTTCTAAAAACATTGGCCTTAAATGTAGATTCTGATTTAGGAAGAGAATCACCAAACTCACTCATTTCAAATGCTAAAAACTTGCCAACCAATTGATCCCTTGTAACATCTATCATAGTCTTGATATCCTCAATAGCAGTAACTCTATGATTGTATGAAGTAGGTAAGGATATGAGCACCTTGGCAACAATCTCTAATTCTTCCAGTTTTCCACCAGTACACTTAATACTACACACAAGTTCATTCACTTTCTACATGTAGGAAGTGATGTTTTTATCTTCACTCATCCTCAAACATTCATATCTACCCTTCAGGATTTATAACTTAGCACATTTGACATATGCATCGCCTTCATAGAGAGTTAACAACTTCCAGATTTCATGAGTAGTTTGCAATTCCAAGACATTTGTCATTTCTGTATCAGTCAGGGCACTCAATAATGCTTCTTTAGCCTGAATGTTGTATTCAACTTCTTTGATTTCATCTAGATTTGTAGGACCATTCTGTGGAGGAGTATACTTATTCTTAGTTATCAACCAATAAGGATTGCCCATGCATTCGAAATGACAATCCATGTGATTCTTCCAAAGAGAGTAATTTGTTCCATCAAATCTCAGACTGTCCTTCTTGTATGTCAACATCCTGGATCTCCTCAAGCAGTCAAGATTCTTTTAGAGGAACTATCTTTGATACCAATTGTTGAAATTAAGGCAGACAACTAAGAGGGGAGGGGTGAATCAGTTGTCACAAAACTTTATCTTTTGCTACATTCAATCTTCTTTACAACTCATTAACAGATTAATGATATAACCATGAAAGCATGAACCAACAACACATGAGCAAACACACAATCAACACACATAACACGAGGATTTTTATGTGGAAACCCAGTTAAGCGAAAAACCACGGTGGGGGTTAACCCACAAGATTTAATCTCTATTAAAAGAATAGAAAAATGGAAAGGCACCTACCTTCAGGCACACTACCTAGAGTTCACTACTCCAAGAGACTCACTGTCTACAAAAACATTCACATGGTTAACACTGAAAGGTTGAACTGAGAAACAACATCTTCTCCATGCCAAGGTTTAGTTCCATTAAAACTCACAACACCTCTTCTCTACCCCTAAACACTTCTTCACTACCTTTACATCTTCACACCCATAGGCACATTTACATGACTTCATTACACTTATTTATATATGACATCGACTTTGGAATGAACATCAAAGTAGGCCTTACAATCATCTATCTGGAACATTCTCCAAGATAGGCATTACAGGGAATTAGAATCACAAGACTTGACATAATACAAAATGCTACATGCGGACCACCACATTGTCAGCCAAACATAGCTGGGACTCAAATCTTCCTCGAACAACATGCCATACTCCATATAACTTCTCTTAGATCATCTATAACATGCACAAAGAATCTAGTCAGCCAAGACTGGAAAGAACAGTAACACCTAAGGAGAAATCTTCAACTATGAGCTCAATCCTCAATACGGACCACCAACACAATAGGCACATGATCCAGAGACCTCCACAAGCACAATGAAATCAAAAAGAACAACCACACCACTTCAAATCACTAGAATCATTTGTATCTTCATACGAGAACTGAAGAACACTAACTGTCATGACTGTCACACTAGAAAGATTGCTTGTGGACTTCCGAACCATGAAGCACTTGAGTTGAGGATACACACCAACATCCTAAACATACCTCTAGAATGGCAGACCACAATATTCCAATGCGGAGCAATCTGGACCAAATTCTTGTCACTTTGTTACCTCTTAACAACTACAAAACTTGGTTCCACTCAGATGGCCATAACTTCACCAATCATCCATGTGGACCTCCCAAATCTTAACTAGAACAACTCTAGACAGTCTTCTACAAAATCCTTTAATCCGTAGACTCTCATCTTCATCTCACTGGTAATGCAGAGCAATCTTGGTGCAGTCACGGTAGGAGGGTTCACAGAATGAACTATCTGGACCGTGCAACAAGAGTAAACACAATGGAAATAACTCAAAGAAAATGGAATGAATGCAAATTTAGTCATTCAATATATCAAAGAATTCAAATACAATCTAGCTGGCGACATGCGGGCTTACAACTAGAGCTCAAGGCCTAAGTACATACATGCACAAGATAAATATTTGAGGCTCCCTCTGTATAAAGTCTAAACTATCAGCTATCACTATATCATGAACTTGATAACTACTTTCGTAAGGATCTATTACATCTTTATATATCATTTTCAGACCAATAGATTCCTTTGCATCAGCCAAGGAAGATCACAAACTCCAATGGAGTGCTGTAACGTGTTCACAGATAGGTCAGACCTAAATGCATAGAACACTTCCTCAAAAGAATGGAACAATGTGCAGACCTCTAAGGAAGGTCATCCATGAAACAAGGATCATTGAATTATGTGTCATTGAGATCTGCAAGTTAAGAAATGATCCGCAAGCCTTCTCCTTCAGCTAATTATTAGGAACTGCTAGAATGCTCTACACTGAGAAAACAATTGATCTTTTGATAGCGATATCTTTCCAGTAACTAATCCAAATACTCTAAATTCTTGATATGATGTAGATAAATGAATGTAGATGCTAAGTCTAGATCTGCAAGATGTGAAATGCCAAAACTAGACCACAAGCTAAAACTGCTTTTGACTGAACTACTTGAACTAAACTAGAAAATGAAAGAACTAAAATGCAAACAAACTGAAATACAAATGTTTTTGGTTAATGCAAGATTGTTCTTGAACTAGGGATACTCCTGCATTAAACATCTGAGGTTATTGAAAAAGTGAGTCCCTCACTTTGTTGGGGCTAGGGAGAAATAAGACGGTCCACCTTAGCTTGAGAAATCCATAATGAATCTTCTTCTGGTCTACCTTTCCATTTCACAGGATATTCTTTGTATTGTCTTCCTCTAGTGCTATGTTCAACTCTTCTGTCCAAGATGTCTTCAATCTATTCTGGTTCTTGTTGTGGTAAATGCTTATTCAAGTCTTCTGCCATACTATCACTGAACTCTACTTCATGATACTGATAAAGATTGCAATGTTGAAGATAGGTGAAATACCCAATGTGTCCGATAATTCCACTTCATTTGAATTTCCTGAATCAAATGTCCCGAGTATCCTACAAGGTCCAAACTTGTTCATCTTCAACTTGTTATATGTCCCAACTAGAAATCTTTCTTTTCTCAAGTACACCATTACTTCATCTCCTACTCCAAATTCATTATATCTTCTCTTCTCCTCAGCCTTCTCTTTGTACTTACTATTCATATCCTCCAAATGCTTCTTCACCTAATTATGCACTGTCTTCATGTGATCTACAAATTCTTCTACTTCTGCACTCCTCTTTTCCTCCATACTAATATCTCTCAACTCTACAACTCCTCTAGGATTCACTCCGATAACAATATCAAAAGGTGTTCTTCTGGTACTCTTGTTTACTAAATTATTATATGCAAACTTTGCTTGTGAAAGAATCAAATCCCAACTTCTGGCTTTGTCTCCAACCAAACATCTGAACAAGTTTCCCAAACTCCTATTCACTACCTTTGTCTATCCATCTGTCCGTGGATGAAAAGTTGAGCTAAATTTCAAATCTGTCTTCATCTTCTTCCAAAGTGTCCTCCAAAAGTATCCAACAAACTTTGTATCTCTATCTGAAACTATACTCTTAGGTAATCCATGCAATCTTACAATCTCTTTGAAAAATAGGTCAACTACATGCACTGCATCAGTTGTCTTCTTACAAGGTATGAAATGAGCCATCTTTGAAAATATGTCAACCACTACAAATATTGAATCATGTCCTCTCTATGTCTTAGGCAATCCCATTACAAAATCCATGCTTATGTCTTCCGAAGGTCTCTCCGAGACTGTCAAAGGTATATACAATCTAGTATTCTGACTACTCCCTTTTGCAACTTGACAAACTCTACAACTCTGCACAAATATCTGAACACCCTTATGTAGCTGAGGCCAAAAGTAATTTTCACTCATTAAAGCCACTGTCTTATCAATGCCAAAATGTCCTGCCAATACACCACTATGCTTCTCCTTGATCAAATTATCTCTCATTGAACTTCTAGGTATGCACAACTGACTTCCTTTGAACAACATATCTTCTTGAATGAAATAGTCCAACCACTTACTTCTATCTATTACAATAGGTTCCTTACATGCTCTCCAAGGTTCTGCAAAATCAGTGTCTCCCTCATACATGTTCTTCAATTCATCAAAACTCAACACTTCAACTCTCATCTCTATCAACAAGTTTCTTCTCCTACTCAAGGCATCAACAAGTTTGTTTGATTTTCGACTCCTATGCTTCAACACAAAAGTATAACTCTGCATGAACTCTACCCATCTCATATGTCTTTGATTCAACTTACCTTGACTATTCAAATATTACAAAGCTTGATGATTTGTATATAACACAAACTCCTTAGGCAACAAGTAATGTCTCGACTTCTTCAAGTCTTCAATTATGGCATGGAACTCTTGATCATAAACTAAATATCTTCTCCTTGCATCATTCAACTTCTCACTAAAATATGCTACAGGTCTACCTTCTTGACTTAACACTACTCCAATTACATTTCCACTAGCATCACAATCAACTTGAAATACCTTATTGAAATCTAGTAATGCCAAAATGGGTTTCTCTGTCACTTTCTATTTCAACAACTCAAAACTTTTATCTGCTCCAAATGTCCACTTAAAATCTTTTCTATCACCTGTCATTGTCTTTGTCATAAGGTTACAAACTGAACTAAAATTTCTAATGAACTTCCTGTAGAAACTAGCCAATCCATGAAATGATCTAACCTCTCCAATGCTCTTTAGTGTAGGCCATTCAACAATTGCTCTTACTTTCTCAGGGTCCATCTTCAATCCTTCCGTAGAAATCACAAATCCCAAATATACCAACTCTTCCTTCATGAAACTACACTTTTTGATGTTTATTAGCAATTTCTCTTCTCTCAACCTCTGCAAAACTTGTCTAATATGCAACAAATGTTCTTCTTTTGTCTTACTGCAAATGAGAATATCATCCAAATACATAATCACAAACTTACCCAAGAATTTTTTGAAGACTTCATTCATCAATCTCATGAAACTGCTCGGTGCATTTGTCAATCCAAAAGGCATCACTAACCACTCATACAATCCTTCATTTGTCTTAAAAATAGTCTTCCATTCATCTCCTTCTCTGATTCTGATCTGATGGTATCCACTTTTCAAATCTATCTTTGTGAAATATCTTGCTCCACTCAAACAATCCATGATATCATCCATCCTAGGTAAAGGAAATCTATACTTAACTATGATCTTGTTTATTGCTCTAGATTCAGTACACATTCTCCATTCTCCATCCTTCTTTGGTGCTAACACTACAGGTACTGCACAAGGACTCAAACTTTCTCTAATCAAACCTTTCCTCAACAATTCTTATATCTATCTATTCAGTTCTTCATTCTCTACCGGTGTCATTCTATGTGTTGCTTTGTTAGGCAAACTTGCTCCCGGTATACGATCCATGTGATGACTGACACTCCTTATAGGTGGTAATCCTTCAGGTACATTATCTGATATGATGTCTTCATACTCTGTTAGCAACTCTCTTATCTCCTCCCATTCAGTTTCTTTCTTTACTATTTCAAGCGTTTTAGGAATCAAGGCATAACACATAGTTTCCTATTTTGAACCATCCAAAAATTTCCTTCCATCTACCAAATAGATTCTAGCATTCCCACATACCACATTTTTAGGATCATCTTCTAAAGGAATCAAAGTAATTCTTTTCCCATTTGTTGTTATAGTATATGTGTTCTTTCTCCCATCATGTATAGATTTTCTATCATACTGCCAAGGTCTACCCAACAAGATATGACAAACATCCATAAGCATAATATCACACAATATGAAATTTTACCAGACATTGTTCACTCACCAGTACCTTATGATCATCCTAAATCCATGCTATCTGATAGGGCTTAAGGTGTTTCAATATTTCCAACTTCAGTTTAGTCACCATCTCCTCTGAAACTAGGTTATTTGAACTACCACTATCAATTACAACTCTACAACACTTACCTCCAGATTTGCATCTGATTCTGAATAGACTTTTCCTCTGCGGTGGTTCCTCATTTATCTCTATTTGAAATAGTGCTCTCCTCATCACCAATGATTCTCCTTTCTCAGGTTTACCAACAGAACTGGGTGATTCAACAGGTTCTTCAACATAGGTTGCTCTTCCACTATTTTTTGTCCTCTTGCTTGTACTACCTTTATTACATTCAAATGCTCTATGTCATTCACCTCCACACTTGAAACAAGTACCTCTGAATGTCCTCTTATCAAATCCTTTTCCTTCTCTTCTGTATCCTTCATTTTGGTATGCACTACGGTTTCCTCTCTAGTAAAACTTTTTGTCATCTCTCCGGTAAGCATTGTTATCTCTGTCATCCTTCTCAAATGGGTTGTCATCTCTATAAATGATCTATCATATCCAAAAAATGTTTTACCTCTCTAAAATTTACCTCCTCTGCCTCTCTGTCTCTGATCATGCTTCTTATTCAGCTTCTCTTCAACTTTTAGGGCAAATTGATATGCTTCCTCCAAAGATGTCATCCTTACCAAGCTTAGTTCTTCATGAATGTTCAATCTCAACCCATTGATGTATTTAGCCACTTTCTCCTTGCTTGCTTCATTATGTCCTATCATTATGATTATCTTATGAAATTCTTTAGTGTACTCCTTCACATATTTCTCCTTTTGTCTTAGGTTCTACAATCTTTTCAACAATTCCAACTCATAGTCAACAAGTATAAACTAATTCTTCGACTTTGTCACCATTCGGTCCCACTTTGTAATCTTTTCTTTTCCTCTTCTATTTCTTTCCAACTGAACTTCTTTCCACCATATAGTAGCATGTCCTTTTAACTTTGTCTTTGCAAATTTTACCTTCTCTAGATCTTCAATCTCTTCATATTCAAAATATTATTCCATGTCATTTATCCAGTCAATCAACTCTTCAGGGTTCAAGTTATTAGTATAGTTTGGCACATCAACTCTAGGTCTTTTCCCAATCTTTGAAATAGCTTGCAACATCTTTCCTTGATCTGATTCTTCTTCTTCTTGACCTTCTAGGGTTTCACTAGTTTGTTCGGCAGATTGGAATTCTTCTTCATCATCAATTTCAACATTAGGTCTTGGTGTCAATCCTCTTCGCCTATCTTCTTCAATAGCATCCAAATAAATTCACATTGTTCTCATCAACTCCATCATCTCATCCATTCTATTAGCCATTGTACCAATAGGAGGAACTCTCCTCGGTGGCATCTTCCTAGGATCAAGTGCAAAGTGCCTCAGGTTCGGCAATCGGGCTGCAAGGTCACAACTACCTCACAATCAGCGATCAGTTGCAACACAAATAACCTGACTCAATTCGGTGATCTATCCACATCAAGATCTTATGGAATTCCCTTGCCAACTTCACTCAATTCTCTCTCAAAGATTCAAACATTCACTCTGACACCACTTGGTGCAGCCACAGTAGGATGGTTCATAGAATGAACTATCTAGACTGTGCAACAAAAGTAAACACAATGAAAACAACTCAAATAAAATGGAACAAATGTAGATTCAATCATTCAATATATCAAAGAATTCAAATACAATCTGGATAGAACATGCAGGCTTACAACTAGGGCTCAAGGCCTGAGTACATACATGTGCAAAATAAAGCTTTGAGGCTCCCTTCACACAGCTATCACTATATCATGAACTTGATAAGTACTTTCCTAAGGATCTATTACATCTTTATATATCATTTCCAGACCAATAGATTCCTCCGCGTCAGCCAAGGAAGATCACAAACTCCAATGAAGAGCTGTAATGTGTTCACAGATAGGTCAGACCTAAATGCATAGAACACTTCCTCAAAAGAATGGAAAAATGTGTAGACCTCTGAGGAAGGTCAGCCACAAACCAAGGATCATTGAATGATGTGTCATTGAGATCTGCAAGTTAAGGAATGATCTGCAAGCCTTCTCCTTCAGTTGATTATCAGGAACTTCTAGAATGCTCTGCAATTAGAAAATAGTTGATCTTCAGATAGAGATATCTTTCTGGTAACTGATCCAAATGCTTTGAATTCTTGATATGATGTAGACAAATGAATGTAGATGCTAAGTCCAGATCCATAAGATGTGAAATGCCAAAACTTGACCACAAGCTGAAACTGCTTCTGACTGAACTGCTTGAACTAAACTAGAAAATGAAAGAACTGAAATGCAAACAAACTAAAATACAAATGTTTCTGGTTGATGCAAGATTGCTCTTGAACTAGGGATGCTCCTGCATCAAATCTACTTTACTAAACTGCACTGTCTTCACTGTTTCTGACAAAGAGATATGTTGACATCAATGACAACACATCATAGGCTCATATTTGCAACAAAATTCAGATTCCTTTACATACAAATTATTGTGCCTTCATAATTCCCAAAACTTCACCAATGTGTCTTAGATGGTCTTCCCATGTTTTACTATATATCAATATATCATCAAAGAAGACTAGTATATATTTTCTCAACTATTTATTAAATACCTAGTTCATACAAGATTAAAATTTGGTTTGAGCATTGGTCAATCTAAAAGGCATGACCAAGAACTTGTAGTGTTCATAATGGCATCTGAAGGTAGTCTTGTGAATATCCTCCTCTCTTTCTCTGATCTAATGATAACTTGACCTTAAATTAATCTTCAAAAAGTAAACTTCCCAATGTAACTTATTAATAAACTCATCGATCCTAGTGATAGGGTAACTATTTTTTATTGTTCTCTTGTCAAGATCTATGTAATCTATACACATCCTCATAGTTCCATCATTATTCTTGACCAAAACTAATGGAGAAGTTAAGGACTGGAACTAGGTCTAATATGCTCCATATCAAGAAGCTCTTTAATCACCTCTATTTCTTCCTTGTTCTTTTTTGGGTGGTGATAAGGAGTATATATAATGGGCTTGGCCTCTTCATAACATGCTCAAAGCCCTTGTCCATTGGTCTACTTGGAGGAATTTATCATCAAATATTGTACTGTGTTTGTCTAACAGTGATTGAATAGCAACATGATAAGCTCTCTCAATCTTTGAAGAAGGTTTTGTGGAAAAAAAATATTGGGCTGCCCAAGAAACATAACCATTTCAAAAAATAGCCTTCATTTTCTATACAGTCACTACCTTGGGAGCTCTATTGGACATACCGCAGAGTACAACCCTTTCCCTATCTACCTTGAGCTTCAACTCCATTGTCTAAAATTTTTGAGAATATTTCCCAAGAGAACGGAGCCATTGTATTCCCAAAACCACATCTATTTCTCCAATGCACACAAAATAAAAATTATCCATTACCTTGTGATTGCCCAAAGTTATACTCAACTATGAGACCTTTTTGGTGCATGACATTGTGAAACCATCTACAACCATAACATTAAGTCCTTTTAAATCCTCCACTTATAATATTCTTTTAACCACCAAACCTTCATCTATGAAATTGTGGGTTGCCCCACTATCAATCGACACTATCATTCTTTTACTATACAAGAATCCTCTAACTCTAAATGGATTGTACCTAGGTGTATCTAAAAGTGTAGAGAAATTCCCTCCTATGACTCCTCTAATAATGGGATCTCTTGGATTATCTTCTTCTTCTTCCTAATAATTCCCTATATCTATGTCCTATTTTCTTGCTTCATCATTGGAGACAATATCAATGTAATGAGCCTTACCATGTCCAAGGAACCCATGAATTGATTCCCATGGTTCCTTACATGAGAAACATAATTTATTTCTCTAAAACTCATTTTTCGATTCCCCATCTAGGTTTGTCGTTTTAGTCTATTCATTCTAAAAGGGTTTCTTGTCCTTCTTAGGTGAAAATGACTTAGGCTAGAATTTTTCCTTTGGTGTAAAAATCTCCATGTCTCTTGTTCTTTTTATCACATCCTATAAAGATGGTGGATCAAATGCTTTAACCCAACCCTTTAGTGGTTCATTCATGCCCTCAATAAATAGTACAATAAGCCTTATCTTAGACACACCTAGAACTATCACCAAAAGTATTTAAAATTTAGATACATAACTATCAACTGATCCATATTGTTTCAACTAGGCTACCTCCCTAAAGGGCATTTCTGGATCTTTGTTGTCAAATATTTCAATTAGCCTCTAGGTGAAATTTGTACAAGAGTCTACAAGACTATGACCCTAGGTCACCATCCCATGGTACCACCACTCATGAGCATCTCCTCCCAAATGAAGTGTTTCATATTTTATTGCTTCACTCTCAAAAATATGATTTAATGAGAAGTATGTATCTAACTTTTGGATCCAAGAATGTGCAATGCATTTGTTTGATACACCAAAATTAGGTATGGATAGCTTTGTTGATAACTGAGAGGAGGGGGTGAATCAATTATCTTAATTACTTTAACTTTCTATTCTTCTTTAACAACTAATGCAACATAAAATCACATAAGCATGCATAACCATGAAAGTAGAAATAAAATCAATACACATAATACAATGATTTTGATATGGAAAACCCTATTAAGGGAAAAACCATGGGGTGACTAACCCAAGATTGTATTCTCTGTTAAAAGAATAGAAGTACAAAATGGCACTTGCCAATTAGGGCTCACTGCTCGAGCACACTGCTCACAAGAGGCTCACTGCCTACAAGAGACTCACTATCTAAAAGGTATAAAGAAACTAGCCAAGTGATTGAACTAATGAGAAGCATCCACATATGCTGAGGTTTAGTTCCGGTTAGGCTTAATACACTGATCTACTGCACTTCATTCTTCCTCTTCTTTGGTATTGTTGTCCTGTCACATAATATACCTGTATAGCTGCTTTCATGATACTCTCTACTTTTCTTCATACAACATCACACACCACACACACCTTCATACCAAAATCAATTTGGTATATATATCCGCATCAATGATTTCAATTATCTTTCTAGTCGGCATCCGAAAAACTCAATATTTTCTCAAATTATGGTCTATTGGCTGAATCCTTGCTTACAAAGTGATGCGTATCAAAGAGATACTTATAGAAGTCATCAATCATGTTGGCCAATCATGAATGATCCCTCAAGAAACTTGATCACCATCAATATCTCATCTAAATTAAGGTCTGATGCTCTGTCGGTCAGTTCTTCCTCAGTCTTCTCTGCCAAACAGGAACCCAACACTTAGGTGTTCATATCTTTTCACTCTTTCATCACCGGAGGCTCAATCTCTGGAATTTATTAGTCATGGTACTCCTCTTGACTACCCCAAGTCTATACATTACTGAGATACTTCCTCTGAGAGATCTAGACCTGATTGTCAAACCTTGTTGCATGCTCTGTTCTTGCTCACCGGACCAAAATACTCTTCAATCTGACTTCCGGTATAGACATACCATGTCCTACGGATGTATGGGATGGACTTTGTTGCCATCAATGACAACACTCATGAAGCCACATAGTGTCTCTTGCCAACAATCTCCCCCTTTGGCATTGATGGTAACACTTAGTGAAAAATGACTAAGTGTTATAGTATACTCCCCCTTGGCTGATGCTCTATTCTTATGTACACTTTCTGGAGCTTCCCCTTAAGTAGATTCCACATTTTTCACTGCTCCTCACTCCCCCTTTGACATCAATGGTAAAGGGTAGGATCCACACACCAAAATTTCCAAAAACAATCTATACTTGGCCGCATAAATATATATACATGTTGTACTTATATATATACTAAAGTATATCTACAAAAGTTGTCTTCAACTGGACAAATTTTGTTACCCAACTCTACTTCATTCTGTCCAAAATTGAGATGTGACCACTCAACAAGAATGCAAAAGCTTTTACCCTCTTTAGATCTGTCGAATCACTGGTCCGGGCTGTGGTCTGAGCATCAGTTAGGGCCTCATGCATGGCCTCTAACTTAGGGATAATTATCCCTCTAAGTTCACCCATCCTACTTATTATATTCTTCCTTTCCTTTTCAAGTTTCTTTAGTTCATTTAGAATGGAAATAGTCTGACATTCTTGGTTTATTATGGATGTGGTGATAGGATCCCAATTTTGAGATAAACTTGACAGTTTATCCTCTTGTTCTTTCACTTTCTTCTCAATATCCTTTGTCACTTTAGACCAGGATAAACAAAATTTGTATATTTCTCTGCCATCTTTAAGAGTATTTTCTAAGTTCTTTATTCCAATATCCATATTTCTCCTATCATTTGTTATTAGCCCTTGTACTTTAGAGAATCTCTTACCCAAAAACTCTTTCTGAACTTTCTCTTCTGCTGCTTTCTCTAAGGAGTCAAAATGTGTATTAACAGAATTACCAAGAGATTTCAGATTACCAGATGAGGAGGCCGAAAGATCCTTCTGGAAGGATGGCATGATTTTCTCCAATACACCAGATGCAATCTCTATCAGCTCACAGTCTTCCATGTGAGACTTTAGAAGTTTTTCTTTTGTCTTTGCTTGAGCAAAGGATGCTATCTTCATTGTTTGAACCGGGGAGAGGGAATCAAAATTGAATGGTCCTTGAAGTAGTTCTGGTTCATCTAATTCCATCATTTCTTTTGTCAGGAAGTCTTTGACTGCTTCTGTAGTGTCTCTTGCTAGAGATAAAGTTTTCTTCCCTTCTGTGGTCTCAGAGCTATCATCTAGGGTTTTCTCTATTTGATCTTTTTCTCTTCCCTTGACTTCTTCTTCTTGACAACTTTTCTCATCTTTTCTTTCTTCTCCTTCAGTTTCAGAGTGAATAGGGGGATCTGGAAGAGAGATGTTTACTTCTTCAGGGACTTCCTCTTCTGGAGCAGAGGAATCTAGATCATTAGTTTTCTCCTCACCAATCTCCTTTGATTCTTCTACAGTTTTCTCTGTAGGATCTACCTTTGATGTACTTAGTCCTTCATCATCCATGACTGAAGGTTCATCACATAAGTCCTCTATAATAGGGAGATTGAATTTCATGAAGGCATTCTGGAGGATGTCTTTCGTTTCTTTTGCAACTTTGTCAGTCTCTCCAAGCATAAGTTGAATCATTCTTGCTTTGCTCTAGAACTCATCCTTGCAATCTTTGAAGATCCTATTCATTTGTTTTGAAGTGATGGAAGGGTAGAGTTGAATAGCTATCTGTTCCCAGATCTCTAGGTCCTTTTCCTTAGAATTGTTCTTTCTTATTTCAAGTTCCTTCTCTAGGCTTTTGGGAATTAAGGAGGTGATTTCAATGAATGCTTTGTTATAGATGTTTAGATACCTGACCATAGCTTCTTGCAGGATCTTCTGATCAGCTTCACCATAATCATCATAAAATTTAGTCATTGGTTTCAAGTTCCCATCCACAGTGACTGATTTGATGATATCATCAATGCAGAGAGTAGGCCTTTCAACAAAATCTTCTGCCTCTTCTTCCTTGTTATGACCAGTAGAGGGTTCACTGGATGTTTTCTTCTTCTTCTTCATTTTCTTGATCTCCTCATCAGATTCTATTTCTTCATCATCCTTCTAACTTGTATAGGACCTTGTTGCCATTTTCTTTGTTCTCTTCTCTCCCTTTCCAGATGTCTAGGCTTTCAGTTTCGATGCTTTTTGGCCCTTAGAGGTGGCAGGTGTGGAGCTTTTGGAGGATTTGGTCCAAAAGGGGGCTTGCACCAGAGCACTTTTTTTTTCTGTTTCTTGCCTTTCTTTCTCTACCCTTTCCATCTTCTCTCTGTTGGCATCAACTACCTCCTTTGATATTCCATGCCTCTTGGTGAATTATTGTACTTCCCTTCTCACTTTTCTCTTGATCTCAGGTTGTCTTAGTTCAACATGAACTTTTACACTCAACTCTTGGAAGGTTCCAAACCTTTCTGCCTTAGGGTCCTTGGGCTGACTTAGTAGGTGTTGGACATGTAGTTCTAGAATTTTATCATCCACCTCATACCCCATTGGCATAATCCAAACTATCCTTGGCTCTACTGCCTCCATTAGAAATTGATCAGTGTCTACCATAAAGCACACTATATCCTTGTACTTCTCAACCAATGATTGGGGGATTCTTTCTCTGGCTTGCATCATACTTTGAAAGTTCTTGAAGTATCCCTAGAGAGCTATATTTTGAGCCTTGGCATCACCAAGCCCATGCATGTAATCTCTAATTTGAATGGCAACTGGTCTGTCTTTTTGCCATACCCAACCACTAGATCTAGGTAACTCATTCATAAAGTAAAAGAACAAACATAGTATTAGCCCACCATACTTAAATGAGTTCTTGTCCTTCTTAATCTTTTGTAGGTTTTCCAATAGTAGGCTTAGAAGAAGCTCACAAAGATCATAATCTACATTCTCCCTTAACATCTGATAAGTAGTATAGATTATAGTTTCAGATACAAAATTCTCCCTACTGGAGTGATACATCTTATAGCTAATTATCATGGATGCAAACATGATATCTAGATCAGTGATATCTTCTATAGACATTGCTCTCTTGTCAAATTTTGATTCAGTAGCCTGACTTACAATTTGATTTTTGACTGATTTGAGAGCAGGCAACCCACTGGATGAGTGTAATCTAGTTACTACCCTAATTGCATCCTTGGTTATATTGAATTGCCTCATCAACCACATAAAGTTGTCATGCATTCTGCTTAGAACATACCAGACCCAATCATCTTTAGCAAAATAGGGGAAATGAATGCAATGTCCAAAATGCTTATCCTGGATGGCCTTGTACTGAGGTTTGAGTTCAAAAGATTCATCTATCAGTTCCTTGTGGTAGATATCTATCAACTTAGATTCCCCAAATTCTTCAATGTTTGCGTGTATATAAACCCTAACATCCTCTACATGCAGAACTCCATGCGGAATGCTAGAAAATACGCCCAGGGAATCAACTTCTAAGTATTTATAGGGATGTTTTTTGAATTTAGGGCATGGCCTATCAGTGATCTTCACAAAATTCAGAGTAGCCATCTCTCAAAGATTCAGGGAGATATATTAAGAGTGGAAAATACCTTTTACACTTCTAGGGTTCATGATATGAGCTGGATCGAATTGCTAGATGAATCGACTTCTGCAGTTGATCTTTGAGAGGTTTGAGACAATTTTGTTGCAGAACTCCTTCTCTCTTCTTCTTGAATGTAAATGTGCAAATGATGAATCAAAGAACCCTTTTATTTATGCGTAAACCCTAATTCCATTTTGCAATAAATGCACAACCTAAGTTATTTCGGTTGCCTTGTTTTCCTTGTTCTAAGAGAGATCTTTCTGGATCAGTGAGATGCACCTAAAATGATAACTTACAATGTATCTCCCTTTCTCCAATCATTCCATCTAACGAAAAATCTAGATATTTCAATTTTGAATTATAACAGATCTAACTATGAAAGTCCTACTTTTGCCAGATGACTGTCAAACCGGATTAATCTTGGATGATTAACCTTTTTAAACTCCTTGTGGATCTTTCAAATCTTTACCAAGGGTTATTTAGATGTTTCTCTGAGGGCCCTTTTAATCCACAACTTTCCATGTGCCAATTTTAGGCACCAATTGACTAGCTGGGGGAACTTGTTTTCTTTTGTGACTCCCCCTGAGCCAGAGCTCATCTATTTAGTTTTCGGAAGGAATATCAATACCAGATTCTGGTGTAGATCCATTCCCAACATTTTTTGTACTTCTCTTCACCCAAATCTTGTTCATCTCCCTTTGAATTTCATCCACATTTACCTTTCCTTTTCCTTTGTCTTGATTTTGATTATGATGTACCGGACCCTTTTTGTCTTAAATCTTACTTTTGCAGAATTTAGCAATATGACCGGATCTATTGCAATTGTAGCAAATAACATTTCTTTGCATATTTGACTGGTATCCTCTTGATCTACATTGATTAGCCATATGTCCCATTCTATTGCATGCAAAGCATCTACCATTGAATGAATTATTCATTTGCATATTTCCACACTCATGAGATTTGTGACCATACCTTTTGTAGTTAAAACACTAACCAGAGAAGGATGAATTAGTCTGATTCATTCTTCTTCTACACTGAAGGATGGATATCTTTGAGCATTTGGTTGCCTTACCAAAGGTCTTCTAGGCCTGTTCCTTGGATTTCCTGATCCAGAGCATTCCCCTTTCTCATACCCCAAGCCTTGCTTGTCATCTACCCTCTTTTGGCTTTCAAGAAGAACTTCAAGTTGAGCAGAGCTTATCTTGAATTTCTCTTTGTATTCATTTGTTGTTTGAAGATCCCTTTTAAGAGTGTCTATTTGATTCTCAAGTTGTTCTTCATTGTCTCTAGCTTCTTCAAGATCAGATTCCAGATGCCTGATTATTCTATCCATTTTGTGGCAGTCTTCTGACTTCTCCTTGAGAGATTATTTTAGATTATCTTCACTTTTTCTTTTCTCTTCAATTTCTTAGGTGAATTTCATAACTCCTAATTCCATTTCATGTCTTACCATAATTACCTCTTTTGATAACTTCTCACATAACTTGGTTTTCTCATTCAGATCTTCATTAGTATCATTGGCTTCACTTTGACTTGCTAATTGTTGAAGCAGTTCCTTTCTTTTCTTCATTGAGATACTTAGTTTTTCTTTGAGTTCATTTATGAAATCATCATCTTGTTGGAGTCTTTCCCTCAGATTATTGACTTTAGAGTGAGATTACTCAAGATCATCTAGGGCAGACTGAAGTTGTTCCCTCATACCATACATATCCATTGAGATTCCCAGATCTTCCTCAAGCTGTTAGGCTCTGTTAGGAGGAACTTAGCTCTGATACCAATTGTTAATAACTGATAGGGGGTAAATCAGTTATCTTAATTACTCTAACTTTTTGTTCTTCTTTAACAACTAATGCAGCATCAAATCACATAAGCATGCATAACCATGAAAGCAGAAATAAAATCAATACACATAACATAATGATTTTGATGTGGAAAACCCTGTTAAGGGAAAAACCACGGGGTGACTAACCCAAGATTATATTCTCTTTTAAAAGAATAGAAGTAAAAAATGGCACTTGCCAATTAGGGCACACTGCCTACAAGAGACTCACTGTCTACAAGGTATAAAGAAAGTAACTAGGTGATTGAACTGATGAGAAGCATCCACATATGCTAAGGTTCAGTTTTGGTTAGGCTTAATACACTAATCTACTGCACTTCATTCTTCCTCTTCTTTGGTGTTGTTGTCCTGTCACATATCAGACCTGTATAGATGCTTTCACGCTACTCTTTGCTTTTCTTCACACAACATCACACACCACACACACCTTCATACTGAAATCAATCTGGTATATATATCCGCATCAATGATTTCAATCATCTTTCTAGTCGGCATCTAGAAAACTTAATATTTTCTCAAATTATGGTCTGTCAGTTGAATCCTTCCTTACAAAGTGTTGTGTATCAAAGAGATTATTATAGAAGTCATCAATCATGTCAGCCAATCATGAATGATCCCTCAAGAAACTTGATCACCATCGATATCTCATCCAGATTAAGGTCTGATGCTCTGCTGGTCAGTTCTTCCCCAGTCTTCTCTGCCAAACAGGAAACCAACACTTAGGTGCTCATATCTTTTCACTCTTTCATCACTGGAGGCTCAATCTATAGAATTTATTAGTCATGGTACTCCTCTTGACTTTCCCAAGTCTGCACTTTACTAAGATACTTCCTTTGAGAGATCTGGACCTGATTGTCGGACCTTGCTGCATGCTCTGTTCTTGCTCACTGAACCAAAATACTCTTCAATCTAACTTCTGGTATAGACATACCATGACCTGTGGATGTGTGGGATGGACTTTGTTGCCATCAATGACAACACTCATGAAGCCACACAGTGTCTCTTGTCAACAAGCTTGCCCAACCTTTGATGTAATTCCTAACTGTTGATGTTTTTCATTTTCTTGGGCCTATTTCTTAGCTTCAACTGATAGAAATCTATTAGAGACATTGCTATATGAAACACATCTCCAAGAGCTTTGTACTCATGTAGGTAGTCCAAATAGATTTCTCCTATATTTTGTTGTTCACGACCACCTAGTTCTTCTTCTCTATCCAAAAAAATGGCATAAGGGGTCTAGCTACTAATCTAATCACCATTCGAATATTGTTGTTATTGTTATTTTTGTTCATTGATTTGCTTGATTTATCATTGTTTGTTTGGCTAGCTCTAGGTATGTTCTTATTTTGCCAACATTGGTGTCAATAAATTACTTAACTATTTTTGTCCCTAAATGAGGACATTAAGTTGTTATATATTATTACCCTCATTTGGGTTTCTTTTGTCTCTTTTATCCACGTTTTCTCCCACTTCCCAATTTGCAAAAGGAAACATTGTTTCTAGATTGTTTAGAAACTGAAACTAAGCTCTTCTTAATTCCCTTTGATAGTATCTATTTTCTCTTTCATTAGGTTGCATAACTTGTTTGTTTCTGCATAAAACTATTAATTTTTCTTCCCCAACAAGTTGACAAGATTATCGGCTCCAATACAACTAAAATATCCCATTTAGTAATTTTTTTATTTGGACAAATGTTTGAAATAATGCACTAGAAATAAAATGCACAATATGGTGTACTAGAAAGGATAAATCTAATATTATTTTAGTATGATGGTGCATTCAAAATAGTTATACATGAAACACTAATGCTAAACTTAGATTTTAAACATGATATATTGGATATAACTATTGTAATGAGCATATATAGAACTGAAAAATGATGTTTATTTCTAACCTTTATTTTTTGATATGAGAAAGCTACTAGAGAAACTCATAGCAAATGTTGATAACAAAATTTGTATTTGAAAATATCATAAATTCAACCTTTTCCTTGATGTATGGTACTATTTTGGTCTAATAGATAGGAGTAAATAACCTAAAGATAGGGTGTGGATGGGTATTGGGAGGCTCCAAACTTCTTAAAAAAATTATGCATCTCTTTTCAAAGACAAATACTTCCCTCTAAATCTCAATGCCTCCTTCAAACACTAGTATGGTAGTCCTCATGAGTAGGAAATATGGTATAGAGAATGTTAGGAAATGGTATGAGCTGTTTGAGGTTTGTTCAACTACCAAAATAAAATAAAAGATTACTCCTTAAATATTGAAAAGATTTGATGCACAAATATTGTTTGATAAATCTTCAAATATAAACTCCATTAGAAACAAAAATACAAATCTGGAAATGATATCTCACTATTATCACCAAGTCTCTACAAAACTGCAAACATTCAACACTCAAGTGAATTCAAGATGAATTCACTCAAATAGATAGTGTTGTGTAGTCTCACAACACACCCCATTTTGCCCTAGAAAAATGAGGACTCAACCCATTTTTTTGCTTTACTGGTCCTTTGTTGTTTTCTTGGGTGGTAGAGATAAAATATCAAGTCACTGAGAGTGAATTACAAGTTATGAAGGGTTCCTCAAAATTTTCATGGATGGGTAGAGGATCAAATTTTAGCTAGGGTTACCTTTTGAAGTTTATGAAAATTGTTAAATCGAGGAAGTTATGCCCACTAGATATACTGGTCAACTAGAAATGGACCTTTATGAAAAGCTCAGGTCATGTCTGGTATCCATATCAACTTGCAAATGCCTTACAAAAATGCCTAGACCTAAATCATTGGATTCAATCATGATCAATAAATTCCCCAACCTAACTAGATATTAGCGCACTAAGTCTATGTCCAGATCTTGTGGAAACCATAAAATTTTATCTTGGTAGCCCTGGATCCTAAGAAAAGACATTTGATCCTAATGGATAGGACATTTTGACTAGATAGGACCAAACATTGGTCATGTCTAGTCCTACTCAAAGTTCTTGTCCAAGATTTATAAGTAGCTTCTTACGTTTTGATTGACCTTTAACTTTTCAACCGAATATCTTCAACCTAACATTTTGACTAGACATTCTCAAGTCTAGATCTTTGGAGTAAGATGTGAAGATCCACTTGTCTAAACATCTAGTCAACATAAGTTTGACCATGACCATGATTGGTGCAGGAGCACCCCACGAAGACTAGAGTCATGCATTTTTTTGCATTTTCTATATTTAATGTAATAAGGTCTGTTTGACCAAACTTGTCATTGGTGTTTGTATTTTGGTTTTTGTTTGTAATCCCTAGGACACTTATCGAGATATCATGATAAGGTTGTTAGTTTGTTAGTTGGTTACCTCTCCCAGCCACTGGGAATCAAGTCAGTACTACTATTGGCATGTAGTTAAATAGCTTAGCTCAGATCAATTTCATATATAGAAGTGAAGAGATAGAGCAGAGGTTAGACAAAGCACTAACTATGAAATTGTGAAGTCAGATATCTGTATGCAATTCTAAAATAACAAGAAGATCTTGTTTTGTGTTGTTTTTCTAGTTTTTGAATTCATGGTGTAATGATTTTTCTATTTTGGAATCGATATGGGTTCCTAACCCATTCCACCAGTTGGATTACTTCGTAATTAGTGGAATGGCTATATATATAGATCTATGTTTTGTTTTGTTTTCCTATTTCGTTCATGTTCATGTTTGCAGGATCATTTGTAGCATGCTTCGATAAACCCTAGCATCCTCATGTGCTAGGTTGGTAAAGAGTAAAAGCCTATATGATTGAAGGAGAAATAGTTCAGAGAAATTACAAGGGTTTAGCGGATCAGAACAGTGAGATTCCACAATGTTCAATCAGATATAAATTTTGTGTATATCACTTTTGTATGCGAGATATACATTTTGTGTGTATATCACTATTGCATGTGTCTGTGTATATCACTTTTGTCTATCGCAGTTGTATGTAGGAAACATACATTGCAAATATACAAGTCTATCACATGTACAAAGGAGAGAGAAAGCCTTTTGGATGCTGATATACAATCTTTGTGTATATCACAAATGTATATTGGGTTCAATCCTTGCATATACCGCAGTTGCATGTTTGTGAGTATCTCGCAGATGTATGCGGCGGATTGTATGTGTTGAATGTACATTGGGAATGTACATCGGGCCGATACAAAGAAGTCAGTGGTCAACTTTCCTGGAGAGCATATTCTAGAGGAATATTCACCGTATGCATATTTTGAGTTGTATGTTTTGAATGTATATCGGAATATACATTCCACAGATACATTAGGTTATATGCATAAGGTGACTGGCAGGAGCGGTAGGAGGAACCGGCGATCGGGGGTCATCACTTGTATGTTCCAATCGCATATAATGATTGTATGTTGAAACATACATTGTGTGCAAATGTAAATAATGACTGGTAGGAGTGGTAGATAGAACCGACACAGTAAGTCGCGGTTTGTATATACAAAACTGATTGTATCGGTGTGACGAAGAACATTGGGGTGAAATCTATTCGGGAGGCCGATAGCATATGTGTTACCAATAGGTAACAAAGGTAAGGTGCATTCATCGGTATGAAGCTTGGGATTGGTAGAAGGATTTTCAGCTACACCGACGGGATAAGTCTTGGCGATAGAAGTGTCGGGGACACATCGATGTGAAGTAGGGCTTCGGTGCAGAAAGGAATTGGCTGGCTGATGAAGATGGTCTCGCTGATGGGACAACATACAAAGATAAATGGATGTTAGTGAGTGTTTAACAAACATTGTGCACGTTTCTGTTGCTGGTTCTGTATCATAGTGGTATTAGAGCGAAGGTTGTATCTTTTGGGAAGGAGAAGACAACAAAATGTCACAGGGAGAAGGGTCAGAAGAGTATGCAGCAAGGATGACCAACACTGAATTGGCTGTCCTGGTAAAGAAGTAAATTGCAGAGAGCAAAGCAATTAGTGCTCAGAATCAGGCATTGAAAGATGAGTTGGAAAGATTGAGGGATAGAGTCGGAAGGGGAAGAGATTCTGGTGAATGAGAAGATAGGGATGAAGAGGAGATCCCTAGGTAGGAAGAGATAGATGTTCCTACAGACCAGAGACCCTTACTAAATGCCCTCAAATCCATGGAGCGAAGGACCATGGATATGAAAATAGACCTGCTAGTGTTTGAAGGAAAAATGGAACCTGATTCAGTGATGGAGTGGATAGACTCCTTAAACAATTTCTTTGAAATAGAGGAAATACCAGACCACCAAAGAGTGAAGATAGCTCAGTCCAAAATGAAAGGAGCTGCACTAACCTGGTGGAATTTCATCCAAGATGATACGGTGAAAGAAGGAAAGAACAGAGTTGCTACGTGGAAGAAGATGATGGCTTTAGTGAAGGAAGCCTATGTTCCATTGGATTACAACATCCAATTACATAAGAGGAGACAAAATCTGAAGCAGAAGGAGTTAGATGTCAGTGCATACACTAAAGAATTCATGAAACTATGTCTCAAGACAAAGGTGAAGGAGAATGAGGAAGAGAAGGTAGCAAGGTATCTCAATGGGTTGAGATTTGCCATCCAAGAAGACCTAAATCTGCATAATCCAAATATAGTTCAGAAGTGCTACCAATTAGCACTCAAAGTGGATGAGAAACTAAAGAGAAGATGAGAGCAGAACAATAGAGGAAGAGGAAGATAGCAATGAGGGGGAAGAATTCCTTTTAGAGGCAGAGGAAATGGATTTGGACAGCAAAGTGAATACAGTCAAGAGAGCAACAAGGGAGACAACAGGCAAACTCAAAAGGGAAGTTATGACCAAAAGGGAAATTTTAGGGGAAGAAGACAACCATTCAGAGGGAGATTTTAGGGCAGAGGAGCTATTAGATGTCAATTGCAATCAGGAAGGCCACATAGCCAGTAGATGTCCAGAAAAAGCAACAAGTTCAGGGGGGAGAAAGGATGACAAATCTGATCCAAGAATCTGATTGTCAGAGTGTGACAAGCTCCAACACTTATCAGAATGTGAATGATACTGTCAGATATGGGTATCCTGAGATAGGAGAAGCCTTGATGATCAAGAGAGCAATGGCCACTATGAAGGTACCTGACAGAGAACCCCCATAAAGAAAGGCTCTTTTCAAACTACTTGCAAGGCAGGAGGAAAGGTATGTAAAGTTCTGATTGATTCTGGATCTCCTAAAAATTTTGTGTCTATTGAAATGGTAGAAAAACTTAAGCTTAGGAGACTACCACATCCTTGCCTATATAAGGTCTCATGGCTCACTCAAGGTCAACAAACAGTTGTGGAAGAACAGGTTTGGGTAGAGTTTCAAACAGGCCCATATAAGGATAGGTTACTATTTGACATAGCTCCGATTGATGCTTGCCATCTCCTACTTGCAAGACCATGGCAATATGACTTGAAAGCACAACATGATGGAGTTAGGAACACCTATTCAATCACCAAGGATGGTGAGAAGACACTATTACAACCATTAATGGAGAAGGAGGTAGAATCAAAAGGAAAGGAAGTCAAGGTGATGATGGTAGAAGGCAAACAGTTCATGAAGGAGATAGTAGATGAAGGAGCAGTTGCATATGCCCTCATTCCATGCCTAAAAGTGAACAAGAAGCAATAGCCAGAAGTCAAGGGAGGGAAGAAGAAAAGGTTCATAGACCCTGCTTGTCCAAGAACTATTGGACAAGTACAAAGGCATCATTTCTGATGGAATGCCAAGATCCCTACCACCTGTGAGGGACATCAGTCATTACACAGATCTAATCCCTAGATCTACACTACCAAACAAGGAAGCATACAAGCTTACACCAGAACATAATATAGAGGTAGCAAGGCAGATTGAAGAATTATTAGAGACAGGCCTAATTGGCAAAAGTCTAACCCATGTGCAGTACCAGTGGTACTAGCACCAAAGAAGGAAGGCACTTGGAGACTTTGTACTGATTCAAGAGCTATTAACAAGATCACAATCAGGTATAGGTTTCCAATCCCTCGGATAGAGGATTTTCTTGATTATTTAGGAGATGCCAAATATTTTGCAAAAATAGATTTGAAAAGTGGCTATCATCAGATTAGGATTAGGCTAGGAGATGAATGGAAAACTGCATTTAAAACCAATGAAGGGTTGTATGAGTGGAAGGTTATGCCTTTTGGTTTATCCAATGCTCCTCGTACATTTATGATGTTGATGAATGAGGTCTTGAGAGAATTTATAGGTAAATTTGTCATAGTATATCTAGATGACATTCTGATTTTCAGCAATACAAGGGAAGAACACCTCAGACACATAGATTTGGTTCTCAAAAGGTTACATGAAGAGTAGTTAATGATCAACTTGGACAAGTGTTTGTTCATGCAGGAGGAGATCATCTACTTGGGTTTTGTCATCTCATATGGCAAACTGAAAATGGATCAAGAAAAGGTAAGTGCCATACTGTCTTGGCCAACTCCTAGAACCATGAATGATGTCAAAAGTTTCCATGGGTTAGCAACCTTCTATAGGAAGTTTATACGAGGGTTTAGTCATATCTGTGTGCCAATGCTTGACACCATAAAAGGAGAACATGAGTGCAGATTTACTTGGACATACGAAGCAGGTGATTCATTTGAGACATTGAAGAAAAAGGTGGCATAGTAGCTAGTCCTTGCACTGCCTGATTTCAATAAAATCTTTCAGGTAGAATGTGATGCAAGTCACATGGCAATTGGAGCAGTACTTAGTCAAGAAGGTAGGCCTATTGCATTTTTTAGTGAGAAACTAAATGATGCTAAGAAAAGATATTCATCATATGATTTGGAGATGTATGCTCTATTCCAGTCACTCAAGAAGTGGAGGCATTACTTGATGCCAAAGGAATTCATAGTGTTTACAGATAATTAGGCCATTAGTTTCATAAACAGTCAGGAGAAGCTGAACCATAGGCACATGAAGTGGGTGGAGACTTTACAAGCTTTCACTTTCACACTCAAGCACAAGAAAGGGGTCAAGAACAAGGTAGCAGATGCTTCAAATAGGAGGGTTCTAACAATAAACCAGATCCAGTTGGAAAGTGTTGGTATTGATTCCTTAAAGACTATGTATGAGGATGATGAAGACTTTGGAGAGATCTACAAAGTGTGTACTTCTTTTAGAGACAAATATCATGTTGACTATTCTAAATTTTTGATATAGGATGGATTACTTTTCAAAGGTGGACAGTTGTGTATCCCACGATGTTTTATGAGACTAAACATTATTAGGGAGAAACATTGTGGAGCCATGGCAGGACATTTTGGTCTAGATAAGACTTTGGATCTCATGAAGAGGCATTACTTTTGGCCAAAACTACAGTCAGATGTTAGAAAATTTGTGGAGACATGTGTGATCTGTCAGAAGGCAAAAGGAAGATCTACTAATGCAGGTTTATATCAGCCATTGCCCATTCCTTCTAGACCATGGGAAAGCATAAGCATGGATTTTGTGTTGGGTTTACCAAGAACAAAGAAAGGATATGATAGTGTTTTTGTGGTAGTAGACAGATTCAGTAAAATGGCACATTTCTTGCCATGCAAAACTACTTGTGATGCTTCATATGTTGCAAACCTGTTTTTCAAGGAAATAGTGAGGATATATGGATTGCCATTAAGCATAGTCTCAGATAGAGATGTGAAATTTATTGGTCATTTTTGGAGGACTCTTTGGAAGAAGCTTGGTACCAATTTGTCCTTCTCATCAACTTATCATCCTCGAACTGATGGATAGACTGAAGTGGTTAACCATTCATTGGGAAATTTGCTAAGGTGTTTGACAAGGCAGCATGGAGAGAAGTGGGATAACATCCTATCACAGGCCAAATTTTCCTATAATGACACTGTCAATAGAAGTACAGGGAAATCACCTTTCTAGGTGGTGTATGGTACTCATCCAAGAGGTATTTTGGAGTTAAGAGATTTACCTACAGGAGAGTCTGTTAGTGCACATGGAGAAGCTTTTGTAGCAGCAATCAAAGAGGTGCTTGATCAAGTCAAGACTCAGTTCTAGCAAACTACATTGAAGTATAAAGAATATGCTGACAAGAAGAAGAGAGATGTATAGTTTGATGTTGGAGATTTGGTGTGGGTTAATTTGAAGAAGGAAAGACTCCCAAAAGGAAAATATACTAAGCTCATGTAGAGGAAGATTGAACCATGTCAAATTCTGAGGAAGTGTGGACAAAATGCTTATGAGATCCAATTTCCTTCTAATCTTGGATTGTCACCTATTTTCAATGTATGTGATTTAACTCCATACAAGCATAATACAAATGTCGAACAGGAACCATTACAGGATGCAGCAGATGATGATATTCTTAAGCATGATCCACCACAATTTCAGAAGATATTAGACTCAAGAATGGCAAAGAAGACCAGGAACAAAGAGTACCTGGAATACTTGGTGGCTTGGCAAGGGAAACCTGATTTAGAGGCAGTTTGGATGACTGAAGAGAAGATCATCAAATAGGGTGCAGATCTTGAAACTCTCATCTCAAGTGGACTTGAGATTTCTTCTCTCGGGGAGTATGGTGTAGGAGCACCCCACGAAGACTAGAGTCTTATGCATTTTTTTGCATTTTCTATATTTAATGTAATAAGGTCTGTTTGACCAGACTTGTCATTGGTGTTTATATTTCAGTTTTTGTTTGTAATCCCTAGGATACTTATTGAGCTATCATGATAAGGTTATAGTTTGTTAGTTGGTTACCTCTCCCAACTACTTGGAATTGTCTCCCAGCCTCTTAGAATCAAGTCAGTAGTACTGTTGGCATGTAGTTAAATAGCTCAGCTAAGATCAATTTCAAATATAGAAGTGAAGAGATAGAGCAGAGGTTAGACAGAGCACTAACTGTGAAATTGTGAAGTTAGATATCTGTACGCAATTTTGAAATAACAAGAAGATCCTATTTTGTGTTGTTTTTCTAGTTTTCGAATTCACGATGTAATCATTTTTCTGTTTTGGAATCGATATGGGTTCCTAACCCATTCCACCAGTTGGATTACTTTGTAATCGATGGAATGGCTATATATATAGATCTGTGTTTTGTTTTGTTTTCCTATTTTGTTCATGTTCATGTTTGTAGGATCATTTGTAGCATGCTTCGATAAACCCTAGCATTCTCATGTGCTAGGTTGGTAAAGAGTAAAAGCCTATATGATTGGAGAAATAGTTCAAAGAAATCATGAGGGTTCAATAGATTAGAATGGTGAGATTCCACAGTGTTCAATCAGATATACATTTTGTGTGTATATCACTTTTGTATGCGAGATATACATTTTGTGTGTATATCATTATTGCATGTGTCTATGTATATCGCAGTTGTATGTAGGAAACATACATAAAAAATATACAAGTCTATCACATGTACAAAGGAGAGAGAAAGCATTTTGGACGCTGATATACAATCTTTGTGTATATCACAAATGTATATCAGGTTCAATCCTTGCATATACCGCAGTTGCATGTTTGTGAGTATCTCGCAAATGTATGTGGCGGATTGTATGTGTTGAATGTACATTGGGAATGTACATCAGGCCAATACAAATAAGTCAACGGTCAACTTTCCTAGAGAGCATATTCTAGAGGAATATTCACCGTATGCATATTTTGAGTTGTATGTTTTGAATGTATATCAGAATATACATTCTGCAGATACATCAGGTTATATGCATAAGGTGACCGGCAGGAGTGGTAGGAGGAACTGGCGATCGGGGATCATCACTTGTATGTTCCAATCACATATAATGATTGTATGTTGAAACATACATTGTGTGCGGATGCAAATACTGATCGGTAGGAGTGGTAGATAGAACCGACATAGTAAGTTGCAGTTTGTATATACAAAACCGATTGTATCGGTGTGACGGAGAACATCAGGGTGAAATCTATTCGGGAGGCCAATAGAATATGTGTTACTGATAGGTAACAAAGGTAAGGTGCATTCATCGGTATGAAGCTTGGGATCGATAGAAGGATTTTGAGCTACGTCGACGGGATAAGTCTTGGCGATGGAAGTGTGAGGGACCCATCGATGTGAAGTAGGGCTTCAATGCGGAAAGGAATTGGCTGGCTAATGAAGATGGTCTCACTGATGGGAGAACATACAAAGATAAATGTATGTTAGTGAGTGTTTGACAACCATTGCACACGTTTCTGTTGTCGGCTCTGCATCAATGATGACATCATCTGGAGAGGTCATCATCATATCCCTTTACCCAACATTAGCTGAAGTCCCACTGGACATTCCCACTAGACATTTTGACTGAATATCATGATGTCCATCTAGTCCAATCCATATTTAATCCACATAAAGCAAATTAATTTTGTTGTTGGAATTTAAATTTAAAGCAAAAAATTGATCCAGTTGTGATGTTTCCCTACTCTTGAATAGTAATTTCTCACCTCCTATGTCATAGTATTGAATGCCTAAACACTTAGTGAATTTCATGGAAGGATAAAAGCATAATTCAATCAGTTTGGTAATCACAAAGCATTCAAGTATCCTAAGAATAATTACAAAGAGTTTAAAAAGTGATTTGTAGAGATCTTAAGGTGAACGGAGGTGAAATTACAAAATGAGCTTGGAGAATGGAACATGAAAAAGATAAACTAACATCCATTGCAAATATCTACAAAGGTGAATTTCCACTCATACATGTATGTATAAGAAAAAACCTTGATTTGTTGATTACAAAAGGTTAATCTCATTTACCTAGGGTAAATTTGATTTGTTCATTTAACACAATGAAATCTCAGTATTAACTACATTTTTAATCCTTAATCATGTATGTTGAACAACTTAGTTTTAATTAGGGTAGTAAAGGAATTGACTCGTAACCCTAACCCCACACAAGCAATGTAACTTTTATGTGTGTGTATTATGTAGGACACAATGATGAAAAGGTAGGAAAAAGGGATGACAAGTTCAAAAATCTAATGGGCCACACTCCTGGAGGGGTCTCAAGCAAGTTTGGATATGCCTCTAATACTCACTATGGAAACATAGACATAGAGGCATTTAGGACAAAGATCCATGCCCATGATGCAAACGAAGTGCTAAAGAACATCACCACCAGTGGCATGTGCAATGCAACAGGATTCCCATATGCCATGGATACCCTGGAACTGGTTATCCATTATACGCAGGAACATAACCCACTTAGTCAGCATGTGGAGCACCACAACTGAACATATGCTGACTTCTCGCCTATGGGCATAGCGGAGACATTCAATCTCCCAATGAGTAAATATGTGTTCAAGATTGACCTAAATGCATTAACAATGTGATATAACTCCAACATTGTTGGGTGCAGAAAGGTAATGCACAACTCATGGTTAGATCCAACAACTAGACCAAAAGTAGTGTCCAAGATGGAAAAAACACTTTATAAGTTTTACTTCAATGAACAAGTCTAGTATATGATCACCTTGCTAAATAGGATGGTCAAGAAGGAAGATACTGACTCCCTTGAGCTGTGGATGTTTGAATTGATTAGGTTTATAAAGGATGTTGGAGGAGTTGTGTAGTGTGCACAACTTTAATTAGTGATTCAATACAGAATGGTATGGTTGGCTAGATGAAGAAGAAGATGAGGTTCTTCATGACCTCATACATTGTCTACTCCTACGCTTACAAGTTATAGTTTGATGGTTTGTACACAGTGGACAAGATAGGAAGCAAAGATGAAGAACAACTTGTGTGGAAATACTACCCTCAATTATAGAGGAGTCAGTCCATTTCTCACTTACAAAGAGTGAATGACTGCTTCCTAATGTGGTTGGTTTGGTTAATGGAAGGAGATAGAGCAAAAAGAATATCCAAGGATTCCCAAGGAGTTATCACAGCCCATGGATCCTGGTTCATATGGTTTCCTACTTTCATCTACATCTGGATGGAAGGATTTGAGGGCCACCCATTCATGCTTCCAAGGTATTACTCCTAGAGATAAATAGACAAATCATCCCCTTTTATGAGGCATATGTAAGGAAACAAGGCCAAGGAATGGTGAAGTTTCAACTAGATATCGAGTGGTAAAAATGTGCAGAGTTCCAAGACTCTATATTATCTGAAGTCAAGCTACAAATGCTAATCCTATAGCCATTCCCACTTCAAAGGGCATTCTATCCATTCCAGAGGATGGAGACCAATGTGGATAAGAAGTTGCAACACTTGCCCCATATGGAAGACTTCTTGGCAGATTACAATGATGAAGAGAATGTCTATAAGAGAGGATATCAATGTTTGACCCTAAATCAGATGAGAAATCTAGGAATTTCAAAGGTACCCCCACAAGTTAAGTCCAATGATGGTCTAACACTAGACCCAGACTATGATAGCAAACATGTATACAAGGAGACATTACCTCTCCCAGACTATATGAAGCCTAATGAGACATTAATTGATGTCATATCTAAGAATGTCCAAAGGATTGGACATCACTTGTGGGAAGAACATGAAGAGGAAGAATTGAAAGGATGTGGATTATGATGACTTCATCATGGTCAAGAGGAGAGTCATGGAGGTAATGTTGGCTAAATATGGCACATCTAGTTCGGGACCCCTTTTAACTTTAGCTAGTGTAAACATAGCCATGGTACCATCATTAGAGAGAAAACAACCTATAGGCCACTAAATCAATATCTTATGTGGCCCCACTGGAGCACCCAGTAGTTGATATTCTAGAGGAATTGGAAATCCCTAGATAGAAGAGGAGAATGCCTCAACCCACTACACAAATGATGGGGGCCCTTCCAAGGGACAAGGATGAAGAAGCAGAAACATCTAGAGCTACAACTACCATGGAGATATTATTCACATATACATCTTCTCATGCCCAACTTCAATTACCCTCAAACCCTAGCACCTCAAGCTTAGAAAATCCAAGAGATCATACAAGTGAAGAGGGAGATGACTGAATAAATGAAGAAAATGCAAGAGGTTCAACAACAAACAAGGGCAGAAGATATGTAGTTACCTTTGTGTTAGGTCGTAGACCTGACTATTGATGAAGTCAATGATGATGTGATAAATGATCTAGTCTCCTCTCTATTGATGCCTCAAACATCAAAACTAGATGAATCACAATTAGTATAGGTTCGAGTAGAAGAGGTAAAAGGTTGGAGGTAGAGGAAATCTTTGATACCGAGATGTTAGGACCTCAAAGTACACTAGTAGACCAACCAAAACATGTCAAAGATGTGGGCACAGAAAAACAATTGGAGGTAGGTCCACTACAAAAAATAGAGATAGAGCAAGTAAACTTGGACCTTACCCCTCCTAAAGATAAAGAAGAGATTCCTCAGGACATCCCTAAGGAGGGTGAGGAGCATCAGGGTGAAGAGCACCAAATAGGAGATCAAGACAAAGAGGTATAATAGACAAAGACATCTAATTATGGTCTAAAGGACCAAGGAACTGAAGAGACACCTCATGAGGGAGAAAATCTAGAAATCCAACCTATGGATGTAGATCTGCCATCTATAGAAGAGGATAAAGGCATTAAAGCCTCTAATGATGGACATGATCTTGGGGTGGATAAAGGTCAACAATGCCTAGAAGAGGAACAAGACAAAGGTGAAGTTCCTCATCATGAAGAAGCCCCTCAACAAGAACATAAACACAAAGAGTGTGAGAAGCAAGTAGAAGATGTTCATATTGAATAGTTTGGTCAAGAAGGACCTACAGTGGATATCCCAGAGTGGCTGGCATCGGAGGTACAAAACCCCTCTTGTTCATTTAATCCCATTTGATTTTAAAACATTATTTTCAACTGAGGAAATAAAGCCTAAGAATAAGGTAAGAGTAGTATCCTCCATTTAGAGAGATGCTATAGGACGTAGGACAACCTAATTGGTTGTACCTATAGTTGACAAGGATAATGGAGAAATAAGTGTGATTACCAGATAACCAATCTAGACTTGGGGTATGGTACTGCAGAGCAAGAGATAGATGAGCTAAAGGATAGTGTAGAGGCCATTACATCTCAGATAAGGAAGAATAAATTGAAGAAGCAAGAGCTAAAAGGGCACACTACCCAGTTGGAGTCATTCATAAAGGGGTTATTCACCCTTGGTACATTAGTGGCAAAGGTCGCGACCAACTTAACGTTGGTGACCTAGGAGCAAATAACAAAACTAGATGCAAAAAAGAATTAGGCTTAGGTCATGGAGAAGTGGTACCAAAATTTCTTAGAGGAAGAGGAGGATGTCATAGGAACCACTTTATCGAACTGGGATACCCTAACCTTTATTAAAAACAAGGCTAATGTCCTGAAAGTAGAGTGTACCAAAGACCTAGACTAAGATGATTAGGATATCACAAAGTTGAAAGCCATCCATACATTGTCAAATAAGGTGCTAATATGCCATCATATTATGACAATCTAGACCATGCCATACATGTCATCCTGGATGAAGGACTTGAAGTTTGAAGAAGAGATGTTGAATACACATTGGCATAAGGCCATGGAGATCAATGGTAAGGCTCATGAACTTCTCACTAGTGAGGTAGAAATTTTGGATGAGGTAACTAGCCAGATGATGGATGAAAATGAAGTATATGAGAAGCAAGCCTCAACTTAAAACTTCAAGGCCAAGTATGGCCTAGTTTTGGAGGATCTAGTGGGTCATTTCTTGGAGAGGGTTATAGATGAGGTCATGGACCTATATGCAAAGATAAAAGGTGTTATGGAGTAAAAAGTGGACACATGTCTTTTTACCTCCTAATTTACCTCCTAGGTCCTATTTATCTCACTATGCTTTATAATTGATCATCCTCAAGAAAAGAGCCCAACACCCATGCGAATTTAGGACATTGGGCCCTTCATTTAACTTATCCTTGACCTAAATTGGGACTATGGACTTGGGCACAAATCGTACAAGTCCTCCCTAATTGGTCAAGGTGAATTAATCCTATATTAGCCTGGGACCTTTTAAAATGTTCCTCTTTGTTAGATTTTGTGATTTAATTTCATGAATGTTAGTGGGAAAGCATATATAAGTTATTTTTTTATTTCATTTTGAACCTAGATGGATATTGTGAACTTATGATATTGGAGCAAAGAGCATTCAAGGTGTTCATTGTGTTATTATTGCAGGTTTGTGTTTGTATTTGTGTGTGTTGCAGATTTGGCATCATCATACATCTCCTTATGAGTTGAAGCATCTTCATCCTCCTAAAGACTTCATCTTTGAGGTGACATCATTACTATTTGACTCATTCCATTATTTGGATTATCTTTAGCCTCATCCCTACAAGGGCACAATCTCTCTCTAATAATGGCATTGGGAAAGCTTGAATACTAACCCAAGATTTGACTGAGGCAAATCCCTACACAACACAACCCCCAAACCCCTCTTGTTGTCTTGTGTGTAGGTTACAGGTATAGGTTTCAAGGAAAGTGGAGTTACAATAAGGTAGTGCAGGAATCAAGGTTTTAGGATCTGAAAAAAGTTCCAAAATATTCCTTTGAAAAGACTTGGGTGGTTCACGCCCTAGTATACTAAGCTCTTAGGTTCTGGATCTGGCTTCTGAGCATCATTTACAACGTATTCTTAGTTTTGACCTCTGCTAGATTCTCACTTCTAGACTTAGGTGGTTACTAAATTTGTCTTCTAACACCTCTACTTCTGTGAGATAGGTTTTGATGTCTCACTGATCATCTCTGCACTTTTAGATTCTAGATTTTTGTTGTCATTCGTCTGTTACAAGCTTATTATCTCATAACTACTATTTTACTCATACTTAACCTAGGGTTTGGTAAAAAGCTTGGTTAAATATCATCTTTCTATAGCAAATAAGGAGCATAGGATCTATAGCTAAGTTCACCTTCTCCTTGGTTGTGATTTAGCTCAATCTTGTCCTTGAATGTTATTGTCTGGAAGAGGCTTTTGATCTTGTTGGTACATGCATGCATTCATCTCCCTTTTACCCCTTTTAAGATTTTGGTGAACCCGGAGAATTGAACATTTACATCTTATTGAGTGTTAAAATCATTCCTTACATTAATTCATATCATACTTATCATTCTACATTGAAAAATCTTGCATAAATTTGAAAAAATTGAAAAAAAAGCATTTTAGGATTGCATAAAGGCATAGTTTTGCATTTTTTATTGCATATCATTGAAGCATTTTAATTTTCTAATTTATACATCAGATCTGAAACAAATTACAATATTTATTCATTTCACGATATCATATCTTGCATTTCAAGATCTCATTTGTGAGGGTTTTGTTGGAAACTTGCAGTTTTCTTATAACCTAGTTTTTGCAAATGCTAGGGTTGGTAGTGAAAATCATATTGAAGAGATTTTTCTTCTCTCTTTAAACACTAATTCAAATCTGATTTTGAGTTTTAGTGTTGCTTCATTGGTCATTCTTGCATTAACATTTCAAATTTTGTAGTTACACAGTGTGCATTTCAACATTAAGGATTTTACATACTTTCTTCACAACTATTTGAGAAAACTTTTAAATCATTCATATTGTCTTGTAGTGAATCACTATTTACATCATATTTACTTTGTTTGTAATGAAATTAGTGTGTGTTTGATTTTCAAAAACCCGATTTCCTCAAACTAGTGCCTTGATGTGAAATAGTCTCACATACATGACCTCTCATCAAAATAAGGGTGGTATGGTCCCTCCTCGAGTTTATAGGAAGAGGAAGACTACTGAACCTAAAATAACCTTTACACCACATGACAAAACAATTTGAGACATTGAGGGACCTCTTTACAATACTGCACGTATAACTAGATATCCTACAAGAGGGGTCCTTATTGATCCTAATTGTATAACAAATGTGATAATTGAAGAGTTCCTCTACATGAATGATTTGATACATGAGTCTAATTAACCCACACATTTGATGGTTAAGAGACATAATGGGTATTTCCTCCTGACTATGGGGAAGATTACATTATTGATTAAAGTAGTTGAGAATGCCTTGGAACAATCATTTGACATCATTCCTACTTCTAACTTATTTTGTGTGAAACTAGGTCATCCATGGATCAAGTCCATGAAAGTGGTCCCCTCTATAATTCATAAATCTCTAAAATTTCCTCACCAAGGTAGAGTGTATGTTGTCCACCATAGTGGATGGAAACCTATGGTTACTCATGGAAACTTCAGTCTAGACTACTTCTGGCCACAACCTATTGAACCTGCTCAACCAAGAGAAGATCACTTCTTCTTGGCATACCAAAGATACAAGGTAATGTTAATAACAAAATTAGCTAGACCACCTATTGAAAAAGATATAGAATGAAAACCAACTTGAGATGAAAAAACCCCCTCAACCATGAGGTAAAGGAGTTTTTTCCAAGGTTCCTCCTCCACCATCCTTTCAAGGATTGGGAGATAATCATACAAAGTAAAGCATTTTATCCGAAAAAGATCAATTTTATCATGAGAATCCTTTTACAAACATCACTAATAAAACATGAATGAATAGGCAAGCAAGAGAAAGAAATAGAAAAAGATAGGCCTTAGCTCGACAAGCAACACTCAATAAGAAAACATTCTACCAACTAACATTGAATCAAAGAAGGATGAGCTAAAGGATAAAGAATTAAAGGACAATGATCCAAGTTGGTAAATAGTACATTATGTACCTATTTCTTCTTGCATTCAAGATTGGGAGGAATATAATTTTCTCGACGACAACTACTAGTATGGTTGTGTAATAGGTAAGTATTTCTAACCCTTTTTAGCCACCTTTGATGTAGTATCTCTTTGAGTTGCTTGCTTATGTGGCCTCCTCTTATGTGTTTTATTTCCCTTTGTTGTGTTAAATGTTGTTTAGGTCTCTTTGGATGACCCTTGATACTCTTGTAAGGTCAACGATACAAAGAGACCACCTCTATTGTGATCATTCTTCTATTTGTTTCTCTATTCTTCTATGCCTCTCCTCTATTTTATTTTTTTATGTTGTGCCTTGGGGGCATAACGTTGTGGATGATGTCTTGGGGGCATCTTCCCATGTTGTAAACCCAAGTCACTCTTGTCTTATCTCTCATTTTTAGTGTTCCTATTCTTTAATGACTCTACTAGTCATCAGATGACAAAAAAAACAAATACTAATAAGGACCGTGTGTCCCTTCAACAAGAAAGCAAAAATGGACCTAGTCCATATATGAAGATGGGGTTGATATGTGTTACTGGTGCTTGAGTAGTAGAATCACTCCATGTTGTGATTCATACTGTGAAATTTGTTTTAACAAACCTTTGCGATACTCTAAATCTGCTTGTATGCACTTTGGATTGTTTTGTATCTCACCTTTTTGATACACTCAGTTTTGAGATACCTGCAGTATAACATAATGACTATACTTAGTTATGAACTTGCAAGTGTAGCCTTGGTCTATTATGTGATTTGATTAATTATTTTGGCATAGCTTTCATAAACTGATTTGGTTTTTATCTTAGAGTAAGACTTTCTAACCAAAACTTATATCTTGTTGATTATCTTAACAAATGATATCGACGTGTTTTTAGCATGCAACAACATAGGTAAGGCGCAAGGTATCTCACCTCTCTTGAAAGGAATCCTATCCCAAAACTTCAGAATAGGATTGCCCCAATGTTTATACAGCTAGGTCTTAGCTCATAGGATAACTCAGTGGATATGTATTCGGCTATTCCAACCAAGGGGACTTACATGCAATGTAGGGTTTCATTGCACATGACCTTGATCAGTTTTCTGATTTGACTACATAGATGAACTGATATATACTCAGATTGCTAAAAAATATGTGATTTCAGCCTACAACCAACAATTTGCTAACTTGCATTCATCAAATATGAATTTAGTGATAGGTCATAGAACTATGCAAGTTTATGAAGCCTAATCTACTAGATCTGATAAATAAAACACAAAAGAAAAGGGTGAAAGAAGGGATAAAGATATCCTATAGACAACTAAAAGAATGATCAACCAATAGATAGACAGATTCCCAACAATAAACAAATCTCTTCTTAACTAGGCAGCCCACAATGCTACAGAGCCTATGCAATCTTCTAAGGAAATACAAGGGTTTTCAAATTGTGAAAGATTCATTCAACACCCAATTCTTGGTGCAATTCAATGAACTCACACAATTGAACTTAGCTCATATAGATATGTCTAGACTAACAATGCACAATGACTTACAATCAACAATCCATCAATGGTATGGACATGAAATCTATCAAATATCTGAATAACTAACCACAAATGCAACTGAATAATTAATCTGAAAGGTGAAGAAGAACCATGAAAACCATATCCAATCAGCAAAATGAACTCATAAGGCAACAACAAATGAAATTCTATTTGTATTGATTCAGTAAAATGGCAAAGTCCCAACAATTCTTTCTTCAGTCCTTTCTTATATCTTTTACAATGAGAGAGTTTGTCTGTATATAGAGAGGCAAGCATAGTGAGTTTTTCAATGAACAGTGGAGATTAACTAAACACCAATTTCTCAAATTACATGGCATTTAATTTTGGTCAGTGGGTAGTTACAATCCCAGATTTTCTTTTATCCCTTAGGAAAAAGATAAAATTACAACCTTTTAGCCCATGAGAACAAGACAAAATAGTCACTTTTGAGTTGTCTAGTGAGACAAATGAATTTTCCAATGAGTTGATTGGTCAAGCTAGGAGTATGTGGAACATTTTTTATGAAGTCATGTCTAATTGGATGCTTCTTGGATTGATATTTGATGACTAGATGGTTGGGACAACTATGAACATGTCTTGAACATTGAACATGCTCTGCAGGAACAACAAGATCTAGGTCTGATTTCCTGTGTCCTCTAGCTCCTGGGGCTTATCTCTATTACCTTTGATATCATACCGACTTCCTTTTGCAGGTATAGTAGTGGTTTGGCTGATAAAATTATGATTCTTCATGTCTAGATCAATAATGTATCTCTAGGTTTTCATCCTTCATGGTGGCTTTAGCTAGTTCTTTTGTGCTTCATCCTTTTAGAACTACAATCCACAATGCCAAGCATCAATTTCATCATAACAAATCATTTTCAATCAAGATAAATCAAAATAAATCCATTTGCAATCGTGGATCAATCTAGGATAGCTTAATGTCAATTTAGTTGCCATGGACAACTTCACAAATATGGCATTTTCCCATGATTTTCTTAGTTTTTCATCATTTTTGACTACCCATTTCACATTTATGGTTACTAGGGATGTTTCTATGCCCATTTGGATCCAGTATGAGACTTTTATTTTATGCTTTTATACCCTTTTTTCTAAAAGCGAGATTTTTGGGGGTCACTAGATATGACAACAAAATGCAATGATTAATGCTAAATAGAAGTTCAAAATTATTCCCAAGCATGATAACCAAGTTGTCATAATAGAATAGATTTAATTCAAGCTAAATCCACCAATCAAACCAGTTTTATGTCATTGAAGCAAGTTTTTAAGTCCACAATATGAAAAAGCAGGGTTTTTAGGGACTACTGGATAAGCGGGCTTTTAGGCCCTTACCGGATGGCAGGTAAATTTGCTCCTTCTGGACATACCCTATAGGCCTTCATTTTAGCGCTAGAAAAGAACATAAGGAAGTTAAAAAAATTTAGTGGGGAAAGCTACTGAAACTAGATAGTGGGGAAAATTGGGGGTGTCAAATATATGCAGTGAAGAGCAATATTAGCGCAAGGTTTTGTGAATCCAACTTTTAGTGCTAAGCCTTCTAGCGGGGAAATTAGGGGGTACCTGATATATTCTATAGGAGGTAGAATCAATGCAAACTGATATATCCTGTGAGGTGAGAATTTAGTATAAAGTGCAGTAGGAGGTATTTTTAGTGCAAACTATAGTAGGAGGCAAAAATCTCACCAAAATTTGAAATTCCCTAAGTGATAGTATATTTAAAAATTTATTTAAGTATAATTTTTTATATTTCTTATACTTTAAATATTTTTAAATATACTGTTAGGATGTTTGAGATAGGTTCTAGATCCATAAGATTTAACATGCAGATTCTAGAATTTGGAGGATCCACTAGATTTCAGACTTACCCAATTCCAGGGTTTTAGGAACATGCATCAGGGTGAAAGCATACAGACCCCTTAGTAAAACATTGTGGAATTTGACATGATTTTGCAATAACACATCCTGTAATAGTGTTTTTTGGCACTATATCTAGTGACAGGATTTTAGCGCAAACCCTAGTGACACCTAGTTTAAGCACAAATGGCAACAAAGGTTTATTCTTAAGCACAAAATCAATCAAGTCTCCTCCAAATCAATAATGAAAGGCATCAAACAACTTCAAACATGCCAAATACCCAGATCTAGGAACAAATCTTGAATTCTAAGCACCATTTCACTTTCTCATCATCATAAGGAGGAAATGTTGCGACTCCAAGTCAGGACAAAAAAGAGGGGGTCCCCATTTTGTTGGCACAAAACATGTGGCATGTGTGCAGGGAACAATAGTTCCCTTGCATTTTTTCACTTTACCTTAATGTACTTGATACCAACAAGTGGGATGAACCACTTTACTATATGGGGGCATATATAATGGTAACTGCTTGATTACTTTTTACATTGACAAAGCATGTGTGCATACATTACATTTTGAAATCCCTTTTGTGGAAGGTGGGATGGTGTAACTCTTGAGCTAGCACACATCCTTCTAAACAAAATACCTTCCACAGAAGGTGGGATGGTGTATCTCTTGAGCTAGTGCACATCCTTTTAAAAAAAGCCCTTCTACGAATGGCAAGATGGTGTGTCTCTTGAGCTAGTGCACATCCTACTAAACAAAAGCCCTTCTATAGAAGGTGTGATGGTGTATCTCTTGAGCTAGTACACATCCTTATAAACAAAGCCCTTCTGCAGCAAGCGGGATGGTGTATCTCTTGAGCTAGTACACATCCTTTTAAACAAAGTCCTCATCACGAGGTGGGGTTGGATCTTGAGTCATTCACCCTTATGCATGTCTTTGGTGGTAGTGGTAGTGTAGCTCAATCGTTAGGTGTGTTTGGCATGTTTTAGATAGTGGAGTAGTGATGAGCTCCTCCCTATCACTAGTGTTTGTCATGTATAAAGCGTATAGTGTGTCAACGACATACTATGCGACACTCATGTATTCTATATGCCTTATGTTTTTTTTATGTGTCTTCTTTATGTCTTTTGTGTGTTTGTGGCATGGTCTAAAGATGTGTGGTGATGAGCCCCCCAACATTGTATGTGTTTTGCATGTTTTTGAATAGTCTAAAGATTTGTGGTGATGAGACCCCATGCTATGTGTTTTTCTTAGTCGACATTATATATAGATATGTAATTGTTTAATCATGTCTTCTCTTCATGTCTTCTTTGTGTCGTGCTTGACTATGTTCATGTCTTCTCCATGTATTGCATTCTTTCACTATCTTCTCTATGTATTATGTGCTTCCTTACTATATTCATTGTGCCTTATGTGACTGCTAAGTGTTTTCCTATGTTTTCCTAAGCTTGGGGGCTAGAAATATTCTTTCAAACTTAGGGTCTATCTTTGCTCTTGTGTTTGATGTACTTTGATCATACTTTAATGCATTTATGGATCATAAGATCATACACACATTAAAGTGGGGGCTAAATGTTATGGAGTAAAAAGTGGACACATGTCTTTTTACCTCCTAGTTTAGCTCCTAGGTCCTATTTATTTCACTATGCTTTATAATTGATCATCCTGGAGAAAAGAGCCCAACACTAATGTGAATTTGAGACATTTGGCCCTTCATTTAACTTATCCTTGACCTAAATTGGGCTTGTAGACTTGGGCGCCAACCGTCCAAGTCCTCCCTAATTGGTTGGGATGAATTAATGCTATGCCAGTCTGGGACCTTTTAAAATGTTCCTCTTTGTTGGCTTATGTGATTTAATTTCGTGAATGTTAGCAGGAAAACATATATAAGTGAGTTTTTGATTTCATTTTGAACCTAGAAGGAAAGAGCACTCAAGGCATTCATTGTGTTATTGTTGTATATTTGTGTTTGTATTTGTGTGTTTGTTGCAGCTTTGGCATCATCATCCATCTTCTTATGAGTTGAAGCATCTTCATCCTCCTAAGGACATCACCTCCAAGGTGAAATCATTGTAATTTGAATCATTTCAACATTTGGATTATATTTAGCCTCTACCCTATAAAGGCACACGCTCTCTCTAACAACGATGTTGGGAAAGCTTGAATGCTAACCCAAGATTTGACTAAGAGAAATTCGTAAACACCACAACCCCCAAACCCCTCTCTTGTCATTTTGTGTGCAAGTTACAGGTATAAGTTTCAAGAAAAGTGCAGTTACAAGAAGGCAGTGTAGGAATCAAGGTTTTGAGATCCAAAAATAGTTCTGAAATATTCCTTCAAAAAGACTTGGGTAGTTTGCGCCCTAGTCTACTGGGCTCTCAAGTTTTTGATCTAGTTTCTTAGAACCATTTGTAGCATACTCTTAGTTCTGACCTCCAATAGATTCTCACTTCTAGACATGGGTGATTACCGAATCTGTCCTCTAACACCTCTACTTCTGGGAGATAGATTCTTCTATCTCACTGATCATCTCTGCACTTTTAGATTTTGGGTTTCTATTGTCTTTTGTCTTTACAAGTTGATTATCTCATAACTAGAGTTTTACTCATACTTAACCTAGGGCTTGGTAAAAATCTTGGTTAAATCTTATCTTTCCAAAGAAAATCAAGAGCACAAGATCTGTAGCTGAGTCCACCTTCTCCTTGGTTGTGATTTAGATTAATCTTGTTCTTGAATATTATTATGGAAGAGGGTTATGATCTTGTTGGTACTTGAATGCATTCATCTCCCTTTTACCCCCTTTAACAAAAGGATATAAGGAGAAGTTGGATGGCAGAACAAATAAGTGGATAGCCTTGACTGACCAACTCTAGATGCAAGAATATGCCAAGGTCAAAGCCGAGGCTTTTGATAAGGATGACATAACAAAGATAATTGCATCCTATGATATATAAAGTTGAAATATGTTAGTTGAAGATGATAAACGGTCAGATACAGATTGATGAAGCTCTCTGACATTCAACATTTTGGTGTAACTAGATATACAGGATAGTGCAAAAATGTAAAAGGGAAATGGATATCCAATTGGGATATTCCTGTGGTTAAAGTATAGTGCAATGGACATCGAGATGGTAATTATAGAGGGGCTGCCAGATGGCAAAGAGTAATTGAAGGTAAAGTGATCAAAGGGGATATTTGGAATGTTCCTAGATCTTGATACATTAGAGAGAATATCCCATCGAGCCAACTCTCATCCACAATTGATTGTTGACTAGCAATCACGTGCCTCATTTTATGATAGTGGATTTTAGAGAATGAGATTCTAATCATTTATTTTGTAACTGATTCCAGATCCTTGTCTTATAAAAGGCATCCAAATCATTATAGATAGGGTGATGAAATTGATGAAATTTGCTAAGCATTAAGTTAGCAACATTTTGTAACTTTTTGTCTTACTTCATGATTTTATCTCGTATTTAGTGAGATCATTTGTATACTCTATGCATATGAATGGATTGAAGGATATGTATTACTACATCATTTTAAATCATAAGTGATCTTCTAATTGATTTTTGGTAATGAAATATCAAATTGTTGCATTCCTTGGAGTGCATTTGAACCATTTCTCATTATCAATTGTCCTGTGAAGATTTGCATCTGTTATACATAGCTGTGGAGCACCTGATGAACTATAACCATGTTTTAACTTCAATTCATGAATTTCTAGGATATATATGTGAGATTACTGGAAATTTAAATCTCTTAGGACTTTCCTTTTCCAACCTTGTCTTTTTTCTTTCATTTCTAAAATGTCATAAATAAGTACAAATAGTGATAAATCTAGAGGAAATAACAACTATTATCACTGAATTTGACACTTTAAGGAAAATCTTTATGTAAATTTAGAAGAATTGAGTAAAGTTTAGTTGATCAACGTTAATTCAGAAGAACTAATCAAAGTTACATAAAATATGGAGAAATTCATCATAGATCTGACTAAGTAGAGTTAATTCAAAAGAAATGATCAAAGTTATGAATCTGCTCTTAAGCTCAGCTAATAATTGATAAATTTGACAAGAATTACACATGATATGTGCAGATTATATAGGATAACAATGATATTTTTAGGAAATTTATCTAGATCAGGAAGATTAGGTGCAATATGCATAAATCCTCCAAGTAAAACAACCTACAACGAACACTAAGTGATTACAAGCAAGGTCAAGACCCAACTAATGAAGCCTTAGGATCTTATAAATTTATCCTGAATTGATCATATCTTCTAAGAGAGATACATTTTCAAAGTAGAATTTCTAGTTGTATATGATTATGAGTAGCATCATCATCAACAGATAGGAGGATTTTCATCCTCAAAACCATTCTTTGCCAAAGGGTTTTCATCTTAGCGTAGAAAAGATGAATAGTTGCTCAATCTCAAAGCTACAATTTTGAAAATTAAATGATAAGAATGAATTTCTCTTCTCAAACTCTCCTTTTCATATGTTTTTGAATAATTAAAATATTATATTTCATTTTCCTCCTCAAAGTGACTTTTGAAATTTATTTTTTAATTTAACTTTAGTTTTGGGCCCTAAAATAAGTCACTTTTATAATACTATCCAACCTTTAAAAAATAATTAATTAAATATAATTTGCCTTTAAAATGAATATCTCTAGACAACTTAATTTTATTAATTAATTATTCCATTGCAACATCCTAATTAACCTATGGGAATTAAAATAGGATAAGAGTCTGCTATAAACTTCATGTTTGTAAAGGGGACATTATACTCCCCACCTCTTTATATGTCTCTATGGTTATCTCTCTATCTATATCTCTCAATTTGCCCCCACTCTCTCTTCCCTGTCCTCTATCTCTCTCTATATCTCCCTCTCGCTCTATATATTTTATCTCCATCTCCTTCTCTACTTCTTCCTCTCTATCTCTCTCCCTCTTTTATCTCTCCTTCTCTCCCCCTTCCCCCTCTCCCTCTCCCTCTCCCTCTCTCCCTCTCTCCCTCTCTATCTCTCCTTCACTCTCCCCCCACTATCTCTTTATTTCTCCCTCTCTCTATTGATCTATCTATTTATATCTCCATCTCTCTATTTGTTTTTTTTTCTTTATTGACTATAGTAGTGGTGTATTTCTAACAGTGTTAAATTCCCCACTATCTTGTTCCTTGACCATATTAAGACCTTAAAACTCTTTCTTATTAGTTGCTTGATTAACTTTTAATCATAACAATTATATTTATTATAGATACAACTTAATGTTATACATTTCATATTAATCCACAATATCTTTTTAAAACTTCTTAACATATATTATAGAGAAAAAATGAACATGCAAATTATGAAATAATGAAATTTAGAATGAGGTAAGTTGTTTGTCTTTTAAATCCTAAAGGGCTTGAATGTATCCATGATCATAGTTATGTATTTTGGTATCATGTATCGCATAATGAAAAATATAATTCTTGAAAGCTATAAATTGTAATTCATAGAACATGATTGTTTTTTATAATGTAACCACATTATATATTTTTTCAAATTTTGGTCTTGCCTTTCAACATTGGAATAGGATTAGGAGATCAAGCCTAACGATTGGACCTCTATGATACCTCCAAAAGATGTATTTTCATAGTCAATAACATTTTTGAACTTCAACATCATCAAATTTATTTATATTATAACAAAACTTGATGAAACTACCACCAAAAGGATGACCTAATTCTTGGCTTCCTGGCAATATAATATTTCAAATATTTTGAATAAGCTAAAGTATTTATTTTTATTTTCTATGAATATTGTCTTTGTATTTCTGAATCACATATGTATTGATTTCTCTTTACAACATTTGATCCAATTATCAAAATTTAAAAGAATTATTTAGGATTGTTCTATAATTCATTCTTTACACAATTAAAAAAGTTACATTTTTTTTTTGTGCAAGTTATGTGACATGCACACTTAGAAATACAAATTTCAAGATGCATCCACTTTGAAAAATTGCAAAAAAATTATTCAATAAAAAAAATATATTTCTCTTAACTCACTCTTAACTATATTTCTACCAACTAGTTTTAAAAATACTAAATGCAACAAAAAAAGTAGCAGGGTGTGCATCAAACACTATGTTATATTTTAGTGATAAAAACAACAATGCTTTTGTGTGCAAAGAACATTTCACCCTCTTAATCTTAACCATTTTTTTTTTAAATAATTATAATTTAGAAACTAAATTTGAAGTGCTACAATTCTTGTTCTTGTTATATCTTAAAAATTTGAGTGCATTCATCTCAATTAATCTTCCAAGTTTAGGTTTAGCTGATTTCAAGAAAGAAAAAAAAAAGTGGCCACTTTTAACCCTCCTTTTGTCTCCCATTTCCATGAACTTACCCATAAGTAAATCTAATTTATTGCAAATGAAAATTACATATTAAAATATTATGCTATTAAACTAAAATATTATGTATTTGTCATCACATTTAATAATTTGAGTTTATGCAAGCTTGCAACTCTTTGTTACAAACACATAAAATGTGATTGTTAAATTAAATATACACAAGTGTACAACTTCTTATCCTGAACCAAATAGAATGAAGATGTAATCTACAACTTCTAATCCAAATACGCAAAAGTATCATTCCATCTCTTCCATGTAATGTGCAATTAATGTCTATTTGGAAAATATCACCACCAGATATTAAAATACCTACAAGACAAAAAGTAGATGTAAGGCTCACAATTTAGAGCATAAATCATACTTATTACATATTTCAAATATAAAATTTAATTATTAACACCCAAATTTCAAAATAAACTTAGAGATTTTATTTTGAATGTCCATACTAATGTGAGGCACCTAAAAAAAAATTAAATGATTTTCCCATCACTATCACCCTGATATAGTCAATTTAAATAGTTCATCTCATGGAATAGAAATTGACATATCCTAAATTCTTCACTAATTTTAAATGTCATTCCCTTTTTAAAGGGAAAGTTTTATTGTCTTTATCACAATTCTTTCATTCAAGATCCTAGACAAGTAGCTACATATGCTTTCCCACCTTTCGTTTAGAAATTTGCCATGATATGCCTATGTGCACAAAAAAAAATCATTAGTTTGTGTGTAACCATTGATAGTTGATTTTGTTCCATAACTTACACTATCATATAGACATCTTATGGTTAAAGCCACATAAATTGCTCAAGTAACTTCTCATTTTCTTTCATCATTCTACAAGAATAAATATATAATAAGACTTCATCTCAATTACAACTTCCCTCTCACTCTGCCAAATTTCTCTAGAGGAAAATGCTATACTTTCTTTGCAAGTCACTGTATGAATTCAAATAGTTGATCTCCTCTTTTACATGGGACAAGGCATAGGCCTTAGCATCTTTTCAGTCTAGTTTTTTCAAAAAAACATTTGCTTGATGTGGTGAAAGAATTTCAAAGCAATAAGATGTTGAGAAACATTTTCACTACCAAACTAGTCCATGTTCCCAAGAAACTTGGTGTAGATCAACTGGATACTTTTCACCTAATCATAGTTGAGATAGGACATTGAAATTATTTGAAAGATCATAGTAAAAGGGACATATCATACAACTAGTGTTTAATAGAATCATGTCTTTTGTTCAGTGCACATTTGTGAATGTCCATCCAATTACACTACATTGTCATAGTATAGGGAGTTATACACTCACTACTTAATTAATAATAACTCGAGTGATGATCAAACTTGGCATGTCTAATGTCTTTTAACTATGTAACTAGAGTTTGTTGCTTGTAGAGGCAGACCTACTTCACTCCACTAAAGTACTAAGACAAGGCAACCTATTATACCCTTACCACTTTATCCTTATGTATGAAGAGTTGAATCCAATCTTAGTAGATGCAAAAAAAAATCATAAAAGGGATTGTTTTCTATCGCAAGCCCCATCATGTACTCAGTATGCCAACTCTCAATTTTTTTATGAACTCTCATTATAGCTACATTAATCAATAGAAAAATTGTACATTGCACTCTGTGGCATCTCCTTAAATTATATCAATAATCTCCACAACATGTAATAAATCTAAACAACTCCTTAGTTTTTCTTTCAATACATTGTAAACTCGAGAAAGAACCTGTTGGCAAGAGACACGTTGTAGCTTCATGAATGTTGTCATTGATGGCAACAAAGTCCATCCCACACATCCACAAGACATGGTGTGTCTCTACCGGAAGATAGATTGAAGAGTATTTTGGTCCAGTGACCAAGAATAGAGCATGCAGTCAGGTCTGGAACTCTTAGAGGAAGTATCTTTGTAAAGTGTGGACTTGGGGAAGTCAAGAGGAGTACCATGACTAATATCTTCCAAAGTTTGAGCCTTCGGTGATGATAGAATGAAAATATATAAGCACTTGAGTGTTGGGTTCCTGTTTGGCAGAGTAGACTGAGGAAGACCTGACCGATAGAGCATCAGACCTTTATTCGGATGGGATATCGATGGTGATCAAGTTTCTTGAGGGATCATTCATGGTTGGCCGACATGATTGATGACTTCTATAAGCATCTTTTTGATATGCATCACTTAATAAGAAAGAATTTAGCTGACATACCAAAGTTTGGGAAAATATTGAGTATTCCAGATGCCGACAAGAAAGATGATTGAAATCATTGATGCGGATATATATATACTTGACTGATTTCGGTATGAAGGTGTGTGTGGTGTATTTGTATTGTGAGAAGAAAAGTAGAGACAAGTGTGGAAGCAATAATATAGGTCCGGTATGTGACAGGACAACAACACCAAAGAAGAGGAAAAATGAAGTGTAGTAGATCAGTGTATTGAGCCTAACCAGAACTGAACCTCAGCATATGTGGATACTTCTCATTAGTTCAAGTATCTTTCATTGTAACTTGTAGACAGTGAGTCTCTTGTAGGCAATGAGCCTCTTGTGAGCAGTGTGCTCGGGTAGTGAGCCCTAAATGGCAAGTGGCATTTTTTATTTCTATTCGTCTAATAGAGAATACATTCTTGGGTTAGTCACCCCGTGGTTTTTCCCTTAATAGGGTTTTCCATGTCAAAATATTTGTGTTATGTGTATTGATTTTGTTTCTACTTTCATGGTTATGGATGCTTATTTGTTTTGATGCTATACTAGTTGTTAAAGAATAATATAAAGTTAAATTAACTTAGGTAATTGATTCACCCCCCCTCTCAGTTATCAACAATTGGTATCAGGGCCAGGTTCCTTGAAACAGAGCCTAACAGCTTGAGGAAGATCTAGGAATCTCAATGGATATGTATGGCATGAGGGAACAACTTTAGTCTACCCTAGATGATCTTGAATAGACTCACTTTGAAGCAAATAACCTAAGGGAAAGACTCAAACAAGGTGATGATTTCATAAATGAAGTTAAGGAGAAACTGAGTATCTCTATGAAAAAGAGAAAGGAACTACTTCAATAATTAGCAAGTCAGAATGAAGCCAATGATGCAAATGCAGATCTAAATGAGAAGAACAAATTATGTGAGAAGCTATCAAAAGAGGTCATTATGGTAAGACATGAAATGGAATCAAGGGTTATGAAATTCACCCAAGAAATTGAAGAGAAGAGAAAAACTGAAGATAATCTGAAACAATCTCTCAAAGAGAAATTAGAAGACTGCCACAAAATGGATAGAATAATCAGGCATTTGGAATCTGATTTGGAAGAAGCTAGAGATAATGAAGAACAACTTGAAAATTAGATTGACACTCTAAAAAGAGATCTTCAAACAGCAAATGAATACAAAGAGATATTTAAGATAAGCTCTGCTCAGCTTGAAGTTCTTCTTGAAAGCCAAAAGAGAGTAGATGACAAGCAAGGCTTGGGCTATGAGAAAAGTGAAAGCTCTGGATCAGGTCAAAAGAACTCTGGATCAGGAAATCCAAGGAACAGGCCTAGAAGACCTCTGGTAAGGCAACCTAATGCTCAAAGATATCCATCCTTCAATGGATACTGCCACAATTGCAATAACTTTGGTCATAAAGTAAATTAGTGCAGAAGAAGAATGAATCAGACTAATTCATCCTTCTCTGGACAGTGTTTTAATTGCAAAAGGTTCGGTCACAAATCTCATGAGTGTAGAAATATGCAAATGAACAATTCATTCAATGGTAGATGCTTTGCATGCAATAGAATGGGAAATATGGCTAATCAGTGTAGATCAAGAGGATATCAGTCAAATATGCAAAGAAATATTGTTTGCTACAATTGCAATAGATCCGGTCATATTGCAAAATTTTGCAGAAGTAAGAATCAGGACAAAAAGGGGCCTGTGCATCATAATCAAAACCAAGACAAAGGAAAAGGAAAAGTAGATGCGGATGAAATTCAAAGGGAGATGAACAAGATTTGGGTAAAGAGGAGTACAGAAAATGTTGGGGATGGATCTGCACCAGAATCTGATGTTGATATTCCTTCCAAAAACTAAATAGATGAGCTCTAGCTCAGGGGGAGTCTCAAAAGAAAACAAGTTCCCCTAGCTAGTCAATTGGTGCCTAAAATTGGCACATGGAAAGTTGTGGATTAAAGGGTTCTCAGAGAAACATCTAAATGAGCCTTGGTAAAGATATGGAAGATCTTCAAGAAGTTTAGAAGAGGTAAATCTTCCTAGATTGATCTGGTTTAATAGTCATTCGGTAAGAACATAATTCTCACAGTTAGATCTGGTATGACTCAAATTTGAGGTATCTTGATCAGTGGATAAGTGGAATGATTTGGGAAAGATAGATAGATAGCTAATAGTGCATACCACTGATCTGAAAAGATCTCTCTCGGAACAAGGAAAACAAGGCAACCGAAATAACTTAGGTTGTGCATTTATTGCAAAATGGAATTAGGGTTTGCGTAGAAATAAAAGGGTTCTTTGGTTCATCATTTGCACATTTGCATTCAAAAAGAAAAGAGAAGGAGCTCTACAACAAGTTATCTCAATCCTCTTAAAGATCAAACCACAAAAGTTGATTCATCCAAGAAACTCAATTCGGCTTATATCGTGAACCCTAGAAGCATAAGAGTTATTTTCTTCTCTTGAAATCTCTCTTTGAATCTTTGAAAGATGGCTACTCTGAATGTTGTGAAGATTACTGATAGGCTGCACCCTAAATTCAAGAAACATCCCTATAAATCCCTAGAAGTTGATCCCCTAGGCACATTTTCAAGCATTCCGCATGGGGTTTTGCATGTAGAAGATGTTAGGGCATATATTCATGCAAACATTGAGGAATTTGGAGAATCCAAGCTAATGGATATCTATCACAATCAATTAATAGATGATGCTTTTGAACTCAAACCTTAGTACAAGGCTATCTGGGACAAGTATTTTGGACATTGTATCCATTTCCCCTTTTTGCAGAAGATGAATGGGTCTGGTATGTTTTGAGCAGAGTGCATGACAACTTCATGTGGTTGGATAGACCATTTAAGATCACAAAAGATGCTATTAGGGCGGTAACTAGTTACACTCATCCAGAGGGTTACCTGCTCTCAAATCGATCAAAAACCAAATTGTGAGTGAGGCTACTAGATCAAAATTTAATAAGAGATAAATGACAATAGAAGATATCACTGATCCAGATATCAAGTTTGCCTCCATGATAATTAGTTACAAGATATATCACTCTAGTAGGGAAAATTTAGTACTTAGAACTGCAATTTACACTGCTTATCAAATGCTAAGAGATAATGTTGACTATGATCTTTGTGAGCTTCTCTTGAATCAACTGTTACAGAACTTGTAGAAAATTAAGAAGGATAAAAAGAATTCATTCAAGTATGGTGGCTTGATACTTTTCCTATTCTTCTATTATATGAATGAGCTACCCAGAACTAGTGGTTGGATATGGCAAAATAACAGACCAATAGCCATACAAATTAGAGATTATTTGCATGAAATTGGTGATGCCAAGGCATAGAATACAACACTCTAGGGCTACTTCAAGAATTTTCAAAGTATGATGCAAGCTAGAGAAAGAATCCCTCAACCATTAGTTGAGAAGTACAAGGATACAGTGTACTTTATGGTGGACACTGATCAATGCCTAATGGAGGCAGTGGAACCTAGAATAGTGTGGATCATGCCAATAGGGTATGAAGTTGATGAGAAAATCCTAGAGCTACACATCCAACACCTGCTAAGACAACCCAAGGATCCTAAGGTAGAAAGGTTTGGAACCTACCAAGAGCTGAGTGTAAAAGTTCATGTTGAACTTAGACAACTAGAGATCAAGAGAAAAGTAAGAAGGGAAGTAGAAGAATTTGCCAAGAGGCATGGAATATCAAAAGAGGCAGTTGATGCCAACAGAGAGAAGATGGAAAGGTTAGAGAAAGAGAAACAAGATATAGAAAAGGAAAGTGATCCGGTGCAAGCCCCTTCCCGGACCAGATCCTCCAAGAGCTCTGCACCTGCCATCTCTAAGAGCCAAAAGACATCAAAATTTGAAGCCCAAACATCTGGAAAGGGAGAGATAAGAACAAAGAAAAAGGCAACAAGATCCTATACAAGTCAGAAGGATGATGAAGAAACTAAAACCAATGAGGAAGTCAATAAAATGAAGAAGAAGAAGAAAAGCCTACTCTCTACGTTGATGATATAATCAAATCAGTCACTGTGGATGGGAACTTGAAACCAATGACTGAGTTCTATGATGATTATAGTGAAACTGATCAGAAGATCCTACAAGAAGCTACAATCAGATATTTAAACATCTACAACAAAGCATTCATTAAAATTATATCTCTGATTCCTAAAAGTCTAGAAAAGGGACTTGAAATATGAAAGAACAATGCCATGGCAAAAGACCTAGAAATCCAGGAGCAAATTGCTATCCAACTTTATCCCTCCATCACTCCAAAGCAAATAAACATGGTCTTCAAAGATTGCAAGGATGAGTTCTGGAGCAAAGCTAGAATGAATCAGCTTATGCTTGGAGAAACTAACAAAGTGGCAAAAGAAACATAATATATCCTCCGGAATGCTTTTAAAAGATTCAATCTTCCTATTATAGAGGACTTAGGTGATGAACCCTCTACCATGGATGACAAAGGATAATCTATTGAGACAATTGCATAAGAGACAAAGGAAGGTGAGGAGAAAATTGAGAGTCTAGATTTCTCTGTTCCGGAAGAGGAAGTCCTTAAAGAAGCAAATATCTCTCATCCGGTTTCCCCTGTAGACTCCAGATCTAAAGGAGAAGAAAGAATAGAAGAGCAAACCAGTCAAGAAAAAGAAGTAAAGGGAAAAAGACAAACAGACAAGATCCTAGGAGATAGTTCTGAGACTGCAGAAGGGAAGAAGACTCTATCTCTAGCAAGAGACACTGCAGAAACTATCAAAGATTTCTTGACCAAAGAGATGATGGAATTTGATGAACTGAAACTACTTCAAGGACCATTCAACTTTGATTCCCTCTCCCCAGTTCAAACCATGAAGATATCATCCTTTACTTAAGCAAAGGCAAAAGAAAAACTTCTAAAGTCTCACATGGAAGACTGTGAGCTCATAGAAACTGCATCTGGTGTATTGGAGAAGATCATGCCATCCTTTCAGAAGGATCTCTTGGCCTCCTCATCCGGTAATCTAAAATCTCTTGTAAATTTTGTTCATACACATTTTGATTCCCTAGAGAAGTCAACAGAAGAAAAGGTCTGGAAGGAGTTTTTGGGAAAGAGATTCTTCGAAATACAAGGACTAATAACAAATGATAGAAGAAATTTGGATATTGGAATAAAGAGCCTAGAGAATGCTCTTAAAGATGCTGGTGATCTATACAAATTTTGTCTATCTTGGTCCACCGTAATAGTAGACATCGCCAAAAAAGTGAAAGAACAAGAGAGCAAACTATCAAGTTTATCTCAAGGTTTTGATCCTCTCACTTCTTCCATAATAAATCAAGAGTGTCAGACTATTGCAGTCATAAATGAAATAAAGAAGCTTTAGAAGGAGAAGAAAAATAGAATAAGAAGGTTAAGTGAACTTAGAGGGATAATTATCCCTAAATTAGAGGCCATGCATGAGGCCCTATCTGATGCTCAAACCACAGCCCAGACCAGTGATCTGACAGATCTAAAGAGGGCACAAGCTTTTGCATTCCTGTTGAGTGGTCACATCTCAATTTTGGACAGGATGAAGCAAAGTTGGGCAACATAATTTGTCCAGTTGAAGACAAATTTTGCAGATATACTTCGGTATATGTAAGTATTTTATGTATATATATTTATGTGGTTAGTATAGATTAATTTTGGAATGCGGATCCTATCCTTTGCCCTTGATGTCAAAGGGGGAGTGAGGAGCAGTAAAAAATGTGGAGCCTAGCTAAGGGGGGGCTCCAGAAAAGTGTACATAAGAACAGAGCATCAGCCAAGGGGGAGTATACTTTAACACTTAGCCACTTTTCACTAAGTGTTGCCATCAATGCCAAAGGGGGAGATTGTTGGCAAGAGATACATTGTAGCTTCATGAATGTTGTCATTGATGGCAACAAAGTCCATCCCACACATTCGCAGGACATGGTGTATCTCTATCGAAAGATAGATTGAAGAGTATTTTGGTCTGATGACCAAGAACAGAGCATGTAGTCAAGTCCGGATCTCTCAGAGGAAGTATCTTTGTAAAGTATGGACTTGGAGAAGTCAAGAGGAGTGCCATGACTAATATATTCTAGAGTTTGAGCCTCTGGTGATAATAGAATGAAAAGATATAAGCACCTGAGTGTTGGGTTCCTATTTGGCAGAGTAGACTGAGGAAGACCTGATTGGCAGAGCATTAGACCTTTATCCGGATGGGATATCGATGGTGATCAAGTTTCTTGAGGGATCATTCATGGTTGGCCAACATGATTGATGACTTCTATAAGCATCTTTTTGATACGCATCACTTAATAAGCAAGGATTCAACCGACATACCTGAGTTTGGGAAAATATTGAGTATTCCAGATGCCGACTAGAAAGATGATTGAAATCATTGATGCGGATATATATACCTGATTGATTTCGGTATGAAGGTTGGTGTGGTGTATTTGTATTGTACGAAGAAAAGCAGAGACAAGTGTGGAAGCAATAATACAAGTCCGGTATGTGACAGGACAGTAGCACCAAAGAAGAGGAAGAATGAAGTGCAGTAGATTAGTGTATTGAGCCTAACTAGAACTGAACCTCAGCATATGTGGATGCTTCTCATCAGTTCAAGTATCTTTCATTGTAACTTGTAGATAGTGAGTCTCTTGTAGGCAGTGAGCCTCTTGTGAGCAGTGTGCTCGGGCAGTGAGCCCTAATTGGCAAGTGCAATTTTTTATTTCTATTCTTCTAACAAAGAATACATTCTTGGGTTAGTCACCCCGTGGTTTTTTCCTTAACAGGGTTTTCAACATCAAAATCTTTGTGTTATGTGTATTGATTTTGTTTCTACTTTCATGGTTATGGATGCTTATTTGTTTTGGTGCTGCACTAGTTGTTAAAGAAGAATAGAAAGTTAAATTAACTTAGATAACTGATTCACCCCCCCTCTCAGTTATCAACAGAACCATCCTACCTCCCTACCACTTATTTAAGGTTCCCTCTAGATATATGATCTCACTCACACATTCTCTAAAATCTTGTTATAGATATGCTCCAATCTAAGCTTTAGCATTTGACTCACAAATGGGTAATTCTGGCAGGTAGGATTCAACTTATATAGTTAGTTCTTCAAGCAAAACTTTTTACTAATTAATAATATTGCCCATATCTAGTAAAGATGATATAATCTAACAAAGATTACAGTGAAAAATTATGCCACAATTTAATCCAATGTTGAAAATAAATTTATCAATGAATTTATCTTGGAAACTATATTAGGAAGCATCACACCCATGGGGACAAATTACTAAAGCTAAATTTTTCAACTTACAAGGGAAAGAAAACTTATTTTGTTATGCTGGCAGGCAGGGGAGGTTAATGGCTATCCATAAAACTAATGCTACAACAATGTATGAACAGTAAGAACAAACACAAATAGAGAGAGAGAGACAATAGATAATGACAAAAAATATATTTATATTTTCTACTTTAAAATACATTCAAAACTTTGTTACAAAATTATACGAAGCTGCTGCTTTATTTTTTCTGAGATACCCCAATCTCTAGAGCTACAAACTAATTCAAATCTGGAGCTACTGTTCAGAAACTCCGTAGTTGCCTGTAGATCACTGTTGTTGCTGCAACATTCCCTTCTACTATATTCTCTCTGATATTCTCTCTGTTATTCTCTTTCACATTCTTTCTACTACTATAGGTTCTATTCTCTCTAACACCTTCTTCTACTACTGCAGGCTTCCTCTCTAATTCATACGGTCAACTCTTTTTCCCTCCTATTTGTCTCTTGCCAAAACTGGTGCTCAAACATTCCTTTCAAATTCAAAATGACCTACCAAATTTAATGCTGGCAGGTGCAATGGTGCTGGGGGCAAATTTGGAAATCCCTAAGACTAACATGGGGGCAGGGGAAATAAATGCAATGACTGATGGAAGATTAATAAATTCTAACACTCCCCCTTAATTTGAAGTCAGATGTCATTCAACAATTTCTTTCTAGAATTGATCTCCGGACTTATACCTTTACATTTGCCTTTCCAAAGCAGATCTCTGGAGCTATTTCTAACATTTTGGATTACCTCCAGAGGTCTTTTCTACATCCCTAGAGTACTCTGTCTGCATCTCTAAAGCACTATTTTTGCATCTCCGGAGCATCTTCAGAGTTGCACAGACTTTCTAGGGTTGAACCTCTGGAGCTCTGCTATTGTCTTTCTAGAATTGAATCTCTAGAGCTATCTTCTTTCTGGGGTTGTACACCTCTAGAGCTATCAACAATGCCAAGCCTATCTCTTAGGCATTCAAAAGAATCTTTTGACAATGCCTTTGTAAAAATATCAGTGAGCTACTACTTAGATCTACAATACTGTAACTCAATCTCTCCTCATTCTACCAACTCCCTTATGAAATAATAACAGATCTCAATGTGCTTGCTTTGTCCATGGAAGACTAGATTCTTTGTTAGGGCTATTGATGAAACATTGTCACAATGAATGGTTGTACCATCTTCTTGCTCCTTATTCAAGTCTGCAAGGATCCTTCTCAACCAAATAGCCTGACATGCTACTACATTTGCTTGCAATATACTTAGCTTCTATTGTAGAGAGAGAGACAATGGGCTACTTTTGGGATGCCCATGGTATCACACCTAAACCCATGTGAAATACATAGCCAGATGTGCTCTTCCAGTCATCTACTTTACCTGACCAATCACTATCTATTAAACTAGCCAACTTAAACTCATTAGAAACACCATACAAGATGCCATAACCTATTGTTCCATTCACATATCTTAGGATCCTCTTTCATGCTTTCCAATGTGTGTCCTTAGGCTTCTCCATGAACCTAGAAATCAGGCTTACAACATACAGCAAACTAGGCCTAGTGGCTGTCAACTACATGAGTCTTCCAACCATGCTCTTGTAGAGGGTTGGGTTTACTTCCTTACTGCTGTCCGCTTTACTCAATTTTAGACCTATAGCTATTGGTGTAGGGGCAAGTTTACTATTCTCTATTTTAAATCTCTTCACAATCTGTTTAGCATAGTTAGTTTGCGAAATAAATATGCCATGCTCTGTTTGTTTGAATTCAATGCCAAGAAAATACTTTAGCAGACCTAAGTCTATCATCTCAAAGTCATTCTTCATTACCTCTTTGAAATCAACAATGAAAAAATCACTATTGCCAATAAAAATCAGATCATCTACATACAAAACAATAATCAAAATATTACCTTCAGCTGCTTTGATGTAAAGAGTGGGCTCACTGTTGCTTTTTCTAAAGCCATTACTCACTCGATATGAGTCTATTCTACTGTACCATGCCCTAGGTTCTTGTTTTAGCCCATAGAGGGATTTCTGGAGCCTATATACTTTGTCCTGTTGCCCTAAGACTTTATAGCCAGGTGGCTGCTCTACATACACTTCCTCTTTTAGTACTCCATTCAAGAAGGCTGACTTTACATCCATTTGAAACACCTTCCACTTGTGTTGGGCTGCTATTGCTATGACTGCCTGACTATTTCTAGCCTTGTAACTGGTGCATATGTCTCATCATAATCTCTTCCAAGCTATTGTTTGTACCCTTTGACAACTAACCTTGCCTTATGTCTTTCAATCTTTCCTTCAGCAGTAAACTTGGTCTTATAGACCCACTTAACTCCAATCACTTGTTTACCCTTGGGTAAATTAGTTAACTACCATGTGTCATTCCTCTCTATGGCATCTGACTCTTCATCCATGGCCTTACACCATTTCTCTTCTTTCACAACTTCTTTAAAGTGCATTGGATCACTACAAGAAAATAATTCAAAATCCAAATTCTTATCCATATCAGCATACCTTGTGCTGTCATAAATCTCCATCACACTCCTTGTCATCCATGGCATCAATGATACAAGTGTAGGGTCTAAATTACCTCCAGAACTTCTGTTGTTCTGACCTTGGGAGCTACTGTACTACTGACCTCCAGAGCTGCTACTCTGCTGAACTCTAGAGTTGTAGATCTTCGGAGTTGCAGACCTCCAGAGCTGCTGATCTCTGGAGCTGCTGTGCTGCTGACCACCTCCAGAGCTACTCTGCTGAACACCTCTAGAACTGCTATTCTCCAATGCTTTACGATAGTTTCTCCCCCAGCTGCTGCTCTCCATAGCTCCTCCAAAGTTGCTGTCCTCTGGAGCTTCTTCATCTTTAAGAGATATTGTAACTAAAATATACGTGGTGCTATCCACCATTCCATCCCATGCTTCATTCTCAATGAAATCAACATCCCTACTAATGGCAACCTTTTTGGTGATGGGATTATACAATTTGTAGGCTTTTGACTCTTCATTATAGCCTATGAAGATACATTTCTCACCTCTATCATCAAATTTCTACCCTCTTCTCTTTAGGCAGGAATGCATATGCCACACACCTGAAGATTCTTAGGTGTTCAACACTCCATTTGTTGTTTGTCCATGCCTCCTATGGAATCTTATCATGAACAGCCTTTGTAGGACACCTGTTCAATAGGTAAACCACTGTTGCTATAGCTTCACCGCAAAAATCATGTGATAGTCCTTTTGTTTTCAACATGTTTGCTGCCATCTCTTAAATGGTTCTATTTTTTCTTTCAGGCACTCCATTTTGTTGTGGAGTATACCTAGTTGTAAACTTATTTTCTATGCCTTCATTCTTGTAGAAATTCAAAAATTCCTTAGAGATATACTCTCCCCCTCTATATATTCTTAGGGCTTTGATATAGTGGCCTCTTTGCTTTTCAGCTGATGCCTTAAACCACTTGAATTTCTTGAAGGCTTCTGATTTGTTCTTCAAAAAATAAACCCAAATTTTTCTGCTGTAATCATCTATGAATTTCATAAAATAAGTATTTCCAGCCAAAGTGTGGGTTTTCATGAGACCACACAAATCTGAGTGCACCAACTCCAATGGTGCTTTTGCTCTCCTAGAATACCCTGATTGAAAGGGTTGTTTATGCTACTTTCCTAAAATGCTGGCTTCACATTTTCCATCGGACTCTACAATGTTTGGTAGCCCTCTAACCATGCCTTTCTTGGACAATAAACTCAAACCAAAAAAACTTAAGTGCCCATACCTCAAATGCCACAATTTAAATGGGTCTTTGATGACTATCCTAAAGGTTGATTGTTTTCCCACTGCTGTGAGCACTAGAGATAGTGCTGGGAACTGCGCCAGAGATAGTGTCGGAGATGGCACTGGAGACTCTATGTATTCTAAGGAGAAACATTCTATTTCTTATCATCTGCACTGCTGTAATCACTTTCATACTACCTCCTTTGTCAAATATTGTGCACTCTCCATTCTCCATCAAGATTTTATAACCATTTTGGACCATCTGTCCAATGCTCAATAGGTTATGTTTTATGCCAGGGGCATAATATACATCCCAGATCTTCCTCCTTTCACCATTCTTGGACTAAATGTTGACTGTACCTTTTCCCATGATGGGAACTTGCTCATTGTTTCCCATTTTTATTTCAGTCTTAATGCTTCTATCTATGGAGGCAAAGAAGTTTTTATTTCCACTCATGTGGTTGCTGCAACTACTATCTAGATACCATACTTCATCACTACTCCTCTCAACAAGGTTGCAAACAATAAATACATTTGACTATTTTTAATTTTCAACCTTGTTCTCATTTGCTACATTAGCATTTTGGCCTCCATGATCATGTTGTTTCTTTCTACACTCACTAGCATAATAACCAAACTTATGATAGTAGTAACATTGAACATTGCTTTTGTCATACCTTTGATTAGAACTATTCTTCTTCTTTTCTTGAAAGCTTGGGTATGAGCTGCTTGCCTCTTCTTGGCTATTTGAAACTCCTCTTTCGGAGTTGCTTCTTCCTCTACCTCTTTGACCTCTACCTCTGCTATTTCTTCCTCTTCCCCTACCTCTTGCATTGGTTTGAGCCTTGAAGGCTTTCTTAAGGGAAGGAATGGATCTATTCAACCACTACTCATAGCTTTGTAATGAACCCATCAACTCATCCACTGTCATCTTGGATAGGTCCTTAGTCTCTTCAATGGTTATGACAATAGGGTTAAATCTAGAAGGTAGACTCCTTAGGATTTTCTCAACAATCCTTTGATCATCCATGGTTTGTCCATTTATCCTTAGTTGATTTATCATGATAGAAACCCTAGAGTGAAAGTTTGAAATAGACTCACTCTCCTTCATCTACAGGGTCTCAAAATATCTCTTAAATAGCTAGAGTTTGACTGATCTCACCTTGTCAGTTCCTTTATAACTGTTTTGCAATATTTCCCATGCCTATTTTGAGTAGTTTGATGTTGCAATGCAAAGGAAAATAGCCTCTATCAAGACGGCCTCAATTAAACTGAGGGCTTTTGCATCCTTCATTCTTGTTTCCTTCAACTAGTTTCTTTGAGCATTAGACAGGGCTGCATAAGCTGCTGGGTCTATGGTGTCTGTAAACCCATTGATGACCAACTCCCATAGGTCATTAGCAACCAGTATAGTCTTCATCTTCTTAGCCCATATGTCATAGTTCTGCCCATCAAATGTAGGTGGCTGCTACCATCCTTTGCTATCCCCACCTACCATGCTTCTCAAATCTGAGAAGGCTGATAATGCCTAGACAAACGAGGGCTTATATAAAACACCCACAAATTTTTTTTCTAACTATCTAGAAAAATAGGGCTCTAATACCACTTGTTGGCAGGCAGGGGAGGTTAATGGCTATCTAGAAAACTAATGCTATAGCAATGTATGAACAACAAGAACAAACACAAATAGAGAGAGAGAGAGAGAGGATAATGACAGCAAAATATATTTATATTTTCCACTTTAAAATACATTCAAAATTTTGTTACAAACTTATGTAGAGTTGTTGCTCTATTTTTTCTGAGATGCCCTAATCTCTAGAATTGCAAACTAATTCAAAGCTAGAGTTGTTGTCTAGAAACTCAGTAGCTGCTTGTAGATCACTGTTGTTGCTGCAACATTCCCTTCTGCTATATTCTCTCTATTGTTCTCTCTGTTATTCTCCTTCACATTCCTTCTGCTACTATAGGTTCTATTCTCTCTAACACCTTCTTCTACTACTATAGGCTTCCTCTCTAATTCATATGGTTAACTCTTTTTCCCTCCTATTTGTCTCTTGCCAAAACTGGCGCTCAAACATTCCTTTCAAATTCAAAATGACCTACCAAATTTAATGGTGGCAGGTCCAATAGTGCTGGGGATAGATTTGGAAATCCCCAAGATTGACGTGGGCGCAGGGGAAATAAATGCACTGACTAACAGAAGATTAATAAATTTCAACATGTTAGCGATCCCTTGGTTATATAGAAAAGGCACCTTAAACATTGTATTCTATTCATGGCTATTTATATATCCATTTTGAAGGAAGATAACAAGATTTGTATTCATTCATCCATCTATAGACTTCATAGAAAAATAACAGAAAGGAAATTACATGCATTCAAATGAGGAATAAAATAACATAGGTGAACATGTATAAATTGACATATGCGAGGAGACATATCAAAACAGAATAGAAGATCACAATAATTACATTTCTAAGAACATCAGTTAGAATCATGGACATCTTATTCATTTGATTGTACTCTCTAGTTGATTCAATAAGAAATTTTCTTACATTTCTCAACCATTAAATGAATAGATTTGTCTCTTTCATTTCCTCTTTTTCTTTTTTTAAATTAAAATTGTTCATGAGGCCTTTTTCCATTACAAGTCATCTTTTTCCCCTTTAACTACTACTAAACTATTACATATCCATTGTTTGAATTATAATTTATGTTTTAACTTTTGGCACAATTTGAGATACATATATAAACATTAAAATTATAGTCAAACAATTTGAACAGTAGCCATTGAGACAAAAATACATCTTCTAACATTTTAGAAGATGTGCTATTTAGATGGGTTTTTACACCTAGCGTGCAATATCCATTACTATGGCAGTGCGGAACAAAATGTCACTTCTATGTTACAAAATAGTCAATTCATTCTTCATGGAGAGTTGATAAAAGACCCATTTTCTTTATAAGTACCATAGCCATTAACACAAATAGCAGAGCTTCAAATTACCCCATTTGTTGAAAATATGGCACCCATTTGCAGAGCCTCAAATTTTCCCCAGAGAAAGTCTGAAGAAATTGCCGTTAAATGTAGGTGGCCTAGTTAGACCCATAGTTGATAGCCACCAAGCTCAAATCTAACCAATTGATCACCCATCTCTAAAGTCCTCCACTTTGACCATTTGTATCATAAGCATATGTATCTTCACAGTCGTTCCCAACATCACCCCCCTTTCTTCTCGCATTTAAATTATAGTCAAACAATTTGAACAACCATTGAGACACAAACACACCTTCCAACATTTTAGAAGATGTGCAATTCAGATGGAATTTTTACACCTAGCGTGCAATACCCATTATTGGGGCAATGCAAAACAAAATGCTACTTCTCTGTTACAAAATAGTCAATTCAATCTTCACAGAGAGTTGATAGAAGAGCCATTTTATTCAATAGTATAACACCCACTAGAACAAATAACAGAGCTTCAAATTACCCTATTTGCTGAAAATATGATGCTCATTTGCAGAACCTAAAATTTTTTGGAGATCAAGTCTTAAGAAATTGCCATTACATGTAGATGACCTAGTTAGATCCTCCCTTTGGGCCATTTATATTATAAGCATATGTACATTCATAGTTGTTCCCACCATCACCCCTCTTTCTTCTCACATTCAAATTATAGTCAAATAATTTGAATAATAGCCATTGAGACACAAACACACCTTACAACATTTTAGAAGATGTGCTATTCAGATGGGATTTTTACACCTAGAATGCAATACCCATTATTCAAGCAGTGCGGAACAAAATGTCACTTCTCTATTACAAAATAGTCAATTCATTCTTGATAGAGAGTTGATAAAAAAGCCATTTTCTTCATAAGTGTGTACACAAAATATAGAGTAGAAATAAAGGATTCAAACATAATTTTAAAACCCTTAATCTATGTTAATTACAACCTCTGATAAAGAAAGAAATAAAAAATACAATATGAATAAACAAATGTTTTACTCAATTTAGATTCTTGTTGCACTATGAAGGTGGTTTTTCTCAAATTGATATAAATGTAGATGCTCGAATCACAGCATGATGTTGCAAAAACATAGGATGATCAAATTGTTTGTAAGTGGCTAGATTTATAAACATTGAGGAAGGGAGATCAACAGTTGAGATCTTTTTTTTAAACTAAAAGAGGGGTAAAAAATTTATTCAATCCAAAATAGAGTAATACATAGCAAGAGCATTACACATTCCTGTCTATCTCCACTAATTGATCTAACTTTTGAGCCAAATCCAAGGGTAATTGGTCCCCTTCCTCAATATTCTAATCCTACAAATGATCATAAGCCCATTTAGCCAAACAATCCGCAACCCCATTCCATTCTCGAGGAATGTGATAGAAAGAAACAGAATCCAAGGAAGCACACAAATTAAGAATCTATTTTATAATACCGGCCAAATGCCAACTGACATCCTCTAACTGTTGCCTCTTCAGTAAATTCACCACCACCTGAGAATCTGACTCACAAATTATCCGTCTCCACCCAAGAGCACAACCATGCTTTACAACATATAAAATGGCAAAGGCCTCCATCACATTGTTAGTATACCAACCCTTATAAATAGAAAAAATAAACTCCACAGTCCTAGAACTGGTTTGTCCAGCACCACCAATACCAGCGTGGCTAGGATTTCCATGAGAAGAACCATCCATATTGATTTTCAACACACCTTGAGGAGGAGCACACCAATGCCCCTCCCTATTTATCTTTATTAAAGGATGGCAACATCTATTTCTCATAATCTGTCCAGCATTCTGAGAAGCACCCCTCTAAATAGGAAGATTGAGATGAGTGCAATAAGCAATATCTTTAGGATCCACACCCTCAGCCAAGTCACACTTAGTTGAAATAGTTTCTCCCAACGAATGAAGAATCTTCCACCACAAATGTTGGACAATCAGCTTCATATCTTGAAAAATCTTGCGATTCCTCTCCAACCAAATATGCCAAATAATAAAAGTCAGTTCAAGAGCCCAAGTAACTTGAAGAAAAGAGGTCTTAATAGGGGCCTTCCCCCGCTAGGCAAAGAGCTCTTCCAAAGAAAAGACATGGCAGAAATTCTAGTTCCACACAACCTACCAAAGGTACCAAAGCCTCCTAGAAAAGGAAGATTGGAAGAAGAGATAAGAAACACTCTCTTCACAATTACAACATAAAACACACATTGAGGGGCCCTGGAACCCTCTCTTGCACAAGTTATCCCATGTAAGACATCAGTTTTAGACCACCAACCGCATAAAAAAATTGCACTTGGGCCAAGAAAATTTGTTCCACATATGCTTCCACCAAGGAACCTCAGTGTCCCCAACCACCTATCGAACCAACTCCCCATAACCCACTAAAACAGAGTACTTACCAGATAAATCCCTATTACTCCAAGCCAAAACATCTTGCCTTGCCATGGAATTACATTCACAAGAATCAAGAATCTGGACCAACTCCTGCCTATCCTCCTCTGACCCTGCTAGTGGCCAATCTGAGGAATGCTTCCATCGAAGAATAGCAACTAGACCAATATTCCAAACAGACTTATAATGCTCAACCTAAGTCCAACCAACAATCGTAAAATGATACAAAGAGACTGGAGGTGAGGGTAAACAAAAAGAATAGGAGGATGATCATCACAAGAATCCCACCAAAAGAGAGCTTGTGAGCCAATATGACATATCCATAAAAGCCCCTTCTTAACCAACTGAGCCCCTAATTTGAGGGTATTACAAATCATAGATCTCCTTCCATCCAAAGGGAAATAGGGAACATCATAAGTGTTAACATCCATAAGATACTTGTGGGTAAGAATACAGGGCCAAAGTTGATGCTGACTAGTACACCACCGCCAAAATAACTTGGCTGCAAGAGCTTGCTAATTCAAAATAGCAAAACACAATCCAAGGCCCCCTATTTTTGTGGCTTGCATACCATATCCCACTTAACAAGACTCCACTTAGCCAACTGCAAGTTACCACTCCAAAGAAATTGTCATGAGGGAGCATCAAATTCCCTCAGGAAATACAAAGGAGCCATCTGAACAAAACACCTGTAAATAGGGAGAGACTAGATAACAGACTTTAGAAGAGTCACTCTAGCAGTAGTAGAAAGCCAATGGTGAGTCCAATGATTGACTTTACTACATAACCTATCAAGTAGATTTTTCCAAGAAGACATGGGCTTCCTTCCAATAGCAAGAGGAATTCCCATATAGACAAGGGGAAGGGACCCAATCTGAAACCTCAAAATATTAGCAATCTGTTGTTGAATAACTTGAGGATTATTAAAGAAGAAAATAGAAGACTTGTGTTCATTGACTTTCTGACCCAAAGAAGCAAGATAAATATCCAAAGATTGCCTAAAAGAAACAACCTTCTAAAGACGAGCCCTCCCCATAAGAGAAGTGTCATCCACAAACTGAAGATGAGAGAGCTAAGGAAGCCCATTGCCCCAACACCAACCTAGAATCCTGCCCTGAGAAACCCACGACTTTAGAAATTTGCCTAGACCCTTAGCCATAATAATGAATAGATAAGGGGAGAGAGGATCTCCTTGATGAAGGCCCCTGATGACGAGAGGACAATTGAGATTAAGTTGGTTGGGTAGTTGGAGTATAGAGGGAGCAGATTAATTGAGATGTTTAAATGATTTTATTGATTTTTTTGAGATAGATATGAAATGGGTGGATGAGAGTAAAAGAAAATTTTAATTTCTTTTATTCATTTTCAAGTAGTTATGAGGGAAATGGATATTAGGACTTAGGAAAAATGGATAAAGGATTTAAGGAAAATGAATTAGGATTTAGAAAAAATTAGGGATAATTAGGATAATGATAGAATCGGGTCCTAGGATACTTGGGATAATGTAATAAATCATGATGAGGGGATAATTGATCGGGATTAGAGGATTTGATCAGAAATAGGATAATTATGATAGTTTAGGGATAATTGATTGAATCAAAACTTGATGCACAATTAATCTAATTTAGAATGAAATCAGGGTGTTAGGGAATAAATTAGGACAAATTGATCATGATTAAAATAGTTGAGGGATAAATTGATTAGGAGTAAGCTAATTAGGATACAATAAGTACCACACCCACTAGCACAAATAGTAGAGCTTCAAATTACCTTCTTTGTTGAAAATATGACACTTGTTTGCAGAGCCTAAAATTTCCAGAGAGGAAGTCTTAATAAATTGTTGTTACATGTGTTGGGAAATGAGGTGTCTCAACCTTGCATATTTCCTGTAATAGTTATTTTCATTTAATATTTTCCTACAGTTGTTAAACATTGTCAGCTTTGAAAATTGGTTTATTAGGTGTCGAAAGATGCCCACATGGTGGTATATTATGGAAGGCCTATTTTTTGGCATATTATGATAGATTCTATGACATCTATAAGGGTCAAAAATAGGGTATTTCATTTTGAACATGAGAGCTTATTTTTAGACTAGAACCTTGGCTAAGAAGCTTAGCACATGGTTTTGTAAAACCACAAATGGTTTCTTGTGTAGCCAGAAGTTTATAAATTGGAGGCTTGAGAAGTAGTTTGTGTATGTGAGCTTGCAAGTATTATTATGCTGCTGGAATGCTGCCAAAATTCTTCTAGAGTTGACTACTTGTGATACTCCTGAAATAAACTTGCTCTGCAAGTGTATGTAATCTTGTTGTTGGATTTGAAATACATTGAGTAGGCTTTTGGTGTGTGGGGTTTTTCACCCAAAAGGGTTTTCCCCATGTGTATCTGGTGTTTTGTGTTTCATTGTTTATTTCATGTTTTGAATGTTCTTCTGTGATTTTTGTAATTGTGAGATTAGTTTTAAAACTTTTGCATAATGTTTCTCCTCAAGATTGGCATAGGAAGTTATTTTCACTACTTTAACTTCCTTACAAGTGGTATCAGACCTTGATCACCTTTGATTTCAGTTGTGGGTTGTTGGGTTTTTTGTGCTAATCAAGGTTTGAGTGAGAGCTTGTGCAGAGAATACTTTGGGATCTTGTTGCAAACATTTTTTCAGATGGCAAGCATATTTGGGAGGATTGAGGTGGAGAAATTTTCTAGCATGAACTTTAAAATGTGGAAGCTGAAGATGGAAGGTCAATTGATTGATTGGGATCTATGGGATAAAGTGGATGAAAATGCCCATAGGCCTGTGGATCCAGATTTGGCTGCAAAATATGATGTAATGGATAGAAAAGCTAAAGGTCTCATAAGATTGTGCCTTGTAGATTCGATTCTGATAAATCTCCATGAAGAACCCATCTCAAAGAAGCTTTGGAAGAAGTTGGGTGACATATATCGAGCTAAATCTCTAGTAAATAAGATTTTCTTGAGGAAGAAGTTGTATTCCTTGAGAATGGAAGAAGGTGGATGGATTTTTGAGCATATGGAAACATTCAATATGTTGGTGACTCAGTTGATCTTGGTTGGGGTTAAGATGGACGAAGAAGAAAGGTGCCAAACTGTGCTATGTTCGCTGCCAGACTCATGGGATAGCCTAGTCATGGCTATTGGGAGCACTACAGTCATCTTGACGATGGAGGATATTGTTTGTTCTCTACTCTCTGAAGGGATGAGAAGGAAGGTCTCTCTAAATGGCAAAGAGGCTTTGAGTGTTTGAGGAAGAAAAAAATAATGAGGCAAAGATGATAAGTAGTGTGGCCATTCCAAGTCCAAGAATAAGGGGAGATCAAAATCTCCTAGTAAGTCCACGGTAATATGCTAGAACTATGGAAAACCCGGACACTTTTGAAAGGACTGTAAAGAAGAGAAGAAAAAGAAGAAGCAAGATTCTGATTTTGAGCCTGAGAAAGAAAATGGAGATGCCTTTATTGCATCCTTGGCCACTCGTGCAGGTGATAATGCATGGTTGATAGACTTAGGTGCATCTTTCTACATGACTCCTAATAGAAATTGGTTTAGAAAGTATGAAAACTATGATGGTGGTGAGGTGTATTTGGGTGATAATTATTTCCTTGGCATTGTTGGTCATGGTAGCATTCATGTGAAATTTTTTGATGGTAGAGTTAGACAATTTGATGGTGTCTTGCATATCCTAGGACTAGCAAGAAATTTATTATCTGTTAACAAGCTAATAGATGGGGGTGTGCATGTACAATTTTCTGAAGTAGGTGTGAAAATGGTGAGAGGTACTATGGTGATAGCTAGACGAAGTAGATTGGGTACATTGTACTAGCTTGATGCATGCACGGTTGAGTGTAATAGCACTTCTGATAAATTTAAGCCAGAAACTACTTCGCTAAAAAAAGAAATGGTTTCTTCTTTTGTGAATGGTCGTGGCTTCTATGTACCCAAGGGTGCTCTATCTACTGAATCAAAGTTGCCTATAGAGAAGACCATCTTATGGACCCAAAGACTTGACCACATTGGAGAGAAGGGTTTAAAAGCCCTAAAAAATAAGAACCTTGTTGAAGGGTTGAAATTTGATTGCAATCTAGAGTTTTATTTCTGTGAACATTGTATTAAGGGTAAACAATACTGCATTTAGTTTTACTCATCTTCTCATAAGTCTTCATGTATTTTGGATCTAATCCATTTGGATGTATTTGGTCCTATTGATGTTGCTTCTATTGGTAAATCGGTTTATTATGTTACTTTCATTGATGATTTTAGTAGGACATGGGTATATTTTTTAAAGAGTAAATTTGAAGTTTTTAGTCATTTTAAGGAGTTTAAGGCTATGGTAGAAACTCAGATTAGAAAGAAAATGAATTGTCTGAGAACTGTCAATGGTGGTGAGTACTATTCTACAGATTTTGATAGATTTTGTATAGATTGTTGGATTAAGAGATAAAAGACAACTCCATATTCTCCTCAGTAGAATGGAGTTGCAAAAAGAATGGACAGAACATTGATGGAGTAGGCTAGGAGCATGTTGAGTGGAGTTGGCCTAGAACAAAAGTTTTGGGCTAAAGTTGTTGCCACTACTTGTTATTTGATAAATAGATCTCCTACATTAGTGCTTGTTAATAAAATGCCAATGGAGGTATGGTTGGGGAAAAAGCCTTCACTTAGACATTTGAGAGTTTTTGGTAGTGAGGCATATGCACATGTGCCTAAGGAGAAGAGAACAAAGTTGGATTCTATGGCTATCAAATGTATCTTCATTAGCTATAGCTCTGGTGTGAAAGGATACAAGCTTTGGGACCCTGTTGGACATAAGGTAATTTATTCTAGAAGTGTTATTTTTAGAGAGACTAAATCTTCTCCTATTAATTTTTAGCCAGAACAAAATGAAGAAATTGAACAGAAAAAAGATGTGATTCAACTTCGTTCTATGACTAAGAATGTTTAATCAAGACCCCAAGATAGACCAGAAGTTGAGGAGAGCTCATCAAGCTTTGAATCTTCAAAAGAGGAAGAAGAGGATGAATAAGTGGAAGAACCTCCACCTCAGCTTGTTCAAAGGTCTACAAGGCATAGGCAACCACTTAAAAGGTATGGGTATTCACCTAATGATTGGAAGTGCATTTTCTTTGAGTACTAACATTGATGAACCAAGATCTGTGCGAGAGGCTTTGGGTATGAATGATGCAGAGTCCTGGAAAATAGACATGGATGAAGAGATGGCATCTCTTAAAAGGAATGATACATGGGACCTTATACCTTTGCCAAAAGGACAGAAACCTGTTGGATGTAAATGGGTGTTTAAGAAAAAGATTGGTTCAGATGGAAATGTTGAAAAGTATGAGGCATAGTTGGTTGTGAAGCGATACTCTCAGGTTGAGGGTATTGATTACGGTGAGATCTTTTCAACTATTGCTAAAATGACACCCATTCAATTTTTATTATCTATTGTAGCAGTTAATGACCTAGAGGTTGAACAAATGGATGTGAAAACTGCTTTCCTTCATTGTGATTTAGAGGAAGAAATTTATATGACACAGCTAGAGCACTACGTGGTGAAAGGTAAAAGCAAGTTGGTTTGTAAGTTAAAGAAATCTTTGTATGACCTTCAACAAAGTCCTAGGATGTGGTACCAGAAGTTTGATACTTATGTGTTGAGTTTGGGATTTGTGTAGTCTAAATCTGATGGTGATTGTTTCTTGGTAATTGCTTTATATGTTGATGACATGTTTATTGGGAAAGGTAAAGGTTTGATTGCAAATTTGAAATCTCAGCTCTCTGCGCAATTTGAAATGAAATATCTTGGTGCAGCAAAACACATACTTGGGATGGAGATCAAAAGAGATCGTGAGAATAGAAAGCTATGGCTTGGCCAGAGTAAGTATGTTTGTTTAGTTTTACAAAGGTTTAACATGAAGGATTGTAAACCACTTTGTGTTCCTATTACATTGGGAATGAAGCTCTCTACTTCACAATGTCATGCATCCACATCAGAGATGGAATACATGAGTAGAGTACCTTACCAGAGTGTAGTTGGAAGCTTAATGTATGCTATGGTCTGTACAAGACTAGACATTGCCCAAGCAGTGGGAGTTCTTTCTCATTATATATGTCTAATCTTGGAAGAGTGCATTGGGATGTAGTTAAGAGGGTCTTCATATATTTGTCGGGTACAACACAGTACTCTATTTGTTTTCATGGTATAGGAGATCAACATTCCCTGAGTATTCGCAGCTTTGTGGATTCAGACCGGGGTGATCCCAAAATAGTGGGTTACACTTTTTGGCCAAAGTTGACATTGAAATGAACATTTTGAAAAAAATCTTCACTTTCAGACACCTATAGTTGCTAAACTGTGAGGAATTTGAAGATGATGTAAACTAATTATTTGTCAAATTTTGTCTATAGATTCTAAATATATATATTTTTAAATTTTTTGGAATCAAATTATATTTTCTTTTCCATCTCCTTCAATAACTAGTTTCTAACAGTAAACAACAGTTTTAAAGAGTGACGTGCACTGTGTAAAACATAACTTTTTTTCTATGAAAGATAAAATTCTAAATTTTTTGAATTTAGATTTTTAACTACGATATCTAGAGGATGCATTTGGTTTCATAATGTTTTATTGAATATTTCTCTTTTAATTAACTTTGGAAGTCAAACCAATTACAATTTAGACATAGGTGTATTGTGTAAAGCATAACATTTTTTGTATGTATCAGAATTCAATTGTTTTTTGTTGGAAAAAGGACATCATTAACTAGAGGACATGTATTTTTTAGAATATTTTTTTTATATTTTCCTATTTTTTTGTATGTATGAAATAGAGACCTTGATGTTCATTAAAAAACCTACATTCACAAGAAATAAAAAATGAATATAATAATCAAATTAAATATATTTAAAATTATACTTTGTGGGAAGCATATAATAAGGACTGCATACTTACAAAACATAGAATTTTAAATGAATTCATTTGATCCCCCAAAAGGTAAATAAAAGTGGTTTTTTATTAGCATTTTGATAGGTGTAGAGGAGACTCCATGATAGGTATGGTTTAAAACTAGCGGGGTTCTATCCAAGGGGATTTGATCAAACCCTATTCAATTACAATACTTTAAATGGAACCTTTCAAGGATTAAATCATTATATTTTATAAAAATATGTGATTTCAGTAAAAATTAGGATGTCTTAGAAAGTGCAACCCATTATTGTGGTAGCACCCACTGGGTTGGTGATGTTGATAGTAGAAGATCCACTAGTGCATATGTGTTTACTCTTATTGGTGGTGCAATTAGTTGGATGAGCAAGTGATAGGTTGTGGTCACTTTTTCCACTACAGAGGTAGAGTATATGGCAGCGAAGAAATGGACTTTTCATGCCAAGACCAAACAAATTGATGTTCAATATCAATTCATGAGAGATATGGTCAAGAATGGTAGGGTGAAGTTGGAAAGGGTAGAGACTACGGTGAATGTTGCAGATGCATTAACTAAGCCCGTGAGCACGACAAAATTTAGATGGTGTTCCAAGTCTATGGGCCTTTTGGCCCCTAGCAGTTGATCCATGATGGTGTTATTCTCTTGGCTCTTGCAAGATATTTGACAAGTGGGAGAATGTTGGGAAATGAGGTGTCTCAACCTTGCATATTTCTCGTAATAGTTATTTTCATTTAATATTTTCCTAGAGCTGTTACACATTGTCGGTGCTTTGAAAATTAGTTTATTAGGTGTCAAAAGATGCCCACATGGTGGTATATTATGGAAGGCCTATTTTTAGGCATATTATGATAGAATCTATGACATTTGTAAGGGTCAAAAATAGGGGATTTTATTTTGGACGTGAGAACTTATTTTTAGACTGGAATCTTGGCTGAGAAGCTTCGCACATGGTTTTGTAAAACCACAGATGGTTTCTTGTGTAGCCAGAAGTCTATAAATTGGAAGCTTGAGGAGTAGTTTGTGTATGTGAGTTTGCAGGTACTGTTATACTATTGGAATGCTACCAAAATTCTTCCAGAGTTGATTACTGGTGATACTCCTATAATAAACTTGCTCTGCAAGTGTATGTAATCCTGTTGTTGGTTTTGAAATACATTGAGCAGGCTTTTGGAGTGTGGGGTTTTTCACTCGAAAGGGTTTTCCCCATGTATATCTGGTGTTTTGTGTTTTATTGTTTATTTCATGTTTTAAATGTGCTTCTGGGATTTCTGTGATTGTTAGATCAGTTTAAAAAGTTTTTCATAATGTTTCTCCTCAAGATTGGCATAGGAAGTTGTTTCCACTACTTTAACTTCCTTACAACATGCATCTGACCTAGGTAATTCCATAGCTGATAGCCTCCAAGCTCAAATCTGACATTTATCACCCATCTTTCAAATCGTCCTCTTGGGCCATTTTTATTATAAGCATATGTACCTTTGGAGTCATTCCCACCATCACTCCTTTGTCTTCTCACAATCCTCTCCAAAGCTACCAGGCTTGAAAATGTAGAAAAAAACTATTTCCCACAAACACATCAACCTGCATGCACACTTCATAATCAATAGCATACTGTATTAAATATGGATACTTAGCATAGCTACTAGCAACTCCAAGCTTTTTCTTCTTGTATGGAAACAAATCATGGCTCCAACCCTCCACCAAAGTCATATTCTCCAAAAGAGCATCCACCACATCCAAATAAACAATAAATGGCTTCTCTAGCCTAGGAATCTTTGCAACCTAGCACATAATCTCTCCCTTACCATTAAAAATTCTCAAATCCTCACCATATCTAATTTTATCCCATCTCTCCAACTTCTTATAGTGGAATATCTCATCCTTAGATTGTGTGATAATCATGAAGACAAAACTAGAACCCTGCTTGACAAAACTTGGTGAGATGGCATTTGGTTGTATGCCTAACCATAGTCAAAACCAAATGAGAAAACAAATTTCTTTCAAGGAGATTGTGAAGGCAACCCTTGTGTAAGAAACCATTCTTCAAAATATAAGCTCATCCATGTTTTCAATAAGAAAAGCAAACTGAGGAACAAAGTAGAGGGAAGGCGAGAGAAATGTATACCATCATTTTGTGATGCCCTCTCTTAAACATTGATGAAGTTGTAGGGATCTTCTTTTATGATCATTTTCCTCTCTCCAAGTTTCATGTGATTTCATCTATACCATAAGAGTTGATTGTTGTGTTTCATCGTAGAGTTGATTCCTAAAATAAAATGTCCAATACAAAAAGAAATTCAAATGTAGAGTTGTTTCATTGTAGAGTTGAGCTGCACTATCATTGGTGGCGCTACATTTGGGTAGAGTACAAATCCATTTAGGTTAGAAGTAGTTTAAATATAAGGAAGTTAAAGTAGTGGAAACAACTTCTTACATCAATCTTGAGGAGACATATTATCCAAAACTTTTAAGAATTGATCTAACAATTACATAAATTCTAGAAACACATTTAGAACATAAACTAAACAATGAAACACATAACACCATATATATGTAGGCAAAATTCTTTCGGGTGAAAAACTCCCCACTCCAAAAGCTTGCTCAATGTATTACAAATCCAGCAACATGATTACATACACTTGCAGAGCACGTTTATTACAAGAGTATCACCAGTAAACTATTCAGGAAGAATTTCAGTAGCATTCTGATAGCATAATAGTATCTACAAACTCTACATTACAAACTTCTCCTCAAGCCTTCAATTTGTAGGAGTTTCAATACAAGAAACCACCAAAAGAGAAACTCAAAAAACATGAGTTACAACCTTAGTCACATAGAATCAAATCTAACATAATATAATAAATTACTCAAAACATAACTGATTATCCAAATATGACACTCCATTTTTAGTTCCTAAAATCATACTTATCATAATTTCCAAAATAACTTCCCCTTACTATTTATTTCCATTCTAGCAACTCTTACACACATTCCATGTTGTCATAGTTGCATTTAGCAACTTCCATGACACTAAGCAGTAAAAAACAAATTGCTAAAATACAAATAAAGAAATATTTCAAATATTAGAAATTGCAAAGTGTATGACACACCTAATTTCCTAACATTCTCCCACTTGTCGTATACCTTGCAAGAGCCAGGGAATCCATATCATCATGAACTCAACTACTAGGGGCCGAAAGGCCCATAGACTTAGAACACCACCTGAACTTCATTGTGCTCACAGGCTTAGTTAATGCATCTGCAACATTTGTCATTGTTTCTACCTTTTCTAGCTTCACCCTGCCATCCTCGACCATGTCTCTCACGAAGTGATATTGAATATCAATGTGTTTGGTCCTGGCATGAAACATTGGGTTCCTCACAAGGTAGATTACACTCTGACTATCACAATAAGTGGTAACTACTCCTTGTTTCAATCCAATATCTAAACACATACGCTTCAGTCAAATGGCCTCTTTACAAGCATGAGTGCCTACCTTATACTCTACCTTTATAGTGGACAAAGAAACCACATCTTTTCACTTTCTCATCTAACCAATTGCATCACCATTAAGATTAAACACATATGCGGTGGTGGACCTTCTACTATCGACATCACCAGCCCAGTCTGAATCCACAAAACCATGAATACTTAAGGAATGTTGATCTACTGTACCGTGAAAACATATAGAGTACTCTATTATACCTTGCAAATACCTGAAGACCCTCTTAACTGCATCCCAATGCACTCTTCCAGGATTAGACATAAAATGAGAAAGAACTCACATTGCTTGGGCAATGTCTGGTCTTGTATAAACCATAGCATACATTAAGCTTCCAACCACACTCTGGTAAGGCACTCTACTCATGTCTTCCATCTCTGATGGGGATGTAGGACACTGTGAAATAGATAGATTTGTTCCCAAAGTAATAGGAACACAAAGTGGTTTGCAATCTTGCATGTTAAACCTTTACAAAAATGAATTAACATACTTACTCTGGCCTAGTCATAGCTTTATATTCTCTCAATCTCTTTTGATCTCCCATCAAGTATGTTTTTTTCCACACCAAGATCTTTCATTTCAAATTTCACAAAGTGTTGAGATTTCAATTTTGCATTCAAACCTTTGCATTTCCCAATAAACATGTCATCAACATATAAAGAAATTACCTAGAAACAGTCACTGTCATATTTAAAATATACATATTGATCATATTTAGACCACACAAATCACAAACTCAACACGTATGCATCAACTTTTGGTACCACATCCTAGGACTTTGTTTAAGGCCATAAAAAGATTTTTTAACTTACAAACCAACTTCCTTTTACTTTTCACCATGTAGTTCTCTAGTTGTGTCATATAGATTTCTTCCTCCAAATCACCGTGAAGGAAAGTAGTGTAACATGTCATCTCATATTACCTGGAATTACATTCCCAATTTACTATACAATAAATAATCATGAAGTGGCCCCTGCACACCTTCCTTCCTAGAAGTGGCCCTACCCTTCACCAAGGGAATAGATATAAAGAACCAATAGGCTTCCCATCTAAGTTTCTAGTGTTGCGTCCTTCATAACCCATCGTGGTCATACAACTATAGATCCCCTTTAACAATGCATGACACTACTGGATGGTTATGATATCTGGAACATAGTGAACTGATTAATGTATGTAGAGATGGATGCATTACTTTGGCCAAATATTTAATATACATAGACATTTCACAACAAACATAGTCGATTGTTCACACACCTCTAACTTGACTTAGAATCTATCTCATCCTACAGTGAATTTAATTTGACCAATTCTAGTCACTGGGTGTCTTAAATAGATCTCACCCATAGCCTTCCTAACTTTGATTACTAACTCTGATCTCTAGAGTACAATACCAAAATGGTTTAGTTTGAGGTCCTAATCCTAGAAGGAGCTTCTTGTTGCAACTACAACATGGAGTTTTCAACTCCCTGTCACTCTATTCCTTGTTCCAAAAGTTCATATATTCTTGGTTTTGATGTCTTAATCTCAACATAAAGAATGGTTTTATTTATAACTTCATGAGTCCATCTGAGGTACTTCACTTGGTTTAAGGATTTATGTATCTAATCCATTTCAACAAAAGATTGTCTATTATTATTCAACCACAAGTCTCTTCTAGACTGTCATAATGTTTTCTATATTGCTTCATATTGTGGCACAAAAGATTCGTATAATTTCAGTAATATATATTTGTATATAAAAGATACTATTCATTTCTTGAAATAATAATAACATACTATGGTTATGGGATTTGAAAGTCCATCTTGTTCAAGAATAATTTTTTTCATCTCTACAAGTGGATTTCCCTCATAAAGATTAGCATGCAGTTCAAAACTGGGCTCTATTATTCATTGTCACTTACATATGACCTGACTGTTCAAACGTTGCGATACATATACATAGAAAGTGTCAACTTAGAGAAAATAACCCATACAGTCAATGGGAGTTAACCAAGATCTCTCAGAAAAAGTTAAAGTTCTCACAGTATCATCAAGAATACTTGTTAAAGATATTATCTTGTTTGAAACAGATAAAGAATCACTAATATAGTTCATGGCTACCATTAAAATGACACCAGACTATAATTATTTAGCCTTAGCTATCAGCTTGTTGTGGCCACGAGGCTCCTTAACAAGAATGTATGTAATCTAATGATATTGGTCTGTTGTAACAACATGACCATCTTATCAAGAATGCATGTAATGCAATGATATTGACTTGTTGTAGCTACAAGGGCTTATTTATAAGAGCGCATGAAATATAATAATATTGGCCTGTCATGGCCTCATATCAACTCATCATAGAATATTAAATAGTTATAATAGTATCGACCTACTATAGCTGTGCAACCATCTTTGCATAGTAAGCATGTATGTATAATCATATTTTCAGCCTACTGTGATAGTGCCATTTTACATAGTAAGCACATATATAATCAGGTTTTCAGCCTATTGAAGCCATATGATAAAATTTCTTAGAAGAGAAAATTATTCAATGACAGTGAGATAATTTGCTTGATATTATACAAAGTCTTAACTATAACAAAGGTTACATGTATGATGTTAAGACATAAGCTATCCCTTTCGATTGTACTCCTTCATAGTGCTTTTTCATTTCCCTCGGATTCTCTTTGCTTAACTTAATGCATTCCCTGCCCAAAAAATGTTGTGCTTCCCGTTACTAAAACTCCCATCCATAAACTATAATGAGGCTCTCCCCTTCCACATGGGATAACAAAACTCTACTAAATGTTGTCCACCATGTAGCATACAATGCTATAGGTGTTGCCCATAAGGAGGAATATATCCAAATCAACAGTGGCTTTAATCTCCACTAACTCCACAATAATGTGGGTATAGCACATGCACTACTACGTGAGTATTACAGTTTGCATACCAAGAAGACTTATCACAAAAGACCAACATTATGCCTTACTAAACATATCTTCTTAACAAAATAGTGCTGAACTTATTAAATAAATGCAACACATCAACATGATGGTAGTAATACCATAAGTTTGGATATGGGGAACAAAATAATTGTATGACTAAATATGAATATAGGGTTGAGATTTACTCCCCTTTGTGCCTTAGCATAGACAAATAAGAAGTTAAATTGATACTCAAAAAATCATATATATATATCCAAATTCTAAAACAAGTCTAAATGTAGATATTTACCAAGAGATAAATCATACAATGTAAAAATGATGGTAAATTTTTTTCTTTTATTCACCTTAAAAATAAAGTTACAACAAATTGCATAATTTCTTTTCTTAAATAAACAACATGATACCAATATGACATTTTGTCTTTTATAAGTACAAGTATCTACAATAGATAATCATTTACATAGCTTTTTAATACACAAGTCACAAAGAGTTACTGCATCAGAAAATTTGACATCTTTATCACAAGCCTTAGCATGTTTTCTACTAGAGAGAGGGAGAGAGAGAGAGAGAGAGCATCTTCCCAGTGCTTTTCCTCCAACCATAGACTGGCGGTCTCCCACACATCTTCCACATAGGAAGTGGCCCTACCCTTCATGAGGAATATAGACCAAAGGTGACCAGTGGTAATTTACCTTATGAGTATCTACTGTTGTATCCTATATAACTCTATTAATCATACAACCCTAGATACCCTCTAGCTAAGTATGATTTTTCCAATAGGCTATGTAATCTAGATACAGTGAACTGACAGTGCATGTAGAAAATGAATGCATTACTTTGGCCAAAGTTTCAATATCAATATACGTTCGCAAAGAATGTGGTCGTAATGTTCACCCACCCCAACTTGACTTGGATACTGTCATATTCCTACAGTTGGACCTGGTCAACTTATATAGTCTTGACACTTCAATACTCTTGGTTTATCCAATGTAAGACAAGTTTGCAATAACTATCAATATTCCATAGACCTTATGGATTACCTTTCATTACGAGGATTCTCATTGCATCTTTGCAATATCTGAGGTCCTAAACTTGTCAATACTTAAGAACCTAAGGCGATTTATAATGACTATCATAGTCACTTATACAAGGTTTAGGCATTTATAGGTTGCGATAAAAATATACTTTGACTTGGGTAATAGATAATCCATTTAGGGTACTTGACCCTTCATATAATGACCTATGTAGAAATAGTTATAAACATGGTAACCAAAAAGGTACTTCCATTAAATTTACCTTATGGGGTCAATCTAGGGTTTGTTTTTCTTTTCCATGATAATGGAATATCAACCATCAATCTAAAAAGAATAGTGTTATCAAATCCTATTTGAGCATGTTTGAGAGCTATAAAAATCTATCTCAATCTTGATAATATTTTCCTATGATAGGTTTACATAGGGATAAATGATTTCTAATGACATAGAACTAGAGTATAAGAGCATACATATATATTCGTAGATTTAATAAAAAAATAGAATTCAATAACCATAGTAATGCCACGATGTATAAGTTCTACATTATCTCAATGGTATTGCTTACGTTTGATACCTATGGCAAAAGCATATAATCAGTCATATTTAAATTATCTTCTACATGTTTTGATGAAATAGAAGAACCCTATGGTTTAATCAAAACACATGATCTCATACCTATAATAATTTTCATTGTTCTCCTAAATATAACTAGCTAATGATTCCTTGCAGCTAAAATCTTAAGTTTAAATAGACATCATAACTTATACAAACTAATACAAGCAATACATTGCACTTTTGATGTCGACAATGTCATCAAGGAGTCGGCCATTTTAATAACCCATTTGGGTTGGCCTCATATGACAGAGTAGAGGCTCAAAATATGATCGTAGACCTCATATATAAACACACACACACACACACACACACACACACACACACACACACACACACACACACACACACACACACACACACACACACACACACACACACACACACACACACACACATATATATAATACATTAATTTGAGACATCGAATAATCTTGGAGAAAGATGAACCTAGTTAGATAATGAGATAGAATCCTTCAACAAACTTGCTAGCAAAGAGCTCTTTCCCCTTCCGCTATCCATGGTTCCAATTCTTTCCCATGGTCTATCTCTGCAATTTGTTTGACACTGTCTTGCTTAAGACTTTCAACACACTAGCTGAGACTCATAGTTTGCTTCCTATTCCTGTCGACTCTAATTTCTCCTTACTCTATATTATATCTGCGTGCGTATTATCTCATAGCTCCTATCTTATAGAGACCCACAACTCAATTATGAGTCACAACTTCCTTCACCACCATTCCTGATTACTAAGGATCCACCACTGTATGGTTGAAACGACTCCCATAATCTTCGAAGTAAGATTTCACTAGAAATAATGTGAATGAGTTGATCATTTATGACATGGAGATAACCATGGTATAACATACCACTAATTTATTATGAGGTTTATGCCATATGAACACGTTAGGGAGCTCATTAAAAATAAACTAATAGTTTACAAAACTCCAGTATGATATAGCTATGACCTATACACCTTTAAAATTGCTAACAATCGATACCTAATAATCATTAAGAAGTTGGGCAAGTAATAAGTGGAAAATACAAAGAATGAAACACCACTCTCATGCATAAAGGATAACACTCTATAGAATCATGACTGTAGACAATTAAATTATCTCAAGTGTTAAAATCCACTACGTACAAGGTTGATAAAAACTCCTCCTTTTGCGCCCAGCTCGGCCACTTAACAAATGGTTAACAAAGCTACGTTGACATTGTGGACTTCTTCTTTGGATAAACATAAATGAAAAGAAGGGATGAATGAGGTAGTAATTGCCTCTTAGGGATAAAGATTATCTCTTGATATATATAAATAAATAAAGAAAAGAGTAGATAAATATGAATAAAGAGAATGTGGTGGATATATTTCGACAACCATCTCAAATGATCACTATAACTTTATGTGAAAATATGACCAAAGCATGATGTTTAAATGACAATAATTTGACCATCTATATATTAACGACATAAACATAACTATTTGCGACATGGTTGACATAAGATCGTGTTAGTCGTAAATGGCCAACGTTCTATTCTAACAACGTCATTTTTCACAAATGATAGGGTTGACACATATGACTTACCTAGAAAGGAATCTAAAAGACATTGACAACTTGTCGAATAGATACAAAAGATTAATTGACAAAATGTGACTTACCTCAATCGACCTAGTTCACAATTTGTTTAACACTTATACTCAGTTCACAAATGATCAAGTAACCCAAGGTCTATTCTCCTCTCCTTAGAAGATACTCTCTCTTTTCTTGGAGAGGCATTAGCAATCTGAAATCTTGTATAAAAATTGCAATTAACAGATTATGATCAGTGCATCGTTAGTCCTTCATAAATCTGATAAACAATAAACCAAATTCACATAATACAAATTATCTAATTAATACAACATATTCATTACCCTTAATTACATAACTGATATTCAATCGAATCTATATTTTCCATGACATTAAAACCAACATCAAATATTTATCAAATAGATTCACTTATGTCCATGTAAAAGTAAAAAGTAAAAACAAGCCAAAATTAGGGATGTAACAATATATATATTGGAGATTTCTGACCAAAAGAAAAAGATTAAACTCAAAACACCAATAAGGTTCTTTGAACCTTTCTTAACCAAATAGAATGTAGAAGACATCAGAGAACCCTTAACGACAAATCAACAATGGTCATATTGAGATCAAATAAACAAGAAGAGTTAACAAATATATACTATTGTTATGTCGAGCCTAATCAGACTCGAAGGTTAAATTTACCCCACTTTTATCAACACAGTTTCCCCCCAAATTCCTACGGGGTCAAGGGGCAATGCCCCTTGCGGGGGTATGGGGGCAGTGCCCCTAACGCACTCCCTGTCGCGATACAGGGCGAGGTCGAGGGGTAGCACCCCCATGGGGGCTCTAGGACAATGCCCCCGAAACCTCACATAGTTTTTTTATTATTTTGTAAAGGTGTCAGGATTTTTTTTCAATGACCGACATAAAAAAAACTTATTTTGTAACCAACATAAGGCTTGATAAAATTGGCTAAGGGTTAGGGTTTTTGATGATGTATTGTAGCATTTTGCAACGGTATTGAGTTGCAGGGATTGCTGGTTGTAATTGGTTTAATTTACTAGATAATAATATTGGGCTCTCTGTTTGGTGGATGTAGCCCGAATTTAGGTGAACCATGTTAAAACTTGTCTCTCACTGTTATTATTTCTATGTATTTCCATTCCTCTGTTTAATCTTTATTTGCATTTAATTGATATCTTCTATTGGCTATTCCTAACATATACTTCGTCTCATGAAGGTTCACGAAATGTACAACATAGAACTCAAATGGAAAACCTGAATTTTCTAGAACATCTATTCCTTTCTCTCCAATGATGCTCTCCTTCCTTTCTGGGAGGTAGAAATTTATTTCTTGTTTCATTCATAGTCATACAAACTATGATTAGCGTATCATAAACAAATCTTTATACATCATGATTAAATGATCTCATTATCTTTTGATCTCATATCAAATTCTATGCATTAATTATAATTCATAAAATCAATAATTTATTCTAACATTTTGCCTAAACATCAAATCATTAACCTATGATTAATTATCCACTTAACCAGACAAAAGTTAAACTAAAACATAGTCAAAGTTTTGGGGATGTAACAAGCAGTTTTCACATCCATTTGTTCGACCTCTAAGTCATAAGCTGTTGCAATAGATAGTAAAAGCTGAACGGATGTCATTTTAGAAAAAAAAAATATATCTCACCATAATAAATACCCTCAACCTGAGAGTATCCCTTCACAACCAACCATGCCTTATACTTTTCAACATTTCCATATGAACCAATCTTTTACTTAAACACCCATTTACATCCAACAATTTTGCATCCTTCAGGAAATGGTACCAAGTCCCATGTATCATTCTTTTCAAATGCTGCCATTTCTTCGTCCATGGCAAGTTTCCAAGAATCTACATCATTCATACCCAATTCCTCTTGCACAAATTTTTCTTCATCAATGTCAGTATTCAAGGGAAGTATACATTTCCAATCATTAGGTGAATACCCATACCTTTTTGGTGGTTACCTATGCCTTGTAGTCCTTCAAACAAGTTGAGGTGGAGGTTTTTCTATTTCTTCCTCTTCTTCTAACTCTTCTAAAGATTCAGAACTTGATGAGCTCTCCTCAACTTCTTGTCTATCTTGGGAGATTGATTCAACTTTCTTAGGTGTAGAAGGAAGTTGAAACACATCCTTTTTCTGTTAAGTTAGTTTAATCTATTTTGGCTGAAAAGTAATAGAAGAAGATTTAGTCTCTCTAAAAATAACACTTCTGGAATAAATTACCTTATGTGAAATAGGGTCCCAAAGCTTGTATCCTTTCACACCATAGTTGTAGCCGATGAAGATACATTTGACAGCCTTAGAATCTAACTTTGTTCTCTTCTCCTCAGGCACATGTGCATATGCCTTACAACCAAAAACACTCTAATGTCTAAGTGAAGGCTTTCTCCCTGACCACATCTCCATTAGCCTTTTATAGACAAGCAATGATGTAGATCTACTGATCAAATAGCAGGTACTGGCAACAACTTTAGTCCAAAAATTTTGTTCTAGAACAACTCCACTCATCATGCTCCAAGCCTTCTCCATCAATGTTCTATTCATTCTTTCTATAACTCCATTCTACCAAGGAGAATACTGAGTTGTCTTTTGTCTTTTAATCTTGCAATCTGTATAGAATCTACCAAAATCTATAGAATAGTACTCACCAACATTGTTAGTCCTAAAACATTTATTTTTCTTTCTAATATGCATTTCTACCATAGCCTTAAACTCCTTAAAATGACTAAAAACTTCAGATTCACTCTTTGAAAAAATACCCATGTTCTCCTACTGAAATCATCAATGAAAGTAACATAATAAGTTGATTTACCAATAGAAGTAACATTGATAGTGTTGATAACTTAGAGGGGGGGTTGAATTAGTTATCTTAATTATTTTGACTTTCTAAACTTTCTTTATATTTAATCCAACATTAATTCAAATAAGCAAACATAACCATGATATGGAAATACACATGACACAATATTTTGGACGTTGAAACCCTGTTAAGGGAGAAAACCATAGGGTGATTAACCCAAGATTGTATTCTCTATTAGAAGAATAGAAATACAAAATGGCACTTACCAATTAGGGCTCACTGCCTGAGCACACTGCTCACAAGAGGCTCACTGCCTACAAGAGACTCACTATCTACAAGTTATAAAGAGAGTAACAAGATACTTGAACTGATGAGAAGCATCCACATATACTAGAGTTCAGTTCCGGTTAGGCTCAGTATACTGATCTACTGCACTTCATCCTTTCTCTTCTTTTAGAGTTGTTGTCCTTTCAGATACCAGACCTACCTTACTGCTTCCACACTATTCTTCTACTTTTCTTCGCACTCCCCAATTACCACACACACACTTCTTATCGAAATACATTTGGTATATATATCCACATAAAGGATTTCATCCTCTTTCTAGTCGGCATCCAGAATAGTTAGTATTTCCCAAACTTTAGTTTGTCGGCTGAATCCTTGCTTACCAAGTGATGTGGATGAAATAGATACTTATAAGAGTTATCTAACAAGTCGGCCAATCACGAATGATACCTTAAGAATCTTGATCACCATCAACATCTCATCTGGAATAATGTCTGAAGCTCTGCCGATAAGTTCTTCCTCTATCTACTCTACCAAACAAGACCCCAATACTTGAATGCTTATATCTCTTCACTCTTTCATCACCGGAGGCTCAAATCCTGGAATCTACCAGTCAAGGTATTCCTGTTGACTTTCCCAAGTCTGTACTTTCCAAAGATACTTCCTCCTAGAGATTCAGAACTGACTGTCAGACCTTGCCACAACACTCTATTCTTGCTTAACGGACCACAACACTCTTGAATCTGACTTCCGGTATAGGCATACTATGTCCTGCGGATGTGTGGGATGAACTTTGTTGCCATCAATGACAACAATCATGAAGCTCCAATGTGTCTCTTGCCAACAATCTCCCTGGTGCAGGAGCACCCCTTCGAAATAAAGAATAAGTCTAATTATAGTATGTTTTACATTATGATGTAATAAGGTCCATGTAACCAATTCTTATGTTTAAGTCAATCTAGGTTTATGTGCAAGTCAGTTAGAAGTTTGTTAGGCTAGCTGTCCTCTCCCAGCTGCTTGGAAGTCCCCTAGCCGCTGGGAATCGACTCTATACTACTCGTGACGAGTAGTTATATATGACCTAGCTCAGTTTGTTTTAGGGATATAGTTGCATAGGAGAAATAGAGACATTGTGTTTTGGAGATCAGACTAAGCAGTGTGATACAGTGGAGCTGTGATATTTGTATGCATTTTTATTATTGAAATAAAGAAGATCCCGTTGTTTCATTTGTCTGAGTTTTGATTTATCTACGTAGTCGATTTTGATTTTGTAGGCGAAATGGATTTATTCATCCATTCCACCGGTTGATTCTCTGAATCGGTGGAATGGACATGTACAATAGTTTAGTTTTCTTTTTTGTTTTTATGTTTGTGCATTTCATGTTTTTGGGATCAATTTGTAGCATGCTATGATCTATCCTAGCATCCTCATGTGCTAGGGTTTGAAGGATAAAATCTAAGTTAAGATTGCCCAGGAAATAGGTCGGCTCGACCTCAGCATTTTCTGTGTGAAATTTGTGAAGTTTTGCGGGTTTTGGTTGAAATGTAGGTTTGATGTATATAGAGTGTTTGTATGCGACATACAATCTGTGTGTATATCACATTTGTATCTGTGCGTATATCGCTAACCGGTTTGGGTGTTAGAACTTGTTAAAAATGCATGTTTTGATGATACAAAGATGAAGTAGTTCGGATATACATTTCTTGTGTATATCACTTTTGTATCCGAGGATCATTTTGTGTGTATCTGTCATTTGTATATCGCTGTTGTATGTTGGAACATACAAGCGGGTCAACGAGGAGTCAAAGATACATTCACCAAGGATAGATGGGAGATGTATCTTTTGTTTGCATATTGGGGTTGTACATTCTAAATGTACATGGAAAATATACATTCAAGATATACAAAGTTTGTGTAAATCGCTGAGGGGCATCGGGTCATACAAGTTCTATGTATACATCTTTTGGTATACATTTTGTGAGTATACTACAGCTGCATGTCTCTGCGTATACATCAAATGCACTTTATGGTTTGCATATGGTGAATGTATATTGCAAATATACATTTGGATGGTACAGGAGAAAGTCAAAGGTCAACGGATCGTGGAAGGGATATTCTGAGGAATATTCATTGAATGCAAATTTTAGCATTGTATATTTGGTTGTATGTCTGAATATACATTTCTGCCGATACAATGGATTTTATACAAAGGTAGTCAGCAGGTCAAACATACATTGAGGGCATATCTGGAGGAATATTCGGTGAATGGATGTTTTGTTTGTATCTAGCGCTTGTATATTGGAAATATACATTGCGCTTATACATTGTGAGAGATACACTTGATAACTGGTAGAAAGGGTTAAGGGAACCGGATTAATAGGTTGAACTTTGCATGTATCGGTGTGACCGAAGTCATCTGCAGAAGGATTAAAGGTAAGGCCGATGGTCATGTATCACGCCGATAGGAAAAGGAAATGTATGTGCATCAATGAATGTATATACAAAGGAGTTTGTATATTTTGATAGACAAAGGCAGATGTATATTTTGTCATACATACAAGAATGTATGTTGGAGAGGAAATTTGACACCTGTTTACATTTTTCTGGCTATGGCTCTGCGTCATAGTGGTATCAGAGGAAAGGAAGGATCTTCTGGAAAAGATAAGAAGATAGCAAGATGTCAGATGAAGAAGGAACATCAAAACTTCCAGCAAAGATGACCAATGCTGAGTTGGTTGTTCTAGTAAAGAAGCAGATTGTAGAGAGCATTGTTGTAAAGGCTCAAAATAAGGCATTGAAAAATGAGTTGGAGAAGTTGAGGGATAGAGTAGGTTCTGGTAAAGAAGAAGATAGGGAAGAAGAAGAGATCCCTAGGTGGAACGAGGAAGATGTTCCTGCAGACCAAAGACCCTTGATTAATGCCCTCAAATCCATGGAGAGGAGAACCATGAATGTGAACTAGATTTGCCAGTGTTTACAGGAAAGATGGATCCTGATTCGGTGATGGAGTGGATAGACTCCTTAAACAATTTCTTTGAGACAGAGGAGATACCAGAACACCAGAGGGTAAAGATAGCCCAATCAAAAATAAAAGAGGCTGCATTAACTTGTTGGAATTTCATCCAAGATGACAAAGTACAAGAAGGAAAGCGCAAAGTTGCTACATGGAAGAAGATGATGGCTTTAGTGAACGAAGTCTATGTTCCATTGGATTACAACATCCAATTGCATAAGAGGAAACAAAATTTGAAGCAGATGGAGCTAGATGTTAGCTCATATATAGAAGAGTTCATGAAGCTATGTCAAGACAAAGGTAAAAGAGAGTGAGGAAGAAAAGGTAGCCAGATACCTTAATGGATTGAGGTTCAACATTCAGGAAGATCTGAGTCTGCATAACCTAGATACAGTTCAGAAATGTTTTCAGTTGGCATTGAAAGTGGAAGAGAAGTTAAAGAGAAGACAAGAATAGAACAATAAAGGAAGAGGAAAACAACAAAGAGGTGGAAGAGGTCCTTTCAGAGGCAGAGGACATGGATTTGGATATCAGGGAGAATCCAGTCATGACAATAGCAAGGGAGATAACAGTCAAAACCAGAGACGAAGTTACAATCAGCAAGGAAATTTTAGAGGTAGAAGACCATCATTCAGGGGAAGATCTCAGGGTAGATGATCTATCAGATGGTATAACTATAATAAAGAAGGCCATATAGCTAGTAGATGTCCAGAAAAGGCAACAAGTTCAACAGGAGAAAGGAGAACGAATCTGATCCAAGAACCTGATAGCCAAAGTGCAACAAGCTCAAACACTTTTCAAAGTGTGAATGCTCCTGACAATTATGGATATCCAGAGAGTGGAGAATCTCTGATGATGAGGAGAACAATGACTACCATGAAGGTACTTGACAAAGAACCCCCACAAAGGAAGTCTCTTTTCAGAACTACATGCAAGGTAGGAGGTAAGGCATGTAAAGTTTTAATTGATTCTAGTTCTACTGAAAATTTTGTATTTGATGAAATGGTAACAAAGCTTAAGCTTAGAAGATTGCCTCACCCATCCCCATATAAGGTCTCATGGCTTATCCAAGGTCAGCAAATAGTTGTAGAAGAGCAGGCTTGGGTAGAATTTCAGATTGGAGCATATAAGGACAAGTTGTTGTTTGATATCACCAAGATGGATGCTTACCATCTTTTATTTGGAAGACCATGGCAGTATGATTTGAAGGCACGCCATGATGGTGTTAGGAACACCTATAAAATCACCAAAGATGGTATGGTGACAGAGTTGATCCCAAGGACAGAGAAGGAGGAGAAATCAAAAGGAAAAGAGGTGAAGGTAATGCTGATGGAAGGAAAACAATTCATGAAAGAAGTAGCAGCAGAAGGTGTAGTTGTATATGCCCTAATTCCATGTCTGACAGTGAATAGAGAATAGCAGCAAGAAGTTAAGAAAGAGAAGAAGCAGAGGTTCATAGACCCAACTGTCCAAGAGTTATTAGATAAGTATAAAGGCATCATCTCTGATGGAATGCCAAGATCCCTACCACCTGTAAAGGATATCAGCCATTGCATAGATCTAATCCCAAGATCTACACTTCCAAACAAACCAGCATATAAGCTAACTCTAGAACAGAATGCAGAAGTAGCAAGACAAATTGAGGAATTGTTAGACACAAGTCTGATTGGTAAAAGTTTAAGCCCATGTGCAGTACCGGCTATACTAGCAGTAAAAGAAAGAAGGCACTTGGAGGCTTTACATAGATTCCAGGGCTATTAATAAGATAACAATCTGGTATAGGTTTCCAATACCTAGGATAGAGGATTTACTTGACTGTTTAGGAGGTGCTAAGTATTTTACAAAAATTGATCTAAAGAGTGGTTATCATCATATCAGAATTAGGCCAGGTGATGAATGGAAAACAACATTCAAAACCAATGAAGGGTTGTATGAGTGGAAAGTTATGCCTTTTAGTTTGTCTAATGCACCTAGTACTTTTATGAGATTGATGAATGAGGTTTTGATAGAATTCATGGGAAAGTTTGTCATAGTATATCTAGATGACATTCTGATTTTCAGCAACACAAAGGAAGAACATCTCAAACATATAGATTTGGTTCTCAAGAGGTTACATGAAGAGAAGCTGATGATAAATTTGGACAAGTGTTTGTTCATGCAGGAGGAGATCACATATTTGGGTTTTGTCATTTCCCAAGGCAAGCTGCAAATGGATAAGGAGAAGGTAAGTGCCATATTGTCTGAGCCAACTCCAAGGACTATGAATGATGTCAGAAGTTTCCATGGGTTAGCAACCTTCTACAGAAAGTTTATAAGAGGGTTTAGTCATATTTGTGCACCCATGCTTGATACTATAAAAGGAGGACAGAAGTGCAGATTTGCTTGGACTAAGGAAGCAGATGATTCCTTTGAAACATTGAAGAAGAAGGTGGCACAACAGCCAGTCCTTGCATTTCCAGATTTTACCAAATTTTTTTAGGTAGAATGTGATGCAAGTCACATGGCAATTGGAGCAGTACTCAGCCAAGAAGGTAGACCAATTGCATTTTTCAGTGAGAAGCTCAATGATGCTAAAAAGAGGTATTCATAATATAATTTGGAAATGTATGCTTTAGTCCAGTCACTCAAGAAGTGGAGGCATTACTTGATGCCAAAAGAATTCATAGTATTCACAGATAATCATGCTCTATGTTTTATCAACAGCCAGGAAAAGTTGAACCATAGACATATGAAATGAGTAGAAACTTTGCAAGCTTTTACTTTCACATTGAAGCATAAGAAAGGAGTTAAAAATAAGGTAGCTGATGCCTTGAGAAGGAGAGCTCTAACAGTCAACCAGATCCAGTTGGAAAGTGTTGGCATTGATTCATTGAAGACCATGTATGATGATGATGATGAAGATTTTGGAGAGATATATCAGGTATGTACTTCTTTTGGAGATAAATATCATGTTGAGTTCTCTGAATTTCTGATCCAAGATGGATTATTGTTCAAAGGTGGACAGTTGTGTATTCCAAGGTGTTCTATGAGGTTGAACATCATAAAAGAGAAACATTGTGGAGCTATGGCAGGACATTTTGGTTTGGATAAGACTCTTGATCTTGTTCGAAGACATTATTTTTGGCCTAAGTTACAATCTGATGTTAGAAAATTTGTAGACATGTGATATGTCAGAAAGCAAAAGGAAGATCAACTAATGCAAGTTTATATCAGCCTTTACCCATTCCTTCCAGACCATGGGAAAGCATAAGTATGGATTTTGTGTTGGGTTTACCCAGAACCAACAAAGGATATGATAGTGTTTTTGTTGTAGTGGACAGATTCAGCAAAATGGCACATTTCTTGCCATGCAAAACCACTGCTGATGCTTCATATATTGTAGATTTATTTTTCAAAGAAATAGTAAGAATACATAGATTTTCATTGAGCATAGTGTCAGATAGGGATGTGAAGTTCATTGGTCATTTCTAGAGAACCCTGTGGAAGAAGCTTGGAATAAATTTGTCTTTCTCATTTTCATATCATCCTCAAATAGATGGATACACTGAAGTGGTAAATCATTCCTTAGGGAATTTACTCAGATGTTTGACAAGACAGCATGGAGACAAGTGGGATGATATCCTATCTCAGGCAGAATTTTCCTATAATGATACTGTCAATAGAAGCATAGGGAAATCACCTTTTCAAATAGTCTATGGTATACATCCACGAGGTATTTTGGAGCTGAGAGATCTACCTATAGGAGATTCTGTTAGTGCAGATGGAGAAGCTTTTGCAAAAGCCATAAAAGAGGTTCATGATCAAGTAAAGACCCAGCTATAACACACTACCTTGAAGTATAAAGAATATGCTGATAGAAAGAAGAAATATGTATAGTTTGATGTTGGAGATTTGGTATGGGTTCATTTGAAAAAGGAAAGACTTCCTAAAGGTAAATATACCAAACTCATGCAGAAGAAGATTGGACCATGTCAGATTTTGAGAAAACATGGACAGAATACTTATGAGATACAACTTCCTTCTGATCTTGGTTTATCACCTATATTCAATGTATGTGATTTAACTCCATACAAGCATAATCCAGATGAAGAACAGGAACTCCTATAGGATACAGTAGCTGATGACATTCCACAACATGATCCACCACAGTTGCAGAAGATTTTGGACACAAGAGTGATCAAGAGGACCAGGAATAAAGAATATCTGGAATATTTGGTGGCTTAGCAGGGAAAACCTGATTTAGAAGCAGTATGGATGACTGCTAAATAGATCAACCAACATGATTCTGACCTACATACGCTCATCTCAAGTGGACTTGAGATTTCTTCTTTTGGGGAGTATGGTACAGGAGCACCCATTCGAAATAAAGAATAAGTCTAATTATAGTATGTTTTACATTATGATGTAATAAGGTCCATGTGACCAATTCTTATGTTTAAGTCAATCTAGGTTTATGTGCAAGTCAATTAGAAGTTTGTTAGGCTAGATGTCCTCTCCCAGCCGCTAGGAATTGACTCTATACTACTCGTGAGGAGTAGTTATATATGACCTAGCTCAGTTTGTTTTAGGGATATAGTTGCATAGGAGAAACAGAGACATTGTGTTTTAGAGATCAAACTGAGCAGTGTGATATAGTGGGGCTATGATACTTGTATGAATTTCTATTATTGAAATAAAGAAGATCCCGTTGTTTCATTTGTCTGATTTTTGATTTCTCTGTGTAGTCGATTTTGATTTTGTAGGCAAAATGGATTCATTCATCCACCACTGGTTGATTCTCTGAATCAGTGGAATGGACATGTACAATAGTTTAGTTTTCTTTTCTATTTTTATGTTCATGCATTTCATGTTTTTGGGATCAATTTGTAGCATGCTATGATCTATCCTAGCATCCTCATGTGCTAGGGTTTGAAGGATAAAATCTAAGTTAAGATTGCCTAGGAAACAGATCGGCTCAACCTCAGCATTTTCTGTGTGAAATTTGTGAAGTTTTGTGGGTTTTGGTTGAAATGTACATTTGACATATATACAGTGTTTGTATGCAACATACAATCTATGTGTATATCGCATTTGTATCTGTGCGTATATTGGTAACCGGTTTGGGTGTTAGAACTTGTTAAAAATGCATGTTTTGATGATACAAAGATGAAGTAGTTTGGATATACATTTCTTGTGTATATCACTTTTGTATCCGAGGATCATTTTGTGTGTATCTGTCATTTGCATATCACTGTTGTATGTCAAAACATACAAGCAGGTCAACGGCGAGTCAAAGATACATTCACCAAGGATAGATGGGAGATGTATCTTTTTTTTGCATATTGGGGTTGTACATTCTAAATGTACATGGAAAATATACATTCAAGATATACAAAGTTTGTGTATATCGCTGAGGGGCATCGGGTCATACAAGTTCTGTGTATACATGTTTTCATATACATTTTGTGAGTATACTATAGTTGCATGTGTCTGCGTATACATCAAATGCACTTTATGGTTTGCATATGGTGAATGTATATTGCAAATATACATTCGGATGGTATAGGAGAAAGTCAAAGGTCAACGGATTATGGAAGGGATATTCTGAGGAATATTCGTTGAATGCATATTTTGGCATTGTATATTTGGTTGTATGTCTGAATATACATTTCTGCCAATACAAAGGATTTTATACAAAGGTAGTTAGCGGGTCAAACATACATTGAGGGCATATCTAGAGGAATATTTGGTGAATGTATGTTTTGTTTGTATCTAGCGCTTGTATATTGGAAATATACATCGTGCTTATACATTATGAGAGATACACTTGATAACCGGTAGCAAGGGTTAAGGGAACTGGATTAATAGGTTGAACTTTGCATGTATCGGTGTGACCGGAGTCATCGACGGAGGGATTAAAGGTAAGGCCGATGGTCATGTATCATGTCGACAGGGAAAGGAAATGTATGTGCATCGGTGAATGTATATACAAAGGAATTTGTATATTTTGATATACAAAGGTAGATGTATATTTTGTCATACATACAAGAATGTATGTTGGAGAGGAAATTTGACGCCTGTTTACATGTTTCTAGCTGTGGCTCTGCGTCACTCCCCCTTTGGCATTGATGGAAACACTTAGTGAAAAATGACTAAGTGTTATACTATACTCCCCCTTGGTTGATGCTCTCTTCTAATGTACACTTTTCTGGAGCTCCCCCTTAGCTTGATTCCACATTTTTCACTATTCCTCACTCCCCTTTGACATCAATGGCAAAGTGTAGGGTCCGAATACCAAAATTTCCAAAAAAAAATCTATACTTAGCCGCATAAGTATATATACATGCTTATACTTACATATACTGAAGTATATCTGCAAAAGATGTCTTCAACTGGGCAAATTATGTTGCCCAACTTAGCTTCATCCTGTCCAAAATTGAGATGTGACCAATCAACAGGAATGCAAAAGCTTCTGCCCTCTTGAGATCTGTCGGATCACTAGTCTGGGCTGTGGTCTGAGCATCAGTTAGGGCTTCATGCAAGGCCTCTAACTTAGGGATAATCATCGCTCTAAGTTCACCCATTCTGCTTAATATGTTCTTCCTCTCCTTCTCAAGCTTCTTAATTTCATTCATGATTACAATAGTTTGACATTCCTAGCTTATTATGGATACAGTGAGAGGATCAAAATTCTGAGAGAGGTTTGACAGTTTATCCTCTTGTTCTTTTACTTTCTTCTCAATATCCTTTGTTGCTTTAGTCTAGGATATACAAAATTTATATACTTCTCCTCCATCCTTAAGAGCATTTTCTAAGCTCTTTATCCCAATGTTCATATTTCTCCTATCATTGGTTATAAGCCCTTGTAACTCTGAGAATCTCTTATCCAAAAACTCTTTCCAGACTTTCTCTTCTGTTGCTTTCTCTAAAGAATCAAAATGTCTACTAACATAATTTACAAGAGACTTTAGATTACCGGATGTGGATGATGTAGGATCCTTTTGGAAGGATGGCATGATCTTTTCCAGTACACCGGATGCAATTTTTATGAGTTCACAGTCTTCCATGTTAGACTTCATCATTTTTTCTTTTGCCTTTGCTTGAGTGAAGGATGCTAGATCTATGGTTTGCACCAGAGAGAGGGAATCAAAATTTAATGGACCTTGAAGCAACTCTAGTTCATCAAATTCCATCATCTCTTTGGTCAAGAAATCCTTGACAGCTTCTATTGTGTCTCTTGCCGGAGACAGAATTTTCTCCCCTTTTGCAGTCTTACCACTGTCATCTATAGCTTTTTCTTTCTTTGACTCTTCTTCTCTTCCCTTTCCTTGTTCTTCTTGACTAGACTTTTCTTTTATACTTTCTTCTCCTTTAGATCTGGAGACTGCTGGAGAGTCTGGATTTACTTCTCCTTGGATTTCCTCTCCAGAGCAGAGGAATCTAAGTCCTTACCTTTTTCTTCATTTGTCTCCTTTACCTCTTCTACCACTGTCTCCGTAGATTCATCTGTAGCTGAGGGATCATCACCTAGGTCCTCTATAATGGGAATGTTGAATCTCTTCTGTCTCTTTTCCTATTTTGTTAGTTTCGTAGAGCATAAGTTGAGTCATTCTGGCTTTGCTCCGGAACTCATCCTTGCAATCTTTGAAGATCATATTAATTTGCTTTAGAGTGATTGAAGGAAAGAGCTAAATGGCTATCTATTCCCGGATCTCAAGATCCTTTGCCCTAGCATTATTCTTTCTTATCTCTAATTCCTTCTCTAGGCTTTTGGGAATGAGAGATATGATTTCAATAAAAGCCTTAGTGTATATGTTCAAATACTTAACTGTGGCTTCCTCCAGAATCTTTTTATCTGTATCATTGTATGCATCATAGAATTCTATTATTGGTTGCAAGTTCCCATACATAGTGACTTCTTTAACTACATCATCTAATGATAGAGTGGGTCTTTCAACAAACTCTTCTGCCTCTGGCTCCTTATCTTTATCAGATACTTTCTTCTTCTTCATCATCTTCTTGATCTCTTCATCAGATTATGTCTCTTCTTCATCTTTCTGACTGATATAAGACCTTGTGGCCTTTGTCTTAGTTCTTTTCTCTGCTTTACCGGATGGTTTTGCTTCCAATTTTGATGCCTTTGAGGTCTTAGTAGTTGTAGGTGCAAACCTCTTAGAGGATCTAGTCTGGGAGGGGGCTTCTATTGGACCACTTTCCTTTTCTGTTTCTTCCTTCTCTTTCTCTGCCCTTTCTGTCTTCTCTCTATTTGCATCAAGTGCTTCTTTTGAAATTCCATGTTTCTTGGAAAACTCTTCTACTTCCTTCCTCACTTTTCTTTTTATTTTTGGTTGTCTTAACTCTACATGGATCAAGTTACACTTAATTTTTCAAAGGTTCCAAACCTTTTTGCCTTGGGATCCTTGGGCTGACTTAGCATGTGTTGAACATGCAACTCCGCAATTTTCTCATCCACTTCATACCCCATAGGCATGATCCACACTGTTCTTGGTTCCACTGCCTCCATCAGGCACTTATTAGTTTCTACCATAAAGAAAACTGTATCCTTATACTTTTCAACTAGAGATTTTGGAATTCTCTCCCTTGCTTGCATCATACTCTAAAAGTTCTTGAAGTAACCCCACAGAGCTGTATTTCTTGCCTTAGCATTCCCAAGCCCATGCAGGTAGTCTCTGATTTGAATGGCAATAGGTCTGTCATTTTGCCATACCCAACCATTGGATCTGGGCAGCTCATTCATAAAGTAGAAAAACAAACACAATATTAGTCCACCATACTTAAAAGAGTTCTTCTTGTCCTTCTTAATCTTTGTAAGTTTTCCATCAGTTGTCTTAGAAGGAGTTCACAGAGGTCATAATCTGCATTCTTTCTCAACATCTCATAAGCAGTATACATAGCAGTTCTGGGTACTAAATTCTCCCTGCTGGAGTGATATATCTTATAACCAATTATCATAGATGCAAACTTGATATTCGGATCAGAGATATCTTCTATGGTCATTGCTCTCTTATCAAATTTTGATCCGGTAGCTTCACTCACAGTTTGGTTTTTGACAGATTTGAGAACTGGTATCCCTCTTGATGAGTGCAATCTGGTTACTGCCCTAATTGCATCCTTAGTGATCTTAAATGGTCTATTCAACGATAAAAAGTTATCATGTACTCTACTCAACACATACCAGACCCATTCATCGTCCTCAAAATAGGGGAAATGAATGCACTAACCAAAATGTTTATTCGGAATGGCCTGGTACTGTGGTTTGAGTTCAAAAGTATCATCTATTAAATGATTGTGATAGATGTCTACCAGCTTGGATTCCCCAAAATCTTCAATGTTCGCATGAATGTAAACCCTAACATCTTCTACATGCAAAATGCCATGCGAAATGCTGGAAAAAGCACTTGAGGGATCCACTTCTAAAGATTTGTATGGGTGTTTCTTAAATTTAGGGCGTGGCCTATCAAAAATCTTCACCACATTCGGAGTAGCCATTTTCAAAAGATTTTCAGCAACAAAAAATACCTTTTACACTTCTAGGGTTCGCTGAATGAGCTAGATTAATTTGTTGGATGAATCAACTTCAATGATTAATCTTTGAGAATTTGAGACAATTTGTTGCAGAGCTCCTTTTCTTTTCTTCTTGAGTACAAATGTGCAAATGACAAATGAATGAACTCTTTTATTTCTAAGAAAGCCCTAATTTCATACTACAATTTAAATACACAACCTAAGTCATTCTAGTTGCCTTGTTCATCTTATTCTAAGACAGATCTTTTCTGGATCACTGAGATACACTTAGAGTTATTCTTGGAGAATAGTGATAATCTATCTTCCTTTACTTAATCATTTGATCTATCCACAGATCAAGATTCCATAGTTTGAATCATGTCAGATTTAACTATGAAAAACCTACTACTCACCAAATGACTGATGAACCGGATTAGTCTTCAACCTATTCAAAACTTATTGTGGATCTTTCATCTCTTAACCAAACCTTATTTGGATGTCCCTTTGTGAACCCTTTAATCCAGAACTCTCCTTGTGCTAGTTCTGGCACCAATTAACTGGCTGGGGGAAAATATTTTTCTTTGTGTCTCCCCCTAAGCTAGAGCTCACCTTTTAATTTCTGGAAGGAATATCAGCACCAGATTCTAGTGCGGATCCATCCCCTACATTTTCTGTACTTCTCTTCACCCAAATCTTGTTCATCTCACTTTTGACTTCATCCGCATTCACTTTTCCTTTTCCCTTGTCTTGATTCTGAATATGATGTACCAGACCTCTTTTGTCCTGATTGTTGCTTCTACAGAATTTGGCAATATGACCAGATCTATTGCAATTGTGGCAAACAATATTTCCTTGCATATTTGATTGATGTCCTCTTGATCTACATTGATTAGCCGTATGACCCATTCTATTGCATACAAAGCATCTACTATTGAATGAATTGTTCATTTGCATATTTCTGCATTCATGAGATTTGTGACCATACCTTTTGCAGTTAAAACACTATCTGGAGAAGGATGTGTTAGTCTTATTCATTCTCCTTCTGCATTGATTATCTTTGCGACCAAAGTTATTGCAGTTGTGGCAGTATCCATTGAAGGATGGATATCTTTGAGCATTAGGTTGCCTTACCGGAGGTCTTCTAGGCCTATTCCTTGAATTTTCTGATCCAAACTTCTTCTGACCAAATCCGGAGCTTTCACCTTTCTCATATCCCAAACTACACTTGTCATCTACCCTCGTTTGACTTTCAAGAAGAACTTCAAGTTGGAACTTATCTTGAATTTCTCTTTATATTCATTTGCTATTTGAAGATCCCTTTTAAGAGATTTAATTTGATCCTCAAGTGTTTCTTCATTTTCTTTAGCATCTTCAAGATCAAATTCAAGATCTCTGATTATTCTATCCATCTTGTGGCAGTCTTCTGATATCTCCTTGAGAGATTGTCTTAGATCATCTTTAGTTTTTTTTTTCTCTTCAATTTCTTGAGTAAATTTCATAACTCCCGATTCCATTTCATGTCTTACCATAATGATCTCTTTTGATAACTTTTCACATAACTTGGTTTTCTCCTTCAGATCTTCATTTGTATCATTTTCTTCACTTTGACTTGCCAATTGCTGAAGTAGATCCTTTCTCTTTTTCATAGAGAGACTTAGTTTCCCTTTTAGTTCATTTATGAAATCATCAGCATGTTTGAGTCTTTCCTTCAGTTCATTGACTTCATAATTAGATTGCTCAAGATCATCTAGGGCAGATTGAAGTTGCTCCCTCATACCATACACATCCATTTTAATTCCCAGATCTTCCTCAAGCTGTTAGGCTCTGTTTGGAGGAACTTGGCTCTGATACCAATTGTTGATAACTGAGAGGGGGGGTGAATCAGTTATCTTAATTATTTTGACTTTCTAAACTTTCTTTATATTTAATCTAGCATTAATTCAAATAAGCAAACATAACCATGAAATGGAAATACACATGACACAATATTTTTGATGTGGAAACCCTATTAAGGGAGAAAACCACGGGGTGATTAACCCAAGATTGTATTCTCTGTTAGAAGAATAGAAATACAAAATGGCACTTGGCAATTAGGGCTCACTACCCAAGCACACTGCTCACAAGAGGCTCACTGCCTACAAGAGACTCACTGTCTACAAGTTATAAAGAGAGTAACAAGATACTTGAACTGATGAGAAGCATCCACATATGCTAGAGTTCAGTTCTGGTTAGGCTTAGTATACTGATCTACTGCACTTCATCCTTTCTCTTCTTTTAGAGCTGCTGTCCTTTCACATACCGGACCTACCTTACTGCTTCCACACTACTCTTCTGCTTTTCTGCGCACTCCCCAATTACCACACACACACTTCTCATCAAAATACATTTGGTATATATATCCACACAAAGGATTTCATCCTCTTTCTAGTCAGCATCCGGAATAGTCAGTATTTCCCAAACTTTAGTCTGTCAGCTGAATCCTTGCTTACCAAGTGATGCGGATCAAATAGATACTTATAAGAGTTATCTAACAAGTCAGCCAATCACGAATGATACCTTTAGAATCTTGATCACCATCAACATCTCATCTGGAATAATGTCTGAAGCTCTACCAGTAAGTTCTTCCTCTGTCTGCTCTGCCAAACAGGACCCCAATACTTGAATGCTTATATCTCTTCACTCTTTCATCATCAGAGGCTCAAATCCTGGAATCTACTAGTCAAGGTATTCCTCTTGACTTCCCAATTCCGCACTTTCCAAAGATACTTCCTCTTTGAGATCCAGACCTGACTATTGGACCTTGCCACAACACTCTATTCTTGCTTACCGGACCACAACACTCTTCAATCTGACTTCCGGTATAGGCATACTATGTCCTGCGGATGTGTGGGATGAACTTTGTTGCCATCAATGACAACAATCATGAAGCTCCAATGTGTCTCTTGCCAACAGATAGGTCCAAATACATCCAAATGGATTAGATCTAAGATACATGAAGACTTGTGAGATAATGACTAAAACTACACATGGTTTTATTTACCATAAATACAATGTTCACAGAAATCAAACTCTAGATTGCAATCATTCAACTCCTCAATAAGGTTCTTATGTTTTGGGGCTTTTAAACCCTTATTTCTCATGTGGCCAAGCCTTTGGTGCCATAACATGGTCTTCTCTACATGAAAATTTGATTTTGTAGACATAACACCCTTTGGTACCTAGAAGCCATGACCATCAGTAGGAGAGGAAACTATCTCTTTTTCTAGCGAAGTAGTTTTTGGCTTAATTTTATCAGAAGTGCTATTGCACTCAATAGTGCATGCATCGAGATGGTATAATGTATCCAATCTACTTCCTCTTGTTATCATCATAACACCTCTCACCATTTTTACACCTACTACAAAAAACTGTACATCCACACCCGCATCTATTAGCTTGCTAACAGATAATAAATTTCTTGCTAGTCCTAGGATATGAAAGACACCATCAAATCATCTAACTCTACCATCAAAAAATTTCACACGAATAGTCCCACAACCAACAATGTCAAGGAAAGAATTATCACCCAAACACACCTTACCACCATCATAGTTTTCATACTTACTAAACCATTTTCTACTAGGATTCATGTGAAAAGATGCACCTAAGTCTATTAACCATGCATTATCACCTGCATGGGTGGTCAAGGCTAAATAAAGATGTCTCCATCTTCCTTTTCGAACTCAGAATTAGAATCTTGCTTCTTCTTCTTCTTCTTCTTCTTCTTCTCTTTTTTAAAATACTTTTGGAAGTGTCCAAATTTTCCACAGTTCCAACATATTGCCTTGGACCTACTAGGAGATTTTGATATCTCCTTATTCTTGGACTTGGAATGGCCACACTGCTTCTCATCTTCACCTCATTCTTTTGATGTTCCTTGAACACTCAAAGCCTCTTTGGCATTCAGAGAGACCTTCCTTCTCATTTCCTCAAAAGAGTAGAGAACCAACCACACCTTCCATATTCAAGATGATTGAAGTGCTCCCAATGGCCATGACTAGGTTGTCTCGTGAGTCTGCAATGAACACAACAAAGTTTGGCTCCTTTCTTCTTTATTCAGCTTAACCCTAACCGAGGTTAACTAAGTCACCAACATATTGATTATTTCAAGATGCTTAGAAATTTGTCAAACTTCTTCCATTCTCAAGGAATACAACTTCTTCCTCAAGAAAATCTTATTTATTAGAGATTTGGCTTGGTATATCTCACCTAGCTTCTTCCATAGCTTCTTTGAAGTGGGTTCTTCATGGACATTTATCAGAATTGAGTCTACAAGACATAGTCTTATGAGACCTTTAGCTTTTCTATCCATTACATCATATTTTTCAACCAAAGGTGGATTCGTAGGCTTCTGTACATTTTTATCCATTGCATCCCATAGATCCCGATCAATCAATAGATCTTCTATCTTTAGCTTCCACATTTCAATGTTCATGCTAGAAAACTTCTCTACCTCAATCCTCTTAGATGTGCTCGCCATCTAAAAAATGTCTACAACAAGATCACAAAGTATCCTCCGCACAAGGTCCCACTCAACCTTTGATTAGCACAAAAAACCTAACAACGCATAACTGAAACCAAAGGTGATTAGACTTTGTTACCACTTGTAAGGAAGTTAAAGTAGTGGAAACAACTTCCTACACCAATCTTGAGGAGATATATTATGCAAAACTTTTAAGAATTGATCTAATAGTTACAGAAATTCCAAAAACACATTTAAAACATAAAATAAACAATGGAACACACAACAATAGATATATGTCGAGAAAACCCTTTTAGGTGAAAAAACCCACACTCCAAAAGCATGCTCAATGTATTACAAATCAAACACCAAGATTACATACACTTACAAAGAAAATTTATTATAGGAGTATCACTAGTAAACTATTCTAGAAGAATTTGAGCAGATTCTAACAGCATAATAGTATCTGCAAACTCTACATTACAAACTTCTCTTCAAGCCTTCAATTTATAGGAGTTCAAATACAAGAAACCACCAAAATGGAAACTTAAAAAACATGAGTTACAACCTTACTCACAAAGAATCAAGTCCACTGTAATATAGTAAGCTTCTTAAAACATAACTGACTCTCCAAATATGGCACTCCATTTTTGGCTCCTAAAATCATGCTTCCACGATCTCCTAAAATTATGCTTATCATAATTTCCAAACTAACTCCCTCTCACTATCTCTTTCCATTCTAGCAACTCTTACACACATTCCAAGTTGTCATAATTGCATTTATCAACTTCCATGACACTAAGTGGTAAAACACAAATTGCTAAAATACAAATCAAGAAATATTTCAAATATTAGAAATTGCAAGGTGTATGACAGACCTAATTTCCTAACTTTAAAGAGAGAGATATTTCAATATTCACTTTAGGGTTAAATTTCTTCAATAAAAAGTATTTGATATACTTTGCTTAGGTTGGTAAATTGTGATCATGGGGATTGCATTCGATCTATAAAATATAAAATAGCAAAGTCAAGAGATAGTTGCCCAGAGACAAGTTAGCCTTACAACACTCTACTTAAATATCATCCACTTCAATGGTCAAATAGTCGCAATTTTACACCTCATTCACAACAAAAAGATGTAAATATTTGTCCTATTTTTATTGGACAAAATTAACCTTTGACTGTTGAAGTGGATGATATTTTTAGGAATAACTTACATACAACAAGGACAACCAAACAACCAAACAACCAAAAAAAAAAAAAAAACCCTTAACAATGTATAGAAAGAGAACTAACCAACAAACAATGAGGACTAAGTATTACAAAATGCTCCAAATACAAGATAACATAACATATTATGCATATACCAGAGAGCAGAAGCTTTTCGTCCACATTATCATCTAAGCTGTCAAATACCAGGGAGGTGAGCTAAGTGATACCATCAGACACCACGATTCTCAGGGTCTGCTTCAAAAAGTCTACCCCCTGCGATGCCTTCATCCACATGTGTGCTTTGTTTTATGGGAAAGCGATGAGAATGAAAGGGTGGCATGGCCCAACCACAACACCACTACGTATAATCATTGACTTGGCAAAAGGAGACAACCTAAAACGGAGAACCACCTCCTAGAGAATGTCATGTAGACTGCCGAGCAAATGACTTTTGACAAGGGTAGACACTAGCTTCCTGTTGATTTCCTTCTCCTTACTCAAGTCAAGGAGGATGACCATAAACATATGCAATATCCGAGTTGGCATGGTAGCAGTGATCAGAAACCATGAATTACTCCCCAAGAACCCATTGGACAACAAACAACAAAATACCAGACCTAGTTTCGAATACTTGTTTAGGTGCAGCTCGATTATAGCTCCAATGAAGGCCCTTTACCTTTGTCCACTTAACAACCTGACAGAATTGTCCATATTTGCAAAATGTAAGCGGATAGAGCCAAGGCAAAAACATAGATATGCAACACTGAATAATTTGAAGAAGCCAACCCCCACATACCAACGAATGATGTTGAATGCCTGAACACAATTTTATGAGAACATATAATTAAGACTCGACTTGGCTTACCACGATAGAAAGCCTCAACTGCAGCATAAGAAGTAATTCTAGGTACCTGTCGCAACGGGAAAGAATATACATCAATTCCATCCATGTTTGCCACCAAATCTAGAGGATGCAGCATGGATTAACCCCTCGAGCATGCCAGCAATAAAACCACTGGACACCAAATATTTATGTTTCAAAGACATTAGGTTAAATATATTTAGTTTATTATGTAAGTTGTTTAATTTAATACATTGTATTTACATAATTAGGTGAAATAGATGTTTCAAAAAGTGACAAAAAGATTGATATTAGTATTTGTCTGGATAATATTTGGTGAAAAACAATTTCAAACATTGGGCGTCACCACTGTCTATCATGAGATAGGGGTAAAAAAAAAAATCTTATTTTAGACACTTTTTACCATAGAGCACATTTGACATTGAATTTGATTATGTTAACTTAAAATTTAATCTGGCCAAATAAGTTTCGACTCATTGAAGATCACCACATATGAATGCCAAAGTTGGGAAGCACAACTAGTGGGTTTTCTCCCCCTACTGGTTGCTACCGCCTGCAAATGTTCAACCAACGTAGAGGGAGTCGACAAGGGCGATGTTAGAACGGTAGATGTAATGATCCGTTGACTCTTTGTAACTTGATTGTTTGCAATCAAGAGAAAATGCTCCCAGGCTTACCACTGGCAATGTCGTAGTCACACTGTTTCACCATATGCAATAAAGAGATTTCCAACCCGATCAATTTACGTTTGGCAGCGTACTCTCAGCCTGTGCCAAAATAGGAGCATTGGAACAGGTTATGGACATCCATCAAAGCATAAAGGATAGAGGAATTTCGTCAAATCTTGTAGTTGCAAATGCCCTGGTAGACATGTATGCAAAACGTTGAAGAATAGACAAAGCCAGTGAACTGTTTATGTGGTCTCATGGAATGCCATGATTGCAGGGTATGGACAAAATGGATTTGTTGAAAAGGCTTGTAGAAACCTTCAAGCAAATGCAATTGGCAGGTGTAAAACCAGACTCCACAACTTTCGCCAGCATCCTCCCTCCCTGTGCCAAAATGGAAGCTTTGGAACAGGGTATGGAAATCCATCAAAGCATAAAAGATAGACAAATTTTGTCACATGCTGTAGTTGCAACAGCCCTTGTAGACATACATGCAAAATGTGGAAGCATAGACAAGACACGTGAAATGTTTGACAAAATCCCTCCAAGAAATGTGGTCGCATGGAATGCCATGATTGCAGGATATGCACAAAATGGATTTATTGAAAAGGCTTTAGAAACTTCAAAGCAAATGCAATTGGCAGGGTAAAGCCAGATTCCACAACCTTTGCCAGCATCGTCCTTGCCTGTGCCAAAATGCGAGCTTTGGAACAGGGTATGGAAAACCATCAAAGCATAAAGGTTAGAGGAATTTTGATACTTTAGTTTCAACTGCCCTGGTAGACATGTATGTAAAATGTGGAAGCATAGACAACGCACATGAACTGTTTAACAAAATCCCTCAAAGAAATGTGGCCTCATGGGCCGAATGATTGCAGGATATGCACACAATGGATTTGTTGAAAGAGCTTTAGAAACTTTCAAGAAAAGGCAATTGGCATGTGTAAAGCCAAATTCACTAACCTTTGCCAGTATCCTCCCTGCCTGTCCCAAAATGGGAGCTTTGGAACAGGTTATGTACATCCATCAAATCATTATGGAAGGGAGATTTTTGTCAGATATTATAGTTGGAAAATGCTCAGGTAGATATGTATGCAAAATTCGGAAGCATAGACAAGGCACGTGAACTGTTTCGATAGGATGCCTCAAAGAGATGTTAACTCATGGAATGCAATGCTTGCAGGATATGCACCAAATGGATTTGGCAAGGATGCTCTCAAAATCTTTGAATTAACAAAGCACTCTGGAATATATCCTTGCATTGTAAGCTTTGCTTGCATTCTATGTGCATGCAACCATGCATATTTAGTGGATGAGGGCTGTACATACTTCAATTACAGGAATATCCCTTATTGTGTTACACCTACAGTTGATCATTATGTGTGCATGGTTGGCCTTCTTGCCCGTGCTGGCTATCTTGAGGACACCCTAAACTTTATCGTTAAGATGCCAGTTGAACCAGTGGTGGTTGTGTGGCTGTGTTTCCTTGGTGCCTGTAAATCACATATGAATATAGGCTTAGGAGTATTTACAGCGATGCTATTTTTTATTGGGATCCTAAAAATGATGCGACTTATGTTCTTCTCTCAAACATCTATGCAGAAGTGGGCAGATGGGGTGAGGTTCAAATGGTACGGAGGTTGACGAAATATAGAGGAATTAATAAGATCCCAGGATTTAATTGGATTCAAGGCCATAAAATGGTACACGCATTTTGTGTAGGAGATAGGTCACATCCTTAGACACAGGAGAGCTATGCAAAGTTGGAAAAATTGGCTTGGGAGATGAAGGCAGCAGGATATTTTCCAGAATCAAGACTGTTATTTATTGATGTGGAAGAGGAGGAACAAGAATTATTTCTCTGCTACCTTACTGAAAAGTTGGCAATTGCATTTGCTTTGTTATACACGCCAACTGGAACAACTATTAGAGTTGTTAAGAACCTTCCAATATTTGTTGATTGGCATACTGCGATGAAATTTATTTCCAAGACTGCTGCAAGAGAAATTGTTGTGAAAGATGTGAGCTGTTTCCATCATTTTAAACAGGGACAATGTTCTTGTAGAGATTACTGGTGCATTCTGAAAAATAGGCTTGCACTATAATAATGTTGACCTTGTCAAACCTGGAGTCATAACGAAGGGACAGTTTTCTTTTAGTTTCTAGAAAGTTTTTTTTAATTTATTTATTTATTTTTGCTTACAATATTTGGCAATTTAAATCATGTTGTTGGCTTTGAAAATAAGATGCATAGAGTGCAATGCAGATTACTGTTTATATAGACTATTGAGATCATATCTGTCAAAGATCTGTTTTTATGATTACATGGACATTTCATTGAATTGTTTCCAGGGAACCTGCATATGTATGAAATGAAACGCTGGAGGAGGAGGTGGAGAATGGGAATAAATAGACTAAATGAAAAGATACTTGACCTATAGGAATTGGGAGAGGGCTCACAATCAGAGCTTGTCATTTTGTAGAGTTCTTTTGTTTGGATTAATTGTATATCTTTTTCCTATGTAGTCAACCATTTGATATTCAATTACACATTCTAGATTAGGTATGTAATTGTATATAAGTGCACGTAGATTTTAGCTCATTTGTGGTTAGATATTTCTAATGCTGCTTTACATCCCTTAGCTTGGTGAGAAAGGTTATATATTTGTGAGTTCACAAATATTTTTCAATTTAATTTGATTTCAATATGTTTGGTTTTAATTAGAAATAAACTATTATATTTTATAAGAAGTAAAAAAATTACAATTATGTTTATATTGTAACTAGTAGATATACATAGCACTTGAAAAACTCACATAATGAGGTTTATAAATTGGTGTTAGAGAGAAGAGAATAACATTTCTATATGTAAAAATAAAATTACAATTTATATTGCATTTTATTGATGTTAGAGAGAATAGAATAACATTTTTATATGTAAAAAATGAATCACAATTTATATTGCATTATAATCCAACATTCATGGTATTACAAAATTGTGCATGATGAAATTTATGAATTAATACTAGTGAGAGGAGGATTTTAAGGTGATTGAGAGAGACCTATATATGGCATTTCATAAGTGCTTGGATTGACAATAGGCATAAACAAGAGGGACTCAAAAGGATTAAGGCTATAAGAATTTTAGAGAAACACAATGGGAGACATCCATAGGAATAAAAAGAACATTATAATTATGTTCATAATATGGTCAAATTGACTACTTTATTCAAGTGTGGCAAACGTAACAACTAGCAATAAAGATTAAATTTCAGATAAGATAGGAATTGAATAATTTTACTTTAGTTGCATACCTAGAAAATCTTGGTGAAGACTAAATTCCTTATGCCACACCTTATGTTCATTTACAATCCTTAATCACAACTACATGAAGAATATTGATTTTTTTAATTATTTCATGTCAAAATTTTATAATAAGGAATTATGTCACACCCCATTCTTTTGACTAAGTTGGGTAGGGCAATAGGGTCCCAGTCTCTTACAAATACATCAAGATAAACAATTTATCCATCCAACAAAAGTAGTAGAGGACCTAGAACAAGAGACTCTAGGCCAAGAGAACAACAAAAACTAAGAACAAAACTAAAAACAATAGAGAAACAACAACAAAATATCAAGAAAGAAGCACAAATTCTTGCACCACAGAAAGATAGACTAGATCCTGCTCTTACTAAGCAGAGTGTCCCAATCCACAATCATGGATTTAAGAGTATTCTCTCAGCTAGACTCGTCCAGCACCATCTGATCTTTCTTTTGTTAAAGTTTTTCTTAGTTCCATCAGAATCATTACCTTCTAGATACTTATGTTTGTGAAGCTCATTCTAAAGTTTGACTACCCTAGCAATAGCATTTTTCTTCATGTCATTAGTAAGATTAGCCAACACATTCATTCCTTGCTCAACTTTAATCAATCTGTGTTGATACATCTTCATGGTGTCAAACATATTAAGTGTGTGAATTTAATATTTATTATTCCATTTTGTACCTCACTATAATGAGACAATTGACTCTTTGTTTATCTTGATAGAATATTCATGATATGGAAGTTGATTATATGCAATTGATATTTATTTAAATTGTGATAAATGATTTATTTTTCTAATAGATTAACTACTACCTAGTTCCATTGGGGTGGATGTAGGGTAACTATTCCCCACCCATACGTCGAGGGAGAGTATCATCTGGGAGAGAGTGATAGATGGCGACAAGTTGATAGTTGGACCAAATTTATAGAGAACTTCACACACTTACACGAGTTAGTAATATGATTATATGTAATGCATGATACATGCATAGGAGCACATTAGGTGTTGTCAAAAGAGAATTGCAATATTTTATTTTATTATTCAATTTAATATTTTATAGTCAATTAGTATTACTATTAATATTATTTCACTAGCATAATATAGTCATGATTTTCAGTTCCTTAGCACAATAAAGGATAAGGTATTTAATTATGTAGTCACTCATAAGTGCAGTGTTATTTTAGTCAATCCAATTATTTAAAGACATGTTTTATAACGTGATCTTATTACAAAACTATTATTAACATGGTGTGTTTATAGTTTCATTATATTTCTATTTTAATTCCCCTACATATTGTAAATGTGGCAAGGAATGGGTGATGGAGCCATTATGGCACACTCCTTGTAGTGGTGAGGCTAAAAATAGTTGATACAAGTGGAAGAATAAAAAGAACTACAGTGACATTTAAAATGACTCAATTGCACTTCTTCTTGGCATGCCCTAGAGAAAATGGTATTCTCTTGCAGACTGGTACTCAAATAAAATATCAAGGATACAATAGGTTTTAAAAATAGTTTTACGAAAGGATTATCTTAGTAGGCAAGGGAGGAAATAGGGAGAGGATCTTTGTGGCATGATGTGGGAGATTGTGGTGGCATTTATTAAGAGAGAAACTTGAAGGGAGACTACAACCTTTGTAGGTATGTGCTCTTGTTATTGGTTATTGCCTTAAACCATCTACTAGTTACTTGGTGAAGGAATAATTATAGCTTTGAAATCTAAACTAAGGTATCAACTTCTATTGATTTGATATTTGTAGTAGTTGTTTTGATAACTGATTTAAGCTTAGATTATGTGATAGCCTTGGGTGCATGAAACAATGGGCATTACCTTTGGTAATAGAATTAACACAATGTTGTGTCATGGCATCATAGTGTATAACATCCCGCCCTACAATCCCAAAGGGTAAGGGCCAAAAGAGGACCAAAATATATATATTTTTTAATAACAAGTGATAACATACACAGATATGGCTGGTGATTTGATAGATTGATAGCATTCATGGTCAAGTATGGCTGAATGCACAACCCACAAGAGAGGACTAAATCACCCTCCAAAGAAACATTAATAAACTACATCCATTTTAAACACCAATTCAAATGTTCCTAAATCCCATTTCAAATATAAACATGAATCCAAAAGTATCATAGAACAAGCAGATCCGATACCCACATCGAAATCTGTAAACCAAAAAGTGAACATCTCATTTCTTCTCTTTAACTTGCATGATTACAATTTCTCTTGCAAGAAAGTACAATTACATAAAAGAATATACAGTGCAATGGCATGGCCATGAGTATGATAAACAAATACAATAACTAAAAGAGTAACAGAGAGAGAGGACATCTCCAATTGGTACTCCAAAACCTATACACCAGTCCCTAATGGCAGTGGCAATGCCTCCCAACCATGTGGACTCAAAAGAGACCACCCCACCATGCTCAGAGATAGTCACAAGGCCCAAAAAGAAGTAACTAGGTAAGGGTATACATGATGGCCAACACTCACATCAATCACAGAGCAGACACGAATATCAATGCATACAGCCAAAATCATAACATAGAGATGCTCATCAAATATAATGTCAAGTGCTACTCACGACTACCAAGGCACTAGACACTAGAGTGTAGATAAGATGGGAAGTCATAATGCATTCTCAAAGGGATGGCATCACATAGAATTAAGTACACTACTCAATCAGATGAGGAGACTCAAACATGCCCAAATCAACGCCCCGTAGGAGGATAACTCGATGCCCTGCAGATGAATAGGCCTTCTCGTGTGCATCCTCAACCTTTACAAGCACTTAAGGCCTTGCACAAGGACTCAATATCCTAGACTTAATCTCATCTCGTTTAACCAAATGAGGTATACAAAATTGAATGAAATAGTCAAGTATAAATTTGAAATAGAAAATATAAAAAAAAGTGATCTACAAGACCAAAACTTTTGATCACAATGTAATCTATTGAAAACAACCCATTGTTAGTTAGATCAGTTATGTAATAGCACTAGTGACCCCAATTTAATCACTCTTCACAAAGGAATGCATGTATCACATATGAAAACACGACAAATGGTATTACAAGCCTACTCACAGTTGGAATTTTCCATATTGTCTACCATATTTAACATAACAAAATAAAATGTTAAAAGAGACTTACAAAATGGAAATCTTAACTTTCCCTCCTACAGTAGTTCCTTTAGATCCTTGGGTTGTGGATTTTTCCCAATTAGAGTTTATGTGACCAATTTTAATGCACAAATATTGGTAGATGTTTCTAAGGTATTATAATGCTATAAAATTCTTTAACTCAATGATGGTTTCCTCTAGGCTGGTGGTTTAACAAAAAATGACTGTAATGACGACAACAAAAGGCTGTTCAATCTTTTTACAAGGAGTTGTAATGAAAATCTTTTCAAACAAGTCATCATATAACAAAAGGGTTCCAAGGGACTTAGATCTCTTCAATCTCTGCCATAATGTCCCAGTTTTGTGTGGTTGCCCTCAGTATATGCTCTATAAGATCGAACCCTTGTTTTTCTTTTTACCTAACAATTATAAATCAGAAACCATATGACCTTTCTTTGAAACCCCCCTGTTAACTAACAAATTAAGGAAAATAGTATTGCATCTAAAATATAAATTCAAGGGAAGAGGCCATGTAAATATCTTGTATTGAAATATATTTTAGCATATATTTTGAAAAATGACAGCATGGGGTTTCATTTTTCTGTGTTGAAGGAATTGCAACAAACAAATTTTAGTTTTAGTGCTAGAAAAACAAATAACTGCTACATCTACCTTCTCTAGTCGCATTCCTCTTCACCTCGTCTCTCTGCTCCCTCAGCTAGGCTGAAAGAATCCCCAACAATAGCACCCAAAACATGTTGTTTTTCCTTCCAAAATAGAGAGTCTTCTCTGCCCAAACCATTGACTTTCTCCCCTGTTTTTACGCCCTCCTTTAGATCTCTGCATTCCAGATTTCTCCCTCAGATATACTGAAGGTTGTTACAACATGGCCACTACAACATAGCATGTTCTTTCTTCTCAACCTGGTTGATATAGGTGCTAGAAAATATAGGATGCAATCTTAGTGATCACAGATAAAAAAAAATCCCCTTTGGACATTTTTGTAGGATTCTATCTCATGGCTGCTATCGCCTCAAATATGATCTTCACCAATAAGTGGCTTACACAAAGTCTGGTTCAAGCCCAATGGTAGTGGAGATTCAGTAATAATAGATACAAAATCATGAACCCCGACCACTTCCTTCGGCAGTTGTGTTTAACGAGGGCTCTTTAATTTTTTTGTTTTTTGATTTTCCCACAGATATCCTTTTTGCACCCAAGGCAAGAAAAACTCACACATGGTATTGCCTCTTTCATGACTAGCTAAAACAAAATAAAAAGGTTTCAGGGTATAGGCATCCGTCTAAGCATGAAGGATAGAGGAATTTCAATAGATATTGTAGTTGGAAATGCGAAGGTAGATGTATATGCAAAATTTGGAAGCAAAGAGAGGGCGCATAGACTATTTGTCAGAATGCCTCAAGAAATTTGGTCTCATGGAAAGCAACAATTGTAGGTTACACAAAAAATGGGATTTCGGTTTTTCTGTGGTTAATGAAACAGAGAGAATGGCTTGTTTGAGGAAATAGCTGGCAAAATGATGACCCTAAGCAGATGCAAGATTGAATCAAGTAGTTCGCCTGATTGCCTCCTTTTTCTAAAACATACAGTCCAATTTTAATCAGCAAACTGAGAGCCTCCAACATTCTTTTCAACTTTTTTTCTCAGCTCACCTTCGATCTTGTAATTTGATGTGTTTTCCTGGTAAGTTCTCCCCCAAAATGTGGTTTCTACAACAACCACCCATCCTCTTTTTATCTTCTCCCCCTAATTCCTTCCTGCATTTAATTTCTTATCCTCCCTCAGATATTTTCCTCCCTTCTTCTTAATACCCATGTCCTCTTTTTCACCTACCCAGAAGATATTTTTTTTCAGCAATAACTTTCTCCACTCCTATACCTACGTTGCCCTCAAAGATATTTTCCTTCCCACAATCAGTTTGATCAACTCAAAAGATATTTTTCTGCAGCAATAACTGCCTCATAAAAATATGAAAACGAGGTCATAACATAGTGTAACAAGCTTCCCAAAACAATACTCTTTAAACAAGTAATATACTTGAAATTATCAAAAAAATGATACAATTTAAATTTTGTAGATAAACATATAGATTTCATATTTCATAATAAAGACATAAACATTACATCATTGCATAGATTGCCATCATACATGTTTATGAATAAAATAATAATAAGATACAAATCTAGATTAGGTCTACTATCCTACTGATGAAGGGTGTAAATCATAAAACACACAACAAAAATTGCATGTATAAATAGAAAATTATTTTATTAATTTGGACAACTCATTACATTACAGAAGTTCACATACGATCAGAAGAATCAATCCTCCACAAGCTGCAACACATTATGGCTACCTCTCTCAAGACTCTAGAATCTTCAGCTTTATGTAACCCCAAATCAGCTAGGGTTTCTAATTTCCTGTCTTTTCTTGACTCTACACTTTCCCCCTTATCTCTACTACTCCCTAGGGTTCCCAAAAATAGTCATAAATAGCCCTTTTTGGTGGCCTCCAGCTAAATTTTGAAATTGCAACTCCCTCCAAAAGTAGGTCAACTTCCGGGAAGCATAACTTTTGATCTGGGTGTTCGATTACGAATCGTTTTAAGCGCCGAAAGCTCATGAAGTGAACTATCATGCTGGAAATACATAAACAGATTTCTATCAATTTTTCAAGGTGTTATGGGACATTTTAGTGCCTCATAGCTGATTTTAGAAATTTCTTGGGGCTTTTCAAGAAACAAAAACTTTAATATCTTTCAGCTCACAAATGATCTTTGCCTAATTCCTTCACCAAAGGTCTTATACTTCATTTACGAAGCTTCCTATAAATTTTTGCTTCAATCCATGCCCAAATACAAACTTTCTTGAAATGGCAATTAAACTTTTCAAAAATAGTAGTTTGGAAAAACTAAAAGTCCTATAGCATTATTCAAGTGATTATGGAACTAGAAATACTAATTATGGAAAGAAATGAAAACAACTTCAATGATTTTGAATCAACATCTTTTTGGGTGATGCAAGATTGCTTTTACACCACTCGATTCTCTTGCATCAGACACCCAAGGTAATTTGAGAAGTGACCCTATCATGTCTCAGGTGTTTGTTTGAGGAAAACTCAAATGGTCAACCTCTACCTTAAACAACCAAGAAGAATCTTCAAAAGGCCTTCCTTTCTATTTCACTTTATATTTTTCATATTACTTGTTTCGAGTACTTCTTCCCACATGGCTATCGAAGATCTCTTCTCTCTCCTCCACTGAAGTAGATGCCCGAATACACCACTATTATTCTGTTGGTCCATCCTATGTGCCACCTTCATGATATTCTATGAAATCAGTAATGTTGAACAGAGGTGAAATCTTGATCCCACTTGGAAACTCTACCTCATATGCACTTCCTGAATCATGCTTCTTTAGGATTCTGCATGGTCCAAATTTATTCATTTTCAGTTTATTATATGTTCCAATTGGGAACCTTTCTTTTCTCAAGTGAACCATGACTTCATCTCCTACCTGAAACTCCTTATATCTCCTCTTCTGATCTGCCTTACCCTTGTACTAAATATTCATCTTATTGATGTGCTTTCTCACCTCTTCATGCAAATTCTTCAGGTGTTCTACAAATTCTTCAGCTTCAGCACTTGTCTTTTCTTGTTTGTCCATCTTCCTTAACTCTGAAGCATTTCTTGGACTATTCTCATATACAATCTAGAATGGCGATTTACCAATACTCCTAATTACAGAATTGTTGTAAGCAAATTATGCCTGTGGTAAAATCAAATCCCATCCCTTAGGCTTATCTATGAGGCCGATTTATTTCACTTCCCTATTTTTTATCATTTTACATTATAGTTGGTGGCATTAATAGACATTTAGAGACTATTGTTTCATTGTATAGAATTAGACTATATCTCTTGATTTTGGATTAGCATTGATTAGACATGTGGTGATTTGATTAGATCATATTTTGGTGCTATTATGATGATTAGACATGTGAGATATATTTGTTGATGATTATTGATGTGATTACGAGTTCATTATGTCAATTTATTATTTGATGATGATTATGAGATAGTAGATAGAAAATGCATTTTTAATCTTAATTATGATGTGAATGATTAATGTTGTATGCAATGACATGACTTTAATTTCAGTTGCTTTGGCTATGATTTATCCATGATGTGATTGACCACTTGATCTAGTTGTGCAGGTTATATTCCTAGGCCACGAGAAATCGGAGGTAGTTTTCACACATATGTAATTCCCTGTAAAACTGATCCATTCCCAAGAGGGATGAGGATCACGTTTGATCTAATGATGCTTTCATGCATGCTTGATTTATTTATTTGGCCTTGTTACCCCTTTTTAAATTGATTTATATCATGTGTTGTATATTTATATTTGATTTACACCATTTGGTATTATTTTTATTTATGGGCTATTTAAAAGTGATTTTATACCTCCCTAGGTGTGTTTTAGTGTCCCAAACTTACCCTAGGTGGTAATATTAGGGTCTAGGGTCCATTTGGACTTACTAAACCCTAGGGTAACTCACTTTTAGTCACTCTAAACTGGGGTTTAGTAAAAGTGACGAATTTTGAAATGGACAAGGATGGGAGATGAGTCATGCTTTGGGAAAGACCCATCTCCCTTCTCAGAGTTTGGGGATTTCTTCACCAAGAAGACTTGGGAGGTCTTCAAGACTCCCAAGTGTGTGGGATCTCCCTCCAAGACTCTCACACACGTGTGAGAGCATCTTGGAGGGAGATGGCTCTCTTGGAGAATAAGAGGATGCCATGTGGCATCCCTTATCCTCATGGAGCTTTGGAGGGAGTTCCCACCTCTACACTTGGTCTCTCACACATGTGTGAGAGCACAAGTGGATAAGGTGAGGGTTTGAATGGACTGGAGGGTGACACTTGTCACCCTCACACTCCTTCTCCCTCGCAAGTGGCATGGGATGAGGAAGGAGAAGGTGACAAGTGTCACCTTCTCATTCCTCATCCCATATTTGAAGGCCTATTTTATCTCCTCTTGGAGAGCAGTTCGGTTTTTTTTTTTTAATTTTCTTTCTATTCTTGGAGGTTTTGGGAGTGTTAGAGAAATTTTGGAGATTTGGAGACTTGGAGAATCTTGGAGCCCTTCGTCAAATGTGCTTCCATTTTTAGGGCTTTTGAAGGTAAGCTCCATGGCAACAGCCATTTCCATGTGCATGTTTTATTTTTGTGAATGTGTTGGAAATTTATGTTTGGTGTTGTTTTCATTTTTGTGTGGGTTGGGAGTTGGTAAGAACACCTCCATTTTGAGGTAAGGCTCAACTCGTATGGGGTGGGGGAGAGTGAACCTCCTCGAGGTCACCTCCTTATTGTTGTACTATTTATAGCTTTGAGGGCATTCTATGGTGTTTGGGAGTATTTTTAGATGGCAAGAGTGCCATGGTGATTATGTGTTTCATGGAGATATTTATAGTCTTGAGGGCATTTTATGGAGTTTGGAAGTACATTGGATGGCAAGAGTGCCATGATGGTTTTGAGATTTATGGAGATATGTATATTTTTACTATGGCTTGAGGCCTTGAGATTTTGTGGTTTTTGGAGTTCTTGGGGTGACCTCTTGAGTTGAGGGGCCCACTCCCCTACCACCTCCAAACTCATTTATTGAGTTTTGTTATGTGTAAATCCATGCGAGTAAATTTTGTGTGTTTGGAAATTTCTTTGTTGTTGTGTGTTTGTGAAATCGTGTGAATCCTACTTCCCTAACTTGGGGGTGACCCACTAGCGGGTCTATGGTAGGGAGGAGGGCATTCCTTCATGGCTTGATTCTCTATTTTGGTGTTATATTATTGTAGGTTTTTATTAGAGAAAATGGAGCTTGAAGAAGTCCATTTTTAGTGTTTTGGCATTATTTTATTGGTTGGTTGAGAGCCATGGCCCTAGAAGCCTTAATGTAATTACTGTCAAAATTGTTCCTCTAATTTGTGCTTGTTGTTGTAAGGAAATTTTAATGTGAGCTAGTCTTTATTGTATATTCAAAAATATGTTCATTATGATATGTTGTGTTTTTTTGTTATGTAAAGTTGCCAAAAAAAATTTACATTTGCTGTTATGTATGCAAAGAAAATACATGTTATCATCTTGCTGTTGTGCTTATTTGATTTTGGAAATTTGACAAAAGAACATATATACTTGTTGTTTATATTAAATGACTTTTCTGTTTAGTAAAATGTGAATTTAAACAAAAAGGAAATTTAAATGTCAAGTGCTCCTTATTGTGACTTCAATGGTGTTTAATATGTGGTTGTTTGTGCATATGTGTTTGTTAAAAGTTTGACAGAAATGATTTTTTTATTTACTGTCATTTTATATTTAGAAAGAAAAGAAGTTATAATGTTGATGTAGTCCCTTCAAATGGGCTTTAGAAATAAAAGAATTTGTTGTGCAAACTATTTTTTTATGCTCACAGCAAATGAAAAAATAGGATTGTATAATTACTGTTATAACAAAAAAAAGGGTAGTATTATGCTCCATTTTATATGCTGTCAAAAGGAAAGAAAAGAAATAGTAAGTTTTTTTTGTTATTTTTGCTATATATAATAGTGAACAAGCTGTTTAAACAAAAAAAAGTAACAAATCATTTTTTTTTTTTACTGATAGATAGCATTATGGAGAAATGAGTTTTTTTTCTGTTATAGTGGACTGTGTTAGAGTAGGGTTTTTTAAAAAATAAAGAAAAAAAAATGAAATACAGAGCATGGATGGCGGTCTCACCGCCGCCCACCCATCCTTCTTTGTTACGGGTGTGGGGAGAGATCCACACCCAAGGGTGTGGGTAGGGGCTCGACCCCCTACCCACACTATATACCTTGCTAAACATTGAAGCCACAATCCGTGGCCAGCAACGGCATGGGAGATCTAACCCTTTGGCCCTCCATTAAAATATGTCTATGCATTCCTTTTAATCAGTAATATATATATATATATATATATATATATATATATATATATATATATATATATATATATATATATATATGGCATGGGAGATCTAACCCTTTGGCCCTCCATTAAAATATGTCTATGCATTCCTTTTAATCAGTAATATATATATATATATATAGACCTCCGTAGATTAAAAAAAAGACCACATTCAGATTTGCAACTCCAGCATATATATAATATATATATATATAAATGTATATATATCAAAAAAAGATAATAAAAGAAGAAACCCTACTGGATATACACAAAATATACCTCTGTGTGGTAAATCCTCATGGCGGCCTTCTCAACAAACCTTCAACCTGCAACTAAAATGGAGAATCAATGGAGGATAAACAAAAGAGGAGAAAAGAAAAAAAAATAAGATAGGGTTTTTATTTTGCCATAAGGAAAATAATAGAATAAGATTAGGGCTTTCATTGAGGAAACAAATAAAATAATGGTTAGTGCTTAGTTGGAAGGTGTGTAGGAAAATAGAAGTTTTTATTTCTTTTATTTATTTCTTTCCTTCTCATGTGCACGGGAATTTAAACTTCCCTCTCTTTTGCCTTTTTACCTTTTGATTTATTTTCGCCTTCCCTTGAGTTTTAAATTCTTTTTGAATTTTTTTTATATTGTTGAGGGGTTGGATTTTATTTCCATGTGGGATTTATTTTAATGGGGATGGGACTTTCATTTTATTAAAATGCTTTATTCCTTGGTCTATTATTTATTTTGGGCATCTTTATTATTTTCTAGAGAACTTTAATTTTATTTGGGGAAAACTTTTAATTAAATGTTTTTTTTTATTTTAATCGATTTTTTTTATTATTCAATAGGGAGAAATGTTTTGATTTTTCCCCCTTTTAATATTTAAACTTGAGTTATTTAATAAATATAATTGTTGCAATTATATTTATTAAAGGACTTAGTTGTTAAATTATAATTCGTTCATTTAGTTAATTTCAAATTTTATATTTTTGATGGGTGGTAAATTTTAATTTGACCTTGGAATTACTTAATTTATTTTTACTTTATTTATTTAATTTTTGCCTTAATTATTTCTTGGGGAATTCTTTTCTCAATTGCTTTTTGACCTTCTTGATTTATTTGCCTTTCCTAGTGTTTTTATTTAGATTGATTTAAATCTTTCTTTTGGGGGTTGGAGTATTATTTCCATGTGGGATTTATTTTAATGGGGATGGGACTTTTATCTTATTAAAATGCTTTATTCCTTGGTCTTTTATTTATTTTGGGCATTTTTATTATTTTCTAGGGGACTTTAATTTTATGAGGGGAAAACTCTTGAAATTTAACTATTTTAATTGGGTCAATTTTATTATTTTTATGGGGAGAGAGATTTTAATCTTTCCCCTTTCCAAATTATTTTGAGTTAGTTAATAAATATAATGGTCAAAATTATATTTATTAAAGGACTTAATTTTTGAGTTTTAATTTGATCATTTATTTTTATTCGAATTTAATATTTTGTTGAGTGGTTAAATTTATTTGACTTTAGAAATTTATTTGATTTATCTTTATATTTTATTATTTTAATTAATTACTCCTTGGAGTTTTTCTTGTTAAAATATTTATTTCAATTATTGAAAACGCGTTATGGTGTCAAATTTTTCCCAGATTTAGGGTTTTATTTTTTATGGTTTTCTTTACGACTTTCATTTAATCACTCCATTTTATCATGTGACCATCACACCGTTGGATGCGTTATTATATTTGATTTTGTTATGCATTAGAGTTAGAGTTTGATTTGGATCTAGTTCAAATCATTTCACCCACCTAAGAAACTTAGGGTTTCAAATTAAACTGATTCTAACCCTAGTAACGACGATCATTGTGTCGCATGACCCCATAGTTGGCCATCATCATGTAGGCAATTGCATAGGAAGGTGTACTTTCTTAGATATGATTGGCATGGTTACAACTTAGGTGTATTGCCACCGAGCACACTGATAGGTGCGAGGGGGTTTCTAGGGACACGTGAAATTTTTTTTGATAGTTTGTGTCATGACCACATGTCAAATGTGGACATAACACGTGTTTTGTGTGTCGTGACCGCATGGGAAATGTGGGCATGACATTATCTCCTACTAAGCATCATAGCAGGTTACCCAAACTCCTATTCACCACTTCTGTCTGTCTATCAGTCTATAGATAGTGTGTAGAACTAAACTTCAAACATGTCTTCAACTTCTTCCACAATGTCCTCCAAAAATAACCAACAAACTTGGTATCTCAATCTAAAACTATTCTCTTAGGTAGACCATGTAATCTCACCACCTCTTTGAAAAATAACTCTGCAATATGAACAACATCATTAGTCTTGTTATAAGGAATAAAATGTGCCATCTATTGAATAAAATTAACACTGAGAGGGGGGTGAATCAATGTTCTACAAAACTATTTTTGCACTTTCTCTTTTATCCATTTACCAAATTCAATTATGTGAAAGCAGATTAAACTAATGAACAACAACCACACAGACATAACATATGAACACCATGATTTTTACGTGGAAAACCCAAGGAGGGAAAAACCATATAGAGTGCTAGCTCTCAATATATTATTATAGCACAATACTGATTTACAAGAGGGTCACTACTCAAGAAAAAGGCTCACTACCAATTAGAAGAAGAAAGAAGAAGAAGGGTTGCTCACAGCCAAAGATGAACTACTGTGATTGCATATTAATCTCATAAACATTGACTTAGGACTCTTCATTTCAGTCTGCCCCTATTTCTCTACTCTATTCTTATATATGCTCAAGATCTCTCTCTATTTACTGCAGCCACTCTATCTTCACATATTTCACATCACTATACATCACATCACACTTCTCACTTTTTCAAACACTAAAATCCATCCTCTATTTATATCCATAACTAAATCTTTCTCATGATCAGGTTAGCAAGCAAACTATGAAATGTGTATACCAAGTGTTATATCCTATCAGCTTGTTCTTGTGTTGAATCTTCAATATGGATACAAACCATCACATACATGTCTTCATATGTGTTAGCTCTAATCATACAACTACTTACATTTATCATCCAGATCATATTTCTTCTTCGCATAAGGATTTAACCATCCTGTCAGCTTGTTCGTTAATAACATATATGATAGGTTCCTTTGTCACATCACAACTCATGATGCGGACCAAATGGGACTTCATGAATCATATCCAATACTTTTTACTAACCTCTTAGCATACCTTCTAAACCATGGAGAAAAATACTTCTACATGTCAAAATGCGGATCATGAAACTGCTACTCTATCACAAAGAAATATTGTTGAATTATAACCCGATATTGGACAGCTTGTAGAATGTGATGTATTGAAATTTAGATGTTGTAATTCTAGATTTAGGTAGTTATGATGTATCCCTTTCTTTCCTTAGAACTGCAGAGAAAATTATACATTTGTGGAGGAATGCGGAGTATTATACTATGCCCTGTTCACTGTCTCTGTCAGACCTATGTTTGTCCAAACTTAGTCATTTTCTCCACATGACTTCTGTAGGAAGTCATGGCTTGATCATTGGTCTAAATCATCATAATATGGTCATAAGTCATTGTACCTAATCCACTTTTGAGGGTCTTTTACCACGGAGGCATATTGGTTCATTTTATGTTCCTTACTCTATATAATATCCATAGTTGGTTTTGCCCTCTACACTTGTGCCTTGCTCCCAATCACAAATGAACTTCTAGAGTTATGTCTTCTTGTCATGCTGATGTGTTTTCTTTATCTTGTTTCCATCAATGACAACACTCAACTTGTCTTCATAGTAGTGTCTCTTGCCAACAATCTCCCCCTTTGGCATTGATGGCAACACTTAGTGAAAATACTTTATTATCAAAACTGTTCCCCCTTACTATATACACTTTTATATTTATTTTCCCTTTGAGATGTTTATCCATTTTTCACTGATCTTCTTCTCCCCCTTTGACATCAATAGCAAAGGGTGTGTTCAGGAACCAAAAATTTGTCAAGACTTAAAAAAAAATTATGTACTCTACCGCATATTTACAAGTATGTACAGTCTTCTACTTTACTTTACATATGCTAAAGAATGTCACTAAAAATGTTCTTCATTTGAGCTATGTCAACATCCCAGCTCTTTTTAGCACCATCCAAAATTTATATATGTCCACTGAGTGGAAAGACTAGAGTTTCTACCTTTTGTAGATTAGATGGTGTGGTAGTTTGTGCAGCAAGCTATGCTTCAGCCACAAGCTTGGTCATTGAATCTAGTTTGGGACTGATCAGTTTTCTCAATTGTCCCATTCTACTCTTTACTTGATACCTCTAATTTATTAGACCATTCAAGTCATTGTGAATGTTGATGACTTGAGCTTCTTTGTTACGGATTGACTCATTTACTAGATTAAATAAGACTTAGAGATGTTCAATAGTTTTTCTTCCAAAACCTTAATCTTTTCTTCTATTTTCTTTGTGACTTCTAGCCATGATAGACAAAATTTATATATATCACTAGCTTCTACAATAGCACTTTGAATACTCTGTATCCCATTATCTAACTGAACCTTATCATGATCTATCAACTTTGTTAACTCATCTAACCTTTTCTCATTAAACTCTTGTCTAACTTTTGTTTCAGCTGATATTTCAAGGGATTTGAAGTGTGTACTTACATAGTGTATGAGTCCCTTTAGTTGACATTAAGAAGATAGTGAGGTATCCTTTTGGTAGGTTGGCACCAGCTTCTCCAAAATGTTGGATGCTTCGTTGATGAGTTCACTGTCCTCAATGTGGGACTTCAATATCTCTTTTCTTTCTTTGGATTGAGAAACTAAAGCCAATTTGAGCATCTGAACATGAGACATTGTATCCAAGTTTATTAGACCTTGGATTCACTTAGGCTCATCTAGAACTAGTTCCTCCTTTTCCAAGAATTCTTTTACTACCTCTACAGTGTCTCTTGCTGCATAGGAGACCTCATTTTTCTATTCCTTCTCCTGAGGATTAATGTCCATGGCCTTATTTGTGTCCTCTTTCTATTCATCCTTTGTCAAATCCTTTTCAATCTGAAGTGCCAGAGAGGAATTGGTTGGTGCAATTGGTATTTCTTCTTTCTCAATCTTATCGTCTATAGTATTGTCCACTATTTGATGTTTCAGAGAGGTAAGAGTTTCCTTTTCTTTGACTATTTGGCCAACTTTATCTGTCTCCTCTTCAATTTTGACTTCTGGATGTAATGTTAGAAAATGTCCCCTTGGGGGCTTTTCCCTCAAAAGGTTTAACTCTCGGGTCTTTAGTGTATGTTTAGGGCATCTTACATCATATTTCAACATCCCGATGAGAAAACCCCTAAGTGTCTTGGCAAATAGGACCCAGGGGACCACTTGAGATAACCCCTGCCAAAAATAGGGGGAGGACTTGGGCACCTGTGCCCTAGTCCTGCACTATTTTGGGGTAGTCCCAATTTTTGGGTGTCAGCTTGTGATAGTTATTTGGGTCCTAAGGCAACACGGTAAGTTTGAATTATGAAATTATTGGTGGGAATGTTTGTAGTTGCATATAAAAGCATGTTTAGGCATTTATTTGTAAACTAGAGCATTACTAGATGGTTATTGTGAACTTTATGTGTGTATATGGAAAAATGGATTAAATCTAAACTAAATAAAACCAAAGAACCCAATAACATAAAGGAAACGAATCTAAGTAAAAGCCATAAATCACAAATCAAAGATGAATAAAGACTTTTACCGAAATCTGTATTGTTTCCTTTGGATTGAATGTGGATTGCTCAATGAAGTTGCGAAGCCATAGCTGCAACAAGCAAGTAGTGTGCTCAAGAGATCAACGTCAAATGATCGTTATAGTGCTCAATCGACGCGTTTTGTATGCTCAAAGCTCTGTTAAGTATGCCTGAGAATACGATCGAAGAGAGAGAGATAATGAAGGAGATGAGGGGGGTTTATATAGGTTTCATCAAAGATCGATCAACGGTCCAGATAATTCAGAAGAATCAATGGAGGAGATAAGTTGAGGAATGTGTAACGAATAAGGAGAAGACATGTGTCTTGCTTGCTCTTGCATGAGAGGAGTTATCAAGAATAGAAGAATGAGTTAACTGAAGAGATAAATCAATTAAAAGAATAAAGCAATCAGTTAAGTGATTTAAAACAAGAAGAAGAGATTTGCATGAGAATAGAAGATATTTTGCTTTATTAAATATAGAAATATTTAATTGATGAGCAAGAAAGCTTGAGTTATTTTAGAGATAACTCAAATTAGAAGAAAAAGCAATTTAAATAAATAATTGATTTATTTAAATTTAGAGAAGATATTTTGGAAGAAACAATTAAATAATTAGAATTATTTAATTTAGAAGATTTAAAAGCAAATTAAATAAATAAATTTATTTAATTGTTGTGCATGATTTTGGAAGAATAATTTTAATTTAATTAAATAATTTAGAATTATTTAATTGTAGATAAGAGGAAATTTGTTGAATTAATTAAATAATGGGATTTATTTAATTAATGTGGAATTGAGATTTGAAAACAGGATAATGATTTAATTAAATAATTAAAAATTATTTAATTGTGGAAGAATCTAGAGGAATTTAATTTAATTAATTAAATAAAGAGGATTTATTTAATTAATGTCGCAATTTTGTGATTTAGAAGAATTTGGTGAAATTAATTAAATAATTAGATTATTTAATTAATGTGTGAAATGCAAGTGATTCGACAGATTATGAAATGTAAGTGATTTGACGACATGGTCATTTTAGGGTGTCTAAATTTTGCCCCTCTTTGATGCGATGCAGCTTGCAGCATTGCGTCAAAGAAAATCGATTGTTGAAGATGTGATACAATTTTTATGCCCCAGTGTAGGTAGTTGCCCCAGTGTATGCCCCCTCGAGAGGAAAGATATGGAAGCGACAGAAGAACTGTGTTGACGCTCGACTAGAAGAATTGTTGGAGACAGACGAGGTTGGGTTGATGATAGATAGAAGAAAGGAGATAGGAGAGAACATAAGAGAAAGACTGTTGATTGATCTTTGCTGGAAAACTATATAAGGCCATGGAAAAATGGATGGTGTAAATGGATGAGCTTGTTGCAATGGTTTCACATTTGTTTATAAAGAGCAATCCTCATTTTTGATATAGCACGTGGATAGTTCGCCACCAAGGTATAAAAGTCCAAGGTGCAGTAATATCCGAGTGCGTGGACGTTGACTCTGCAAGCAAGCGGTTTGAACTTAGATCCCCTTAGACATAATATGACCTTGTTGGAACATGTGAATAAGCCATAGTCTTGAACATAAAATAAACTTCAATACATGTAAATGCAAGAAGAAATATTAATATGTAAGATGCTAGGTCGTAACACACACAAGATAGATATGATGCTAAGAAAGATACTAAATATCATTCCTCAAACACGGCACACAGAAAGCAATGACTATGCCCCCAATCCGTACTGCATCGCAACATACCAAGATTATAGATAAATCAAGGTAGTCTTGAATAGGTATTGGAAAAGGAACAAAATATAAACCATAACACAAATTGACTGACTTACAAAGTAAACATACAGCCAACATATTCTCTTGCCAAAGAGGTTTGCTCAGGATAGATTAGATAGGAAAGATAACAACCTTATCGTAGGAACTCTGTGTCCGTTAAAGGGGGCTATCTACCTAAAAAGACAATGTCTCACTGGTAGGAAATGCCACATGTTGCAGGAGACGCGTGTGTTGGTCTCGACAATGGAACACTTCGTAGAAGACAAGCTTGTTGATCTAGGGCTTAGTTAAGCGGTACTTAGCTGATGTTGGCAATTGGTATGCAGGACAGTAGAAGACTCTAGAAGGAAGTTGCTTTGCTTCAGGTTTGTTAAGGACTTTTGCTTTAAAAGGATGTGCTAGCTGGTTGCTTGAGTTAGTCAAGTTGAGGCGAATGGATTTTGACAAACGAAAGACTAGAAGGATGGAATGCTAATGGATTGAGATGGGTGGAGCATGATGGATCCTGTGTGCCTGAGTACTGGATACATCCTTCGTATTCCAAACTGCCTACATACCCTGTATCCACGGGATCAAGGCACACTTACGATGGAAGGTGAACGCGATAAATATGTAGTTCTGGATAGAGTGATGAACGGGGCCAGGTGAAAAGGGGGAGATCTTATGTACCTGAGTACTGGAAACGTCCTTCGTATTCCAGACTGCCTACATACCCATATCCATGGGATCAAGGTACCTGAAGATTGAAAAGATGATATGTAGTTCTAGTTAGTGTGATGATGTGGGAAGAGAGCGGAGAAGAGGTGATCTTATGTACCTGAGTACTGGAAATGTCCTTCGTATTCCAGACTGCCTACATACCCATATCCATGGGATCAAGGTACCTTAAGACTGAGAAGATGATATGTAGTTCTGGGAGATGTGATGATGTAGAACAAGTGTTGAGAAGATAACAGCCTTATCGTAGGAAATCGGTGTCCGTTAAAGGGTGTTATCTGTGGAAATGAAACAAGATTGAAGTATGCGCTGCCAACCACGAACAAGGAACAAATCCTAGACCGAAGCGAAGGAAAGAGTTGCCCCCATTCTGGTAGAGGAAACTGTAGGGGTGACTGTCGAAGAAGACACCGAAAGACATGACCTAGGACAAGACAATGCTAACTGTAGACACAGATCCAGACATGGGAAGACGACGAGGGACATTGACAAATTTCCAAGCTATACTAGATAGGGAGATGGAAATGCAAACAAAGTCAATGGTTTTATTATGGGTGGATGGATGAAGTGCATTGCGAACTGGACAAGGAGTGGACAGGACTCGATAGACGATGGATGCTGACTCTACGCATAGCGCCTGTTTGCCAGGTTTTCACTATGGTACTTATCCAAGGCGCCTGTTTGCCAGGTTTTCACCAGAGGATGGATTTTTTTGTATTTTTGTATTTTTTATTTTTTTTTTATTTTTTTGATTTTTTGATTTTTTGATTTTTTTGTGGGAATACTTTGAGGATCAGGCATAGAACTTCTTGAGATGGACACTGTTAAGTGGCTCATCTAGAGGAATGCCGTCAGGTGTAGCTAAAGTATAAGCTCCTGATCCATATGTTGCTGTCACAATGAAGGGACCTAACCAGTTAGGCTCAAACTTGCCCTTCTTCTCTCGATCTGCTTGATTTCTCTGATTCTCCTTAAGTACAAGATCACCAACTTGAAACCGTCTTTCTTTGATCTTTTTGTTGTAATTACGCCGGAGGCAGTTTTGATAGACATGGAGATGATTAAGTGCGGCAAGGCACCTCTCATCTAGTAGTTCAAGCTCAGCTAATCTGGAAGTGCGATACTCATCTCCGCCGATTAGGTCCTGCATGGATACTCTGAGTGATGGGATCTCGACCTCTATAGGTAGGATGGCTTCAGAGCCAAAGACCAAGGCATAGGGTGTGGCACCAGTAGGTGTTCTGATACTAGTGCGGTAGGCCCATAGGGCGGGATTGAGTTGCAAGTGCCAATCACGACCAGCTTCATTGACTGTTTTCTTGAGGATTTTGAGAATGGTTTTATTGGAAGCCTCAGCTTGGCCGTTACTCTGCGGATAGTAGGGAGTTGAAAAGCGATGTTGGATATTGTACTGTATGCATAAGGCACGGACATCTTGGTTCTTGAATGGTCTCCCATTATCAGTGACAATGGCCTGGGGAATACCATACCGGCATATGAGGTAGTTTAGGATAAACTTGGCTATTTGCTTACCGGTGATATAGGTCATAGGAATGGCTTCCACCCACTTCGTGAAATACTCAGTGGCGGTAATGATAAACTTGTGGCCATTTGAGGAGGAAGGGTGGATTTGTCCTACGAGGTCGAGACCCCATTGAGAAAAAGGCCATGGAGTTGTCACAGGTTGTAACTCATGAGCGGGTGCGTGAATCAGATCTCCATGCTGCTGACATTGTAGACACTTCTTAGCAAACTGTGCAGCATCTTGCTCTATTGTAGGCCAATAATAACCTGTTCTGAGTATCTTCTTAGCAAGATTAGGACCAGTAGAATGTGTGCCACAGACACCTTCGTGTATGTCTCGTAAGGTAGCTTCGGCTTCTTCCGCGTTAAGACATCGTAAGAGGATACCATCAAGACTCCGGCGATATAGTGTATCACCCAGAATGATGTAACAAGAGGATCGACGGATAAAGGTTTTGCGTTGGGTGGATGATAGGTCAGGGGGAAAAGTATTGTTCTTGAGGTATTCATAGATATCTTCATACCATGGGGAATTGGGACCAACAAGTTCGCAGATGATTTCAGTAACAGGAACATCGACGGCCGGTATCAACAATTGCTCGATCAAGAATTCACACTTCTGTGTATTTGCAGGCATGTCAATCAGTGACCCTACAGAAGCCATAGAATCTGCAGCTTTATTATGTTCTCTTGGAATTTGCTCAAATGTGATGCTAGAAAAGTGTGGTTTGTAGGCATCCACTAGTTGTTTGTAGGGGACCAACTTTTCATCCTTTGTTTGGTATTCATCCGTGACTTGGCGGATGACTAGCTGTGAGTCTCCATATACTTGTAATTCTGTGATATCCCATTGAACTGCTGTATTGAGACCTATAAGGAGTGCTTCATACTCGGCTATGTTGTTGGTGCAAGGGAATGCTAGCCGATATGACTTTGGAATGTAGTCATTCTGAGGTGTAACAAATAAGATGCCAGCTCCTGATCCATGCTGTGTGTAAGAACCGTCAAAGTACAACTTCCACATTATGGAGTTGGAAAGAGTGAAGAGATTCTCATCAGGAAAGTCTGCTACCATGGGATGTGTATCTTTCATAGGTGCTTCTACTAGTTGATCCGCGAGGGCTTGTCCTTTGATTGCTTTACGATCTGTGTACTCAATGTCGAATTCGCTAAGGATCGTGACCCACTTAGCTAGTCTGCCTGTGAGAGCTGCTTTTGCTAGTAGATACTTCAAGGGATCAATCTTAGCTATCAGATTTGTGTGTTGGTTCAGCATGTAATGTCGCAACTTTTGGGAGGCGAACACTACTGCTAAACAAGCCCTTTCCATTGGTGAATAATTGAGCTCATACCCTACCAAAGTTCTACTGATATAGTAAATTGCGTGCTCTCTGCCTGAGTCATCATTTTGTGCTAGCAGGGCCCCTAGGGCCGAGTTTGTAGTGGAGATGTACAATATCAAGGGTTTGTCTGCAACTGGTGGAACCAATACAGGAGGTGTAGCTAGATACTCCTTAAGTTGATCAAACGCTGCCTGACACTTGTTGTCCCATCAAAACGAGACATCCTTTCGGAGCAAGTGCTGAAAGGGTTGACATTTATCTGCTAGCTGTGATATGAAACGCCTGATGGACTGTAACCTTCCTTGGAGGCTCCTTAATGCTTTAAGGTTCTTTGGTGGAGGCATCTCCACTATAGCCTTTACTTTTGCTAGATCTACTTCGATGCCCCTATGAGATACTATGTATCCCAACAGCTTCCCTGATGTGACACCGAAGACACACTTCTTAGGATTAAGTCTTACTTGGTATTTTTAAAGCCTGTCGAAGATCTGTCCTAGGACCTGTATATGTTCTGCTCTAGAAGATTTAGCCAATATATCATCCACATAGTCTTCCATGATGTGATGAAATAGATCGTGGAAGATCACTGTCATAGCTCGCTGATAGGTTGCTCCTGCATTCTTCAGACCAAACGGCATAACACACCAACAGTAATTGCCCCAAGGACATGTAAAGGTTGTTTTGTGTTGATCCTCCTCAGCTATTCTAATCTGGTTGTAGCCTGAGAATCCATCCATAAGAGAAAGCATCTCGTGACCTGCTGTCAAGTCCACTATAATGTCAATGTTTGGTAGTGGAAAATCATCTTTGGGACATGCCTTGTTGAGATCTCTGAAATCATTACACATGCGGATGCACCCATTTGGCTTAGACACAGGTACAATGTTTGAGACCCAATCTGAATAATCGATAGGTCGTATGAACTTTGCGTCTAATAGCTTTTGTACCTCCACCTTCACCAAGAGAGCTATCTGTGGGTGCATTTTTCTCAATTTCTGCTTGACTGGTTTCACCTTGGGATCAACTGTGAGATAATGAACTACCAGCTTAGGGTCTAGCCCTGGCATATCTGCATAGGTCCATGCAAAGTTGATGGTTCGTTGCAAGAAGAAGTTGTTAAGATTTCTGTGCTCTGTATCAGATAATGATGCCGCTAGGAATGTTGTCTTTGGATTCTGTTCTGTACCTAGGTTGATCTCTATAGAATCTTCCACTAGTAGAGCTAATTTCTCTTAGTACTTAGATGGTAAAGGAAGGTCAAGTCCTCCATCCTCAGGTCCCACAGTTGGGTTTTCACCTTTGGATACGTCCTTTATTTTTACTATTTTATGATCAGGAGGTGCCACAGTGTGGTTTTCACCTAGAGATCTTTCTTTATTTGCACTTTTGCGACTAGAGGATTTGGCATTCTCACCAAAATAAGCCGTGGGCTCAAGTTCCATTACAAAACCTACCTTGTGATCGCCAAGAGGGATACCTTCTCGAAGTCCCATGAATTCAGCTAAAGCTTCGTCATTCTGAAAGACATCTATAACGGGGGCCCCTTGTTAGTCCCAATCAATAAGTTCAGGGTAGACAAGCGTGACATTCTGGGTGCCGGTGGTGGAAGTTAAGGATACGGAGGATAGTGTAAAAATGGAGGATTCTGCGAATAGATTGGTGACGTGGAGGGAAGAGTCATCGATGATATCCTCTGATGACGTCGAATCGGTGGGAAACTTGTCAGCTACCTTGTCGAGGATATACTCGATGTCCGAGGCACGTGGTACCTTCTTACCAAATCCTAATCCTTTCCTGTCTAGCTTCTTTGTTACCACAATGGGCTCCATAGTGCCTTGATTCTGTTTCCCAAGGCCACCTTTGCCTTTATAGCCCATATTTTTCACTATCCTTAAGCCATTGCCATATTGCTTGACTGGTATCGTGACTGGTTCTTTCTCCTTGTAGAGCCAAGAAGAGATGTCTTCAATAGTTTCCTCTTCCAATAACTGTCCATGTTAGAATTGGGTTAGGAATGTTGGGGGAGGAATAGCTACTTTTTTGGTAACTTTGGCAATGGGTGGTTTGCCGTAAGATTTTGGAGATAAAGGCATCCGCCCTACACAACAAGTTTCTGAGATATCATAAGTGCCAAAGCCAATATCTCAGACATGAGCTGTGATTTTGGGGAGGCATGTAGGCTCACTTGTAGAGGCTTGCGTGAGAGTTTCAGGGTCAACATAGAGAGGGGACTCAAGGGCTTTGTCATTTTTAGGCACTTGGTTGCAATTCTTATAGCTTCCTTGCAAGACACGGCAAAATTCAAAAGGATTAGGATCTCCTGGGATGGTGATCTCCGTACCATTGTATGGGAACTTTAGGGACTGATGGTATGTGGAGGGAACAACTTTCATTGCATGGATCCATGGGCGGCCAAGAATAATGTTGTAAGGTAGCTCAATATCAAGGACTTGACACCTAGTTTCAAGCATGACCGGGCCCAGTTGTATAGGCAAGTGAATAACACCCTCTGAACAGTGTTCCGCATCATCATACCCCTTGATTGTAATACTATGCTCAGTGTTGACATGATCCTCAGAGTATCCCAATTGCTTTAGTAACTTTAAAGAACAGATGTTGAGACCAGCACCACCATCTATGAGGATGCGTTTGATTTTGCGCTTATGTATGAGAACTTCAATATGCAGGGCATCATTGTGACATGGATCATGGGAGGGAAGGTCTTTCTCAGAGAAGACCACATTGTAAGGCGAAGCAATATTACCCACTATAGCTTGGAAATCTGCGACTGCTATGTTGTTAGGAACGGAGGACTCTTGGAGGGCTTTTTCTAGCACTACTCTATGTGCAGGTGATGACCGTAGAAGGTCCAAAATAGAGATCTGTGCTGGTGTTCTCCCTAGATGTTCGACAAGATTATAATCAGACTGAACCGGAAGCCTAGGTGTAGGTGCACGAATGGTGACATGACCTCGACGAGTAGTAACAGCACAATCCGTAGATTTGCCTTTAATGGTGAGGGTAGACACTCGACTCTCTTCAAAATGACCTACAATGGAATCGAAGGACGTGGAAGCGTGATTGATACCTTTACCTCTATCCTGAGGAGGAGGTGGACCATGATGAGGGAATGGTTCCTTGTACATATCGAGATCCTTGTTTGTGTGTTGCGCTGGTGATTCATTCTCAAAAGTGATTTGATTACTGTCGATGAGGTTTTGGATGAGGTGCTTAAGCTTCATGCAAGACGTAGTTCTATGACCTTTGCTCCTATGGAACTCACAATACTCATTGTCTCTGTAACGTGCAGTTTTGTAGACAGGTTCTCCATATGGGGGAGCATCAGGTAAGGTTATGAGCCCTTTCAACAAAGCTTGCTGTAAGACCGATTCGATGGGCACTCCCAAAGGAGTAAATTGACGTCGCGGAGGGTAATCTTGTTGGGGCCGCTCTTGTTGTCGTTGTTGATTTTGATAAGGCTGCCTTTGTTGTTGCTGTTGTTGAGGTGGAGCTTGACTTGGTTTGGAGAGTTGTAGTGGTGTTTGCAACGTTTGGACATGCTTAGTATCGACCACTCCATCATTGACCACGTTTTTGTTTTTGTTCCAATATTTGGGTTTATCATTCGACTGTTGATGCGAATTACTATCTTTCGTCTCCTTAAAGATTTTGACGACACCCTTAGCAATGAGGGCCTTCTCTATGTTGATACCCTTGTATGTGATTTCATCGAAGGTTGTAGCACTAAGGATTTGCAAATGGAAACCTAACTCTTGGTTGAGGTTCTGCACAAAGATGCTAACAAGCTGTTTCTCTGGAATCTTGAAAGGGAATTTACTAGCCATTTGTCTCCATCGTTGGAGGAAAGAAATGAACGTTTCACCATTTTTCTGTTTATTGTTGCATAGGTCTGTCATGGAAATCTCATGCTCTGCGTTGTAAGAAAAATGGGTGGCAAACTTCTCTGCTAGCTCGTTGAAAGACTTGATACCCGTCGGTAAGTGTGAGAACCATTCTATTGCTTGTCCTCCAAGACTGCGAGGAAAAAGACGCATAAGATACGTGTCGTTGTGAGAGACCTCGAAGCAAGCAAGATAGAATTCCCTAAGATGGTCTTTTGGGTCACCTTTTCCTTTGTACTTATCGAACATGGGAATAGTGAAATTTTGCAGAAAAGGGATCATTGGTAACGACCGATCAAAAGGATAAGGGCACACTTCCTCCAAGGAGAAGGTCTTTTTGGTGTGGCCGAACGTAAGATCAGATAGCTGTTGTTGCACCTCCGTAATCTTTAGTTCCATAGTTGTAAGAGGGGTTGGTAACGTCTCCTGTTGTCCAAAAAGTGGTTGGTGTTGCCCATATGGAAGATTATAGTGTGAGCCATGCGTACTGGTATTGTAAGGGTCGTAAGATTGATTGGGATTGCATGGATTGTATGATTAGTTCAGATTGGGTTGGAATTGGGGGTTTTGATTAGGCAGAGGTGGAGGTGGCGCTAGGTAAGAATGTTGGCTCTGCGATGGTTGAAGAAACGTATTGGGGGGAGGAAAGCTAAAGTGTGTTTGATTAGGTTGTGAAGGTGGCACATAGCTTTGGGAAACCTGATGTTGGGAATGTTGAGAGTGGCTAGGCAATGTATGAAAGAAGTTGAGCGTGGATGAACGTTGTGGAGGAGGAACATAGGTAGAAGTGATTTGCGACGGTGGGGGTTGATTGAAGATGAGAGTAGAAGAATGTTGTGGTGGAGGAACATAGGTAGAAGTGATTTGCGACGGTTGGGGTTGCTTGAGGATGAGAGTAGAAGAATGTTGTGGTTGGGGCTGCGTGACTCCAATTGGTTGAGAGACATGCAGGTGTGATGATATAGGAGGTGACATATGTTGAGACCCTTGTTGCATGGCTACATAAGTGTTCCCCGGATTGTAATTAGGTGGGAAACCTACGTGTGATGGGGTAACCAAGATTCTGCTTGCGCTTGGGATGGACACTTTAGGAGGTGGTTGCACATTGGATCGAGCTAAGGTGGCTTGCTTAGCTAACTCTGCTTGACGTTGGAGAGTTTCTTGTTGGTTTTGATAGATCTCCATAGGAGTCAAAAGTGGTGATACGGTCCTCTCCTCTGTTGGATTTTGAAAAAGGGGATTCCTATACTGCGAGCCTTGAGTAGGTAAGGGTGTAGTTGCCGTGGACATGGTTTGCACCGCTTGTATGGTTTCTTGGGTGTTGTTGCTCTCCTTGAGAGTGGACACATCAAAATCTGGAGGTAACTTGGCACCTTGCTTTGCAAGCAAGCGAAAGAAATGATCCTGGTTCTCACTAAGGATTTTGTCAAAGGCAGCTATAGCTCTAGGATCTTGTATAAATTCATCAAGATCTTGCCCATCTTCTTGAGAGGATTGACCTATTTCAAAGTGTCGCTCTTCTTGAGATGGGGGTTGATCTATGACATAACCTTGTGGGACAAAATCCAGAGGCAAGCCTGTGGTATACTGCGGTGCATTTAGCAAAGGGGTTCTATCCTCATGAGGATGGCTTGGTTCATCTATGTGTGGCATGTTTGGAGAGCTGATTGGTCTTGCCGCGGGTGTACTAGGAGTCACTTTGGGAGTAACGTTGAGACGACCTGATTGTGGTGTGTGAGGGGGTGACTTGTGCTTCTTAGGGACAACTTGCCTAGACTTCATGGTTTGCTGTAGCCTAGTGGTGACCATGGGAAATACTGAGGACACAATGTAATGCTGGGAATCTGTAAGATGCTTTGAAGAAACGGACAAACTCTGATGCACAAAGTACTGGACCAAAGGCACTATACTGTTTGACCAGAGGCGCAGGACTGTGCTACCAAAAGCGTGCTACTGTGGGCTGGAGGCGACGGACTGAGCTACCAATAGCGAGTTACTACTATGCCAAAGGCGAGCTACAGTGACCAAAAGCGAGCTACTATTATACCGAGGGCACTGAAGTAGAGTTTTGCCAGAGGCGGGTTACTGCTGACCAAAGGCGATCTACTGTATTACCAAAGGCGAGCTGCTGTAATACCAAGGGCGCTGAAGTAGTGTCTGATGTTTTTCAAAGGCAAAATTTTTTCTGTTTCTGATTGGATTGGTTTGGCAAGAGAAAGCACAGCAAACAAGTGGTCAAAAAAGGCACAAGGACTGACACAACAGATAGTGTATGTTCAAGGCTCCAAACAAGCCCAATGTTTCCACAGGTCTAATACAGTTGCAATCAATAACAAGCACTCTTTATCCCTAGAGACAAGGTTTCATTGCAGTAGATCAGATCACAGCTTAATACTCCGTCGATAAAAATATCATTCCATAAAGGTGTCGGATATTTAGTATCTTTGCGAGAGACGATAGGTAAGGATATCTCACCCTCCCCTTGGAAAGCTCAAGTAGGTCACAAGAGCTTTATGTCCGAGGGAATACTATCTCTTCTCAAGGGAGCCAATGGTGAGTGTCTTAAGGGTTTAAATCGATTTCCCTTGCACTGATGATTACCGCAATGTTCGGAGGTAGGTCGGGTAATCTCTATCTAAATTGGTTCTTAGTGACTTTGAGGGACCAACGCCTTACGAGCAATGCGACAAGCTACTAAAAGCTTTAACCAATCCTACTAAGAGTTTCAAACACTTCGCTCAATGTGAAAATCGTTTCCACAAAGAGCTAGTACACCTCTTTTCAGTTTGGCACCACAAGGTAAGGCTGACATTGGTTAGGACTTGGCTTTCGCTTTATCCCTCTTATATAGCGGTTCAAAGGAAAACTCCGCTTAGGGTCATCCCTTTTGGATGAATCGCAATCCAAAAGCAGGCCCTTCTAAAGGAAGTACAAAAAAAGTAAAAGCAAGCATGTCACACAAAGGTTCAATTGTCCCGTTATAAGAAAAATAAGGTGCAACTAAGCTATGCACACACACGATTGTAGTTGTAAATTGTCCCTTATGAAATGAAGTGTTTGGCATTCATGTCCATTGTCCCTTAAAATTTGAGGTGTTTGTCCATACATGTCCATTGTCCCTTAAGAAAGTCAGTATGTTCCTAAGACTTTAGATTTGCAAAAAAGATTTGTTCAATTACTCCTTTTAAGCATGCAATGTGTTTCTAAGACTTAGTAAGGTAAAACAAAAGGGTCTTCAACGCTCGTCCTGCATAAACATGTTAAAAATACCTATTTTCTCTGTGTGAGTAATAAGAAGCTGCAACAATTCCGTTAGTTCCACCAAAAATTCACAAGTTAGCAAAAATAAATCAACTTTGACCAACAGCGTGTTACTGTCTTACCAGACGCGATTCACTGTAAACAAAAAGTGCTTTACAGACAGACCAGAAGCGTCAGAGAATATAGCCAGATGCATTGTAGAATAACCAGAAGCGTGGTAGTATGATTCCAAGAGCACTGCGATAAATACCAAAAGCGTGCAACGATAATAACAAAAGCGCTGTAAAAGATCCAGGAGCGCTTCACTGTGTAACCGAGAGCGCGATACTATGTGGCCAAACGCGCTGTTCTTTCTCAGATACAGAAAATATTAGTTTTGTTAACAATAACCAGGTCAAAATAACTTTTCATGGTGGACCTATTATCTGAAGGATGATATCTGATAGATCTGGGTTGTGTAATCTGGAAAACTCAGAAAAAATGGATCAACCCAATAGATTAGCACAAAAAACAAGGATATTCCTAAATAAATCAGTTTAGGAGATATCAAAAATCAGGTTTGGAGGACAAATACAACAGCTTGTCCGACAACACGACAGATCTGAAATGAGAAATTACTGCAAAACCCTGAATGAAGTCAACAACCTAATTTTAACCAAAAGCGCCTAATAGCACGCCAATAGCGCTTCTCTGTGCTACCGATAGTGCTTCTCTGTACTACCAGAAGCACGGCTGTGCTGCGAAGAGCGTTGAATTGTTCCTGCAAAAGTGCTGTAAGATACTTCCAGAAGCACTGTGAAGTGCCGTAAGCGCCGTACCGTACTGTGTCTTCAAAAAAACAAATTTCTCAAAGAAACCAAGGGATTAGTGGGTCCCACTGGGCGTGCCAGAATGTGTATATGGAAAAATGGATTAAATCTAAACTAAATAAAACCAAAGAACCCAATAACATAAAGGAAACGAATCTAAGTAAAAGCCATAAATCACAAATCAAAGATGAATAAAGACTTTTACCAAAATCTGTATTGTTTCCTTTGGATTGAATGTGGATTGCTCAATGAAGTTGCGAAGCCATAGCTGCAACAAGCAAGTAGTGTGCTCAAGAGATCAATGTCAAATGATCGTTATAGTGCTCAATCGACGCATTTTGTATGCTCAAAGCTCTGTTAAGTATGCCTGAGAATACGATCAAAGAGAGAGAGATAATGAAGGAGATAAGGGGGGTTTATATAGGTTTCATCAAAGATCGATCAACGGTCCAGATAATTCAGAAGAATCAATGGAGGAGATAAGTTGAGGAATGTGCAATGAATAAGAAGAAGACATGTGTCTTGCTTGCTCTTGCATGAGAGGAGTTATCAAGAATAGAAGAATGAGTTAACTGAAGAGATAAATCAATTAAAAGAATAAAGCAATCAGTTAAGTGATTTAAAACAAGAAGAAGAGATTTGCATGAGAATAGAAGATATTTTGCTTTATTAAATATAGAAATATTTAATTGATGAGCAAGAAAGCTTGAGTTATTTTAGAGATAACTCAAATTAGAAGAAAAAACAATTTAAATAAATAATTGATTTATTTAAATTTAGAGAAGATATTTTGGAAGAAACAATTAAATAATTAGAATTATTTAATTTAGAAGATTTAAAAGCAAATTAAATAAATAAATTTATTTAATTGTTGTGCATGATTTTGGAAGAATAATTTTGATTTAATTAAATAATTTAGAATTATTTAATTGTAGATAAGAGGGAATTTGTTGAATTAATTAAATAATGGGATTTATTTAATTAATGTGGAATTGAGATTTGAAAACAGGATAATGATTTAATTAAATAATTAAAAATTATTTAATTGTGGAAGAATCTAGAGGAATTTAATTTAATTAATTAAATAAAGAGGATTTATTTAATTAATGTCGCAATTTTATGATTTAGAAGAATTTGGTGAAATTAATTAAATAATTAGATTATTTAATTAATGTGTGAAATGCAGGTGATTCGACAGATTATGAAATGTAAGTGATTTGACAACACGGTCATTTTAGGGTGTCTACATTATGTATCCTAAAGGTGATTCAATGCTTTCATTGTGTTGCAAGAGAAGATTTGTGTTGTTTATGTGTTTGTGTTTGCAAATTTGAGCAATCATCTCCTCATGGCATGAAGAGCTTCTTTCTCCCATAAGATCTTCACTACAAGGTGACATTCATTTATGTTTTCAAGCATTTATCATTTAGTTTTTGCCTCTGCCTCCCAAAGGATGCACTCTCTATTTGACAATGGTGTTCGAAAGGCTTAAATATCTCTTTGGGGCTTGACTGAGGCAAGCCTCTATACACCACAACCCCCTCCCAAAGTTTTCATGATTGCAAGTTACAAGTGCCAAATCTAGAGAAAGTGAAGTTGCAGGAGGGTACAACAGAGTGTCAGAATTGTAGATCAGAGAAAGAAATAGCTCCCTAGACTAGGGCGCCCTCTCATTAGTCCTCAAAGTTTCATGATGGGAAAATTTTTAGTACAATAGGAACAGGTTGCAGGTCTTGTTTGCAGATCCCAACAAAAAGTAGGACCTTGGACTTGGGCGCGTGCTCTTTAGTCCCCGACTATTCCGCTTTGGAACCCCGAAAATAGGTACATAGTTATTTGTCATTTTATATCTTTATGTAGTACCATTTTCTGTTATTTATCTGTTTACTGTTGTATTTGCATAATTAGGGTTTTAAGGTATAATTGAGCATAAGAGAAGAGAATTGGCAATCAAATCACAAAAATCTAAGTTTTCCTACATTTCAATAGTGACCTAGGGTAGGATAGTACATTACAACTTGACTCTAGGTCCTTGAATGTGAAGGGTGAAAGGAGGATATACACCGAAACCAATCAAACATCAACTATCCAATTTTTACCCTTTACATTTTGGTGAACCCATGTTATTGGACTTATTTGCACCTTTTTGAGTGTTTTGCTTTAGATTTACAGTGATTTAATTCATTCATATAGTCATTCATCTTATTGCATTGGAAAACTTACAAAAAATTGAAAATTTGAGAAATTTGGAGAATTTGGAAAAAATTGCATGCTAGGGTTTTTGCATGTTGCATCAATTAATTTGAATTTCATAAAATTTCTAATTTTTTCATTATATTTAATTTAAATTATATAAAATTACAAAAATTCATTAGTTTGCATTGCATTTTTATCATAAAACTGCTAGGGTTTTGTTGAAAATTGTCAATTTTGCATATAACCTAGTAATTCCAAAATCTAGGGTTTGTAGGTAAAATATTGTTTTAGATTTTTCTACTAATTTTAGAGACTCATTCAAATTTGCATTTGACTGTAGTCTTTCATTTTAGAACAAATTTGCATTTTTGCATAGAAAAAGTCAACAAAAACTAGCATTTTCATTGATTTTTCATTAGATTTGCACTAGCATTTTGCATGTTAGAGAATGGAAATCATTTTTAGGTCTAAGAATATTTAATTTTTATCATACATTATCTTGCAAAACATTCATATATCTTTTGACATCAAAATCTCAAACCTAGGGCTCGGAAAACATTGATTTTCACTAGATTTGGCCTTATCGACTCTCGAAACCTACACTATAGGAATGTTGTAAAGAATTTTTTACACTAATTGACTGATATGAGGGGTATTATCTATTTCCCCTCCTAAAATTATTTACAACACCTTGTTATTGGCCTCTTGTATTGAAAATTTGGTATTTTTGCCCTAGGGTTTGGCCTAGTTTGTAGTCCAACCGTGTTGTGACAAATTTTATGGATTGAGGTGACTAATATCATTTATATTATTTTGTTTAGATCCTTAAATTCTTTACAACACCCCTTTGGCTAGGTCTTGGAATTGAAAAATTGTATATTTTTGCTATATTTTCACTAGGGTTTGACCTTAAATGGCACTATAAGTGTGTTGTGACAAATATTTTGGCATTAGGTGGCTGTAATTAATGATATAATTTACTTTTCATCATAATCTTCCTTACAACATCCTTTTTCATTCTCTTTTGCATTGAGATTTGGTGAAAAACTGCTTATTTTAGTGTATTTTCACTAGGTTTTGGTCTATCGTCAGCTTAGATTTGCTTCAAGAGTGTGTTGTGAAGGATCTTATTGTTGTATTGGACTGATATCAGACATATAATTTTCTACCACTAATCAAAATCATTACAACACCTTTTCTTTCACTTATTTACATTGAAAAAGTATAAAAAATCAAGCATTTAACGTCACTTTCGCACATTGTTTTACACTTGTCTTTTGCAACAATTTTGACAAGCTTTCAAATTTTGATTTTGTATTAATTTGAGCATATACACATGGTTCCTTTATGTCATTTTTCTATGACATCTCTGCATTCATTTATCAAAGATCTTCATTTTGATAAATTTTTAACCCTCATGAGTGAACATCCTATGATATTAGAAAGCTTAACCGAGTTCATCTCATGAGTAGTAATGAAAAAGACAGTGGTGATAACATTTCTCCTACATCCACCAAATGTGATTATGACATAAATTTATCCTCTGGGCATTCTTTGAAAAATAATTCTTCTCATGAGGATACATTGGTACAAGATAATGATACCTTGCCAACAACAAAAGAGACACAACTTTTGCAAGATCTCATGCCTCCTACAACTACAATAGATGAACTAATGTTCCTTGATGTTGAGGATCCTATTGATGAGATAACACATGTAACTGATGAGAAAATAAACTAACTTGACAATGACCTAGCCGATTTTCAAGCATTTGTTGAAATTGAAAGGATAACAGTAGAAGCTATACCTATGATTCACAACGTAAGAAAGTTGATAAAAGAAGGGAAAGATGGTATTGATGTTTTTCGAGGCTTAGCACATATTGTACAACATAATGTCATGCCTCGATATGATCTAGACAATTACACATCTCTCATGAATACACACACTCGAGTAGTAGAGGACTTAACATACCACATTGAGAATGATGAGTATGAAAACTCTCTTAATGAACCTTGGGAGGCTGACTATCTAAACTATAATGAAATAATTAGTTTAATAGAAGTAGACAAGAAGAAAGTTGAGAATTCACCTAACCCATGGAAAGATGGCATTGATTTAATTGTTAACAAAGTTTAGATTGGTTGTCCATACAGGTAAGTATTTCTAACCTTTTATCTCTCTCATGATGTACTTCCCCCATGATGTGTTATGTGTTGTTTAGGCCTCTTGGGATGACCCCTGATTCTCTTGTAAGGTCTAGGATACTAGGAGATCGCATCTATTGTGACCTTCTATTTGTATCATCATTCTTCTATATTGCCTCTCTCTCTGATTTCATCATTGCGTGTTGTATCTTATGGACATAGCGTTGCAATTGGTGACTTGGGGGAACCCTCCTATGTGATTGTCCATAAGGCACTTGTTTCTCCTCTCGTATTTATTGTTTCCCTTCCTCTAGTGTTTCTATCTAGTAGGCAGATGACAAAAAACATTTATACTGATGTGGACCTAGCGTCCCTTCAGCAAGAAATCAATAATTGGACTTAGTTCTTAATATGACGATGGGGTTGTATATCTTATCCGATGCTTGGCTAGTTGAGGCACTTGTGCTTTCTGTGTAGTGATTTTGATGATGTTTTTATCTCATTTACAAATCATAACAATACTGATGCTCTGCACACTTTGTTAGTCTTTGAATCTTGCCTTGGTGGTACTCGATTTAGAGATCTTCATGATATAGCCCCATGGTTATCCTCGAACTCCAAATTCGTAGTGTAACCTTGGCTCTTTGTGTGGTTAATCATATGCATTGATGTTGTTTATCATGATTATGGACACTAACATGTTTCTTGCAGGGATGTGTTTGTGGGAACATTTGGCGATCGTAAAGTACATGTCACCTCTGGGGGGCATCAGCTCTCCAAAAGTTTATGTTCCCTTGTCTATTTTCTTCCTACCTTAACGTGCTTAATATCGATGCATGATATCAACCACCTTAAGGTGGGGGCATATATAAGGTAAGTTGTCTATTGTAGATGTTAGCAATGTGCTTGCCCTCAGGTGTAGTTTAAAGACTCGTGTGATGAGTACATCATGCACTCTGAGTTTGTTTGCAATTAATCAATCAATCATTTAAGCCCTCTGCGAAGGCAGGATATCACGTATATCCTTTTTATCTTAAGCCCTCTTTAAAGGCAGGGATGGTGTATTTCTTAGAACAGATTGCATCATCCTGTCATTTTCAAAAAGTCCTTTGCGGAGGCAGGGAGTGGTTCTGTGACTAACTCAACCCTTAAGCGTGTCTTCAGCAATTGTTGTGGCGAAGCCTAATCATTGATGTGTGCCTGTAATGTGCCTGAGATGGTGATGAACCTAGAAATAGGAACACTCCATTGCTTGTCTATTGTGTTTTCTCTGTGTCTCCAAAGTGTGTTTTTTGGCATGCTATCTTTGATTGCCATGTTTGTTGCCCCATATGTAGTCTAAAGACCTGCGCAATGAGTGCATCCTGCATCTTGGGAGGTTTTGCGTGTCTTGCATGTGTGTTGCCCCATATATGTCATTTAAAGACCTGTGTAATGAGTACATCCTGCATTATGGGATGTTTGTTTACTTTTGCATTTATATTTCATATATATGAGAAAAAGAAAAGAAAAGAAATCATTCTTGTCTTATATGCAATAATGTGTCTTCCATGCATTCAATGTATTCTCTATTGTTTACATGACTGTAACTATCTTCTCCATGTTTTACGTGTCTATCATTGTCTTGAATGTGTCTGGTGTGTCTTCTCTATCCTTTGTATGTATTGGCCTCGCATTTGTACATACATTAAAGTAGAGGCTAAATGTAATGTTGGAAAATGTCCCCTTGGGGGCTTTTCCCTCAAAAAGTTTAGCTCTCGAGTCTTTAGTGTACATTTAGGACATCTTACATCATATTTCAACATCTCGATGAGAAAACCCCTAAGTGTCTTGGCAAATAGGACCTAGGGGGACCACTTGAGATAACCCCTTCTCAAAATAGGCGGGGAGGACTTGGGCGCCCGTGCCCTAGTCCTGCCCTATTTTGAGGTAGTCCCAATTTTTAGGTGTCGGCTTCTAACCATTATTTGGGTCCTATGTCAACATAGTAAGTTTGAATTACGAAATTCTTGGTGGGAGCTTCTGTAGTTGCATATAAAAGCATGTTTAGGCATTCATTTGTAAACTAGAGCATTACTAGATGGTTATTGTGAACTTTATGCATCCTAAAAGTGATTCAAGTCTTTCATTCTATTACAAGAGAAGATTTGTGTTGTTTATGTGTTTGTGTTTGCAGATTTGAGCAATCATCTCCTCGTGGCATGAAGAGCTTCTTCCTCCCATGAGATCTTCACTACAAGGTGACATTCATTTGTGTTTTCAAGCATTTATCATTTGGTTTTTGCCTCTGCCTCCCAAGGAACGCACTCTCTATCTGACAATGATGTTCGGAAGGCTTGAATGTCTCTCTAGGGCTTGACTGAGGCAAGCCTCTAAACACCACAACCCCATCCAAATTTTTTCATGATTGCAGGTTACAAGTGTCAGATCTGGAAAAAGTGAAGTTGCAGGAGGTTATAACAGAGTGTCAAAATTGTAGATCAAAGAAAGAAATAACTCCCTCGACTAGGGCACCCACTCATTAGTCCTCAAAGTTTTGTGATGGGAAAATCTTCAGTACAGTAGGAATAGGTTGCATGTCTTGTTTGCAGATTCTGACAAAAAGTAGGACTTTGGACTTGGGCACCCACTCTTTAGTCCCCGACTGTTCCGCTTCGGAACTTGGAAAATAGGTTCATAGTTATTTGTCATTTTACATCTTTCTGTAGTAGCATTTTCTGTTATTCATCTATTTACTGTCGTATTTATTGTGATCTATGAGAACAAAATGAAGATTAAATATAAATCAAATGCCAATACAAACGATTATACCTTCCTTTTGACTCACAAATCCAAGACGGAAGGAGTTGCACCCACGAGCTCCTCAGATTTTACCCAAGACCAGAATGAAGATGTGGATTGCTCAATGCTTTTCAACACAATAGGATGAGAGACAAGTGGATTTAGATAGAGATTGAGATGGAGATGAGAGATAATTTTGGCATTATGATAGTATGATGAGGAGATTGTGGAGAGATTTTGGCAGAGGTTTGATGCATGAAGAAGTCCCTCCAAATGGCTTAGAGAGGGGTCTTATTTATAGAGTTTTGGAAATGAGGATGGAGGGTGAGGATCAAAAGATGAGATCAAGGGCTAGGAATAAAAGTAAATCTTTTATTTCATTTTGGGAAAATGGGTGATAAATGAGGTATGGGTGTGAAAGAATGGAAAATGAAATAAAACTTCATTTGGGGAATGGGAAATGAATTAAGAATTCATTTGGGGATAAGAGGTAATGAATGAGGATGGGTGAGGTAAGGGGTTTGTAAGAGAAGTAAATGTGATGTGTGATTTGTTTTAATTTTTTATTTGGAGGATGTGGGGAAGGGTGTTAAACTAGGTTTGACCACCCAAATGAGAGGTTAGGATTAATTAAATAGAGGTTTTGTTTCATTGATCCTAGGGCTAGGATGAGGTAGGCTAGGGTAGGTTAGGGTAGGTCAATTAGTAGGCTAGATTAATTGGATAAGCATGATTTATCTAATTAATGAGGATTAGGGAAAAGGAGAATTAAACTAAGTAAAATATTGGGAATATTTATTTGATTAATGAGGGATAGTGTTGTAAGGTCTAGTGATAAATTAAGTGAGTTAATTGATCACGAGGGATAGATAGATGGTTAGGGATTAATTGAATTTATTCAATTATCAGGAGGGATAAATTGGTTTATAGAGCAAGTCAATTTTAGGTGTCTACATTTGCCCCTCTTTGAGATGGTGTTGCTGCTAAGTAACATCATTTCAAAGAAGTTAAAACATAGAGTTGGATTGGATAGAAAAAAAGATTTTGTCTTAGAAGAATAGGGTAAGGTTTTGGGGATAATTGGTAAGGATGATGCCCCCTCGAGAGGATAGACGGGTTGCAAGAACACAGTTGTGCTCTCGAAATGAATAGAACAAATTGGTAGAAGTGGTTGGAGGATAAGGGGTGAGATGAAAGTGTGATAATGTTGGGAGATTGAGTGGTGGATGATCATTGTGTTGAAAATGATTTAGAGCAATCCTAGGTTTGATATAGAAAAGTGGATATTTTCACCAAGGTATAGAAGACCAGGGTGATGATGTTTATCCAACATTTGCATGGACTAGACACGCAAACAAAGGGATGATCCCATGCATGCCCAAGATAGTACAACCTTGTCTTGATAAGGGAAGGGGACTCATAGCATAAGTCTTTAGTACACAAAAGGTATGATGAACCTTAGATGCATAAGGGGATCAATATGCTAGAACCGACCTTGTGATCAACAAGATATGAATACTAGCTTGGAGTAATGAAACCAACCCATAAGCACAGCATACAAAAGCAAGACTATGCCCCACTCTATATTTTTTTGCCACATACCATGATATAGTAAGATCAAGGTAGCTTTGATGTGATCTTTGAATAGGACAAAAGATAAAAATCAAAAACAAAAAGACCAACGAACCAAAACAAATAGCCATTGTCTCTCTTGCAAAGATGGATGATGATTTGATAGATTCTACCTATCGTAGGAATGATATATCCTAAGGCAAGAATCAATTGATGATTGGATCATGCTTAGTTGATGTTTTAAGACTGGGTCAAGATATGATGGTGACAAGTTGTGGTTGATGTTGATTTGATAGTTGAGGACTTTTGTTAAGGGATGATGCTTTGATAGGTGATGTGCTACTTGGATCTAGTGTAATCTTAGCGGGTTGGATGGGTACATCTTATGCACCTGAGTACTGGAAACGTCCTTCATATCCCAGACTGCCTACATACCCTGTATCCACGGAATCAAGGCACATTAAGATGCAAGTGGTGAAGATATATAGTTCTGATTTGTGATGATGATGTGGGATGATTGAGGATAAATGTGATGATGTTGGAAGCTGATGTGTTGGATGATTTGGGTGATTGTGATGATAATTATTGTTGGGATTTTGTGGATATTTTGATTTTATTTTTTATTTTTATTTTTTTGGATTTTCTAATTTTTTTGGTGTTTTTGGATTTTTTGATTTTGTGATGTTTTTGGATTTTTTTGATTTTGTGATGTTTTTGGATTTTTTGATTTTCTGATTTTTTGGATTTTCATGATGTTTTTGGATTTTTTGATTTTGTGATGTTTTTGGATTTTTTGATTTTGTGATGTTGTTTTGATTTTTTATGATTTTTTTATTTTTTTGATTTTTTGATTTTTGTGATGTTTTTGGATTTTCATGATTTTGGAGAAGGAATGGTTTATTATGTGATGGTTGCATAGGCTTTCGTGTGGGTAACCTTTGCGCTAGATACTAATGACAAGGGAACACCAAGTCTAGAGGTGAAGGTGATGGGGTTGGATAAGGGGATTGGTGATGAAAGGATAATGGATAGGAGATTTGTGGTAGATGAATGGACAAGTGATAGGGATGCATGTTAGATAGTGGGAAGATAGGGATGAGGATTTTCTCCAAGGACTAGGTTGTAAGGAATCATATGCCCCAATGCTTAGAATTTTGCATGATGGGTTCATGTTTGAATGGATGGACTTTGCAGTAGATGGATGGAGGATATACTTTAAAAGGGAGTATGCCAAGAGGTTTCCAAAGCATGTTGTTGATATTTTTCCCCTTGTCTTTATCAAGATCTAAGGAGGGGGATATAGTGGATAGAATGGATGGGGAATGATAGGATAAATAGGGGATGGTGGATAGGAATATGATAGGATAAAGATACATGGATAGGATATGCAAAAGGATGTTATGGATGTGGATGATTGGATGGTTTTGCCCCCAAGTGTAGGGATATAAAATGGATAGAGAAGGGATTGCGCATGATGCCCACAAGGAGTTTTCATCAAGGTACTTGCCCAAGGTGCCACAAGGAGTGGTTTTCACCATTGGACGGATTTTTTCTCTTTACTATTTTCTTGATTTTTTTTATTTTTTTATTTTTGTTATGGAAGGGGGACTCTAGCATCTATTTCCATAGCAAGGCGAAGATGGTCCCATGTTGGATAGCATTTTGGATGATGATTGCATGGATTGTTGGTAGATAGGAGAATATGGAATGGATGGTGGATAATGGATTATGATGTGGATTATGCAAAAGCATGGACCATAGGAATGTGAGGGGGAAGATATGTAGGATAGTGAATGAAAGATGAAGAGATGGGGGTATGTGGGAATGTCAAGTGATGGAGGGGAACCAAGACCAACTGTTGCACACATTGCGATGTATTTGGAAGCTTGTACTTTGGATGTGGAGTTGGGAGTAATGGGGATCGGAATAGGGGATTTTTGGATGGTCGATTTGGGGTTTTAGGTACCCAAATGGACTTAGGAATTATGGGATTTTTAGATGGGGAGCATGATGTCTGGGATTGTAGAGTGGATTGGGAGGTGGATGCCTCATTTGTTTTGATTGATCTTTGCTTAGGGACCCACACCATTTTTATTTTTGCTTTTTCTTGTGATGGTGTGGGCTTTGATATCCTTTGGGATTTTTTATTTTGCTTGGAAGGGATAACATCTTTAGGCTTTTGTGCTTTATGAGTTGATGCATTCAAATTATTACTTTTGAATCCCATGGATTTGGGGGAAGCTTCATATTTGAAAGATGTGTGCTTTTTTTGGTCTTGATTGGGAATTTTAGGAGGTTTATGGGTGAAGGGGTAAAAAGTGGATTTTTGGATAAATGGATGAGGGGATTTGATGATGGGGATATTAGGAGTTGGGAGGATGGGAGGATAAGAGGATTTGTGGATAGTGATGTTTGGCATTGGTAGGGAAGGAGGTAGAGTGGATTTAATAGGAATATTTGGAGTTGGAAGTAGTGGAGGTAAATTTGATGGAGGGAGATGAATGGTCACATGCTTTTGCAAATGATAGGATGATGGAGGGGGGATGGTGACATATGCTTTGGGGGTGCGATGAGATGCATTATGTTTTGGATTGGATGAATGGATTTTGGAAGGTGGGTGGATGGTATCAACATGTTTAGATTGTTTGCCTTGGGATGTATAGCCAAGGCCATGCAAGGATGGATGGAATGTGGTGTGGATGGGCTGCAAGATGCCTTGTTCATGAAGGCCTAAGCCTTTGCCTTAATAGTTCATGTGTTGGAGCATACGGCATACAATGGGATGTTTGATGCTTTGGAAACAAGATGCAAGTCTATTATTTGTTGGAGAAAGATAGGTGGTGGATGGAAGTTGTTCACCTCCTATGAGGGAGTCACCATGGATGAAAGTGCTTTGTCCGATTGAATAAAAGGATGGATTTAGGATGGGATTGGTAGATGGTGTGGGATCAATAAGTTGATCAATAGATGGGAGAGGATCGGGGATGGGATTAGATGGGATGGTTAGATCTTGATTAGGAGAAGGGGTTGATGTTTCAACATGCTTTGGATTTGATTCTTGACATAGCTCATGTGGTTGGATAAAAGTGTGAGTGACTTGGATAGATGTGGTGGGTGCTTGGATGGATGTGATAGGGGCTTGACTTATTGGTTCTTGAACATGGCTACATGATGGTTCTTGACTTATGATAGGGGGTTGTTTAATAGATTTAGTGCATGTTGGATTTCATGAGGGTGTTTGTTTCCTTGCTAATAGCCAATGGATGGTATCCTTCATGATTGTGTGGGTTGAAGAACAATATAATGGATGGATAATTATGGCAGTTGGTGTGGGTTTAGGATTGGGATTGGATAGGTGGGTGATGGGATTAGGTAGTGATGGTTCATGGATGGGTTCAAGGATAGGTGTTGGACTAGATGGTGGTGTTGGAGGGGTGGAGGATTTGGGGGATTCCATTGCTTTTCTTGGTGATGTTGTTTGGAGGAAATCCCACAAGGATTCTTTGGATGTGATAGTGTTAGGATTTGGAAGATTTGATGGTGGATTAGATGGTGTATGGGTGATAGGGGTTGGTGGATTGGGATATTGTGTTCGGGGGGTTGGGATTGATGGATTGTAAGGTAGGTAGGGTGATGGATTAAGGTTGATAAGATGGGGATTAGATGATGGGGGATTTGTATGAGGAAATGGTTGTGGATATAATGTTTGGATTTCAGAGATAAGGTGTGATAGATTGGTGTTCCCTTGATCAAAGTTATCATGAAAAAGGTTGGGGGATGGATAAGTTGGAGGTATTGGTTGATTGGATAAGTATGATGGCATTAATGTGTAAGGGGATGAAGATTGATATGAGGGTAAAGGTTGATATGATGAAGGTTGATATGATGGAAGTTGGTATGAGGTTGAAGGTTGATATGAGGATGATGGAGTGGATATGTAATATGTAGGTTGGTATGAATTTTGAAAGAATGAAGATTGGTATGATTTGGATGGGGATGATGTGTAGGGTATTTGTTGATATGATGAAGGTTGGGTAGGGGCTTGGGATTCTCCAATGATGAGGTGTGCTAAGGGCATATCTATAATGTCATTTTTGCATTTGTCCTTAGCATTAGGATCCATGCTTTCATAGACTTTTCTAAGTCTTTGTAAGTGTTGCATTGCTTCATAAGGATCCATTTTGTGGGAGAGATATGAGATGAAATGGAGGATAATGGATGATTGTGATGTTGGGGATCAAATTTCAAGACCTTAAGATGATTTAACTTGCTTCAAATGATGGATGATTCTCTATACTTAAAGTGGACTAATGACACTTAAGTAATGGAATTAATTTGGTTGATTTGATTGGATGATCAATTAAGGTCTTGATTTTTTATTGGGTTGATTTTGATTTGGAGTTTGATAATGATTGGGATCAATGTTGATTTTGGATTGGATTTGGACTATGATTTGGAAGATTATGGATTGATGTTGGTTGGATTTTGGATTTTAGATTGATGTTATGTTTTTTGATTTGGGTTGATTTTGAGGATGTTGGAAGATGATGAGATGTTGATGGAATGATGTTGATGAATTTGGATTAAGGATGAAGAGGGTGATTAGGAATGAAGTGGCTAAGAAATGGGTGATTAGGATGAATGTGATTGGATTTGAATGAGTTGAATGATTTGTTTTTATGTGTTTGATGTTTAGCTTGATTTGGCAATGTTTAATCAAATGATCACACATGCACACACATGATTCACTCACACAAGACACAAGAAATTTAGAAATTTGAATTTGAAGAATATGATGATGATTAAACAAGCACATGTGGAAAACACATCAACATGCCCTAATGTCTAGTTTGATGGGCTATGGCCAATTAGGTTTGGGCAATGTTTACACAAGGTTGACTAAGAATTGAAAGTGAAATCCTGTCACACAGCCGGGAGAAGGGGGTAACCCACCCTTCACCTTCACTTCCCAAAGGTAGAAAGTTCTTTGGGGCTTAGCCAAGAGTGACAAGATTCTAATTTCAATGAGGGTGTCTTTTGATTCAGCCTCAAATGAGGTTGTCCCTAGGGATGATGAAATCCCCTAACAGGCCTCCTAGGAAAGGGTAAACAAAAGTGAATCAAGTGAGGTGTTTTTGATCTCCAAGGTCACCTTGCGGTGCGAGGAGAGAGCATACACATGCACACTTGATTCACACTCACACTTGGTTAATTGACCCTTATAAAATTGTAATGTGAGGAAGACAAGTCAAGAAATGATTTTTTTAGCCCAATTTCAAGATGTGATTGAAGACAATGGTTGATTTTAAGCCCAATTTCAATGATGTGTGATCAAACAATATTCGTTTTAGAAGCCCAAATCAAAATGTGTATGCAAACAATGATTTGTTTTATGTCCCAAATTGAAGTGTGTTTGCAAACAATGATTATGATGAAATGAGATATAGAATGAATGTACCTAATTAAATTGCTGTCCAAATTGATGTAGATGCTGATCCTGATGTTGTTCTAGCTCTGAATGATCACTTGCAAGTCACAAAATAAAAAATGAAGCAAGTAGACTAGCATAGGCGATTGTTATGTGAAAATCAATAATATGATAAAAATATAATATAGATGAGCTGATATAGAAAAATAGATTGCATGAACAGAAAATTCAAGAAATTCTATGTGATTTGGAAAAAAAATTAGCTGAAAAATGATCAAATTTGCACAAGTTATGATGATTTGAAGTTTAAATGTAAGTTTGACTTTGACTGATAAAAAAGGCAGGAAAATGATATAGTCACCTGAAAATTTCTTCACAACTGTGAAGTACTTAGAATCCTCTTTCCAATGACTATTTGTTTGCAAAATTTTGCCTTCGTATGTGAAAGTTGTGAGTGAGAGAAAAAAAATGCCTCCTTTGGTATGTAGAAAGCACTAGGAGGTCACTTGACTATTAACTGGGCTGTTGATAGTTTGAATAAATACAGTCACATATTGGTGGCTAGAGTTATCAATTAAGTCCAATGGTTAAAGAAAAAAAAGGGGCCCTGGTCGCTGATATGACCAGGGGCTTAACCTTTTGAAAAAAAAGACAATTTGAGGGGCTTTAATAGCCCCTACCCCCTATTCCTTGCGGTCACTGTTGTGACCAAGACTTAAGACTATCGGCAGAGGGCTTAAAGCCCGATGATACCTAGCAATTTAGGGTTGGAGGTTTTAGGGCATGGCTAGTGGTGGAAAGGTAGGGTTTCTGCGAGGGCAGCGGTGATCAAGGGGAGTGGTGGTCGGGAGTTGCAAGCGGCGAGGATGAGGTCTGTAGTGGAGGTCGATGGTAGTCGATAGAGGTGTGGGACATGTAGCAAGCGGTGAGTGGGTTTTAAAGTGGTGGCAACTAGATGTAGGGTTTGTTGCAGAGATCAAGTTTGTGTGTCGACCATGCAGTTGAGGGGAGGTGACCTAGAGAGACTAGTGGCGATGATGCCACAAGAGGCAGCGACAACTTTATCTCCGGTGGTGACCTTAGCTACAAGAGTTTAATGACTAACGGTGAGTGGCAACCAGGGTTATAAATGGTGGTGGAATATAGAGGGTTATGGTATAAACACAGGTAGAGGGAAGGCCGAGAGTGGTGGCAGAATCTCAGGCGGTTAGGGTTCCACGGAGGCAGCGGCATAAACCTACAAATTTGACCATTAATCTTGCATAGATGATGTTAGACTACGAAACATGAGAACTTCATAGAACCAGAGATCAGTACACCAGGGGTCACGGGTTCCGTATGGTACGGCTTGTGGCCCTAAAAAAATTTCAAAAATTTTGTCATAGAACATAGGGAAATTTACTGTCAAAATTCAAATAAACAACGTCCTAATCGCAATGGTGAGGTCAGTTTTCACCCAGGATAAAACCTACAACACTTTACCTCCAAAATTTGGCAAAACTTCTCAAAACAAGAGTTAAAAAATGAAGATTTTGACAACAAAAACTTCACAAACCGACGATTAGATTCAAGACCGGGCGTGCCAATGTGATCTATGAGAACAAAATAAAGATTAAATATAAATCAAATGCCAATACAAACGATTATACCTTCCTTTTGACTCACAAACCCAAGAGGGAAGGAGTTGCATCCATGAGCTCCTCAGATTTTACCCAAGACCGAATGAAGATGTGGATTGCTCAATGTTTTTCAACACAATAGGATGAGAGACAAGTGGATTTAGATAGAGATTAAGATGGAGATGAGGGATAATTTTGGCATTATGATAGTATGATGAAGAGATTGTGGAGAGATTTTGGCAGAGGTTTGATGCATGAAGAAGTCCCTCCAAATGGCTTAGAGAGGGGTCTTATTTATAGAGTTTTGGAAATGAGGATGGAGGGTGAGGATCAAAAGATGAGATCAAGGGCTAGGAATAAAAGTAAATCTTTTATTCATTTTGGGAAAAGGGGTGATAAATGAGGTATGGGTGTGAAAGAATGGAAAATGAATTAAAAATTCATTTGGGGAATGGGAAATGAATTAAGAATTCATTTGGGGATAAGAGGTAATGAATGAGGATGGGTGAGGTAAGGGGTTTGTAAGAGAAGTAAATGTGATGTGTGATTTGTTTTAATTTTTTATTTGGAGGATGTGGGGAAGGGTGTTAAACTAGGTTTGACCACCCAAATGAGAGGTTAGGATTAATTAAACAGAGGTTTTGTTTAATTGATCCTAGGGCTAGGATGAGGTAGGCTAGGGTAGGTTAGGGTAGGTCAATTAGTAGGCTAGATTAATTAGATAAGCATGATTTATCTAATTAATGAGGATTAGGGAAAAGGAGAATTGAACTAAGTAAAATATTGGGAATATTTATTTGATTAATGAGGGATAGTGTTGTAAGGTCTAGTGATAAATCAAGTGAGTTAATTGATCATAAGGGATAGACAAATGGTTAGGGATTAATTGAATTTATTCAATTATTAGGAAGGATAAATTGGTTTGCAGAGCAAGTCAGTTTTAGGTGTCTACATTTGTATAATTAGGGTTTTAAGGTATAATTGAGCATAAGAGAATATAATTGGCAATCAAATCACAAAAATCTAAGTTTCCCTACATTTCAATAGTGACCCAGGGTAGGATAGTACATTGCAACTTGATCCTAGGCCATTGAATGTGAAGGGTGAAAGGAGGATATAAACCAAAACCAATCAAACATCAACTATCCAAATTTTACCCTTTACACCAGAACAGATGTATTATCACCAACATTATTGTCTTCATTGTCATATGTGGTGGGAAGATTGTATTTCTTTAGGACTTCCAAAATAATTTCCTCTATTTCTTTTACCACCTTGTCAATTTCACCCATCATTAATGAGTTCGTCCTCATTTTGGTTCTAAACGTTTCTTTGGTTTCCTTAGAAATCAAGTCTTTTTCTTTCGAAGTAATTTCCGGACATAATCTTGTTAGTAGATGTTGTCTCAGTTGAATATCCTTTGCCCTAGCAATCTCCTTTCTAATTTTCAGAATGTTAGCTAGACTTTTAGGGTGATCTGAGATGATCTCAATAAGGGCCCTATTGAAGATGTTTAGGTATTTTTCTGTGGCTTCAGATTCTAAGATTCTCTTATCTACATCATTATATTCGTCATAAAATTCAATCATGGGCTTCAAGTTTCCATCAACTATGATAGATTTTAATACATCTTGAAGAGATATTGTAGCCTTTTCAATATAAGGCTCTTCTACCTTTTGCCTTTTGTTTGATTTGTCCTTTCTAGAGGACTTTCCTATAGCTTTGATCGCCTCAGCTTTCATCTTCTCTATCTTCTCATTTGATTCTATTTCTTCTTCGTCCTTTCCACACACACTGACAAACAGTCTTCTTCCCTTCATCTTATTCCTCTTTAAATATTTGATAGATGATTTCTTTGATGTTTTCTCCATGTTTATTGATGGTGTGGCACTAGAGGAGGTAGAAGAGCTCCTAGTACAGCTCTGAGTCTTTTCAATCTTGTCTTGTTTCATCTGAGATTCTTCTGGAACTTGTACTGGTTCGTTCTTTTGTTTTTCTTCTTCTGTTCTTTCTACTTTTTCCCTTGCTTCTTTCATTTGTTCTTTGGTGATGCCATACTTTGCAGCAATCTCTTCCACTTCTTTTCTAACTTTTCTAGTTATTTCAAGTTTTCTAAATTCAACATGCAATTTTATAGTTAGCTCTTCAAATGTCCCAAACTTTTCTTCCTTGGATTCTAGGGTTTGCTAAGTAGATGCTGAGCATATTTTTCTAATATTAAGCCATCTACTTCATATCCCATAGGAATTACCCATACAGTTTTGGGCTCCACAGCTTCCATCAAACATTGATCCTTGGTGACCATAAAATAGATGGTATCTCTATAATTTTCTACAATTTTCTTTGGGATTCTCTCTATTGAATGCATCCTACTCTGGAAGTTTTTGAAATACCCCCATAGTGCTATATTTTGCTCATTAGAACTTCCAATGCTATTCAAGTGATTTCTAATTTGGTCAGCAACTAGTTTGCTACTTAACTAGAATATACTGTTCATGTTGGGTAATCCTTTCAAGAAATAGAAGAATAGACAGATGATCAAAGTACCATACTTGAATGGATAGTTCTTTCTTTCGATTATCTTCTTCAAATTCTCTATCAATTGAATCCGTAGTAGCTCACATAGGTCATAATCATAATTCTCTTTCATCATCTGATAGGTGGCGTAAATTGCAGTGTCGGAGAAAGAGTTCTCCTGATTTGTGAGATAGACCTTGTAACCTATCACCATCAAAGTGAACCTTACTACATGATCTATGATATCATTGATTGTTAGTGCCCTTTTGTCAAATTGTGCTCTGGTGACCTCTATAACTATTTGGGTCTTTACTGCTTTTAACATGGGCATGCTTCCAGTATCATTTAACCCTGTTACCACCCTAACTGCTTCCTTTGTAATTTTGAAAGGTTGTCCCAACCACATGAATTTGTCATGGATTCCACTTAGTACATACCTTACCCATTCATCTTCCACAAATGTAGGAAAATCCACATATTGAATGAATTTATTTTGTTTTAGGGCTTTGTATTCTTCTTTGAGATCATATTGGTCATTGCTTAGATGCTAGAGATGCAAATCTGACAAACAAATGTTGTTGTGCTCATCTAGGGCAACATGAATATATTTCGTAACATCCTTGACATACAGAACTCCATGAGGAATGTCAGAAAATGCACCTGTCAGATCCACTTCTGTTGCCTTGAATGGGTGTTTCTTAAATTTAGTCTGAGCTTGCTCAGTAATATCAACCACTGGCAGAGTTGCCATTTCAGAATTTTGATCAGATTTTCTAATGGGGTTTCAATGAAAGTACCTTGTTCCACTGTGTTAGGGTTTCCTCTCTTTGAATTACTCTAAACACTTCAAATCTTGGTTGTCATTGCTTAAAATCTGCTTCAATGTCTTTGACTGCCTGATAGCTTCAAGTAAAAAGTGATTTTGAGACTAAACTAGTTCCCTTTTATCCTCCGCATGACTTAATGTAATCGTCATTAATGCTTGTTCCGAAAAGTTGTATGTTCCCCTTTTGACAGATATAGTCAACTGGAATTTCTCAGCAATGTTCCACATTATCTTATTCTCTTCCAGTTTTTCTTTCACAGGATTTGTCTTGTTCGATTCCATCATATCTCCGTACTGGATTCCAGCACCAACTTTCTAGCTTGGAGGACTTAGATTTTTAACACTGCTCCCCCTGAGCCAAAGCTCTCAATTTACTTCCTGAAGGAAGTATCTGCACCAAAGACTGGTACGGATCCATTCTTGACTTCACTAGCATCAGCCCTATTGAAGGAAGTATCTCATTTTTGGTTTCTAGTAGATCAGCCCTATTCTTGCCCTTGACATCTCTCTACTCTGTTTTCCCTTTCTCTGTAGGATACCCTCTTGTTACATTTCTACTTCTGCAGAATTTGGCAAAGTATCCAGGCTTGTTGCAATTGAAACAAAAAATATTTCTCTGATCTTGATTTCTTTTGTAGTTGGAAATTGGTCTTGATCTACACTAATTAGCAATATGCCCAAATTTATTGCAAGAAAAACACTTTCCATTGAAGAATTGGATGTTCCTTGGATTGTTTCTTGACACACTTTTACACTCATTTACTATATGACCAACTTTGTTGCAATTGAAACATTTACCAGAGAAAGATGGAACATTTTGATTTATTCTACTTCTGCACTGAGTAGCCCTATGACCATACTTATTGCATTTGAAACAATAACCATTGAAATATGGGTACCTCTGTGCATTTGGTTGTCTGACCAAAGGTCCTTTAGGTCTTCTTCTTTTATTCCTTACTAGATGGTCTCTGCCTCTTCCTTCTTTAGATCTGACTTGTCCTAAATTTGAACCTTCTCCCTTTTCAAATCCCAAGCCTTTTTTATCATCTGGATACTTTTGACTGGCCAGCAACACATCAAGTTTTCAGAGCCTATTTTGAATTGTTCTTTGTAGTTATTGGTTGCTTCTAGATCAAATTTCAAGAGAAGAACATCTTTCCCTAGTTTCTCACATTCCTTTGACTTGTCCTTCACAACTTGATTTAGATATTCCTCATTCCTGGTCTTTTCTTCAATCACCCTAAGAAGACTCTCTATGGATTCACTTGCTTGTTTTAGTTGCTCACATAATTCTTTCCTTCTTTCTTGAGATTTACTAATCTGCTCTTTTAATTTCAGAATGCAATCATCAATTTATTTGATACTCTTCTCTAAACCATTGATATCAACCTTGGAATTGTCAAGATCTTCTAGAGTTGCTTCAAATTGTTTATTATTGACATATACTTGATTACCAATCTTAATGCTACTAGGAGGATCTGCTTCAGGATAAGTGAGATACCTTTGTGCTTCCATGAGTGAACCTTCCTAGATCTTCCTCAAGCTGTTAGGCTTCTTCTAAGGAACCTTGCTCTGATACTAATTGTTGAATAGAATGAACACTGAGAGGGGGTGAATTAATGTTCTACAAAACTGTTTAGGAACTTTCTCTTTTATCCATTTACCAAATTCAATTACGTGAAAGTAGATCTCTTAAACTAATGAACAGTAACCACAAAGACATAACATATGAACACCAGGATTTTTACGTGGAAAACTGAAGGAGGGAAAAACCACGGAGTGTGTTAGCTCTTAATATATTATTATTATAGCACAATACCAAATTACAAGAGGCTCACCACTAATTAGAAGAAAGAAGAGAAGGGGGGCTCACTGCCAAAGATGAACTGCTATGATTACATCTACTTATGCATGGTTATAGTTCCAATTAAGCTCATAAACACTGACTCGGAACTCTTCATTTCAGTTTGCCCCTGTTTCTCTGCTCTATTCTTATATATGCTCAAGTTCTCTCTCTATTTGTTACGGCCACTCTATCTTCGCATATATCACATCACTATACATCAATCACACTTCTCACTTTTTCAAACACTAAAATCCATCCTCTATTTATATCTGCAACTAAATCTTTCTCATGATCAGGTTGGCAAGCAAACTATGAAACGTGTATACCAAGTGTTATATCCTGTTGGCTTGTTCTTGTGTTGAATCTTCAATGCAGATCCAAACCATCATGTACATGTCTTCATATGTGTCATCTCTAATCATAAAACCACTTACATTTATCATCCAGCTCATATTTCTTCTCCGCATAAGGATTTAACCATCCTGTCGGCTTGTTCCTTAATAACATATATGATAGGTTCCTCTGTCACATCACAACTCATGCTGCAGACCAAATGGTACTTCATGAATCATATCGAATGCTTGTTACTAACCTCTTAGCATACCTTCTAAACTATGGAGAAAAATACTTCTACATGTCAAAATGTAGATCATGACACTGTTGCTCTCTCACAGAGAAATACTGTTGAACTATAACTTGATATTAGACATCTTGTAGAATGTGGTGTACTAAACTTTAGAGGGTGTATTTCTAGATTTAGGTAGTAATGATGTATCCATTTCTTGCCTCAGAACTACATAGTAAATTATACATTTTTAGAGGAATGCGGAGTATTATACTGTGCCCTATTCACTATCTCTATCATACCTCTGTTTGTCTGGACTTAGTCATTTTCTCCACATGACTTCTAGAGGAAGTCATGACTTGATCATTGGTCTGAATTATCATAATATGGTCATAAGTCATTGTACCTAATCTTTTTTTGAGTGTCTTTTACTATGGAGGCATACTGGTTCATTTTTTGTCCCTTACTTTGTATACTATCTATACTTAGCCATTTTTACCCTCTACACTTGTGCCTTGCTCCCAATCACAAATGAACTTCTAGATTTATGTCTTCCTATCATGCAGATGTGTTCTCCTTATCCTTTTGCCATCAATGGCAACACTCTGCTTGTCTTCATAGCAGATTCTCTTAGCGACACCATCTTCGAGAATCTATCCACCACCACAAAATGGAATCATGTCCTCTATGTGTCCTTGGTAAACCGAGAATAAAATCCATACTGATATCATCCCATGGCTTCTCTGGTATAGGTAATGACTGATATAGCCATGTATTCTAACTTCCTCCTTTTTCCATCTGACACTCTGCAACTCTGCACAAATTTCCTCAGATCCTGCTGCAACTATGGCCAATAATAATGCTCACCAACAATAACAATGGTCTTATATCAACCAAAATATCTAGCTAATCCCCCACTATGCTTCTCCTTAATCAGATTCTCTCTCATGGAACTCGTCAGAATGCACAATTGGCTTCCTCTAAACAACATGCCAACATGGATTATAAAATCCAACCATTTTGTCCTGTCCAAAGTAACAACTTTCGAACAAGCTTTCTAAGCCTCTACAAAATCTAGATCTTCAGGATATAAACTTTTGAGCTCATTGAACCCAACAACCTCTATCTTCATTTCTATCAACAAATTTTGCCTTCTACTCAAGGAATCTGTAACTCTGGTGGACTTCTAACTCCCGTGCTTCAAAACAAAAGTATAGCTCTACAAAAACTCAGCCCATTTTAAGTGCCTCTGGTTCAAGTTTCCTTGACTATTAAGATATTATAAATCTTGATGATCAGTATATAAAACAAACTCTTTTGGCAACAAATAATGTCTCCATTTCTTCAAAACATGAACTATTTCATAAAACTCCTGATCATAAATAGAATACTTTTCTTGGAATCATTAAGCTTCTCACTAAAATAGGCAATGGGCTTACCTTCTTAACTCAAAACAACTCCTATAGCATTGCCACTAGCATCACAATCTACCTGAAATACCTTCTTGAAATTTGGAAGTACCAATATAGGTTGCTCTGTGACTTTCTGCTTCAATGTATCAAAACTCTTATTTGCTTCTGTAGTCCATCTAAACTCTTTTCTATCCCCTCTCATTATCTAAGTTACAAGTGCACAAATGCTACTAATTTTTTTGATAAACATTCTATGAAAACTTACCAAACCATGAAAAGATCTTACCTCTGTAGCACTCCTTGGTGTAGGTTGTTCAATGATAGCTCTTACCTTTTCCAGGTCCATCTTAAGACCTTCCTCAAAGACAACAAATCCCAGGTACACCAACTCCTTTGCAAAACTACATTTCTTGAGATTAATCAACAACTTCTCCTCCATCAGCTTCTCAAAAACTTTTCTTATATACATCATATGCTCCTCCCAAGTCTTACTGAAAATCAAAATGTCATATAAATAAACAATAACTAAACTTCCCAAAAATTCTTTCAATACGTCGTTCATAAGCCGCATGAATGTGCTCGGTGCATTGGTTAGCCCAAATGGCATGACTAACCACTCATACAAACCTTCCTTTGTCTTAAAGGTTGTCTTCCATTCATCTCCTTCTCTGATACGGATTTGGTGATACCCACTCTTCAGGTCAATCTTTGTGAAGTACTTGGCTCCACTCAAATAATCCATTATGTCATCCATTCTAGGCAATAGAAATCTGTACTTGATCATGATCTTGTTGATGGCTCAGGAGTCTATACACATCCTCCACTCTCCATCTTTCTTCGGTGCTAGTTGATGAGTGCTAGGTAGCACCCATAATAATACACCTTTTTACCTCTATTTTCAATCCTTGTTATTCAGTTGTACTGATAATTGCACCAAAGTAGACTGATAATATTTGTTTTAATTATATTAATGAGAAATGAATTACCAAAAGACATGATTTTTGATTGAAGGACTAATGTGTAGCAACTTAATGGAAATATGCAGAAATTCTCTCTTTTTTAATCTATAGGTGTAGATGTTTGGGCAAAGGCAATTTTGAGCATCTCCGGAGCTGACATGAAGGATGCCACACTTGTCTCTAATGTTTTCTAATATGATTGGAGAGATTTTGAAATAAGAGAACCAAGGGTGAATCATCTCTTGAGCTAGACAGAAGTCATAAGCACATCTCTAGAGCTACAAACAAAAGAACACACCTTTGAAGCCCTCCTTAATACAATGCAAAGTTCCAGCGCCTCTATCAGTCAGCACTTTTGGTGGCAATTAGAGTGCTCCAGGGATTACTCAACTAGCACCTAAGTAGTCAAGTGAAGACTCTAGTTAACTACTAGAAGTTTAATTCCTTTTTTATTGATTTTGCATGAGTTCTCGACAAACTAATTAAGTACCTATATTTCATGGCCTCGCTACCCAATTGTTATTTGAAACTAAGACTCCAGATTTAGTAGGACTGTTGTACCACTTAAATCTATTTCAGTTGCAGGATTTTACTCTCTAGTTAAATAGTTGATAGAATAAGAGATTGATGCTATCTCGTAGATAAACTGACAGTTAGAGTAAGTGATATCTCATCGCTGGATTTGATATAAATATATAAGGTAGAAGCAAAAGAAAGATATACAGATTTTGGTTGTAATCTCATTTTGATATAGATACTATCTGAATACAAAAGCATACTGATGGGATTAAACTGAACAAAGATTGTGATACTATATTCCTGTATTGATTCATTGCCTTAGTCTTCAGTCCTGAGGGTGAGGAGCAAGGGCCCACTCCCACCATCAAGATAGTGGGCTAGTATTTGTTTGTTCATTATCTTGCTTTAGATTTTTCTTAGGAAGATAGTTATTGTTTTCTCATAGATAAATGTATACTTCAGTTGTATGGATTAGAATAGGTCAATATTAGCAATTTACTATTTCATCTTTATTTCTAGTATTCTAAGAATTTACTTTCATAGTAGAAAAATTAGCAGCATTAATTTCCATGGCAAATAAGATTAGCAGAATAGTTAAATGGATTGGAAACTATAGGATTCCCATTTGCAGATAGCCAAGGACACAATCCTAGATTTAACATATCAAAACATGATTAAATGCCAAGGACCAATGACCCTTTTCATTTTTGGCACCGTTGTCGGGGACTCTGTGTTAATTAGGAAAACTTAGCTAATAGTTCTTAGGATTAATTGAATCTGTATGGTTAGAGCTAGGGATTCAAAAGGAAGATATATAAAATAGACACCCCAACAACAAACTATAGGAGAAAGTAGTAGGGTGGTACAAGATCTTGTTGAAGAGAGGCACCTAGAACCTACCTTGAAAACTACACCCCAACTCAATAATTCCTCAAATCCTCAAAGTCCTTCACTCTCTGAATATATCCAAGAATTGCAAGAAAGATTCCAGGAAGATCCTTTGATAGAAACTAATTCCTCAGAACCCCACACCGAATCTCAAAGAGAAGAACCAGTATCAAACATGGATGATAATCAAGATGAGGAGGATAATCAGGCTCCAAGAACCTTCTCATATCCCATTGTTCTGGCTACTAGAGTTAATGCCCCTATGAAGAATATTTCACCTTCACATTTACCAAATTTTAGGGGTCTTGCTTCTGAGGATCCAGATCAGTCTTTGTTTGAATTCAGAGTGGTATGCCAGACTTATGATTATGGATCAAATAATCAAAAACTCAAACTTTTCCTCTCAACCCTGAAAGATTCTGTTATGAGATGGTTCATGGGTTTGCCCCAAAAATCCATCGATTCCTGGGAACATATAGAAATAGAATTTTTGGGAAAATACCAGGATTACTGTAGAGTCACTGATAAAAATAAGGAATTGTTCAAAATTAAACAAAGAGAGGATGAAACCTTAGAGGACTATGTGGATAGGTTCTACAAGAAATTAGACAATTGAACATTCAAATTTTGCTCCTATAAGCAATTAGGGATGTGCCTGAACTAAACCAATTCATCAAACAACATTGCGTTAAGACCCTGAGTAGAAAGAAAACCTTTCCTACCACCATCCAAGTGGAAGGGAAAGTAGTAGACCTCCTAATGGGAGAAATGCTCCTCCCAAAATATGGAGACCCTGGGAACCCTGTCATAACTGTTTATATCTCAGGGGTGGAAATATCTAATGTTTTGGTTGATTTGAGAGAAGAAATAAATGTAATGATAGTCCACACTATGGACAAATTATCTCTAACATGTATCCAATCCACATCCACAATCCTTCAACTGGCTGACCAATCGGTAGCTATTCCAAAAGGGGTGATAACTGATGTTCTAGTTGTGGTAGAATCATGGGAATTCCTAGTAGACTTCCTGATATTAGAACCTAGAAACTAGCGAAATGCATATCCATTGATATTAGGAAGGCCATGGCTAGCTACAATAGTAGCATCTATTGATTTTCAAATAGGGGATATGGTCATTTCTAATGGAATAGATTTGAAGAAAATATCTTTGTATCTGCCAATTAAACCATCAATACATTATCGAGGAAAAGTGTGGGTAGATGAGATGAATAACATGGAAAATAGAGCCTCAGTAGCTATGGTTACCATCAAAGAACATTTGGGTGACTTAGAAGAAGAAATCCAGTATGTTACAATAGAAGATATCACTCACATTCTTATTAACAAAGATATAATGGAACTAGTCCAAGATTCAAAAAGAGAATTTCTCACTTCTGCTCATTAGACCCTAGAAAACATTATTCCTTATGGAGAGACCTTTTATAGAGAATTAGCCACATTTCACATGTTTCTCCCACATTCTTGCCCCCTCAATACTATGACCCCAGGATATGGATTGAATACATCTATGGACCAGATCACAAAATAGGTCATGATTTTACCTGGGAAAACATTGAATATCAACACCCAGTTAGCAAAAAAATAGGAAGAAGCACTTCTCAAACTCCTAATTTCCCATTCAACAACTTTTACTTGGGATTACTAAGATATGAAGGGCATACCTCCTGAGATTTGTACTCATCATATATACACTAAAGATGTCAAACCTATCAGACAACCTTAGAGAAGATTGAATCCTGCTTCAAAAGATATTGTTAAGATTGAGCTAGAAAAATTGCTGCAAGCAGGGTTTATATATCCAATCTCAGACAATCAATGGGTCTCACACTTGGTTATAGTGCCTAAAAAGAATGGGAAATGGAGAGTGTGTATTGACTATAGATAATTAAACAAAGCCACAAAGAAGGACTAATTTCTTTTACCATTCATTGACCAAGTGCTAGACAACCTTGCAGGGAGGAAGTACTTCTCATTCCTGGATGGGTTCAGTGGATATAACCAAATTCAAGTAGCACTTGAAGATCAGGATAAAACCACTTTCACTTGTTCTTGGGGAACTTTTGCCTATAAATTTCTTCCATTTGGGCTATGTAATGCTCTAGCTACATTTCAGAGGCTTGTTTTAGCAATTTTACTGTGTATATGGATGACTTTACTATGTATGGGGATAACTTTGAAGAAGCTCTCATAAACCTAGAGAAGGTACTAATATGCTGTGAAAAAAACTAACTATCCCTAAGCCATGAAAAATGCTTTATGATGGTAGAGGAAGGAATTGTATTGGGACACCACATCTCAGCAAATGGGACCAAAGTAGACCAAAACAAAATAGAACTGATCAAACAGTTACCCTCACCTAAAAATCAAACAGAAGTTAGAAGTTTTCTAGGTCATGCAGGCTACTATAAGAGATTTATAGAAAATTTCGGTAGAATAGTTGCTCCTATGTTTGCCCTACTTACCAAAGACACTGACTTCTTATGAACAGAGGATTGTCAATCAACATTTGAAACCCTTAATGAGAAACTTACTGTCACACCTATTTTAAGAGGGCCCAAGTGGACTCTACCATTTCACATACAAACTGATGCTTCAAATGAGTCCATTGGGGCAGTCCTATGACATAAAGAGGAGGGAGAAGGTATGCATGCCATCTATTACATTAGTAAAAACCTTACCTCTATAGAAAGAAACTATACCACAACTGAAAAAGAATTCTTGGTAGTCATATATGCTATAAACAAATTTAGGCATTATATCACTAGATATAAAATATTTGTACATAATGACCATGCAACCATCAAATACTTAATGAACAAGCCAGTAGTAGGTGCAAGGATAATTAGGTGGTTATTGCTATTGCAGGAATTTGACATTACCCTAGTTGATAATCCAAGAAAATTCAATTTGGTTGTTGACTTTCTATCATGATTGCATACAGGTGGAGAAAACCAACCAATGGAGGACAAATTTCTAGATGAACATCTTTTTGCTATCTCCTCTACTGTACCTTGGTTTGTAGACATAGCTAATCTTTTAACTACAAGCTTGTTTCCATCTCATTTTACCTCAAAACAAAAGAAGCACTTAATAAAATAAATCTTATCTTACAAATGGTTAAATGGTTTATTGTTTAAGTGTGGTCCTGATTTCATTTTACGCAGATGTCTAAAAGCTGATGAAATTTTTTATGTCTTAAGGGCATGTCATGATGAACCATCTGGTGGGCATTATTCCTCACACAGAACCATCCACAAAATTATGGGAGATGGTTACTACTAGCCCTCTATTCATAAGGATACCAAGAAGTATGTGCAGCAGTGTGATCAGTGCCAAAGGATGGGACAGCCAACCTTTACTTAGGAAATATCACTTCATCCTCAAGTAATGTTGGAACCATTTGAGCAATGGGGTCTAGACTTTGTGGGGCCAATTTCTCCACCATCATCAAGAAAAGAATACATTCTGGAATGCATAGACTATGTAACTAAATGGGCTAAGGTTCAAGCATTGCAATTTGCAAGAGAAGAAAAAGTTGTTGATTTCCTCTATAACTGAATCTTCTTAAGGTTTGGAGCCCCAAGATCAATAGTTTCAGACAAAGGACCTCAATTCACTTCTCAAGTAATCAAAGAATTCACAGATCTATATCAAGTTAAGCATAGGAAGTCTTCACCTTACCATCCCCAAGCTAATGGGCAGGTGGAAGTAACTAAATAAGGAACTGGAAAATATCCTTACAAGGACAGTGACCATGAATAGAAAGGATTGGCCTAGTAGGTTATCTGAGGTAGTTTGGGCTTCCAATACCACCTGGAAGTCTACAACCAAGTTCTCACCATATGAATTGGTTTATGGGAAGAAACCCATTCTGTCTGTAGAATTTGAACTATAGACACTCAAAACTTGATTAGATATCAGTCTACCATTATCTAAAGCACAAAAGAACAAGATTCTTCAACTGAATGAGTTGGATGAAATCCGTATAGAAGCCATACAGCAAACAGAACTTGTTTAATATCAAAGGAAACAATGGCATGACCAACACATCAAAAGGAGGACATTTCAGAAGGGAGATTGGATTCCCCTATATGATTCTAAGTTTAAGGAGTTCAAAGGGAAGTTACAAACTCACTGGATGGGCCCTTATCAAACAAGGGTAGTTTCTGAAAATGGAATAGTTTTTCTACCACCCATTGATGGAAGCACAAATTCATTCTTAGTAAATGGCCACAAAATCTGACTCTATAAAAGGCCATCAACTAAGGAGGATTTAACCAAGGACTTGTGCTTGGTTACAAGGGTCACAAGCTTTGTCACATATTGAGACTGAAAAAAAAAGAAAAAAAAGGAAGGTTGAAAACCAGTAAATGGCAGCCTTCTTGAAAAAAAAGAAGAGGAAGATGGAAAGCTAGTAAATAGCCATCTTTCTCAACCAAGGGGATTGAAAATTAGTAAATGACAGTTCCCTTCTTCTTGCAGGGTTGCAATCATCAATCTATGGAGCCAATCAGATGCCAAGAGCTAGTAAAACACATCTTCGTAGCAATCTAGGACCACCTCTAATGCTTCACCAATAAAGAACCATTTCAAGGAATAAAAGCAAAGAAGGGACCCACCTCTCCAAGTATTAAAGTGGGGACATCATAAGATGAGGTCAGTATGACTCATCCTCCACTTTTCGACATAAACAATGATGAGGTCAACATGCACATCATCAGCAATCAAAAGGCAATTGCTTCCACATGCGCAAGTCACCACGGATTGCTCTCTTGATGTCACTTGACAACATTTCATTTCCGGACCACTCAGTGGGAATAATTTTAGAATACGTGACAATGAGGATGCTGACACCAGTTCAAGCCATGAAGAAACTGCTTACATGTTGGGTCACATCAAATCTCATCAAAGCTGCAGCATTGCAGCCAAGTACATTGGGCCATCATCACAAAAAGTGATTTAGGTAATTCACTCAAATTGAATTAATTATTACCTATCTTGTCATTTCTATTTATAGGAGCAATTATTGTGACACATTTCCCTACTATTATTTCCCTTTTAACTTATGCATGCCGCCTTACTTGCCACACTGTCGACCTTTCTCCAGAGTGTCACATCACTCCCTGCAATTATGATTAAACAATTATGTCAAACTAATCTTAAGCCACCTTCTCATAATCTAAGTAGTTGAAATTAATAGATCAAACCCAATTCAAAGATTACAGAATTCTCCAAAACCTTTAGGGATAACATTCAAGTCTACTTCCACAATCTTGGTAGGCTGAAAAGAAAAAAAAAATACAAAGGAAATCAAGAAGACTTTAACCAGAGGAGGTGAAATAAAATAGGAAAATGGGAGTGAAAAAGAAGTCAGAGCTAGAGAATGTAACAGGCCTGCTGCAAGATCAAGTTGTAGCAGATATCTTGAGGAATGCTGGGTGGTTGGAATTTTTGGAGAAGTTTGAAGGCTTTCCGTAAGACATTGTGGATGATTTCCTGCGCAACCTAAGGAATAAACAAACAATTGTGAGAGGGATTCAAATCAATGTCTCTTCCACCATTATCAGCCATATTTTAGGGCTACCAGAACAAGGTGACAGGTTTTACCATCTAAAAACCATGTATGATGATTTGATTAAAAATTTCTCTGAAGAAGGTGAACGTGAATTACAATTACATTTAAACAAAAATGAAGTCAAAGGAATTGTTAGGACCTCACTCCCACAACCATGGCAATCTTTAGCTATGTGGTTAATGAAATATTTTACATGTGATGGGCAATTCTCTGTAGTTTTAGGACCAATAATGAAAATGTTAATTTTTCTGAGACATGGGCATGCCCATCCAAAATTTAGCATAAATATCCCAAACTTTCTCTATTCTACTATTAAATCCTTTGCAGACAAGTATCAATAGGGGAAGGGTCCCATGAAAAACCACGGCCTCATTTTCTTGATTGTAAAACATCACTTCATGTCCCAAGCTGATGGGGAGGCCTTATGGTAGACATTTTTAGAAAACAAACCACAACACAGGACACTAGAAAGAGCACATGGTATAGATGAGACTTCCTCTACTTAGTAGGATGAAGAAGCAATGCCTTCCACTTCCTCCCCAGCTACTGAAAAGGACAAGAACTAGAAACGAATAATGGAGAAAACTTCAACTTTTGCGCCTGTTACTGGCAACAAGAGAAAAGGGAAAGAAGTTTTGGGTGAAGTCTTAACTGCCATAGAACAACTAAAAGAACCTATTATAGAGCACCTCTCCTATATTACGCGCTTGGCAAAAAGAAAAATGACCTTGGCTGAGGAGTCTATTCCAGCCAAGCAAACAGGGGAAGCAATCATTATAGAAGAGGAAATTATGTTGGCCTCTACCCATAATTCTGGCCACAAGAAGCAAAGGAAAAGATCAAGAAAGAGTAAGAAAGCAAAAAGAACTTCAAAGACACATGATTCTAGTAGACACTACTGAGCCAAGGAAGAATCTAATGATTCAGATGAAATTCCTTTGGTTAGAAAAAAGAAATAAAGTGAAGTAGTTAAGGAAGCTTCCCCAGAGCCACCTATTCATCCAATTTCTCATATTCTAGCACCACAACATTCCCATTCTCCAGAGATAGTAGACAGAGACACCTTCACCATTTCTTCAGATTGTGAGGATAATGCACCTGCTACAGAGGCACAAGATCCACCTGTGCTATGGATAAGCTAGAGAAAAAGACAACCTACTCAAGTTGAAAAAGATACTGCCCTCTTAGCTGAGGTTCTCTTGGGTTTCTAAACTTCCATGGATGAGGCTGGGCCTTCATCAGCCCCAATGATAGAAAAAAGAAGTCAAGAGGAAGTTTGGGATAAGGAGACTGTAGGGGAAGATAAAAAGGAACAAGATGATGCAGATGACAATGTAGAACAAAGAGCTATGGAAACCCCTGAAGAGGAAAAGATAGAAGGGGGAGAAACAGGGAGTTATTCTCATCCCTTTGATCAATAAGATATAAAGGTTCCAAGGGAACAACAGATTCTAGAGGAAATAGATAATCTAAAGAGACTGTTGTGGGGGAAAAACTTAATCATTACTAACCTCAAAAATGTCATGAGGGAAAAAGAAATGGAACAAAAGCAGATAATTGAAGGACTGCAAGTAGAATTCTAGGACAAACAAAAGATAATTAAAGAAAAAGAGGTGGAAATTAGAGACAAAGAAACGACAGTCAGCAACCTAAAGTATCAGAGAAAAAGAAGAAGAAGCAGCACAAAATATTTCTTATATTATGAAATCTTGAGACAATAGTCTCACACTAATTGCAGCACTCATTGAAAAGGTACAAAGTCAAGCCAAGCAGTTGACATGGGCAAATAATAAGATAGATGATCAGGAAGAATACATTCATGAGTTGACTAGACCAATTACAACCATGGAATAGGGGATTCAAACAAACCCATACTTAGGACCAATTCTAATAGATATTCCTAAGGCCTTGTTTCATTGGGAAAGATGTTAGGAATATGAGACCTTCAAACCAATACTGCAATTGCAAAGAGTGGCAACTGCCATGTCACAAAGAGTACAAACCTTAGAGGAAAAGGTCATTCAGGTGGCCTCCATTTCAGTTGAGATCATATCTTCTAGACCTCTCGATGGTAGTTATGCTCTGTTTTTGCAAGAACGAATCCTCTAGAGAAAGATATGTTTGATTTTGTTTGATTTAACTTAGGACAATGAAACTAAGGCAAGCTTCATGTAGGCATACATGAAAGGTCCTGATGATGATAAAGAATTGCTGTGTGAGTTGTATTTGGATGGCTTTTACATCAATGATCATACCTTCCTTATCAACTACTTTGTAGGGGAATGCCAACTCAGGGCATTCATGTCACTAATGAGAAATCATCAGATTTAGAATGAAAGGATGGAGGCTTACACAAAGAAGGATACAGAAACAAGCCTCTTCCTCAAGAGGGAATGTCCAAATCCCAAGGCTTTTGAGATTCATTTAAGGGTAAACATTTACTCCCCAGAAGGTAGGACCAAGATTTTGCCTTTATATCAAAAACATCTGCAGGAATGTTCTATTGATTTTGGTCTCCTCATAAACAATTTATCTAATGAAATGCTTCTAGTGACAAAGAGCAGGTGGGACACTTTAACTACAGAACAAAAGATGAGGGAAGTAGTGTCCCCTACCAACATAAGGTTGTTTATGAGAAAGGATAGGACAGTGTCCAAATTGATGGATAAATACAAAGTAGAGTAGATAGGTGGTTGTTTCATACCTCGTCTCATTATTGAGCCACTACCTATCTAGGCTGAGCAAATGGAAGATGCCAGATTTCAAGAATGGTTAAAGCAGGTTGCACAGTTCAAGGGGAATGGCAATACAGACCACACTACTTGGCCCACATATGCAGATGATTTCAATTTGACTGATAGAATACTCCACCTAAATAAGTCTAGATTCTGAAGAGTAGGAGGACCTTCTAACCTTTAAGTTCATGGGGATGATGAGTGCCAGGTAGCACCCATAATAATACACCTTTTTACCTCTCTTTTCCATTCTTCTTATTCCATTGTCCTAATAATTACACCAAAGTATACTGATAAGATTTGTTTTAATTATATTAATGAGAGATGAATTACCAAAAGTCATGATTTTTGATTGAAGGACTAATGTGCAACAATTTAATGGAAATATGCAGAAATTCTCTCTTTTTGAATCTACAGGTGCAAATGTTTAGGCAAAGGCAATTTTGAGCATCTCTGAAGATGGTCCTAACAATCTCTAGAGCTGACATGAAGGATACCACACTAGTCTCCGATGTTTTCCAATATGATTGGAGAGATTTTGAAATAAGAGGACCAAGTGTGAATCATATTTGAAGCTGGACAGAAGTCATAAGCACATCTCTGGAGCTGTAGACAAAAGACAAACACCTTCAGAGCCCTCCTTAATACAATGTAGAGTTCCAATGCCACTATCAATCAACACTTCTGGTGGCAATTGGAGTGCTCCAAGGATTACTCAGCCAACACCTGAGTAATTGAGTGAAGACTCTAGTTAACTACTACAAGTTTAATTCTTCTTTTATTGATTTTGCATGAGTTCTCGATAAACTAATTAAGTACCTATATTTTAGGGCCTCGTTGCCCAGTTGTTATTTGAAAGTAAGACTCCAGATTTAGTGGGACTGTTGTACCAATTAAATCTATTTCAATTGTATGATTTTATTCTACAGTTAAATAGTTGATAGAATAAGAGATTGATGCTATATTGTAGATAAACTGATAGTTAGAGTAAGTGATATCTCATTGCTAGATTTGATATAAATATATAACGTAGAAGCAGAAGAAATATATACATATTTTAGTTGCAATCTCATTTGATATAGATACTTTCTAAATACAAAAGCATACTGATGGGATTAGACTGAAGAAAGATTGTGATATTATATTCATGTACTGATTCATTGCCTTAGTCTTCAGTCCTGAGGGTGAGGAGCAAGGGCCCACTCCTGCCATCAAGATAGGAGTCTAGTATTTGTTTGTTCATTATCTTGATTTAGATTCTACTTAGGAAGATAGTTGTTTTTTTCTCATAGATAAATGTATGCTTCAGTTGTATGGATTAGAATAGGTCAATATTAGCAATTTATTATTTCAGCTTTGTTTCTAGTATTCTCATAATTTACTTTCATAGTAGATAAATCAACAACATTAATTTCCATGGAAAATAAGATTCATAGAATTAGTTAAATGGACTGGCAACTATAGGATTCCTAATTGTAGATAGCCAAGGACACAACCCTGGATTTGACATATAAAAACATTATTAAATGCCAAGGACCAATGACCCTTGTGACTAGTACTGCAAGTACCGCACATGGACTTAGGCTCTACCTTATCAGTCCCTTCCTCAACAACTCCTGAACTTGTCTGTTCAGCTCTTCATTCTCTACAGGGATCATTCTGTGGGCTGCCTTATTTGGCAAACTGGCTCCTGGTATCAAATCCATTTGATGACTTATCTTCCTCATTGGTGGTAAAACTTCTGGTACATTATCAGAGATAATATCTTAAAATTCTTCTAACATATATGAGACTTCTATTGGTACCTATTCACATTTCTCTTGACTGATCTTATGAATCAATGCAAAGTAATGATGCTCATGCTTCATACCCTCCAAAAATTTCCTACCATCTACCAAGCAAATTCTAGCAGTACTACATACCTTCTATTCCACCTCCTTCAAGGGCTTCAACTTAAGATGAACTTTATCCTTTGTTAGGGAATATGTGTTTGCACAAGCATCATGGACAGCACACCTATCATACTGCCATGGCCTCCCCAACAACATATGACATGCATCCATAGGTATGATACCACACAGCAACTCATCATGGTAGTCTCCAATCTTGATCTTCACTAAACATTGCTCATTGACCAAAGCTCTATGGTCCTTCTACAACCATGCAATCTGATATGGATGTGGATGATTTCTTCTTATCAACTTCAACTTGTCAACCATCTCATCTGAAACAAGATTGTTAGTGCTTCCACTATCAATAATAATATCACAACACTTACCTTCACATTTGTGCCTTGTGCAGAATAAACTCTTCCTTTGATTGGGTTCTTTCTCCTCATTCAACAAAGTTCTTCTGACAACTAAGGTTTCTCCCCTTTCAACATCTTCAGAATGCTAATACTATGCATCTTCATCTACATGTGCAACTTATGCATTACCTTTAGGTCTTTTGTTTGTCCTTCCTTGATGTCGCGGACAATCATATGCTTAATGTCCTTCTTCTCCACATTGGAAACATGTTCCTTTGAAACCTACTCTTCCAGGTCCTTGCCTAGGTTGGCCTCTTCCTCTTCCTCTTTGCTCACCATTGTTCTTGTCACGAAGGTGGTAGGCATTATCTCCTTTCTGATTTTGACTGGTGCCAGCTTCTTCACTTTTCTTTGGATCTTCATTTTAGCCTCCATAGGATCTTCCACCAGTCCTTCTTCCTTGACCTCTTCCCCTTTTTTTTCTTTTGAATCTTTTATTCAACTTCTTATCCACCTTCAGGGAAAATTGGTACGCATCTTCTATGGTGGTCATTCTGACTAGGCTCAAATCCTCTTGAATACTGGGCCTTAACCAATTAATGTAATGGGAAACCTTCTCCTTGTTGGCCTCAGCATGGCATGTCCTGATAGTAATCTTATAAAAATCTTCAGTATACTCCTTGAGGGACTTGTTACCTTGCTTCAATCCTTGTAGCTTTTTTAGCAACTCCATCTCATAGTCCATAGGAATGAGCTACTTCTTTAGTTTTTCCACCATCTAATCCCATCTGGTAATCTTTCCATTTCATCTTCTGTTCATCTCTAACTGGGCATTCTTCCACAAAATATTAGCATGGCCCTTCAACTTTATTTTTGCAAACATGACCTGATCTAGGTCCTCCACATCTTCATACTTGAAATATTTCTTTATATCATTGATACAATCAATAAGTTGTTCTAGATTCAAATCTTCAGAATAGGTAGAAACTTCGATCCTGGGCCTATTTCTAATCTTTGAAATAGCCCTTAACAACCTAACTTCTATAGGATCTCTTTCAACTTCTTGTTCTTCCTCATATAGCTCTTCTTCAACTTTATCTTCACTTTCTTCTCTTGTTCTCAGCTCAAACCCTCTTTGCAGCTCCTCTTATAATGCATCAATTTGCCTTTATAGGGCTCTAAAACCCTCTTCCATCAAAGCATTCCTCCCAATATGATTTCTTTGTGGAGGCATCTTGATCTCTGCAACAAACCCACAACCTCAGGTCCTAGTGAAAACTACCTCATGGTTGGTGATCTATTGACTACACACTCAAGAACCCTTGCTCTGATACCACTTGATGAAGGGGGTAAATCATAAAACACACAACATAAATTACATAGAAAAATAGAATATTATTTTATTGATTTAGACAACTCATTACATTAAAAAGCTCACATATAATCAGAGGAATCAATCCTCCATAGGTTGCAACACATTACAGCTACCTCTCTCAATACTCTAGAATCTTCATCCTTCTGTAACCCCAAATCAGCTAGGTTTTCTAATTTCCCACCTTTTTGTGACTCTACACTATCCCCCTTATCTCTACTACTGCCCACGGTTCCCAATAATAGTCATAAATATCCCTTTTTGGTGGCCTCCAACTAAATTTCAAAATTGCAACTCCCTCCAAAAGTAGGTCAACTTCTAGGAAGCATAACTTTTGATCTGGGTGTCTGATTGATGAACTATTTTAAGCACTGGAAATATCGCAAAGTGAACTATCATGCCAAAAAAATGTAAATGGATTTTCATCAAGTTTTTAGGGTTTTATGGGATGTTTTAGTGCCTCATATCTAATTTCAAAAATTTCTAGGGGCTTTTCAGAAAATAAAAACTTTAATCTCTTTCAGCCCACAAATAATCTTTGCCTAATTCCTTCGACAAAGGTCTTATATTTCCTTTATGAAGCTTCATGTAAATGTTTTCTTCAATCCATGCCCAAATGCAAACTTTCCTGAAATGGCAATTAAACATTCCAAAAATAATAGTTTGCTATTTTTAGTAGTTTGGAAAAACTGAAAGTCCTACATCATTATTCAAGTGATTATGGAACTAGAAATACTAATTATGGAAATAAATGAAAACAAATTCAATGATTTTGAATCAACATCTTTTTGGGTGATGCAAGATTGCTTTTACACCATTGGATGCTCCTGCATCACCTACCAATTTGCTAGTGTACTTCAATTAGACATAATTTGGCTTTCCATTACAATAGAGTTGACCATGAGGCATAATCTTCTTGTTTGAGTCCACAAAATATAGTTTTTAGCTCTAAGAGGGAGACCATCATCTACATGCTTTACCTCCAAACATAGATTAATGATCCCCCGCATAGCTTCCTACTAGAAGTGGTTCAACCCTTCAATGAGGTAACTAGATAAAGACATCTACAGTAGAACCAAATCTAAGAACCAAGTGTAAACATGAATACCCATCACATGTAGTCAATCACACAATCCCTAGATGCACTCTAGCTACCATGATTTCTGACTAACATGAAACTGATCGGTATAGTGAATTGACGATGCACATAGGTATTGCATCACTTGGACAAAGCATTTAATTATTAGTTGCATAAATGTGGGTCATCTATTAACTTGACACTACTATCTCTTCCTTGACTCATCGCACATGACTAGGGGACAATAAAATGGAAACACAAAGTACAAAATAACACATAAGTTTAGAAATATATTATCACCAAACTCTTGGCATACCCTGCCCCTGAGTTGGTCTTGCTAGTTTTTAGTATAAATATTATAAAAAAATACATAATATCTATCATCACATAAATTAACTGTGAATATTTCAAAGCATACTTTGCCCTTTAGTATCATTTCCAAGTGAATCAAAGTGTCAATAATATTATCTAGTCTCCTCCTTGGAAAACTTAACACACAATCCACTTAAACCATCTAACCAATTTGTTACATTCTATATCCCATTATAAGGTAAGTAACGTCCACCATCTTAGACTTATAAATATGGCCATATTTTGAAATGACATACAATCAATTTTTACTTTGTATGACATAATCCTATCTACATTAGGATTTCTTCTTCAAATCAAAATATCACCATATGCTTAAACTCCATTCAAATAGACCTTCCTATCTATCTTACTAACTTTCTAGAATAAGCATTCTTATATATATATATATATATATATATATATATATATATATATATATATATATATATATAATGTGAGAGTCGTCAATAGACTCAAGATAACCCATGATCACCTATAATCAACACAACTACCACAACAAGAGAGAACAACAATAACAAAGCTATATTGCCAAGGAAAATATGATGCATATAATGGTATAAAATATAAAATATATGACTCAAACATAATGACTCACTAATATGATGAAAAGTGTCTTAATCCTATGGCATGAGACAAATAAAGGATAAGATCACATGTGTAGGATACGACCACATGACAACTAACAACATCTAAAAGCTAACTAAGTCAACTTACCATGTGAACATGTGTGTATATATTCTAACTAATAACTATTTAGATAATGTGCCTAGTTCACACTACAAGGGGGAATCAATTAGGTAATACCCTTGTTCACACCAACACCCCCCTTAAGAGAAACTTAGGAAGAAGTAAACAAATGCAATGATGTAAAGATGCAATGTGATGTAGGAGCATCCAGGGTGTAAGAGCAATCTTGCATCAACCAAAAAAATAAAAATAATAATATTAATAAAAATTTGTTGTTTCTTTTCAATAAGGGCTAAATTTGGTAGGGTTACTATTTTTAGTAAGTTTGCATTTGTGCACGGTTGGATACAAAATCTTATACGGACCTCCAGAATGGTGAATTGAAGCTAATGGTGAAGAAATCACTTCAATATCATTTGTCATTTGTGAGATATTAAAATTTCAAATTCCAAAAATCCTATTGAAATATTCAAAGTCAAATTTGAGGCACTTAGAGGCTCCGGATGGACCCGAAATTTGGTGGGAAACCCAAGTAGTCTACCTATCGATACTACTTACGCTCCATTGTCTTTTCGAGAGATTTCTAAAAAGGTTATTATAATTGAAAATCCATGGTTGGATCGAAAGTTATGGCCCCGCGAAGTTGACCTATTTTTGGAGGGAGATGCAAATTTCAAAATTAAGCTGGTGGTCACCAAAAAGGGCTATATATAACCATTTTTGGGAACCCTTAGGGTAGTAGAGTTAAGGGGGAAGGTGTAGAGTCAAGAAAGGTAGGAAATTAGAAACCCTAGCTGATTTGGGAATTATAAAAGGCTAAAGATTCTAGAGTTTTGAGAGAGGGAGTTGTAATGTGTTGCACCCTGTAGGGGATTCATCCTCTAATTGTATTTGAGCTTCTGTAATGTAATGTTTTTCCCATATTAATAAAATATCATTCTATTTTTTGTGTGCAATTTTTGTTATTGTGTGTTTTATGATTTACCCCCTTCATCAAGTGGTATCAAAGAAAGGGCTCCTGAGTGTGTAGACAGATCGCCGACCGTGAGGTAGTTTGCACCAGGACCTGAAGTTGTGGGTTTGCTGCATAGATCAAGATGCCTCCATGAAGAAACCATGGTGGGAGGAATGCTTTGATGGAAGAGGGTTTTAGAGCCCTGCAAAGACAAATCAATGCATTGCAAGAGGAGTTGCGAAGAGGGTTCAAGAAGAGAAGGAGAGAGGAAAGTGAAGATGAAGCTAAAGAAGAGCTATTTGAGGAAGAACAAGAAGCTGCAGGATATCCTACAGAAGTTAGGTTGTTGAGGGCCATTTCAAAGATCAGAAAGAGACCCAGGATCGAAGTTTCTACCTATTTGGAGATTTGAATCTGGAACAACTTATTGATTGGATCAATGATATGGAGGAGTATTTTGAGTATGAAGATGTGGAAGACCCTGAATGGGTCAAGTTTGCAAAGACAAAGTTGAAGGGCCACGCCAGTATTTGGTGGAAGCAGGTCTAGCTAGAGAGAAATAGAAGAGGAAAAGCAAAGATTACCAGATGGGATCAGATGGTGGAGAAATTGGAGAAGCAGTTCATTCTTGTGGACTATGAGATGGAGTTGTTGAAGAAGCTGCAAGGATTGAAGCAAGGTAACAAGTCTGTTAAGGAGTATACAAAAGATTTTTATAAGATCACTATCAGGATAGGCCATGGAGAGGCCAACAAGGAGAAGGTGGCACGTTACATTAATGGGTTGAGGCCAAGTATTCAAGAAGAATTGAGCCTGGTCAGAATGACCACCATAGAAGATGCATACTAGTTTTCCCTGAAGGTGGAAGAGAAGCTGAATAAGAGATTTGAAAGCAAGCAAAGGGGAAGAGGTCAAGGCAGAAGGACTAGCAGAAGACCCTATGGAGGTTGAAATGAAGATCTAAAGAAAAGTGAAGAAGGTGGAACCAGTCGAAATCAGAGAGGAGATAATACCTATCACCCTCGTGACCAAAATAATGGTGAGCAAAGAGGAGGAGGAAGAGGTAGACTTGGGCAAGGACCTGGAAGAGGAGGTTTCAGAGGAACATGTTTCCAATGTGGAGAAGAAGGGCATCGAGCATACGAGTGTCTGCAACATCAAGGAAGGATGAATAGAAGACCTGAAGGTAATGCATGAGTTGCACATGTGGATGAAGATGCAGAAAGGGGAGAAACCCTAGTTGTCAGAAGAACTTTGTTGAATGAGGAGAAAGAACCCAATCAGAGGAAGAGTTTATTCCACACAAGGTGCAAATGTGAAGGTAAGTGTTGTGATATTATTATTGACAGTGGAAGCACTGATAATCTTGTTTCAGAGGAGATGGTTGACAAGTTGAAGTTGACAAGAAGAAAGCATCCACATCCATACCGGATTGCATGGTTGCAGAAGGACCATAGAGCTTTGGTCACTAAATAGTGTTTAGTGAAGTTCAAGATTGGTGACTACCATGATGAGGTGTTGTGTGACATCATACTGATGGATGCATGTCATATGTTATTGGGAAGGCCGTGGCAGTATGATAGGAGTGCAGTCCATGATGGCCGTGCAAACACATACTCCCTAACAAAGGATGGAATATGTCATAAGTTGAAGCCCTTGAAGGAGGTGGAAGAAAATGTATGTAGTACTACCATAATTTACTTGGTAGATGGTAGAAAGTTTTTGGACAGTATGAAGGATGAGTGTCATTGCTTTGCATTGATTCCTAAGATTAGTCAAGAGAAATGTGAAGATGTACCAACAGAAGTCTCAGAAATGTTGGAAGAATTTCAAGATATTGTCTCTGATAATGTACCAGAAGGTTTACCACTAGTGAGGAAGATAAGTGATCAAATGGATTTGATACCAGGAGCTAGTTTTCCAAATAAGGCAGCCCACAGAATGACTCCAGCAGAGAATGAAGAGTTGAATAGACAAGTTCACGAGCTGTTAAGTAAGGGACTGATAAGGGAGAGCCTAAGTCCATGTGCGGTACTTGTAGTACTAGCACCAAAGAGAGATGGAGAGTGGAGGATGTGTATAGATTCTTGAACCATCAACAAGATCACAATCAAGTATAGATTTCCATTGCCGAGAATGGATGACATAATGGATTATTTGAGTGGAGCCAAGTACTTCATGAAGATTGATTTGAAGAGTGGGTATCACCAGATTCGAACTAGAGAAGGAGATGAATGGAAGACAACATTCAAGACAAATGAGGGTTTGTATGAGTGGTTAGTCATGCCATTTGGGCTAACCTATGCACCAAGCACATTCATGCAGCTCATGAACAAGGTACTGAAGGAATTTTTGGGAAGTTTTGTTATTATTTATTTAGATGACATTTTGATTTTCAGTAAGACTTGGGATGAGCATTTGATGCATATCAAAAGAGTTTTAGAGAAGCTGAGGGAGGAGAAGTTGTTGATCAATCTGAAGAAATGTAGTTTTGCAAAGAAGGAGTTGGTATACCTAGGATTTGTTGTCTCAGAGGAAGGTCTTAAGATGGACCTAGAGAAGGTGGGGGCTATCATTGAATGGGGGCTATCATTGAATGGCCTACATGAAGGAGTGCTTTCGAGGTAAGATCTTTTCATGGTTTGGCAAGTTTTTATAGAAAGTTTATCGGGAATTTTAGTAGCATTTGTGCACCCCTAACTGAGACAATGAGAGGGGATAGAAAAGAGTTTAGATGGACTAAAGGAGAAGATAAGAGCTTTGATACATTGAAGCAGAAAGTCGTAGAACAACCTGTGTTGGCACTTCAAGATTTCAATAAGGTATTTTAGGTAGATTGTGATGCTAGTGGTAGTGGTATAGGAGCTGTTCTAAGTCAAGAAGGTAAGCCCATTGCCCATTTTAGTGAGAAGCTTAATGATGCCAAGAAAAAGTATTATGTTTATGATCAAGAGTTTTATGCAATAGTCCAGGTTTTGAAGAAATGGAGACATTATTTGTTGCCAAAAGAGTTTGTCTTATATACTGATCATCAGGCTTTGCAGTATCTTAATAGTCAAGGAAAGTTAAATCAAAGGCACTTAAAATGGGTTGATTTTTTTGTAGAGTTATACTTTCATTTTGAAGCACAGGAGTGGGAAGTCTAACAGGGTTGCAGATGCCTTGAGAAAAAGGCAAAATGTGTTGATAGAAATGAAGATAGAGGTTGTTGAGTTTGATGAACTCAAAAGTTTGTATCCTAAAGATCTAGATTTTACAGAGGCTTGGAAAGCTTGTTTGGAACCTGTTACTTTAGACAGGACAAAATGGTTGGATTACATAATCCAAGATGGCATGTTGTTTAGAGGAATCCAGTTGTGCATTCCGAGGAGTTCTATGAGAGAGAACCTGATTAAGGAGAAGCATAGTGGAGGCTTAGCTGGACACTTTGGTCGAGATAAGACCATTGCTATTGTTGGTGAACATTATTACTTGGCACAATTGCAACAAGATGTGAGGAAATTTGTGTAGAGTTGCAGAGTGTGTCAGATGGCAAAAGGAACAAGTCAGAATACAGGGCTATATCAGCCATTACCTATACCAGAGAAGCCATGGGATGATATTAGTATGGATTTTATTCTTGGTTTACCAAGGACACAGAGAGGGCATGATTCCATTTTTGTGGTGGTGGATAGATTCTCAAAGATGGCCCATTTTATTCCTTGCAAGAAGACTAATGATGCTATTCACATTGCAGAGTTATTTTTTAGGGAGGTGGTGAGACTACATGGTCTACCTAAGAGCATAGTTTCAGATCAAGATACCAAGTTTGTTTGTTATTTCTGGAGGACATTGTGGAAGAAGTTGAAGATAGATTTGAAGTTCAGTTCTGCACACCATCCATAGACTGATGGATAGACAGAAGTGGTGAATAGGAGTTTGGGTAACCTACTACGATGCTTAGTAGGAGATAAGCCCAAGGGATGGGATTTGATTTTACCACAGGCAGAATTTGCTTACAATAATTTTATCAATAGGAACATAGGTAAATCTCCATTCCAGGTTGCATATGGGAGTAGCCCAAGAATTGCTTTCGAATTAAGGAGGATGGATAAGGGGGAGAAGAGTAGTGCCGAAGCTGAAAATTTTGCTGAGCACATGAAGAATTTGGACGAAGAGGTAAGAAATCATATCCATAAGATGAATTCTTAGTACAAGGCTAAGGCAGATCAGAAGAGGAGGCATAAGGAGTTTTAGGAGGGTGGTGAAGTCATGGTTCACTTGAGAAAAGAAAGATTTCCAGTTGGTACATATAATAAGCTAAAGATGAGGAAATTTGGACCATGTAGAATCCTGAAGAAGCACAATTCAGGAAATGCATTTGAGGTAGAGTTGCCTGATGACATCAATATTTCACTAGTGTTCAACATTTTAGATCTGATAGAGTATCATGATGATGGACTTGATAAAGGAACATAGTGGGACATTCCAGCATCTACTTCAGAGGAGGAGATAGAGGGCATTCTGGATAGCTGTGTGGGTAAGAGTACAAGAAACAGGTAGTATACAGAATACTTGGTGAAATGGAAAGGAAGGCTTGTTGAAGATTCATCATGGTTATCTCAGACTAAGGTTAATCATTTTGGTTTCCCTCTAACACATGAGAAGCGACAGGGTCACTTTTCAAATTACCCCAAGGGTCTAATGCAGGAGCATCCAGGGTGTAAGAGCAATCTTGCATCAACCAAAAAATAATTATAATAAAAATAAAATGTGTTGTTTCTTTTCAATAAGGGCTAAATTTGGTAGGGTTACTATTTTTAGTAAGTTTGCATCTATGCACGGTTGGATACAAAATCTTACACGGACCTCTAGAATGGTGAATTGAAGCTAATGGTGAAGAAATCAATTCAATATCATTTGTCATTTGTGAGATATTAAAATTAGAAATTCCAAAAATCCTATTGAAATATTCAAAGTCAAATTTGAGGCACTTAGAGGCTCCGGATGGGCCCAAAATTTGGTGGGAAACCCAAGTAGTCTACCTATTGGTACTACTTGCGCTCCATCGTCTTTTCGAGAGCTTTTCAAAAAAGGTATTATAATTGAAAATCCAATGGTCGGATCGAAAGTTATGGCCCCGTGAAGTTGACCTATTTTTGGAGGGAGATGTAAATTTTGAAATTAAGCTGGTGGTCACCAAAAAGGGTTATATATAACCTTTTTTGGGAACCCTTAGGTTAGTAGAGTTAAGGGGGAAGGTGTAGAGTCAAGAAAGGCAAGAAATTAAAAACCCTAGCTGATTTGGGAATTATAGAAGGCTGAAGATTGCTGAGTTTTGAGAGAGGGAGCTGTAATGTGTTATAGCCTATAGGGGATTCATCCTCTGATTGTATTTGAGCTTCTATAATGTAATGTTTTTCCCATATTAATAAAATATCATTCTATTTTCTGTGTGCGATTTCTATTATTGTGTGTTTTATGATTTACCCCCTTCATCACAATGGTTCCCAGCCACTAGGCCATGTTATGTACCCATGTAAAAAATATCTCTCACAAACAAAGTAAAGGAGAAAAACATGTAGGAAAAACCCCTCTCCAAAAGAGAGAAAAGAGAAAACAAAATGTACAAGTGATAAAGTTATGGAAGGACTCATCAAGACCCCCCAAGGACTACATACATCATGAATATACAATCAATAGTCCCCCCATAAGATGGAAAGTATGAGACTAGATATCCCCACCATAATGAAGTAGTCCATAGACCAATGACGCATGCACGAAGACAAAAACAATATCCAATGCCTGCAGACAACATTTCTCCCCTTGGGAAGAAACAAATCCACTGGTATATGTAGAAGAAACTCCAACTCCAAAAAAAGAGATGAGGGAAGAAGTCTCATGATGTATGAAGCCTCTGAAAATTGCTCAAGTGTCCACTTATCAATGCTGAAAGATGCCACAAATGAATCAAGAGTCCCAAGCCTACTTGAATAATGTGGCAATTTAGGACAATAGGAAAACTCGAGGTCATAAAGCTCCAAAGACAAATATGGTGTGATAATAGATAACTATCATCAAAGAGTAGAGATATCCCCTCAAATGTGTCCTCTAGATCAGAAATGTCAAACTCCATAAACAAGAATGGTATGCCTGCAACATAAGAGTCCCAATGAGATGGATCTTGAAAAATAATAAACATCCTACTGATCAAGATCAAGGGAACTATCAATCAATAAAATTGAAGGATCAACAAGTGTCTTTGTATGATGAGGAGTGGAAACCTCATCATCCAAATGTGCAAGGTGTTCCAAAGAAGAAAATTCCTTTTGTGTTGTTATCAACTGGGATTGCACCCGTGATGCAAAGCTATGAGGCTCAGTAATCCTGTGTAAGATGGGAATACCTTCAAGTTGTGGGTGCCCTATCGTGAAGGTAGACCTCCATATTGTGGACTAGTTCCCTTATGATTTTCTAATGGTAAACCAACTTTGCAGGAAAAAGGATAGAAAGAATTGCACTGGAAAAATAAAGTGAAAATGAATTTGTGGTGATGCACCTATATGATAGTAAAACATGTAGCTTTGATTCACAACTACTTTCAAAACATGTATTCACACATATCAATTTGGCAATATGACGACATAAATAATTCAAAGGAAGGCTTGAATAAATTATTTCCTGAAGGAAAACTAGGTTTTCACAACATGGAAGAAATGACTATTTAGTTGCACAACCTAAGACCTGTGATTTTTTTACTTCTTTGAATGCATCCAAGTATAAATGAGACAAAGACTTAAAGGTTTCAATGTTAAAACACAATAAACTTTCATCCAATCATTCATAAAATAGCATAATTGAGAAGGTGAATACTTGATCTTACTGAAAATGTAGGAATATCTACACAAATTAACTAAAAAAATAATCTGTAACCTGTTGTACTGTATAGATCTGAAAAAGTGAGTTACAAACAAACTTTGCCTCTCTAAAATGTGTAAGAGATAATAGAATGCAAGAACTAGAAAAACATAAGTTTTTCTCCAATATATAATCTGTTCTAAAAAAGACCTAAAAAGGTCAACTGCAGTCAACTACCCCTAAAAATATCTTCTCAAAAACTGATCCACGAGCAGGCATAAAAATCCCTAAAAAAATAGGGTCATAACTATAGAAAAAGGAGCAAAAATAGCTCCAAACTATCCCTCACTCTCAGTTTGACCAAGTGGTACACCAAACTCCTCTTAGTTTGACCAAAAATCATGCAAAATCTCCCAAAATAGTTCAAATAACTCCATCTCCTAATTTTGCATGATTTTGGGATGAGGAAACAATGTGAACAAGTAATAAAATAATCAAAATAACTTACTTTACTATGTGTTATAAATTTGTCTATCTCTGACCTTTTTACAACTTTGTGACAAATAATAAAGTAATTTATAATTGCATTACTTTATTATTTGTTTACATTTGTTTTATCAGTTTCTAAGTCATTTAAGATGAGGGTAATTATTTTGAAAAGGTTTAAAAATAAAACTCCTTATAACTCCTCTTTGATTTACATAATCACCTCATGCATCCTATGATGATGCCAACAAAAATACTCCTCCATACATGTCAAAGTCAAAAATACCTCTCATATGTGAGATATGATTAAAATAAAAATCATGATTTAACCCCTTATATCTCCCATGTCATCATGCATCATATAGGACCTCATCCATGCATAGGTCAAACATACATTTATCACATACATCCTTATGACTCCCATGCTATATCTATGATCACCCCACCCTTATGACTCCCATGCCATATCCATATTATTGCATCTCCATGTCATAAGGACATCTCTATATCATTGTGTCCTTGACTTTAAAATTTCCTTCCTTAAGGAAAACAAAGCAAATAATTATAGCCTTGTATCATTAGGCTTTTGACCTTACTCACTTGAAACCTTAAGGAAAACAAAAGAAATAATCATCATCCTCACGGGCCCCTCACATCATTAAGTTCTTAACACTTCAAGAGTGTTGACCTCAGGCACTTTTGGTTAGCAATGATCACACAAAAAGAAGTCAAGAAAAACACATCATGCCCATAGTTGAGCTAGGTCATTCGACCAAAAAAAAGATTTGAACCCTAGAATCTTTATTTTGCACTTTTGCCTTATCTTCATGGTTGCTCTGCCCGCTGACATGCAAGGGTTTGAATCTATTTTTGGAGGCACTCTTGAGGTTTAAATTGTTGTTCTTGAGCTATTTTCAATGCCATCATGGCTCAGGTAAGTCTCCTTTCTATCTATCTTTGTTTCCCTACAAAAGTGGTGGTAAAAAATACACTAGGTGATGCTCCTGTATTTGTATCCATTCTATTTTTTTGTATAGTGACATAATGATGAAATAATCTCCTCTTTTGCTTCTGTATCTGCTGCATATTTTCTCTATTTTGTTTTAACAAACAAGGAAAGAGAGAGAAGTTTTTTTACACTAGTTTTTGTCACTATCATGATGATGATTGTCTCCTCCTTTGCTCATGTATATACTTCATATTTGCTTTTCTCTATTTTGACATAAAAAACAAGGGAAGAATGATAGTTATGCATATTGGTTTTCATCATGTTCATTGTATCTAGCTCTTTGTACTCTTCTTTCTTTGCTTGGCCTTCATAGCATAATGATTTAGTATGGGTTTTTTGAAAACTCTTTGAAAAGAAAACATGTAGCTCATATTTTCTTATATTCTTTGATCTTTCACTCATGGCATGATGATTGCAACATGAATAAGTATGTATGACTGTTGAAATAAAGAGGCAAAAAAGATTTACTTATTGTAACTAAGCCCTAGAAGGGTTTGGTTAATGTATACTCCATCTTTGCTATTTCTGTTACAAAAACAAGGCATCATTGCTTCTTAGCATTTTGTGCCCTCTTCTTATGCATCATATATGCTTGGGAAGAAGTGATGAAGGGGTTTTTCTTTATTTTCCACAAACCCTACTAGGGTTTCACCTATAGTAGCCATGTTCTTCAAATAGTGTTGCTCTTTGATAGTGGGGATAGTCACCCTAAAAGAAGGACTATGACCTTATTCTTTCTCTGTTGCTCCATGATGGATTTATACATAATCTATGCTCTGCACTTTGTGTTGGAAGTTATAGAATGAATTTACAATACATGTTTCTCTTATTTGTATCTCCTGTAGATGTATATGAGACACTGAGATTTCATTTTCTTTTTGCAATTCCTTGTGACTGGGACTATGCATTCTATCTTGATTGTATGCTACTATGATAGTGACTTATTTACACATATTCTTTAAATCTCACTATACTCTTCAAGTGATGTACCAATAACAAAGATGAAATTAGTTACCTTGGCTAGGGTTTTGTAAATTTCTCTCCTCTACTACTCTGAGACAATGCACTGGTAAGATTCTTTAAATGAACATGATGAGACTTTCATTCTCTGCCATTCCATGGCATGTTGATGCATATGGAAGCTTATATTTTTCATTTGATGACTATGACAGTTTGACTATATGCAAACCAAAAAAACAATGAACTATGTGCTTATGGTTGTACCTTCTACAATGCTGCATCCATAGCTTTCTTTTCAATATCTTGTAGCATAGAATTGTATTGTGTGTATTCTATCTTATCACTGGTGACATTATGGGCTCTCTTTATGATTTATAGTCCTGACTTGCACTTCACATCTCTTTTATCTTCATTTGCATTGAGGACATGACTGTGAACTAATCTTGATTCCTGTAGCTGCACCTCCTATACTCTTCATGGTCATGATGCTGATTGTCTATGGCTTAGTGTCCTCATGATGTATCTTCATGTCTGAATTATCTTTATGGGCAAATGAGGCATGATTGCTTATGCTGTTTATGATGATTGTGCTATTAAATGTGTTTAAAACCTCTCTTTATATCTGCAAGCACTTGGTACATTTTATATGATTACTCCTGTATGGTGACTATCCCTTTTTGCATAGTTGTGTATGGTATTTCTCTTTGACTGTGCACCTATCTCTTGCACTCTATAGCTATATTTGTAGTATATAATTTTCTCATTCTATAGCAAAGGTAAATCATGATTATATGATGAATGGACTATCATTAAGGTGACTATCCCATTATGATGGAATTGTAAGCCATTCTCTAGAAGTCCTATTCACTCTATTTATGATTTCTCTTGCATTTAAGTTAGTTGACATGGCATGACACATAGATATAGAACTGTTTCTCATTATATGACTGTCCTATAGCTGATTACATGCTTCTTGATTAATGGGATAGTCACCTTAATGACTGATTTTTATCCTTTTATGGCTGCTTAATGAATCTAATAGCACTTTTACATCTCATTCACAACAAAAAGTGGTAAATACCTAATTTAAATGTTGCTCCATGATGCTTCTTAGTCTATAAAGCTCTTTATGGGACTATCCTTTAGTTGATATTGATTTGATGTTTGACTATCCTGCCTTGGAGGCTGTCTCATGCTACATTAGTGTTGTTATTGACTCTCAATCAAAATATGCTTTTATTTATTGATCTGAATGTCTCTTTGCTTATCTTATATCCCACTTAATATCAAGGGGCAGCATGCTTGGCTCAACCCTTGTGGGAGCCCATTTTTTACCACATGCTGAAATGTCTTGCATAATGACTATACCTGTATCGACACATTGGACAAACAAGTTAGATAAAACAATGAGTACAATACTCATGTGATGATTTGATCTTTCTATCTCTCCTTATTGATTCAATGCTCCATGACATGTGTTATTTTTCTGTTGGTAGGGCATATAAGGAGACTCATATTCGGAGCTCTAACCAATTTTTTGCCATGATGTAGGTTCACTTCATGATCAAGAGAGGAGGAGCAAGAAAAAGAAGATGCACCTCAAAGCTCAAGCAGGTAATGATGGATATGCCTTTTCCTTCATGCTTCTCTTTCATTTCTTTTGTCTTCAGATGCATAGTATATTTCATGTTACATTGGTTTAGCTACTCCCACATCTTGTGTGGGACATTTGATCACTTTTTTCTTTTCAATAAATACAAATTTAACACTTGTGCAATTCTGTGTATACTTCTTTTGCAAAATGAATGAAAGATTATAGAATTGAATGAAACCAATGTCTTGTGCTCTATAAGTACTTTCCTTTATGTTGCAAAAACTCTGAACAACAAAATTGAATTCAATCCTTTTTCAATCACTTGAAATATGCAATGGTTAAGCATGGCAGGAATGTGTTAGAATATTCTTCACCTTGAATGTAATGAAACTTGTTTCAGCTCTACCAATTTGAGCTGTAGGTGAAAGAAATTGTAATATTTCTAGTGATTTTGACTAAATGCTTTCCTGCTAAGCATATAGACCAGTTGTCTAAATAATCCATTGGGCATGGAGTCAACTTCTATCCTCGATAACCTTGAAAACCCTTTGTAACTCAGCTGTTAAGAACTATATAGGAATAAAAACCAAACTGAAAACAACTATCATGGCTCTATTTAGGACAGGATTAGCAAATTGTGCAACTGCACTTCTAGAAAACAAAAAACTAAACTAAAAATCCTACTCTACTCTACACTAATCAACAGTGGTCACTGTTAAACAAAACCATTAACTAGTATTGGAAAAAAATTCCCTTTCTCACCAACTTAGGATGTGCTTCATGCTTGTAAATTGTCTAACAAAAATGGGGGAAAAGTAAATGTTGAGTGCACAAATGAGATACTTCTCTAATCATGAAAATCACATCCCTTACTCTTTTAGATAAGAGATGCATGCAACTTTTTTGAATAGGGTGAACAACCTGCATTGATGCCTTTTGATATTCAATATTGTGCTCCCAAGCAGGTACTTCAATTGATAACTCTTCTTGATTGTCTTCCAATTGTGCCAGGTGTCTAATAGGACATCTCTTTGTGTTGACACACAGTTTGACATCTTTGCCCTCATGATTTTGCTCTAATTTTGTGGTCTCTTTTGACTGAGATAATTTCTAGATGGCAATATCCCCCTGCAACAATGTTGATTGGATTTAGCTTATAGGCTGGTCATGTTCTCCATCCTTATTTTCTTCATCCTTAAGGGCAGTTGATTGATGCATCTCCATTATTTTCAAGAGCAATTATTTTCAAGATGCATCAACAAATTGTGGGAGTTCTTCAAAATAGTTCATGTTGTCCTCTTCTATAGGCTGTAAAGCATTTTCTTCTACAACTTTTCTTGAATGAAGGATGCAACCTTCATCCTTGGAACAATTAAAGGAGGATTCATCTTTGTCAAAAAGAGACAAAGGTTGATCCAAAAAAGCAAACAACTCTTCCTTTTCAGTCCCATCACCAATTTGTTTGAAAGCTTGCTATTCCAAATGTTTATGATTTTCCTCCTCCAAAGGTGTTGGCATAACATCCAAGAATGAGTAGAAAAGCTCAATTTCATGTTCAAGCAGATCCTCTTCAAGCTCTTGATCATTCAAATCAGGGTTTCTTTCATATATCTATTCACAAATCAACACCCTGCCAATGTCATTTTCATCCTTTTGCTAATCACAACATGTCAATTTTGTTAGCTCACATACATTTTCATTATCAATAGCAACAAATAAATCAGATATTTCACATCCATGGAGAATGCTAGGGCTCTCTCTTTTTATAGACTTTCTAGATCTTCTTCATCATTATACCAGTTGGATACCTCGAAATAATTATCAATATTCTATTGTTCTATAATGTCTGCTTGCTGCTCCAAATCAGCTAGTAAGATGAGCATTTGTATGTTCTCTTCATTACTGTCATCAAAAGAAGGTAGCTAGGCAAATAAAGAAACTGAATCTTCCTCTTCATATGGTGTCTTATCCATTGAACCAACCTTCTCTGCACATGCATTGTTCTCATATTCAACTGAGAAAATGGTACAATCAGTAGCAACCTCTTGCCTCTAATCAACCTTTTGTTGTTCTAGCTAGTAGTACTATACTATTAGATGTAGGGGATCTATATTTTAATCTTCTCCATGATGAGTGAGATATCTTGATCAATGGGTTTCTTTGTAACTACACTAGGCTGTACCTGATTACTTTCCTCAACTTGCAAAGGATGAAGACTTATGAGACTTGGAATTTCAAACTTAAGATGCTGATTTAAAGAATCAAGAAATTTATCTTGCCTAAAACTTGGAATCTCAACTATAGGAGGGTTAAGAGGTTCACTTTTATTAAAACTTCAAATTTCATACCTACTAATGTCATCTCGAAAGGGTTGATCTGGAATGGAAGGAGATGTTTGAACTTGATGCCTATATGTTTGAGTGAGTAAAAGTCTGATCTACTCCTCCTTTGCAGCTAGTTCTCTTTCAATATGATCTTCAAACCATATCTTTTGTGTCTCCAACTCCTGATCATATTGAAAGGCTTGATCAACTGACTATTGTTGCTATAGTTATACTCTAATTCTCTATTGATCTCTTCCATCTGCTTTGTGGAGTCAAGAAACATACTCTTTATGGTTACAATCTCCTCTTTTTCACTCACTTGGAGCTAGTTGGGAAGGGTATACTGATGGTTTTGAAGAAAATAGGCTTCTTGAAGTTGATTTGGTTTATGCATAGGCTGCGAACAAGGCTGAACTGGTGTGGGTGGGAGGTAAGAGTATTGAACATGCTGGTTTCTTTGTAAATCAAAGGAATTAGGGGTGAAATCAACTACATGCTTAGCTTAATATGGCTAATAAGGATGTGGATGAGTAAAATTTTCATAATATGATGGATGATATAACATATTCCCATGAAACATAGACATGTTTCTTAATTCAAAAAGTTGAAACACACAAAAATTAGCATTATTAGCACCTAATCATACTGAAACCCAAAAAATGCTTCTTAGAGTCATCAAATGTGTTGATTTATTGCCTCAAAAGCTTAAGATCACTGATACACACACCAAATATCAGTGATATATGAACATACTTTTGGATTGAAATAGTCCAATCTGTCCCACTGAGAGTACCAAAAACTGTTATCGACTAGGATTGCACCTGTGATGAAAAGCTGTGAGGCTCAGCAATCCTATGTAACATGGGAATACCTTTAGGTTGTGGGTTTCCTATGGTGAAGGTAGACCTCTATATTGTGGGCTAGTTCCCTTATGATTTTCTAGTGGTAAACTGACTTTGCAGGAAAAAGGATAGAAAGAATTGCACTAGAAAAATAAACTGAAAATGAATTTTTGGTGATGCACCTATATGATAGTAAAACATGCAGCTTTGATTCACAACTACTTTCAGAAGATCTATTCACAAAGATCAATTTGGCAATATGACCACATAAATAATTCAAAAGAAGGCTTGAATAAATAGTTTCCTAAAGGAAAACTAGGTTTTCACAACATGGAAGAAATGACTATTCAATTGCACAACCTAAGACCCATGTTTTTTTACTTCTTTGAATGCATGCAAGTATAAATTAGAAAAAGGCTTAAAGGTTTCAATGTTAAAAAACAATAAACTTCAATCCAATCATTCATAAAATAGCATAATTGAGAAGGTGAATACTTGATCTTACTAAAAATGAAGGAATATCTGCACAAAATAGCCAAAAAAGTAACATGTAACCTACTGTAATGTATAGATCTGAAAAAATGAGTTACAAACAAACTCTGAGATGTCCCCAAATCTGATTTTTATATAAATCTTAAATCTAAAAATGACTTTTGCACATACAACACAAATATTGATTACATGACCCAAATTCTAGCAACTAGTTTGCACAATAATCGTTCCGAATTATGAAAAGATAACTCCAACCATTTTTATTATGGATTTCTGATGTAAACACATGGTTAAAGGTCTGATACATAAAAATAACCTAGCAGAAAACTCCTATAGAAATTATGCAATTTCAGCTACAACCCATTACACCAAATGCTGAAATACATAATATATAAATCATTATTATGTCTCCAAACCCTCAAAATGACACACAACTTAGTATGGATCAAATATAGCACTGTAGATGATGATGTACAGTTGCACATACAACATACAAACCCCAACACAACAGCAATTACTAACAACACTACAAACAACACCAAAAATCACACTACAAATGCATTACAAACCCTTGTAAACACACAATAACTCTACTTTGCTGAATCATGTTTGCTCCAATGCAACCTCTAAAGTGAGATTGCTATAACAACCCAAGAACACTACCCTCAGATTGCTGGGAAATCATGTCCATCGGACACAAGCTCCATCTTCAATGGTTTCCCTATCCACTGAGGCTGCACAAAGCATCCGCTCTGCAAGAAAATAGTGAAAATGGCAATAGTCCCTCTGCATGCAAAATAAACAATACTTATATGCTTCTTGAACATCTGGAAACTTCTACCATCTTTAGATTCACGTCCAAATATTTTTCCCCAAATTTTGGCACTTACAAAATTCATAAAATGCATTATAACATCTCTAAAATTAGTCTTTCATATTCTACCACTTAAAAGGCATCTTTTGACAACTCAAAATATTTTTTTCAAGGCACCAACATGCAATTAAAGTGCCAAATAAAAAACTCACGACCCAAAGGGAAATATTCTCTTGCATGAAGTGCATGTAATCTCCGATGCCAAATTAAAGCTCATAACTCCCACCTACCTGCTTTGCCAACTCACAAGATATGCAAATCTTTTATTCTTCAACAACTCAAGATTCCTTCCAAATCCAACACCCAATGAGTTATCATGAGCATCAAATATAATACATTTAATATTTATTTTCTCCTAATATTTGAAATTTCTCCAGAACAAATAAAATATTAAATAATTATTATTTTCCCCAAAGATATCCTTTAGTCTCAACTTACTATTTCATAACAGGGGAAACTTACTAAAAATAGCAAGTGCTATTTTTGGAAAGGGGACATGACAAGTCCTCCCTCCTCAAGATTACTCATCCTCAAGCAATGAAAACCATGATGTTTTGAAGTCATTGTACCAAGGTGGTAAGTCATGCTAAACTGTCCATACAGCCTAGCTCATGTACCTGTCAAGTGAGATAACTCTTACCAAAGAACACTATGCAATCTTGGAAACTCAAACTCATATGTGACAATTTCATTAAACCAATAAAAATATCCATGCAAACCTTTGATACACTCACTCCAATCCCAAATCTGAACCACATCTTCCAAAAGAAATTTTGTAAACTCACTAAATGCCTCCCACTGTTTATAAGCACTAGCATGTGGTAAATCAAACCTAAGACTCCTGCAACTTCTCCCAATGATATAAGTCTGATTTATGTTGCTGTTAGGAATACTATAACAATCATTGCATCCTTTGTAACAAAAAGTACATCTTTGGGAAATAACAACTGCTTGTACCTTCAAAACATTGAAATATACATGGTCGAAATGCATACTAGATGGCCCAAACTTTACCTCAACTTGAAGGATGGTACATTTAACTTCATGATCTGATTTAGAACAAAAATATGTCTATAGAGGGACAGCAAATATCATCATGTAACAGCATAAAATATTCCACCCAAATCTGAATATTAATCTTATAAATGATAACTGTTTTGAAAAATGATGTATTCCTTGAGTCCATCTTCTAGCACATACTTGTCATCCTTCACAATTACATCCAAAATGTTAGCAACCAAAGTATTTTGAACATACTCAACCACAATAGAAATCTTCTCATCTTCAAAATTGACACCAATGATACCAAGTATAGGCATCATGAAGACAACATGAGCAACTACATTCTTGTACAACTGCTGTAATTTGGACAACTCTTTGGAAAATATTTCACCCATGTAATATGGCCTAAATACAAAATGGTTGATAATAATATAGGCATACTTAGCAAGCCCATGACCATCATTGTTGTAACCTTCATAATGAATCCCAAAACTACTAACAATGACATCCTTGAACATACCTTTCCATTCTTGATGATGGATAAGCAATGGCTGCAACAAACTTACTAAGATGCCATGTCCTTCTTCATTTTGTAGAGTCTCATTCCTCTCAAACTCTCCTCTACATATCCAAGGATAGAAAACCTGTATCCAACTTGTCTCCAAAACATGGCACAATTCAACTTGCATGTAAGCTGAAAATAAATCATAAGCATCACAAACCACTCCAAACCTCCTCATAGATAGTTTTATGACATCTAGAGTAATTGTCACTAATAGTGGATACCTCCCATTATCATCATCATGCAAGTAAACTTCCCCAACATGTGCCAATCTACAGTTGTTCATAACTAAAATCATCAAAATCAGCAACATACCAATGATGTAGAGATTGCAAAAATAGCAAACCTGAGTAACACTTATCAACATGATCAATGTGAAATTGATGGGCAGCCATGTATGAATCCAAAATATCTCCATAAACCTCAGTAACATAGAGGTTGGAAGCAAACATACAATGACTAAAAATACTCCCATAGTGGCTACAAACTGAAAATCATTCAATTCCAAAATTGAAAACACCTTTTTGATCTTTTCTAGACCCTCCTATGTAGCATCCTCCTAAATGCTTTGAGTACCAAAGACTTGTCTCAAGTATATGATATTAGTCTTCCATGTATATGCCTTGGCAAGAGGATCATGTTGGTAGAAAGCCTTCCAAGTTTTGATGGCCTTCTTTCTCCAAAAGTCACATTTGAAGCCAACTAGAATAATGTAAAATTGCTCACCTAAACTATGTATTTCCACATTAACATAGTCACACAAGAAGTGGCATTCTTTGGCTCCTTACAATTGACTCATGGCCTGCAAACATTGTTCTCCAAAAGTTGTTCTAAAAATGTTAGCAAGATGAAATCCAACATTAATATCTTGTATAAAAAAAATTTCATGTGCATTTTTCTCAATAAGGTCATCTTGTAACTCCTCCTCATAAACACATAGAGAAGAAAAGGATAAGAACAAATAATCAATATAACCCATGAAACTTATGAAATATAACTTGTGCATATGTTCCTTACAAACATAAGTCCGATGGTAGCTACTTCTCCACTTTGTCCTTGAAAAATGGTGTGAGCTCATGGCATACTTATAACCCAATGTAAAATCTAAGGCATATTGAAATCTTCTATCTGAAATAGAAAACTCATTTCCTACATCTTTCAACTTCTTGCTAATGATTTGAATGGAGTCCCACCTTTGCATTAGTGAAGCCCAATCACATTCTCCTAAAACATAATATTCTTCCACAAATGAATGTGAGAAGTATGCAAAAAATGTAAGACATGAGTTGGTTACCTTAAGGTCATATGAAGATTCCTTTGTAGCTAAAGCCCTCTCAATGCTTGAAATAATGAAGTCATCTCGTGGAATCACATTATTCTTGAATTCCCCTTCATACATCCAAGGATAGAAATCCAACATGCAGCTTGATTCTACAAATACCTTTCCATGACCAATCATAAAATATAGAGTATCAAAATGACATATATTTTCCTTACCATCTTCCCACCTCATACATTTTGTTTGGCCACCATCTATAATCTTGTCTTCTATTTGGGAACTCAGCTCGAAGGAACCATCTATAAATCTAAAACATTAATTCTTTATAACACCATTAGTATGCGAAATAGACTCTATGTGATTTCTCCTTAGCTTCCTTTCATTCCAAATGGAAGAGATCAAGAAATCAATAGTGTCTCTAACTAATCTAATCCTCAAGAGATTACCTAGATCCCATATGAAAACACAATCCTGGGATTGAATCAAAGAGTCCTCATGCCCTATAGTGCAAGTTGTATCCCTCACTCTATCACCCTTTTTAGAATGCTTTCCATGATGACCAGAATTTTGTAATGACATAGAAGGAGATAAATTTGAAATATTTTCATACCTCAAGCTGCAATCAACATGCTCATCCACCTTTTCCATAAGAGACCTTGTTGGGATATCCTCAACACCTTCCCTTTTGTAACTCAAAACTCCATCTAGAATTCTAGAAGTAATTACATGAATCAGTGCAATTTCCTCCATCTTGGCCTTTTCACAACTGACAAGTGATTCATTTCCCTCCATGACTTCATCAATACTTTCCTAACATATAAAATCATGAGAAGTCAAATAAACATCATCTATTAACAAATAATTTTTACCCTCCAAGTGTATGTTAGGTTCTTTCTCCATGGGTTTCTTTGAATTTAATTTATCTTCTTCCTTCTGCAAGAAAATCTTTTCCTCAACAACCTCCTGGCACTCTGATTTTGGTTTCTTTTCTTCCTTGATCTTTTGTGGAACTAATGTATCCATCACCCTTTCTAGTTCCATGGCCTTCTTTTTTGGCTCCTTTCTCCTTTGTTTCTTACCATAAATTTCTAAAATTTTGTCAAATGAAATAGATGATTTTAAGGCTTTAGATTGCTTGACATAGTCATCATACCACTTGGATATCTCTGCATCTTTAGCCATGATTTGCTCTTCTTCAAATTTAGAAGCTCTAAGGTCTCTTCCATAAAGAAGCATGAATCAAACAACCCTACAGGGTGGGAAGATCATGCTTTGATACCACTAAGATGTCCCCAAATCTGATTTTTATATAAATCTTAAATCTAAAAATGACTTTTACACATACAACACAAATATGCATTACAAGACCCAAAATCTAGCAACTAGTTTGCACAATAATCATTCCAAAATATCAAAAGATTACTTCCAACCATTTTTGTTATGGATTTCTAATGTAAACACATGGTTAAAGGTCTAACACATAAAAATAAGCCAGCAGCAAAGTCCTACAGAAATTATGCAATTTCAGCTACAACCCATTACATCAAATGCTGAAATACATAATATATAAATCATTATTATGTCTCCAAACCCTCAAAATAACACACAACTTAGTATGGATGGAATATAGCACTGTAGATGATGATGTACAATAGTACATACAACATACAAACCCCAACACAACAGAAATTACGAACAACACTACAAACAACACCAAAAATCACACTACAAATGCATTACAAACCTTTGTAAACACACAATAACTCTACTCTGTTGAATCCTGTTTGCTCCAATATAACCTCTGAAGTGAGATTTTTGTAACAACCCAAGGACACCACCCTCAGATTTCTAGGAACTCATGTCCACCGGCCACAAGCTCCATCTTCAATGGTTTCCTTGTCCACTGCAGTTGCACAAAGCATCTGCTTTGCAAGAAAATAGTGAAAATGGCAATAGTCCCTCTGCATGCAAAATAAACAATACTTATAGGCTCCTTGAACATCTGGAAACTTCTACCATCTTTAGATTCACGTCCAAATATTTTTCCCCAAATTTTGGCACTTACAAAAGTCATAAAATGCATTATAACATCTCTAAAATTGGCCTTTCATATTCTACCACTTAAAAGGCATCTTTTGACAACTCAAAATGTAGTTTTCAAGGAACCAACATGCAATTAAAGTGCCAAATAGAAAACTCACAACCCAAAGGGAAATATTCTCTTGCATGAAGTGCATGTAACCTCCGATTCCAAATTAAAACTCATAACTCCCACCTACCTGATTTGCTAACTCACAAGATATTCAAATCTTTTATTCTTCAACAACTCAAGATTCCTTCCAAATCCAACACCCAAGGAGTTATCATGAGCATCAAATATAATACATTTAATATTTATTTTCTCCTAATATTTGAAATTTCTATAGAACAAATAAAATATTAAATAATTATTATTTTCCCCAAAGCTATCCTTTAGTCTCAATTTATTATTTCCGATTAGGGGAAACTTACTAAAAATAACAAGTGCTATTTTTTGAAAGGGGACATGACAAACTCTGCCTCTCTGAAATGTGTAAGAGAGAATAAAATGCAAGAACTAGAAAAACATAGATTTTTCTCCAATATATAACCTACTCTCAAAAAGACCTAAAAAGGTCAACTACAGTCAATTGCCCCTAAAAATATCTCCTCCAAAACTGATCCACGAGCAAGCATAAAAATCCCTAAAAGATAGGGTCATAACTACAGACAAAGGAGCAAAAATAGCTCCAAACTATCCCTCACACTCAATTTGACCATTGGTACACCAAACTCCTCCTAGTTTGACCAAAAATCATGCAAAAGCTCTCAAAATAGTTCAATTAACTCCATCTCCTGATTTTGCATGATTTTGGGATGACGAAACAATGTGAACAAGTAATAAAATAATCAAAATGACTTTACTATTTGTTATAAATTTGTCTATCTCTGACCTTTTTACAACTTTGTGACAAATAATAAAATAATTTATAATTGCATTACTTTATTATTTGTTTACATTTGTTTTATTAGTTTCTAAGTCATGCAAGATGAGGGTAATTATTTTCAAAAGATTTAAAAATAAAATTTCGTATAACTCTCCTTTGATTTACATAATCACCTCATGCATCCTATGATGATTCCAACAAAAATACTGCTCCATACATGCCAAAGTCAAAAATACCTCTCATATGTGAGATATGATTAAAAGAGAAATCATGATTTAATCCCTTTTATCTCCCATGCCATCATACACATATAGGACCTCATCCACGCATAGGTCAAACATACAGTCATCACATACATCATTGCATCGTTATTATTCCCATGCCATATCCATGATCACCTCACCCTTATGACTCCCATGCCATATCCATATTATTGCATCTCCGTGTCATAAGGACATCTCTATATCATTGTCTCCTTGACTTTAAAATTTCCATCCTTAAGAAAAACAAAGCAAATAATGATAGCCTTGTATCATTAGGCTTTTGACCTTACTCACTTGAAACCTTAAGGAAAACAAAACAAATAATCATTAGCCTCATGAGCCCCTCACATTATTAGGTTCTTAACACTTCAAGAGTGTTGACCTTAGGCACTTTTGAATAGTAATGACCACACAAAAAGAAGTCAAGAAAAACACATCATGCTCATAGTCGGGCTAGGTCATTCCACCAAAAAGAAGATTTGAACCCTAGAATCTTTATTTTACACTTTTGCTTTCTCTTCATGGTTACTCTTCTTGCTGACCTGCAAGGGTTTGAAGCTATTTTTGGAGGCACTCTTGAGGTTTAGACTACTATTCATGAGCTATTTTCAACACCATCATGGCTCAGGTAAGTCTCTTTTCTATCTATCTTTGTTTGCCTACAAAAGTGGTGGTAAAAAATACACTATTTGCTACTTTTTTAGTTGCATCCATTTTGGTTTTTTGTGTAGTGACATAATGATGAAATAGTCTCCTCTTTGGCTTCTGTATCTACTGCATATTTGCTCTATTTTGTTGTAAGAAATAAGGAAAGAGAGAGTTTTTTTTACAATGGTTTTTGTCACTGTCATCATGATGACCATCTCCTCCTTTGCTCCTGTATATACTTCATATTTGGTTTCTATGTTTTGGCACAAAAAATAAGGCAAGAACGATAGTTATGCATACTATTTTTCATCATGTTCACTGTATCTAGCTCTGCATACTCTTCTTTCTTTGCTTGGCCTTAATGGCATAATGATTTAGCATGGGTTTTGTGAAAACTCTTTGAAAAGAGAACATGTAGCTCATATTTGCTTATATGCTTTGATCTTTCACTCATGGCATGATGACTACAACAGGCATAAGTATGTATGGCTATTGAAATAATAAGGAAAAAAAACTTTACTTACTGTAAGTAAACCCTAGTAGGGTTTGGTAAATATATACTCCATCTTTGCTATTTCTGTTACAAAAACAAGGTATCGTTTCTTCTTAGCATTTTGTGCCCTCTTCTTATGCATCATATATGCTTGGGAAGAAGTGATGAAAGGGTTTTTCTTTATTTTCCACAAACCCTACTAGGGTTTCACCTATAGTAGCCATGTTCTTCAAACAATGTTGCTCTTTGATAGTGGGAACAGTCACCCTAAAAGAAGGACTATGACCTTATTCTTTCTCTGTTGTTCCATGATGGATTTGCACATACTGTAGGCTCTGCACTTTGTGTTGGAAGTTATAGAATGAGTTTACAGTACATGTTGCTGTTATTTGTAACTCTTGTACATGTATATGAGACACTGAGATTTCATTTTCTTTTTGCTATTCCTTGTAACTGAGACAATGCATTCTATCTTGACTGTATACTACTATGATATTGACTTATTTACACATATTCTTTAAATCTCACTGTACTCTTCAAGTGTTGTACCCATAACAAAGATGAAACAAGTTACTTTGGCTAGGGTTTTGTAAATATCTCTCCTCTACTGCTCTGAGACAGTGCATTGATAAGCTTCTATAAATGACCATGATGGGACTTTCATTCTTTGTTGTTCCATGGCATGTTGATGCATATGGAAACTTATCTTTTTCATTTGATGACTGTGACAGTTTGACTTTATGCAAACAAAGACAACAATGAACTATGTGCTTATGGCTATACCTTTTACAATGCTGCATCCATAGCTTTCTTTTCACATATCCTGTAGCATAGAATTGTATTGTGTGTATTATATCTTATCACTAGTGACATTATGGGCTCTCTTTATAATTTATTTTCCTAACTTGCACTTCACATCTCTTTTATCTTCATTTGCAATAAGGAAATGACTATGAGATTCCCTTGATTCATGTAGTTGCACCTCCTGTACTCTTCATGGTCACGATGATGACTATCTATGCCTTAGTGTCTTCATGATGTATCTTCCTATGTGAATTATCTTTAAGGGAAAATGAGGAATGATTTCTTATGCTTCTTGTGATGATTGTGCTATTAAATGTGTTGAAAACCTCTCTTTATATCTACAAGGACTTGATACATTCTATATGATTGCTCTCATATGGTGACTGTCCCTTTTTGCATAGTTGTGAATGGTATTTCTCTTTGACTATGCACCTGTCTCTTGCACTCTATAGTTGTACCTGTAGTATATGATTTCCTCCTTCTATAGCAGAGGTAAATGGTGATTATATTATGAATGGATTATCATTAAGGTGACTATCCCATTATGATGGCATTGTAAGCCCTTCTCTAGCAGTCCTATTCACTATATTTATGATTTCTCTTGCATATAAGTCAATTGACATGGCATGACACATAGATATAGGACTATTCCTCATTATATGATTGCCCTATAACTGATTACATGCTTCTTTATTGATGGGATAGTCACCTTAATGACTAATTTTGTCCTTTTATGGTTTCTTAATGAATCCAATAGCACTTTTACATCTCATTCACAATGAAAAGTGGTAAATACCTGATTTAAATGCTACTCCATGATGCTTCTTAGGCTATAAAGCTCCTGATGGGACTATCCTTTAGTTTATATTGATCTGATGTTTGACTGTCCTACCTTGGAGGCTATCTCATGCTGCATTGGTGTTGTTGAATTGACTTTCAATTAGAATATGCTTTTATTTATTGATCTGAAAATCTCTTTTCTTATATTATATCCCCCTTAATATCAAGGGGTAGCATGTTAGTCTCAACACTTGTCGGAGCCCATTTTTTACCACATGCTGAAATGTCTTGCATAATGACTATACCTATACCTACACATTGGACAAACAAGTTAGATAAAACAATGAATACAATACTCATGTGATGATTTGATCTTTCTGTCTCTCCGTCTTATTGAGCTAATGCTCCATGACATGTGCTATTTTTCTATTGGTAGGGCATATGAGGAGACTCATATCCAGAGCTCTAACCAATTTTTTACCATGATACAGGTTCACTTGGTGATCAGGAGAGGAGGAGCAAGACAAAGAGGATACACATCAAAGCTCTATTAGGAAATGATAGATATGCCTTTTCCTTTATGTTTCTCTTTCATTTCTTTTGTCTTTAGATGTATAGCATATTTCATGTTACATTGGTTCAGCTACTCCCACAGCTTGTGTGGGACATTTGATCACTCTTTTCTTTCCAATGAATACAAATGTAATACTTGTGCAATTCTTTGTATACTTCCTTTGTAAAATGAATAAAACATTACATAATTGAATGAAAGCAATGTCTTGTGTTCTATAAGTACTTTCATTTATTTTGCAAAAACTCTGAACAACAAAACTAAATTCAATCCTTTTTCAATCACTCGAAATATGCATTGGTTAAGCATAGCAGGAATGTGTTAGAATATTCTTCACCTTGAATGTAATGAAACTTGTTTCAACTCTACCAATTTGAGTTGTATGTGAAAGAAATGGTAACATGTGTGTCATAGTCATATGGTATATTATCTAAATCATCAAGAAGTACAAGACAATCTGAAATAGCATCATCTGGGAATGATTAAATATTAGAATCTCCATACATCTCCCAAAGTTTTATCCACACAAGACAAGGACACTCAATATTTACGATTGAACTCAATGTATCATTATCAACATGGTAACCAATTACTCCTAGAACATGATCCTTTTTGGAATACCAAGAAAACTTATTCCCATTAGTACCTGGTTAAAGAACAAGACCATATAGATATAAAAAAATATGAAGCCAACACAAGTGCTTCAAGATGCCATCTCTCCATTGTTTAGAGTTCCCCTTTTTCAAGATGATTAAAGAAGGATGAAAAGAAAAAGCTATTACGTCTAAGATAGATCTCTCCAAATTACAAAGACATGAAACCTTAAACTGAAGTTATAAACCCCTCAAAATATCACTATTGAAATTGAATTTGCCAAACAAATATAACCACAAATTTTAATAATTTTTCCAAGTAATGAGTGCAATGTACATGTTAGAACATGGTGATATACTTAGAGGGGTAGTGAATTAGTGTATTGCAAGACTTTATTTCAAATTAACTTTATCAACCAAATCTTTTTACTCCCTTAAATAAATGATAGAAAAAATGAAGAAAATCAAAGCACAACACATGAGCAGACAACTGCAACACCAAATTTACATACAAAACCCTAGAAGGGAAAAACCACAGTGAGCAAACTACTTGGATCTACTATCCAAATCTAGCCTCACAAATAAAAACAAGATTACAATATTATTTATGGGCTACAACCCAAAGGAAGCTACAATTCCTTGATATGAAATACTACAACACTTACAGAATGAGGCTACAACCTATGAAAACCTCCTTCAACTGATCTCACTGATTAGACACCTCTGCAACATCCACATACTTCACTCTAACTCAAATCTTCACTTCCTATGCACATCAAGCATTGTTGTCTTCAACACATCTGCACATACACACTCACTCACTTTCACACTCAATCACATAAGCTCACACTCTCTCACTCATTCAAACAATCCACAACAATAAAGTTCTTTTATTTATACCTTCTTCAAATAACAAAATCTTTCTCCTATGTCGGCCAAGATGAAACATGTAGACATGAAATGTGCAATGACCACACCAAGTCAGCTCCCAAAAGATGTAGAAATCCAATGTGGTTCAAGCTAAGTGAAAAGCATGACCTATTCTTCTTTAACACATTCTTCCAAGATGGCATGCACTTCAAATCATTTGGTGGGATCATCAAAAAATACATGAAGTCGACCTAGCACACACTTATCCTTTCACAAAATTGCTCCCAACCAAAAATGGTACTGAAGAGACCAATTAGCATCATGTGGATCATTTCACAAGAAACATGAGACTTCCACAAAACTTCAAGATCAAACATTCTTTCTGTTAGTTCTCAAATTTATAGTCTGTGAAACCCTAAAAGGATGCTAAGATTAGTAATTAGGTTTTGCAACCAATCTGGCCAATTGACAAAATTAACCCAAACGATTAAGATTCTCTACACTTTGGGCTCTACTTTGCCTAGGTGGGTGTTACATTAATACTTCACCAAATGAGTAATTAGTCCTCAAATTTGTTGGTGACTTTAGAGCAGATTTAGGGATTTATATAATTTTATCAATTGGATCATCCAATTCACCCTAATCCAAACTGGCATATGATTTGAATTAGATTTTTTATATATTTTTTTCTATACTGCTACTCCTACAAATAGAAAAGTAAAATTGGAGCTTTGAATATATTACAAGTGAATGATTCTGAAAAGAATTGACTAGCTCCTTCAACAGTTGGGTAACTAGAGTCCTTTTACAAAAATATTTGTGCCTTTTATCTAGCCACAACTCAAATTACTTGGTGTAGAATTGTTTATGCCTGACATAAACATACAAGGTTATTTTTACCTGGCTCTTCTTAATTATCAAAATTGAATCCACCTAATCATTGTGATTTATTTAATAGAATTTAATCCCTCCTTAAGGAAACCTAATTAGACAAACCACCTGAAAACAATAAATGTGTTTTGAAGAATTTAAGCATACCCTTAATATGTTAATTCAAATAACTAGGAGAAAAATTATGGAGACAACTAGATAAAGTAAAACATGAATACTCAACAAACAATTGAGAACTAGATAGATGGCACTAGAGAAATGCAGTTTGCTTTTATTGATATATCTTTGAAGAGCAGGCATTACAATATCTTTTCTAAAATCAAAATTCCCAGAGAGATTTCCCAGGTCATGGTTGAACGGTGAAGGAAGCTACAAGCTTCAGACCTTTCACATTCCAAAAATATGACTCTTGATATACCCACCCCTTAGTAGACCTATTACAATATATACCTTTTGACAAGTCTTAGAAAGACTGCCAAATATATTTGAATACATATTTGGAAAGCATAAAACAAGAAAAGACAAAAAAGGAGGATGTCCAAGATTTTTTGTGCCATGTTGATGCCAGCCCAATGCTCATTACTCCTCTACCTACTCATTCATTAGTTGTCAAATATTTCTGCTCCCATTGGTATACAACAAAATCACTAGGCCACTTATAGTCTTGAATCTAGAGCATATTAGCCTAGTGATCTTTCCACCTCTTGTCTAGCAATACCTTGACATCACCAATGAACTTTTTGTATCCTACATCCAGAGAAATTACTCTTTCCAAAATAATATTGAAGCTGAGAATATTGATGTTTTCATCCTTCTTCAAAAAATCAATGACTGGGGAAATAGTTTGGCCATATTAGTTCTTCCACGAATCAAAATCTTTGATCTTCTTTTCCTCGGACAAAATGGAAGGAATAAATTGGTGCTTGAAGGTAGCAAAAGAATCAATCTTTGCCTATATCTTTTGTCTTTCACTATTCATATATTGAAATTCATCTAAAATCAATTTCACCATCTTTTCAGTTGGCTTCAATGAAGCCAGAGCACTTGGATCCCTCTGTAGAACTTTACATAAAGTAATCAAAGTGTAGTCTATTGGTTGCCACTTTTTATACATTGGATCCAAAATAGAAAAATTGACTTGCAGCTGCTCAATGCCCTGAGATAAGGAAGAATAACATTCATGCACATCTTTCAACTTATCGACAACCAATTTTACCCTATACTCCAAAATATTTTCAAACACTTTAAGGATCTTCAATCTGGCTTCCTCCTTTTCCTTCACATTTTTCTCTTTCAACCCTTCAATTTCCTTTTCAAATTTTAATTTTAATGCATTGAATTGCTCAATTGGCATAGTATCATCACTAGTTTGTTGTGGTATAGGGGCTTGAAATGACATAATTGCTTGACTCTAAGAAGAACTAGTACCCTTCAGTTATCACTTGAGCTTGACATTTTCCAGATACAACTTGTTCACTTCATCATTCAACTCAATTTGAGTTTTATCATAATAAAACAATCTTTGTTCCAACTTTTGAACAGTAAATTTAGTGACCATTGTAGAGTGCAAGGTAAGAATAGCTACTTCAAGCACTGATATGTCCTAGAATGTTTTTATTATGGCTACTCCCCTCTTCTCTTGGACTACATCAAGCAATCTTGGCTTGTTGGTTCTTTTCTGTGTAGCCCATATTGCTAGGGTTTCTATTTTTGGATTGAATCCATAGCCACTTACACCATCCTCATAGTCAAATTCAAAAACCATTATGGGAACCTCTTGGATTCTTACTTGATCAAGCAAAAACATCTTCTTTAGCTCAAGTCTAGGAAGTATTAGCATATTACTTTTTAGCACCATTTGTCTAGCCTCATCAGGGCTGACATTTATTTCATCAATCTTCATATCTTTGAAGGTGTGTGCCACAATCTGATCATGTTGTGATTTATCAGCACCCATCTTATTTATTTCAACCTTTTCTTCAAACTCCATCTTTATTTTCAGCCAAAAAACTTTGAATTCTGGAGTATTAATGAAATCATCATCTTCAATGAACCTCATTAAGGCCACAACTCTCTCATCTTCCTACAACTCAGGCTCACCTTATGCTTGTCCCTCCATCCTTTCTTTTAGCTTATGTGCATCTATTTCTTCACCAACAAAGGGTTGATCAACCTCCTCCTCCCCTCCCATGTTCTTCAAAATGTTGGTAACTTCTTCAGTGTCACACATTCCCTCAAAAATTTCATATCGTACAAGTGGGGAAATATCATCAGTCTTTCACCTTTTTAGAGAGGGTTCATTAGGAACTACAAGGTCTAGCACTGACATCTCATTGGGAACTAGTTTAGAAATCACTACTCCAACTGACCTTTTAGCAAGGAGCTTTGTAGTCTTAGGAGGTTGTTCCTTTGCCTTACCATATATCCTCTCAAAATTATCAATTATCAAATCAATTATTTTCAATGGATCTTTCTCCTTAGCAAAGAATCTTGAAAAATGGGGGTTTTCCTTCCTTTTGTCATCCTCTACCTTTTTCAATATTTCCCACTTCCTCTTTCTATTATATACTTCATCAAAGGTGACAAGATTTCTAATCACATCCTCATCAAAATTTATTTGATGGGATATCCCCATTCTGATGTTCATATGACCTATCTTACAAAATTCATGTGACTCTTTGGATCAAAAACCCTCTTAGTTGATGATTTCAAAGAATAGTCTACTTTCAAGTAGGCTTACAAATCTTCCAAAGTATCAGATCTGACTGACCAATCACTAAATACGGTAGAGTCAGGAAGGAATGTGCCCTTCTTTGCCTTTTTCATCACATCCTTCTCCATCCAAAGCATCTCCCACACGAACTCAAGGAATGCAATTATGTCTAGCACAAACTTTGGTAGTACATGAGGTGATTGAGTACACCCATAGACTCTGAATATTTTATGGTCTAGCATGAAAAATCATTCAGCAAAATTATGCTTATGTCCTTGTTTTGGCCTATGAGAAAGAGGCCTCATCATTTCCTTGACTTCTTTGGTCAGTCTAGGATAAGGGTAACCAAGTGAAGTCATTACTTTGATAGAAAATTCATCATGAAACACAATATAATTGCAAGTCTTGCAATGAACATCCCACTTATAACACCAACATTGTTTGGGCAATCTTTGTCTCTTTTTGTCAATCATGCTCAAATCTATTTTGTTAGGCCATTTTCCCCTATTTAGATACAATATCAAGTGACACAACAAAGAATAGTGTTTGAAATCAATTGGTTTCATGTTTTCTCTGACTTGTAAGAAGCCATCAAGCAACTTCTTTTCAATGTATGATGCAAAATCATACTCAATGTTCACCTCAAAATTCTAAATTCTCATGGCCATCATCATCAAGCCAATTGGCATTTTACTTTGGGTATAAATACCTAGCACCTAACATAGAGAAAAATATGTTCTCTTGAAATAGATAGAAAAATCATCAACAACAAAAGGTTCAAAAGCAGTGGAAGGAATTTTGATTCTTTTTTTGTTAGCCTATTTCCTCATATACATGGGCAATTCATCATTTCTATGTTCTTCTCAGGGAGGTGTAGTCTTTTTCACTCTTTTTCAAATCCACCTATGTGAGGGCTTGTCTGATTAACATGAAACAATCAACAATAGCATTTCTATCCACAACCACAAATGCTGATCCATTAGGTAACCTGACTATCCTAGTGGTTGGATGATATTGTTGTGCCAACACTCTAATTAACTCAACATCAACAAATACATTTGGAACAACAAGCTTGGCCAAGTTCAAATTCCATGGGTTGGCCACTAGACCCTGACCATCTTTCTTCTCATAGAAATACTAGAAAAGATTTTAGCCTGAAATGGGAACCCTAGCATCTCGGCAACGCTCTGATACATCTTTGAAAACTTTCTTGTATCCCTTATCAATAGATTTTGGCAGTATGTCAAATAGAGATTGTAGCAGAGGTGGTTTCTTTTTTGTTGGTGCAGAGGACTCATCCTTTTTACTCACAGACTCTGCCTTCTTACATGCCATTGTTTATCACCTCTACAAACTAGGGTTTTAACAGCTACTTGCTATACTAAACTTGGCTGAATGAAAATACATGTAGAGATTAATTAAACACAGAAGTGGATGAGCTTTCACTTACCCAGTTGGATGAAGTCTACAAAGTGCACTAGAGCTTGAGTTTGCAATTTCCTATTTCTCCTGATCTTGCTTCAATGATGAAAAACAAATGAATTTTAGAATTTATTTTGCAATGAAGTTGGTCATGTTGCCAGTTACTCTAGTTCATGCCAAGATTGAGCAAATCTATGTGTTTAAAACACCTCAAACATAGTCTGTTGATCTTCATAGATTAGATGGACCAAATGTTTCACTAGCATTTTGCAGTCATTTCATCGATTACCACACACCCGCCATCATAAATGATGGCCTCTGTGGGGCGGCAGTGTTAGTATTCCAGCTTCCCATATTTAATACAACACCACAAAGTCATTTTGTTTTCTCCACATGATGGCAGGAGAACACCTAGAAATCATCTTTCACTATTAATTGTTTACTGCTACCCCATAGACCTAGTGAGATCGGTGTTGTGGGTCAGCGAGGTAACTAGCATCATCCTTAACTTTCACCACATTACTGCATACCAAAAGAATGACCATCGCGGGGCCACGCTAACAATACTTTTACTGAATTGTCCCCAACCACAATACCACACACCATGTCTTTGACCATCGCAGGGCCACGCTTCACAAAATGTCACTTAAGACCTTTACCGTGGGCGTGCAAGACCCATTGAAAATCGTTGTGAGACCGCAGTAACAAATATTACTCAGGACCATTCACACTGCCATGCTGCAAGTTGTTTCCTTGACCATCGCGGGGCTGTGGTGAACCACTTTCCTCGCACTTGCTTTTACCGTACAACTACCAGTCATCTTCACACCTACCACAGGAGTGCAAGGTCAAATCACAAGCTGCTTAATTTATACTACCAGCCCGCCAACCATTCTTGAGACTGCTGCGGGGTTGAGGTAACAAGCATATATTACATTCTTTTACAATGCCGCCAATGAAATTTTTTCCTGCTACGGGGTAGTAGAAGCTGCTTCATTTGGTACCTTTGGTTCCTGCACACCTACCAAGACTATTCAATTCACCTATGGGGCTGCAGTAAGAAACAACAACACATGAATGATCAAAAATACATATATTTTTTACATGGACCTAGTATGGAATGGTTGTGAAAGACCAATGGAGAAATTTTTGGAAAGGATATGGACATCTAAAGTGAATTTTTTGGAAGAAAAATGCATGAACCCAAATGGTACTATGGGAATTTTTTATAGTCCTAACACCTTCCTTTAAAATATATGCTTTCTTTCTAGTACAAACATACATATACAAAACCTAGCATCACTCACAATCATTGAACACACAATCTTGAGATAGAACATTGACAAAACCAACTTGCAGTGCACTTCAACATTTGCAACTTGAAATCAACAATCATACATAATATCTAAACTCATCCTCCAAACATCAAATTTAAAAGATGAAATGTTGTGGTTTTTTCTTTCTCCTCTAGACAATCCTAATCAATAACATGACATGTCTTTGTTTTGTTGACTCCATAGGACCTCTATGGTACAACTTATCAACTAAAACTTGAATATAACAATCTTCTCAACTACATCTGACCATCCTTAAAATCGTAGGACCTTATCTTCAAAAGCAGAAAAATGCAGAGTAGTTCTCTGACACATCATGACAATAACCATCCTAAACATTTGTCTTTACTCTGCTAACTCTAGAATCTTTTGCATTAACTTTCAAGCTCTAAAATTAGGAACATGTGACCTTCACACTTGTCTCTGTCTAACTCCCAAACTGCAAGCTCATACCTTCAAATGTAGAGGAATACAGAGCATTCTCCTGAGCTTCTTCAGTGTAACTTCCAATGCCTTAGACTTCCTAAATCTTTCTCTTAGGACTTAAGCAATTCTTTTCAGTAGGAAACAATGAATACAACATTCACCATACTAGAAACTTGATTCACAACATCATACAACAACAATCACAACTCTTTTCATCAATCTTCATGTTAGCACAACCTCTGTCAATGAACTTTAGAAGATAGGGTACAACCATGTACAGATGATACTGATCCAATTAGTATACATAGTACATGACATTCATCATCTCACCCTTTACTTTAAAACTTCTCTAATCCATCTGTTAATTACTCCTTTGTCTTCTTCTCTAATCACCTCGGCATATACTAATCACTTCGCTTCTTTGTCTCAATAATCTTCCTTAGTAATCACTATCCTTTGGCATCTCTGATCAACAACATGACATTAATCTTATCCATCACTTAACAACACACTGTTGACATCAATGATAACACATATGCAACAATCTCCACCTTTGGCATTGATGGCAACACTTAACCTGGAATGCAAATTTCTCCCCTTTGACATCAAGGACAAAGGGCTAGTGGTCTTCCTCTAAACTACTCTTTATTTAGCTCCCCCTATCTACATTCTTCTTGACTTTCTTTTGCTTCTCCTTATCTATCAGCTCCCCCTTATATGATCAATCCTTATTGTCCTTTACAACTTCTTAACTACCTACTCCCCCTGAGATGTAGCCTCCATCAATCCAGGGATAAAGATGTCTTGAACTACTCCCCTTGGATAGATGCACCATCTATTCATCTAGTTAGAAGGAGGGGTAATCACCATTAACTTCAGCCTGAGATACTCAAATGTGTCCTTTGAAAGTTCATTTGTAAAGATGTGTACAACTTGATCCTTTGAAAGAACATACTCCAATCTGACTTCTTGATTTACAACCTTCTCTCTCAAAAATGGATACCTAATAGATATGTGCTTGGTTCAAGAATGCATCATGGGATTTTTTGAAAAATTAATGGCACTTGTATTGTCACAAAGAATAGGAATGGGCTCATCATATTCTACCTTGATATCCTTCAATATTTGCTCCATCCATAGTACTTGAGTACAATAGGCTTCTGCAACTATATACTCTGCCTCTATTGTTGATAAGGACATTGAGTCCTTCTTACTAAGCCATGAGATCAACCTCTCTCTCAAAAAGAAAGCTCCTTTGTTGTACCTTCGTCTTCTATCATCAACACTATCAGCCCAATCTGCATCATTATATGCACTCAGGAAAAATTCATCACCTTTTTGATACCACAACCCATGTTTTGAAGTGCTCTTCAAATATCTGAATATTTTCTTGACTTTCTTCGCATGTGTTTCCTTAGGATCTACTTGAAAACTTGCAACCAAACACACAACTTGCATGATGTTAGGCCTTGATGTTGCTATGATCACCTTCGGGTGACTCCTCATCTTTACTCAAATGACAATCAGTTACCAAAGGAGTACTCACTGGTTGCAATCTTCCATGCCAAACATCTTTAACATCTCCTTGACTTACTTTGCTTGAGAAATAAAGATGCCATCATTTGATTGAGTAATTTCAAGTCCAGGAAAGAATGATAGCTCACCTAACATAGACATTTTAAATTCTTTCTACATCTCTCTCACAAACTTCTTGCACATATCATCATATCCACAAAATATTATTTCATCAACATACACAGCAACAATTAAAATTTGTTCACCTTAAATTTTGATGTAAAGGTTACTATCTATCTGGTACCTTTTCTTGAAACCCTGCTGGAGTAAGTATTTATCCAACCTTGTATACCAAGCCCTAGGAGCTTGTTTGAGACCATACAAAGCCTTCTTAAGTCTTTATACCATGTTTGGGTCTTTTGATAATTGAAATCCATCAGGCTGCTCTATGTAGAGCTCTTCTTCTAAGTCACCATTTAGGAAGGTAGATTTGACATCCATCTTATATACCTTGAATCCCTTAAGAACTGAAAATGCAAGAACCATTTTGATTTCTTCCATTCTTGCCAGTAGAACAAATGTCTCTTCATAGTCAACACCTTCAACTTGTGAATAACATTTTCAAACCAACCTTCATTTTTTACTGATGTACCAACTCCCAAGTTTGATTTTTCTCTATCTGATTTAGTTCCTCTTCCATAACTTGTATCCATCCTTCATCCTTTCTAGCTTCATAAAAAATTTTAGGTTCTACTCTTGATAGTAAAGAAAAAATTACTTGTTTATTTGTTCTTACAAATATTCTTCTTGTCTATACTCCATTCTTCTCTCCAATGATCTAATCTTCTAAATGATTCTTTTGAACATACTTGGAAGGAGTCTTGGCGGGCTTCTTTTGAGTTTCTTCCTTTTCTTCTTCTTCTGTGTAGGTAGGTTCATCTAACCAACAATCTTCTTTCTCACTTATGATTTTGTGTGATTCTTTATCCACTTTAACATTCACACTCTCAACTATCTTCCTCAGCCTTTTGTTGTAGTATTTGTAGGCTTTCCTCCTAGTTGAATATCCAATAAAGATTCCCTCATCAGCTCTTGAGTCAAACTTTCCCATACCTTTTTCTTTCCTTTTCATGTAGCATTTACTTCCAAAAACTCTGAAATACTTGACTGATGCTGGTCTTCCATACCATAACCCATAAGGTGTCTTATTACTATGCACTCTTAGTTGTCCTCTGTTAAGAATGTACACAACAGTATGGACTACCTCTTTCCAATATGTATTAGGCAACGTGGCTTCACTCAACATTGTTCTAGCCATTTATTGAATTGTTCTATTCTTTCTTTCCACTACTCCATTTTACTAAGGAGGTCTTGTAGTAGAATAATGCCTTTTTATTCCATGTTCTTCACAAAATTCCACAAACTCACTTGAGGTGAACTCGCCACCTCTATCAGACCTTAGACACTTGATTCTAGTATTCATTTCATTTTCAACCATGGACTTGAAAATCTTTTAAACCTACTGAAAGTTTCTACTTTTTATTTCAAAAAGGCAACTATTATCACATAGAATTGCACCCACCTTAGAGAGTGTCCAAGTATTCTGGTGCAAGAGCACCATGGCCAATCTTGGCCTTGTGTTGTCAAATGATGTCTTAGAACAAGTTTGATGTGTTCTATCACCCAAATGGATGTAATAAGGTCAATGAGGACCAATTTTCATGTTTTGAGTCTAGTTTTTTTCAATAAAGCCAAATGATGTAAGAGTTGCTTTGCAACTTGGCTAATAATGTACTAGGAGAAGGGATAAACTGTCATGTAGTTTGAATATCAGTTATAGACCATTGAAGTTAGTTTGGAACAGGTTGAAATAGCTTCCCATACCTCGAGGAGGGAGGTTGGAGAAGTTTTTGAAGTGCAAATCTGAATAAAAGCTCTGTTTTTTGTTATTTTTCTGGTAAATTCGTTGTTCCAGGTCATGGTCATGTTTTGTATGGCACTATCAGGGTCTGCAAACTATTGAATGTGAGAGACAGGTGAGTTACCTTTGTTTTACAATTGGTTTGAGGGGAAATCACTAAGAAGAAAGTTATCACATTTCTCTTGAAGACTATTTTGAAACCTTGATCTAAGGTTTGAAGGCTAGTTTTATCAGTTTCTAAGCCATTCCATTGGTGAAATTTCTCCAAAATTAGTGGAATGGAAGTTAGTAGGGTAGATTTTAAGATTTTGGTAGTGGTAGGGTTGGAAAATAGAGTTAGGATAGAGATTTGCCAAACCCCTGCCTAATATCCCCATGTATTAGGCCTAGTAGAGTAGGGTTGAATAAAATAGGCATCTAGAAGTGGTTTCAATTGTTGAAATTGATTTGGGAAATTTGGGGTGTAGATACCATAGGGTTCATTTGTAAAAGTGGAATAATTAGGCCTAGTTGCAGGAAGAAAATCTTAGTTTTGAGGCACACAGTCTGAAACAACCCATCCTCATTTTGGGATATGTTAACAAATGGTGTAATGGGTACTCTAAAGTGTCCTTGGTTTCCTCAGATGATGCCCTGTGTGGAAATTATGCTCTAACAGACCCTTCGGAAGGGCTACAACGATAGAGGTCTACTTACAAAGGAAGTACTATCAAACCCTATTTTTGGTGAATGGTGAGTGTTTGACTGAGTTGGTAGGAAGGTTTAGACATCCCCTCTACATCAAAGTGATATCAGAGCATAGGTTCTAATTGGGAATGAAGAAGAAGGTTGAAGTGTGAAGGAGAGTTGGTATTGGCAAGATGCCTCCAAAAGCTAGTGCAATGGCCAAAGAGATAAAGGAACTGAAAGAGTAGTTTCTCTAGAAGGAGAGGCTCTATAAAGAGTCTCAAGAAGCCACCCTAGCTAGAATAGTAGTCTTAAAAAAGAATCAGAGAAGAGGAATGGTCAATGATGACCAAAGTGACAAGGAGGATGAAGATGAGAGTGAGAATCCTCCAATGGCAGTCTAGGATGAGGATGAGGACTTGGACCCTGAGGAAAAGATGATGATTGAGATGCTAAAGGTAGTAAAGGGTGACAATACTCTGAAGATGAAAGTTGAAGTGCCTATGTACGGTGGAAAGATGGACAGTGAAGAAGTTTTGACTTGGATTGATGCTCTAAATAATTTCTTTGAATTTGAAGACATAGGGGACAATAAGAAAGTGAAATATACAAAATCTAAGTTGAAGGGACCAGCTCTAACTTGGTGGAACTTTGTTTAAGAAGAGAGGGTCAAGAAAGGAAAGGCTAAAATAAGCTCTTGGGATAGGATGGTGGCCAAAGTGAAGGCCCAATTCTTACCTGCAAATTATGCCATACAAACCTTCATGAAGCTGCAAACGTTGAAGCAAAGGGAATTGGATGTGATTTCATACACTGAAGAATTTCATAAGCTGTTCATTAGAACAGGTCACCATGAAGATGAAGTTGAAAAGGTGGCCAGGTATCTAAGTGGTTTGAGATTGAATATTAGAGATGAAATCAGCTTAATCCCCCCTAAGACAATGGAAGAGTTCTTTCAAATGGCAATGAGGGCAGAGGAGAGAATCAAAAGAAAGTAGGAGCAGCAAGACAGAAGTAGAAGAAGGAATAATAAAGGTAGAGGCAACATTAGGGGAAGGACAATATTTCAAAAAATAGCAAGGAGAATCAAGAAGACATCAAGAGCAAACACGTGATTCAAGAGGAAGTTTTAGAGGTAGAAGGCCAAGCAATAGAGGAAGATTTGGTGGCCAAGGGAGAGGGTCTAATAACTTCTCAAGTAAGTGCTACCAATGTGGCCAATTTGGTCAACCTGCTTGGAAATGCCCAAACAAACAAGGTGCAAGTTCTCATGGAGGAGAGAGGAGAACCCAAATTTTGTAAGAGGAGAACTAAGAGAGTGTGAACTCACCTTCTGTAAATGTAGCCCCAGAGGTAGGAGAGTCCTTGATGATAAGGAGGACATTGCTCAAAGTGTCAACCACCAAGGAGCCCCCACAAAGGAAGGCCTTATTCAGGACAACTTGCAAAGCACAAGGAAAGGTATGTAAGGTGATTGTTGATTCTGGTTCTACTAACAATCTTGTGTCTTTGGAAATGGTAGAAAAGTTGAAAATGAAGAGGAGTCCTCACCCTACACATTACAAAGTATCATGGCTCAACAACAGTCAACAAGTGATTGTGAATGAGAAAACTTGGGTGGAGTTTAACATTGGTGCTTATAGGGACAAAATTTTGTGTGACATCATCCACATGGATGTATGCCACTTGCTCCTAGGATGATAATGGCAATTTGATAGAGAGGCCAAGCATGCTGGGAAGAAGAACACCTACATGATTGTGAAGGATGGAGTGTCATACAGTCTTACATCCCTAAAAGAAGAAGATGGAGCAGCCCATGAAGGACCAAGTGTGATGGTGGTAAAGGAGAAGGAGTTTTTAAAGACCTTGGATGAGGAAGAGGTTGGGTATGCCATCATTGGCAAGCCTCTATCAGACATGGCAGCAGCAGATGTAGAAAGAATACCTAAGGAAGTTCAGGCCCTATTGGATAAGTATGAAGATATAGTGGTGAAGGATCTCCCTAGTTCATTACCTCCCATGAGTGATGTGAGTCATCATATTGATCTTATACCTAGTGCAAGCTTGCCAAACAAGGCAGCATACAAGATGACACCAAAACAAAATGAAGAGATCAGAAATTAGGTTCAAGAACTGTTGGACAAAGGTCTTGTAAGGGAGAGTTTGAGCCCCTGCGTTGTACCCACAGTCTTAGCACCCAAAAAGGATGGAGAGTGGAGACTATGCAATGATTCAAGAACAATCAACAAGATTACAATCAAGTATAGATTCCCTATACCCCAGATGGAGGATCTAATGGATAGTTTAGAAGATGCATGCTAGTTTTCAAAGATAGATTTAAAGAGTGGTTACCACCAAATTAGGATAAGGGAAGGAGATGAATGGAAAATTGCCTTCAAGACTAATGAGGATCTATATGAATGGCTAGTGATGCCATTTGGGTTATCAAATTCCCCAAGCACATTCATGAGACTCATGAATGAAGTCCTTAAGCCTTTCGTAGGCAAGTTTGTGGTGGTATACTTAGATGACATCCTTGTATACAACAAAACAAAAGAAGAGTACTTGCAACACTTATACATGGTATTGAAGAGGTTGAATGAGGAGAAAATGATGATTAATCTCAAGAAGTGTGAGTTCATGAAAGAGGATCTTGTCTATCTTGGGTTTGTGATCTCCAAGGGCACACTCAAGATGGATCCTTCAAAGGTAGAGGCCATACTCAGTTGGGCAACTCCTAGAGCAGCAGCAGAGGTTAGGAGTTTCCATGGATTGGCTTCCTTTTATAGGAAGTTCATCAAGAACTTTAGCCACATTTGTTCACCAATCATTGACGCTATCAAAGGAGGGCAGAAGACTAAGTTCCAGTGGATTGATGAGGCACAAAGGAGCTTTGAATACTTGAAGACAAGAGTGGCTTAACAACCTATCCTTGCACTCCTTGATTTTAACAAGGTGTTCACAATTGAATGTAATGCAAGCAGGTATGATATAGGTGTAGTCCTAAGTCAAGGCAGAAGGCCAGTTGCATTTTTTAGTAAAAAGCTTAATGAAGCTAAGAGGAAGTACTCCTCACATGAACTTGAACTCTATGCCATGGTACAGTCCCTTAAGAAGTAGAGGAACTACCTGTTGCCAAAGGAGTTTATTGTCTTCACAGATAACCATTCTTTGTGCCTTTTGAACAACCAAGATAAATTGAACCATAGACACATGAAATGGACGGAGTATATGCAAGCCTACACATTCACAATAAAGCATAAGAAAGGACAAGAAAACAAGGTTATTGATGCCTTGAGTAGAAGGTCTATGATGGTGCAAGAGGTCAAGCTTCAAAGTGTAGGCATTGATGCACACAAAGGTATGTATCAATATGATGAAGATTTTAAGGATGTTTTTCTATTTGTAGTCAGTCTCAAGACATTTTTCACAATGAATTTTTAGAGTTTGTGTTGCAAGATGGTCTTCTATTCAAGGGTGCTCAGTTGTGTGTGCCAAAATGCTCCATGAGAGTAAATCTGATCAAAGAGAAGCATTGTGGAAGTTTAAGTGGACATTTTGGATAAGACCTTGGAGTAGGTCAAAAGGTTCTATCACTGGCCTAGGATGCATGTTGATGTGAAGAGATTTTTCTAGAGCTATGTGATATGTTAGAGGGCTAAGGGATCAAGTTCCAATGCAAGTTTGTACCAACCTTTGCCAATACCCAACCACCTATCAGAGTCAATCAACATGGACTTTGTTTTGGGCCTACCCAAGACCTCAAGAGGGTATGACGGTAGTTTTGTTGTTGTGGATAGGTTTAGTAAGATGGCACATTTCATTGCTTGTAAATCCACAAATGATGCATCCCATATAGCAAGTATATTCTTTAGGGAAGTTGTAAGGATCCATGGACTACCCTTGACCATAGTGTTTGATAGAGTTTCCAAATTCATAGGTCACTTTTGGAGGACCTTGTGGAAAAAGTTGGGAACCAATCTAACCTTTAGTTCTGCCTACCATCGCCAAATAGATGGGCAAACTGAGGTTGTTAATAGGTCATTAGGAAATTTGTTGAGGTGTCTCACCAAAGAGCACAATCAATCATGGGATCTCATGCTACCTCAAGTAGAATATGCTTACAATGACTCTATCAACTAGAGTATAGGAAGAAGCCCTTTTGAAGTTGTGTATGGTATGAAACCAAGGGGCATAAATGAGTTGAGAGATCTAAGGGGATTGGATAAAAGGAGTGCACAAGGAGAAGACTTTGCCATTGCTATGAGTGACATCCATCAGCAGGTTAAAGAAACTCTTGAGAAGAGTGTTGCAAAGTATAAGAATAAGGTAGATTTGAAAAGGAAAGATATTCAGTTCAAAGTAGGTGATATGGTACTTGTACATTCGAGGAAGGAGAGATTGCCTAAGGGAAAATACACCAAACTAATGATGACGAAGATTGGGCCTTACAAGGTGGTCCACAAGTTTAGCCAAAATGCTTATGAGATAGAACTCCCTCCTGGAGTTGCTATCTCACCCATTTTCAATGTTGTTGATCTTTATCCTTTCAAAGGATCTACTATTGCAGGTGAAGAATCAGGTGAAGCTGATGATGAAGATTGGATAAGAGACCTTCCATCTAGTCAACCAATGAAACTTGAAGCCATCTTAGACACAAGTGAGCTCAAATGAACAAGGAACAAGGTATACAATAAACACTTGGTTAAATTGATTGGATTGCCCAATGAAGATGCTACTTGGATGTCACAAGATGATATCAAGCAGTATGGGACCTCTGCTCAAGAACTCATTTCATCAGGAGGATGAAATCATTTTCACCCCAGTTGTATGGTGTAGGAGCACCATGGCCAATCTTGGCCTTGTGTTGTCAAATAATGTCTTAGAACAAGTTTGACGTGTTTTATCACCCAAATGGATGTAATAAGGTCATTGAGGACCAATTTTCATGTTTTGAGTCTTGTTTTGTCAAATAAAGACAAATGATGTAAGAGTTGCTTTGCAACTTGGCTAATAATGTACTAGGAGAAGGGATAAACAGTCATGTAGTTTGAATATCAGTTATAGACCATTGAAATTAGTTTGAAACAAGTTGAAATAGCCTCCCATACCTTGAGGAGGAAGGTTGGAGAAGTTTTTGAAGTGCAAATTTGAATAAAAGCTCTATTTTCTGTTATTTTTCAGGTAAATTCACTGTTCTAGGCCATGACACTATTCTGTACGTCACTGTTAGGGTCTGCAAACAATTGAATGTGAGAGAGGGGTGAGTTGCCTTTGTTTTAAAATTGGTTTGAGGGGAAATCACTAAGTTAGAAGAAAGTTATCACATTTTTATTGAAGATTGTTCTGAAACCTTGATCTAGGGTTTGAAGGCTAGTTTTATGGGTTTCTAAGCCATTCCATAGTGAAATTTCTCCAAAATCTATGGAATGGAAGTTAGTAGGGTAGATTTTAAGATTTTGGTAGTGGTAGGGTTGGAAAATAGAGTTAGGGCAGAGATTTGCCAAACCCTTGCCTAATATCCCCATGTATTAGGCCTAGTAGAGTAGGGTTGAATAAAATAGGCATCTAGAAGTGGTTTCAATTGTTGAAATTGATTTGGGAAATTTGGGGTGTAGATACCATAGGGTTCCTTTGTAAAAGTGGCCTAATTAGGCCTAGTTACAGGAAGAAAATCTTAGTTTTGAGGCACACAGTCTGAAACAACACATCCTCATTTTGAGATATGTTAACAAATTGCATAATGGGTACTCTAAAATGTCCTTGGTTCCCTAAGATGTTTCCCTATGTGGAAATTATGGTCTGATAGGCCCTTGGGAAGAGCTACAAGGATAGAGGTATACTTACAAAGGAAGTACTGTCAAACCCTATTTTTGGTGAATGGTGAGTGTTTGATTGAGTTGGTAGGAAGGTTTAGACATCCCCTCTGCATCACATTCTAATGACACAATGGGAATGATCTCAAGGTGTGGGACCTTGCAAGTTGAGATCAGACCTCTAGAGAAGGTTGGTTCCTAATTCTAAGCATAATGCTTAGAAAAAAACTATCTAAACCTAGTGCTAATATTGCAGGGGAAAAGGGTAAGAAGGATAAACTAAAAAGGAAAGGGGGGGATACACTAGGTTCAAATATAAGAGCCCTCACAGAACTGAGAATATGCACAAATTAACCAGATACAACTAATAACATACACATATCAAACTTATTTAATAGAGGCAAAGAGCAATAAATGATTAGAAGAAATTAAACATTCACAAACACATCATTCTTATATCACATAGAGTCAAACTTAGCATGAAGAGGTAAAATAACTAGCATATATTTAATCAGAAGGCATGGTTACAGTAGTTGAGTGCTCTATTTGGAATACAAAAGTATAAGACTAACTATTTTCCAACCTTTTTTACATCTTATAGTCATGCCTATATAGCACATGATTTCATTTGACCTAATTTGGTTACAATAAATTGCCCCATGGGCTCTATCAGAAAATATCTATGTCTGAAGGGATATCTATCTACAAGAATTAACTGTAGAAAATACTAGAGACCTGGGCAGATAAAAAATATTTCCTTCAATGTGAACAACTGATTTGTCACTTGTAACCATAAATGCTACAAATATCTGATAAGGGGCAATTGAGAAGATTAGATCTATTTTGATGACCTATGAGATAAATCCTTTCAAACTCACCAAGCAAAGATTTTACAACACTTTAATCTTTGAACCCTTTGACCCTATGCCCTATCAATTTTGAATCCTTTGAATAATCAGCCTCTGAATTTCCTTGTTGACCGAGTCTACAATCTTCCCGCCTTCAGGATGCCTGATAACCTCCTTCAAATCTGGGACATGGATGAGATTGCCCTTTTGGATCATACTATAGCAGCCATGGCATGTGAAGGAGAATTCAACAAGAATAAACGTCGACCATGCTACAATAACTCTTCTGGCATCCTTGAAACGTGCCCTAGCACAACTCTGCCATGGGGGGAAGCTTGTCCATACCTTAAAGTACAAGGAATTTAATGAAATGCAGTCACATAGGCATGCAGAGGTGGGAAAACCATCTACCACATGCAAATGGGCTTTGAAAATGCATTAATGGCGACTAGGAGGGCCATTAAGCCATCAAATCACATTTTTTACCATGGAGAAAGAAGTTGTCAAAGCATCAAAGTTTGGACCTCCTGGCTTCAACCTTATCACTAGAATAAGGAAGAAGATAGATAGAAATAATCATGAGCTCCAACAAATAACACTTAGAAACATTTCGTTGTTAGCCATCGGGCCCTGAACCTTCTGCGTTCTGCCTTCTGAAAGAAGGAAGAGGGAAGGAGGAAGCCCTGTGCCATGAACTCTAGAACACTTAATGCTTTTCTGAATAAACCATGGTGGGAGTAGTACCCTAGGCCCTCCACCTTCCATCTGATTGCTGACATCACCAAAAAATTGCTCATGATCCCACTTTGACATCATCATTTTTTTCTATGAACCTTGTCAAGTAGTGAGAACATGCCACGTGGCCCATAGGAGATCAGTCACCGGGCCTTCAGCCCTCAGCCATTTTAAATAGAACTATGAAGTGGAACAAGATGATGTCCAACCTCTAAAGCCTTACAATGCATTACTTGGAGGACATCAGTACCCAGAAACTCAGCACTTTGAAGAAGAATTCTGAAGAAGGAAGAGCCGATTGCTGACTCCCATGATTTCTCCAACACTTAGCTAGTTTGTAAAAGGAAGAGTCAGAACTCTGGCTCCGACCCCTCTGCCTTCCACAAAAGAATACAAAAGAGTAGAACCCTGATCTCTAGTGATAAAACACTTAGAACATTTTGTTAGGGGGAAGGGGCAGAGTTCAGGACTTTGGGCTTTGACACAGTGAAGTGGTGAAGCCCAAACTCTAACAACTTACAGAGATATAAAAATAAAAGAAAAACATTGAATCTCTTCAGACTTAGCCATTTTTTGGGCTTTTTCCTTGCATCCTCAGAAACCTAAACACCAGGCTCTCATGGATCTTAGACTATTTGGCCAAGGGGGAAAAATAGGATAACATTTTGGTGACTATGCAGGGGTGTTTGCCTGCCTAAACACTTGGAAACCAATAGCCTTAGGCATTCATTGGGCATAGAGTCAAGTTTGAAAAATGTTGAAAAATAGAAATGTGCCTCAAAACAAGACCATAAAAAGAAGCAAGGTATGCATTCTCTTAATGACAATGTAGCCAGTGCAAGGCACTTAGGGAAAGGAAACCTAAAGTAGAAACAAACTTAAAACAATATGTACATGTATACACCTAAAAATGACATGACTCTATCTAAATAAATATTCTTAATATTTATTTAAGTCAAATTCCTCTATCAATAAATAAATAAACCAATTTATTTATTTGATTCATATTCTCCCAACAATTAAATAAAATCAATTTATTTAATTAAATTCCTAAATTCTTCTAATTCTTCCAACAAATTAAATAATCTAAATTATTTAATTAGTTCTCCCAAATTCATTCTAAATTAAATAATATCAATTATTTAATTGTTTCTTCCAATAATATCTTCTCTAAATTTAAATAAATCAATTATTTATTTAAGTTGTCTATTTCTTCTAAATTGAGTTGTCTCTAAATATAATTCAATCCTTGTGCACATGCAATTGAATATTATTAATATTTAATTGAGCTAAAATATCTTCTCATCCTCATGCAATTTCTATTTTCTAGTTCTATTCTCATAACTAATTAATCTATTCTTTTAATTGATTAATCTCTTTAGTTAACTCATTCTTCTATTTTATTAATTCCTCTCATGCAAAATAAGGCAAGACACTTGTCTTCTTTCTGTTCATGCGCATTCTCTCAAGGTTTCTATATCGTTGATCTTCTTATTCTTTCTACACTGTTGATCTTCTCTTTCCCAAGTCTATAAATTGAACCCTATTCTTCCATTTCAATCATCTAAGCTTTAAGTAAACTTACTCTGCAAGAATTACAATGCGCCTTTGGCACCAATTCCTTCATTTCTTGTGATCAAACTTCTTACCATACTATCATCATTGTTGTGAAGCTCATCTTCATGGTGAAACTATCATAGCAAGGAAATGCACCTTCTGTGGGCGATATTCATAGACAAGATCATTTGTGATAAGCGATCAATGGAAGATGAGAATTAAAGGAGGTTTTCTTTGTATTGTTCTTTGTTTAATTGACCTTCTTTGTTCATTATTTCATTGAGTTTTGGGTATTTATTGATATTGATATATTGATTATTCATGTTTACTCCAATTTTCCCTTAACTTTTTTGGCACCCACCATGGGGCCTAGCCCCAATTTAACCCAAAAATTGAGTTTTTGTGTGTTAGAATCTATAGACAGGACATTTCTACACATCCATTATGTTTATGTACATAAGCTCCATTCTGTTGCGCATATGATCCATTCTGCCTCGCATTTGATTTTACTAGAGTTGCACATATACTCCATTCTACTGCGCATATACCCCATTCTACTGCGCATTTGATTTTACCAGAGCTGTGCATATGCCCCATTCTGCTGTACATTTACCCCATTCTATTGTGCATCCATTCTACTAGGTTTTTGAGTTGTTTCTTGAGAAATCTCTAATGCTAACACAATTTGCAGGAATATTCTCTGATCTACTTGCAAGTTAGGGGTTGGTTTATTATAGTTGCATTTGTTAACTCACCTCTTGATTTCTAAAGGAAAGTAAAAGGATGTTCATGCAAATCTCATGTAGTCTTAACTAGGAGGGTGGTAACTGAATCATTGCTATCTTGCATATCAATGAATCATTGCTATGTTTCTATCTTTTAGAGTTAGACACATTACTATCTGGATAAAATTAGACCATTTCTATCTTGTTATCACTTCAAAGTTAACAAATCACTGCTATCTGGGTAAAAGTGAACACATCATTGCTATCTAGGTAAAATTGAACCATTGCTATCTTGTTATCACTTCAAAGATAACAAATCACTTCTATCTAGGTAAAATTGAACACATCATTGCTATTTGGGTAAAATTGAACCATTTCTATCTTGTTATCACTTCAAAGTTAACAAATTTATGTGCTTACCCAAGTAGATAGCTCATTTAGTCTTTTCTTTTTAACTAGGGGAAAAAGAACTACTGTCTTCCGTGTTTTGGGAATGATACTAGGCCTATGTTCTCCCCTATCTTGGGTGACCAAAATGCCAGACATATCATTCTCGCATGTGTTTTTCCTTTAGAGGGGGCTGCTCTTGGATACCGTTCATCCAAGTAGGAATGAACCTAAGTGGTAATAGGATAAACACCAAGCCCTACCCATCCACTATAAATAAATTGTGTTTGGAGCGAAAGCTTCAAACAATGTAGTTGTGTTATATCGACAGTCAACCTCCCCCAAAACCCTCCAAGGTGCAACCCTTGCAGGCTGGGAGACTCCATAATGGAGAGTAGTGCTGCCACATGTATAACCACTTGAATGGTTGCCTTCATTAAACACATTTGTTCTAGTGGCCAAAAACCCCTATAATCCATTTGAAACCTATGATTGTGCTTGCTTTTCTTTTTAGTCCAAAAAGAGTCAAAAAATCACAAAATTTAAAAAAAAAAACCATAAAAACATTGTTTATGTTTGTTGTGTCTTCTTTCCATAATTAAAGAAAAATCAGATCAAAGAAACCATCTTGCAACCAAGAAAACTAAAAAGTACCGAAAAACATGTCAAACTTTACAAAAACACTCAAAAAGACTAGAGCTGAGCATTTATCTTATGAAGCTATGCTTTTGTTTTGACCTACTGCACATTTGTTGTGACTTCCTGTGCATATATCACCTGTTGCTGCGTATCTTCTTTTTACCAGTACTGTGCATTCATAATGACTTGTTGCACTTATATCCTTTGCTTCTACGCTTTTGTTTCTGTGCATCTGTGACAGTGAGCATCTACACCTCATTTGTGAGAAAATTTTCCACCTTTATGAGTACCCATTTTGGTCTTGTGTCGATTTCTATGGAGATGACAACTGAATTAGAAGAACTAGCTCAAGAACTCAAATACCTAAAATTACAATTAACCTTAGACACCTCACCCCAAGGTCGTATAACAATTGCTCAAGAACTCCAAGTCATACAATAGAACTTTACAATCTTACAAGTTGAGAAAGCTAGTACTAGCTACACCTCACCCCAAAAACATACATTCTTTTCTTGTCTTAATGATACTCTTGACAAGGCAAACACCACCTCAAGTGGGAAATCATATACCACTCCGTCTACTAGTCCTCCTTCACCATCTTCTAAGACACATATCCCAAAGCATACAGTGTTACACCAACACTGCCAACAAGTTCCCCAAGCCCTAAATGGACAACCAAAAAAGCCTCAGATGACTTTTGGGAAAGATGTTTTCCAAATTTACACAGCAAAATAAAAGCTAGGGAGAGCTCCAAATCCACTCATCCATTACCTCATGCATCCACCCATACACCTACGAAGGATGTGATCTAACGTCTATTAGCAGAGAGTCAACCATGTCCCCAAATTCCAGTCCTTGACCTTATCAAAGAGTCTTCAAGCATGTCCCTTGTGCCAAACTCGTCATATACTTGGCAACCCCTTAAGCATATTGAAAAACCTCCTACCATGAACCAAAGTCAAAGTTTGTCATACCTTCATGTTGTTGACCAAGATCCTATCCAAGAGGCCTCTACCTCCCCTTCAATTCAAGAACACCAAGCATTATGTCGAGAGCACACTTTAGAGCATGTGGAAACATCAACCCCTTTTCTAAATCAAGATTAAAGCACTCCCATCCAACCCATACATAACCTCTATATTTTCGATGATCCTATACCTATACATGAGCAAGAAATCCAATCTCAAACCATTCATAACCTATATCTTTTCCATGATCAAGATACTACCTTTGATGAAGAAGCTATCCATGAGCAACTTGAACCTATACATGAGCCCAAAATCCAATGTCAGCCTCTCCATAACCTCTATCCTTTCTGTGATCAGGATATTATCGTTGATGAAGAACATATACAAGAGCACTTTAATCCCATCATGCTAAATCCTATCTATGATCAAGATCCCACCTGTGATCAAGAGTCTATTTATGATCAAGAAGACCATGATGATCCTCTTAGTCCACTTTATGTGTTCCATGGTCCTGAGCTTATAACCCCATCTAATCCCATCCAAGATCTAACAACTTTCTCTTCCTTTGATGAGACACTTGCCTCCCAAGCAAGCGTAGAAGATCGAACCAATAATACTCCTCCACCATCCATCATCGACCATGCTGCAAATCCCCCACCATATATCCTTGGTATTATCACCTTCATTCATGAGTGTTCCTCCTTAGAACACCAACAACCATTATCCTCTATCTCACCTTCTTCATCCAATAAGGAATTCGAGTCTAATGTTCCACCTATACATAATCCTGCTGTCCACCGCATGCTCCAACATATGAACTATCAAGGTAAAGGCTTAGGCTTTCACGAACAAGGTATCTTGGAGCCCATCCATGTCAATGTTCATCCTCCTTCATATGGCCTTGGATACACACCCCAAGGTGAACAATCTCAAGATGTTGGTACTTCCTCCAAACCTTCAAAATACTCCACTTTCCATCAAAAATCCTTTCATATCCCTAAAACATATGTCGCCATTCCGCCTCCATCATCCTACACATCCCAAAAGCATGTGACCATACACCTTCCACCATCCAATCTACCTCCGCTACTTCCAACTCCTAACATCCCTCCATGAATTTTTCCACCACTTCTTCCAGTGCCTTATCCATCCACCAATAAATCTTCTAACAATCCCAATCATGACCAACAGATGCACATGTTGTCTAAACAAAGAACTTACTCAAACTCCACTTCCACCATCTCAAGAGAATTCAACCATAAAAATCTAGATGCCTCTACCTATCAAGTCAAAAATCCTAAGAATCCTCATGACCTAGGATATGAAAGCCAAGAATCAAAGAAGCATCCTTCTCAAGAGCTGCATACACCCACTCACCTATATGCCAAACTTAAAAAGGTGTGGGTCTGGATCCAACAAATGATTACCTTTGAAGCTGCACAAAAATTGCATACACCCAAGTCCATACCTTCATAGGTACTATCTAAAAGCAAAATGGCTTGGGTACCTAAACAAAAATCTATCAAGTCAAATGAGGCATCCACCTCTTGAGAATCTTAACCGTCCACTTTCTCCCATTCCATCCAAAGTCTCAAATTCCTCCATCCCAAATGACAAGCAAAGCTAAAAAAAAACTCAGTCTATGTGGATCCCTACATGCCTAAGTCATTCATCCACAAGAAAAAGTCTTTGTTGATTCCTATGCTACTTTCCCATCACCAGCTTCAATGTTTATCATGGTATGTGCAACTATTGGTCATGATTCCCTTCCATCCCACAAACATTTTCATATACCTCCATCTCCCCTTCCTTCCACTATTATCCTACATATCTTCCTCATCCTATTCCTATGGTCCATGCTTTTACATAAGCCTTCCATCCATCTTTTGGGCATAAGTCTTTCATAATCCATATCATAATCTACTATCTACCTTCTCCATCTCATTTTCATGGAATCCCCTACCAACATCTATGAGAACACTTGACACGGTCCATGTGACAACATCTTTCTAGTGGGACCATCACCTTTCATGGAACTAGGCACTTGAGGCCCTCTTGTCCATTCTACCTATCATATCCAAATGTTCGAAAAAAAAAAAAGAAGAAGAAAAATCCCTTCGTCCAATGGTGAAAATCTATCAAACATGCGCCTTGGATAAGTACCATGATGAAAACTTGGAAAATAGGTGTCATGAGTAAGTTGATCTTCTATGTCACCTACACTTGGGGGCACCGTGTCTCATCGGCATATCACTTTCTCCTATGATCAGTCTCCTTCCATACCATTTCCTATCCTATCCTTCTAGCCATTACCTACCTATACTGTCCAGTCTATCTATCTTAAATCTTCCATTCCTCTATTTTCTTTGGTCTTGATAAAGATTGGGGGCATAATGTTAACAAATGCTTTAGGTGTCTCTTGACATACCTTATCCCTCCAAACCATGCAAATCCTTCATTATCCTCTCATCCTCTTATCGTCATAAGCATTTCCATGAAAACATCCTAAGTATTCTATCTACAATAGGGCACGTTATTCTTATGCGACATAGTCCTTGGAGATCACATCCTTTCTTCCTTCTACCTAACCATCTGTGTCCACTATCTCCCATCCATCTGCCTATTCATGGTGTTTCCTTGTCATCAGTATCTAGCATTAAGGCTATCCATAGTGTCATCTTATCCTATCATGGCTTGATACTCTATCTCTTTATGTCACCTTGTCAACTAAAGCCTTATCCAGTATCCTATCCATAGTGTTAGCCTAGCATAGTGTCTATCATCAGTTTTCATAGGGTCAACCCTAAACTACGTTGCCTCTGTGTTGTTACGTAGGCAAGACCATTAATCAATGAGCCCCCAAGGCTTCCCCATCCATCCCATATCTTGTCATCTTTCCTCTAGTTCATCCATGGTCTAGGTCCCTGAACTACGTTTCCTTTGTGTCATCACGTAGGCCATTTTAGCAATGCGCCCCCGAGGCACTAGGTTAGTCCCTTAGGGTCGCATGCATGCAAGCACAAGCAAAAGCCTACTTCCCAAGAAAAAATCTTGACGCAAGATGTCAACCTATCCAACGCAAAGCAAACATGAACCTAAAACTCTCAAAATGATGCTAACTTATGGCAAGAAAAACACATCTAATGCACGAATGTTTTGTATTGATTAGGTTAACTTACAGAGTCTTGATTTTTGTTATTATGTCTTCCTGTGCTACTTGAGGATGCCAAAAGCTAGAGATGCTATGATGGGGGCATGATTATTTTTCTTTATTTGTTGTTTGTGGATTAATCTTTAGTAATGTGATGCCTTGTCTAAAGACATGATCGACAAAAGATCATCGAGGACATCAAAGGTCTAACATGAACGGGGGAAATCCTTGTCTGTTGATATGCAAGAAATACTCAGGTCATCTCAGCTCAATTATACCTCGATGCTTGTATTAACTTGCTAAATCAAAATCCATGTAAGAAATACTCAGGTCATCTCAGTTCAATTATACTTAGATGCTTGTATTAACTTACAACATTTGGAAAAAGTACCAAAAAAAAGAAAAAATTGCCCAATGATAAAATAAGCACTTCAAAATACTTGCACAATCAAGATATCAAAAAACCATTTCGCATCCATATCACATCAACAAAGCATCCATACCATATCCCATACAATAAAAAATTCCAAAGAATCCATATCCCATACAATAAAAGATCCAAACTGTAAAGTATCAAATAAAAGCTCGTGATTCCTTCTGTGGAGTCATTCTTCTATCGATCAACTTTGTATCTATCATTGTATCTCTCATCAACATTTCTAGCTGTCAATCCAAGTAATGATCCAAATGCAAATCCATCCTTAATCCATTCCAATCAAGTCAAGTCAATCTTGTCAAATGATCCAATCACAATCAGTGGTCTTGATCCTTGTCTGGTCATAAACCAACTCGATTATAATCAATCAATTGTCTTATACAGCATGTATCATTGTTGAAATCAGACCAACACATGCCTCTTACATGACATGTTTTATTTCCTGAAACTAGACACTATCCTTTGTGTTGCTCTAGGGATCTATCGTTCCCCGCCATGACAACATGCCTGCCATGTTGATCTAGGGATATATTGTTCCCCGCCATGACAACACTATCATATATCGTTAGCAGTATATTGTTGGCTTACCGCTTGACAGGGGCACTACCTTGTTTGTTCTTGTGTCATTTGTGCATACTTGCTTTCTTTCTTATGTGTGTTATAATTTTATCTTGCATCGTGTAGCATTAAACTCTTTCTTCATCCTTCTTCTTCATGAGATTGTCTGTCTCTCATCCTTCTGCCTTCTTCCTATCCAATCTCCCGAGGGGACATCTTATCATTGTAACCTATACCAGGGGCAAACTGGGGTATGTATCATTATCAAAAAATCTATTCTTTGAAACAACGTCATAAAACACATTGCATCAAAGAGGGGCAAAATGTATACACCTAAAAAAGACATGACTCTATCTAAATAAATATTCTGAATATTTATTTAAGTCAAAAATTCCTCTATCAGTAAATAAATAAACCAATTTATATATTTGATTCATATTCTCCCAACAATGAAATAAAATCAATTTATTTAATTAAATTTCTAAATTCTTCTAATTCTTTCAACAAATTAAATAATCTAAATTGTTTAATTAGTTCTCCCAAATTCATTCTAAATAAAATAATATCAATTATTTAATCGTTTCTTCCAATAATATCTTCTCTTAATTTAAATAAATCAATTATTTATTTAAGTTGTCTATTTCTTCTAAATTGAGTTATCTCTAAATATAATTTAATCCTTGTGCACATGCAATTGAATATTCTAAATATTTAATTGAGCTAAAATATCTTCTCATCCTCATGCAATTTCCATTTTCTAGTTCTATTCTCTTAACTGATTAATCTATTCTTTTAATTGATTAATCTCTTCAGTTAACTCATTCTTCTATTTTATTAATTCCTCTCATGCAAAATAAAGAAAGACACTTATCTTCTTTCTATTCGTGCACATTCTCTCAAGGTTTCTATACTGTTGATCTTCTTATTCTTTCTATACCATTGTATTTTCTCTTTCCCAAGTCTATAAATTGAACCCTCTTCTTCCATTTCAATCATCCAGGCTTTAAGTAAACTTACTCTAAAGGAATTATAGTGCGCCTTTGGCACCAATTCCTTCATTGCTTGGGATCAAACTTGTTACCATACTATCATCATTGTTGTGAAGCTCATCTTGATGGAAAAAGTATCATAGCCGTTCCCATTTGACATCTTGGAATCATAACAAGGAAGTGCACCTTCTAAGGGCCATATTCATAGATAAGATCATTTGTGATAGGTGATCAATGGATGTTGAGAATTAAAGGAGGTTTGGTTTGTATTGTGCTTTGTTTAATTGACCTTCTTTGTTCATTATTTCATTGACTTTTGGGTATTTATTGATATTGAAATATTGATTATTCATGTTTACTCCAATTTTCCGTTAACAATACAAAATATCAGACCAACCTTAATGGTAGGGTTTGAGATGGATCCCATTAACTTGGATTGGTAAATCCTCTCCATTCAACTTCAATAGTTGAAATGCATTAGCATGTTTGCAACCAGTAATGATATAAGGGCTGCTCCGCATGGCATCAAACTTTGAATGTCTTCTAGCTTTGGCCCTATTTGTATCCCATTTCAGCACTACATCTCCTTCACTGAATGTTCTACTAGTAGATTTCCTATCAAAGGTTCTCTTGACCTAATCTTGATGGTCTTCAAGGGTCTTCATGGCAGTATCTCTCTTCTCTTCAAGTTCCAATAGCTCTACAAGTCTAATTGTCATAGCATCATTCTCCATTAATTCTAGCTAGTGTGCCAACTCAAGAGAAGGCAATTCCAATGATAATTGAACCCTTGCTTCCCTTCCATATACCAACATGAAAGAGGAATTACCTATGGATCTTTTCAAAGTAAATTTTTCAGCCCAAAGAGCAGTCTTTAACTTGGAGTGCCAAGTTCTTTCATTGTCTTCCACTGCTTTCTTGATGATTCTGATCAGGTTTTTCTTGGTGGACTTAACCAAACTATTTCCTTTTGGGTAGTAATTCAATGAGGTCTTCATGTTAACTCCACAATTCAATGCCCATTCACTGACCCTTGTGTTTATAAAGACCTTGGCATTATCAGAAATGATGGTGGATGGTACATATACCCTCACGAAAGTCCACAATGGATGCTTCTGTGGCATCTTTCAAAGCAACTACCTCCATCCACCTAGTGAATTAATTAGTGGTTGTGAGAATCCACTTATGGCCTGCACTAGAAGGTGGATTGATTACTTTAGTGAAGTCTAAACCTCATTAAGCAAAAGGGTGATCTATTTGGATTAGATGAAGGGGAAGAGTTGACAGTCTCTGCTTTCCAGCAAACAAAGCACATTCTATACATTTCCTTATCCACTTATGTGCATAAATGAATAGACTAGGCCAGTAATAACTGGCTCTCATGATCTTGATTGTAGTTGTTCTTGGAGAATAATGGCCACCAACAGGACCATTATAAAATTCTTCTAAGACCCTAGAGGTTTGATCTTAGGTAATACATCTAAGAATAGCTCCATTGATGTCTTTTCTAAATAATGTATCATCAACAATAACATTAGGGATGGATTGGAGTTTGAAATACCTTCTTTTAGCCCAATCCAACCCATCTAGACATATACCTAACTATAGGAATATGATCATGTCATGATACCAATTAGTTGTAGTATGGTGCTCAATTGATTGTGCCTACCCTTGAGCACATACAGTCTCATCTCTATCATTGAAATCTGCTACCATTTGTTCACATAGGCCTTTATCGTGGACCAATTTAGTAGTGTTGATATTGACATCATACTCCATTACCTTTGTGATCCACCCAACTCTCTTCTCATTAATATCCTTGCTCAGGAGGAATTATTTCACACCTTGGTGGTTCACCATCAATTGAATTTTGCTTCTGGAAAGCATATGTATGAAATTTTTTAGGGCCTACACCACAACAAATACCTATTTTTCTATAAAATCATAGTTCAGTTCATATTCCTTGAGAGGTTAGTTGAAGAAAGCAATCGGTTGTTCCAAATTCTCTTTATTCTATTGGGTTAAGACAATTGATATACCCTCCTTGTCTCCAAAGGCATAAAGGATGAAAACTTTCTCATAATTAGGGTTTATTAGTGTAGGAGCTTGTGAAATGGGTTACTTGGAAACTTCAAAATTGTTCCTACCTTCCTTGGACCATCTGAAGGCAACATTCTTCCTTAGCATAGACGTTAGGGGTTTTACTATTGCAGCAAAGTTAGGTATGAACCTCCTCACAAAGTTGATTTTTCCTAGGAAACTCTGCAGACTTTTCTTATCATTGGGAAGAGGAAGAGCTAGGATGTCACTTGTTCTTTCTAGATTAATGGCTAAGCCATCCTTAGAAACCACATGCCCTAGCATCTTGCCCTCTGGGACAGCAAATACAAACTTTTTATGATTCAATGATATCCCATATTCCCTACATTTCTCAAAGACTTTTCTCAAATGACCCAAGTGGTCAGCTGCATGCTTGGAATACATAGTCAAATCATCAAGATATAGTAAAATAATATCATTAATTAGGCCTTTGAAGGCCAAATCCATTACCCTCTTAAAAGTGGTTCCAGCGTTTGTCAATCCAAAGGGCATCTTTTGATAAGCCAAGGTACCCCATTTGGTAGTAAAGGCTGTCTTGTATTGGTCTTATTCTTTTACAAGAATCTGATTGTAGCCTGAGTACCCATCTAGGAGTGAAAACCTTTCAGTACTTGCTACTATTTGTAAAATCTACTCCATGGAAGGGAGTGGGTAGTGATCCTTAAGTGATGCCTTGTTCAAGTCTCTAAAGTCCACACACAATCTAATTTCCCCATTCTTCTTCCTAACTAGAACTAAGTTGGCTACCCAAGAGTACTTAATGGGATAAATGATCTTAGCCTCTATGAGTTTGGATAGCTCTTTTCTCATTAATGGATTTATCTTTGGATTGACAAGCCTTTGCTTTTGGTGAACATGCTTTGCATTAGGGTCTAGGTCAATAGTATGTTTGATTACACTAGGATCAAAACATTTTAAATCCATATAATCCCAAGCTATCAAATCCTTAAATTCATCATAAAGCTCAATAAAACCTTGGCTACATACCTTTCCATGTTTTAAGAATCTACCAAGCTATGCAATCTCCACTTCTTCATAGTCCCATTTCTTGACTGTCATGCTCATTTTCTATTTCTTCAACTGATCATTAGCACCAAATATGCTTTCCAAGGTGATCAGTCCTCTAGGTAACTTGTTGGTCTTTAGCTGGATCACTTGGTCACCATATTGCTCTTGCAATACTGACTGATTTTTGGCCGCAAACTCTGCCTCATCTTGCAGAAAGTTTATAATTTGTTGGTCACTATCAAACACTTGCTAGCTAATTACACTATTAGGGACAACAGGTCTGACAACAACCCTTACACATTGATCTGGAACTTGCTTGATATTCCATGAGATATCAAACTAGGCACCAACTATAGCTAACCTATCAGCATCCTTGTTTCTCTATCTGGAAATTGCCTAAATATTGAAGGCATCAAAGTCTTCAATCAGGTCCCATACTCTGTGTCTATATGACTTTAGCAAGTCATTCTTTGAAGTACTTATTTTTCTAATTTGGTGGACAACCAGTTCACTACCACCAAATACTTGTAAAAAATTTATTCCTCTTTTTTGTGTCAGCTACATGCCTTGAATTAGGGATTCATACTCAACCACATTGTTAGTACAACTAAAGTGCAATCTAAATGAAGATAAATATATTTCTTTTTGGGGTGAAATCAGAACAACTCCAATGCATACTCCATTTTTTCTTCTAGAGGCATCAAAACACATCTGCCATATCCCACCTAATCTATCCTTTCCTTTTCAAGTTTGGGGATAGTAGCATCTTCCTCATGGATACAATAAGTACCTAGCCTTGTTTCTTCTATGTGATCATGGGTGTCAAACTAAAAAAAATTAGCCCACTCATCTAGCAGTATATCAGGTATCTCCTCCACTGGGGTTGTAGCCTTATGTATGCCGTTATCTTCTTCCTCCAACTCATGAATTGTGTAATTCATATTGATGAGATTAGGGGTATAGGGCTCTATATGATCATTTGTAATAGGCTCAGCCCTAATGGGCACTTTGGTGCCATATCTAGTTCTAAACAACATGTGAGACCAATCAGAAGATAAATGTCCACCTATTTTAGTAGTGAAATCCCTAGATAGGCATATGCCAAAATATGCAGGGAGATCAATAATAGATATGTCTTGTGAAATAGAGTAGCTAGGACATGCATGTAGAGTGAGTTCCAAACCTTTAATAACTCCTACTGTCTTGATAGCAGTACCATCTAACTGAACTACACCTTTGTTCACAAGCTCATACTATATACCCAACCTATCAGCAATATTTTTAGGCATGAGAGAGGTACCTGCCCCAGAATCTATCATACAATTATGCAACAATTTATCACCTATGATTAGGGAAACATAAAATGGAGGGGGCATATTGGTTTTGTTTGTACTTACTTCCTCCTTGGGCTGACATAGGTTTGTTGGGGTAGCTGTCTTTTCTTTCGCTGTTTCTACAATAGGATGACTAAATTTTGTTAGGGCCTCTTGAAGAAGATCCCTTTGGGCTGGGATCGACTAAGCATCCCAAATGCTAACATTCAAATTTGTCTTCTTCATCTACTCCACAATACTAAAGGGTATTTGATTACCCTTTTGAGGTGTTTCAGTGACAACTAGGTCACTATTTGACTATTGACTAGATTGGGGCTGCATAGTTGGTACTGAATCTGCCCTTTCAAATGTCTGATCTATTTTCCTTCAAGGAACCTCAGGCATTTTCTCTTTAGCTGTAACTGTTGGAGACACTTTAGGTGTAGGGGCATGAACAAATATAGGTACTGACATGTCTTCAGTAGCTCTCCTCTTTGATGTTGTATTGAATTCAATAGGGCCAATGCCTTGACTCACACCACAATAGTCATTAGGGGTCCAATTCATCAAGGTGGCATTGTCCTATGCATCTGTCCTTGGTTCCCAACCATTCCTTGATTGGTGTTACCTTGTTGCTCTAAACTTGTTGGTTGTTCTTGTACTGTCAAAGCATGACTTAACTGTTTGCTTTGACACAAATTTTTGTCATGTGGCTAGTTGCAAGGATAACACCAGTCACTGTCTTGGGCTAGGTTGTTCTAAATTGGCACAAGAGGCCCTAAAGTGTTGGCTGCATTAGGGTTAACAACATTGAGTGGTCTAATATAACTTGGTTGCCCTTGCCTCTGCATGTTACCTTGATATGGAGGCCTATTAGGCTAGTATGTCTGATTGTATCATTGATAGGGCTGATTAGGCTATTGATATGGCCTATTTGATTATGTATTCTGTCTCCTTGCCAATGTAAAATTAATTCTTGACTTTCTAATCTGAGCATCCTTGTCTTCCAATTGTTCAAGTGTAGGTGAAACTAGAGAAGGGGCAGGGTTAACTTTAATGGGAATTGGAGCAATGGTAGCAGGTTGTATGACTGGAACCTCTAGAAACAAAGTCACTGGTTGTCTTGGAGCTATCTTACCTTCTTGAGTTAAACAATTTTTTTCTCTTATGGTTGTATCATAGGCATCAGGTAATACAGTCCTACCCATGGATTGAATAATGACAACAATATCTATATTTAAAGACCTTAGGTAGTAGATAAATGTTGTGTTTGGAGAAGGCTTGACCAGTAGAGGTATCCTATCCCATGTCTTTTGGAAATGGTAGTGGAAGTCTATCATATATTCATGAGGAGCTCTCTTGATTATAGCTAATTGTTCCATGAGTGACAAATGATCACTCTTGTCTTCAAAGTGTTGGCACAGTTTAGTGCCTAAATCATCCCAATTATGAATTGAATTAGGTTGGAGACCTCTATACCACTATAGGGCTTTCCCCTTGAAAGAAGAATCCAACAATCGTACAGCCATGTTATCAACAGTGACATGGTGGATTGAGCAAACACTTGCAACATCTTGTATGTGTTTAGTAGGAGTAGCTGATTTTTCACCATTGAAAAATGGTATAGCCTTTAAGGCTGATGTGGGGCTGTCATCATACTGTGCTAGGTCTAAAGGGTTGTCCCCATGAAATACACAAAATGGCAAGTTCCTTTCCATGTTAGGTATATTCAGGTTAATAACTATAGGTATATGTAAGGTTCTAACTGAATACTAAGACCTGACTTGGAAATTCAAAGGGAGAGGAGTAGACCAAGCTCTTATATGTACTAAAATATTATTTTTGCAATCCCTCATAGGGGACCTACACAATCTTCTTCTTCTTCTTTCAGTGAATGAGAGTTCAATAAATTGGAAATTACCTCTAGAAGAAGACCTTGTCTACACTCTAGGCATGAAATGTTGAATTGTTGTGTAGGAACTGGATCAACAAAGTCACCATGTGCCTTATGAATTCTTTCATAGCAGCAAATGAACTAAGAACAACACCAAAATTCTCATTCCAACTCTCACTCAGAGAAGAGAGTCCCACCAGGCGTGCCAGAAAATATTGGCACATATAATTGCACCGAGCTTGGAGAGAGTCCAAGCATTCTAATGACACAATCGGAATGATCTCAAGGTTTCAAACCTTGCAAGTTGAGATCAGACCTCTAGAGAAGGCTGGTTCCTCATTCTAAGAGTAATGCTTGGAAAAAAACTATCTAAACCTAGTGCTAATATTGTAGGGGAAAAGGGTAAGAAGGATAAACTAAAAATGAAAGGGGGTGATACACAAGGTTCAAATATAAGAGCCCTCATAGAACTGAGAAGATGTACAAAATAACTAGATACAACTAGTAACATACACAAATCGAACTGATTTTAACAAAGGCAAAGAGCAAGAAATGATTAGAAGGAATTAAATAGTCACAAACACATCATTCTTGGATCACACTGAGTCAAACTTAGCATGAAGAGGTCAAATAACTAGCATATATTTAATTAGAAGGCACAATTATAGTAGTGGAGTGCTCTATTTGGAATACAAAGGTATAAGACTAACTATTTTCCAACCATTTTTACATCTTACAATCATGCCTATATAGTGCATGATTCCATTTGACCTAATTAGGTTACAATAAATTGCCCCATGGGATTTGTTAGAAAATATCTATGTCTAAAGGGATATCTATCTGCAAAAATTAACTATAGAAAATATCTGAAGATTTGGGCAGATAAAAGATATTTCCTTCAATACGAATAGTTCATTTGTCACCTACAACCGTAAATGCTACAAATATCTGATAAGGGGAAGATGAGAAGATTAGATTTGTTTTGATGATGTATGAGATAAATCCTTTCAAACTCACCAAGAAAAGGTCTTACAACTTTTTAATCTTTGAGCCCTTTAACCCTGTGCCCTATCGATTTTGAATCATTTGAATAATCGACCTTTGAATTTCCCTATTGGTCGAGTTTGCAAACTTCCCACCTTCAGGATGCCTGATAACGTCCTTCAAATCTAGGCTGTGGATGAGATTGTTCTTTTGGATCACACTATAGTAGCCATGGCATCTGAAGGAGAAGTCAACAACAATATACATCGACCATGCTGCAATAACTCTTCTAGTGTCCTTGAAATGTGCCCTAGCACAACTCTGCCATTGGCGGCCCATACCTCAAAATATAAGGAATTCAATGAAATGCAGTCACATAGGCATGGGGAGGCAAGAAAACCATCTACTACATGCAAACGGGCTTTCAAAATGTATTAATGGTGACTAAGAGGGTCGTCGAGCCATCAAATCACATTTTCCACTATGGAGAAAGAAGTTGTTGAAGCATCAAAGTTTGGCCCTCCTGCCTTCAACCTTATTGCTAGAAGAGGGAAGAATATAGAAGTCAAGAATCACGAACTATGACAAATAACACTTAGAAACATTTCCCTGTCAGCTATTGGGCCCTGACCCTTTCACGTTCTACCTTCCGAAAGAAGGAAGAGGGAAGGAGGAAGCCCCACGCCGTGAACTCCAGCACACTTAATGCTTTTTTTAAATAAACCATGGAGGGAGTAGGACCCCAGGCCCTCCAGCTTCCATCTAATTGCTGACATCACCAAAAACTTGCTTGGGATCTCATGTTGACATCCTCATTTTTTGCCATAAACCTTGTGGGGTAGTGGGAACATGCCACATGGCCCATCGAAGATCGATCATTGAGCCTTCAGCCCTCAACCTTTTGAAATAGAACTATGAAGAGGAACAAGCCAACCTCCAACCTCTAATGCTTTACAATGCATTACTTGGAAAACCTTGGCACCTGACAACTCAGCACTTTTAAGAAGAACTCTGAAGAAGGAAGAGCTGATCGTTGACTCCTGTGATTTCTCCAACACTTAGCTAGTTTGCAAAATGAAGAGTTAGAACTCAAGCTCTGACCCCTCTGCCTTCGACATAAGAACATGAAAGAGTAGAACTCTGACCTTTGGTGATAAAACAGTTAGAACATTTTACAATGGGAAGGGGTGGAGTTCAAGACTTTGGGCTTTGGCACAATGAAGAGGTGAAGCCTAAACTCTGACAACTTATAGAGATAGAAAAATACAAGGAAAACGTTGAATCTCTTCAAACTTAGCCATTTTTTGGACTTTTTTCATGCATCCTTAGAAACCTAAATACCAGGATCTCATGGATCTTATACTATTTGGCCAAGGGGGCAAAATAGGATAATAGTAACCCATGTCATTCTAGAGAAATAATCAATAAGCAACATGAAATACCTCTCACCTTATAGACTCTTTGTCCTAGGGGGTTCACACATATTAGTATGAATCAGTTCTAATGGCCTTATAGATGAATACCCCTTGGGCTTGAATCTTATTGTTGTCTACTTCCCCATCTGACATTCCTTGCAAATGGTGCTTCCAGGCTTGATGATCTTCGGCATGTCTCTTACCACTTGCATGGAGCTGATCTTCACAAGATTGTCAAAGTTGATGTGCCCCATCCTTTTGTGCCACAACTAACATTCATTTGTTTGTCCTAGAAGACAAATCCTTTTATTAATTAACTTGATATTATACAAGTTTCCTTTTGTCTTAGATCCTTCTGCCACTAATTTTCTAGATTTGGCTCTTTTGATTTCACACCCTTGATCATGAAATGCGAGAATATATTCTTTGCTACACATTTGACTTACACTGAGAAGATTATGCTTGAGACCTTCTACACAAAGAACATCATGTGTTTGAGACTTTCCATCAATACTTCTGGTACCTTTTATAGTGATTTTTGTAGATGAGTTATCTCTAAACCTGACCAATCCACCATTCCACTTACCAAGATTTATGAATTTGTTCTTGTCACCTGTCATATGATTTGTGCATCCACTATTTATCACCCAGAGATTTGTTTGACCTTGAGCATGAAATTTTGTTTGGGCAATCATTGATTCTTCAACTCCATTATTTATCTCTTGGCTTTTGGAAGAATCATTTTACTTTGCTTGCTCAATAACATCTATCAAGTGAGATTCTATTTTTGCTAAACCACTCTTGCAATATCTTGCTATATGTCCAAAATTGTTGCAAATTTGACGTACCACATTAACATCCACTAGTGAAGAAAGAGGATTCCTACTTACAAGATTTCTTCTATTCATTTTAGACTTGCAATAGATAGCCTTATGACCAAATTTGTTGCAAATACAACAATAACCAAAGAAAACATGATTGAACCTATTCATGGAGAATTGCCTTGCATGAAGAGATCATCCTTGAGGCATGATGAGATCTACACATTCAATATCATCTGGTCTTCCAAACATTGCCTTCTCCAACTACCTCTTGAATGACTCAATTTATTTCTCAAGTCTTCTACATTCTTTTGTCTTAGCTTCAATCAGAGCACTTTGTTCTTGATTTTTTTCCTTGCACAATTGAAGTCTTCGATAGAAGAAACAAGTTCACCTTCAAAATCAACTTCATAATCTTCTTCATTTGCAGTCTTATCTAAACCATCCAAGATCACCCTAGCCATGAATAGAGATTCTCCTTTTTCCTCATCTGATAAGTAGTGATCTACTTATTCTCCAAAACTATAGTCTTCTTTTGAAAGAATATTCCTCTTGAGATTGTTTCTCTTGAAACCCATGCTACTATTTTCATTTTCTCCAAAAGGACATTTAGATACATAATGACCAATTCTACCACAATTAAAACATTTGAAAGGTAAATTACCTGTATACTTTCCTGATCCCCTTTTTAGTTTCCTCACATAGTTTTCTTCTTCTTCCTCAACTTCATTGCATGCATCAGATGTTCCTTCATTCTTCACAGTATTGAAAGTAACTTCTCTTTGGCATGGTCCTATGACTTCATTCCTTATCTCATAGGTAGTGAGGGACCCAAATAGCTCTTCCATGGTAAGTTTCTTCAGATCTTTGGCTTCTTCAATTGCAGAAACTTTTGAATCAAATCGATGAGGGAGAGTTCTCAAAATTCTTCACATTCAATGAGTCAACTATATCTTCACCCATTATCTAGATTCTAGTGACTCATTCATCTACTCATTGCAAATAGCTAGCAATGTTATCCTCTTCTTTCATCCTCACATTCTCAAACACTATTTTGTAAGATTATAGTTTTACTTCCTTTATAGTGTTATTTCCTTCATAGAGATCTTGGAGCTTCTTCCATATCTATTTTGTTGTCTTGCACTGCACAACCTTGATTAACTATGAACTCCTATAACCACTTAAGATGGCATTCTTGGCTTTAACATTGTTTTCATGAGCCTTTTTCGCATTTGATCTATAATAGGATGACTAGGTTCCACATAATCATTCATGATGGCACTCCAAACATCATACCCTAGAGAGGGCAAATAGGCTTCCATCCTTACACTCCAAAAAGCATAGTTACTTTCATCAAATATTGGATCTTTAGAAGAGGAGACCTTCTAAGCCATGTGTTTTATTCCAGCATCCACCTTCATCTATTAGGCTGCACCAAGGAACTCAACTCTAATACCAATTGTTAGAACACAATGATATACTAAGAGGGGGGTGAATCAGTATATCCCAAGACTTTACTCCAAATTGACTTTTATCAACCAGATCTTCCTACTCCCTTAAACAAATGTTAAAGCAAATTAATAAAATTAAAGCACAACATATGAGCATACAACCACAACACCATATTTAGGTGGAAACCCTAGAAGGGAAAAACCACGGTGAGCAAGTTGCTTGGATCTACTATGCAAATCCAACCTCACAAATAAAAACAAGATTACAATATTATTTATGGGCTACAACTGAAATGAAGCTACAACTCCCTCAAATACAATACTACAACACTTACAAAATGATGCTATAGTCTCTAAACACCTCCTTCAATTGATCTCACTAATTAGACACCTCTGCAACAACCACATACTTCACTCTAACTCAAATCTTTACTTCCTCTGCACAACACACACTAGTATCTTCAACACATCTTCATATACACACTCACTCACTTTCACACCCACTGACATAACCTTGCACTCTCTCACTCATTCACACAATCCACAAAAAACAAGTTCTTTTATTTATACCTTCCGCAAATAAAAAAATATTTCTCCTACATCTACCAAGATGAAACATGTAAACATGAATGTGCAACAACTACACCAAGTCAGCTTCGAGAAGATGTAGAAATCCAATGTGGTTTAAGCCAAGTGATAAACAAGACCTATTCTTCCTTAACACATTCTTCCAAGTTAGCACACACTTCAAATCATCTGGTGGGATCATAAAAAAACACATGAAGTCATCCCAACACACACTTATCATTTCAGAAAATAGCTCTAGAACAAAAAAGGTATTGAAGAGACTAATTAGCATCATGCAGATCATTTCACAAGAAATAAGAGACTTCCACAAACCTTCTCAAACATCCCTTCCTCTGAAATATATTTTCTTTCTAGCGCAAACTTACAGATACAAAACCTGGCATCACTCACAAACACTCAACACAAAGTATTGAGTTAGAAGATTGAAAAACCAACTTGAGGTGTACTTCAACATCTAAAACCTGAAATGAACAATCATACTAAATATCTAAACTCATCCTCCAAACATCAAATCCAAAAGATGAACTACGGTGAAATGCAGTGGCTTTTGCTTCCTCCTCCAGACAACCCTAATTATCAACATGATATGTCTTTGTTCTGCCAACTCTAGAGGACCTCTATAGTACAACTTATCAACTAAAACTTGAATATAACAATCTTCTCAACTACATTTGACCATCCTTCAAACTGCATGACCTTAGCTTTGAAAGTGGAGAAATGTAGAGCATTCTCTAACACATCCTAGCTGCAACCATCCTGAACCTCTATATTTACTCTACTAGCTCTAGAATCCTTTGTGGTAACTTTCAAGATATGAAATTAGGAACATACAGCCTTCACACATGTCTTTGTTTAATTCCCAAACTTCAAGGTCATACCTTCAAATGCAGAGGAATGTGGAGCATTCTCTCAAGCTTCTTCAGTGCAACTTCCAATGCCTTAGACTTCCTGAATCTTTTTCTCAAGACTTAAGAAATGTTTTTCATTAGGAAATGATGAGTACAACATTCACCATACCAGAGACTCCATTCACAACATCATACAACAATAATCACAACTCTTTTCATCAATCTTCATGTTAGCACAACCTTTGTCAATGAACTTCAGAAGATAGGGTGCAACTGTGTATAGATGATATTGATCCAATCAGTACACATAGTACATGACATACATCATCTCACCATTTACTTCACAACTTCTCTAACCCATATGTTAATTACTCCTTTTCATTCTTCTCTAATGATCTCAACATATACTCATCACTTTGCTTCTCTGTCTCAACAATCTCCCTTAGTCATCACTATCCTTTGGCATCTCTAATCAACAACATGAAATTAATCCTATCCATCATTGAAAAACACACTGTTGACATCAATGCCAACACATATGCAACAATTCACAATTAGCCTCAAACTAAAAATTTGATGTCTATGGAAAAATATAGAAAAATGGTATGGATTGAACTGCAAAACATAGAAACACCTTTCCATTGCCTATATGAAGTTCTAATTTGGACACCGTGGGTGCAAGTTGTGACCTTAGGAGTGAAAAATGCAAGTAGTGGCTTCAAATAGATAAATATGACACTAGAAGAAAAATTAGATAAAATGACCTATACCACTATGAAAAGCATGGAACCAATTTTTTGACAATATTTTGCATGTGAAATTTGGACACCGTATGCCCAAGTTACACCTGATTTTATAAAACTGCTCTAGATAGGCTTGTAGATAAAAACAACCCCCTTTGGTTAAGGGCTTGGTTGTATGTGTAACCTAAGGCTATGACTAGAGGGGCTAGTGGTCTAAATTAAGGGCCTCTAGTCACTGATATGACTAGGGGTTGATCAGCAGGCGATGAGCACTAGAGAATTGCTTTTAACTGCTGGATAAAAAGTCAAAACCTATGGATCATGCTTCAGGGCACTGGACAAAAGGTTGAACCCTATGGATCATGCTTTAGACTGTTGGACAAAAGGTGGAACTCTAGGGATCATGCTTTAGACTACTAGACAAAATACCATACCCTGAGATCATGCTTCAGACCACTAGACAAAAGGCCGAACCCTGGCTGTACAATTTTTTTTCGATGAAAATCTTTGAAACCCTAAAAATTGTTGAAAATTTAAAATAATTGAAAATATAGAGGGTTATATATTAGAGAACTCAAAACATGCCATCCAAATGCAACAACGTCTGTTTTGCACCAAGATGCACTAGAAAAATTGTCTTGGTAAAATTTCTCAAAAAGATGGAAGGAGATCACAGAGTTTGTGCTCTGATACCATCTAAGAGTCATCAATGGACTCAAGACATACAAGGATCACCTGCAATTAACACAAGTTCCATAAAAAGAGAGAAAATAAATAAAAAAGCTATATTGCCAAGAAAAATATGATGCATATAATGGTACAAAATATTGAATATATGACTCACACATAATGTACGAGAGTGGCCTTGCTTATAAAGGCAAGGTTGAGATGTAGGACTCACTAAGATGATGACAAGTGTATTAATCCTATGACATGAAACAACTAGAGGATAAGATCACATGTGTAGTATAAGATCACATGACAACTAACAACATCTAGAAGCTACCTAAGTCAACTGAGCATGTGAACATGTGTGAATAGGTTCTAACTAATAACTAGTTAGATAATGTGCCTAGTTGACACTACAAGGGGGAACCGACTAGGTAATACCCTTGTTCACACCAACATATAAACTATTGAGTTCCAATCTCTTGGTATACCCCATCATGAGATGGTCTCGCTTGCCTTTGGTATACAATATGATCAATAGTAAAAATTAGAAAGACTAACCATTATTTTCCATTCTCCTAGTATCTCTCACCTTGAGTTTGGTTATATTTCTATCAATAATATGTATATATATGTATGGATGGATGAGATCTACATATTTGTATGTTATCATAGAAATATATAAGAATAGATGTGTATAGTATACATCAACAAAAATTGTGAGTAACTATGTCCTATTTCTTAAGTATTATATATCAACTCATCAAAATACAATGAGTTGTACAAATTACTCTATTTGACCATACACGTGATGTCGTAAGTGAATACATTGATACAATGAACAATAAACCATACTCACTTGTCATATGACTACATAAAGTATCACCTACCTTTCATAGAACTGTGCAAAAAATTTTCATTACCAGGTGACTCAAGGGTTCCACTGAGCATTAAAATCACCCATAAAATAATTCCACTAGAAGATATAATTAGAAGCTTTGAAATATACAGTCATACTAAGTCATTATTTAGTCATCATGGGTCTATGGTGTATTAATGATAGCTTAGAGCTATAAAGCAATCTAAGAGTTTGATAAAAGTTAATAAGCAAATGCTACAACTCATTTTCAAATTGTGGATTTAGACATAAGGAGACCTTCTGATCTAAGAAGATTCATATTAGTAATAATATTATTAAGGATATTGATAAATCATATTTTAAATAAAACACTTGAACTAAGAACTTAATAATAAGAACTTTCCTTAAAGGGTATGAAATATGTTTTCTTGATCCCTTGAGATCACATAAATTTTTAGGATTAGGTGTATTGACTATGACTTTTGTTATAAACCAGGATCTTGGGATACTAATCATTATAAATAAAATATAAAATAGATAAAATGAGAACTATACAAGTATAGTTTTAACACATTACACAACATATAAATGGGGAAAACCTTTTTGAGTAAAAAAACCCCATTAAGAATCATTTTATTTAAAAACTTACAAAAAGTAGTCTCTTAAAAAATAGACTAAACCTGGGGACATTCCTCTACTTACTTCAATATGGCCAATAATACCTCCTATGCATAGTGATATAATTCACTATAAATCTCCAAATTCCATTACCTCTCAAATGAGAAAGATTCTCCTTAAATATAGGAGAAGGGGTGGCAAAATACCTAAAGGGGTACTAGTCACACGCATTCAAAGAAACCATTTTTAAATAATTAATAATCTAATAGTTATTAGGTTATTAATTATTAAATGGTATATGCTTTATAAAGCATATAATAAACATAAGGTTTTATAACTTTATATTAGAACAATATAAATGTTATAAGCATATGATCCCTACTAACATTATGTTATAACACTCCCCATTAATGTTAATAAGGGGTGTCATCTGTCAATTTCTATAAGAAGAAAAATTGAAGTACCCTAGTAACTAGGTCTTCTTTGATAGTGACAAATAGGGACACAAATATATGTCAAAATGAAGAGCATGTATTCCAGACTACATGAAAGTCATCTTGTCATAATTTAGAATCCCAGTGTTTTTTAAAAATGATGCTTAACTGAGGTCTTATAATATTTTTATTGGAGCCTGAAACTCCTCAAACCAACCTACCCCAGGTTCATTAATAGCGCCCGTAGGTCTCATATAATATAATGCTTTTACAAGTGAAATATTTTTAGAGAGAAGAACTTTCAATACGCTCATGGGGCTTACATATAATGCCTAGAGGTCTTATGTTATGCTTGTTAGGTCTTATTTTATGCATTTTAGGTCTTACATCTTGAGGGGTTATATATAATTCCTAGAGGTCTTATGTTATGCCTTTCAGGTCTTACATCATGAGGGACCATTGTATTGCACACTCCCCCTCAATGGCAACTCCTTATGGCCAAGCATTGGTTTGAATTTGGAGAATTTAGTACTAAAAAGAGGTTTGATGCTATACTACATAAATGATTTATTTTATAATTAATGGGATCCTAGCCTAGGTCCTCTTAATCATAGTACATCTTCCATCTAATAATCAACCTTGTAAAATTAAAGAGCAATTTTATGGTGGAAATATTTTTCCTTGAATAAGTACCCATGAACTTCAAATGCACTTTATTTCTTGAAATAGGAGTCTTTGGTAAGAGTAAATTTCTTTGGTTATCATATAATAAAGTAGGACTTTCACCAGTACCCACATGAAACTCTTTTGATAATCTTCTATGCCACATTGATTCTTTTGTTCTTACTTTTGTTGTCAGCCTCTGATTAAAGGGCTATAGAAGATAGCTATTTAAATATTACTCCATCCATGTGATAGCACTTGCACATATTTTGAAGACATGGTTTGACATATATGTCTTATCAATAGTATCACCAAAATAGTCAATAACATAATAAATTTTATTTTTGATATAGGAATAGTAAAAACCCATAATTAATTTAGTAAGAAGTAAGTCAACATATAGTATGCTATGAAAATACTTGAATATGATCTTACGGTCTTATCAAGGAGATCATATGGGATTTACATAAGCATAAGTATGTATAATTTACCATGTTGCTATAGGGAAGAAATAGTCATCCTACTAAACATATAATAATAATCTATAATTTTTTAAAGCAATGGGTGAGCTATCCTTCCCAAGCTTACTCCCTAGATAGTGTATTAGGGTGACAACAACCCATTACAAGTAGGTTCTTTTATACCCAAGAAATTTAGAGTTTTTAGATAAAATACTGACTTCCTTAGATAGTTGTGAAAAAAACACTTATGTACAATATCAAAATGTCATCTTCTTGGATGTATTTACCCATTTGGACACACCTTTTTATCTTTTAATATTTCTCTTTAATGGAACTCTCTTCTCCATGACATATAAGATAAAATTTCTTCTTGATTATAACAAATAACTAATATCAAATGTTTTCAATCCCCTAGCCATGCAAACTCATCAATAGCTTTTATTAAATTATTTCATATAAAAGATTATTTTTTAAAATTGTATCCTTTACATATGTCAATATCTTGTATGCATGAAAAAGAAAATTATATGACATCTCTTATTTTTAGAGGTGATGATTCTCTTTAACATCAAAAATATCCTCTATGGGTATAAAAAAAATAAGGTTATGTTTTTAGGCGTTGTTTGCATCTTTTAAAAGGCATCAACAATATCAAGGATTTATCAACTATTGTTATCTATAGTGGTATATATCTCTAAATTTATTTTTAATATATATAAATGTTCAAACATAGAACATGATGAAGTTTGGCTTATTTAACTTTAGTAGCTCATAAGAGATGTTAGGTTTATAGTCAATGAAGTTAGTCCTTCAACTTTCATATCTCTAGTAATGGAAGGATTTCCATTTATGTCCTCTTTGATATATGTGGTAGCCCTTTCCAATGTCATCTTACCATAGTCCTATAATCCTTGGGACCATATAAGTTTGATATGATTATCAAATAATTTAACCAAAGGGAGATGAGAAATACAAATAACTCCATAGTAAATATTATTACTAGATCTAAATAACCTAGGAAAGTTTAGAAACTCAATCATAAGAATGGTATATTTTTCTTAAAGTGGTCATATGCATAGTATTAATTCAAGTCAATCTAATTAAACCAACATGTATATTGAATTAACTATTTGTAAAGAACACTATTATTTTTAATTATAATTATAAATAGAAAAAAAGTACATGGTTAATCAAATGTTTAACAAAAATATTCCAGGTAGGTGATGATGAATTACATTGAGGGGATCTCTAATTTCTTAGCCTTGGAGAATGCAAGGTTTAATGTTACATTCTAGGAGTTTAGCCAATAAGCTCTACCTTCAATGGAAAAGGGAATCCCATTAAGTTATAACTTGAATTATTTCATTAAGTTGCCTCTGAATATCATATTGTCCATGGTCATAGAAAGAATCATAATGTATATTAATGAGATAAAAATTAAAAAAAGAATTAGGTTTCTTACCTCGAGAGAAGAAACTACAACATTTACATTTTTGTATAATGTAACATGTCACCTCATATTACCCGGATATGCATTCGAGATTTACTATCAATTAAATAATTATGATCAACATAAACATATGTTTAACAATAACTAATCATTTGCATAATGATTACATAAAAAGCATATCTTTTTTTTTTATATTTTCAAACTAAAAATATATAACATATTCAAAGATAACATGTTAGTGAATCCCTTCACTTTATAATCACAATGTTGTGCTCATGGAAATACAGATAAATTTACATAAAATTTGATTGACTAGTCATATAAATTGAATATACTGCATCTGGAGTTTTGATATATGTCTTCATAAGTCTTGGCTTGTCATCTGCTTCAACAGGAGAGCATCACATTAGTGCTTTTCCTCCTACCATAGACCAACGATCTCCCGCACACCTTCCTTCCTAGAAGTGGCCCTACCCTTCACAAAGGGAATAGATATAAATAACCAATAGGTTTTCCATCTAATTTTCTAGTATTGTGTCCTTCATATCCCATGACGGTTGAATATGACTATAGATACTCTCTAACTATGTATGACATTACTAGATGGTTATGCCATCTAGATCACAGTGAGCTGACTAATGCATGCAGAGATAGATGCATTACTTTGGCCAAAGATTTAATACACATAGACATTTCATAATGAAGGTAGTCAATTGTTCACCCACTTCTAAGTCAACTTAGAAGCTATCTCATCCTAAAATGATTATAGTTTGACCTGTTTTGGTCATGGGATAAGTTAATTGTACTTCCCATTTAGTCCATCTAACTTGAACTTCTAACTTCGATCTCAGGAGTGCATTTCAGAAGTTTTCTCATTGCATATGCAACATGGAACCTGTGACTCCACGTCACACTATTCCCTTTTTCCAATAATTTAAATGTTATTGGTTCTCAGTCTCAAGACCAATCTTGGTATTTTTCTCCATGAGACTAGTTATTATGTTTATCCCATTCCAAGGATTTTCATCAATTCCATATCGATTATAACATATCATGTTAAAGTTGATAGTATAAAATAAATCAATAATATAAAATAAAAGAAGAGTACCATTTTCCATTATAGTAGATTCTTGATCTATAAAGACTCAAAAGGTTTTTATCACCTTCTACTTCATTCTTGAAGTAATACCATTAATATAAAGAAGATATTCATAGATGTTTACATAGTAATAGAGCTACCAAGCTCACTCTCTCATTTCCATTCATAGAAATCTAGAGTTAATCATGTATTTATTTCCCTTGTACTTGAAGCACAACATGCACTTAGTGCAGTAATAATATATTACCATCATTTTGATATCCCTCAAGTAGAGAAATAAAGCTCATAGCTCTAAGATAAGATATGAAGCCCAAATGGCTCACAAAGATAAGGGTTTTCCATGTCAACCCCTATTAAATTTCCACATATAATTTCCAAGGTCTCGGTGTCACAGTCAGCCATAACTATTATAAATATTCTCACTATTGCTAAAATACAATATACATGGTTTCAAACACCATAGTTCTCATCTGTGAGATACTATCATTAATGGTGAACATTATATATGAATAGTTATTATTGAAGCTGTGTAGACAAAAACTATCCATGATTTAATGTATACATGTGCCTTTCAGCACAAAGACAATAACCAAGATGTCAATGGCTTCACCACAGTCTCATTCTTAATAGTATTCAAAGACAAAATTATCTCTAATATGTCAGCTGTAATACACAAGCCTATTACAATATAACAAAGTAACATTCCAAACACAATAGTTTCAAGTTAAAACTATATTTCATAGAAATCATTTATTAGCTACCTGAAATAGATACCAATCCAAAAGTTCCAAACAACATACAACTAGTATTATCATTACCACTTAAACTTACTTGTATTCGTTAAGTCTACTAACTCTGAATGCAGTTTTCTAGAAGTTAGTCCTCTTTATTATAATAGTCCTTGACTCTATATCTTTCCAGTCCTTCCCTTCCATCCCTATCGAGAGTTCTCTCTCCTTCCAAAAGATAATGCTTTCCACAATAATTCCTCCCCTTTCACATTCATGGGGATAGCAAACAAGAAACCAACTTCCCACCAAAACTAAAGCATGTAGGATCATGGGCCTGTGGGTAACAAGGCTCACACTCCTCCTTAACCTACACTCCCTCCACTTTCTCCATGATTCGTGGGGAGTAGAGTCGTGCCATCTTGAATAGTAGGAGTGCTCTCAACACAAGAGATTTATCATAGCATGAAAAGATTCAAGACTATCATAAGATTATTACTTATATATCACATAAATAATAATAAGTAAAGTAATCATAAATTAAACTATTGGACACTAAGAGAAAATATCATCACATTATGGTGCTAACAAAAATTAGAAAATAGAATATGAATATGGGGTTGAGGTTTTCTTCCTCCTCCTTCATAATTTAAAATTGATGATAATAACATAATTCAATACTTAAAAAATTATATATATATATATATGGAATCTACTACGAAAGACAAAGATTAAACTCTAATCATTTACAATGTTCTCTCAACATTATTCGACCAAATTGATGTGGATAATATAAAAAAACCTTAACGAACAATTGACACTAGTCGAATAAAGATCAACTAAGCAAGGGAAGTTAACCAACACATACCTCATCTCAAAGGTTCACACAATGTACAACTTTGAAACTCAAATGGCAAACCTGACTTTTCCAAAGCATCTATTCCCTTCTCTATGGTGATACTCTCCTTCCATTCTTGGAGGTGTAAATGATCTTTTTCATATTTGCACTAAGCCAATCAAACTATGATCAGTGTATCATCAACAAATCGTTATACATCATGCTTAAATAATATCAATAACACATAATTTCATTTCTAATTCTAAACATAACTCATAATTCATATAATCGACAATTTAGCCTCACATTTTCCCAAACGCCAAATCATTAACCTATGATTACTTACCCATATAATCACATTAAAGTAAAAGGGAAACATAGTCAAAGTTTGGGGATGTAACATATCTTCCCCCATATGAATCATCATCCTTGATGATTTAATGTGTCAAAAGTTTATAACATAAAAAGGGTTTCATTTATCATAACAGAAAGCTTGAAATAGATGAGGGAATCTTTGATAAATATCATCATAATTCTCCCAGGTGACATTCTCTTCTGCATACTAGTCCCACTAGACCTTGCATTGAGTAATGTCTTTATTACACAGGCATAGCTTATGTATTTTGAGCACCTTGATGGGATCGATCATTACCACCCTTGGGTCCTTCACCTATATGGCATTCCAATCAAGAATGGGAACATGATTATCTCTTGCAATATAATTTTTCAAATACGAAACATGGAAAACATTATGCATCATGGAAAGATTTAACTGTAGAGCAATCATGTATGCAACTGGTTTGACCTCCTCGAGAACTTCGAAGGGACCAACATACCTAGGAGCTAGTTTGAATGTCTTTCCTAACATAATAGAACTCTTAAGAGGACTTTCTCTCCTACTGAGAAATGCCTTGCAATGTGCTTAGCATCAGCATAACTTTTCTGCCTATCATTCGCTTCCACTAGTATTTTCTTAATCAGATGGACTTGCTCTTCCAATTCTGATAGCATTTCTGGACCAAGGCTAATCCTATCTTCTAGTTGATCCCAACTTATATGAGTTCAACACTTTCATCCATATAATGCTTCAAATGGAGCCATCTTAATAGCAGAATGATGGGATTTATTGTAGGAAAATCCCACAAGAGGAAGGTAATCTTCCCACTTGTAATGTTAGTCCATGTAATACATCCTCAATAGATCTTCCAACACTTGGTTTACTCTTTATATTTGGCCATCCATCTTTGGATGATAAGAAGAGATTATGTTTAGTTGAGTTCGAAGTGAGGAAAACAAGGTTTGCTAAAACCTTGATGTCATACGGGCATCCCTATCTAAGATAATCTTCTCAGGAATACCATGCAATCTAAATAATTCTTGCACAAATTTGCGGGCTTTGACTAGTGCTCCATCTGTCAAATTCCTGGGTATAAAATTTTCTACCATGGTGAGTCCATCCACCACTACCAAAATAGCATTGTGTCTATTTCTAGACATTGGAAGTTCTTGTACAAAATCCATGCTAATGATTTACCATTTCCATTCCACAATCTCATGAGGGTATAGAAGTCTTGCCAGGTGATGGTGTTCTTCCTTTACCCTTTGGTATTCTAGACATCCAACTACAAACCTTGCAACATCCATCTTCATTCCTTTCTAGAAATATAATGGTTTTACATCAACTAATAATTTCTTCACTCCAGGATGTCCTAAATAAGGTGCAAAATGAATCTCTTTCCACACAATATTCTTTAACTCCTCAGAGTTCATACCATACATCTTTCTTTTAAACCTTAAAATTCCATCTGGTTCAAAATAAAATCCATCATACCTAGAATCATGAGGATTATCCATAAGGGCTTATTTTACATGGTCATACAATTCATCTGCCCTGGCCTTTTGTATACCTGATTCCTAAAAACATAATGTATGGAGATCATCAAGGAGATATGTCTTCTCCTACTTAAGGCATTTGCCACCCAGTTTTACTTTCCTTGTATGTATTTAATCTCAAAATCATAATCAAATATTAATTCTAACCATCTTCTCTAGAGAGCATTCAGATGTGGTTGAGTAAATAGATATTTGTGTTGATAACTAAGAGGGGGGGGTGAATCAGTTATCCTAATTATTTCTTCTTTCTGAACTTTCTTATTAATCAATGCAACATTAATTCAAACAAGCAAACATTACCATGAAATGGAAAAACACATGACACAGTATTTTTGATGTGGAAACCCTGTTAAGGGAGAAAACCATGGGGTGATTAACCCAAAGATTATTCTCTGTTAGAAGAATAAGGAATTACAAAATGGTACTTGCCAATTAGGGCTCACTGCCTGAGCACACTGCTCACAAAGGAGGCACACTGCCTACAAGGAGACACACTGTCTACAAAATAATGTTATACAATACTTGAACTGATTAGAAGCATCCACATATGCTGGAGTTCAGTTTCGGTTAGGCTCAGTACACTGATCTGCTGCACTTCATCTTTCCTCTTCTCTTATGTTGCTTTCCTTTCACATACCGGACGTTCCTTACTGCTTCTGCTCTGTTCTACTTTTATTCGCATATCACATATCACCACAACACTTCTCACAACTAAATCCATTGTGTATATATATCCGCACAAGTAATTTCATCACCTTTCTAGTCGGCACCCGGAATAGTCAATCTTTTCACTAATTCTGATCTGTCGGATGAATCCTAGCACATCAAGTAATGCGGATCAAGTATATGCTTGTAGAAATCATTACTCATGTTGGCCAAACATGATTCATGCCTTCGTAACCTTTAACACCATCAATAACACATCCAGAAAGTAGTCTGATGTTCTGTCAGTCAGTTCTTCCTGTGTTCACACTGTCACTCAGGAATCCGGTACTCAACTATTCATATCTTTTTCCTCATCTATCACCAGAGGCTAAATCCTTGGAATATACCACTCAAGGTAGTCCTCTTAACTTCCTCAAATCTGCATTGCACCAAGATACTTCCTCTGAGAGATCTGGACCTGTTTGTCAGACCTTGCCACATGCTCTGTTCTTGTTTACCAGACCACAACATTCTTCACTCTAACTTTCGGTAGTGACACACCATGTCCTGCGGATGTGTGGGATGAACTTTGTTGCCATCAATGACAATAATCATGAATCCATATAGTGTCTCTTGCCAACAATCTCCCCCTTTGGCATTGATGGCAACACTTAGTGAAAAATGACTAAGTGTTTACACTAAGCTCCCCCTTGGCTGATGCTCTGTCTTTATATATATTTTCCGGAGCTCCCCCTTAGTTGGATTCCTCATTTTTTGCTGCTCTTCACTCCCCCTTTGACATCAATGGCAAAGGGTAGGGTCCGCACACCAAAATTTTCAAAAATTTTACTATACTTAGCCGCATAAGTATATACATATGGCATACTTACATATACTTAAGTATGTCTGCAAAAGTTGTCTTCAATTGAATAAATTCTGTGGCCCAACTTTGCTTCATTCTACACAAAATTGAGATATGACTACTCAACAGGAATGCAAACGCATGTACCCTTTTTAGATCTATTGGATCATTTGTCTGGGCTGTGATTTGAGCTTCACTTATGGCCTCATGCATGGCCTCTAACTTAGCGACAATGATCCTCCTAAGTTCACCCATCTGGTTGATCATGTTCTTCCTTTCCTTCTCAAAATTCTTTATTACAGTTGTGATTACAATAGTTTGACACTCTTGATTGACTATGGAGAAAGAAAGAGGATCAAAACTTTGACACAAACTTAGTAGTTTATCCTCTTGCTCTTTTATTTTCTTCTCAATCTCTACTGTTACTTTGGACCATCAAATACAAAATTTGTATATTTTTCTGCCATCTATAAGAGCATTTTCTAAGCTCTTTATCCCTATACTCATATTTCTCCTATCATTACTTATCAAACTTTGTACCTCTGATAATCTTTTTGCAAGAAATTCCTTCTGGACCTTATCTTCTGCTAACTTCTCTAGTGAATCAAAATGTGTATTAACACTGCTGACTAGAATTTTGAGATTACCGGAAGTGGAGGCTATGGGATCTTTCTCAACTGATGGCATAATCTATTCAAGAACTTCGGAAGTAGCTTCTATCAAATCACAGTCTTCCATATGAGACTTTAGGAGTTTTTCATTAGCCTTAGCATTTGCAAATGAAGCTATCTTCATTGTCTGTACCAGAGAAAGAGAATCAAAATTGAATGGACCTTGTAGAAGCTCCGGTTCATCAATCTCCATTATTTTTTTGTTTAGGAATTCTTGGACAGTTTGTGTAGTGTCTCTTGCTGGAGACAGATGTTTCTTCTCTTCTACAGTCTTGGAGCTATCCTTAGGAGTTTTCGCTCCTTCACCACTAGCAGTTGTGGTTTTCTCTACTAAAGTCTTCTCTCCTTCTACAACCTTAGCATTCTCATCTTCTTTTTCCTTCACCTCTGCTTCTTTCTCCTATAATTTTTCTTCTCCTTTAGATCCAGAGATTGTAGGGGAAACCAGAGGAGAAATGTTAGTCTGTTTAGGGCCCACCTCTTCTGTCATTTTCTCAGGATTTTCTTCTGCAACATTTGTGGTTGAGGGATCAGTACCCAAGTCCTCTATAATAGGAAGATTAAATCTTTTGAAGGCTTTCCATATAATCTCTTTAGTGTCCTTGGCTACCTTGTTAGTCTCACCAAGCATGAGCTGATTCATCCTTGCTTTGCTCCTGAACTCATCCTTGCAATCCTTGAATATCATATTCATTGTTTTGGGATCGATTGAAGGATACAGTTGAATAGCTATTTGTTCTCGGATCTCAATGTCTTTTGCCATGGCATTGTTCTTTCTTATTTCTAACTCCTTTTCAAGGCTCTTGGGAATAAGAGATATAATTTCAATGAAGGCCTTATTATATATGTTCAGGTACTTGACTGTAGCTTCCTGTAGAATCTTTTGGTCAGCCTCATTGTAATCATCATAAAATTCAGCCATTGGTTGAAGGTTTCCATCCACAATAACTAATTTTATTACACTTTCTAAAGTCAGGGTGGGCTTTTCAACAAATTCCTCTACCATTTCTTCCTTGTCTTGGCCTGTGGAGGGTTTACCAGATCCTTTCTTCTTTTTCTTCATTTTCCTGACTTCTTCATCAGATTCAGTTTCCTCTTCATCTCTTTGACTTGTATAAACCCTTGTGGCTTTTGTCTTTGACCTTTTCTCTCCTTTTCTGGATGCTTGGACTTCCGATTTTGAGCTTTTAGCAGGGACAGGTGCTAGTCTCTTTGAAGATCTGGTCCGGGTGGAAGTTTCTATTGGAGCACTTTTCTTGCTTCCTTTTTCTACCTCTTTCTTCTCTTCATCAGCTTTTTGTCTCTTTTCCCAGTTGGCATCAAGTGCCTCCTTTGAGATCCCAAGGCCTTGTGCAATGTGTTCTACTTCTTTTCTCACCTTCCCTTTCATCTCTGGTTCTCTGAGTTCCACATGGATCTTTACACTCAGCTCCTCAAAGGTTCCAAACCTTTCTGCCTTTAGATCTTTAGGCTGACTTAGCATGTGTTGAACATGTAGCTCCACAATCTGTTCATCCACTTCATACCCCATGGGCATGATCCAGATTGTCCTTGGTTCTACTGCCTCCATTAGGCACTGATCAGTCTCTACCATAAAGCAGACTATGTCTTTGTATTTCTCAACAACTGATTTGGGGATCCTTTCTCTGATTTGCATTGTATTTTGGAATTGCTTGAAGTAACCCCACAAAGCTATATTTCTTGCCTTTGCATCTCCAAGTTCATGCAAGTAATCTCTGATCTGGATAGCTACCAGTTTGTCATTTTCCCATACCCATCCATTTGATCTGGGAAGCTCATTCATGAAGTAGAAGAACAAACATAGTATCAGTCCTCCATATTTAAAAGAGTTCTTTTTGTCCTTCTTGATCTTCTGTATGTTTTCCATTAATTGGCTCAAGAGGAGTTCACAGAGATCATAATCTGCATTCTTTCTCAGCATCTCATAGGCCATGTATACTGCAGTTCTGGATACTGAATTCTCCCTACTGGAATGATATATCTTGTATCCTATTATCATAGATGCATACTTGATATCCAAGTCAGTAATATCTTCAATGGTCATTGCCCTCTTATCAAATTTTGATCCGGTGGCCTCTGTGACAATGTTGTTTTTGATAGATTTAAGGACAGGAATTCCTTTGGAGGAATGTAAACTAGTTACTGCCCTAATTGCTTCCTTGGTGATCTTGCAAGGTCTATTCAGCCATAGGAAGTTATCATGCACCCTACTTAAAACATACCGGACCCATTCATCTTCTTTAAAGTAGGGGAAATGAATGAACTGATCAAAATGCTTTTCTTGGATGCCCTTATATTCTGGTTTAAGCTCAAAAGCATCATCTATCAATTGTTTGTGATAGATGTCTCTTAGTTTGAATTCCCCAAACTCTTCAATATTGGCATGTATGTAAACCCTAATGTCTTCTGTGTGTAAAACGCCATGCGGAACACTAGAGAATACTCCTAGGGGATCTACCTCCAAGGATTTGTATGGATGTTTCTTAAATGTAGGGCGAGGTCTATCAGAAATCTTTACAATATTCAGAGTACCCATTATCAAGATATTTGCAGTGAGATATTTGAAAACAGAAAATACCTTTTGCGCCTACCAGTTTCACGGAGTTGGTTGGATTGATCTCTAGGAGTAATGACTTCTGCAAGTGATCTTCGATGAACTTGAGGAATTTTGTTGTAGAGCTCTGCTTTTCATTTCTTCTTAAGTGTAGAATGAGCAAATGATTAATGAAAAACCCTTATATTGCTCCGCAAGGCCTAATATCAGATTGCAATAAATGCTCAATCTACATTATTTTGGTTTGCCTTATTCAGGTGATTTGAAGAACCGGATCAACCCTGATATTTAAAGATCTTGCAGATCTTCCAAATCTTAACCACAATTTGTTTGAATATATCCCTTATGACTCCTGCAATCCGCAACTCTTCTTGTGCTAGTTCTGGCACCAATTGACTGGCTGGGGGAACAAGGTTTTCTTTGTGTCTCCCCCTAAGCTAGAGCTCACTTTTCAGTTTCCAGAAGGAATATCAGCACCAGAGTCTGGTGCGGATCCAATCTCTACATTCTCAGTACTTTTCTTCACCCAAATCTTGCTCATCTGATTTTTAACTTCCTCTGCATTCATCTTTTGTTTACCCTTATATTGATTCTGATTATGATATACCGGACCTCTTTTGTCCTGATTCTTGCTTCTACAGACTTTTGCATTATGACTGGACCTATTATAGATTTGGCAAACAACATTTCTTTGCATATTTGACTGATATCCTCTTGATCTGCATTGATTAGCCATATGACCTACTCTATTGCATGCAAAGCATCTACCATTGAATGATTTGTTCATTTGCATATTTCTACATTCATGAGACTTGTGGCCATACCTTTTGCAGTTAAAACACTATCCGTAGAAGGATGAATTAGTCTGATTCATTCTCTTTCTACACTGATTAGCTTTGTGACCAAAGTGATTGCAGCTATGGCAGTATCCATTGAAGGATGGATATCTTTGAGCATTGGGCTATCTTACCGAAGGTCTTCTAAGCCTATTCCTTGGATTTTCTGATCCATAATTCTTCTGACCGGATTCGGAGCTTTCTCCTTTCTCATATCCCAAACCACATTTGTCATCTACGTTCTTTTGACTTCCAAGAAGAACTTCAAGTTGAGTAGAACTTATCTTGAATTTCTCTTTATACTCATTTGATGTTTGAAGATCTCTTTTTAGAGAGACAATTTGATCCTCAATTTTTTCTTCATTATCTTTAGCATCTTCAAGATCAGATTCAAGATGTCTGATAATTCTATCCATCTGGTGGCAATCTTCTAATTTCTCCTTGAGAGATTGTCTTAGATTATCTTCAGTTTTTCTTTTCTCTTCAACTTCTTGGGTAAACTTTATAACTCCTGATTCCATTTCATGTCTTACCATAATGATTTCTTTTGATAACTTTTCACATAACTTGGTTTTCTCAGTCAGCTCTTCATTTACATTATTTTCTTTACCTTGTCTTGCCAATTGTTGAAGCAGCTCCTTTCTTTTTTTCATAGAGAGACTTAATTTATCTTTTAGTTCTCTCATGAAATCATCAGCCTGTTTGAGTCTTTCCTTTAATTCATTGACTTCAGAGTTTGACTGTTCAAGATCATCAAGGGTAGTCTTGAGTTGCTCTCTTAAACCATATGCATCCATTTGAACTCCCAAATCTTCCTCAAGCTGTTAGGCTCTGTTAGGAGGAACTTAGCTCTGATACCAATTGTTGATAACTGAGAGGGGGGTGAATCAGTTATCCTAATTATTTCTTCTTTCTGAACTTTCTTATTAACCCAAGCACACTGCTCACAAAGGAGGCACACTGCCTACAAGGAGACACACTGTCTACAAAAGAATGTTATACAATACTTGAACTAATTGGAAGCATCCACATATGCTAGAGTTCAGTTCCGGTTAAGCTCAGTACACTGATCTGCTGCACTTCATCTTTCCTCTTCTCTTATGCTGCTTTCCTTTCACATACTGGACCTTCCTTACTGCTTCTGCTCTGCTATGCTTTTATTCGCATATGACATATCACCACAACACTTCTCATAACTAAATCCATTGTGTATATATATCCACACAAGTAATTTCATCACCTTTCTAGTCGGCACCCAGAATAGTCAATCTTTTCACTAATTCTGATCTGTTGGCTGAATCCTAGCACATCAAGTAATGCGGATCAAGTATATGCTTGTAGAAATCATTAATCATGTTGGCCAAACATGATTCATGCCTTCATAACCTTTAACACCATCAGTAACACATCTGGAAAGTAGTCTGATGTTCTATCAGTCAGTTCTTCCTTTGTTCACACTATCACTCAGGAATCTAGTACTCAACTATTCATATCTTTTTCCTCATCTATCACCGGAGGCTAAATCCTTGGAATATACCACTTAAGGTAGTCCTCTTGACTTCCCCAAATCCACACTGCACCAAGATACTTCCTCTAAGAGATCTGGACCTGTCTGTCAGACCTTACCACATGCTCTGTTCTTGTTTACTGGACCACAACATTCTTCACTCTGACTTTCGATAGAGACACACCATGTCCTGCGGATGTGTGGGATGAACTTTATTGCCATCAATGACAACAATCATGAATCCATATAGTGTCTCTTGCCAACAATTTGAGCCCTTGATGGTTTGTTTTTAATTCAAAAGGTTTCCCAAGTAAATAATGTCTCCACATTTGCAGTGCATGAACCACTGCTGCCAATTCAAGATTGTGAGGAGCATAATTTTGTTCATATGTTTTCAATTTTGTAGATTCATAAGTAATGACTTACCCATCCTAGGTAAATACACAACCTAATCCTTTTCTTGAGGCATCGGTGATGACTACAAAATGACCTTCTGGGTCAAGTACCTTTAAAATAGGCACCATAGTCAACTTTTCTTTTAGTTGGTTAAATGCCTCTTGGCATTTCTTTGACCAATCAAATTTTTTGCCTTTTCTTTGTAATGAAGTAATAGGATAGGCATTTTTTGAGAAATTAGCTACAAAGTTTTTGTAATATCTTTCTAATCCCATGAAACTACAGACCTCATGCACATTTCTTGGTGCCAGCCATTCCAAAATGGCTCTAATCTTTCTTGCGTCCACAACAATTCCCTTAGTTTAAATTATATGACCCAAATATTGTAGTTCCTTTTCAAAGAAAGTACAATTTGAGAGCTTTCCATAAAGTTTATGCTCTTTTAATCTATGGAGAACAATCCTTAGATGCTGAAGATGTTCCTCCTCATTTTTGGAGTAAATCAAAATATCATCAAGGAAAACAAGGACAAACTTGTCTAAACGATATTTGAATACACTGTTCATTAAGTTCATAAATCTTATAGGTGCATTCATTAATCCAAAGGGTAGGACAATGAACTCATAGTGCTAATACCTTGTTCTAAAGACTATCTTATGAATATTACCATCCTTTAACTTCAATTGATGGTATCCTAATCGAAGATCGATCTTTGAAAACACAGTTGCCCCTCGTATTCGATCAAAGAGGTTATCAATGTAGGGAAATGGATACTTGTTCTTTATCACTGTCTTATTTAGTATATGATAATATATGCATAATCACAAAGTACCATCTTTATTTTTAACAAAAATTACTGGTGCTCCCTAGGGTGAAACACTAGGTCTTATCAAACCTTTTTCATGCAGATCCTGTAGCTCAGCCTTTAGCTCCATTAACTTTGTTGTGGTCATTCTATAAGGAGCTTTAGATAAAGGTTCCAACCCTAGAATGATATCTATTGAAAAATTAGAAGCTCTTTTAGGAGGTAATCACGGTAATTCATCTAGGATTACATCCTCAAAATCTCTAAGAAAGGGGGTACATATCCATATTTGATCTCTCGTTATCTATGGATTCTCTTTCTTTAACTCCTTGGAGTTTTTGAGATTCATAATACATCAAATCATCTTTGAAAATAGATTCTTTGTGACTACTTATTTTCTCCATTTTAACAAAAAAAGAGTTGACATCATTTTCTCTGGGCTCTTTTCATCTGTAGGGTAGATATTTTCCTTAGTTTAACCTTTCTAGCAATACCTTGCAGGAAAAACATTATTCCCAAGGTGGGGATTCAAGGCCATGATGAAATTTCAGATGTGAAACCTCTCATCCTATTGATATTGGGGAAAATATTTAAGGAGAGAAGTGAATTTCTCTTAGTACTCATTCACAGACAAGTCACCCTTTCTCAGGTTTTGGAATTCTATACGCTTCTAATCAAAATACAACTGTGGCAACCATCTTTTCCTGAAGAGTTCCACAAACCTTTCCTAGGTTAGACTCAAGGAGCTCAATCTTAACTCCATATTCTTGTCATCCACCGAATGCCCATGCTTTTCTTGAGAATCAGTATGCTCCTCATACCACTTTAGTTATTTTATAATAGATTCTTATTTCAAAGTATTTCTCCATTTTGGTAAGACATGCCTCTGTGGCATCTCTACTTACAGTCCCATCAGATTTGGGAGGTGTAATCTTTTTCATATCTCTTGATAACTGTAGAACCAAGTGGATCATTTTATCCTCATCTTGTCTCATTTCAAAGTTAGTCTCTCCACATCCACTTTAGTTGGTGTTTTCATGATGTTCCTCATCTTCACCCTCCTGGAAGGCTTCTTGCCTGGGTCCATTCTGACTCCTAACCTCTTGCTCTAAATTTCTAATTCTTGCCCTCGACTCATGGAGCATAGAAAGTATCTAGTCAAGTTTTGAATTAGAGTGGCTAGAAGGTATCCCTTCCTCTTGGCTACCCCCTTTTAGTGCTCAAAATTACCAGTTCCCAAAATGCTTCATTTTCCTCTAAAAAATCCAAAAATCCATTAGTTTACCCATTTTACCTTTAAGTTCAAAACCCCCTTTTTAAATACAATCTAAGACATCCTTTGGTGGGCTTTAATCTAAAAAAATTGACTAAGTGTCATTTCCCTTACTTTTCCCCTTCTTTCCTTAGAAAAATTCATTAGTTTTTTCCTTTAGTTAGCGAATCAACGAATTTCCAAACTAGTGAACTAGTTCAAAAATTTGTTGATTCCTTGACTCACCGATAGAGCAGCAAGGATTCAGTCAACAAAGGAAAAGGTTTCTATGTAAGTGGAAAAGGAAGAAGGAGTCTTCATTCAGTGATATGCTTGGTTTGAAAACATGAAGATTTACTGACTAAGGAGTTCTATGGATGGCTTATTTTTTGATAAGGTAGATAAAGGCCAAATGGGTAACCAAAAGTAGGATTCAACATAGCACCATTTTTCTGATAAGGTAGATATGGGACAAAAACATTTTCTAAGGCTAATGTGAGCAGCAACCAAGTCTTATCGGCAAATCAGTTCATTTGCTAACCACCAATTTTACTGATAATAGTTAGCCTTTTTAGGATTATGCCAATATGTTGGTGAAAAAGAAAATAGATGGAAAAGAAGGAAAAAGATGCAGACACCATCTAGTTACAAAAATGCTGAATTTACTGACAAGAGGCAAGATACGGTTAGTTTGTCGTCGACAAAGTTTGCTGGCTATGGGCCTGGTTTGGTAAAATGTAGAATTACCAAAGGGGGAAAGGACAAATGCTGGTCAAGTTCAGGAAAAAGGAGAATTACCAATAGAGAAGAAAAATGGAAAGTTTGGGAAAGTTCACATTTTGTCAACTTTACTAATAAAGAGGCCTAGTGTGTAGAAAAAGATAGTTCAACAAATTCAAGTTTTGCCGACAAGGCAAACATATGTGCAAAATGTGGCTAAGGCAAATGATAGGAAAATAAAGTGTTTGGTTGGGGAATCGGCAGAATGTCAAACTAGTAAAGTGGTTCAGGTTTTTGTTGATTTTTTGATAGGACAAGGTGGCTGACTGAGCTAAGCAAGAAGCTTCCTCGATGGTTTGGCAAATGACATTTTTACTGATAAAGAAAAAGAAAGATGAATGGGTGCTAAGGATTGGTTCAAGAGATTTGACATTTGCCGATAAGACAAATAAATAAGATGAAAGAGTAGGGTTCAAAAAAAGGCAAATCTGTCGATAAGGGTGAAAATTGCCAGGCAAATAAGTTTTTTAAATGTCATATTTTGTTGAACAAGGAGAAACAAGTAGATAGACAAATTGAAAAGTTGACAACAACATGTAAAAGATAAAATAGTTTTCCATAAGGCACTTTTGCTGACAAAGCAAAAAAGTGGCGGCAAAGGAAAAGTTTTGCAAAGGTGAGGATTGTCAATAAATGACTATGATCGCTTAGTTCAGCAAGATCAGTTTTTTCCAACTGATGTGTGAAATAAGGAGAAAAGGGGAAAGCAGTTCGTAGAATGAAAAATTTACCACTAAGAGAAAAATAGACATTAGAAGTAGAAAGAAATTCAAAGTGCTTCATATAATATAATATAAGTGTAGATTTGTACTCAACATTAATGAGTTGCAGGCACAAGTTGTGTAGGTTGTTCAAACAGTAAAATTCATCAATGCACATGTACATTTGGGAGACAAATATGATATTGTAGGAGCCTAAGGTCTTACCTCTTTATTGCTCCATGTACACAAAGAGTGCAAGCAATCTTCTTCTACCATATTTAGAATTGCCAGGACACGGGCAAGCTTCCAATGTGCATTTTCACTGATAGATATCTAGGCCTGAATTTAATACAACATGGTGGGTACTCATTGATGGAGTGTAGCATTGGAATTGGTGTAATGAGTTTGAATTGTAATGCTATATATACATGTTTCAAAGATGTTTTCAGTGTTGGTCACTGAACTAATTGCCTAGTCTACAGTCCCTCGGGATATTTTTAGGGCTTCAAATCAAGCTAGTCTGGGTAGTGAATTATTGAATGTGTTTTGGTGCAGCATAGGAATGAATTGTAAATCATATTTTATGCAGTGGTATGTCTCCATGGCCATTTGTAATGATTCAAGGGAATGTATAATCGTAGTTGTCTGTTTTCCTTCACCACATTTACTGGTGCGATTATAATCAAGATTTGATAATGTGTGACAGCATTTGAGTCAATACATGCTTTGTGTTGGGTCATCTCTTTGTTGCAAATGGGTTATTGTAGTTTGGTTCTAGATAATTAAGTATGTCCAATGTATGATATATAATCTAAGAAATGTATGTGATAACATTTTAGTTTTCTATTGATGCTGATTTAGTCTATTCTTCCTTCTTTATTGCTTATAACTCAGTTGCCCAATGGAGTAGGCACCTGCCCATATTAGAGAGGGACCAATCAGTTTTTAAAAGAAATAAATCATTCACTTGTTGTTTAGGGGAAAAACAATCTTTCTTATGCATGTAGATTTGTACAGTTGAATCAGCTTAATATAGACATGCTTGTGCAGCTAATTTGTCTTGATCTAGTGACAACTTTGGGGGTCAAGTGTAGATTGGGTATGGTTTTTTTTCATTTTGTTCTATTTCATGCCTCTAGGAATATCCCTCCTAGACCTAGCTATGCCTGAAGTGCAGAGGAGTCTACCCACTCCTGTTAGTTGGCAAAAATCCCCCTTAACTTGTTGATAAACCTCTTCCAATCACCCTAATGACAATCTCTAGCCTAGGTGATTTAGGAATGTTTTAGATTTTTTGGTTGCAGCTATTTTGGGAACCAACATTTTTGTACCATTGTCAAGGATGAATCAGAAGGTTGATTAGTTTTGTTCTCCCTGTAACATTGATTTGTAGTTTTCGTGTGTTTTGGTAAGTTTGGTAGCCCGTCAACTTATGAGAACATTTTGGCACTATTATCAGGGAGGATTTAAAAGAATGAAGAATTTGAAGACCCCTGTAACAGTCATTGTTGGGTGCAGTTTGTTGCTGTGTGTAAGATGGCAACCCATCAACTTATGCCAACATTTTGGTGCCATTGTTGGGGACTAGATTATTACTAGGTTGTGAAGAAATTGAAGACTCTACTGGTGAGCCGTGAACCTAGAATCATTTTTTGGCCTTGAAGATCAATCACACTGCAAGGAATTCCTCTTTGGAAGAGGTGGCGACTCTACTATCAGAACTGAACCTTGTTTGCTATTGTTCTAGTTGTGTTGTTGACGATTTAGATGCCCCAAGTCTATATGCAACAATAGGTGAAATTAAATGTACATGGTTTTCTTCCTAACCTTTGAAATTTGTTGTTCCTGTCATGTTGAAGGAACAAATTTGTATGTACCTCAGTATTTTACCTTGCATTATATGATGTTTTATTCATGGATGGTTGGTATGAATATGATTATTCTAGGGTTTCTCCTTTATTTGAGTCTTCCTATGTATCAGACCCTAGAAATTACATTGGAGTGGATTCCCATGACTATCCTAGAAATCCATATTCCATTCATGGATCTACATGTTATGCAAACTAAAACCTATATGCACCCATGAAAAATCATAATGACTTAGAAGTTTAGTAGTATGAAATTAAAAAATCCAAATAAATATTGAAGTCATTATTGCAGCAAAAAAAATAAATAGAAAATCAGATTAGGCTACTAGAGTCTAGGATGCAGTCTTATGCATCCCATGCTACCCATCAAAATTAGTTTGATCATTCCCATACTCATCCCTTAGATCCTGTATACAATCAGCTAGACCTCCCATGGGTTGATTACAAAATAATGAGTATGCCAACCAAGGTCTACATATAGTTGCCCAAGTTTGATGGGTATGATATTTGGGAAGGCGACACACATGATGATGTGTTCTCAGAATTCATGGAAAACATCAGTTTAAAGGTGAAGACATGTGGATGATGTTCTTTGTTAGGTCCTTACATGGAAAGGCAAGAGAATGGAGCCAAAGTTTTCTAGGACAGTCCTTTGCCTCTTGGAATGAACTTGTGGCAACATTTGAAAAGGAATTTGCTAAAGGTCTTGACCCTGTTGATCTTGTCATAGAGATAGAAAAAATTAGGAGACAAGAGGGAGAGTCAAGCAGGGATTTTGGTCATATGTTTTTGTTGCCCTTTCCAATATTTCAAATGATTTCAGACCTAACATTCTTGTCTGCATTGATATGTTTTTTGAAGCATATGAGACTAGATTAAGTTATGCGCGTGAAGATTTCAAAATAACAAGTATGCAACAAACACATTTGTTCCTAAACTCCTTAGAATAGATAAGACATGCCTACATGAAAGGTTTGTTATCCACAAATGCATGTGTTGTTGGTAATAAACATGATTATTTGAACAATAGTAATGTGGATACAAACAATCAGGTGAATGCACAACATCAGATGATGATTATGTAATTAGGAGGCTAGAAGTGGAAGATGGTGCATCATATGATAACAATGCAGATGATGAATGCAATGTTTCCACCTACCTTTGGTTGGATAGTTCATCAAGTGATAGCAAAAATGATGAAACCAATGATGACTTCTAACCGGCTGCTGAGGTATGTGGTTCAATGAACAATGAGGATGATGTGTACAATAATGAATAGTAATATGGATCATCTTTTGAAGATGAGTATGAAATGTGTACACAGGTAAGTAAAACATGGGATGAGCAAGAAACTAGTTTCTTGTTTGATGTAATGCCCTCTTTTGTTCCTATTTGCAATGAAGTAGTTGATGTTTGCTTGCATGAGGATGATGTAGAGGTGGTTGCACTTAATGATAACTGAACAGAGATAATTATTGTTCTAGCCATGGAGTTTAGTATGAAGAGATTTCCCTAGATTTTTAGGATGGTGATCATGTGATCGCATATGAGAACCTATTTGTGTGGTGCAAGGTATGTTATCTTCTCCATGCAGAGTGTGCTTCATTAGAGCCACAAGGAAATAAAATAAGAATGAATGTGGAAGAAGATATGTGTCATCAATCTATTTGCAGCAGTGAATATGACACAACAGATTACAAGAGTGAACATGAAACAAAGAGACAATTGGAAGAACTTAGTTCTTCACTTGAGGTGTCTCCTAATCCTAATTTATGTGCTGATGATTTGAATTGTAGTCTAAGCCATGCTTATGATTCAGAAATTGAAGGTTGTAGCAACACATATGAGAGATTTGTTCAAGAGCTGGGTGGAATTGCAAATAAATATGAATGTTTGCATTTTGATGTGGGATGTTTGTCAACTCTTGAATGTGTTCGTGTTGTAGTAGAGGTTGAGTCCTTTGTATGGAGATTGATGTAAATGAGCAGCAAGGCATGTATATGCCTGAATTTTAAAAGATGGAAGCCCAACTTTAAAGTATACTCGAAATGGATTCTTTCCATTTTGATTTGCAAGAAGAGATGTCTTCTTTTGTGGATCAATAGTGCATTCAGGCACAATTTGTTTTTTCATGTGAATTGGAGGTGTTTTCTTTTTCCCTGAATTTGCATAAGGAGTTCAGTATGTGTAATAATCTTACAATTGGTGATGGACGTTTGCTACCATCCATGTCTTTTGTTACTGACCTGAGTTTTGTTTTCTCACCCCCTACTACTATGAAAGTGCACAATATGGAATGGAATAGGTCAAGCACCTATTATTTACAGTTGCCATACAAGAACATTGTTTTCAGTGGCAAGGCTTGTCTTCATTTTAGGAAAATTTGTTGTAGATCGGTACATGTTGGGGACAATTTTTAGTTGTTGTAGTTGGGTAAGAAATGCAAATTTGGTTTGAGGGAGATCAACTCCATTCAACTTGTCTTTGATAGAGACAAGTAGTTACAACAATTTTGTAGGTTTGGCTTGTAGTTTTCTAAAATTTTGCTTACAATCATTTTTACTTTATGACTATGTGTTCTCTTGTATATATGCCCTTATTTTGTTAATACATTTATGTTGTTTCCCCTATTCATTTTTTGCTTTTGGTTTTCCTAGAGATATTTTAGATCCTCATTGTGACATTGCTCATCACACATCCCCAACCAGAGTTAGTGTTGGTGCTCAAAATTACCAGTTCCCAAAATGCTTCATTTTCCCCCAAAAAATCTAAAAATCCATCAATTTACCCATTTTACCTTTAAGTTCAAAACACCCTATTTAAATCCAACCTGAGACATCCTTTGTGTGGCTTTTATCTCAAAAAATTGACTAAGTATGATTCCCCTTACTTTTCAACTTCTTTCCTTAGAAAAATTAATTAGTTTTTGCCTTCAATCGGTGAATCAATGAATTTCTGAACTAGCGAACTAGTTTGGAATTTTACCAATTTGTCAACTCACCAATAGAGCAGCAGGAAGGTGTCAGTCAACAAAGGAAAAGGTTTCTAAGTAAGTGGTGAAGGAAGAAGGATTCTTCATTCGGTGATATACTTGGTTTGAAAACTTGAAGATTTGTCGACTAACAAGTTTGGAAGATGGCTTATTTGTTGATAAGGCAGATAAAGGGAAAAAGGGTAACCAAGAGTAAGGTTTGGCATAGGGTCCTTTTGTTGATAAGGAAGATATGGGACAAAAGTGTTTTCTAAGGCTAAAGTGAGCGGAAACCAAGTCTTATTGGTGAATCGATTGGTTTGTGAACCATCGATTTTGCTAATAATAGTTACCCTTTTTAGGATTGTGCTAATATGCCATTAAAAAAGAAAATAGATGGAAAACAAGAAAAAATATGTAGATGCTGACTAGTTCGAAAAAGGTTGAATTTTCCGACAAGAGGCAAGACAAGGTTAGTTTGTCATCGACAAAGTTTGCTGGTTAAGGGCTTGGTTTGGTAAAATGTAGAATTGCCAACAAAAGGGGGAAAGGACAAAGGCTGGTCAAGTTCAAGAAAAAAGAGAATTACCGATAGAGAAGAAAAAATGGCAAGGTTGGGAAAGTTCAAATTTTGCTAACTTTACTGATAAGGAAAACATAGTTTGACAAATTTAAGTTTTGCTGATAAGGAAAACATATGTGCAAATTGTGGCTAAGCAAAATAATAGGAAAAGCAAGTGCTTGGTTGGGGAATTGGTAGAAAGTTGAACTAGTAAACTGGTTCAATTTTTTGGTGATTTGTTGGTAGGACAAGGTGGCCAACTGATCTAAGCAAGAGGCTTCCTTCATGGTTCAACAAATAACATTTTTGCTGATAAAGAAAAAGAAAGATTAGTGGGCGTTGAGGATTGGATTGAGAAAGTTGACATTTGCTAATAAGGTAGATAAAGAAGATGAAAGAGTAAGGTTTAACAAATAGTAAATTTGCCAATAAGGGTGAAAATCACCAAGGCAAATAAGTTTGTAAATGTCATATTTTTCCGACCAAGGAGAAAGAAGTAGATAGTTCAACAATTTGAGAAGTTGCCAACAATGGGCAAAAAATAAGATAGTTTTCCATAAGGTGATTTTGCTAACAAGGCAAGAAGGTAGCAACAAAGGCAAAGTTCTGGATAGGTAGTTCATTTGGAAATACATCCTCAAAATCTTGAAGAAAGGGGTACCTATCCATATCTGATCTCTCTTGATCTATGGATTCTCTTTCTTCAACTCTTTGGAATTTTTGAGATTCATAATACATCAAATCATTTTGGAAAATAGATTCCTTGTGACTATTTATTTTCTCCATTTAAAAGAAAAAGAGTTGACATCCTTTTCTTTGGGCTCTTTTCATTTGTAGGGTAGATATTTGCCTCTATTTAACCTCTTTAGCAGTGCCTTGCAGAAACTTTATTCCCAAGGTGGGGATTCAAGCCCATGATGAACTTTTAGATGCAAAATTTCTCATGATGTTGATATTGGGAGACATATTTAAGGAGACGAGTGAATTTATCCCAATACTCATTCATAGATGAGTCACCCTATCTCAGGTTTTAGAAGTCTATAAGCTTCTGATCAAAATACAACTCTGCTAACCATCTTTTCCTAAAGAGTTCCACAAACCTTTCCCAGGTTAGACTCAAGGAGCTCAATCTTAATGCCATCTTCTTGTTCATCCACCAAATGGATGTTTCTCCTACTAATTTGTATGCTCCCCATACTGCTTTAGTTATTTTAGAATAGTTTGTTATTTCAAAGTATTTCTCCATTTTTGTAAGCCATATCTCCATGTCATCTCTGCTTACAGTCCCATCAAATTTGGGACGTGTAATATTTTTCATATCTCTAGATAACTCTAAATGCAAGTGGCTCCTTTTATCCTCATCTCATATTGTTTTAGAGTTATTCTCTCCATGTCCACTTTGGGTGGTGTTTTCATGATGTTCCTTATCTTCACCCTTGTGGAAGGCTTCCTATCTGGGTCCATTCTGATCCCTGACCACTTGCTCTAAATTTCCAATTCTTGCCCTCCTCATGGAGCATAGAAAGGATCTGGTAAAGTTTTGAATTGGAGTGGCTAGAAGGTTGTCCTTCTTCTTGGATACCACCTATTGCTACTCAAAATTATCAGTTCCCAAAATGCTTCATTTTCTGCCAAAAAAATCCAAATATCCATCAATTTACCCATTTTACCTTTAATTTCAAAACCTCCTATTTAAATCTGATCTGAGACATCCTTTGGGGGGATTTTATCTCAAACAATTAACTAAGTATCATTCCCCTTACTTTCCCCCTTCTTTCCTTAGAAAAATCCATTAGTTTTTGCCTTCAGTCGGTGAATCGATGAATTTCCAAACTAGCAAACTAGTTCGGAAGTTTGCCAATTCCCTGACTCATAGATAGAGAAAGAGGAAGGAGTCGGTCAAAAAAGTCATAGGTTTCTAAGTAAGAGGTGAAGGAAGAAGGAGTCTTTAGTCGGTGATACACTTTGTTCAAAAACCCAAAGATTCACCGACTAAGGAGTTCGGCAAATGGCTTATTTGTCATTAAGGTAGATAAAGGGCAAATGGGTAACCAAGAGTAAAGTTTGGCATAGGGCCATTTTGTCGATAAGGAAGCTATGGGACAAAAAACTTTTCTAAGGCTAAAGTGAGCAGCAACCAAGTCTTATTAATGAATCAATTGGTTTGCGAACCACTGATTTCACTGATAATAGTTAGCATTTTCAGGATTATGGTGATATGCCAGTGAAGAAAATAGATGGAAAAGAAGGAAAAAGATGTAGACACCAGCTAGTTCAAAAAATGTTGAATTTGCTGATCCAAGAGGTAAGACAAGGTTAGTTTGTCATCGACAAAGTTTACCAGCTAAGGGCCTGGTTTGGTAAAATGTAGAATTACCGACAAAAGGGGGAAAGGATAAAGGCTGGTGAAGTTCAGGAAAAAGGAGAATTACTGATAGAGAAGAAAAAATGGCAAGGTTGGGAAAGTTCAGATTTTGCCAACTTTGCTGATAAAGGGGCCTAGATTGTGGAAAAAGATAGTTTGGCAAATTCAAGTTTTTCTAATAAGGCAAACATATATGCAAACTACGACTATGGTAAATGATAGGAAAAGAAAGTGTTTGGTTGGGGAATCATCAGAAAGTCAAACTAGTGAAGTGGTTCAAGTTTTTGGTGATTTGCCAATAGGACAAGGTGGCCAACTGAGCTAAGAAAGAGGCTTCCTCGGTGGTTTAACAAACCATGTTTTCCCTGATAAAGAAAAAGAAAGATGAATCAGAATGGAGGATTGGTTTGACAAAGTTGATATTTGTTGAGAAGGCAAATAAAGAATATGAAAGAGTAGGATTCGACAAATGTCAAATTTGTTGATAAGGGTGAAAATCGCCAAGACAAATAAGTTTGTAAATGTTATATTTTTTTGACCAAGGAGAAAGAAGTAGATAGTCTGACAAATTGAAAAGTTGCGAGCAATGGACAAAAGATAAAATAGTTCACCATAAGGTGATTTTGCTAACAAGGCAAAAAGGTAGTGGCAAAGGTAAAGTTCTAGAAAGCTGGGGATTGTCGATAAAGGGCTATGGTCACCTAGTTCAGCAAGATCACTTTTTGCCAACTGTAGTGTGAAGGAAGGAGAAAAGGGGGAAGCAGTTCACAACATGAAAAATTCACTAGCTAATACTAAAATAGACATCAGAAGCAGAAAATCAAAATAAATTCAAAGCACTTCATAAAATATAATATAAGTGTAGATTTTTACTCAATGTTAATGAGTTGCAGGCCAAAACTGTGTAGGTTGTTCAAATAGGAAAATTCCTCAATACAGAGGTACATTTGGAGGACAAATCTGATATTGCAGGACCTCTTCATTTCTCAATGCACACAATTAATGAAAGCAATCTTCTTTTGCCATTTTTTAGAATTGCTAGGGCATAGGCAGGCTTCTAATGTACATTTTCTCTGACAAACATCTGGGCCTGAATTTAATACAGCATGGTGGGTACTCGTTGACTAAGTGCAGCACTAGGAATTGGTGCAATAAGTTTGAATTGTAAGGTGCTATATACATGTTTTAAAGATGTTTTCAAGGTTGGTCGCTGAGCCAATTGCCTGGTCTACAGTGCCTTGGGATATTTTCAGGGCTTCAAATCAAGCTAGTCTAGGTAGTGAATGGAGGAATGTGTTTTGGTGTAGTGTAGGAATCAATAGTAAAGCATATTTTATGTAGTTGTATGTCTCCATGGCCATTTGTAATGATTTAGGGGAACGTATAATTGTAGTTGTATTTTTACCTTCACCACATTTGCTAGTACAATTGTAATCAAGATTTGATAATGTGTGACAACATTTAAGTCAATACATGCTTTGTGTTGGGTCATCTCTTTGTTACAAATGGGTTATTGTAGTTTGATTCTCGATAATTAAGTATGTCCAATGTATGAGATACAATCTGGGAAATGTATGTGAATACATTTTAGTTTTCTGTTGATGCTAGTTTAGTCCTTCCCTCTTTATTGCTTATGACTTAGTTGCCTGATGGATTAGGCTGTTGGATCTAGGGCATACAACTGAGAGGGGGGGGGGTGAATCAGTTGTATAAAACTTCTTCTCATTCAAACACTTAATTCTCTGTTGTTAGTTAGCAGCATATCAAATAATCATCCATGGAAGCATAATACATAAACACAAGAGCAGATAAGCATCAACACATTGAACATCAAGATTTTGACGTGGAAAACCCGGTTAAGGGAAAAACCACGGGGTGATTAACCCAAGAATTATTCTCTGTTAGAAGAATAAAGAAAAATGAATGGCACATGCCAATAAGGGCTCACTGCCCGAGCACACTGCTCACAAAGAGGCCCATTACCTACAAGGAGACACACTGTCTACAAAGTGATAAAAATCACAGTCTTGAACTGGAGAATGACATCTCTATCATGTCCAGATCAGTTCCAATTAAGCCCAACAATCTCTGCTCTGCCTTTTGCACGTTTCTTCGCTATACCATACTCACCCTCACACCACTCACTGAAATGAACTTACAAACCGTTATTTATACAAGACATCGACTCAGGAACAAACGTCTAAGTCGGCAAACAACCATAGGAGTATCCGCAAGATGAATAACACATCCGGTTGGCCATCACAAGAACATTCGCAGGATGAACAACTCATCCGGTCGGCTACACAGAGCAAGAACTTCATCTGGAAGAATAACTTCAATTCTGGGCTCTACCATCAATGCGGACCAACAACACAACCTAAACATGATCCAAGAACCTTCACAAGCCTGTCTGAATGTCCGGATACATCCGCACTTCCTCTGCTTACTGGGATCTCTTGTCTTCCTCAACCGGAACTTCAAGAACACAGTCTGTCGCCACTATCATAATGCAAGAGGTACTTTCGGACCTCCAAATCATACACAAATCAGGATGACACATCACAAGGACATCCCAAACACTCCGTCCAATCCGTAGATTAGGATAATACAATTCTGGACCTCACCGGACCTTTTTGTGATCCTCTGTCACCTCCGGATACTTGCCGGACCCGGTTCTATACCGGCAGCCACAACTCCTTCAGATCTTCATGCGGACCTTTGAAGTCTTAACTGTAGCATCTCAAGACTCATATCTACTAACCCTTTAATCCGCATCCTCCGGTTCTCATCCTATACAGTACATTTACCTTCTTCTCATCACTGTTCTTCACTGTTCCTGACTGAGGCTAATTTTCTCAATATCCTCAGCACACAGCTCATCAAATCCTTCTTGTCAATGCAATATGAGTATGTTGACATCAATGACAACACTGGCTCACCTCATACTTGCAACAATCTCCCCCTTTGTCAGTGATGGCAACATATGATGTGAAAAACCATTAAGACAAGAACTTCAACTTTTCATATGTCTTCTCTTCCTTTACTGCTCCCCCTTTGATCATCAACCACTTGTTTTTCACATGTCTTCTCTCCCCCTTTGACATCAATGGCAAAGGGCTCATACTTGCAATTCTCATGCATCAGAATCATACCAGCTGCTCCCCCTTAGTTGCAGCTCCCCATTAGTCCGGATCACAAGATATGACTGTGATAGCCACCGGACTGATGCATATCAGTGCATCTTAGTTCATCACCGGAGGGGCCATGACCCCTAACTTCTCCCGGAGATATTCAAAAGAGTCCTTGGGAAGAGGTTTTGTAAAGATATCTGCAATCTGATCCTTGGAGGGAACATACTCCAATCTGACTTCTTCCTTGTTTACTTGTTCTCTCAAAAAGTGAAATTTGATAGATATGTGCTTAGTCTTAGAATGCAATACCGGATTCTTGGAAATATTAATTGCACTTGAATTATCACAGAAAATTGTGATAGGCTCCTCATATTCAACTTTGATGTCTCTTAGCATCTGCTTCATCCATAAGATTTGAGTGCAACTACCTGCTGCTGCAATGTATTCTGCTTCAGTTGTAGACAGAGATATTGCATCTTGTTTCTTGCTTAGCCAAGAAACCAATCTCTTCCCCAAAAAGAATGCTCCACCACTAGTGCTCTTCCGGTCATCCACATCTCCTGCCCAATCTGCATCTGTGTAAGCATGAAGAGAGAAGTCCGGATCTCTAGGGTACCATAGACCATACTCAACTGTTCCTTTCAAGTATCTAAAAATTCTTTTGATTGCCATAACATGAGATTCTCTAGGATCAGCCTGGAATCTTGCCACAAGACCAACAGCCTGCATTATATCTGGTCTAGTTTGAGTGAGATACAACAATCCACCAATCATTGATCTATACTTTGTCTGATCTATTTTTGGAGAATCATCATCTTTGCTTAGCTTACATCCGGTTGCCATAGGAGTGTTCATAGGCTTTGAGTCTTCCATACCAAATTTCTTTAACAATTCTTTCACATATTTGGTCTGAGAAATGAAGATCCCTTCTTTTGTTTGAGTAATTTGCAGTCCCAAGAAGAAATTCATTTCACCAAGCATAGACATTTCAAACTCACTTTTCATCTGATTGGCAAAAGTTTTGCACATACTATCTCTTCCTCCAAAAATGATATCATCCACAAACACTTCAACAATCAGAATGTTTTCATGATCAATTTTGAAATATAAGTTACTGTCAGCAGTACCTTTGTTGAATCCAATCTGCACAAGATGCTTATCCAACCTTTCATACCATGCTCTTGGGGCTTGCTTCAATCCATACAAAGCTTTCTTCAACTTGCAGACCATATCATTATTATCAGACAATTGAAATCCATCCGGTTGTTCAATGTAGACTTCTTCTTCCAGATCACCATTTAGGAAGGCAGACTTGACATCCATCTGATATACCTTGAAGTCTTTGAAGGCAGCAAATGCAAGAAGTAATCTGACTGCTTCAATTCTTGCCACCGGAGCAAAAGTCTCTTCAAAGTCAATTCCTTCTATTTGAGAGTAGCCTTTGCAGACCAATCTAGCTTTGTTTCTGATTACTTCACCGGCTTCATTTAGTTTGTTCCGGAAGACCCACTTGGTTCCAATTACATTCCTGTCTCTAGGTCTGGGAACAAGATCCCAAGTATGATTTTTCTCAATTTGCATCAATTCATCTTCCATTGCTTTGGTCCAGTTTTCATCATTGCAGGCTTCATCTATTGTTTTAGGTTCAATCTTTGAAATCAGACAACATTCATTCTGATTTTGAGCAATATTCCTTCTAGTTTGTACACCTTTGCTTCTGTCACCTATGATCTGATCTTCAGAGTGATTCAGTCTTACATACCTTGGAATTTTGGGAGTATCCAGCACTGCTGTTTCTTGATCAGCCTCATTCAAACCTAACTCTTCTTCCTGATTTACCGGATCAGGCTGACTCTGTCTCACCGGAGAGGATTGAGGTCCTTGAACACTGTCTTGGTCATCTTCATCAAACTCATAAAATCTTGAAGGCTTCTCAATACCTTCATCAACCTTTACATTGGTGCTTTCTATCATCTTCCTCAATCTCTTATTGTAACACCGGTATGCTTTGCTTTGAGTGGAGTAGCCCAAGAAAATTCCTTCATCACTTCTAGCATCAAACTTTCCTAGATCTTCATCTCTTTTAATATAACACTTGCTACCAAATACTCTGAAATATTTCACAGTAGGAGTGATGCCAAACCAGAGTTCATAGGGGGTCTTACTGGTGTTGTTTCTGATTTGAACTCGATTGAGAGTGTAGACTGCAGTGCTGATAGCTTCTTTCCAAAACATTTGAGGAACATTTGCTTCCAACATCATTGTCCTAGCAGCTTCCTGGATGGTCCGGTTCTTTCTCTCAACTACTCCATTCTGCTGTGGAGTCTTAGGAGCAGACAACTGTCTCCTTATACCCTGTTTCTCACAAAAGTCAATGAACTCACCATATGTAAATTCACCACCTCTATCAGACCTTAGACACTTTAGTTTCAATCCGGTTTGATTCTCCACCATAGCTTTGAAGATTTTGAACTTCTCAAAAGCTTCTGATTTTTCTTTTAGAAAGGTAACCCACATCATCCGGGAATGATCATCAATTAACAACATGAAATATCTATCACCCTGCAGACTCTTGATTCTTGTCGGACCACATAGATTAGTATGTACTAATTCCAACAATCCGGTAGAAGACTGATCTTTGCTTTTGAAAGAGACTCTGCTTTGTTTACCTAACTGACATTCTTTACACACACTGTTTGTAGGTTTCATCAACTTTGGAAGATCTCTCACAGCCTGAGTATTGCTTATCTTGATGATGTTATCAAAATTTACATGACACATTCTTCTATGCCATAACCAACTCTGATCAATTTGAACAAACAAACAACTTTTATTTGAACCAACCAGATGAAAGATGTTACCTCTTGTCTGAGTACCGGATGCAATTTCAGTTCCGGAGCTTGTAAAGATTCTGCATTTTCCATTCTTGAACCGGAGATCATAGCCTTTGTCCACTAACTGACCAACACTGAGAAGATTGTGCTTCAATCCTTCAACATACAGTACATTTCCTGTTTTGCTCTTACCATCAAAGGAAATAGTTCCCCTACCTCTGATTCTGCCAGCAGAATTGTCACCAAACTTTACCATTCCTCCTTCATATCTTTCCAAGTCTAAGAACTTATTCTTGTCACCAGTCATATGGTGAGAACATCCACTGTCAATAACCCAATCATCCTTTTCTTCCACTTGAGCAGCCAAGGCTTTTTCAACAACTTTGTGATTGACAGATTCAGAGAGCATGGAATCTTCTTCCTTGATGGCTATAAACACCCACTCATTTCTGGATTTGCTTCCTAGTTCTGATTCATCATCTGTTACTCCTTCATTGTCATCTTCTTCATGAACATAATAGCAATTCTTTTGAAACCTTTGTCTGTGAGTATTAGATCTTGCAGATCTCTCCGGACATCTTGAGGCAAAATGACCAATCTTATTGCAGTTGAAACACTTAAAGGGTAGTTTTCCTTCATACTTACCGGATCCTCTTGGCAGTCTTTTTGCAATGAGGGCTTCAAGTTGAGCTGTTTCTGCTTCTTCTTCTTCCATGTCTCTTCTTGCTTGATCATACCATGACATTTTCCTTGATGAGTTTTCACCCGGATCAAATCTCTGTTTGCCTTTCACATAGGCACTGGCTTTGAAAGCAGATTCAGTCTTGGGCGGATCATCTCCAAACTCGGTCATTTCAAATGCAGCTAGTTTGCCAGCCAGTTGTTCTCTTGTGACAGTTGTGTGGGCTCTGAATTCATCAATGGCAGCAACTTTGATTTTGTAGGCAGCAGGAAGGGATCTTAGGATTTTGCAGACAATCTCATTTTCATCTAAAGTTCCACCAGCATTTCTGATTCCACATACCAGCTCATTTACTCTTGGCATAAAGGTAGTGATGTTTTCATCATCTCTCATTTTCAATCTTTCAAATTTTCCTTTCAGACTTTGCAACCTTGCACTTTTGACAAACTCATCTCCTTCATACAGAAGTTCCAGTTTAGTTAGGATCTCATATGCAGTTGGTAGGTCAATGACATTCGAGAGATCTGAGTCATTCAATGCGCTTAGAAGAGCTTCCTTGGTCCGCAGATTGTTTCAGCTTCTGTGATTTCATTCAGAGTTGTCGGACCACCTTGTGGGGGTATATATGGTTTAGAGATCATAGCCAAGTATGCTTTTCCCATACATTCCAAATGACACTTCATGCGACCTTTCAAGAGAGTAAAGTTGGTTCCATCGAACTTCGGACTATCCTTCTTGTATGACGACATCCTGGATCTCCTCAAGCGGTTAAGCTCCTATCAGAGGAACTTGGCTCTGATACCAATTGTTGGATCTAGGGCATACAACTGAGAGGGGGGGGTGAATCAGTTGTATAAAACTTCTTCTCATTCAAACACTTAATTCTCTGTTGTTAGTTAGCAGCATATCAAATAATCATCCATGGAAGCATAATACATAAACACAAGAGCAGATAAGCATCAACACATTGAACATCAAGATTTTGACGTGGAAAACCCGGTTAAGGGAAAAACCACGGGGTGATTAACCCAAGAATTATTCTCTGTTAGAAGAATAAAGAAAAATGAATGGCACATGCCAATAAGGGCTCACTGCCCGAGCACACTGCTCACAAAGAGGCCCACTGCCTACAAGGAGACACACTGTCTACAAAGTGATAAAAATCACAGTCTTGAACTGGAGAATGACATCTCTATCATGTCCGGATCAGTTCCAATTAAGCCCAACAATCTCTGCTCTGCCTTTCGCACGTTTCTTCGCTATACCATACTCACCCTCACACCACTCACTGAAATGAACTTACAAACTGTTATTTATACAAGACATCGACTCAGGAACAAACGTCTAAGTCGGCAAACAACCATAGGAGTATCCGCAAGATGAATAACACATCCAGTCAGCCATCACAAGAACATTCGCAGGATGAACAACTCATCCAGTCGGCTACACAGAGCAAGAACTTCATCCGGAAGAATAACTTCAATTCCGGGCTCTACCATCAATGCGGACCAACAACACAACCTAAACATGATCCAAGAACCTTCACAAGCCTGTCTGAATGTCCGGATACATCCGCACTTCCTCTGCTTACTGGGATCTCTTGTCTTCCTCAACCGAAACTTCAAGAACACAGTCTGTCGCCACTGTCATAATGCAAGAGGTACTTCTGGACCTCCAAATCATACACAAATCAGGATGACACATCACAAGGACATCCCAAACACTCCGTCCAATCCGCAGATTAGGATAATACAATTCCGGACCTCACCAGACCTTTTTGTGATCCTCTGTCACCTCCGGATACTTGCCGGACCCGGTTCTATACCGGCAGCCACAACTCCTTCAGATCTTCATGCGGACCTCTGAAGTCTTAACTGTAGCATCTCAAGACTCATATCTACTAACCCTTTAATCCGCATCCTCCGGTTCTCATCCTATACAGTACATTTACCTTCTTCTCATCACTATTCTTCACTGTTCCTGACTGAGGCTAATTTTCTCAATATCCTCAGCACACAGCTCATCAAATCCTTCTTGTCAATGCAATATGAGTATGTTGACATCAATGACAACACTGGCTCACCTCATACTTGCAACATAGGCATCGGTCCATATTGGAGAGGGACTAATAAATTTTTAAAACAAATAAATCATTCACCTATGGTTTAGGGGAAGAAATTATCTTTCTTGTGCATGTACATTTGAACAGTTGAATCAGGTTAATATAAAGGCATATGTAGCTAATTTATCTTGATCTAGTGAGAGCTTTGGGGGTTAAGAGTACATTGGGTATAGTTGTGTTTGTTCATTTTGTTCTATTTCATGCCTTTAGGAATATCCCTCCTTAGCCTATCTAAGCCTAAAGTGCAGAGGAATCTACCCACTCTTGTTAGTTGGCCAAAATCCCTCTTAATTTTTTGATAAACCTCTTCCTATCACCCTAATGACAATTCCTGGCCTAGGTGATTTAGGAATGTTTTAGAGTTTTGGTTTGCAACTATTATGGGAACCAACATCCCTAGTGTTGGTTCTTATCTAATCCATGCTACAATCTACTTCACCTGAAGTTTACAGGTTAAGCATTCAATTAGTTTTTCTCATACTATTGAATCCATTCATAAACATAAATCCATTCTTGTTTATGCAATCTTAAACAAGAAAGGAAAAATTTTGGAAAAATTTCAAAATTTTTTATAGTATCCATGGATCACATAATATCCATCAGTTATTACAATTTTGTTCATCTTGCAACTACAAGTCACTTTTAGAAAGGGAGATGTTCCCACATTCATCCTCACGCTTGAGGTTTACCAAATTAGATTTGCGAGGTGGATGTACTTGTAGGTACTCATCCATAACCTCCTGAGTGATAATAGGAGCATTAGGACCACTTCCAAATGGCAAGTCCTTAGGTGCAGAGGGTTTAATTAATTCATTTTCAAAGATAGGAACAATAGCCTTAACTACTTTGTCCTTGTTTTCCTTCTACAACTTGATGCATTTAATAAAATCAGTGAAGGTTTCAGTATTAGATAACCATGAACCTTCTAGATAACCAATTTGGCCTAGGCTTTTAATTCTTGAGGCTCAGTCCCTCGTAGCCTTTAGGTAATGCCCATTTCCTATTACCTTCTTCCTTGGTGTCATTCTTGTTCTTACCATTTTGGCAAAAGAACATCCAAACATTAGCAATTGTTAATGTCTGTGGAAGATTTCATGTAGTGAGCTCATAGGTCCATGCATTGAACCTAGTAGCTTTGATACCATATGTAACATGCCACCTCATATTACCTAGATATACATTCAAAATTTACTATCAAGTAAATAATCATGATCAACAGAAACATATCTTTAGCAAACACTAATAATTTGCATAATGATTACATAAAAAGCATATATTTTTATTCAATATTTTCAAACTGAAAATATATAACATATTCAAAGATAGCATGTTACTGAATCCCTTCACTTTACAATCACAATGTTTTGCTCATGGAAATAAAGATAAATTTACATAAAATTTGATTGTCTAGTCGTATAAATTAAATATACTAAATCTGGAGTTTTGATATATGTCTTCATAAGTCTTGGCTTGTCATCTTCTTGGCAAGGAGAGAATCACCCAAGTAATTTTCCTCCAACCACAGACCGGCGGTCTCCTACACACCTTCCTTCCTGGCAGTGGCCCTACCCTTCACAAAGGGAAAAGATATAAAGAACCAATAGGTTTGCCATTTGAGTTTCTAGTGTTGTGTCCTTCATATCCTCTCATGGTCATACAACTATAGATCCTCTCTAACTATGTATGACACTACTAGATGGTTATGCCATCTGGATCACAATGAACTGACTAATGCATGCAAAGATGGATGCATTACTTTGGCCAAAGATTTAATATACATAGACGTTTCGCAATGAACATAGTTGATTGTTCACCCACTTCTAACTCAACTTAGAAGCTATCTCATCCTACATTGATTATAGTTTGACCTATTCTAGTCATGGGATAAATTAAATGTACTTTCCATTTAGTCCATCTGACTTGGACTTTTAACTCCAATTCCCGGAGTGCATTTTAGAAGTTTTCTCATTGCATCTACAACATGGAACCTGTGATTCCACATCACTCTATTCCCTTTCTTCAATAATTTAAATGTTTTTTGTTTTTAGTATCAATACCAATCTTGGTCTTTGTCTCCATGAGATTAGTTACGATGTTTATCTCATTCCAAGGATTTCATCAATTTCATATCGATTATAACATATCCTATTAAAGTCAATAGTATAAAATAAATTGATAATATAAAATAAAAGAAGAGTACCATTTTCCATTATAGTAGACTCTTAGTCTATAAAGGCTCAAAAGGTTTTTATCACCTTCTACTTCATTCCCAAACTAATACCATTAATATAAAAAAGATATTCATAGAGGTTTACAAAGAAATCAAGCTATCAAGCTAACTCTCTCATTTCCATTCATTGAAATCTAGAGTTATTCATGTTTTTATTTGCCTTGTGCTCAAAGCACTACATGCACTCAGTGTAGTAATAAAATATTACCATCATTTTGATATACCTCGAGCAAATAAATAAAGCTCATGGCTCAAAGATAAGATATGAAGCCCAAATGGCTCACAAAGATAAGGGTTTTCCATGTCAAACCCTATTAAATTTCCACATATAATTTCCAAGGTCTCGATGCCATAGTTAGATAGAACTATTATAAATGTTCTCACTACTATTAAAATACAATATACATGGTTTCAAACACAATAGTTCTAATCTTTGAGATACTATCATCAATGGGGAAGATTATATGAATAGCTATTATTGAAGACATGTAGATAAAAATTATCCACAGTTTAATGTACACATGTGCTTTTTAGCACAAATACAATAACCAAGACGTAGATGGCTTCACCACAATCTCATTGTTAATAGTAGGCAAAGACATAATTATCTATAATATGTCAGTCATTATACACGGGCCTGTTACAATATAAAAAAGTAACATTCAAAACACAATAGGTTCAAGTTAAAAATTTATTTCATAGCAATCGTTTATTAGCTAGCTAAAATAGGTGCCAATCCAAAAGTTCCAAATAACATATAGCTGATATTATCATTACCACGTAAACCTACCTATATTTGTTGATTCTGTTTGCTCCGAATGAAGTTTTCTAGAAGTTAGTCCTCTTTATTGTAATATTCCTTGACTCTATATTGTTCTAGTTGTTCCCTTCCAACCCCATTAAGAGTTCTCTCTCCTTTCAAAAGATAGTGCTTTCGACAATAATTCCTCCCTTTTCACATTCAGGGGGATAAAAAACAAGAAACCAAATTCCCATTGAAACTGAAGCATGCAAGATTGTGAGCATGTGGATAACAAGGCTCATGCTCATCTTTAACCTGCACTCCCTCCAGTTGCTCCACGATCTGTGGGGAGTGGACTCATGCCATCTTGAATAGGAGTGCTCTCAACACAAGAGATTTATCATAGCAAGAAAAGATTCAAGACTATCATAAGATTATTACTTATATATCACATAAGTAATAATAAGTAAAATACTCATAAATTAAACTATGACACCTAGAGAAAATATCATCACATTATGGTGGTAACAAAAATCATGAAATAGAATATGAATATGGGGTTGAGGTTTTCTTCCTCCCCCTTCATAATCTAAAACTGACGATAATAACATAATTTGATACTTACAAACTAATATATATATATATATATATATATATATATATATATATATATATATATATATATATATATATCAAGAATCTTCTACGAAAGACAAAGATTAAACTCTAATCATTTACAATGTTCTTTGAACATTATTCAACCAAATTGATGTGGATAACATTGAAAACCCTTAACGACCAATCAACACTAGTCGAATAAAGATGGATTGAACAAGGGAAGTTAACCGATACATATCCCATCTTGAAGGTTCATGCAGTGTACAACTTTGAAACTCAAATGGGAAACCTGACTTTTCCAAAACATCTATCCCTTCTCTCTGGTGATACTCTCCTTCCATTCTTGGAGGTGGAAATCTTTTTCCTATTTACACTCACAACCAATCAAACTATGATCAGTGTATCATCAAAAAATCATTATACATCATGCTTAAATAATCTCAATAACACATAATTTCATTTCTAATTCTGAGCATAACTCATAATTCATATAATCAATGATTTATCCTGACATTTTCCCAAATGTTAAATCATTAACCTATGATTACTCATCCATATAATCGCATGAAAGTAAAAGTTTCACATAGTCAAAGTTTGGGGATGTAACATATAATATGATACATATGCACGGTTTGATATTATAAAATTCATGAAGGTGAGTCAGTTGGAGGTGACAAGAAGTATATGATTTCAACTTGAGATATATAAGCATGTGAAATGATTGTGGGGCATAATAAAGAGCACTCTTAAGAGTTTTTTCCAGGTTTAGATCACCCTTAATGTCATAAGGCATTCATTATAACTAATGAATATGAATAAATAGTGATTAAAAGATATATTGTAAAGGCAACCTTAGGAACTTGAGAATGATGAAGCTAAACCTCTACCACATGAATATATATATAATATAGTAGAATAGAAAATGATCGTTAAGCCTTCACAAATTACATTATGGTATGAATAGTCTTGGTACATTGGAAACTTATTAGAGAGTGATATCTTGAGAGAACAACCTTTTTATTGCCTTGTTAATAGGCTGACAAACTTGTGTGAAGATATATAATACTATCCACTCCCCTTCTCTCACCCTCACAAAACAAGTGTACACTATATATAATTAATATTTAATAGATTAATTATTATCTAACTATAAACTAAACTATAATATGATGTAATAAAATAACTTCCCAACAAACTAACAATTTATTTATTTACTAACAACTAATCTAATAGTATTTATTTATATAATCTAAGCTATATACTAACTTCATACTAATGATGTAATATAAAAACAGCATTCCCCTCTTATTACATCAATCTCAACAAAGGATGGAACACTGCAAGGACTAGACACAACAGCCCTTTTGGAAACTTTGATGAAGCACCTCCACCAATTTTCCTCACTCACCTATGAAACACCAAACTAAACTCATATGTGAATCTCCTAATTGTCAAACCTGAAAATTCTCTGTAGAAAATGAGAGAACATAAATATTCCCATCCTCCTTGCACAATGAGAGAACAACTCTCCCCCAAAAGTCCATATCTCCTTTGAGTGTGTCAAAATCCTTCCTCTAGTTCTACATATGAGAGAATAACTATCCTTTGAGAGTCCACATCTCCTCCAAGTGTGTCAATATCCATCCTCCAATGCGATGAGAATCAAATCCCTCCTCTGGTGTACAAAAGAAACTGAATCACTATTTTTAGAGATTATACTATCCACATATTGAGTAAGTGTAGATACACTAACCCTACCCTATTTTAGAAGTTACACTGTCCACACATACTACCAAGAATTTCCAAGCCCCGTTGCTCCATGAAGGGACATAGATTGGAACTTGTGCTTCTCATGCAACGTATCACCTATGAGTGAGAAGCTAGCTTGAGATGGCAAAAACACCTCCTACCTCTGGTGCCTCCTATGTCCAATTGAACATGTTGAAGTCTCATTAATCTCTTCAAATAGAATAAGCATGTGAGTCTTTGAAGGCCCCATTAGGTGTAACAAAGATGAGCCAAAAGTCCAAGCATAAGATAACATAAAAACATCATTTTAAGGTGTCGTACTCAATCAAAATTATACCTTTATACAATGTAGTATACACAAGGAAATCTTCATAACTCCTTATAAAGAAAAACCTTATCTCTCTAAAAAAACATCTTATCACTCCAAATAGTTTTGTAGACTTCAATGATGTGAGGCTGATTATTTTTCCTTCCTTATTTTTATCATTTTACATTTCATTTGACGACATTATCAGACTTTTAGAGACTTGTTCCATTATGCAGATTTGATTATATCTCTTGATTTTGATTTGACATTGATTAGACATATGGTGATTCGATTTGATCATATTTTGATGCTATGTTGAGACTAGACATGTGAGATATATTAGATGATGTTTAGTGATGTGATTTCTAGTTCATTATGTAATGATGATTATGTGACATTAGATAGAAAATGCAGTTTAATCTTGAATTATGTTGTAGATGATTAATGTTGTATTCAATGGCATGAATTTAATTCCAGTTTCTTCGGCTATGATTATTCATGATATGATTGACACTTGATCTAGATGTGTAGGATTATATTCCTAGGCCACGGGAAATTGGAGGTAGTATTCACATATATGTTATTCCTTGTGAAACTGATCCATTCCCAAGAGGGATGAGGATCACGTTTGATTCAAATGTTGTTTAAGTACTTGTTGGTTTATTATTTTGGCCTAGTACCCCTTTGTGTAAATTAATTTATATCATGTGTTGTATAATTTTTATTGTTTTACACCACTTGGTATTTTTTTTTTTTGGACCATTTAAAGTGGATTTATGACTCTCTAGGTGAACCTTAGTGTCCTAAAACATACCTTAGGTGGTTACCCATGGGTCTAGGGTCAATTTTTACTAACTAAACCTTGGGGTAACTCACCTTTGGTCACTCTAAACTGAGGTTTAGTCAAAGTGACGAATTTTGAAATGGCTAAGGGTGGGAGATGAGTCATGCTTTGGGAAAGACTCATCTCCCTTCCCAAAGTTTGGGGATCCCTTCACCAAGAAGACTTGGGAGGTCTCCAAGACTCCCAAGTGTGTGGGATCTCCCTCCAAGACTCTCACACACATGTGAGAGCATCTTGGAGGGAGATGGCTCTCTTGGAGAATAAGAGGATGCCATATGGCATCCCTTATCCTCATGGAGGCTTGAAGGGGATTTCCACCTCACCACTTGTTCTCTCACACATGTGGGAGAGCACAAGTGGATAAGGTGAGTATTGGGATGGAATTGGAGGGTGACACTTGTCACCCTCACACTTCATCTCCCTTTCAAGTGGCATATGATGAGGAAGGAGAAGGTGACAAGTGTCACCTTCTCATTCCTCAAGGCCAAATTAGAAGGCCTATATTACCTCCTCTTGTTGAGGAGTGTGGGGTTCTTGCATTTTGGGATTTTCTTTCTATTCTTGGAGTTTCTTTTGGGGAGTTAGAGAAAATTTGGAGATTGGAAGATTTGGAGAATCTTGGAGCTCATCACCAAATGTGCTTCCATTTTTTAGGGCTTTTGAAGGTAAGCTCCATGGCTATGGCCATTTACCCTTGCATTTTTCTTTTATGTTGTGTTTGTGGATTTTTTTTGTTGTTGGTTGTTTTTATTTTTTATGTGGGTGGGGAGTTTGGTGAGAGCACCTCCATTTGGAGGTAAGGCTCAACTTGTATGGGGTAGGGGAGAGTGATCCTCCTTGAGGTCATCTCCTTATTTTATGCTACTTATAGTCTTGAGGGCTTTTTCTTGGTGTTGAGATCATTTTGATCGGAAGAGTACCATGATAGTTTTTAGAGTTATTTGGAGATATGTGTTTTTGGAGGTTTTGGCTTGAGGCCTTGAGACTTGGTGTTTTGAGATATTGGAGTGGCCTTTTGAGTAGAGGGGTCCATTCCCTACCCCGATCAAACTCATTTTCATGAGTTTTGTTATGTGTGAATCCTTGGGTTATTGCTGAGTTGTTTTGTGTTGCTTGTTGTGGTGTGTGTGTACAACCATGTGATTCCTACCTCCCTAGCTTGGGGGTGACCCACTTGCGGGTCTACGGTAGGGAGGAGGGCATTTCCTAGTGGCTTGGTTCCCCTTTTTGTTATGTTACTTCTTGCAAGTTTTTAGTGAGAGAAATAGAGATTGGAGAAGCTCATTTTCACCTCATTTGCATTATTTATGTTGGCTGTTTGAGCCATGGCCTTGAGGGCCTATTATAATTTTTGACAAGATTATTACTATCCATTATGTTGGCTATTGTGTGAGAATGTAATGTGAGCACTCTTATGGTTTATTCAAAAAAATTGTTCACTACTCTATGTTGTTGAGTTTTTGAGTAATAGAGAAATGCAAGAGAAAATACACTTGTATTTTTTTCAAAAAAAATGTGTTGCTGATAAAACTTTAGTGTATGCTAGAAAATAAGAGGGAAAAATAGACATATAATTTTCTGTTATGTTGCATTGAAATTTCATGTTTATTAGTATGTTGTTTGTGAAAATAAGTTGTTGAAAATTTAGGTGAAATTAGATTTCCTATTTATAGCTTTTGATTTAAAAAGAAAAAAGAGAGTATTTCTGCACATTTACTTAAAAAAAAAAATACAGAGATTGTACTGAATTATTTTATGATACTAAACTAAAAATTAGTATTCTATGTTAATTAAAATTAATGTGATTGAGAAAGTTATATATATATATATATACATATACATATAAGTGTATATATATATATCTATACAAATATAAAAAAATGTATATATATTTAGATTTATTGAACAAACTGTTTGATTAAATCTGTGTTTATATACATATATATATATATATATATATATATATATATATATATATATATACAGAATGGCTTATATACTTTGGAAATATATCAAAATAAAATATATATTAAAAAAAAAGGGACCAAACCCTAGTATGGACTATGTTATGTTCTGCAGAGATAAACACAAAAAAGGAAGTGGAGTGACTGAGATGGGCGACGATGCCCATCCCAGCCCCCCTCCCATCTCCCCGCCGCAGCCGTAGAGCTTACTGTGGGTGTGGGGAGGAGACTGTGCCTCCACCCACACCCTTGGGTGTGGGTGGAGGCACAACCTCCTCCCCACACCCCTTCCTTGCATCAATCTCCCTCACCGTTCCCTTAACCCCTCCTTTGCCATCAACACTTCGCACCCCCGTTAAACTCTCAATGGCGGCAGGAGATAAAACGACCGACGACCCTCTTTCAATACAGTCTCTTAACTCTCTTATTGTTTCAATAATTTTTCCTACATATTAATATATATATATATATATATATATATATATATATATATATATATATATATATATATATATATATATATATATATATATATATATAAAACTAATTTTTTTTTTTAAAGACCTATATTTACATTCTCAAATTTAACTATATGTGTGTATATTTATATATATATATATACACACACAAAATGTATATATATATATATCAAATAAAATAATAATAATAAATAACCCTACTGTGTATACTTAGAAATTATACCTCCGTGAGGTACTTTCATGGCTGCCAAGCCATTGTGGAGGAAATCTCCAACCTGTAAAACAAGAGAAAGGAAAACAAGAAAGGAGGAAAGAAAAGCAATGAGAGAACAAAACAAAATAACATGTTAGGGTTTTGCCAAGAGGAAAAGAATAATATAGGAGATTAGGGCTTTTCTTGATGAAATGAATATTTTAATGGATTAGGGAGAGTTGAGGAATGTGAGGATTTTGTTTTATTATTTAATTTAAATTCTCTATTTTTGTTTTTCCCTTGTGCACGGGAAACTATTGGGCCTTTTTGAATTTTTGACTTCTTTGTGTTTCATTTGAGTTGTTTTAATTTTAATTGGGGGTTTTGATTTTTAATGCCTTGTGGAAATGTATTTTAAGGGGAATGGATTAATTTTGTTTTAAATGAGAAGTGTGTTCCCTTTGTAATTTATTTAATCGGGACATTTATTTTATTTTCCTTGGTGCGTTTTAGATCCTTGCGATGGGAAGATTTTTTTTGATTTTTTTTTATTTTAATCAGTTTTAATATTATTTTACCAGGAGAGGTATCTTAATCTTTCCCTTTTCTCTATTATTTTTGAGTTAGTTAATAAATATAATGTCGAAATTATATTTATTAATGGACTTAATTTTTTTTAAGTTTATTTTTGTGTCATTTAATTTTTTCAAATTTTTAATATTTAATTGTTGGGTCAATTTAATTGGCCTTGGCAAGGTATTTAATTTTTAATTTTTCTTTAAGTTTAATTATTATTTCTAAATTTGCTTTGAATTCTTGTTGGAGTTTTTATTTTTAAAATTTATTAATTTGATTATTGAAATCGTGTTATGCTGTCAAATTTTTCCTAGATTTTAAGGTTTTTTTTTACATTATTTTATTGACTTTCATTTTACCACTCCATTTTATCATGCATCCATTATGCCATTTATTTTCATATTTATTTATTCGATTTCATTTTGTATTAAAATTTAGGAGTCGGTTTTGAACCTGATGAAATTACCTTCTCACCTAGGAATCTTAGGGTTCGGATTAAAACCATTCTAACCCTAAATGTGGTACACTTCGTGTCGCATACCCCCTAGATAGCTTTCATCATGCAGGGGACAACATACGATAACATACTTCCCCGATTCATGTTTGACATATTTATGCCTCATTCTTATTGCCACTGAGAATGCAGACACATGTAAGGGGATTCCTAGGGATAGGTAGAAAAGATTTTTGTATTTCATGTCATGACCACATGTCAAATGTGGACATGACACATGTGTTGTGTGTCATGAGTGCATGGGAAATGTGAGCATGACATTTGGTATTAAAGCCCAAGTTTAAACACTAGGCTTGTTTAGGGCACATTATTATTCTGCAACTTTGATTATTTTGTGCTTACCTCATTTTTGTAGGATGCCTCCCTGATGAGTTCAGGGAGCACAATCCTGCCACACTGTGTCCACAGAGGTGCATAGTGATTCTTTAGCTGAGGGACAGGCATTGCCGGCCCCACATGTACCGTAGGCACCACCGGCCCTACCTATACCAGATATTGGGCCACAGTTATTGCATGCACTACAAACAGTGTTAGATAGGCTACCATTGGCTATAGTTGAGCTACACATAGAGCCACGTGTTGAGCCCCACATGGAACCACGAGTAGAGTCATGTGTCGAGCCACGTGTGGAGCCCCACATCGAGTCACGAGAGGCACCACGTGTGGAGACATATGTTGAGGTACTAGTTACGATGGCAGAGGAGGTTGGATCAACCGACAGGGCCCGTAGCAGGAGCCCTCCACGTCATGCTAGGCGTGAGGAGGCAGTGCGAGTGGATCATATTGTTCACAGGCCTTATGATTATTATGCAGATGAGCCTATCAGAGGGCATAGAGACCGAGGAGATCCCATCAGGGATTTGTTGAGGATGAATCCTCCTACTTTCATCAGGACCACAAAGGGAGCTGAGGTAGAGGCCCAGCTCATCAGTTTAGATAGATGCTTCACATTGCGTCCTTAAGAGGGCAACACGAAGGCACGTGTGGCAGTCCACCTATTGTGAGATGAAGTAGCTACCTAGTGGCACACTGAGGAGTACTAATGCCATCTATCATTAGACACACTCACATAGGAGGCCTTCATTAAGCACTTCAATGTGCCATATTTATCAGATCACTATAGGTAGTGTCGCATAGACGATTTTCATGACCTTCAGTAGAGAGGACTTATGGTTGCTCAGTATGAGGGTAGATTTACCGAGTTGTCTTGATGTGCGGATTGTCTCCATGACGAGAAACTCCTGGTTCATAAATTTGTCAGAGGATTGAACCATAGCATAGTAGGGCCTGTACGCATGGCAGACCCTCAGACATTGAGTGATGCTACCGAGAAGGCATACATAGCTGAGGAGATATAGGGATGAGGGCAGAATTCACACCCTTAATTTCAAGATCATGGGTAGCAGCAACTTTAGCAGAGTTACCACAAACCACCTATGCCACCTCAGAGAGGAGGATTTAGTTCTATATCCTTACCTCCTAGGCCCCCACAGTAGTAGCCACAGCAGCAGCAGAGACCCAAGCCACAACAGAGGGCACATGGGGGGCATAATCAAGGTTGGTAGCAGTAGGGCCCATGCAGAGATTAGAGGCAGCAGGAACCACCTGCGGGACCCACGAGGCCGCAACAGTCATACAGGGGTTCACAGGGGTCCACAGGTAGATTTGGATAGCAGCGGTTGAGTAGGACTCAGATTGGATAGGTATAGGCTAGGGGCCTATGTTATGTGTGTGGTGGAGTGGGACATCTAGCCAGAGAGTATCCACAGGGCTTTATAGTAGGGGATAGCCTCATTCAGGAGGATCAGAGCAAATAGTTGGAGATGTGGGTAGGTCCCACCATATGTTTGCAGTGGTTGATAACTGCCAGGCTAATTTTTAGGCATTAGTTATTAAGACATTAGGTATGATATGGGTTGTCCCCATTTCTATTCTTTTTGACTCTGGTGTTACTAACTCTTTCATATCTCCATTGTGAGTGGAGCATTGCAGGCTGGTGGCCTCTAGGTAGGGTGATAGGGTGGTTGAGTTGGCCTTTGGGGCCAAGATGATAGTAGATGCCTTAGTCCACGACTATGAGATATCTTGGAGACCCTTTACCATGGTTTTTGACCTTAGAGTTATGACATTAGGATCCTACGATGTGGTTTTGGGTATGGACTGGCTTGTGGCCCATCGAGCCAAGCTAGATTGTCTCTGAAGCCCATAGCAGTGCGTATGATATCTGTTCAACAACTTAGGCGCTACATGCGGAAGGGATGCCAGATGTTCGCTATTACAGTGAGTGATAGATCAGATGACGAGCCTAAGGCATCTTTGGATGATCATCCCATCCTGAGAGAGTTCACCGTTGTGTTTCCAATAGAGCTGTCAGGGATGCCACCCCATCGTGAGATAGACTTTCATATTACCTTAGTGCCGGGTGCCGAGCCAGTGTCTCATGTACCTTACATGATGACCACTCATGAGCTCATAGAGCTCAAGTTACAGCTTGAGGACTTTCTCTAGAAGGGGTACATCCGACCAAGCATTTCACCTTGGGACGCTCCTGTCATCTTCGTGAAGAAGAAAGATGGGTCTCTTTGATTATGCATGGATTATAGGCAGTTGAACAAGGTGACGGTGAAGAACCGTTATCCTCTGCCCAGGATTGACTATCTCTTCGATCAGATACAGGGAGCTAGGTGTTCTCTAAGATTGACCTAAAGTCTGGTTACCATCAGTTGCATATCACAGAGGTGGACATCCATAAGACCACCTTCCGGAATTGATATGGCCACTATGAGTTCACTGTGGTCCCCTTCGATTTGACGAATGCCCCTGCAGTGTTCATGAGTCTCATGAACGGAGTGTTCCGTACCTACTTGGATCGGTTCGTGATTATTTTTCTCAATGACATTTTGATCTATTCACAGACCGAGGAGGAGCATGAGGAGGAGCTACGTCAGGTTCTACAGTGTTTGAGGGAGTAGAATCTTTATGGGATCTTGGTGAAGTGTACATTTTTCAGGATAGAGGTACAGTATTTAGAGCATATCCTATCTGGTGATGGAATATTAGTAGATCCATCAAAGATTAGGGCTATTAGAGATTGGCCAGCACCCACCAGTGTGATAGAGGTCAGGAGTTTTATGGGGTTAGCTAGTTATTACCATAGATTTGTTGAGGGTTTTTCTTGGATAGCACACCCCATCACTTCCCTTCAGCAGAAAGGGAAAAGATTTCTAAGGACTGAGCATTGTGAGAGGGCCTTTGGGTTCCTCAAGAAGCATCTTACTAGTACTCCCATTTTAGCGGTTCCTGATCCTACAACAGATTTTATAGTTTGCATGGATGCATCACTTGAGGGTTTGGGAACCGTACTTATGCAGGGTGGTAGAGCGATCACATATGAGTCACGAAAGCTCAAGACCCATGAGCTGAACTACCCCACTCATGATTTGGAGTTAGCGACAGTGGTTCATACTCTAGTTCGTTGGAGACATTTCTTATTGGGTCATCGCTTTGCACTTCATTCGGATCACCACATCCTTTAGTATATCTTTACACAGCTAAATTTGAATGCCCGTCAGTGGCATTGGATGGAGTTTCTTTGTGAGTATGACTTTCATGTCCACTACATCAAAGGGAAGGAGAATGTGGTTGATGATGCATTGAGTCAGAGGTGCCATGAGATCTTGACCTTGACTCTAAGTGTGGACTTGAGAGGATGCATTATTCATCATCTACCTAAGGATGAGCGGTTTCTTGAGGTGCAACAGGAGATCCATTCATAGAGGGCCCTTGTGGGCAAGTTTGTAGGGTATTCTCTTGAGGCAAATGGCTTGCTTCGTCATCGACAACACATCTATGTACCCCGCACAGGTGACCTACATACTATAGTGTTATCAGAGGCTCATAGAGCACCATATGTGGTACATCAGGGGGTGAAGAAGATGCATGCCGACCTACGACAGTTGTACCATTGAGCGGGTATGAGACGGGATATTGTAGAATTTGTTGCTTGATGCCTTTAGTGCCAAAGGGTCAAGGCCGAGCATCAGCATCAAGTAGGTCTTTTATACCCTCACGAGATACTTGAGTGGAAATGGAACACCATTTCCATGGATTTCATTGTTGGTCTTCTTATGTCTTCACGTTGCCATGATGCCATCATGGTGATAGTCGACAAGTTGACCAAGGTGGCACATTTCTCACCTGTATGCATGACGTACAATGCAGCAGCAGTGATGGGAGTATTCTTAGACAATATTGTGAGATTACATGGAGTACCTCATCGGATGATTTCTGACAGGGATTTAGTGTTCACTTCAGCCTTTTGGAGAGCTTTGCAATAGGTGTTGGGCACACAGCTCAACTTTAGCTCCACTTATCATCCTGAGACAGATGGATAGATAGAGCGGGTGATTTAAGTGTTAGAGGACATGCTTCATATGTATGTTATGGACCATCAATCTAGATGGGAGCAGTATCTGTATCTGGTTAAGTTTACCTACAATAATGGGCATCACAGCTTGTTAGGTATGTCTCCTTTTTAGGCTTTATACGATAGACCATGCAGGACACCATTGAGTTGGGATCAGATAGAGGACAGGGTTGCCATTGGTCCAGAGTTAGTGTAGGATATGGAGTAGCAGGTCACACTGATTAGGCAGAAGAAGCATGCCAATGCTAAGAGAACTGATCAGAGCTTTTCAGTGGGTGACAAGGTATTCCTTAGAGTGTAGCCACACAAGAGTCCAATCCATTATGGAAAGGGCTCTAAGCTTGCACCATGGTTTGTAGGACCTTTTGCGATCTTGGAGTAGATAGGACCTGTTGCCTATCATCTAGCATTGCCACCTAGCCTGTCATGTATCCACGATGTCTTTCATATTTCTGTATTGAGGTGATATATATCTGATTTATCTCATATATTAGACTGGAGTGCTCTATAGGTAGAGGCAGACAGACAGTTGTCTTTGGAGCCAATTTGCATATTGGCTCATTGGATATTGGGGCTTCGAGGTCGAGAGTTGGACCAGGTTAGGGTCCAGTGGGATTGTTATGATGAGGTCACAGCGACTTGGGAGGATGCAACTAGTTTGAGGGCACTCTATCCTCACCTTTTTGATGACTTCTAGGAGGAAGTTTAGTCTTAGGGGGGAGGATGTGAGGCTGATTACTTTTCCTTCCTTATTTTGATCATTTTACATTTCAGTTGATGACATTATCAGACTTTTAGAGACTTGTTCCATTATGCAGATTTGATTATATCTCCTGATTTTGATTTGACATTGATTAGACATATGGTGATTTGATTTGATCATATTTTGATGCTATGTTGAGACTAGACATGCGACATATATTAGATGATGTTTAGTGATGTGATTTCTAGTTCTTTATGTGATGATGATTATATGACATTAGATAGAAAATATAGTTTAATCTTGAATTATGTTGTAGATGATTAATGTTGTATTCAATGGCATGAATTTAATTCCAATTGCTTCGGCTATGATTATTCATGATATGATTGACACTTGATCTAGATGTGCAGGATTATATTCCTAGGCCACAGGAAATTAGAGGTAGTATTCACACATATGTTATTCCCTATGAAACTGATCCATTCCCAAGAGGGATTAAGATCACATTTGAATCGAATGTTGTTTAAGTACTTGTTGTTTTATTATTTTGGCCTAGTACCCCTTTGTGTAAATTAAATTATATCATGTGTTGTATAATTTTTATTGTTTTACACCACTTGGTATTGTTTTTATTTTTTGGGCCATTTAAAGTAGATTTATGACTCCCTAGGTGAACTTTAGTGTCCCAAAACTTACCCTAGGTGGTTACCCATGGGTCTAGGGTTGATTTTGACTAACTAAACCTTAGGGTAACTCACTTTTGGTCACTCTAAACTGAGGTTTAGTCAAAGTGACGAATTTTGAAATGGCTAAGGGTGGGAGATGAGTCATGCTTTGGGAAAGACTCATCTCCCTTCCCAAAGTTTGGGGATCCCTTCACCAAGAAGACTTGGGAGGTCTACAAGACTCCCAAGTGTGTGCGATCTCCCTCCATGACTCTCACACACGTGTGAGAGCATCTTGGAGGGAGATGGCTCTCTTGGAGAATAAGAGGATGCCATATGGCATCCCTTATTCTCATGGAGTCTTGAAGGGGATTTCCACCTCACCACTTGTTCTCTCACATGTGTGAGAGTGCAAGTGGATAACGTGAGTATTGGGATGGAATTGGAGGGTGACACTTGTCACCCTCACACTTCCTATCCCTTGCAAGTGGTATAGGATGAGGAAGGAGAGGTTGACAACTGTCACCTTCTCATTCCTCAAGGGCAAATTAGAAGGCCTATATTACCTCCTCTTGTTGAGGAGTGTGGGGTTCTTGCATTTTGAGATTTTCTTTCTATTCTTGGAGTTTCTTTTGGGGAGTTAGAGAAAATTTGGAGATTGGAAGATTTGGAGAAGCTTGGAGCTCATCACCAAACATGCTTCCATTTTTTCGGGCTTTTGAAGCTAAGCTCCATGGCTATGGCCATTTACCCTTGTATTTTTCTTTTATGTTGTGTTTGTGAATTTTTGTTGTTGTTGGTTGTTTTCATTTTTTATGTGGGTGGGGAGTTTGGTGAGAGCACCTCCATTTGGAGGTAAGGCTCAACTTGTATGGGGTAGGGGAGAGTGAACCTCCTCGAGGTCATCTCCTTATTTTGTGCTATTGATAGCCTTGAGGGCTTTTTCTTGGTGTTGAGATCATTTTGATGGCAAGAGTGCCATGATTGTTTTTGGAGTTATTTGGAGATATGTGTTTTTGGAGGTTTTGGCTTGCGGCCTTGAGACATGGTGTTTTGAGATATTGGAGTGGCCTTTTGAGTAGATGGGTCCATTCCCTACCCCCATCAAACTCATTTTCATGAGTTTTGTTATGTAACTCCTTGGGTTTTTGTTGAGTTGTTTTTGTGTTGCTTGTTGTGGTGTGTGTGTGTAAACATGTGATTCCTACCTCCCTAGCTCGGGGGTGACACACTTGCGGGTCTATGGTAGGGAGGAGGGCATTTCGTAGAGACTTGGTTCCCCTTTTTGTTTTGTTGCTTCTTGTAGGTTTTTAGTGAGAGAAATGGAGCTTGGAGAAGCTCATTTTCACCTTATTTGCATTATTTGTGTTGGCTATTTGAGCCATGGCCTTGAGGGCCTATTGTAATTTTTGACAAGATTATTACTATCCATTATGTTGGCTATTGTGTGAGAATGTAATGCAAGCACTCTTATGGTTTATTCAAAAAAATTGTTCACTACTCTATGTTGTTGAGTTTTTGAGTAATGGAGAAATGCAAGAGAAAATACACTTGTTGTCTTTTGTTTAAAAAAAAATATATATGTGTTGCTGATAAAACTTTAGTGTATGCTAGAAAATAAGAGGGAAAAATAGACATATAATTTTCTGTTATGTTGCATTGAAATTTCATGTTTATTGGTATGTTGTTTGTGAAAATAAGTTGTTGAAAATTTGGGTGAAATTATATTTCGTATTTATAGCTTTTGTTTTAAAAAGAAAAAAGAGAGTATTTTTGTACATTTACTTTTAAAAAAAAATACAGAGATGATACTGAATTATTTTATGATACTAAACTGAAAATTAGTATTCTATGTTAATTAAAATTAGTGTTATTGAGAAAGTTGGATTAATATGTATATATATATATATATATAGTGGCAATCCAAACTTGTTGTTCATTTTATGTCACTATTTATATATATTAATATATATATATTTAGATTTATTAAACAAACTGTTTGTTTAAATCTATGTATATATATATGTATATGTATATGTATATGTATATATGTATATGTATATATACATATACATATACACACACACACATATATATAGAATGGCTTATATACTTTGGAAATATATCAAAATAAAATATATATTAAAAAAAAAAGGGACCGAACCCTAGTATGGACTATGTTATGTTCTGCAGAGCTAAACAAAAAAAAAGAAGTGGAGGGCCTGAGATGGGCGAGGGCACCCATCCCAGCCCCCCTCCCATCTCCCCGCCGTGGCCGTAGAGCTTACTGTGGGTGTGGGTGGAGGCACAGCCTCCTCCCCACACCCCTTCCCCATGCCAATCTCCCTCACCGTTCCCTTAACCCCTCCTCCGCCATCAACACTTTGCACCCTGTTAAACTCTCAGTGGCTGTAGGAGATAAAATGACCGACGGCCTTCTTTCAATACAGTCTCTTACCTCTTGCTATTTCAATACAGTCTCTATTTTTTTTTAAAAGAAGACCCATACTTACATTCTCAGATTTAACTATATGTATATATATTTATATATATACACAATATATATATATATATCAAATAAAAATAATAATAATAAATAACCCTACTGTGTATACTCAGAAATTATATCTCTGTGAGGTACTTTCATGGCTACCAAGCCATTGTGGAGGAAATCTCCAACCTGCAAAACAAGAGAGAAAGGAAGACAAGAAAGGAGGAAAGAAAAGCAATGAGAGAACAAAACAAAATAACATGTTAGGGTTTTGCCAACAGGAAAAGAATAAAATAGGAGATTAGGGCTTGTCTTGAGGAAATGATTATTTTAATGGATTAGGGAGAGTTGAGGAATGTGAGGATTTTGTTTTATTATTTAATTTAAATTCTCTGTTTTTGCTTTTCCCTTGTGCACGGGAAACTATTGGGCCTTTTTGAATTTTTGACTTCTTTGTGTTTCATTTGAGTTGTTTTAATTTTAATTGGCAGTTTTGATTTTTAATGCCTTGTGGAAATGTATTTTAAGGAGAATGGGTTAATTTTGTTTTAAATGGGAAGTGTGTTCCCTTTGTAATTTATTTAATCAAGACATTTATTTTATTTTCCTTGGTGCATTTTAGGTCCTTGCGATGGGAAGATTTTTTTATGTTTTTTTTTAATTTATTTTAATCGGTTTTAATATTATTTTATGGGGAGAGGTATCTTAATCTTTCCTTTTTCTCTATTATTTTCAAGTTAGTTAATAAATATAATGTCGAAATTATATTTATTAATAGACTTAATTTTTTTGAAGTTTATTTTTGTGTCATTTAATTTTTTCAAATTTTTAATATTTAATTGTTGGGTCGATTTAATTGGCCTTTGCAAGGTATTTAATTTTTAATTTTTCTTTAAGTTTAATTATTATTTCTAATTTTTTTTTGAATTCTTGTTGGAGTTTTTATTTTTAAAATTTTTAATTCGATTATTGAAAATGCGTTATGCTGTCGAATTTTTCCTAGATTTTAGGGTTTTTTTTATGTCATTTTATTGACTTTAATTTTACCACTCCATTTTATCATGCATCCATTAGGCCATTTATTTTCATATTTATTTATTCGATTTCATTTTGTATTAGAATTTAGGAGTTGGTTTCGAACCTGACAAAATCACCTTCTCACCTAGGAAACTTAGGGTTCAGATTAAAACTATTCTAACCCTAAAGGTGGCACGCTTTGCGTTGCATACTCCCTAGACAACTTTCATCATGTAGGGGATGGCATAGGATAACATACTTCCCTGATTCATGTTTGAGACATTTACGCCTCATGTGTATTGCCACCGAGCACACAGACGTGTGCGAGGGGGTTCCTAGGGATAGCTAGAAATTTTTTTCATATTTCGTGTCATGACCACATGTCAAATGTGGACATGACATGTGTGTTGTGTGTCATGACCACATGGGAAATGTGGGCATGACAAATGAAGAACTATCAACTCTAATTCATAACACAAAAATAGTTTAATGAAAACATCACTATGAGTTTTGAACCAACAACCTCCAATATTTAAGTTACAAATAATGAGCCTTATCACCAACTCCTATATGCTTCATTATTGACAAATATTCAATTGCTTTTATTTTTTAAATGTATGACTTAAAAGTGAATTATTTTTAAGAAAAAATTGTAAAACATAACCATTCAAATGTTTTTATCTTATTACACAAAACAATTAACTACTTATATCTCTCCCACATCTTTAGAACTTGCAACTTGAATTATTATTTTTGAGAGGAAAAATACTATAGGAGATGAATTCACATCACTATTTTTCTACTCATTTTTCTGCATCAACCTGCTCATCAAGTACTCACAATATCCAAAAAAAAATTCTAGGTTTTATTCCTCTCTTTGTTATCTTTTAAGAACACTTTAAATTTTTAAATTTTAATATAAATTAAAGAAAAATATCATTGTTTTAATGAGACTACATTAAACTATTATATAAAAATATCATTATAAAATCATAACAACTTACCAGCAGATAACATGGTAAACTTGAACTTGAATTCTTTCCAACGTTGGCAACTCTAATTTTTAAGAAAGTAGCAATTTGGATCGACTTCCGTTGTTATGTTTCACATGGCCCATTTTCAAGTTGCTCTGATACCATATTGAAATGGTGAGCACAATATCAATATGCAAATTACACCATTATTGAACAATAATATCTAAAACATAGAATAGTATGAAATAGGATATTGATTTTTGATTTCATACACTTAAATTGTTTTCATTACAATGCAATATGGCTTTATAAAGTCATTATTATTTCTCATGTACAAACTATTAAAACTACCTACGGGAATAACTTCCCACCAAACTAACAATTTATTTATTTACTAACAACTAATCTAACATTATTTATTTATTTTAGCTAAACTATATACTAAGTATATACTAATGATGTAATATAAAATGAACAACCATAGTTAAATAACATGTTTTTTTGTGCTTTTAGATCTAGTTTAGATCACTTTTTTTAGGGATATGAATATAAGTATCATAACCAAATACCCTTAAATGTAAAACACAAGGTTTCTTACCTATCCATAATTCATCGGGAGTTTTATCAACAAGACCCAAACAAGAATGTATTTTTACCAAGTAACAAGTAGTATTCATAGCTACTACCCAAAAGCACCAATCCAATTATGTACCACAATTGAGATAGTTTTGGATCTTTCCATCAAGGTTAAATTCATCCTCTTCGTAACACCATTTTTCTATAATGAGTAGGGGTTGTCTTCTATCATATAATACCTACATTCTTATAGTACTTGTCAAATTCCATAGAACAATATTCACCACCATTGTAAAATCTCAACACCTTTTATTTTTTTGTTTGATTATTTCTCAAATAAAGCCTTAAGTTCCCTAAACCTAGATAAAACATTAGATTTAGAATGCATAAAATAAATCTAGGTGTATCTCATTGGGGATTGACATCCCTATCATAGAGAACTAGCCAACTAAAATAAGGAATTCTTAAGATACACATTTAGTTAATAATCAACAAGTACCAAATCTATACAATTAAAACATATAAAGTAATAGAATAGTATACAATCATGAGATTACACAAGACATAGATTTTCACATAGAAAAACCTTATGAGATAAAACCCAACACCAAAAGATGTTCACAAATATGTTCTTTAAAATCAACACTAATTCAATACAATGAGGTCTTAGGAAAACTTTTTACAGAGTCTCAATATATAATGTACCCTTCTTTTCCAATATATCAAATGTTTACACACAAACTATGTACACATTTTCTTTAGTGTATATACAATGAGTTTGTAACCTTAAATAATCTTGACACATTCACACAAACTAATAAATATATAGATATTCACAGGAAACCCAACTATCTAACTATATGACCAACCCATGGAATACCAACGATCATGTAACCAATTCCAAACATACATGATGTTAGCATACCACAATTATCACCAAGTATGATGTCTCCTGATGAAGGGGGGGTAAATCATAAAACACACAACAACAGAAATGGAACAAAAAAAAGAATATTTCTTTATTGATCTAGGCAACTTATTACATTACAGAAGCTCAATTACAATCAGAGGAATCAATCCTCCATAGGCTGCAACACACTACAACTACTCATCACCAGGCTCTGGAATCTTCTACCTTCTATAACTCCAAATTAGCTAGGGTTTCTGTTTTCCCTCCTATTCTTGACTCTACACTTTCCCCCTTAACTCTACTACTTCCCAGGGTTCCCAAAATAGTCATAAATAGCACTTTTTGGTGGCCTCCAGTTAAATTTCAAAATTTGCAACTCCCTCCAAAAGTAGGTCAACTTTCAGAAAGCATAACTTTTGATTTGGGCGTCCGATTGATGAACCGTTTTAGGCATTGGAAAGCTTATGATGTGAACTATCATGCCTGAAATTCATAAATAGATTTTTGTCAAATTTTTGGGACATTATGGGATGTTTTAGTGCCTCATATCTCGTTTTAGAAATTTTCAAGGGCTTTTCAGAAAATAAAAACTTTAATATCTTTCAGCTCACAAATGATCTTTGCCTGATTCCTTTGTCAAAGGTCTTATATTTCAGTTATGAATCTTTTTGTAAGTTTTCACTTCAATCCATGCCCAAATGTAAACTTTCCTAAAGTGGCAGGTAAACTTTCCAAAACTGGCAGTTTTCTATTTTTAGCAATTTGGAAAAAACTGAAAGGCCTACATCATTATTTAGGAGATTATGGAACCAAAAACACTAATTATGGAAAGAAATGAAAACAACTACAATGATTTTGAATCAACTTCTTTTTGGGTGATGCAAGATTGCCCTTACACCATTGGATGCTCCTACATCAGACACCTAGGGTAATTTTGTTGCAAGTATGGGCCTAACCGGTGTTGTCATTGATGTCAACATACTCTTGTTGCATTGAGATAAGGATTAGATGAGATGTATGTTGAGGATATTCAGAAAATTAGTCCTATCAGGAACATAGAAGAATAGTGAAGATAGTGAGGTAAAAGATCCCAACTAAGATAAAGATCAGAGGATGCACAGCAAAGGGTTCGTAGATATGTGTCTTGAGATGATCCAGTAAAGATTTTAGAGGTCTGCATGAAGTTATAAAGAAGTTATGGCCACTTAAGTAAAACCAATTTTGGTAGATGTTTAGAGGTGACAGAATGACACGAATAGGTCCGGTGAGCTCCAGAAATACAATATCTTGTTTTGTGGATTTTGTGGAGTGTTTAGGAAGTCAATTTGAATTGAAAAATAAATTAGCTCATGGTCTAGAGGTCCGCAAGCATCTATTCCAATATGACAGTGATGACAGACTGTGTTCTTGAGGTTCTGGATGAAGGAGAGAATGATTTTAGTAAGCAGAAGTAGTGTGGATGTTCCTGGTGATTCAGGAAAGCTTGTGGAGGTCTTTGGATTGTGTCTAATTCATGTTGGTGGTCCGCATTGAAGATTGAGCTCACAATTGAAGAATTACTTCTGGATGATGATGTTCTTCCTAAGTCTGGATGACTGGATGAGTTACACATCCTGCGGATGATCTTGGAGATGTTCTGTGGAGAATGGCATGTTCCTAAAGGAAGATTGAAGTCTCAGATCTATGTGGCCAACAGTGTGTTGATCCATGTGAAATCTTTTTGTAATTAGCTATGTTGTATTTATGTATTTGCTCTGTAATGTATGCTAACTTGGATGATTATCCCTAAGTCGATGTCATGTATAAATAAGCAGTTGTAAAGTCATTTCAAAGGTGTCTTGTCGAGATGAGAGTGTGGTAGAAAGGAGCAGAGCGAAAGGAAGAGCAGAAGTATTGAGCCTAAATGGAACTGACTCAAGCATGATGAAGATGCTATTCTTCAGTTCAAGTATTTAATACTTATTATTCTATAGACAGTGTGTCTCCTGTAGGCACTAGGGCTCTTGTGAACAGTGTGCTTAGGTAGTGAGCCCTAATTGGCATGTGCTATTTTGTTCTTTCTATTCTTTTAACAAAGAATACAATCTTAGGTTAGTCACCCCATGGTTTTTCCCTTAACTAGGTTTTCCATGTCAAAAATCTTGGTGTCTTATGGGTTAATGTGTTTTTGCTCTTGAATTGTTGTATTATGTTTCCATGATTGATTTACTATTATGCTGCTTAATTAAGAAAAGGATTTAAGTGATTAATGAGAAGAAAGTTTCAGACCACTGATTCACCCCCCCTCTCAGTTGTCTGTCCTAAATCTAACAATTGGTATCAGAGCCAAGTTCCTCTAAAAGGAGCTTAACCGCTTGAGGAGATCCAGAATGTCGTCCTACAAAAAGGATAGTCTGAGGTTTGATGGAACCAATTTCACTCTTTGGAAATGTCCCATGGAATGCCACTTGCAATGTATGGGAATGCAGTATTGGATCATGGCTTCAAAGAAGTATGATCCTCCACAGAATGGTCCATGTACCGTAGATGAAATCAGAGATGCTAAAAATAATCTGTGGACTAACGAAGCTCTTCTAAGTGCCTTATCTGATTCAGAGCTGACAAATGTTATTGATCTAAAAATTGCATATGAGGTTTGGCAAAAACTAGAACTTCTGCATGAAGGAGACAAGTATGTTAAATGTGCCAAGCTACATAGTCTAAAAGGAAAATTTGAAAACCTGAAGATGAGAGAAGATGAAAATATCACTACATTTATGCCAAGAGTAAATGAGCTCGTTTGTGGCATTAGATGTGCTGGTGGAATCTTGGATGAAGATGAGATTGTTGGCAACGTTCTCAAATCCCTTCCTGATTCTTACAAATATAAGGTTGCTGCTATTAAAGAATTTAGATCCTTTTTAGGTATCACAAGAGATCAATTGGTTGGTAAATTGGCTGCATTTGAATTAACTGAGTTTGGAGATGCCCCCCCCCCCAAGATTGAATCTACATTCAAAGCTAGTGCCTCTGTAAAAAGAAAACAAATGTTTGATCCAGGAGAGAACTCTTCAAAGAAACTATCATGGTATGAAAAAACAAGAAAAGATCTAGAAGAAGATGAAGCAGAAGCTGCTCAACTTGAAGCCCTTTTTGCAAAAAGACTGCCAAGAGGATTTGGTAAGTATGAAGGGAAATTGCCTTTTAAATGGTTTAACTTCAATAAGATTGGTCATTTTGCCTCAAGGTGTCTGAAAAGATTTTCAAGGCCAAATCCTAACAGATCAAGGTTCTAAAAGAAATGTTACTATGTTCATGAAGATGATGATGAAGGAGTAACAGATGATAAATCAGAGATAGGAAACAAATCTGGAAGTGACTGGGTGTTTATTGCCGTCAAGGAAGAAGATCCAATGCCCTCTAAATCTATCAATCATAAAATTGTAGAAAGAGCTCTGGCTGCCCAAGTTGAAGAAAAGGATGATTGGGTCATTGACAGTGGATGCTCTCACCATATGACAGGTGACAAAAATAAGTTCATAGATTTGGAAAGGTATGAAGGAGGAGTGGTAAAATTTGGTGATAATTCTGCTCGCAGAATCAGAGGTAGAGGAACATTTCTTTTGATGGAAAGAATAAAACCAATAATGTACTATATGTTGAAGGTCTGAAGCACAATCTTCTTAGTGTTGGATAGTTGGTGGACAAAGGCTATGATCTTTGATTCAAGAATAGAAAATACAAGATCTTTGAAATTTCTGGAACAGAGATTGCATCCTGTACTCAAATAAAAGGTAATATCTTCCACTTGGTTGGTACTGGTAAAAGTTTTTTATTTGTTCAAATTGATCAGAGTTGGTTGTGGCATAGGAGCATGTGTTATGTAAATTTTGATAATATCATCAAGATAACCAACACTTAGGCTGTAAGAGATCTTCCAAGATTGGTGAAACCTACTAATAGTTTGTGCAAAGAATGTCAGTTGGGTAAACAAAGTAGAGTCTCATTCAAAAGCAAGGAACAATCTTCTACCAGATTATTGGACTTAGTTCATACTGATCTATGTGGTTCGGTAAGAATCAAGAGTGTGCAAGGTGATAGATACTTCATGTTATTAATTGATGACCACTCCTAGATGATGTGGGTGACATTTCTGAAAGAGAAATATGAGGCTCTTGAGAAATTCAAAATATTCAAGGCTATGGTAGAGAATGAAACTGGGTTGAACATAAAATGTCTGAGATCTGATAGAGGTGGAGAATTCACATCCAGTGAGTTCATAGAATTCTATGAGAAACATGGGATAAGGAGACAATTGTCTACTCCAAGGATTCCACAGCAGAATGGAGTAGTGGAGAGAAAGAACCGGACTATCCAGGAAGCATCTAGAACCATGATGATGGAAGAAAATGTTCCTCAAATCTATTGGAGAGAAGTTGTAAGCACTGTAGTCTATACTCTCAATCAAGTATAAATCAGAAGCAATACCAATAAGACTCCTTATGAACTTTGGTTTGGCATCACTCCCACTGTGAGGTATTTCAGAGTCTTTGGTAGCAAATGTTACATAAAAGAGATGAAGTTCTAGGAAAATTTGATGCTAGAAGTGATGAAGGAATATTCTTGGGTTATTCTACCCAAAGCAAAGCATACCAGTGTTATAACAAGAGATCGAGGAAGATTGTAGAAAGTACAAATTTGAAGGTTGATGAAGGTATTGAAAAACCCTCAAGGTTTTATGAATATGATGAAGATGATCAGAATGATGTTTTTGTTCAAGCCCCTTCTGAAATTCAGATTCAAACTGATCTGGTGAATTAGGAAGAAGAGATAAGTTTGAATGAACTTGTTCAAGAATCAGAAGTCAAAGAAATTCCCAAAATTCCTAGGTATGTAAGACTAAATCACTCTGAAGATTAGATCATAGGTGATAAAAACAAAGGTGTTCAAACAAGAAGAAAGATTGCTCAAGATTTAGAAGAGTATTGTCTAATTTCAAAGATTGAACCAAAGACAGTGAATGAAGCTTGCAATGATGAAAACTAGACTAAAGCAATGGAGGAAGAACTGATGTAAATTGAGAAAAACCACACTTAGGATCTTGTTCCCAGACTGAGAAACAAGAATGTGATTGGAACCAAATGGGTCTTTTGGAATAAACTAAATGAAGGTGGTGAAGTAGTCAGAAACAAAGCCAGATTGGTCTACAAGGGTTACTCTCAAGTAGAAGGAGTTGATTTTGAAGAAACTTTTGCTCCGGTGGCAAGAATTGAAGCAGTCAGGTTATTTCTTGCCTTTGCTACCTTCAAGGACTTCAAAATATATCAGATGGATGTCAAGTCTACCTTCCTAAATGGTGACTTGGAAGAAGAAGTTTACATTGAGCAACCAAATGGATTTCAATTGTCTAATCATGGTGATATGGTCTGCAAGTTGAAGAAAGCACTGTATGGACTCAAGCAAACCCCAAGAGCCTGGTATGAAAGATTGGATAAGAATCTTTTTAAGATTGGTTTCAACAAAGGTATTGCTAACAGTAATTTGTATTTCAAAATTGAACACGAAAATATCTTGATTGTTGAAGTGTTTTTTGATGATATCATTTTTGGAGGAACAGATAGTATGTGCAAAACTTTTGCAAATCAAATGAAAAGTGAATTTGAAATGTCCATGTTTGGGGAAATGAATTTCTTCTTGGGTCTACAAATCATTCAAACAAAGAAAGGAATCTTCATTTCTCAAACTAAATATGTGAAAGAATTGTTGAAGAAATTTGGGATGGAAGACTCAAACCCAATGAGTACTCCCATTGCAACCAGATGTAAATTGAGCAAAGATGATGACTCTCCTAAGGCTGATCAGAAAAAGTATAGGTCAATGATTGGAGGATTGTTGTATCTCACTCAAACTAGACCTAACATTATGAATGTTGTTGGTCTTGTTGCTAGATTCCAAGCTAATCCTAGAGAATCTCATGTCATGGCAATCAAGAGGATTTTTAGATATCTAAAAGGGATAGTTAAGTATGGATTGTGGTATCCCAGAGATCATGATTTTTCTCTTCATGCATATACATATGCAGATTGGGTAGGTGATGTGGATGACCAGAAAAGTACCAGTGGTGGAACATTCTTTTTAGGGAAGAGATTGGTTTCTTGGCTGAGCAAGAAACAAGAGGCAATATCTTTGTCCACTACAAAAGTAGAATATATTGCAGCAGCAGGTAGTTGTACTCAAGTATTGCGGATGAAGCAAATGCTAAGAGATATCATAGTAGAGTATGAAGAACCTGTCACAATCTTCTATGATAATTTAAGTGCAATTAACATATCAAAAAATCTAGTGTTGCATTCAAAGACTAAATATATATCCATCAAGTTTCACTTTTTGAGAGAGCAAGTGAACAAAAATGAAGTCAGATTGGAGTTTGTGCCTTCCAAGGATCAGATTGTAGATATTTTAACTAAACCTCTACCCAAGTACTCTTTTGAGTTTCTCAGGGAGAAGCTAGGGGTTATTACCCCTCTAGTTCTGAATTAAGGTGCGCTGATGTGCATCAGTCCGATGGATCTCACAGTCATATCTTATGGTCTAGATTGATGATGGGAAGCTATTACTCAGGGGGAGTAGCTGGTAAGATTTTGAAGTGATGCAAGTTTGTGTCCTTTGCCATTGATGTCAAAGGGAGAGAGAAGACATGTGAAAAACAAGTAGTTACTAATCAAAGGGGGAGCAGTAAAGAAAGATAAGACAAGTGAATGGTTGTTATTGATAGGGGGAGTTATGTCAGTGAGGAGAAGTTCTTGTCTTGATGGTTAAAATAGTTTTTCACATCATATGTTGCCATCAATGACAAAGGGGGAGATTGTTACAAGTATGGGCCTAACCGGTGTTGGCATTGATGTCAAAATACTCCTGTTGCATTGATGATAAGGATTGGATGAGCTGTATGTTGAGGATATTGAGAAAATTAGTCCTATCAAGAATAGAGAAGAATAGTGAAGACAGTGAGGTAAAAGATCCTAGCTAAGATAAAGATCAGAGGATGCGTATCAAAGGGTTTGTAGATATGTGTCTTGAGATGATCCAGTAAAGATTTCAAAGGTCCGCATGAAGATCTGAAGAAGTTATGGCCACTTAAGTAAAACCAATTTCGATAGATGTTCAAAGGTGACAGAATGACACAGATAGGTCTGGTGAGCTCTAGAAATGTAATATCTTGTTCTGCAGATTTGGTGGAGTGTTTAGGAAGTCAATTTGAATTGACAAATCAATTGGTTCATGGTCTAGAGGTCCGCAAGCATGTATTCCAATATGACAGTGATGACAAACTATGTTCTTGAGGTTTTGGATGAAGGAGAGAATGATTTTAGTAAGCAGAAGTAGTGTGGATGTTCCTGGTGATTCAGGAAAGCTTGTGGAGCTCTTTGGATTGTGTCCATCTCGTGCTAGTGGTCCGCATTGAAGATTGAGCTTGCAATTGAAGAATTACTTCCGGATGATGATGTTCTTCCTAAGTCTGGCTGACCGGATGAGTTACACATCATGCAGATGATCTTGGAGATGTTCTGTGGATAATGACATGTTCCTAAAGGAAGATTGAATTCTCAGATCTATGTGACCAATAGTGTGTTGATCCACGTGAAGTCTTTTTGTAATTAGCTATGTTGTATTTATGTATTTGCTCTGTAATGTATGCCGACTTGGATGATTATCCCTAAGTCAACGTCTTGTATAAATAAGGAGTTGTAAAGTCATTTCAAAGGTGGAAGAGCAGAAGTATTGAGCTTAAATGGAACTGACTCAAGCATGATGAAGATGCTATTCTTCAGTTCAAGTATGTAATACTTATTATTGTATAGACAGTGTGTCTCCTATAGGCAGTGGGGCTCTTGTGAACAGTGTGCTCGGGCAGTGAGCCCTAATTAGCATGTGCCATTTTGTTCTTTCTATTCTTTTAATAGAGAATACAATCTTGGGTTAGTCACCCCATATTTTTTACTTTAACCAGGTTTTCCATGTCAAAAATCTTGGTGTCTTATGTGTTAATGTGTTTCTGCTCTTGAATTGTTGTATTATGTTTCCATGATTGATTTATTATTATTCTACTGAATTAAGAAAAAGGATTTAAGTGATTAATTGGAAAAAAGTTTCAGAAAACTGATTCACTCCCCCCCTCTCAGTTGTCTATCCTAAATCTAAGAAATTTGAGAAGTGACCCTATCACGTCTCAGGTGTTTGTTTGAGGAAAACCCAAATGGTCAACCTCTACCTTAGACAACCAAGAAGAATCTTCAACATGCCTTCCTTTCAATTTCACCAGATATTCTTCATATTACATGTTCCAAGTACTTCTTCGCACACGACTATCCAAGATCTCTTCTATCTCCTCTATTGAAGTAGATGCTGGAATACTCCACTATTCTTCTATTGGTCCATCCTCTATGCCACCTTTGTGATATTATGATAAATCAGTAATGTTGAACACATGGGAAATATTGATCCTACTTAGCAGCTCTACCTTATATGCATTTCTTGAATCATGCTTCTTCAGGATTCTACACGGTCCAAATTTCTTCATTTTTAACTTATTGTATGTTCCAATTGGGAACCTTTCTTTTCTCAAGTGAACCATGACTTCATCTCCTACCTAGAACACCTTATATCTCCTCTTCTGATCTGCCTTAGCCTTGTTGTTATATGTAGCCTAATTAGACTTGGAGGTTAAATTTTTCCCACTTTTATCAGCATGGTTTCCCCCCAAATTATTTAATGGGGAAGTGTAGGGGGGGCAGAGCTCCTCCTACGGGGCCCGGGGGGCTTATCCCCCTGGTGGGAGTTATTTTTCTATTAGCTGACATAAAAAACCCTATTTTTGTAACTGACATAATGCTTGATAACAGAGGCTAAGGGTTAGGGTTTCTATTGATGTATTGTAGTATTTTTTGCAGTGGTATTGAGTTGCAAGGATTGCTGGTTGTAATCGGTATGATTTACTAGATAATAATATTGGACTCTCTATTGGAGGATGTAGCCCAAGTTTGGGTGAACCACATTAAAACTTGTCTATTGCTATTATTATTTCTATGTATTTTCATTCCTCTATTTAATCTTTATTGGAATTTAATTTATATCTTCTATCGACTAACCCTAACAAGCCTTGCAATGAATATTCATCTCATTAATGTGCTTCCTCACCTCTTCATGCAAATTCTTTAGATGTTCTACAAAGTCTTCAGCTTCAGCACTTGTCTTTTCTCCTTTGTCTAGCCTCCTTAACTCAGAAGCATTTCTTGGGTTATTGCCATATATAATCTGGAATGGTGATTTACCAGTACTCCTATTGATAGAATTGTTGTAAGAAAATTCTGCCTATGGTAAAATCAAATCCCATCCCTTGGGCTTATCTCCTACTAAGCATCGTAGCAGGTTACCCAAAATCCTATTCACCACTTCCGTCTATCCATCAGTTTGTGGATGGTGTGCAAAACTAAACTTTAAATCTGTCTTCAACTTCTTACACAATGTCCTCTAGAAATAACCAACAAACTTGGTATCTCCATTTGAAACTACGCTCTTTGGTAGACTGTGTAATCTCACCTCTCTAAAAAATAATTCAGCAATATGAATAGCATCATTATTCTTCTTGCAAGGAATGAAATGTGCCATCTTCGAGAATCTATCCACCACCACAAAAATGGAACCATGTCCTCTCTATGTCATTGGTGAACAAAGAACAAAATCCATACTAATATCATCCCATGGCTTCTCTCGTACAGGTAATGGCTGATATAGACCCATATTCTAACTTTCTCCTTTCACCATTTGACATACTCTGGAACTCTGCACAAACTTCCTCACTTCTTGTTGCAACTATGGCCAATAATAATTTTTACCAACAATAGTAATGGTCTTATCTCGACCAAAGTGTCCAACCAATCCTCCACTATTCTTCTCCTTAATCATGTTCTCTCTCATGGAACTCCTCGGAATGCACAACCAACTTCCTTTAAACAACATGCCATCTTGGATTATGAAATCCAACCATTTTGTCCTGTCCAAAGTAATAGGTTCCAGACAAGCTTTCCAAGCCTCTGCAAAATCTAGATCTTTAGGATACAAACTTTTGAGATTATCGAACCCAACAACCTCTATCTTCATTTCTATCAACAAATTTTACCTTCTGCTCAAGGCATCTACAACTCTGTTGGACTTCTGACTCTTGTGCTTCAAAATAAAAGTATAACTCTACAAAAACTCAACCCGTTTTAAGTGCCTTTGATTCAACTTTCTTTGACTATTAAGATACTGTAAAGCCTGACGATCAATATATATAACAAACTCTTTTGGAAACAAATAATGTCTCCATTCTTCAAAGCCTAAACTATAGCATAAAATTCCTGATCATAAACATAATACTTTTTCTTGGCATCATTAATCTTCTCACTAAAATAGGCAATGGGCTTACCTTCTTGACTCAAAACAACTCCTATAGCACTACCACTAGCATCACAATCTACCTGAAATACCTTATTGAAATCTGGAAGTGCCAAAATAGGTTGCTCTGTGACTTTTTGCTTCAATGTATCAAAGATTTTGTATGCTCTTTTAGTCCATCTAAACTCTTTTCTATCCACTCTCATTGTCTCAGTTAGGGGTGTACAAATGATACTAAAATTCCTAATAAACTTTCTATAAAAACTTGCTAAACCATGAAAAGATCTTACCTCTATAGCACTCCTCGGTGTAGGCCATTCAATGATAGCCCTTACGTTTTCTGGGTCCATCTTAAGACATTCCTCTGAGACAATGAATCCCAGGTATACCAACTCCTTTGCAAAACTACATTTCTTCAAATTAATCAACAACTTCTCCTCCCTTAGCTTCTCTAGAACTCTTCTGATATGCATCAGATGCTCATCTAAATAAACAATAACAAAACTTCCCAAAAATTCTTTCAGTACCTCATTCATGAGCTACATGAATGTTCTCGGTGCATTGGTTAGCCCAAATGGCATGACTAACCACTCATACAAACCTTCTTTTGTCTTGAAGGCTATCTTCCATTCATCTCCTTCTCTGATACGGATCTGGTGATACCCATTCTTTAGGTCAATCTTCATGAAGTACTTGGCTACACTCAAACAATTCATGATGTCATCCATTCTTGGCAATGGAAATCTATACTTGATCATTATCTTATTGATGGCTCGAGAGTCTATACACATCCTACATCCTCCATTCTCTATCTTTCTTTGGTTCTAGTACTATAGGTAACACATGGACTTAGGCTCTCCCTTATTAGTCATGTTGACTTTTTCCCAGACTGGATGCTTATTCCCAGATTTCCCTACAAGGTAGCCATCAGTGATCAACAAGATCTCTGGGCCAGGGGGTCAACAGTGTAGGAGATAGACTCTATATTTTATCTCCTCTTCTTCTTCAGGCTCTGCAAGACCTAGGGGGGTATTCCCTACTCAACATCCATGAGGATATGCATACAAGGCTGGGATGCTGACAGAAAGCAGATAGTCCTCTTGTAAGTAGACCAAAACTGAAAGATAAGAGCAAAGGGGCTAGCTTTGGGCCTAGTAGCAGTTGTAGACAGAGGACTGAGGTTCCTAAAACTAACTCTAATGTCCTAATGGTTGTTTTAGATTTTGATTTGGAGTTTAAGTGTGGATGCAAAGCTGGACATGGTTATAACACAAGAACAAAGCATGATTGGTGCCTATCCAGGGCCTGGAGTCAGTAGACATACACCTGTGAATGATCAGCATAAACAACTAAAACTGGATTTCAAGGGGATATATGTGATACCTGCCTTACAGGTATCCTCCCAATACAAAGTGTTAGGTTATCTCTACTTATGGTATCCCTACTGCAGTATATCCTTCCCAATGTTCAACCTGAAAACAGTTTAATCTACCCCTTGAGTAGAAGTTAAAAGATCAGACATTCAACACAGGAACTCTATGCTCTAGAATCTAAACATTACCAAACATCCAGATTCAGAAGAAGAATACATGCAATACTGGAGACAGAATTAACACAACACATGCCAAGATAGCATTTCTCATATAAGTTTAATCATGAAATCAGTGGGTTCATGCCAAAAACAAACAACAAGAGATACATAAACTCACAGGTAAGCTGTACAGAACAACCAGATCAGCTTGTTATGCATTACAGAGCCAAAATCTTCAACTTTCAACAACCACAAATGAGCAACACAACCTGCTTATAACAGCCAGGTAGGTGTTCAGCAATTAATTACATAGTTGACCAAAAATCCCGCCAAATACACAGTATCAGAAGGATGGCGCTCAAACACAACCAGATTGGCGCCCAAACTTGAATGCAGCAGGTAGGGGAGGAGACAGGAAGATTTCTCGAGCCCTGCGCCACTGTCCGCTGATGTACACCTTCAATCGGGTACATGATCCACCCACACCATCGCCCATACCTCTGCAACAATCGCCATTGATGGCGCACCAACCCGCGGCCTCGGGAAGAACATTAATTCTGCATCGCAATCATTTCCCGCCGAGGTTCATCATCATGATATTTGAAAATGCAGGATATCAATTATCCCACATGCACCCCGCAGCAACCTCATTAACACTTTATATACTAGGTCATGAGCATATATCATGTCGGTGCTTTTGCTCCTGACGACACTAGTATAGGACTTCATCATCATCATCCTCCAGCAGCATGATATCCTATTGTTCGAAATATCACCCTGACGTCATCATGATATTTGAAATATAACCTTCATGATAATCGGCACAACCTGATCCATCGGAGGAACATCCTCCTGTTGGGCTTATTCCAAAAGTCTGGCCGATGAACATCCTGATGACGTCATCATCATATCCTGCTGACGTCATCATCATATCTGCCTACTGCGCACCTCCTCATATCCGGATGACGTCATCATCATGTTTGCAAATATCAGGAGGTCTCTTTAAGATGATCAGTGTTAGAAATATGACCCCCCGGATCTTGATGACGTCATCATCATATTAACATCATCATGATATTCGGAAGACAACCGGATATTTGGAAATATCCTCCTGATGTTCAAATATCAGGTTGCACTGTAGCTCCACTATAAGATCGGGGCGATAACTGAATATGATGATGCTGCTTGAAAAGATCACCCCCAGTAGATAATGCGCGAAGCCAGCAGGCGGATATCTCCTTGATATCAGCATCATCATGATGCTCGAACAAACATATATCCGGGTGATATGAAAATATCACCCCCTCCTTCAGAAATATCATGATGCAGATAGGCAGAGAACCAGATATCACCCTGATATAAGGATGATGTCAGCATCATCAGGATGACAAAACAATGAACAAGAAGTGATACAACATCATCAGGATGATATTGACTAAGATCATCCTGACGTTCAAAATATGATGACCCTAGTGAATATCGGGTCGCACTTAGAACTCTTCAACAACATCATCAAGATGATCATAACCAAGATCACCCGATGATAAAAATATTACCCCGGCGAAATATCATGAAGGCAGAAAATATGATGACCTCCGCAAGCAGCAGGATGATAACTGGAAATATGATGATGATGACGACGACCCTTAAGAAAAAGCAAGTTAGGTCGAACAACTTAGAGAATAACCCCTTCAAGATATCGGGGCAACATCATCATCATGTTTGGGCAAGGTGATATTCAGAAGATCACCGGATACTTGAAAAAATCACCCTCGCAAGCAAATCAGGGCGCACTGTAGCTCTTCAGCATCATCAGGATGAAAACCAAACATCACCCGATAACTGAATATGATGATGACGATGAAAAACCAGTCGACGAAGAACATGATGATGCAGACCACCATCGAACCAAATATGATGATGATGACCTCCTCCTCAGGAAAATATGATGCTGCAGTTGAAAAATGCTGAGGAGGTCCAACACTTAGAAAAAATGGGCAAGAAGATAAAGGGTTCAAATGAAGAAACCCCCTGATCATGACAAATCAACCCCAGGTCAAAATGAGTGCTAACAGTGGCTCCGAATGGGGACGTGCAGGTGAAAACCTGCAGCGAGAACCAGATCTCCGGGCAGACCAGACAAAAAGCCAAAAAACACGAGCTGTACAAGGCATTTACACTACATACATATTTTTACAAATGTGTACAGCAACCAGTTATTCATGCAAAATAGAACTTAAGGAATTGGCCATACACAGGCAATTCCAGAACTTCACCATCTAGGGCCTGGAGGAAATAAGAGTCCTCCCCATGAGTATTGCAAACCTGATATGGGCCCATCCATAAGGGTTGAAATTTACCATGTTTACCCTTTTCCTGATCTTTAGCATTCCAAATAAGCACCAGATCATTGACTTGAAACTTCCTTTTTGTAGTTCTCCTGTCAAACTGATATTTCATATCTTGTTGTCTTTTGAGATTGATCTGGTGGGCTCTCCTTCTGTCTTCATCCAATGCAACCAGCTGATTCACTCTTTCTGTCATGGGATCTTCAATGTCCTCATCATTTTCCTGAATGAATCTGTAAACTGGTAGGAGATTGTTTATGGGCAGTCTAGCTGATGCACCATATACTAGCTCAAAAGGTGACTTCCCAATAGCCCTTTTCACAGTCACTCTGTCAGCCCATACTGCTAAGTTCAACTTTGAGTCCCAAGCTCTCTTGTTCTTGTCCAGTATCCTCTTGACAATTTTCATGATGCTCTTATTGCTTGATTCTGCTTGACCATTTCCTTGTGGGTGATATGGTGATGTATATGACAGATTTATCCCATATTTGTTGCAAAAACCAACAAATTCACCTGATCTGAAGCACATAGCATTATCAGTGATTATCTTAAATGGTACTCCAAACCTGATGATGATGTTCTCTAGTATGAAATCTGTCACCACCTTACTTGTAGCTCTCTTGGTTGGAATGGCCTCAATCCATTTGGTAAAGTAGTCAGTTGCCACCAAAATCCAACTGTGTCCCCCACTTGATTTGTCTGCAATTTCCCCTATGAAGTCAATTCCCCATTGCTGGAATGGAGCATCCACAGGTACAGTTCTGAGGGGTAAAGCACCATCATATTTCAGCTTTCCTGAAAACCTTTGGCAAGGGTCACATTTTCTTACTAACCTCTGTGCATCCGAAAAGAGAGTGGGCCACCAATATCCTGCCCTGAGAATTTTATGAGCTGTTGTTTGGGCAGTATAATGTCCACCACACAATCCTTTATGCATGTCAATCAAAACATTGTTAGCCATGTCCTCATCCACACATCTCAGCAGCACACCATCAGGGTTTTTCCAGTATAGCTCACCTTGAACAATAACATACCTGATTGCATGTAACCTTAAAGTCCTCTTTTGACAGTCACTGAAATGGGAAGGACAATTCAGATTTTGCAAGTAATAGATAATATCCTTGTACCATTCAGATCCTGATACATTTACACTCTCATCTTGGACTGCATTAACTTGGCATGCTTCCAAGTTTGACTGTGCCATCATCTTGGCTAATCCTTGTCCTCTTATCAACTTAGTAACTTGTATGTCTATGTTGAATTCCTACAGTTTGTTTATCCATCTGCACCTTCTTCCAGTCACCTCCTGCTGAGTGAATATGTCTTTGACTGCTGCATGAGGTACATATGCAATTATATATGACCCTACCAAGTATGGTTTGAAGCTTTTGATGGCTCTAACTAGTGCATATGCCTGCTTTTCCATAATGTCATACTTCAACTCAGAGGCCTGCAGGGACATACTGAAGAAAGCGATGGGCTGTTCAAAACCATCTTCATTTTTCTGTAACAAACATGCAGCAACAGTATGAAAGGAAGCAAATGAAAACACTTGGAATGGCCTAGAAAAATCAGGAGATTTAAGAACAGGGGCCATCTTTATTGCCTCTTTGATATTCTGAAATGATTCTGTTGCTTCCCTTTCCCAGTTGACAGTTGCATCCTTCTTCATCATCTTGGAAATGTTCCTTGTAGTTTCTGCAAAGTTAGGAACAAATCTTCTAACAAAATTTATTTGTCCAAAGAAGGACTGAACTCCTTTCACAGTTTTTGGCATTTGAATCCTGTCAATAGCTGCCACTCTCTCTGGATCTATCCTAACTCCATCCTTGGAAACAATATGTCCCAGAAGCTTTCCTTCAACTACTCCAAAGGCACACTTCTTTGGGTTTAAAGAAATACCATATTCTAGTGCTCTTATGAAAATCTGCTCCAGATGCATACAATGCTGCTCCTCTTTCTTTGAGTAGGCAGTCAGGTCATCCTGATACACAGCCAGGATTGAATCAATCAACCCTGCAAAAGCAACATCCATTGCTCTTTGAAATGTAGCACCTGCATTTGTTAGTCCAAATGGCATTCTAACATACACATACGTTCCCCATGGAGTGGTAAAGGCAGTCTTATACTGTTCTGATTCCTTTACCTTTACCTGATTATATCCTGAAAATCCATCCATCATGGATAGGAGTTCACAACCAGTCACTCTCTGCAACATAGCTTCCATATTAGGCAATGGATAGTTATCCTTCAAAGAGGATACATTCAAGTTCCTGAAATCCACACAAAGCCTAATATCACCATTCTTTTTTCTGACTGGGACAAGGTTAGACACCCAAGTTGAATGTCTGATTGGCACAATTATTCCAGCTTCCCTGAGCCTTTTGAGTTCTTCTTGCATCTTGGGAGCTAAGGTAGGATTTATAGGTCTTTGCCTTTGTCTAAATGCCTTAGCTTCAGGCTTCAGTGGGATCTCATGCTGGAATAAGTCTTCCCTATATGCTTTTAGGTCCTCATATGACCAAGCAAAAACATGTTTATACTTTTTTAGTAATGCAATCAGCATACCTCTAATGTGTGGTTTGAGCTGTTTACCAATATATACCTTCTTAGGGGCCTGAGATGTCCCCAAATTTATTTCTTCTAAATCCTCCTTATTTGTGGGGGATGTCTTTGTGACCATTTTGTCTCTACTGTCAAAGGCTCTTTCCAAAGCTACTAACCCTCTAGGGATCTTGTTAGTCTTCAATTGAATGATCTCTTTTCCCACAAGAGTTTCTTTTCCATTTACAGTCTCTACAAAAGCTTGGAAATCAATCTGTTGATTCTCATATTCATCTATGCAGTGCAAAAATTTCAACAAATCCCTATCATCATCAAATACTTGCCAACTGCATATATTTTCTGGTATGGCAGGCCTAATTTTAACTTCTACACTTGTGACACCTGATAGAGTGATGTCATCTGGCCTTATTGCAATATTAGCTAAGAAATCAGCCATAACATTTTTTGACCTTTCTACCCAACCAATTGAAAATGCATCAAATAATTCAATAGTATCCCAAACAGCATGCTTGTATTGTTTCAATCTTTTATTTTTTGCAGCATACTTATTCCTAATTTGGGATACAATCAGCTCAGAGTCCCCAAATACTCTTAACATCTTAATTCCATGTTTGAGAGCAATATTCAGGCCTAAGAGTAAAGCCTCATATTTTGCAATATTGTTTGTGCAATCAAACCTCAGCAAGAAGGAGAATTTGAGGAGCTTACCAGTTGGAGACAGGAAAACAACTCCAGCTCCAGAGCCTTCTTTTGCACAAGCTCCATCAAAAAACATGGTCCACAAGCCTTGCTGATCTAGCTCTTCAGTGCAGACATTTTTCTTTTTGTCTTCTGTATCATCTGAGACAACCTTGAAGTTATCACAGTCAGTGTCTACAAAGCATACTTGTTCATTTGCTTCTTGGTCTTCCACTGTTTCTGATGATCTTTGCTCTCTGATTAGCTTGACATCCCTGCCATTCATTGGAATCATAGCATATGACAGGTCCAGCTGCATACTTCCACCAATTAGTGCTGCCCATCTTCTTGACAACAGCATACCATACTGTGGCTTGATGTCAACCACTGTTATGTTCATTTTATATTTCTTTTCAGGAAATGATGCCAGTTTGAAATCTACATCCTTCATGATTCCAATAACTGGTACCTCTCTGGCATCCATTGCATAACATTTTCCACATGCCTTGTCAATTTTTAATCCAGTTTGTTGCATGATGGCCAAAGGCATGACATTTGTAGATGCTCCAGAGTCAAGCATACAATTTCTAATTATTTTACCATTTATAACCAGGGAAACATAAAATGGTTCCACCTGTGAAGGACATTTTGTCATGGTCATTCCTAAATAGACTTTAGGAGTCTCATCTTCTTCATTACACATGACATGTTTCTCACCCTGGGTCTGATCATTTTGTTTAGCTTGAAAAGGTACCCCTGAGATTAGGGATATTGTCCTATTCTTGATCTCTTCCACTTTCATGAGTTCCATAAGTGGAACAGAGACCTTTACCTGAGAGAGGATCTGGGCTATATCAAATGGAGCATAGTTTTGTACAACAGTTGTAGCTTGCTCCACAATCTTGCTTTTATCCTAAGCTGATTTAGCTTTCACTTTCATAGTTCCCTGATCATCATTCTTATCTTGGGAACCTCTACTTTGATCTTCAGCCTGAGGGGTTTTGTTTTCTGGTCCTTGAAAATCATGACCTGTTCTGTGTCTAAAGTTCTGTTTGTTATTTACCCACTGCCTTTTTTGTGGTTCAGTTCCTTTATGACCATGCACTAGCTGACCTGCAGAAATATCTTCTGGCTGATGTGGGCTGCCAACTTGATTTTTACCTCTGAGATTGTAGTTGCTTTTGACCTGAGCAACTGCTGCAGCTGTGAAGGCTCTGATTTCCTCATCAGAAGGTCGTTGTAAGCTACTCAGAAAATTGTGTGAGTTCTGAGCATACACATAATTATCCTCATCATCTTCATCATATGGGGACTGTTGGCAGGCCTGAATTTGATGATCTGTCTTCTCATCAGCATCATAGAGAGTATATCCATTACCTATGGACATCATGTTAACATCATCATCCTGCACATGATGTGGCTCATTGCACTCATTACAAGATGTAGCATTATCATACAAAGATTGGGCAATCATGCACTGTGACTGTGAATGTGGCATCTGACAGATTATACACCACGGAGCATCATCAGCAATATTTATAGTTTTCTTTAGGGGATCAGGAGTTTCCTTGGCATGTTGAGCCCTCTGATTTGTGTTGTTACGTGGAAATACAGGCTTACCATCATGCCAATTGGTGTTATAAGGCATATCATGTAGTGATGGCCTCTTTTCCTGCCTTTGATAGACTTGCCTATCAGGACCCATCCCTTTTTCATTTCTAGCTAATCTATAGCTTAGGTCCTTAACAACATTTGCCAGTTTGTCTATCTTATCTTCAGGAGCAGATGTACTACCTTGAGTGTTCTGAGGCTTGTTTGGATTCTGCAGAATTTTTACATCATCCCTTCTATTTGTCTTGCCTGATGCTTTCCTATTGTTTTCAATATTTTACTGCAATTCTGAAAGCATCCCTGAGAGTGGTAGGACCTTTATCTCTTAGTCCATATGCAGTCTTTGCATCAAAGGCATTGATGTACAAAATTATGCACATTGGTTCATTTGGCCTCATATGATGTGGCAATTTGTTCAACACTTTAGTAAATCTTGCATTAAAGTCTGCAACCTGCTCATTTGACCCTTTAGTGATACTGGTGAACTCATTTACAAAAAAGCTAGGATCAGTTTTATCACCATATTGCTCCTTGAATATCCTTTTAAAATCATCCCATGATGAAATACTCCGGTCAGGCAGATTCCTGTACCATTCTCTTGCCTCATCTATTAAGGATTGCATGAATGACTTCATGAAAACATCCTCATGCTCAACCTCAAAATTATCCATGACATTTTGAAAGGCCTTTAGATGATCTTCTCCTGACACTGTATTGTTTCTTGAAAACTTAGGCACTTGCAGCCTCAGATGCTTGTCAATGGGGTTAGGATACCCAGGAATACCATCAAACACCAGCTGCCTGAATCTATCTAGCTGCATGGGCTGTCTGTTTGGCTGATTAACATTAACATTTCTGTTTGCATTCTGGTTTCCTGCATGATTCAGTGGTATCCTAGCATCATTCACATTTTGTCTCTCATCATGATGCTGATGTTGCGCTTCATATCTTTGCTGATGTCTTTGCATATTTGCATTCTCTAGAGTAGGAACTGAATCATTTTGGGCAGTTCTTAAGGCTTGCACTTTCTGCCTTATATCATCTCTGATTTTCATGGCTTGTAGGTATTCTAGTTCTGCTCTTAGACTTTTGATTTCTTCAGCCAATTGTTCATCCTTAGGTCTGGAGGTAGATGGTCTCATACCATTCTGGTCATCATCTTCATCATCCCTCAGAGACTCTGCCTCTTCAAACCTTTCACTTGGGTCTAGAAAAGGGCATTCTTGGAACACCTCTGACCTCATTCTCATGCTACCACCCTGTTGCCTCTCATATGCACCTTGAATATCAGCTTCTGCAGTTGAAAAATAAGGCACATGCTGTCCTGATGGCCTAGGGTTATCTTGTATATCATCACTTTTTCTAGGGGAGCTCTCATGACTAACTGAGACAGTTCCCTTTCTTCTATACATCATTCTTTTTGTGAATGGTAACTCTTCAAATAAAGGGTTTTGTTGGGATCTTCTCCCCTGCATATAAATTTTACTTTGACCAGTTGGGAGATTACTTCGGAGTCGCCACCTATTACTAGGAACTGTTTTCTTCTGAAAACCAGGGTTCTTTCACAAGGTTCCCCAGCGGAGTCGCCAATTTCTGTTGACTTTTTCCCAGACTGGATGCTTATTCCCAGATTTCCCTACAAGGTAGCCATCAGTGATCAACAGGATCTCTGGGCCAGGGGGTCAACAGTGTAGGAGATAGACTCTATATTTTATCTCCTCTTCTTCTTCAGGCTCTGCAAGACCTAGGGGGGTATTCCCTACTCAACATCCATGAGGATATGCATACAAGGCTGGGATGCTGACAGAAAGCAGATAGTCCTCTTGTAAGTAGACCAAAACTGAAAGATAAGATCAAAGGGGCTAGCTTTGGGCCTAGTAGCAGTTGTAGACAGAGGACTGAGGTTCCTAAAACTAACTCTAATGTCCTAATGGTTGTTTTAGATTTTGATTTGGAGTTTAAGTGTGGATGCAAAGCTAGACATGGTTATAACACAAGAACAAAGCATGATTGGTGCCTATCCAGGGCCTGGAGTCAGTAGACATACACCTGTGAATGATCAGCATAAACAACTAAAACTGGATTTCAAGGGGATATATGTGATACCTGCCTTACAGGTATCCTCCCAATACAAAGTGTTAGGTTATCTCTACTTATGGTATCCCTACTGCAGTATATCCTTCCCAATGTTCAACCTGAAAACAGTTTAATCTACCCCTTGAGTAGAAGTTAAAAGATCAGACATTCAACACAGGAACTCTATGCTCTAGAATCTAAACATTACCAAACATCCAGATTTAGAAGAAGAATACATGCAATACTGGAGACAGAATTAACACAACACATGCCAAGATAGCATTTCTCATATAAGTTTAATCATGAAATCAGTGGGTTCATGCCAAAAACAAACAACAAGAGATACATAAACTCACAGGTAAGCTGTACAGAACAACCAAATCAGCTTGTTATGCATTACAGAGCCAAAATCTTCAACTTTCAACAACCACAAATGAGCAACACAACCTGCTTATAACAGCCAGGTAGGTGTTCAGCAATTAATTACATAGTTGACCAAAAATCCCGCCAGATACACAGTATCAGAAGGATGGCGCTCAAACACAACCAGATTGGCACCCAAACTTGAATGCAGCAGGTAGGGGAGGAGACAGGAAGATTTCTCGAGCCCTGCGCCACTGTCCGCTGATGTACACCTTCAATCGGGTACAGGATCCACCCACGCCATCGCCCATACCTCTGCAACAATCGCCATTGATGGCGCACCAACCCGCGGCCTCGGGAAGAACATTAATTCTGCATCGCAATCATTTCCCGCCGAGGTTCATCATCATGATATTTGAAAATGCAGGATATCAATTATCCCACATGCACCCCGCAGCAACCTCATTAACACTTTATATACTAGGTCATGAGCATATATCATGTCGGTGCTTTTGCTCCTGACGACACTAGTATAGGACTTCATCATCATCATCCTCCAGCAGCATGATATCCTGTTGTTCGAAATATCACCCTGACGTCATCATGATATTTGAAATATAACCTTCATGATAATCGGCACAACCTGATCCATCGGAGGAACATCCTCCTGCTGAGCTTATTCCAAAAGTCTGGCCGATGAACATCCTGATGACATCATCATCATATCCTACTGACGTCATCATCATATCTGCCTACTGCGCACCTCCTCATATCCGGATGATGTCATCATCATGTTTGCAAATATCAAGAGGTCTCTTTAAGATGATCAGTGTTAGAAATATGACCCCCCGGATCTTGATGACGTCATCATCATATTAACATCATCATGATATTCGGAAGACAACCGGATATTTGGAAATATCCTCCTGATGTTCAAATATCAGGTTGCACTGTAGCTCCACTATAAGATCGGGGCGATAACTGAATATGATGATGCTGCTTGAAAAGATCACCCCCAGTAGATAATGCGCGAAGCCAGCAGGCGGATATCTCCTTGATATCAGCATCATCATGATGCTCGAACAAACATATATCCGGGTGATATGAAAATATCACCCCCTCCTTCGGAAATATCATGATGCAGATAGGCAGAGAACCGGATATCACCCTGATATAAGGATGACGTCAGCATCATCAGGATGACAAAACAACGAACAAGAAGTGATACAACATCATCAGGATGATATTGACTAAGATCATCCTGACGTTCAAAATATGATGACCCTAGTGAATATCGGGTCGCACTTAGAACTCTTCAACAAAATCATCAGGATGATCATAACCAAGATCACCCGATGATAAAAATATCACCCCGGCGAAATATCATGAAGGCAGAAAATATGATGACCTCCACAAGCAGCAGGATGATAACTGGAAATATGATGATGATGACGACGACCCTTAAGAAAAAACAAGTTAGGTCAAACAACTTAGAGAATAACCCCTTCAAGATATCGGGGCAACATCATCATCATGTTTGGGCAAGGTGATATTCGGAAGATCACCGGATACTTGAAAAAATCACCCTCGCAAGCAAATCAGGGTGCACTGTAGCTCTTCAGCATCATCAGGATGAAAACCAAACATCACCCGATAACTGAATATGATGATGACGATGAAAAACCAGTCGACGAAGAACATGATGATGCAGACCACCATCGAACCAAATATGATGATGATGACCTCCTCCTCAGGAAAATATGATGCTGCAGTTGAAAAATGCTGAGGAGGTCCAACACTTAGAAAAAATGGGCAAGAAGATAAAGGGTTCAAATGAAGAAACCCCCTGATCATGACAAATCAACCCCAGGTCAAAATGAGTGCTAACAAGTCCCTTCCTCAACAACTCTTGAACTTGTCTATTCATCTCTTCACTCTCTGTAGGGGTCATTTTGTGGGCTACCTTATTCTATAAACTTGCTCCTGGTATCAAATCCATTTGATGACTTATCTTCCTTACTGGTGGTAAACCTTCTGGTATATTATCAGAGACAATATCTTGAAATTCTTCCAACATCTTTAAGACATCAGCTGGTCCATCTTCACATTTCTCTTGACTAATCTTAGAAATCAATGCATAGCAATGACGCTCATGCTTCATACCTGTTGGTTTTTCTTCTGAATCAGCATTAGAGTTTGCCACTCCTAATGCACAGGCAGATTCAGCCAACTAAATACAGGAGGTTGCGTGAGCTACCTCCCCTTCACTTCTGGTTCTGCCGCACCAAGGGGGGTATCCCTATAATTCAAGATGTAACCTTGACTAGCTCAAAGATAGAAAGATCTAACTTGACAACAACAGGCAGAATGCTCTCATGTATGGACCAAGATCTTCATGGTAGATCACAAGGCTGGCAACATTCTTGGACATGATGTCTGGTTGGGTATGAGAGCATGCAGGGGGTTCCTAATCCTACTCCTACAACTAACAGGTGGAAGTATGAAATTGTTTGAAATGGATTTTGGATGCAAAGCTGGACATGGTGTATAACCTCAACACAGAGCTAGATTGGTGCCTATCCAGGGCTTGGAGTCGGTAGACATACACCTGTGAATGATCAGCATGAATAGCTAAAACTGGATTTCAGGGGGATACACATGATATCTGCCTTACAGATATCTCCCAATACAGAGTGTTAAGTTATCTCTACTTATGGCATCCCTACTGCAGTATACCCTTCCCAATGTTCAACCTGAAAACAGTTTAATCTACCCCTTGAGCAGAAGTTAAAAGATCAGACATTCAACATAGGAATTCTATGCTCTAGAATCTAAACATTACCCAAATATCCAGATTCAGAAGAAGAATACATGCAATACTGGAGACAGAATTAACACAACACATGCTAAGATAGCATTACTCATATAAGATCAACCATGAAATCAGTGGATTCATGCCAAATCATACAACAGGAGATACATAAACTCACAAGTTAGACTGTACAGAGCAACCAGATCAGCTGGTTTTGGATTACAGAGCCAAAAATCCTCAACTTTCAACAACCACAAATGAGTAACACTTCCTGCTTATAACAGCCAGGTAGTGTACCACAGCAATTAATTACAGGGTTGACCAAAAATCCCGCCAGATATACAGTATCAGGAAAATGGCGCTCAAACACTACTAGATTGGCGCCCAAACATGAATACAGCAGGTAGGGGAGGAGACAAGAAGATATCTCGAGCCCTGCGCCACTGTCCGCTGATGTACACCTTCAATCGGGTACCAGATCCGCCCATACCTCTGCAACCTTCGCCATTAATGGCGCACCAACCCGCGGCCTTGGGAAAAACATCTAACAGTCAATCGCAACCATTTCCCGCCGAGATTCATCATCATGATATTTCGAATATGCAGGATATCAATTATCCCACATGCACCCCGCAGCAACCTCTTTAATACTTTATATACTAGGTCATGAGCATATATGATGTCGGTACTTTTGCTCCTGACGACACTAGTATAAGACTTCATCATCATCATCCTCTAGCAGCATGATATCCTGTCGCTTGAAAAGATCACCCTGACGTCAGCATCATATCGCAATATAACCTGCATGATAATCGCCTTCATCGGCACAACCTGATCCATCGGAGGAACATCCTCCTGCTGAGCCTATACCAAAAGTCTGGCCGATGAACATCCTGATGATGTCATCATCATATCCTGCTGACGTCATCATCATATCTGCCTACTGCGCACCTCCTTATATCCGGATGACGTCATCATCATGTTTGCAAATATCGGGGGATCTCCACAAAATGATCTGTGTTAGAAATATGACCCCCCCCGGACCTTGATAACGTCATCATCATATTAACATCAGGATGATATTCGGAAGACAACCGGATATTTGGAAATATCATCCTGATGTACAAATATCAGGTTGCACTATAGCTCCACTATAAGATCGGGGTGATAGATGAATATGATGATGCTTGAAAAGATCACCCCCACTAGATAATGCACGAAGCCGGCAGGCGGATATCTCCTTGATATCAGCATCATCATGACGCTGGAACAAACATACACCCGAGTGATATGAAAATATTACCCCCTCCTCCGGAAATATCATGATGCAGATAGGCAGAGAAATAGATATCACCCTGTCATAAGAATGACGTCAGCATCATCAAGATGACAAAACAACGAACAAGAAGTGATACAACATCATCAGGATGATATTGACTAAGATCATCCTGACGTTCAAAATATGATGACCCCAGTGAATATCGGGTCATACTTAGAACTCTTCGACAACATCATCAGGATGATCATAACCAAGATCACCCGATGATAAAAATATCACCCCGGTGAAATATCATGAAGGCAGAAAATATGATGACCCCCGCAAGCAACACGGTGATAACTGGAAATATGATGATGATGATGACGACCCTTAAGAAAAAACAAGTCAGGTCGAACAACTTAGAGAATAACCCCTTCAGAATATCGGGGCAACATCATCATCATGTTTGGGCAAGGTGATAATTGGAAGATCACCGGATACTTGAAAAATCACCCCCGCAAGCAACACGGGGCATACTGTAGCTCATCAGCAGGATCAGGATGATATCCAAACATCACCCGATAATGAAATATGATGATCCTGATGAGAAACCGGTCAACAGAGAGCATGATGATGCTGATCACCATCGAAGCAAACATGATGATGATGACCTCCTCCTCAGGAAAATATGATGCTGCAGCTGAAAAATGCTGAGGAGGTCCAACACTTAGAACATTTTTTGGATACTTAGGGAAAGTGCCTGCATGAAAATTGCTCAAAATTTGTCAGTCAATTCAGGCACTAACACTGGCTCTGTCTGGGGACGTGCAGGTGCAAGACTGCAGCGAGAACCCCAGATCTC